>CM060930.1:216786052-219286052 GCA_030765085.1 Allium cepa
AAAGGTAAAATCTTTTTGGGGTTCTTACTCAAAGCACAAATAAACTCTTGATTTTTTACAAGATCCAAAAGTTGCTGGGCAGACATGAATACGCCATCCAGAGAAGGGCTACTGGATTGACTAGCGCTAGGACTGCCAAAACTAACCATTTCTTCTTCTTTAAGAAAGAAAGAAAGAAGAGGAAATAGGTTACTCTCAGAATGAATACCAAACAGTCATGATTGATAAAACAATGAATCATAAAGAAAATAGGATAGAACGGGTCCAATGACTCGAATATAACCCTAAGGCACAACTCCTAAGAAGGACGTAGGACGATGATCCTTGTTAGATTATTCTACATTGTTTCGAAGTTTGGCTCTAATACCAAGCTGTGACGCCCTACCTCTATACCCACGCTAGCCAAGGACACTACGGGGTAGTGCCGTCAACTAGCACGGAGAATAAGGCTGTTGAGGAGCGACCATCCGTGTAATTGCTTAGTGCGAGCGCCGATATGTCAGATAGTATAACATGCATTTTCTTTTCAAGATGGAATCCGATAAACTGATACAAACTCAAACTACTACACAGTGGCTATATATATATTCTTCGGAAACAAACATAGAAATAAACATAACATAAATCAGTCACGGAAGTTCATATCTCAAAGGCGGAAACAGATATGAATATTACACATGAATGTGTATATCGGAGTAGTGGTCAAACAAGACCCACAATATCACAAAAGGGTAGTTACAAGTGCTACAAAATAAAGTATACATCAATGAGTCTATATCTCAAATGTATACAACCAAAAACTACTAATCTAAGTAGTTAGCCAAAAGTTAGGATAATAATCCAAGATGAGAAGTCAACCAGAAGCACCTGTAACATGTTGGTCTGACCCGAGTATTATTTAATAAGAAAATAATAAACGGATCAGTCTAACTATATGATGCGGCTAAGGCCAGAGAAGAGGTGGTGCAAACTTTAATTCCTGAAAACACGAGTTTGTGGTGTAGTGTGTTGAGTCGTCCACGACTCAAGGAAGGTTTGAATCGGTTCCGAGCTAAGGAAGGAGGGCCACGAGTTAACAAGCCAAGGGGGAAGGTAGGCCGAGTTAACAAGGCATCGGATTTGAGTCGTCCACGACTCAAGAGAAGCATGAGTCGTTTCCGACCTAACTGGGAGAGAGAAGGGGAGGTACAACTTGACAAGGAAGAGATTCGAGATAACAACTGCTTGAGTCGTACACGGGTTAATAAAGCAGGGTTACGACTCAAGGGAAAGTTGGGTGTTCGTGTTTGATGAGTCGTACACAACTCAACGACTCATCATTAAGTCGTTCGGAGTTGACTCGGGAGGAGGGGATATGCCGTAAGGAAGCTATGAGTCGGTGAAGTCTTATGACGTGGTTTTCTTAAGTCGGTTTGTAGTTGAGTCGTGGGTCGTTTGGTTTGTGAGTCGTGTGATTTAAGTCGCTACCGACTTAAGGGGAGTTGTATGAAGGTCGCTTGTGTTAAGTCGGATATGTGTGAGTCGTGTTAACCGTGTTGTGTAGTTAAGTCGGTAACGACTTATGATGAGTCGGTCGTGTTTGAGTCGTCTGTGTTGAGTCGGTGCCGACCTATGAGTTGTACAGCGTTGTGTTGTATTGTTGAGTCGAGAGCCTTAAGTCGTGAGTCGTGGGGAATGAGTCGTGTACGACTTAAGGCTGGGTTGTAACTCCTATAAATACGCGTGCGTTGTACATTTTTTTTTGGTTGTTGATTTTTGAATAAAATTCTCTTTTGTTAGCTTTGTGCTTTCATACCAATTGGTAGTTGAGTGTAATCTCCTATCTCCTCTTTCGGTTAATCGAGTGCGCTCGATTCAACGATCGTAGAAGCCGATTCACGGAATCTAGTGCGCTAGATCAACGTGCAAAGAATCGTAGATCTTTGAACACGGTATAGTGCGCTATTAACGTGTTTGAGATAGCTAAAGTTCGGTATCTTTGGATCAACGAACTTGGGCATTTTGGTATCTTCAACTCACCGATTGTTACATTTCACCGATTGAAGTTTTGTTTCGAATAATCCGCTGCGTCATTATTGGTATCGGAGCCATACTTAGCCAATCATAGCTAAGTTGATTCTTGGAGCCAAGTTTTTGAAGTTTTTGAAGTTTGAAGTTGTTCATTGTGTTCATATTGAAGTTGCAACAAGTTTGAATTGTTTGATCCATTACATTTTGGATCAAAGTGAGCAAAGGAGTTTGAAATTGAAGAAGGCCGTGTATACTAGCGGGGAGTAGCCGAGCCTTGTGGAGTGTTTGAATTTGGAGCCGACTTAACCTAAGTCGCGACTTGTTGCCGAGTCAAGGGTTAAGCCGAGACAAATTGTAGCCGAGTCATTGTTGAGCCGAGACTTGTTATTTTGTTGAAAGCTTTGGAGTTTTGTGCTTGAATTGTAGAAGTTTGTGAAGTTTTCAATCATGCCACCAAGGAGAGCTAATCGTCATCAAAACGTTGAAGCTTTGTATCGTAGAGAAGAAGCCGAGCTTATGGAACAACGTATTAATGAAAAGTTTGATGAAGGCATTGGTAAATTGGAGAAATTGATGAATGATTTGAATCAAAGGAGGAGATCACCAAACTCGAACCATGGAGGAAACCGAGTTTCACCATCGGTTACGGAAGCGAGGAGGGTATCACCACATTCTTGTAGAGATAGAAGAGAAACGTCAATTTCATCACGAAGAGATCATCATGACTATGCACATGAAGAGAGAAGAAGTCAACGTGAATTTGACCATGAAGCATATAGAGATGAAGAGAGACATAGTCAAAGAAGCATGCATGAACGAAGGGATGATAATGGTCGAGATCGATGTAGGCGTACTTTTGATTTTGTTGAAGAAGGTGATAGAGCTAGTATTCATTATCGAGATCGAGATCAAGTTCGAAATTCTTATCGGGATGTTGAAGATGATCGTCGATGGGAATCGGGTATGAAGATGGAGATTCCGGAATTTAAAGGCGGGATGGTAGCGGAAGAATTTCTCGATTGGATTTCTAATGTTGAAGAGATCTTTGATTTCAAGGAGGTTCCTGAGCATAGAAGGGTGAAGTTGGTTGCTACTAGGTTGAGGGGGAGAGCTTTGGCGTGGTGGCAACAAACTAAACTTACTAGGGAGAGAATGGGAAAGTCAAAGATAGAATCGTGGGATAAGATGAAAAAGTTGATGAGATCTACTTTCTTACCTTACAACTACCAATCACTTATGTACCAGAGGTTGCAGAATCTGAGGCAAGGGACAAAGTCTGTTAGTGATTATGCTGATGAATTTTACCAACTCATTGCCAGAAACGATATTATGGAGACAGAAGAACAGCTGACTGCTAGATTCATTGGGGGATTGAGGATGCAGATCCAGGATATGGTTAATATGTTCGATCCTAGATCCGTTGCAGAAGCACATCAGAAAGCGTTAGCTTGGGAGAAACAAGGAAGACGAGGAGGTGGTGTGTTTACTAATTCCAATAATCAAGCAAGGGGTGTTGGTGGAAGTTCTAATGTTTCTAAACCTGTTTCAAAGCCAGTGGTGAAGGAGGCTGAGAAGGCAAAGGCTAGCAGTGTTTTCAAATGTTATAATTGTCAGGAGTTGGGTCACAAGAGCAATGAATGTCCGAAGCCGAAGAAGAGAACCATGGTTGCAGAAGTTGAGGAGGATAATGGTGAGGAGGCAGAATGTTCTAATACACCTTATGTTGAGGAGGAAGAAGAAGTGTCGGGAGATGAAGGTTGTAATCTTATGATGAGGAGGTCATGTCTTACACCAAAGCAAGAGGAGGATTGTAGTTGGTTGAGGAGTAACATATTTCAGTCGACATGCACTATTCTGGGGAAAGTTTGCAAGTTCGTTATTGATGCTGGAAGTTGCGATAATATTATTTCTACAGAGGCTGTGAGGAAATTGAACTTGAAAACTGAGAAGCATCCTAAACCGTACAAGCTAGCATGGTTAAGGAAGGGTGGTGAAGTGAAGGTGTGTCGAAGGGCTTGTGTTAATTTTTCTATTGGGAAAAGGTACAAAGATGAAATTTGGTGTGACGTTGTAGACATGGACGTATGTCATCTGTTGTTGGGCAGACCGTGGCAGTTTGATAGATCAGTTCAACATGATGGTCGTGCCAATAGCTACAGTTTCATGTACGAGGGTACTAAAATTACTTTGGTTCCCAAGAAGCAACAACAGAAGGAGAGCAAGCTGGAGGAGATTGAGGAATTGAAAACTTTATTATCTTTGAAGGAGTTTGTGAAAGAAGTTGAAGAGGAGCCTGAAGTATTTTTGTTGATTGGGCGTGAGAGCAGTGAAGAGGTTGAAATTCCCGAAGAAGCAAAGCCAGTTTTGAAAGAGTTTGAAGATGTATTTCCAGAGGAGTTGCCTAAGGAGTTGCCACCCTTGAGAGACATTCAACATCAAATCGATCTTGTTCCGGGAGCAGTGTTACCACATAGACCACATTACCGAATGAGTCCGAAGGAACATGAAGAGTTACGAAGGCAGGTGGAAGAGTTGTTGGAACAGGGACGTGTTCAGGAAAGCTTGAGTCCTTGTGCCGTGCAAGCATTATTAGTACCAAAGAAGGACGGAACATGGAGGATGTGCACAGATAGTAGAGCTTTGAATAAGATCACTGTCCGATATAGATTTCCTATGCCGAGGTTGGATGATTTGTTGGATCAGTTGAGTGGGGCAACTATATTCTCGAAGATTGATTTGAAGAGTGGTTATCATCAAATTCGAATCAGACCTGGAGACGAATGGAAGACAGCTTTCAAGACGAGAGAGGGGTTGTACGAATGGTTGGTTATGCCATTTGGTTTGTCAAATGCACCTAGTACATTCATGCGGGTGATGAATCAAATCTTTAGACCATTCATTGGGAAGTTCGTTGTGGTTTATTTCGATGATATTCTGATTTACAGCAGAAGTATGGAGGAGCATGTTCTACATTTGAGGGAAGTATTGATTATTCTTCGTGAAGAACAATTTTATGCTGCTACGAAGAAATCTGTGTTTATGACGCACAGTGTTTTATTCCTGGGTTATGTTGTTTCAGGGGAAGGTATTCAAGTTGACCAGAGTAAAGTTGAGGCAGTCAGGAATTGGCCTCAGCCAAAGACAATTACGGAAGTGAGGAGTTTTCATGGGCTAGCGTCATTCTACCGAAGATTCATTCCACACTTCAGTAGCGTGATGGCTCCAGTTACTGATTGCATGAAAGGGAAACAATTTGTATGGTCAGAAGAAGCGGGGGTTGCTTTTGGAAAGATCAAGGAATTGTTGACGTCTGCACCAATTCTTATTTTACCGAATTTTCAGTTATTGTTTGAATTGCATACTGATGCTTCGAAGGTTGGTATTGGAGGAGTTCTGAGTCAGAATGGGAAGCCAGTTGCTTATTTCAGCGAAAAGTTGTCAGGAGCAAAGATGAGATACAGTACATATGACGTTGAATTTTATGCTGTTGTACAAGCTGTTAAGCATTGGAGACACTATCTATTTCAGAAGGAATTTGTCCTTTATACAGATCATGAAGCATTGAAACATTTACAGGGGCAGGATAAGATTTCAGCGAGACATGCATCGTGGATAGCATATTTACAGCAGTTTACTTTTGTTGTCAAACATAAATCAGGGGTGACAAATCGGGTAGCTGATGCTTTGAGTAGGAGGAGTCATTTATTAACGACAATGAAAGTTGAAGTGACGGGTTTTGAGATGTTGCCGGAGATGATTAATGAAGATCCTTACTTTGTGAAATATGTTGAGAAAGTGAAGGGTGAGAGTACCGATGAATTTACGTTGGTTGATGGTTTTCTGTTTAAAGGGAATCGTTTGTGTATTCCAGACTGTAGCTTGAGGTTGAAAATTGTCAAAGAGTTACACGAGGAAGGGCATGTGGGCCGTGATCGTACTTTGCAATTGATTTCACAATCTTACTTTTGGCCGTCGATGAGAAAAGAAGTGGAAAGATTTGTGGAGCGATGTCATATTTGCCAAGTTTCAAAGGGAACAGCGACGAATGCAGGGTTGTATATGCCATTACCTGTACCGTCTAAGCCATGGGTTGATATTAGCATGGATTTCATTTTGGGTTTGCCTAGAACTCAAAGGGGAAATGATTCGATATTTGTTGTGGTGGACAGGTTTTCGAAGATGTCACATTTTGTTGCTTGCAAAAAGACAGCGGACGCAGTTCGAGTGGCGCAGTTATTTTTTAAGGAGATTTATCGAATTCATGGTTTACCAGAATCTATTGTTTCTGACAGGGATACTCGTTTTCTGAGTCATTTTTGGTTGAGTTTGTGGAAGATGGTGGGAACGAAACTGAAATTCAATAGTGCTTATCATCCACAAACTGATGGACAGACGGAAGTTGTTAACAGGTCATTGGGAAATTTGTTGCGATGCCTTGTACAGGATAATTTGAGAAGTTGGGACATGAAGTTATGCCAGGCAGAATTTGCACATAATCATGCAGTGAATCGTAGCACGGGATTCAGTCCATTTCAGATTGTTTATTCAAATTTACCCAGGGGGCCGTTGGATTTAGCAGTAGTACCACAGTCGAAGGGAACAGTTAAACGGGCTGCTGATTTTGTTGATGAGCTGACTGAATGTCATAAAGTCGTTCAGAAACGATTGGAGAAATCGAATGAGAAGTATAAGAAGTCTGCAGATTTAAAGCGACGAAATGTTGAATTTAACGAAGGTGATTTGGTTTATGCTGTATTGACCAAAGATCGTTTTCCAGTGGGCGCATATAATAAGTTGAAAGCCAGAAAAATTGGTCCTGTCGAAATTGTGAAACGAATTAATGATAATGCTTATAAGTTGAAGCTGCCGGAGGATATTTACACTTCTGACGTATTCAATATTAAGCATCTTGTGCCATATTATGGAGATGAACATTTTGATGAGAAAGAATTTGCAAATTCGAGGACGAATTTTTCTCAACCAGGGGAGGATGATGCGGCTAAGGCCAGAGACGAGGTGGTGCAAACTTTAATTCCTGAAAACACGAGTTTGTGGTGTAGTGTGTTGAGTCGTCCACGACTCAAGGAAGGTTTGAATCGGTTCCGAGCTAAGGAAGGAGGGCCACGAGTTAACAAGCCAAGGGGGAAGGTAGGCCGAGTTAACAAGGCATCGGATTTGAGTCGTCCACGACTCAAGAGAAGCATGAGTCGTTTCCGACCTAACTGGGAGAGAGAAGGGGAGGTACAACTTGACAAGGAAGAGATTCGAGATAACAACTGCTTGAGTCGTACACGGGTTAATAAAGCAGGGTTACGACTCAAGGGAAAGTTGGGTGTTCGTGTTTGATGAGTCGTACACAACTCAACGACTCATCATTAAGTCGTTCGGAGTTGACTCGGGAGGAGGGGATATGCCGTAAGGAAGCTATGAGTCGGTGAAGTCTTATGACGTGGTTTTCTTAAGTCGGTTTGTAGTTGAGTCGTGGGTCGTTTGGTTTGTGAGTCGTGTGATTTAAGTCGCTACCGACTTAAGGGGAGTTGTATGAAGGTCGCTTGTGTTAAGTCGGATATGTGTGAGTCGTGTTAACCGTGTTGTGTAGTTAAGTCGGTAACGACTTATGATGAGTCGGTCGTGTTTGAGTCGTCTGTGTTGAGTCGGTGCCGACCTATGAGTTGTACAGCGTTGTGTTGTATTGTTGAGTCGAGAGCCTTAAGTCGTGAGTCGTGGGGAATGAGTCGTGTACGACTTAAGGCTGGGTTGTAACTCCTATAAATACGCGTGCGTTGTACATTTTTTTTTGGTTGTTGATTTTTGAATAAAATTCTCTTTTGTTAGCTTTGTGCTTTCATACCAATTGGTAGTTGAGTGTAATCTCCTATCTCCTCTTTCGGTTAATCGAGTGCGCTCGATTCAACGATCGTAGAAGCCGATTCACGGAATCTAGTGCGCTAGATCAACGTGTAAAGAATCGTAGATCTTTGAACACGGTATAGTGCGCTATCAACGTGTTTGAGATAGCTAAAGTTCGGTATCTTTGGATCAACGAACTTGGGCATTTTGGTATCTTCAACTCACCGATCGTTACATTTCACCGATTGAAGTTTTGTTTCGAATAATCCGCTGCGTCACTATAAATAGCATATAAAATGATATAGAATAAGAGATATGGCAAAAACGTATGATAACCATAAAGCCATACCGTGATAAGTATGTAATTGAAAATCAACAAGAGATTAATCAATATTACAAGAATCTTCTCAAAGATAAAAAAGAATGTCATACTCTATATTTTTATTCACTAAACCATAAATATTGACAATTATATCAATGCCAATCACAAAAGTTAATGATACACAAATTCACCAATGCACAAATATTGATAAAACTTATCAAATGTAAATCATGAAAATTGGTGAAACACAAATTCTAGAAATCATCAATGGAAATCCAGAAATCGCAAAAAGGGGAAAGAGGCCTATCATAGAATGGGAGCATTAAAACTCACCAACACGTGTATCACAAAACGAAAAGCTATTCCATGGTTTCTAACCATTAATTTTGAGCCGAGGCTCCACAAAACGGCCCGAAGACCTATGAGCCGAAACTCCACAAAACGGTCCGAAGACCATGGGTCGCTACCCCACCAAGCCAAAGCTCCACAGAAACGGGGTTTAGTCTCCCTCGCAGACAAAGAGACATCGCACATTGCTAGTCTAAATCACAAAATGATCATCATTGATCGATAAGTGTAAATTACACTAAGCTAGTAAATAAATGAGTTTAGCTTCATGTCCCATAACCACTGGCTTAACTTAATTATTTATGAACAAATTGTAGACTTCCACTCGAAAATTGTGACAAGAGATTCAATCGAACAATTCCAAGAATTAACCGACCATGTAAACGCAAGCATTTCATACCACTTGTTTTACTAAGCCGTTTAATTAGATTTCTCATACGAATGAGGTAAAGGTTTGTTTATGCTAGTAGATTGGAAAACGGTTTAAGAAACGCGCTTTGTAATAAAATAGTGTTGAAATCGTTTTGCTGAAAGAGTTTTGATATTTACTACTAGTATTGAAACCTTTATAATTTAAAGTGACAAGTCACAAAAATGATTATAGAACAATCAATCACCAAAATTCACATTCAAAGACGTGAATAAAATCCAAAGAAATTGATACCGAATCCATCAAAATGGATATTCCCAAAAAACCCAAAGAAAATGTCATCAAAGTCAATAATAAATGATTGAAACAAATCGGAATCAACACGAATCGATAAAATTGGAATTCTTAAACAAATAGGCAAGCAGGCAAAACACAGCAGATTCATACGTTTGAAATAGGTGGTTCAGATGTCTGCATCTAGAAAATTAGAAATTTTCCAGAACGTAATTCAGACGTCTGAACCAAATGTTTCAGACGTCTGAAATAGGCTTTTTTTAGCCTATTTCCTTTCTGTTTGACATCGAGCCAATTCAGACGTCTGAAATTCCAGATTCAGGCGTCTGAAGCTGGAATTCAGAGCATTACCTGAACCTCGACCAAAAATGGCCAAATGAATATCGAAAGCGATCGGACGAGCAAATGATGACTAAGGATTTACGCAACGCGACAATCCAGCCTTGACGGCTCTTCGATACACCTCAAATATCAATGTCCAAATATCCATAATAGGATTTTCATAGATTTTGATTTCAAAACGCCAAAAATTAGAATATACACCAAATTGATCCAAACCAAAATCAATTGCACAAGAATAAGTGTTAGGAGTTCATACCTAACAATCGAAGATAATTATAGACATAGATGTGAGATAAAAATCTCACCTTTGAACCCAAAACTATGAAGAAGAAGATTTAGAGCAAGGGCAATGACAATCACTCTTCAATTCCAACCCAACAAGCTTGAATCTAAGCTAAAAAGAGAAACATTTCCTAAGTTAGGTTTAGGGATTTCTGAAATTGATAAGAGAATGAGTTGGAGAAGAAGAAGAGGAGGCTTTCCAAGCTTCTTCTATTGATTTGGAGCTAGAACTTGATTTGTAAATGAAAACTAGGGCTTGCAGTTTTAATTTCCCATTCCTCTCTCCATTGTTGCCAAAGCTTGAGTATAAGGAAATAGAAAGGAAGTGAAGAGGAGAGGTGGACTGAGCTAGAGTAATAAGTGAGGTTAATGGGCTGAAACCCAATGCAAAGCCCTAAGTGAAAAGTAGCAAAATTCTACTAACTCCAAACATATCGAAGTTTATACTCAAAAAGGTTGCAAACGGCATTTTGAACTCAATGGAAGGGGTCTCGAGTCCCAATTCGACTGTTTTCAAAAAGTAGCTTTTCGGACAGTAATCCGACTAACGATGAATTATTTTAAATAAAATATTGAAATATTCAATCGTAAAATATGCGGGTTGTTACAAAGTTCCTTGTAGATTAGAATCACTATGGGTTGAAATGATACATACCCGAACGGGCTTTAGAATAGGGAAAATTGTTATGGGCTGAAATGATAGGCCTGAACGGTTTTTATTTATTTTATTTT
Source organism: Allium cepa (assembly GCA_030765085.1). Lineage (NCBI taxonomy): Eukaryota > Viridiplantae > Streptophyta > Magnoliopsida > Asparagales > Amaryllidaceae > Allium > Allium cepa. The sequence goes on from CM060930.1 coordinate 216,796,603, forward strand.
AATTTCGGATTGCGGGTTTGAAATGGTAGAACCCGGATTTTTCTTTGTAAACTGCTGACTGAAATGATATATATCAGTATCACTTGACCTAGGTTAGAAAACTATATACAGGCCTGTGGTTATTTTATAAAGTATTTTGGTTATTTTATAAAGTATTTTGAATATTTTAAATATTCTTAAAAGTGTAAATTTATGAAAATTTGATTTATATTGGATTTTTAATGTTTAAATTGGAAAGTATGTGTACGAGTGCACGTGCTAATATAATACACACGGATGTGTAATATGGAATATAATATAAATGCGGAAATAGATGATAATAGCACAATAAATAAAAATAGAAAAATCACACCAGAGATTTTTATACTGGTTCGGAGCACCGTCCTACGTCCAGTCCCAGACTTCTATCTGGATTTTCACTATTAACTACATCGCTTCACCCGAAGGAACAGGTTTACAACACCCGAGCAAACGAACGGGATTCCACGCCCCTAATACACTGAGGACTTCAACACTTGCCTCTTACAACACCGAGGACTTCAACACTTGCCTTTTACAACACTGAGGACTTCAACAAAGATGAATATAATTGTTTGTTGACGGTATGTGTTCTTGCTAACACAGTTTTGTCACTTGTAGTACAAACTTCCTATAATCTTATCCTCAAAATATGTGAATGATGTTTTGCGAAGATTAAGGGAAGTATATTACTTATTGAATCAAAAGATATGAAATAATTTCAATGATTCAATAAGCAATTAAAATAATTGAGAGCTTTTAGAATGCAGGAGTATTTAGAAAGTAAGATCAGAAATTAGAGTAGTAAAAAAAAAATATTGATATATTTTGAATCAATGATTTAGATGAGTTTATATAGAGAGAAATGGTTGTAACTCTTTGTGAACAGTAGCCTTTAATAGATATGATCATTGATGAAAGGTAAGAGATGCAACCATTGGAAAAAGAAGTGTCTTTTGGAAAAGGTTGCTCTCTGTTTAAAAACGGTCGACAGGTCAAAAAATGGCCAGTAGACAGGATTTCAAATATATAGTCGTTATGTGCATGTGTGCATGTTCATTGTGCATTTTACACAGAAATGGCCGACCGCCTGATTTAATACCGGTCGACCGGTCCCTGTCAAATTGCTCAATGAATGTGCAATGCTATTCAAACGTATATATATCGATTATATTGATATGCATGATTATTTTAGGATAGATTTTAACAAGTTTATTTTATTACAATATCAGATAATCAACCTATAATCTAGAGTACCATATGTAGCTCTTTTTTGCCTCTTTATAGCCATGATGTCTTTGTTTTGTCGATCGCCTTTATTTCTTTGTCAGAAATCAAAAATTTCATAGAACCTGTGACTCAACATTCTCCCCCTTTTTGATTGATGACAACATATATCTGAAATTCTGAATCTCACCCTGAATATGTGATCTCCCCTTGAGATTTTGTTTGTATTCTTTATATATATATATATTCCTGCAAATAATTGTTAGCACTTTCTCCCCCTTTGTCATCGACAAAAAGGAATAATAGATAACGGAATAATATAGGAGTATATCAACTAGAATATCCATGCATAGCAAAAAAAAACATATCCAAACATACCAGAGTATCATACACACCATAATATCATACGAATAAAAGTAACGACACTGTTTAGTACAAGTGTCGAATGATGTTTTAAAGTACTAAACCAAAATATAGAGATAGAAAACAGAATTTAGGATGAGTCAGATGTTGTCTCCTCTTGATCATCTTCTTCCCCATTGTTAACGCTAAAAATTGAACGCTAACACCCCGGTGTGTAGAAGGTAATTGTGAAAGCACCACCCGTTGGTACGGGAACAAAGTATAAACAGAGAAGTCACAGAGAAGCTATAAAAGACACAATATTTATAGTGGTTCGGCTTAATATCTAGCCTACGTCCACTTTAAAGCTCTTTATTGCTGATTTGGTTACAATTCTTTACAATCAACTCCGATTACAACACACTTAGACAAATAGCTCAAACCCCGATGTAGAAGAATCCTTCGAATGCATGGCGAATGAGTTAGATTTCCTCTTGAGATTTGTTGAAATGTCTTTGGCGACTGGAGTGATAGAAGTGTTGCTTGAACGTTGCTTGAAGTCGAGACAATGGCAGAGTAATGGCGTCCAGGAAGTCAGCCAAAAAAAGTCCCTTGAATGTTAGAGGTGGCCATGTATTTATAGGCAAATTTCTGGGCTGGAATTGTTGATCAAGTCATAAGTCGTGACCGACTCAGGATGAACCGTGACCGACTCAAGATGAGCCGTGACCGACTCACATACCACGAGTCAGCAGGCAGCGGCATAGATGTATCGGTATTAAGCTTGTTCCTTGTTCGCTTGAGTCGCCAGCGACTTATGATAGGTCGTTAGTCATCCTGAGTCGTTGAAATCCTTAGGTCGGTCTGCCCCATGAGTCGCTAACTCCATGAGTCGTTAACCCGTTGAGGCGGTCTGCCCCATGAGTCGCTAACTCCATGAGTCGTTAACCCGTTGAGTCGGTCTGCCCCATGAGTCGCTAACTCCATGAGTCGTTAACCCGTTGAGTCGGTCTGCCCCATGAGTCGCTAACTCCATGAGTCGTTAACCCGTTGAGTCGGCCTGCCCCATGAGTCGCTAACTCCATGAGTCGTTAACCCGTTGAGTCGGTCTGCCCCATGAGTCGCTAAGGTTATAACCCGGTGAGTCGTTACTCCTCCTGAGTCGTTGAGTCGTAACCCTTCAAGGCCGTTAAGTCGGTAACTTCTCAAGGCTGTTGAGTCGGCAACCAGATAAGTTGAGTCGCTGGCTTACTTCACTCTTTAAGTCGTATACCGTTTTGGTCGGGGCGCTGCCCCGCACCCCGCCGGGGGCGCTGCCCCCTGGACCCCTGCGACCTGACCGGTCAGGTCGAACACCGTAGGCGGTGGCGTTGCCCCCGCACCCCCACCTTGGGGGGTTGGCACCCCCCCTGGACCCCCCCTCCGTAGGGGATCTTATCTGAAAATTCAATCAACAGAACTTGCTTTATTGGGAGGTTAAGTCGACCATCCTTCGAGATGAACTATCATTGGCTTCTCGGTCGATTTTTGATATCACGGCCTTGCTGAAAAAGCAGAGTTAACACTTGCCCCTCGAAGTATACGCCTAGGGACTAGGTCGTGTGCTTCGATTCTTCTTAACTCGTGCTTTATTGAGCTGCTGAGCTTGTACTTAGGCAACTTTGCTTCGTTTTGACCTGAAGCCTTTTAAACTTGACCAATGCGACTCAATGGAACTTTGACCTGAACTTGTTGCATCTCTTTACAAATTATTTTAACAACCTGTTAAGCGCACCGTTTGCAGAAAAATAGGGCGAATATACTCATCACCGATTGCCCATATCGAGTGATGGATTAGATCAAAGAACTGGTATTTTACTGTAAGCAAATTAGTATGGTCTTGATGAAGTGTTGCGAATCAATTATCTTGGATGAAGTATCAACACAAAGTTTACACAGTTATAACTGCTATCTGCATTGACACCGCACTTATTTTCAAATAACAAGCCTTGAATTCTTCTGAATTGACATATGCCAACCAGTATTATCTCAAGTATTGCTTTATTTACTTGTTATTTTAGTAGCTTTGCACAACACTTCACACGCTTTTAGAAAACGTGCACCTTTACTTTTGAATATTCAGTTCTTCATATAGAATGTCTTTTCGATAAGAAGAGTAGTGGGGCAAACTGGATCTTCCCATTTCTGGGATTTTCAAAATCTGAGTTGTCCGGTACTAATTTCATTCTTTACTTTTGCAGTACTTCCTTCCTCTTTCCGAATATTCCAGTCAGAAGTCAATTTTTAAAAGACTAAGTGCTGTGACGGTTAAGGAGCGTTAAACTTTTTGCTGAAAGATGGATTTTCGCACTAATTCGGACTTTTGCACTCTTTTTGGTTGACTTAGCTTCACGATGCCCCTGGTTTTCAAGAAGAAACTTCAGATGCCCCAGCTTTCGCAAAGGAACTTGCATCAATGGAACCTATTGCGGAAGCCTTATTGGTGTAATGTTTTACTCCATTTGACGGTGTGGGGTCATCCTTCTTGTTTTGCCTTTTCAAACCCGCACGTGCATAACAAATTTTATAGAAACTTTTGTCTGTATTTGAGAATGTATTTATTCCTCATTTTCATACAAGTTTCTTTATTCTCTTTGCATGATATTGCAGTGAGCTTGTGGTACGTTGCTTGGGTACTGCTTTTATTAATGTAGCAATATTATATTGCCCCCATACCACAACTCATTGTAATATTCTCCATTTTGAGGAGATTTTGGAGAACAATTCTTCTGTTTTTAGAAGGCATGCACTCTTTCTTTAGAGAATAACTCTTCCATTTTGAGAAGGCATGCACTCTTTCTTTAGAGAATAATTTTCCATTTTTGAGGAAATATTATTCTTGCTTTAGTAGAGTGCGCCTTGTGTTGGAGAAGCCTTTCTTCTTTTTTTTTTTTTTGTTGCGCCTCGCTGGAGGGCTTTGATTTGACATTTCAACTCTGGAGAAGTGGGCCTCCACAGAGATTGCACTTCAGCTCCGGTGAAATGTTCCCCCGAAGAGGTCTTTATTTGGCATTTCAGTTCTGGAGAAGTGGGCCTCCGAAGAGTTTGCACTTCAGCTCTGGTGAAATGTGCCCCCCGAAGAGGTTTTTATTTGGCATTTCAGCTCTGGAGAAGTGGGCCTCCGAAGAGTTTGCACTTCAGCTCTGGTGAAATGTGCCCCCGAAGAGGTCTTTATTTGGCATTTCAGCTCTGGAGAAGTGGGCCTCCGAAGAGTTTGCACTTCAGCTCTGGTGAAATGTGCCCCCGAAGAGGTCTTTATTTGACATTTCAGCTCTGGAGAAGTGGGCCTCCGAAGAGTTTTCACTTCAGCCCTGGTGAAATGTGCCCCCCGAAGAGGTTTTTATTTGGCATTTCAGCTCTGGAGAAGTGGGCCTCCGAAGAGTTTGCACTTCAGCTCTGGTGAAATGTGCCCCCGAAGAGGTCTTTATTTGGCATTTCAGCTCTGGAGAAGTGGGCCTCCGAAGAGTTTGCACTTCAGCTCTGGTGAAATGTGCCCCCGAAGAGGTCTTTATTTGACATTTCAGCTCTGGAGAAGTGGGCCTCCGAAGAGTTTGCACTTCAGCTCTGGTGAAATGTGCCCCCGAAGAGGTCTTTATTTTGTTTGCATTTCAACTCTGGTGAAGTGAAATTCCGAAGAGCGGCTGTTACACTTCAACTCCTGGTGAAATGTGCCTTCGAAGAGGTCTTTATTTTGTTTGCATTTCAACTCTGGTGAAGTGAAATTCCGAAGAGCGGCTGTTCCACTTCAACTCCTGGTGAAATGTCCTCCGAAGATTGCCTGGAAGTTACTCTCTCATGGTTGGAGGGTCATTTCTCCTCCAATCTTTTTTGGTTGAGTAGAGAACTTTCTTTTTTACGGCATATGCTTCGTTAGAGGTCTTTATCCTCCAAAGAGTTGTGCCTCCGAAGAGGACTTTAGTTGTTCCTTGTCCACTTGCTTATGCCTTGTCAGTGATCCTATATTTTTTTTTTAAGCTTGCACTCCCTTCTCTTACAAGTAGCCTGTTTAATCCAAAGAAGTGTACTTCATTGCTAGGCCAGTTCACGAGAACGGACATAAGCTTCTTAATTGGATGTTTGTTTGTTCAAACTTCTCAATTTATTAGCTAAAGCCCGTTTTCGGTGAAATCATTGACCGTTCAATTGAAGCACTTCTTATCTAGGATTTAAGCTCGGGAATTTTGCGACTTGGAATTTGTTCGTTGAATGATAACAAGGATCACTTGGTCTTGTAATGTGCAAGTTTTGTTTTCGTTGCCTGCAAAAATTTAAATCGACATTTCAGTAATACATTTAATGTACTTTTCATATCGAAAATAAAGCAAGCATGTAATAATAATAAGGAACACAAGATTTATAGTTTCTATTATTTATTTGCACTGTTTTTACAATGGCATTTTATACAGGAATCATAAATCCAATATTATTCTATGAATTTTAAGCAAAAGCCATCAAGTGAAATATGGCCATTAGGCATCATCTTCCAGAACAAGGATATTCTCTCCCTCCGGGGCTTGTCTCAAAGCACGAGCATATCTTTCCATCTCGTCCCCACTTCTGTCCGCTGGGTGAGGGCCCCCTATGATAGCATTAACGATAAGCCTCTCAGATCCCTGCGTTGCAGTTCTTTCGTTTGGGCCGTAATGATGAGTGAGAAGTATTTGCCCCTGAGTGGATGAGGATGGACCATTCCTGTTTCTCCGGACATATTGCTGAAGTTTATTCTCTTTCAATAGCTTCTCAATCAGATCCTTCAAATGGCGACACTCGTCAGTTTCATGGCCAGGTTGATTGTGGAATTTACAGAATCTTTCACTTTGCGTGGCATTTTTCCTAAGTCTCAACTTTTGTGGTTTAGGATATTCAACAATATCCTTTGTTGCTAAGAAAATGTTCTCTGGAGTATCAGTTAAGGGAGTATAATCCGACCGTTCAAAGTGGCGGTTTTTCTTTGGATTTCCCTGCTTTTTCCCATCATCATTCTTCCTTTTCTGTCCTCCAGATTCTCCTTTATTAGAAGTAACATTGACATTCTGAATTTCGGTCACGACTGCTTTTGTTGGCACAGGAAAGCTTTCCAAGCGCATAAACTCGTCGGCCTTCTTATAGAATTTCTCAAGTGAGTTTGGCTCCTTCATTTTTAGCCATTTGCCAAATTCACTCGATTTATCGATAGCCCGCATTAGGTAAGTCAAAACCATCCGTGGCTCTGCGTTATCAACCTCGGACAAGGCTATATTGAAGCGGTTTAAGAACGATCTGATAGACTCCCCGGGATTTTGTTCTAGACTATAGAGTGACATTATATCCTTGGCCTTTGTAGCATATAGCCTGAACTGATCTTTGAACTTTCGTGTTAAGTCGGAAAATTGATCCACGGATCTAACTGGTAGCTTTGTGAACCAAAGTAAGGCCACTCCCTCTAAGTATATCGGAAAGTATCGGCACTTTATTTCATCGGTTGCTCTTGCCCCGGTCATATGCCAATCGTACTTGTACAAGAACTGATTAGGGTCACTTGTGCCTCGATAGGCCGGGATAGTAGGAGGTACAAATTTCCTTGGAAACTCTGCCTTCAAGATCTTTTCGGTGAACGGTGTCTTACTTGGAGCAAACCCCCAATCATTTTCATCCTCTTGCCTCTGCATGCTCTCTTTCATAATTGAGCGAATCATCCCTGATAGGTACTCCTTATCGTTCAGAGGCTTTGCCGGGCAGAAGTCAGCTGCTCTTTCAGAAGTTTGCCTGGGCAAATGTTCGCGAAAAATTGGCTGCGGCCTTGAACCTTCAGCTTGAGAAGGTGCCCCTGCGGCGGTGCCAACTGCTCTTTGAGGGATACCTTTCTCTTGGGAATCATAGGCATCATCTGCAAAGGTCTCTTCATTATTTTCTGTTTGACGGTTGCCCCCAAGTAAAGCATTCATTCTTTCCAGCATTAGAGCGTTCTGGGCTTCCATTTGCTGATATAACCCAGAAACTGCAGCATCAAACACCTCTTGTGTAATTCCAACACTCGGAGCTGCTTCATTTGGAGCAAGAGAAGTGGTAGTATTCTCATGAGCATCACCGGATCTATCAGATCTGAGCTGTCTTCCAGTAGCCATTATCTCGGATAAACTTCTGGTCTTTAGAGAGATTCTTTCGACAAACTTTCGCGAAGCGATGGTGAAAGTATTCCTGAGTTGGGTTCTCAGTGAAAGCACCAAAAATGTTAACGCTAAAAATTGAACGCTAACACCCCGGTGTGTAGAAGGTAATTGTGAAAGCACCACCCGTTGGTACGGGAACAAAGTATAAACAGAGAAGTCACAGAGAAGCTATAAAAGACACAATATTTATAGTGGTTCGGCTTAATATCTAGCCTACGTCCACTTTAAAGCTCTTTATTGCTGATTTGGTTACAATTCTTTACAATCAACTCCGATTACAACACACTTAGACAAATAGCTCAAACCCCGATGTAGAAGAATCCTTCGAATGCATGGCGAATGAGTTAGATTTCCTCTTGAGATTTGTTGAAATGTCTTTGGCGACTGGAGTGATAGAAGTGTTGCTTGAACGTTGCTTGAAGTCGAGACAATGGCAGAGTAATGGCGTCCAGGAAGTCAGCCAAAAAAAGTCCCTTGAATGTTAGAGGTGGCCATGTATTTATAGGCAAATTTCTGGGCTGGAATTGTTGATCAAGTCATAAGTCGTGACCGACTCAGGATGAACCGTGACCGACTCAAGATGAGCCGTGACCGACTCACATACCACGAGTCAGCAGGCAGCGGCATAGATGTATCGGTATTAAGCTTGTTCCTTGTTCGCTTGAGTCGCCAGCGACTTATGATAGGTCGTTAGTCATCCTGAGTCGTTGAAATCCTTAGGTCGGTCTGCCCCATGAGTCGCTAACTCCATGAGTCGTTAACCCGTTGAGGCGGTCTGCCCCATGAGTCGCTAACTCCATGAGTCGTTAACCCGTTGAGTCGGTCTGCCCCATGAGTCGCTAACTCCATGAGTCGTTAACCCGTTGAGTCGGTCTGCCCCATGAGTCGCTAACTCCATGAGTCGTTAACCCGTTGAGTCGGCCTGCCCCATGAGTCGCTAACTCCATGAGTCGTTAACCCGTTGAGTCGGTCTGCCCCATGAGTCGCTAACTCCATGAGTCGTTAACCCGTTGAGTCGGTCTGCCCCATGAGTCGCTAACTCCATGAGTCGTTAACCCGTTGAGTCGGCCTGCCCCATGAGTCGCTAACTCCATGAGTCGTTAACCCGTTGAGTCGGTCTGCCCCATGAGTCGCTAAGGTTATAACCCGGTGAGTCGTTACTCCTCCTGAGTCGTTGAGTCGTAACCCTTCAAGGCCGTTAAGTCGGTAACTTCTCAAGGCTGTTGAGTCGGCAACCAGATAAGTTGAGTCGCTGGCTTACTTCACTCTTTAAGTCGTATACCGTTTTGGTCGGGGCGCTGCCCCGCACCCCGCCGGGGGCGCTGCCCCCTGGACCCCTGCGACCTGACCGGTCAGGTCGAACACCGTAGGCGGTGGCGTTGCCCCCGCACCCCCACCTTGGGGGGTTGGCACCCCCCCTGGACCCCCCCTCCGTAGGGGATCTTATCTGAAAATTCAATCAACAGAACTTGCTTTATTGGGAGGTTAAGTCGACCATCCTTCGAGATGAACTATCATTGGCTTCTCGGTCGATTTTTGATATCACGGCCTTGCTGAAAAAGCAGAGTTAACACCCATCATCATCATCATCATCATCATATTCCTCATCATTGTCCTCTCTAGATGATTCTCCACGACCATGTCCACTAGTACCAGCAGACTCCTCAGTTGATGACCAGTTGAAAACAGGAGGAGCAGGACGTTTGCCTGGGTCCTGATCTTGAGCAGAGATGGATGTGATACAGGATATAGCATTCCATAAAATACCAAAGAATGACTTGACTTTGTTGAAGCGTTTATCAATTTTTGTGTCCATGTGCTTGAGTCTTGATTCAAGCAAGAATTGATTACGCACAATAGTTTCAAGTGATTCTTTTGTAGAGGATTTTGATTTCAACGGTTTAACTTCTTCGGAATGAGGTCGAGAGGAAGTAGCTTTTTGTTTTCTTGGACCTCTTTGTTGCCATTCTTTAAACGGCATAATCTGAAGGTAAGGAGGAGGGAGCTTCATGCGTTTGATGGTTACGGAATCAATACATTTTGGTTTCGAGGTGGCAAAGTAAGGAGGCCTTACGCCACAAGCTAGCAAAATACGCATGATATATTCATTGAAGAAAAAGTAAGGTCGCGTAGAGTTGTTCACCTTGAGAATCTCGTCAAATAGCATATGAACCCAATTGATTTGGATACCCCCATAAATAGCATAAAGGGCCTTGAAGTTTTCTTTGTATACAACATCGTAGTTTCCTAGTCTAGGAAACAAAGAAAACATCAAGACGCGATGTAGTAGTCTGGCGGTGGGTCGAAGTCCAATTGATTTTGTGCCATCACTGTTGTCCTCCATGAATTGATGGCTGATGCTATTGCGAGTGAAGACTTCACAGAAATGTGATAAAAACTCATCGCCTTGATTTGGAATACCCAGTATAGAAGCTATCCTATCATGAGTGATAAAAATTTGTTTGCCACATACGACAGACCAAATGACTCCGTTCGGATCATCAGGTTTATACTCGTCCAGGTTCATGTTGGCATAGAACAATTTTATCATCAAGTGATTTATTTCCACATTGTTATCTGAAAAATCGATCAATGGAGTAAGATTGGAGTTATTTGCTAACCTACGGATTCCATAAGATGTGAAATCATCAAACTTGATGTAAGAACCCGGATGAAATTTGTAGTTAGTCATTTGATTCCATCTTGTGATAGCTACCGGATTTTCGAGCCATTTCTTAGCGGAGATATTGAGTGATGAAGTTCCGGAGGATGACCCTCTCTTGGGTTTCTTTTGCGGAGGAGCCATTTTTAGAAAATTTGGAGAATTGGAATTTGAAATTGAGAGCATAGGGTTTTTGGAATTTGGGGATAAATAACCGGTTGAAACAAATGAGGAGGAGGAAGGAAAAAAATGACGCAATGTATATATAAAAATAGAATTTACGTATACCGATCGACCGCTATAATATGCCCGGTCGACCGTTTTCATCCAGAGGCTAAACGGTCGACCGTTTATATTATAGGTGGTCGACCGGATTTGTTGCCTGATGAAAAACAGTCTGTTTTGCAATTTTTGAGAATATATCGAGCTATATAATTCATTTTTCACTCTTATTATAAAATACAAACGTTATTACATGAGTGATAGAGAGAAAATGATACAACATGTATATATAAATCTAATGAGGAGTGGAAGATTCGTCATTAGAATTTTCTTTATTATCTTTAATACGTTGTGTCCATGGACTACAGTTTTTCTACGCACCTTCATTCCTGTTATAATTCTAATCCCAAGAGTTAGGACTCCTAGATGTTGACGGCCTAGACGACATTGGTTCATGCACATCATACTTGTTTGAACCACAAAAGAATGATGCCACTTTTTCTAAAACAGATAAACGTGCCGATGTTCGTTGTTGCTCATGATAAAGCTGGCTTTGCCCATAATGGAGCTGTCTTTGAAGATCTATTTGATGTTTCTGATACTGATGAATCTCGTCGATCTGTGCTTTAGTATGAGGAGAACAAAACAGCGCCTTCTTTACTCGTTTTGAGGTTGGTGTACTGCCAGGAGTACGAATGCATTGGTGATGATACTTCGGTTTTTGTTTTGTTTCAGAAGAATAATACTCCTCTGGCTCAGAACTTGTAACGGAAATGTGTGATTTTTTAGCACACTCATCACAAATGTGGGCCATAGAAAATTATGTATAGAGCCTTATGCTCAGATAAGGAAAGATGAATAAAGAGAGAAATTTTGACAAGCTTATAAAGAAATTCCTTATATATAAGCCTGTGGATGAGAGTGAATAAAGAAATTTGACCGTGAAAGCAAGCAGAGGCTCTTATTCAAAGAAATAAATAGTTTTAAAAAAAATGCTATAGTTAAAATATAACCAAAGGAAAAGACAATCATTAGTAATTACTAGTCAAAATCTTTTCTTGAAATTAAACCAAGCTCTCTTCGTAATCTAATAAAACTAGATTCGAGCAGAGGCTTAGTAAAAATGTCCGCTAATTGATTATCAGTTTGGACATATTCAAGACATATATATCATTTTTCAATATTATCTCTAAGGAAATGATGACGGATATCAATGTGTTTGGTTCTAGAATGATTCACTGGATTCTTAGAGAGATTTATAGCACTTGTGTATCACAGTATATAATAGAATTTGATAAATGAATATCAAAATCTTGAAGTGTTTGTTGCATATATAGTACTTGAGTACAAGCGAGAGCCGCTGATATATATTCAGCTTCACATGTTGATAGTGAAACACAATTCCGTTTCTTACTAAACCAAGAGACAAGTGATTTTCCAATAAAATGGCACGTACCACTTGTACTTTTTCTATCCGTTCGCGAACCGCCAAAATCAGCATCACTATATGATACTAATTCAAATGGACATTCTTTTGGATAAAAAAGACCGAAATCTTTGGTATTATTAAGATAACGAATTATACGTTTCACTGCTCGTAGATGTGATTCCTTTGGATCTGCTTGAAAGCGTGCACATAGACAAACACTCATCATTATATCTGGACGACTAGCTGTAAGATAAAGAAGAGAACCAATCATGCTTCGATAAAGTTTCTGGTCAACATTCTTACCTTTTTCATCTTTTTCAAGATGTGTAGTTGTACTCATAGGAGTAGGTTTACCAGATGTGTTATTTAACCCGAAGCGATTGATAAGATTTCCGCAGTATTTTTCTTGATTAATAAAGATCCCAATTGGAAGTTGTTTGATTTGAAGTCCAAGAAAATATGACAGTTCTCCCATATGAGACATTTCGAACTCTTTGGTCATAATACTTGCAAATTCCTTGCAGAGTTTATCGTTTGTTGAACCAAAGATGATATCGTCTACATATATCTGGATAACTAGAATATCCTTTTGAGAATGTTTGATAAACAAAGTTTGATCGACTTTGCCTATTTGAAATCCTGAGTTAATAAGATAGCTACGTAGTCGTTCACACCAAGCACGAGGTGCTTGTTTTAAACCATACAGAGCTTTCTTAAGTTTGAACACATGGTCAGGATATTTTTCATGTACGAACAAAGGAGGTTGTTCGACATAGACATTCTCTTTGATAAATCCATTGAGAAAAGCACTTTTGACATCCATCTGATAAAGTTTGAAATTATGGTGACAAGCAAAAGATAATAGGATTCTAATAGCTTCTAGTCGAGCAACTGGTGCATAAGTTTCTTCATAATCGATACCTTCTTCCTGATTATAACCTTATGCTACTAATCTTGCTTTATTTTTGGTGATATTTCCTTGTTCGTCAGCCTTATTTTTATAGACCCATTTAGTACCAATAACTGACTGATTAGTTGGTCTTGGAACAAGTTCCCAAACGTCATTGCGCTCGAACTGATTTAGTTCTTCCTGCATGGCAATGATCCAGTAATCGTCTGTAGCAGCTTCTTTTGGATTCTTAGGTTCGATATTTGAGAGAAAAGCGACATGACCCATTTGGTTGAGTTGACTCCTTGTTCTGACATGTGATGTTACTTCACCGATTATATTTTGGGCCGGATGGTCTCTTAATATCCTTGGTGGTGATTGTAACTCACATATTTGAGGAATATTCTCAGTAATTATTTTCGAGTCAGAATCAACATTTGTGATGATTGGATTGTCAGTGACTATTGTTTCGTCATCATCTGATATAGTTTGAGGATGCTGATAGAATTCATCGAAAGAAACATGAAGAGATTCTTTAATAGTTTTGGTTCGTTTATTGAAAATACGATACGCCTTGCTTCTTTCCGAATAACCGACAAATATACCTTCATCAGCTTTTGGATCAAACTTTCCGAGATGGTTTTTCGTATTTAAAATAAAACATTTTGAACCAAATACTTTGAAGTAAGATATATTTGGCTTTCTTTCGTTAAATAATTCATAAGACGTGTTTTTGGTGAGTGGTCGAATGGACACACGATTCAAAACATAACACGCAGTAGCGACGGCTTCTGCCCAGAAATGTTTTGGTAAAGTGGATCCATTTAATAACGTTGTTGCACATTCTTGTAATGTTCGATTTTTCCGTTCTATAACTCCGTTTTGTTGTGGAGTTCTAGGAAACGAAAAATTGTGGTTAATACCTTTCTTCGTACAAAAATGTTCAAATTCATTATTTTCAAACTCTCCGCCATGATCACTTCTTATATTTTTTAACTTTAATCCCTTTTGATTTTTGAATTCTTTTGACGAAAGATTTGAAATGATCGAAAGTGTCACTTTTATTTTTTAAGAAAATTGTCCATGTGTAACGAGAGAAATCATCAACAATTACAAGCACATATCGACTGTGATTTATTGACTAAACCCTAGCAGGTCCAAATAAATCCATGTGTAGTAACTCAAGGGGTTGTAATGTTGATATGACTTTCTTGGATTTAAAAGATGATTTGGTCAATTTTCCTAATTGACATGCATCACAAATGTTGTTAAACTTAAAACTCATTTTGGGTAGTCCTCTAACTAGATTGTTTTTGGCTAGCTTGTCAATAGTTCTGAAGTTTATATGACAGAAGCGTTTGTGCCATAGCCATGGATCATTATCATTAGCCACATGACACATATCTGAATTATGATTAATATTCATATTTAGAATATATATATTTCTGTCTCTATAACCTTCGAAAACTAAATTATGGTCTTTATCTAAAATACTACACTTATTATTTAAAAAGGAAATTGTAAAACCCTTGTCACAAAACTGACTAATACTAAGTAAATTGTGTTTTAAATTTCTAACTAGCATGACATTAGTAATAAGAGGTAAGTTAGATGTACCACAATTGCTCACATCACCTTTGCCGATGATATAGCCTTTTGAATTATCTCCAAAAGTGACGGAGCCACCATCTGAGTATGTAATATTTATTAATAAGCTCTTGTCTCCAGTCATGTGCTTCGAGCAACCACTGTCCAATATCCACTTTCCTCTTTTCTTAAGTGGGACCTGCAAAAAATAAAATTAAGTCCATGGTACCCACTTTTTATAGGGTCCTAAGAGTTAGGTCTTAGGAGTCCAAACCCATATGGGTCCGGTATCCCCTTTATATATATAATTAGTATTAAGATGCACAGTATTCATGAATTGCTGAATGTATTTGTTCCTAATCAAATTGTTATTTGTTTTAGGAACCCATATTTTGATAGTCTTGATATTTTTCTTTTGAAATTTCACAACTGGTTTTGGTTTGGAGTATAATAAACTAAGATTTTTCTTAGCTTCAGTTTTTTATACTTTCTTCTTCCTTTTATTTCCAAGATGTTTCTTGGTTTCTTGTTTCTTATATCCCAAACCTTGTTTATCCGAAATAGATTGTGAACTTTCAATAATTTTGTCAAATTTTCTCGACCTTTGTTAAAGTTAGAAACATTTTGAGTAATGTTGTCTAACTTAGTTTGTAAACTGGCCTTTTCTAGGTCCAGAATTTTGACTTTTTCCTCAAGCTCATGATTTTTAGTAGTGAGAGCATCATTTTTCTCTTTTTGAGTTTCAATTTCTTGACTCAAAAGAACTAGTTGAGAGTCAACATTAGATGATGATTCTTGAAAATTTTCAAGTTCTTCTTCTAATATTTTCTTCTCGTCTTTTAACATATCTCGTTCAAATTCTGCTCTACTCAAATCTGCTTTGGTTTCTTTTAGCTGTCGTTTTATGTCTTTATATTTGACTATCAATTCAGCAATAATATCAAGCATTTCATCGAATGTAGGAATTTGTACCTCATCTTCTGTTGCCATGAAACATACATTTGCTTGTTCATCTTCCGTATCACTATCACTTTCTGATGAGTCTGTATCATCCCATGTTACCGAGAATGCTCGTTTCTTTGACTTGTCCTTCTTACATTTGAATTTGTCATTTTCTGACTTCTTTTTTGGTTCTGGACAATCCTTCTGCATGTGCCCCTTTTTGTGGCAGTTGAAACATTCTATAGCAGATGAAAATGGTTTATTTGATCCAGGTTTCCTTTTGTTGTAATGACTGGCTTTTCGATATTTTAGGAATTTTTTGAATCCTTTTGCAATGAATGCCAGATCTTCGTCTTCAGACTCTGATTCATTTTCGTCTTTTTCAGCATGGAATGCCCTGTTTTTCTTTTCTTCTTTTTGTTCCTTTCTAGTCTGCAAGTTAGCTTCGTAGGACATTAGATTTCCTATCAATTCATCTGGCTTCATGACAGAAAGGTCATTAGCTTCTTCAATTGCTAATACTTTTCCTTCCCATTCACTAGTCAGAGAATGTAGGACTGTTGAAACAACATCAAAATCAGAATACTTTTGTCCTAAGCCAATAAGTGCATGGTGGATAGTTTGAAACCGTGAATACATATCATTGATTGTCTCATTTGGTTTCATTTTGAAATTTTGAAATTGACTTTTCAGCATGGCTATTTTGGCTTGTTTAACCTTGTTAGTATCTTCATGAGTGATTTTTAGCGTTTGCCAAATTTGATATGCAGTAGTGCAGATACTAACACGGTTATATTCATTTTGGTCTAATGCACAAAACAACATATTTATTGCTCTTGCATTTACGGCTGCTGCCGTTTTCTCAGACGCAGTCCATTCTGAATATTCAGTTGTTGGATTCACTATTTCTTTTTGAGTTGCATTCCAAGGATCATAACTATTTGATTGCATAAAGAATGACATACATGTTGCCCAATAACTATAGTTAAGACCATTGAAAAATGGAGGTCTTTGTGTCGATTGACCTTCCATGTAAGTGGTGTTTTGAGTGCTAGTACTTGCGTTATTTGCCATATTACAAGAATATATCAAATAACTGTGTTACGGTTATATGATGGTCGTGCTCTGATACCAAATGAAAAGTATGTGTACGAGTGTACGTGCTAATATAGTACACACGGATCGTGTAATATGGAATATAATATAAATGAGGAAATAGATGATAATAGCACAGTAAATAAAAATTGTAACGACTCGGATTTTGCCCGCTCGAAAATCGACATCCATACTTCAAATCGTATTCGAATGCCATAGATTCGATCGTTCAAATCCGATTCGCCGGAGCTTATAACAACATTAAGTAAACAACACAGCGGAATAAAAGAATAATACATTGATATACAGCTTTGATACAATATCTGATACAACAGATGATCCAATAGATATCAATATACATCAGAGAAATGATACAATAAAATAGCAACGGAAAAGAAAAATAGATAACATCTAGCAGCGGAACAATATAACTCTAAGATAGTCTTCAAAGAAGAACTCCAGCAGTAGCACAAACTCCCAATAACGATGCACAAAGATAAGCAAGTCTCGTCCACATCCAAAGACTGAACTAGCTCCAGATAACCTACTAATCTGACTATCTGAAAAACCCAACTCTAGACTGCTCGTGTAGAAAATAATGAGCACCCAGAGTTTAGGAAAGAAAACAATAAACTCCGGATCAGTCGTGGGACTGGTGTGAGCAACAAAAACAGTTTATCTTTTAAAACATTCAAAGAAATATTTTAAAGTTAATTCGCAATGTTTTTTTTTAAAAATGAGACTACCATAAGACCTCCCGCCACACACACAATGCAAACGCAGACTTGGAGGAGATTTCTTCTTATGATAGTCAAAGATGCTTGATACGCATTAAAAAGAACATTTGATATTATTACTAGTGCATAGTGTAAGAAAAATATTTCGAAAGTAGAATATAAATCTTAGCCAGCATAGGTACCATTATATTATGCCTACTATAGCTACCATATTAGATGGCAGGTTCTACAACTAATGTCGTACAAGTCTCGTATTGTTTCTTTGGATTTCCAACGAATGATCAGGCCAAGGAACTTCCCATTGCCACATGAGAATGCCTCTGGATGGACATCCCAGAGAACCAAACCGGATCTCTACCAACACAAGGCCGGGTTACCCCTAACTGAGTAACAACTGACCAAATATGCCATCCCCCGGTCCTTTGGGACCTTTTCACCGAGCGCTCGTAATCAATTCACGCAATCATAAAGTGTTTTCAACATGAGTAAGTATCTGGGCTCCATACCATGATACCACCCTTTTCCAGAAGGAAATGCACATACCCTAAAGGGCGCTACCCCTCATAACCTTGCTGCTTCTTTCCTGTTTTGACCATTCCGGGGTGTGAGGCTCGACGAAGTCACGTCCACAAAAACACACTTTATACAAAAGCCGTGCTTTGGGTCAACAAATGATCATAGAAATGATCACCAAGATAGACGATCAAATAAATGATCCTATCACAAATAATCAACACAATGATCATTTCACAGCAACATTCAGTATGTCACATTACCAAATTGGGAATATATTGCTGATAACTTCAACTATATAACCTCTGAGCTCGTACGTCTCAGAGAAGGGTGTTAAGCTAAGAGAATAAATTCTCCGCCACCAACAGAAATATATTTGAAAGAAATCAGCTTTATATCTCAACTTGTAATGTCAGACATACAGTCCATATAAGTCTGTTGGCTCGAACAGAACCGAAGGCACTTACAAAGAAGTCCTTGCAATCCGGATATTCACTAATCACGTTCGGACTCCCCATCACATATGGAGTCCCTATACCGGGGACCATTCGATGCAAAGACATTCGACGAGTTGTCCTTACGTTTTCAAAAATATCCGGTCTTCACCACCGGTCTTCAAACGCTATCCATAACGACATATCACATATTCGGAATGGGATATATGAGACAAAGGTCCTCTCCCGGCTAAACCGAACAGTGAGCGCAGTATTTCAAAAACATATGGACATTGGGATTTCAATTAAGTCACAAATTATTACCCAAAACTTTTCTTCAAATGGCTTAACAAATCACCATTTCAAATCTTTTAAACAAAAGGATTCATTTTCACAACCTTTAACGGTTTAAACAATTTTCACATTTTAATCTTTTAAACAAAAGATTCATTCACAGATTTTCCAAATCAATTTTCATTTCAATTTGATTAACTCGTAAAATCTTTAAATCAAAGATTTAACTTATAGCCTTCAAAACAATTTCATTTCAATTTGATTTAAACAAATCATCAATTTAAATCTGTTAAAAATAAACAGATTTAATTCATAGCTTTCAAAAAGAATTCATTCATAACTTAGGAAAATTATTTCTCTATTCAATCTTGAAATTCCCCTAATTAACTGGAATCTCAGTTCTTATCTAAAAGTGTTTATCATTTGAAAACAACAGTTTTCATTTTGGAAATCTGATTCATTTATACGAGTTGAAATCCCTGGGTTAAATTCAAATTCCCAAAAATAATACCTTAAAAATGATTTAACTCATAATGACTAGTATAATATCATTAATCCCTAGTTTCAAATTACAGGATTCAATTCCAAATATCGAATTCAAATTCAAATTGAATTATTTAAATTTCAAATCTTAATCAAGTAAATTAAAATAAATTTTAACTTGAAATTTCATTCCAAAAGCTTTTCACATTTATTCCGATTCCATTTCCAAAACATTTGAATTTAAATATTCAACTTTAAAAATCATTTTAAAGTCATTTTAAAAGTCATTTTAAAATCTGTGACTTAATCGATTTCCTCGTGAAATCCATAATTGTGTGTGTATGGTGTGGTCCAGGGGTTTAACACAATAGTGCAATATCATACAATCATCACAGATCAAATCACAGAAATATAATTGATAAGCGATATATACTATAACGCTTATCGTCTATTCACAAATTCACAGATAATAGGCGAATGTAAATAAATGAATAAACCATACACGGCACAAACCGCAGAATAAAATATCATAGATCAGACATGACAATCAATTCAAGGTATGTCATACAATACAATCATTCATATAATTGTTTAATCCTAATTAATTCGATTTATTTCCAATTAAATTTATTACTTATGAATTAATTATCCAATTCTGATTCATTAATTCGAAATCATTTGATATAAACAAATTTATCAAACACTTTAATTAATTAAATGATTCTTAATTAATCACATTAAATTAACCTTAAGTTAATTACATAATCATTTAAACTTAATTTAATTTCATTAAACAATTATCTTTAAGTAATTTATTACTTTTATAAATAAATCAACTTTTAATCACACTGAATGTAATTATATCTTAATCACTTGATTAATTAACTTTTATCATTATTTTTAGAAATTGACTAACCATTAATAATCTATTAGTTAATCCTAATTACTTAATTAATTAGGTGTTAATTGCAACTTAATTGGTTTTTTATAATTAATAAATTTCTAATCATAAATTATCCGTTTTCATTTCAAATTGAAATTCTTTTAACACAATTTGGAAATCTATGATTCTTAATTAATCACATTAACTATCTCTTACTTAATCCTTAATTTATAAACTTAATTAATTTCAAAATTAATGAATTACCAATTATTAAATCTTGATTTACTTATAAGTAAAACTCATATTTTTATTAATGATTTAATTAACACTCACGAAATATTTGAAACATTGATTTTCAACTGGCTTTAAAATTACCTATTAAAGTATTACTTTTATAAAGAAGATTTTAAGAGAGTTTAAAAACAAATTCCTTTATAAACTTACATATTTAAAAATATACTTTAACATATATAAACATTTAAATTTATAAGACTTACTTGATTTCAAAATCGAGGATTCAAACTTTATTCGCACCCAAACTAAATTTTGATTTAAACTTAGTTTAATTATCTGTTGCACTTTAAAATGTGTGAACAATCATCTATTCGAACCCTAAGCAAAACACTTCGAGTTACTAACCAAAATACTTCGACTCAAACTTACACGCACACGAGTGAAAACCCTCAACAACTCGAGTAAGCAGACGAGTCCATCTGCTACCCAAGCCTACCTGGATCCACTCGCGTACAACATCAAGCAAAACCCTTCACCAGTTTTTTTCCCAAGCTCGGCTACCCAAACTAAATTTCACCAGGCAACTTCCTTCCAGATGCACAACCCTGCACGGTGCACCTGCACCAGAGATCGACGCCGCTCCGGTGAACCTCACGATCCCAGGCAAGTCGCAAATCCCATGAAAACGCCAAATCCAAACTCGCGTGGTCGTCAAAATTTACGAATTGAAAAATAGCGGTTCACTCGAAAAACTACTAACACCATCATCAACTAAAACGCCTCGCCACCGCCTCCTAGACCACCGGAGATCCTCAATCTTCGGCCACACCACGACAACGCAACCAGCTTCCACCCTTCAAAATCTTGTGACACTCGATCACGTCACGATGGCGAAATCGAATTTTTACAGAACACGAAAAAAACTAGAGCCCAAACCCTATATGTATCTCGAACTTAAAATTCTTGCAGCAGATATTTTTTTTTTACAATTATCCTAAACTCCATGATGTTCAACCATACTTCATATAAAATTTTAACATCTAAATATTTTCCAGGTAACAGAAATTGATTAAAATATGCTTTGAGTTCAACTGCGAGTTGCACTCTACATACTTGACTAAAAATCACTGTTTTTGTTTTAGAAATCATGTTAAGGTATAAAGATTTAGATTATATACCTGAATTCGCAACTAAAAATACTTGTATTTTAACAAATGTGGAGGTTAGCTCAGTTTTCTTACTTCCCAGAGATATTTACAAACTGTTTTAATTTAAATTGATTTTTAAAATTTAGTTTATGGTAAAACCAGCAGTTGTTGTTTTGATATTAAATCCAAACAATAGGTGGATTGTGCAAAAAAAAAAAAATTGAATTAAAGTCCTTGTTTATAAGCTGAGACAGGGAACACATGAAAACAACAGCTTGCTACCAATCCTTCAATCATGTAGATATTCACAAAACATTCAGATATAAACATATGTGTGTAAATCTATTTATTCACAGATATATGCACAGATCATACTATTTGAGTTTAAATATACAAAGGTTACTCACTTTTGTTTTTTTTTCAGAAGAATGAACAGAGTTCATTTGGTTGAAGAACTGCAGTTTTATTTTTCCTGTAATCTTCCTCTAAATCTCTTTTCTCGTTTGTTGAATTGAACTTGAGTGATGATTTTTTTTTTCTGGCTTTGTAGTTGTTTGAATTATTGTTGTTGCTTAAATTGAAGTTTTGTTTCAGTTTCTAAGATGGTATTCATTTCAGTTTTACACAGCAAAGAATGAACGAACTAAAAAGAAGAAATTGAGTGATATATAGAAGATGTATGCAGGCTTGCATTTCTTTGCTGGTACAAGTGATACCATATCTTGTACAGGGTGTTTATATTATTTATTAAAATAGGCATGGCTGCTAAGGAATGGAAGCATTTAATGCTTTATCCTTTATGTTTTCATGCATATCTTATTTTGTATGTGTTAAATCTTTTTACCTGTTCCTGTATATATCCTACAGGCAACACTTTTTTTCTTTGCCTGATTTTTCTTTTACATACTTCTTGTTTTCGGCTGAAAACATTTGATAATATTTTGAATAACTTGTTTATGCTAGCATTAAATGTTTTGGTACTTGAATGTATATATTTTGTAACTCTTGTTGACTTCGGCTGATATGTCCTTGCTTCTTTTATCTCAAGCCTGCATACTTACTTTATTTGCATTACATTTGTTTATTGATAAGGCTTCAACATATTTCGGCTGAGATGATACAAAGTTGTGCTGAGGTATTAAATGCAAGTCCTTTCTTTTTTTACAACCCATCACTTATACTAATTTTTTTAATTTTATTATTATTATGTATGTATACCTTGTTTTTTTTGTACAAGAATGCACATATGTACTTGTGCTTATAAAAAATCCATTGGGTTTCATTGATTTTAAAACACAACGTAAATTGTTTGTTAAGTTTTACTTTGTTTAGTTTATTTATTTTTTACTTTTATATTTTTATAGTTTACATAACCAAAATTTTAAGGTATTTATTTTATACATATATTTTATTTAAAAACTTTATTTAAAATTCAATTCAATGTATTCGCTTTGAGTTTCAAATCAAATTCAAAAACAAATAAGTAAATACATCTTATTTAATTTGAAAAATTCAACCAAATCCATAATTCAATCTAAAATTAAATTAAATTATAATTTTAAATTCGTCTTTAAAATCAGGATCGTTACAGACTTCCCCACTTAAAAGAATTTCGTCCTCGAAATTCGCAGGCACGAAAACAACACAGAGATAGACAGATTCGATCTCCTATAATTCCTCAAACTTAAGATATGAATTCCAAACTCAAGTCTGAATATCTCAGAATGTATACCAATTTGTCCCTCTTCGGACTTCAACCAACCCAAGAAATTACAACAGAATTTCAAAATTTGGTTTTAAACGAAATCGTTTTATCGATACAATTCGATTTAGCTTCTTCTAGAGCTGCCACGAAGAAATCAAAACAATTTAGAACGAATCAAAGAAAATTTGATAAGAAAGTTGTTTCCACTGTTGTTACAGAGTATCGACCATTTATAGTCGTATTCTCCCGTCCCCTATCTCGTTTTCTTCTTGCACTCATACTCACTATCAGTAGATAGTAAGAGAATTTACTGAGGCATTCAAACGGATATCTTAAGGATTACTGTTGAATATGCGCTTTGCGCTATATGATTTTTGTTTGATGATAATAAACATATATACATTCATATAAATGTATTTGGTAATGTACTATTTTGTTTTTCATAGTTTAAATAAATATTTGTTGAATAAAATTAAATTGCACAGAATTCGAATTTGAATTCAAACAGAACAAGTTAAACAGATTTTGAATTCAAACAGAAATTTTTATTCAAACAAATATTTATTACAAATTGTAAATAGTACAATTTCATGCTCTCACTATACATGTACATTTTTGATTACAATCACATCACATTTACATCACGACCTTACTACATATCTCTCACACTCATATTTTTGTCTTCAACTATAATCCGGTTTGAATCCAGCATCTGAGTAATCTGCAAAAATATTTTAAACGCAGTAAAATTGAAAGAGAAATATTTTTGAAATTTGAAAGAAACGATGATTTTGAAAACATTGTTTGCCTCAGTTATTTGGGTTGTTCGTCATCATTTTTGACTGTGCAATATCTGTGCATATCGATATTTTTTATCAGGGACAGGTAATTACAAGTGGCTGCAGTACACACGTGTACATTCGTATACGTGTGCACTGCCTCGCCAACTCGTGTGCAAAAATCAAACAAAAGCACAGAAATCAAAAACAAGGTCAAACCCAAGATAGGTTCAACTCAAAGCACCACTAACCAGACATTGCAAACACAGTCTCAAGCATGAAACAAGGTGCACCAGACCAGATTGCAAAAATAATCAAATATACACAAATGCAGCCCAATAGACTACAGCAACACAGTAGTAAGACTGCATCCACAGAAATACACAACTACAAGGCATTTTCATTGCAACTGCATAGCTACACAACAAAGCAAAGACCAGAAACTCAAGCTTCAAAAAGCTACAGCAACAATGCACCAATAAAGTCGAGACAAAGCAACTGTTCTTAATAGCAAGTTCAAACCAAAGCACAAAAGTGCACAGCAACACAAAACTGCAGTGGACAGCAAAGACCACATGCCACAATATAAAAAAAAACAGCAAGAATATGAGTGCAAGCCAGAGTGGATGCAGACAAGCACATGAATACATAAAGCTACAAGTGATGCAGCATCAATCAAGAAGTGATATGGTGAAGCACTAACTCAAGATTACAGGGCAGTGGACAGTACAAGACTGACCAGAATACAAATGAATCAAGTCAGGCATGAAGACAATGCCAACAACCAAAACAGCAAGTCAGTGGCAAGACCTCAGTGACACAGTGAAAGTTGCACAAGATATAGAGCCACAACAAGTCCAGCAACAAGTCCAGTTGCAACATGGTGAACAAGACACAGTGCTGAGCACATGCAAACTGCAATGAATAATGCAACATGACCAAATATACAAACTGAAGAATGCACGAAATGTATGCAAACATAATGCAAGTTTATATGTGCAGAAAGTTACAAGTATCAACGAATTGGATGAACAAAACTCGAGAGCAACAGTGAAAGTGCAAATCATGTCAACAAGACAAATGTATGGATCAGTGCCAAAGTCGAAAAATAACAATGCAGACGTACAAATGTAACGCAGTGATAAAAATTCACGTACGAATACAGTATTGACGAAGTTCAACATTACAGAGATGATCGAAGTAAAATACTAATCAAGTCAGACTCAGTGAAGTCAGTGAAGTCGAAAGCAACAGGGATGAACACTGTAAACATTGAAGCCGTGGATATGATTCAAGAAATCAAAACAGTGCAGTGATGATCAGGACACAAAACCAAGTAAAAAATTCAAGTGTGTAAATTTGACGAAGTCAAATATCTCAAATCACGAAATCACAACTTCAAAACCGTGAGTAACAAATTATACGAAATTTATCAAGTCAGAGAAAGTCACAGAACCAAAATCAAATTCAAGCCGAGAATTCTCTACCGTGTCAACCAAGGAATCTAGTGCATACGAATTTGATTAAGTCAAAGAAATCTCAAGCATCAATACATAATCGAACGACCAAAGCAATTTTTTTGAAATAATCAGTCGAACGCAAAAATAGGAAATCAAATCCTATTAAAACCCTAATCATCATCGGCATTTCAATTCGATCGAGTTCAAGTATCAAATTAGAAAAGCAAAAGGAGACAGCACATACCGAATTCACAAGCATCAAAACTCGATCGAGCAACTGCAAGCAAGCTAGGGCAACCAATCACAGATCAATTGAAGAAACCAGAGCCATAATTGCAACGAAGAACCGAAGCCCTAATTGCAACGAAGAGCCGAAGCCCTAACTGGATCAAAAGGGAACGAAGCCCTAACTGGAACGAAGCCGCCATTATTTCTCACGAACGAAGATAAAAAAAAAGGATCGGGTGAAATAAGGAAGTGGGCCGGTGTTCAAAAAACAAAGGGGGTTTCTTTTGTTATTAATTAATATTGTTAATAAACTTATATTAATAATGTTAATTAGTTTAGGGCTATTTTGTTCTTAATTATTGTTTTTTTTATTCTACGAATCAAAGAGTTTAGGTAAATCACCACCTAGGTTTTAGGTTGTGTCTGATTGTCTATTTAGAGTTAGTTCAGTAAGCAGGGGTTGCGAGTTTGCAAAACTCTATAGGCGGTAGCAGGGTTTGCAAGTCTGTTAGAGTGTTTGTAAGCGTGATACTGTTTAATTCTAATAGAAATCTGGGAATGCAACAGTAGGCAGGGGTTGCCGAAGCTGGGTAAATCTTGTGTGTGATTTACTTTTCAGTATATTTATTTCTGCAGTTTATTTTTGTGTTTAAATTAAGAAAATTTGCTATAACCCTATTCACCCCCCCCTCTAGGGTTAATTTAGATCCTACAAGTGGTATCAGAGCCTGGTATTTTTAACTCTAGAGTCATGAGTCTACAAAATAATGCTTTTTCTGAGGGGCAATCTATTGCTAGGCCACCCATGTTTAACGGGACCGATTATGCTTATTGGAAAGTTAGGATGGGTATCTATCTCAGTTCTGTTGATTATGAAGTTGGGATATTATTGAAACTGGCTATAAACCCCCCACTATAATCGTTGGTGATACTGAGATTCCTAAACCTAAGGATAGGTGGGATGCAAACGATAAGAAATTGAAAACGACAAATGCTAAAGCCATGAATGCTTTGATATGTGCTCTAGATAAAAATGAATTTAATAGAATTTCTCATTGTACAACAGCACAGGAAATATGGCATACTTTGGAGGTGACACACGAAGGAACTTCTCAAGTCAAGGAGTCTCGGCTAGCCCTGTTCAGCAATGAATACGAAAACTTTGTGATGGACAAAGGCGAGAGCATAAAGGATATGTTTGGACGTTTTTCAACCTTGGTATACAATGCTAGAGCACTTGGGAAGGTATTCACTGAGGTAGAGCTTGTGCGAAAGATACTACGAGTTTTACCAATGAACTTTGAGGCAAAAGTCACGACAATCCAAGAATCGAAGGATCTGAGCAAACTAAGCATGGAGGAGTTGATTGGAAACTTGATGACATATGAGCTTGAGCTAAAAGCAAAGGAAGAACGCAATAACTCCGAACCAAAGAAGAAGACGATTGCCTTAAAGAGCAAAGAAGAAAGTGATGAAGAAGAAGAAGATCCAATTGAAGAGCTTGCAATGGCTGTCAATAATCTTAAAAAATGGTCAAGATTCAAGTCACGAAAGAAGAAAATAAGTGGTAATAAGTCAAAGAATTCTGACGATTCCGATAATGAATTGACATGCTATAACTGCAAGAAGCCTGGCCACTTCAAACAAAAATGTCCACTTCTCAAAAACAACAAAGGAAAGAAAAAGAAAAAGAAGGCTTTTGCAGCAACTTGGGATGATGAAGAAGGAGAGGAAGTTTCAAATAATAGCTCAGAGGAGGCTAACTTGTGTCTTATGTCAAAATCGGATTCAGAAGCAAGCTTAGAGGAATCTAGTGAGGTAAGTGACTATTCTTATAAAGAACTTGTTTCAATGTGTTGTGATTTTACTAAAATGATTGATACTCTTGAATCTAAAATTGAAAAACTAAAATCTGATAGGAGAGAACTTGTCCATGAAAATTCTAGGTTAGAAACTGAAATTGAAAATATTCAAAACCTAGAATGTAAAAAATGTAAGATTTTAGATTCAGAATTATCAAAACTGAGGAATAACTTTGAAAGTCTTGAAAGTGAAAACTTGAATCTTAAGGAAACCATCGACACTAGGAGAAAGGATTTTATTAATCGATGCACCTCACTTGCTACTGAAAACTCAACATTAAAAACCAAAGTCCAAAGTCTTGAGAAATCTTTGAATAACTTTTCAAGAGGCGAAAAATCTTTCAACATGCTATTGGGAAATCAAATTTTTGCTAACAACGGGAAAGGACTAGGTTTTGGGAAAACACAAGTTGATGATAATGCAAAATATAAGAATGTCTTTGATAGATGTGAAATATATAGATGTCGTGATGAAAATGATAGTCATAGGAACAAGAACACAAAATTTATACAAGTTTGGGTTCCTAAGAATTCTAAAAACAAATTTCATGTTTATTGGAATAAAAATAAAAGGACTAAACAAGTATGGATTCCAAAGGGATTTTTTATTCACAATGCTTCTATCACTAATAACATTGGACCTAAGAGTTTCTCTAGGTCATCTTCCTCTCTTCTTATGTAGGTCTGTTGGCGGGCTAAGGAACAACAAGAATGGTTTCTAGATTCAGGTTGTTCTAGACATATGACAGGTGACAAATCGAAGTTCCTTAGCTTAGAGAATTTTAAAGGTGGAAATGTGATCATGGGAGACAATAGCAAGTGTAAGATTATTGGCAAAGGTGAAGTTGGTAACGGTATTTTTTCTTTGACTAATGTTTTATACGTTGAAAATCTGCATCACAATCTCATTTCTATTAGCC
The DNA here is from genome assembly GCA_030765085.1 of Allium cepa. Taxonomy (NCBI): domain Eukaryota; kingdom Viridiplantae; phylum Streptophyta; class Magnoliopsida; order Asparagales; family Amaryllidaceae; genus Allium; species Allium cepa. Next base: position 216,824,884 of record CM060930.1, read on the forward strand.
AACTATGTGACAAAGGTATGAACGTGATTTTTGATAGTGATACTTGCAAAATTATTGATAAATCTTCTAGTAACATTGTTTTTATGGGCAAAAGAAAAGGGAATGTTTACTCACTTTCATTTGATAATCTAAAACTTTCTAGATGTTTGGTAGCCACTGACGAAGAGGCATATTTATGGCATTGGAGACTTGGACATGCTAGCATGAGTCTCTTAGAAAAACTCGAATCAAAAGAATTAGTCAGAGGGTTACCACATCAGAAATTTAAAAATAATAAAGTGTGTAAAGCATGTTCCTTGAGCAAGCTTAGTCGATCATCATTTCGTCCTAAAAACATTGTTAGCACATCAAGGGTCCTTGAACTAGTTCACATGGATTTATTTGGACCAAATGAAATTTCAAGCTTGAATGGAAAACGTTATTGTTATGTATTGGTTGATGATTATTCTAGATTTACATGGGTTTACTTTTTAGCCAAAAAGTCTGAATCTTTCGAATATTTTTCAAAATTTGCAAAACTTGTTCAAAATGAAAAAGGAGTTACAATTAAAACCTTGAGAAGTGATCATGGAGGCGAATTTGAAAATTTTTGTGAAGAAAACGGTTTAAAACATGAATTTTCTGCTCCACGAACACCTCAACAAAATGGGGTGGTTGAAAGGAAAAATCGTACATTACAGGAATTGGCTAGATCCATGTTAAGTGAGTATAAGCTACCTCTAATCTTTTGGGCAGAGGCAGTGAATACTTCGTGCTATGTAATGAATAGAGTAATGATTAGACCAATACTTGGCAAAACGTCTTATGAACTGTGGCATGAAAGGAAACCTAACATTTCTTATTTTCGTATATTTGGGTGTCCTTGTTTCATTCTTAACACAGGTGATCAACTTGGAAAATTTGAATCAAAGGCTGATGATGGAATTTTCATGGGCTATTCAACAAGGAGTAAGGCTTACAGGATATATAACAAACGAACAAAGACAATTGTTGAGTCAATCAATGTGAAATTTGATGAATCTGATCTGGAAAAAACGACTGAAAGGATGGTTGACGATGGAGTAGATCCTGAAGGCACTGAAGAAGGGACATTTAGTAAGAAAACTGAAAGGAGGACTGTTGATGCTGATAAATTAAGGTTCAAACCTAATCATCCTCCTGAATTAATTATTGGTGATCCTACGGAAGGTATACGTACTCGTTCCTCATTTGATGAAAATTTATGTGCGTTTTGTTGTCATAGTGGTTTTATTTCTGAAATTGAACCTAATTCTGTTGAAATGGCTCTTAATGATGAAAATTGGTTTTTAGCAATGCAAAATGAACTTAATCAATTTGAGAGAAACAAAGTCTGGAATTTAGTTCCTAGGCCTAATGACTATCCAATTGTAGGGACTAAATGGGTGTTTAAAAATAAATTTGATGAATCAGGAAATGTAATTAGAAACAAGGCTAGGTTGGTTGCAAAAGGTTATAACCAAATAGAAGGCATAGACTTTGATGAAACATTTGCTCCAGTTGCTAGGTTAGAAGCCATTAGAATCTTGCTAAGTTTTGCATGTTACAAGGGTTTCAAACTTAAACAAATGGATGTAAAAAGTGCCTTTTTGAATGGTGATTTAAAAGAAGAAGTTTTTGTTGAACAACCACCCGGTTTTGAAAATCATGAATTTCCAAATCATGTGTATAAGCTAGAAAAAGCATTATATGGTCTTAAGCAAGCACCAAGAGCTTGGTATGACTGCCTCTGTACATATCTTTTGGAAAATGGTTTTAAAAAGGGAAGTGCTGACACGACTCTGTTTCTATTACATAAAGAACATGATTTTTTGATTGTTCAGATTTATGTGGATGATATTATTTATGGTGCTACTAATGAGCTTTTGTGTGAGAATTTTGAACAAGTCATGCAGGCTAAATTTGAGATGAGTTTGGTTGGTGAATTGAAATACTTTCTTGGATTTCAAATTAAGCAAAGCAGTGATGGTATCTTCATTTCACAATCCAAATATGTGTTGGAGCTATTGAAGAAATTTGGAGTCGAAAATTCCAAACCATTGAGAACTCCTATGAGCCCATCAACAAAGTTGGACAAAGATGAGAAAGGAATTGCAATTGATCAAAAGAAATATCGAGGGATAATCGGTTCACTTCTCTATCTTACTGCTTCTAGACCTGATATTATGTTTTCTGTATGCTTGTGTGCACGTTTTCAAGCTAATCCCAAAGAATCTCATTTAAAAGCTACTAAACGAATTTTGAGATATCTTTCACACACACACAAATTTGGACTATGGTACCCCTCTTGTGAAAATTTTGATTTAGTAGGTTATTCCGATGCTGATTATGCTGGTTCATTAGTTGACAGAAAAAGCACTAGTGGGACATGTTTCATGCTAGGACATTCATTAGTCTCATGGTCAAGTCGGAAACAGAATTGTGTTGCATTATCCACCACTGAAGCAGAATATATTGCTTTGGGAAGTTGTTGTGCTCAAATTCTATGGATGATGCAAACTCTTTCTGATTTTGGCTTAGTCTATAAACAAGTCCCATTAAAATGTGATAGTAGGAGTGCTATAGATTTGTCAAATAATCCTGTTCATCACTCTCGCACAAAACACATTGATGTGAGACACCATTTTCTTCGAGATCACATTGCTAAAGAAGACATTTGCATTGAATATATTTCAACAGAAATTCAACTTGCTGATATTTTCACAAAACCTCTCCCCGAAGACAGATTTTCCAAATTACGTTTAGATTTGGGAATTATAGAGGTTGACTAATCATTTTTTTTTTTTTAAAATTTTTTTTTTGATTTTTGAATTTGATTCTAAATGACAATTTTTTAACTAATCTAACTCCCTAATGATTATCGAAAAGATGAATAGTGATTGAAAAAGTGATGAGTGTTGATATTTATCATATATTAAAACTCGAGAAAATATAATTAGGAAATTTCTTTAGAATTTCATAACAAGAGTTATAAAAACTTTTTGTTGGGTAATAATTCCATGACCATTTCTATTTCTATCATCTTTCTATCAAACATTACTCATCAAGATCATATTTAGTATGTAAATTTGTGGTAGTTTACAAAGGAAATCATTTGTTCTTCAATATCTTTAAATCAGTGAAGGAAATTATTTGTGCTTCAATTTATTATATTCAGCAATTAAAAATAAATACCCAAAGTATTCACTCTCATTTAAAAGTCCTCACGGTCATGCATGGGTGAATTACTTGGATTTTTGATTATGTGCTTCCATGCTCATTTAAAAGTCCTCACGGTTATGCATGTATGGAACGCATATTAAAAATAATTGATTTAATAGACAAGTTGATTCTAATCCCATTTAAAAGTCCTCACGGTCATGCGTGGTTAGAAGATACTTGATTTCATTTTTTAAAATTAAATTGGAATACTACTAATCTCATTTAAAAGTCCTAACGGTTATGCATGGTTAGTAGATATTCAAATTTCCAGAAATAAATATACCACAAATAGACATAACTATATGAATTTTTGATGATTCTATCTTCATCACTTCTGAAAGTGGAATATGCGCTTGACAAGGGTAATTATGATTTTTGTTTGAATTTTATTGAAATTTGATATTTATATTTAATTGAGTTAAATGTTTGATTCATGTCAATCATTTCATTCCTATTTTATAACACTATTATTCTTTTGCTGATAACAAAAGGGGGAGAGAAAAGTTAAGATTTTTGTCGAATAGAATCAAGCAAAGGTCAAATAATTTTCATTGTGCATATAGGCTCTCTTATATATTTCTATGCATATATGTAGGGGGAGCATTGTGTAGAGAGGGAGCATTCAAATAGGGGGAGCAAATGAAATTATCAAATACATTTAATATGTTCAAAATCTTAAATATATGTTTGTTATCATCAAAAGGGGGAGATTGTTGAATATGCGCTTTGCGCTATATGATTTTTGTTTGATGATAATAAACATATATACATTCATATAAATGTATTTGGTAATGTACTATTTTGTTTTTCATAGTTTAAATAAATATTTGTTGAATAAAATTAAATTACACAGAATTCGAATTTGAATTCAAACAGAACAAGTTAAACAGATTTTGAATTCAAACAGAAATTTTTATTCAAACAAATATTTATTACAAATTGTAAATAGTACAATTTCATGCTCTCACTATACATGTACATTTTTGATTACAATCACATCACATTTACATCACGACCTTACTACATATCTCTCACACTCATATTTTTGTCTTCAACTATAATCCGGTTTGAATCCAGCATCTGAGTAATCTGCAAAAATATTTTAAACGCAGTAAAATTGAAAGAGAAATATTTTTGAAATTTGAAAGAAACGATGATTTTGAAAACATTGTTTGCCTCAGTTATTTGGGTTGTTCGTCATCATTTTTGACTGTGCAATATCTGTGCATATCGATATTTTTTATCAGGGACAGGTAATTACAAGTGGCTGCAGTACACACGTGTACATTCGTATACGTGTGCACTGCCTCGCCAACTCGTGTGCAAAAATCAAACAAAAGCACAGAAATCAAAAACAAGGTCAAACCCAAGATAGGTTCAACTCAAAGCACCACTGACCAGACATTGCAAACACAGTCTCAAGCATGAAACAAGGTGCACCAGACCAGATCGCAAAAATAATCAAATATACACAAATGCAGCCCAATAGACTACAGCAACACAGTAGTAAGACTGCATCCACAGAAATACACAACTACAAGGCATTTTCATTGCAACTGCATAGCTACACAACAAAGCAAAGACCAGAAACTCAAGCTTCAAAAAGCTACAGCAACAATGCACCAATAAAGTCGAGACAAAGCAACTGTTCTTAACAGCAAGTTCAAACCAAAGCACAAAAGTGCACAGCAACACATAACTGCAGTGGACAGCAAAGACCACATGCCACAATATCAAAAAAAAACAGCAAGAATATGAGTGCAAGCCAGAGTGGATGCAGACAAGCAAATGAATACATAAAGCTACAAGTGATGCAGCATCAATCAAGAAGTGATATGGTGAAGCACTAACTCAAGATTACAGGGCAGTGGACAGTACAAGACTGACCAGAATACAAATGAATCAAGTCAGGCATGAAGACAATGCCAACAACAAAAACAGCAAGTCAGTGGCAAGACCTCAGTGACACAGTGAAAGTTGCACAAGATATAGAGCCACAACAAGTCCAGCAACAAGTCCAGTTGCAACATGGTGAACAAGACACAGTGCTGAGCACATGCAAACTGCAATGAATAATGCAACATGACCAAATATACAAACTGAAGACTGCACGAAATGTATGCAAACATAATGCAAGTTTATATGTGCAGAAAGTTACAAGTATCAACGAATTGGATGAACAAAACTCGAGAGCAACAGTGAAAGTGCAAATCATGTCAACAAGACAAATGCATGGATCAGTGCCAAAGTCGAAAAATAACAATGCAGACGTACAAATGTAACGCAGTGATAAAAATTCACGTACGAATACAGTATTGACGAAGTTCAACATTACAGAGATGATCGAAGTAAAATACTAATCAAGTCAGAACTCAGTGAAGTCAGTGAAGTCGAAAGCAACAGGGATGAACACTGTAAACATTGAAGCCGTGGATATGATTCAAGAAATCAAAACAGTGCAGTGATGATCAGGACACAAAACCAAGTAAAAAATTCAAGTGTGTAAATTTGATGAAGTCAAATATCTCAAATCACGAAATCACAACTTCAAAACCGTGAGTAACAAATTATACGAAATTTATCAAGTCAGAGAAAGTCACGGAACCAAAATCAAATTCAAGCCGAGAATTCTCTACCGTATCAACCAAGGAATCTAGTGCATACGAATTTGATTAAGTCAAAGAAATCTCAAGCATCAATACATAATCGAACGACCAAAGCAATTTTTTTGAAATAATCAGTCGAACGCAAAAATAGGAAATCAAATCCTATTAAAACCCTAATCATCATCAGCATTTCAATTCGATCGAGTTCAAGTATCAAATTAGAAAAGCAAAAGGAGACAGCACATACCGAATTCACAAGCATCAAAACTCGATCGAGCAACTGCAAGCAAGCTAGGGCAACCAATCACAGATCAATTGAAGAAACCAGAGCCATAATTGCAACGAAGAACCGAAGCCCTAATTGCAACGAAGAGCCGAAGCCCTAACTGGATCAAAAGGGAACGAAGCCCTAACTGGAACGAAGCCGCCATTATTTCTCACGAACGAAGATAAAAAAAAAAGGATCGGGTGAAATAAGGAAGTGGGCCGGTGTTCAAAAAACAAAGGGGGTTTCTTTTGTTATTAATTAATATTGTTAATAAACTTATATTAATAATGTTAATTAGTTTAGGGCTATTTTGTTCTTAATTATTGTTTTTTTTATTCTACGAATCAAAGAGTTTAGGTAAATCACCACCTAGGTTTTAGGTTGTGTCTGATTGTCTATTTAGAGTTAGTTCAGTAAGCAGGGGTTGCGAGTTTGCAAAACTCTATAGGCGGTAGCAGGGTTTGCAAGTCTGTTAGAGTGTTTGTAAGCGTGATACTGTTTAATTCTAATAGAAATCTGGGAATGCAGCAGTAGGCAGGGGTTGCCGAAGCTGGGTAAATCTTGTGTGTGATTTACTTTTCAGTATATTTATTTCTGCAGTTTATTTTTGTGTTTAAATTAAGAAAATTTGCTATAACCCTATTCACCCCCCCCCCTCTAGGGTTAATTTAGATCCTACAAGTGGTATCAGAGCCTGGTATTTTTAACTCTAGAGTCATGAGTCTACAAAATAATGCTTTTTCTGAGGGGCAATCTATTGCTAGGCCACCCATGCTTAACGGGAACGATTATGCTTATTGGAAAGTTAGGATGGGTATCTATCTCAGTTCTGTTGATTATGAAGTTTGGGATATTATTGAAACTGGCTATAAACCCCCCACTATAATCGTTGGTGATACTGAGATTCCTAAACCTAAGGATAGGTGGGATGCAAACGATAAGAAATTGAAAACGACAAATGCTAAAGCCATGAATGCTTTGATATGTGCTCTAGATAAAAATGAATTTAATAGAATTTCTCATTGTACAACAGCACAGGAAATATGGCATACTTTGGAGGTGACACACGAAGGAACTTCTCAAGTCAAGGAGTCTTGGCTAGCCCTGTTCAGCAATGAATACGAAAACTTTGTGATGGACAAAGGCGAGAGCATAAAGGATATGTTTGGACGTTTTTCAACCTTGGTATACAATGCTAGAGCGCTTGGGAAGGTATTCACTGAGGTAGAGCTTGTGCGAAAGATACTACGAGTTTTACCAATGAACTTTGAGGCAAAAGTCACGGCAATCCAAGAATAGAAGGATCTGAGCAAACTAAGCATGGAGGAGTTGATTGGAAACTTGATGACATATGAGCTTGAGCTAAAAGCAAAGGAAGAACGCAATAACTCCGAACCAAAGAAGAAGACGATTGCCTTAAAGAGCAAAGAAGAAAGCGATGAAGATGAAGAAGATCCAATTGAAGAGCTTGCAATGGCTGTCAATAATCTTAAAAAATGGTCAAGATTCAAGTCACGAAAGAAGAAAATAAGTGGTAATAAGTCAAAGAATTCTGACGATTCCGATAATGAATTGACATGCTATAACTGCAAGAAGCCTGGCCACTTCAAACAAAAATGTCCACTTCTCAAAAACAACAAAGGAAAGAAAAAGAAAAAGAAGGCTTTTGCAGCAACTTGGGATGATGAAGAAGGAGAGGAAGTTTCAAATAATAGCTCAGAGGAGGCTAACTTGTGTCTTATGTCAAAATCGGATTCAGAAGCAAGCTTAGAGGAATCTAGTGAGGTAAGTGACTATTCTTATAAAGAACTTGTTTCAATGTGTTGTGATTTTACTAAAATGATTGATACTCTTGAATCTAAAATTGAAAAACTAAAATCTGATAGGAGAGAACTTGTCCATGAAAATTCTAGGTTAGAAACTGAAATTGAAAATATTCAAAACCTAGAATGTAAAAAATGTAAGATTTTAGATTCAGAATTATCAAAACTGAGGAATAACTTCGAAAGTCTTGAAAGTGAAAACTTGAATCTTAAGGAAACCATCGACACTAGGAGAAAGGATTTTATTAATCGATGCACCTCACTTGTTACTGAAAACTCAACATTAAAAACCAAAGTCCAAAGTCTTGAGAAATCTTTGAATAACTTTTCAAGAGGCGAAAAATCTTTCAACATGCTATTGGGAAATCAAATTTTTGCTAACAACGGGAAAGGACTAGGTTTTGGGAAAACACAAGTTGATGATAATGCAAAATATAAGAATGTCTTTGATAGATGTGAAATATATAGATGTCGTGATGAAAATGATAGTCATAGGAACAAGAACACAAAATTTATACAAGTTTGGGTTCCTAAGAATTCTAAAAACAAATTTCATGTTTATTGGAATAAAAATAAAAGGACTAAACAAGTATGGATTCCAAAGGGATTTTTTATTCACAATGCTTCTATCACTAATAACATTGGACCTAAGAGTTTCTCTAGGTCATCTTCCTCTCTTCTTATGTAGGTCTGTTGGCGGGCTAAGGAACAACAAGAATGGTTTCTAGATTCAGGTTGTTCTAGACATATGACAGGTGACAAATCGAAGTTCCTTAGCTTAGAGAATTTTAAAGGTGGAAATGTGATCATGGGAGACAATAGCAAGTGTAAGATTATTGGCAAAGGTGAAGTTGGTAACGGTATTTTTTCTTTGACTAATGTTTTATACGTTGAAAATCTGCATCACAATCTCATTTCTATTAGCCAACTATGTGACAAAGGTATGAACGTGATTTTTGATAGTGATACTTGCAAAATTATTGATAAATCTTCTAGTAACATTGTTTTTATGGGCAAAAGAAAAGGGAATGTTTACTCACTTTCATTTGATAATCTAAAACTTTCTAGATGTTTGGTAGCCACTGACGAAGAGGCATATTTATGGCATAGGAGACTTGGACATGCTAGCATGAGTCTCTTAGAAAAACTCGAATCAAAAGAATTAGTCAGAGGGTTACCACATCAGAAATTTAAAAATAATAAAGTGTGTAAAGCATGTTCCTTGAGCAAGCTTAGTCGATCATCATTTCGTCCTAAAAACATTGTTAGCACATCAAGGGTCCTTGAACTAGTTCACATGGATTTATTTGGACCAAATGAAATTTCAAGCTTGAATGGAAAACGTTATTGTTATGTATTGGTTGATGATTATTCTAGATTTACATGGGTTTACTTTTTAGCCAAAAAGTCTGAATCTTTCGAATATTTTTCAAAATTTGCAAAACTTGTTCAAAATGAAAAAGGAGTTACAATTAAAACCTTGAGAAGTGATCATGGAGGCGAATTTGAAAATTTTTGTGAAGAAAACGGTTTAAAACATGAATTTTCTGCTTCACGAACACCTCAACAAAATGGGGTGGTTGAAAGGAAAAATCGTACATTACAGGAATTGGCTAGATCCATGTTAAGTGAGTATAAGCTACCTCTAATCTTTTGGGCAGAGGCAGTGAATACTTCGTGCTATGTAATGAATAGAGTAATGATTAGACCAATACTTGGCAAAACGTCTTATGAACTGTGGCATGAAAGGAAACCTAACATTTCTTATTTTCGTATATTTGGGTGTCCTTGTTTCATTCTTAACACAGGTGATCAACTTGGAAAATTTGAATCAAAGGCTGATGATGGAATTTTCATGGGCTATTCAACAAGGAGTAAGGCTTACAGGATATATAACAAACGAACAAAGACAATTGTTGAGTCAATCAATGTGAAATTTGATGAATCTGATCTGGAAAAAACGACTGAAAGGATGGTTGACGATGGAGTAGATCCTGAAGGCACTGAAGAAGGGACATTTAGTAAGAAAACTGAAAGGAGGACTATTGATGCTGATAAATTAAGGTTCAAACCTAATCATCCTCCTGAATTAATTATTGGTGATCCTACGGAAGGTATACGTACTCGTTCCTCATTTGATGAAAATTTATGTGCGTTTTGTTGTCATAGTGGTTTTATTTCTGAAATTGAACCTGATTCTGTTGAAATGGCTCTTAATGATGAAAATTGGTTTTTAGCAATGCAAAATGAACTTAATCAATTTGAGAGAAACAAAGTCTGGAATTTAGTTCCTAGGCCTAATGACTATCCAATTGTAGGGACTAAATGGGTGTTTAAAAATAAATTTGATGAATCAGGAAATGTAATTAGAAACAAGGCTAGGTTGGTTGCAAAAGGTTATAACCAAATAGAAGGCATAGACTTTGATGAAACATTTGCTCCAGTTGCTAGGTTAGAAGCCATTAGAATCTTGCTAAGTTTTGCATGTTACAAGGGTTTCAAACTTAAACAAATGGATGTAAAAAGTGCCTTTTTGAATGGTGATTTAAAAGAAGAAGTTTTTGTTGAACAACCACCCGGTTTTGAAAATCATGAATTTCCAAATCATGTGTATAAGCTAGAAAAAGCATTATATGGTCTTAAGCAAGCACCAAGAGCTTGGTATGACTGCCTCTGTACATATCTTTTGGAAAATGGTTTTAAAAAGGGAAGTGCTGACACGACTCTGTTTCTATTACATAAAGAACATGATTTTTTGATTGTTCAGATTTATGTGGATGATATTATTTATGGTGCTACTAATGAGATTTTGTGTGAGAATTTTGAACAAGTCATGCAGGCTAAATTTGAGATGAGTTTGGTTGGTGAATTGAAATACTTTCTTGGATTTCAAATTAAGCAAAGCAGTGATGGTATCTTCATTTCACAATCCAAATATGTGTTGGAGCTATTGAAGAAATTTGGAGTCGAAAATTCCAAACCATTGAGAACTCCTATGAGCCCATCAACAAAGTTGGACAAAGATGAGAAAGGAATTGCAATTGATCAAAAGAAATATCGAGGGATCATCGGTTCACTTCTCTATCTTACTGCTTCTAGACCTGATATTATGTTTTCTGTATGCTTGTGTGCACGTTTTCAAGCTAATCCCAAAGAATCTCATTTAAAAGCTACTAAACGAATTTTGAGATATCTTTCACACACACACAAATTTGGACTATGGTACCCCTCTTGTGAAAATTTTGATTTAGTAGGTTATTCCGATGCTGATTATGCTGGTTCATTAGTTGACAGAAAAAGCACTAGTGGGACATGTTTCATGCTAGGACATTCATTAGTCTCATGGTCAAGTCGGAAACAGAATTGTGTTGCATTATCCACCACTGAAGCAGAATATATTGCTTTGGGAAGTTGTTGTGCTCAAATTCTATGGATGATGCAAACTCTTTCTGATTTTGGCTTAGTCTATAAACAAGTCCCATTAAAATGTGATAGTAGGAGTGCTATAGATTTGTCAAATAATCCTGTTCATCACTCTCGCACAAAACACATTGATGTGAGACACCATTTTCTTCGAGATCACATTGCTAAAGAAGACATTTGCATTGAATATATTTCAACAGAAACTCAACTTGCTGATATTTTCACAAAACCTCTCCCCGAAGACAGATTTTCCAAATTACGTTTAGATTTGGGAATTATAGAGGTTGACTAATCATTTTTTTTTTAAAAAAAAAAATTTTGATTTTTGAATTTGATTCTAAATGACAATTTTTTAACTAATCTAACTCCCTAATGATTATCGAAAAGATGAATAGTGATTGAAAAAGTGATGAGTGTTGATATTTATCATATATTAAAACTCGAGAAAATATAATTAGGAAATTTCTTTAGAATTTCATAACAAGAGTTATAAAAACTTTTTGTTGGGTAATAATTCCATGACCATTTCTATTTCTATCATCTTTCTATCAAACATTACTCATCAAGATCATATTTAGTATGTAAATTTGTGGTAGTTTACAAAGGAAATCATTTGTTCTTCAATATCTTTAAATCAGTGAAGGAAATTATTTGTGCTTCAATTTATTATATTCAGCAATTAAAAATAAATACCCAAAGTATTCACTCTCATTTAAAAGTCCTCACGGTCATGCATGGGTGAATTACTTGGATTTTTGATTATGTGCTTCCATGCTCATTTAAAAGTCCTCACGGTTATGCATGTATGGAACGCATATTAAAAATAATTGATTTAATAGACAAGTTGATTCAAATCCCATTTAAAAGTCCTCACGGTCATGCGTGGTTAGAAGATACTCGATTTCATTTTTTAAAATTAAATTGGAATACTACTAATCTCATTTAAAAGTCCTAACGGTTATGCATGGTTAGTAGATATTCAAATTTCCAGAAATAAATATACCACAAATAGACATAACTATATGAATTTTTGATGATTCTATCTTCATCACTTCTGAAAGTGGAATATGCGCTTGACAAGGGTAATTATGATTTTTGTTTGAATTTTATTGAAATTTGATATTTATATTTAATTGAGTTAAATGTTTGATTCATGTCAATCATTTCATTCCTATTTTATAACACTATTATTCTTTTGCTGATAACAAAAGGGGGAGAGAAAAGTTAAGATTTTTGTCGAATAGAATCAAGCAAAGGTCAAATAATTTTCATTATGCATATAGGCTCTCTTATATATTTCTATGCATATATGTAGGGGGAGCATTGCGTAGAGAGGGAGCATTCAAATAGGGGGAGCAAATGAAATTATCAAATACATTTAATATGTTCAAAATCTTAAATATATGTTTGTTATCATCAAAAGGGGGAGATTGTTGAATATGCGCTTTGCGCTATATGATTTTTGTTTGATGATAATAAACATATATACATTCATATAAATGTATTTGGTAATGTACTATTTTGTTTTTCATAGTTTAAATAAATATTTGTTGAATAAAATTAAATTACACAGAATTCGAATTTGAATTCAAACAGAACAAGTTAAACAGATTTTGAATTCAAACAGAAATTTTTATTCAAACAAATATTTATTACAAATTGTAAATAGTACAATTTCATGCTCTCGCTATACATGTACATTTTTGATTACAATCACATCACATTTACATCACGACCTTACTACATATCTCTCACACTCATATTTTTGTCTTCAACTATAATCCGGTTTGAATCCAGCATCTGAGTAATCTGCAAAAATATTTTAAACGCAGTAAAATTGAAAGAGAAATATTTTTGAAATTTGAAAGAAACGATGATTTTGAAAACATTGTTTGCCTCAGTTATTTGGGTTGTTCGTCATCATTTTTGACTGTGCAATATCTGTGCATATCGATATTTTTTATCAGGGACAGGTAATTACAAGTGGCTACAGTACACACGTGTACATTCGTATACGTGTGCACTGCCTCGCCAACTCGTGTGCAAAAATCAAACAAAAGCACAGAAATCAAAAACAAGGTCAAACCCAAGATAGGTTCAACTCAAAGCACCACTGACCAGACATTGCAAACACAGTCTCAAGCATGAAACAAGGTGCACCAGACCAGATTGCAAAAATAATCAAATATACACAAATGCAGCCCAATAGACTACAGCAACACAGTAGTAAGACTGCATCCACAGAAATACACAACTACAAGGCATTTTCATTGCAACTGCATAGCTACACAACAAAGCAAAGACCAGAAACTCAAGCTTCAAAAAGCTACAGCAACAATGCACCAATAAAGTCGAGACAAAGCAACTGTTCTTAACAGCAAGTTCAAACCAAAGCACAAAAGTGCACAGCAACACATAACTGCAGTGGACAGCAAAGACCACATGCCACAATATCAAAAAAAAACAGCAAGAATATGAGTGCAAGCCAGAGTGGATGCAGACAAGCAAATGAATATATAAAGCTACAAGTGATGCAGCATCAATCAAGAAGTGATATGGTGAAGCACTAACTCAAGATTACAGGGCAGCGGACAGTACAAGACTGACCAGAATACAAATGAATCAAGTCAGGCATGAAGACAATGCCAACAACAAAAACAGCAAGTCAGTGGCAAGACCTCAGTGACACAGTGAAAGTTGCACAAGATATAGAGCCACAACAAGTCCAGCAACAAGTCCAGTTGCAACATGGTGAACAAGACACAGTGCTGAGCACATGCAAACTGCAATGAATAATGCAACATGACCAAATATACAAACTGAAGACTGCACGAAATGTATGCAAACATAATGCAAGTTTATATGTGCAGAAAGTTACAAGTATCAACGAATTGGATGAACAGATGGAGTCCCTATACCGGGGACCATTCGATGCAAAGACATTCGACGAGTTGTCCTTACGTTTTCAAAAATATCCGGTCTTCACCACCGGTCTTCAAACGCTATCCATAACGACATATCACATATTCGGAATGGGATATATGACACAAAGGTCCTCTCCCGGCTAAACCAAACAGTGAGCGCAGTATTTCAAAAACATATGGACATTGGGATTTCAATTAAGTCACAACTTATTACCCAAAACTTTTCTTCAAATGGCTTAACAAATCACCATTTCAAATCTTTTAAACAAAAGGATTCATTTTCACAACCTTTAACGGTTTAAACAATTTTCACATTTTAATCTTTTAAACAAAAGATTCATTCACAGATTTTCCAAATCAATTTTCATTTCAATTTGATTAACTCGTTAAATCTTTAAATCAAAGATTTAACTTATAGCCTTCAAAACAATTTCATTTCAATTTGATTTAAACAAATCATCAATTTAAATCTGTTAAAAATAAACAGATTTAATTCATAGCTTTCAAAAAGAATTCATTCATAACTTAGGAAAATTATTTCTCTATTCAATCTTGAAATTCCCCTAATTAACTGGAATCTCAGTTCTTATCTAAAAGTGTTTATCATTTGAAAACAACAGTTTTCATTTTGGAAATCTGATTCATTTATACGAGTTGAAATCCCTGGGTTAAATTCAAATTCCCAAAAATAATACCTTAAAAATGATTTAACTCATAATGACTAGTATAATATCATTAATCCCTAGTTTCAAATTACAGGATTCAATTCCAAATATCGAATTCAAATTCAAATTGAATTATTTAAATTTCAAATCTTAATCAAGTAAATTAAAATAAATTTTAACTTGAAATTTCATTCCAAAAGCTTTTCACATTTATTCCGATTCCATTTCCAAAACATTTGAATTTAAATATTCAACTTTAAAAATCATTTTAAAGTCATTTTAAAAGTCATTTTAAAATCTGTGACTTAATCGATTTCCTCGTGAAATCCATAATTGTGTGTGTATGGTGTGGTCCAGGGGTTTAACACAATAGTGCAATATCATACAATCATCACAGATCAAATCACAGAAATATAATTGATAAGCGATATATACTATAACGCTTATCGTCTATTCACAAATTCACAGATAATAGGCGAATGTAAATAAATGAATAAACCATACACGGCACAAACCACAGAATAAAATATCACAGATCAGACATGACAATCAATTCAAGGTATGTCATACAATACAATCATTCATATAATTGTTTAATCCTAATTAATTCGATTTATTTCCAATTAAATTTATTACTTATGAATTAATTATCCAATTCTGATTCATTAATTCGAAATCATTTGATATAAACAAATTTATCAAACACTTTAATTAATTAAATGATTCTTAATTAATCACATTAAATTAACCTTAAGTTAATTACATAATCATTTAAACTTAATTTAATTTCATTAAACAATTATCTTTAAGTAATTTATTACTTTTATAAATAAATCAACTTTTAATCACACTGAATGTAATTATATCTTAATCACTTGATTAATGAACTTTTATCATTATTTTTAGAAATTGACTAACCATTAATAATCTATTAGTTAATCCTAATTACTTAATTAATTAGGTGTTAATTGCAACTTAATTGGTTTTTTATAATTAATAAATTTCTAATCATAAATTATCCGTTTTCATTTCAAATTGAAATTCTTTTAACACAATTTGGAAATCTATGATTCTTAATTAATCACATTAACTATCTCTTACTTAATCCTTAATTTATAAACTTAATTAATTTCAAAATTAATGAATTACCAATTATTAAATCTTGATTTACTTATAAGTAAAACTCATATTTTTATTAATGATTTAATTAACACTCACGAAATATTTGAAACATTGATTTTCAACTGGCTTTAAAATTACCTATTAAAGTATTACTTTTATAAAGAAGATTTTAAGAGAGTTTAAAAACAAATTCCTTTATAAACTTACATATTTAAAAATATACTTTAACATATATAAACATTTAAATTTATAAGACTTACTTGATTTCAAAATCGAGGATTCAAACTTTATTCGCACCCAAACTAAATTTTGATTTAAACTTAGTTTAATTATCTGTTGCACTTTAAAATGTGTAAACAATCATCTATTCGAACCCTAAGCAAAACACTTCGAGTTACTAACCAAAATACTTCGACTCAAACTTACACGCACACGAGTGAAAACCCTCAACAACTCGAGTAAGCAGACGAGTCCATCTGCTACCCAAGCCTACCTGGATCCACTCGCGTACAACATCAAGCAAAACCCTTCACCAGTTTTTTTCCCAAGCTCGGCTACCCAAACTAAATTTCACCAGGCAACTTCCTTCCAGATGCACAACCCTGCACGGTGCACCTGCACCAGAGATCGACGCCGCTCCGGTGAACCTCACGATCCCAGGCAAGTCGCAAATCCCATGAAAACGCCAAATCCAAACTCGCGTGGTCGTCAAAATTTACGAATTGAAAAATAGCGGTTCACTCGAAAAACTACTAACACCATCATCAACTAAAACGCCTCGCCACCGCCTCCTAGACCACCGGAGATCCTCAATCTTCGGCCACACCACGACAACGCAACCAGCTTCCACCCTTCAAAATCTTGTGACACTCGATCACGTCACGATGGCGAAATCGAATTTTTACAGAACACGAAAAAAACTAGAGCCCAAACCCTATATGTATCTCGAACTTAAAATTCTTGCAGCAGATATTTTTTTTTTACAATTATCCTAAACTCCATGATGTTCAACCATACTTCATATAAAATTTTAACATCTAAATATTTTCCAGGTAACAGAAATTGATTAAAATATGCTTTGAGTTCAACTGCGAGTTGCACTCTACATACTTGACTAAAAATCACTGTTTTTGTTTTAGAAATCATGTTAAGGTATAAAGATTTAGATTATATACCTGAATTCGCAACTAAAAATACTTGTATTTTAACAAATGTGGAGGTTAGCTCAGTTTTCTTACTTCCCAGAGATATTTACAAACTGTTTTAATTTAAATTGATTTTTAAAATTTAGTTTATGGTAAAACCAGCAGTTGTTGTTTTGATATTAAATCCAAACAATAGGTGGATTGTGCAAAAAAAAAAAAAATTGAATTAAAGTCCTTGTTTATAAGCTGAGACAGGGAACACATGAAAACAACAGCTTGCTACCAATCCTTCAATCATGTAGATATTCACAAAACATTCAGATATAAACATATGTGTGTAAATCTATTTATTCACAGATATATGCACAGATCATACTATTTGAGTTTAAATATACAAAGGTTACTCACTTTTGTTTTTTTTTTCAGAAGAATGAACAGAGTTCATTTGGTTGAAGAACTGCAGTTTTATTTTTCCTGTAATCTTCCTCTAAATCTCTTTTCTCGTTTGTTGAATTGAACTTGAGTGATGATTTTTTTTTTCTGGCTTTGTAGTTGTTTGAATTATTGTTGTTGCTTAAATTGAAGTTTTGTTTCAGTTTCTAAGATGGTATTCATTTCAGTTTTACACAGCAAAGAATGAACGAACTAAAAAGAAGAAATTGAGTGATATATAGAAGATGTATGCAGGCTTGCATTTCTTTGCTGGTACAAGTGATACCATATCTTGTACAGGGTGTTTATATTATTTATTAAAATAGGCATGGCTGCTAAGGAATGGAAGCATTTAATGCTTTATCCTTTATGTTTTCATGCATATCTTATTTTGTATGTGTTAAATCTTTTTACCTGTTCCTGTATATATCCTACAGGCAACACTTTTTTTCTTTGCCTGATTTTTCTTTTACATACTTCTTGTTTTCGGCTGAAAACATTTGATAATATTTTGAATAACTTGTTTATGCTAGCATTAAATGTTTTGGTACTTGAATGTATATATTTTGTAACTCTTGTTGACTTCGGCTGATATGTCCTTGCTTCTTTTATCTCAAGCCTGCATACTTACTTTATTTGCATTACATTTGTTTATTGATAAGGCTTCAACATATTTCGGCTGAGATGATACAAAGTTGTGCTGAGGTATTAAATGCAAGTCCTTTCTTTTTTTACAACCCATCACTTATACTAATTTTTTTAATTTTATTATTATTATGTATGTATACCTTGTTTGTTTTGTACAAGAATGCACATATGTACTTGTGCTTATAAAAAATCCATTGGGTTTCATTGATTTTAAAACACAACGTAAATTGTTTGTTAAGTTTTACTTTGTTTAGTTTATTTATTTTTTACTTTTATATTTTTATAGTTTACATAACCAAAATTTTAAGGTATTTATTTTATACATATATTTTATTTAAAAACTTTATTTAAAATTCAATTCAATGTATTCGCTTTGAGTTTCAAATCAAATTCAAAAACAAATAAGTAAATACATCTTATTTAATTTGAAAAATTCAACCAAATCCATAATTCAATCTAAAATTAAATTAAATTATAATTTTAAATTCGTCTTTAAAATCAGGATCGTTACAGACTTCCCCACTTAAAAGAATTTCGTCCTCGAAATTCGCAGGCACGAAAACAACACAGAGATAGACAGATTCGATCTCCTATAATTCCTCAAACTTAAGATATGAATTCCAAACTCAAGTCGGAATATCTCAGAATATATACCAGTTTGTCCCTCTTCGGACTTCAACTAACCCAAGAAATTACAACAGAATTTCAAAATTTGGTTTTAAACGAAATCGTTTTATCGATACAATTCGATTTAGCTTCTTCTAGAGCTGCCACGAAGAAATCAAAAGAATTTAGAACGAATCAAAGAAAATTTGATAAGAAAGTTGTTTCCACTGTTGTTACAGAGTATCGACCATTTATAGTCGTATTCTCCCGTCCCCTATCTCGTTTTCTTCTTGCACTCATACTCACTATCAGTAGATAGTAAGAGAATTTACTGAGGCATTCAAACGGATATCTTAAGGATTACTCATTCTAGGATTTACTTCACCCGATCTCAAATGAGTTACTTAATGTTTTACACTCCTGAGCTAAAGTTTCACCTTAGCTCTGATACCAAATGTAACGACTCGGATTTTGCCCGCTCGAAAATCGACATCCATACTTCAAATCGTATTCGAATGCCATAGATTCGATCGTTCAAATCTAATTCGCCGGAGCTTATAACAACATTAATTAAACAACACAGCGGAATAAAAGAATAATACATTGATATACAGCTTTGATACAATATCTGATACAACAGATGATCCAATAGATATCAATATACATCAGAGATATGATACAATAAAATAGCAACGGAAAAGAAAAATAGATAACATCTAGCAGCGGAACAATATAACTCTAAGATAGTCTTCAAAGAAGAACTCCAGCAGTAGCACAAACTCCCAATAACGATGAACAAAGATAAGCAAGTCTCGTCCACATCCAAAGACTGAACTAGCTCCAGATAACCTACTAATCTGACTATCTGAAAAACCCAACTCTAGACTGCTCGTGTAGAAAATAATGAGCACCCAGAGTTTAGGAAAGAAAACAATAAACTCCGTATCAGTCGTGGGACTGGTGTGAGCAACAAAAATAGTTTATCTTTTAAAACATTCAAAGAAATATTTTAAAGTTAATTCGCAATGTTTTTAAAAAAAAATGAGACTACCATAAGACCTCCCGCCACACACACAATGCAAACGCAGACTTAGAGGAGATTTCTTCTTATGATAGTCAAAGATGCTTGATACGCATTAAAAAGAACATTTGATATTATTACTAGTGCATAGTGTAAGAAAAATATTTCGAAAGTAGAATATAAATCTTAGCCAGCATAGGTACCATTATATTATGCCTACTATAGCTACCATATTAGATGGCAGGTTCTACAACTAATACCGTACAAGTCTCGTATTGTTTCTTTGGATTTCCAACGAATGATCAGGCCAAGGAACTTCCCATTGCCACATGAGAATGCCTCTGGATAGACATCCCCGAGAACCAAACCAGATCTCTACCAACACAAGGCCGGGTTACCCCTAACTGAGTTACAACTGATCGAATATGCCATCCCCCGGTCCTTTGGGACCTTTTCACCGAGCGCTCGTAATCAATTCACACAATCATAAAGTGTTTTCAACATGAGTAAGTATCTGGGCTCCATACCATGATACCACCCTTTTCCAGAAGGAAATGCACATACCCTAAAGGGCGCTACCCCTCATAACCTTGCTGCTTCTTTCCTGTTTTGACCATTCCGGGGTGTGAGGCTCGACGAAGTCACATCCACAAAAACACACTTTATACAAAAGCCGTGCTTTGGGTCAACAAATGATCATAGAAATGATCACCAAGATAGACGATCAAATAAATGATCCTATCACAAATAATCAACACAATGATCATTTCACAGCAACACTCAGTATGTCACATTACCAAATTGGGAATATATTGCTGATAACTTCAACTATATAACCTCTGAGCTCGTACGTCTCAGAGAAGGGTGTTAAGATAAGAGAATAAATTCTCCGCCACCAACAGAAATATATTTGAAAGAAATCAGCTTTATATCTCAACTTGTAATGTCAGACATACAATCCATACAAGTCTGTTCCGGGCTCGAACAGAACCGAAGGCACTTACAAAGAAGTCCTTGCAATCCAGATATTCACTAATCACGTTCGGACTCCCCATCACATATGGAGTCCCTATACCGGGGACCATTCGATGCAAAGACATTCGACGAGTTGTCCTTACGTTTTCGAAAATATCCGGTCTTCACCACCGGTCTTCAAATGCTATCCATAACGACATATCACATATTCAGAATGGGATATATGACACAAAGGTCCTCTCCCGGCTAAACCGAACAGTGAGCGCAGTATTTCAAAAACATATGGACATTGGGATTTCAATCAAGTCACAACTTATTACCCAAAACTTTTCTTCAAATGGCTTAACAAATCACCATTTCAAATCTTTTAAACAAAAGGATTCATTTTCACAACCTTTAACGGTTTAAACAATTTTCACATTTTAATCTTTTAAACAAAAGATTCATTCACAGATTTTCCAAATCAATTTTCATTTCAATTTGATTAACTCGTTAAATCTTTAAATCAAAGATTTAAATTATAGCCTTCAAAACAATTTCATTTCAATTTGATTTAAACAAATCATCAATTTAAATCTGTTAAAAATAAACAGATTTAATTCATAGCTTTCAAAAAGAATTCATTCATAACTTAGGAAAATTATTTCTCTATTCAATCTTGAAATTCCCCTAATTAACTGGAATCTCAGTTCTTATCTAAAAGTGTTATCATTTGAAAACAACAGTTTTCATTTTGGAAATCTGATTCATTTATACGAGTTGAAATCCCTGGGTTAAATTCAAATTCCCAAAAATAATACCTTAAAAATGATTTAACTCATAATGACTAGTATAATATCATTAATCCCTAGTTTCAAATTACAGGATTCAATTCCAAATATCGAATTCAAATTCAAATTGAATTATTTAAATTTCAAATCTTAATCAAGTAAATTAAAATAAATTTTAACTTGAAATTTCATTCCAAAAGCTTTTCACATTTATTCCGATTCCATTTCCAAAACATTTGAATTTAAATATTCAACTTTAAAAATCATTTTAAAGTCATTTTAAAAGTCATTTTAAAATCTGTGACTTAATCGATTTCCTCGTGAAATCCATAATTGTGTGTGTATGGTGTGGTCCAGGGGTTTAACACAATAGTGCAATATCATACAATCATCACAGATCAAATCACAGAAATATAATTGATAAGCGATATATACTATAACGCTTATCGTCTATTCACAAATTCACAGATAATAGGCGAATGTAAATAAATGAATAAACCATACACGGCACAAACCGCAGAATAAAATATCACAGATCAGACATGACAATCAATTCAAGGTATGTCATACAATACAATCATTCATATAATTGTTTAATCCTAATTAATTCGATTTATTTCCAATTAAATTTATTACTTATGAATTAATTATCCAATTCTGATTCATTAATTCGAAATCATTTGATATAAACTAATTTATCAAACACTTTAATTAATTAAATGATTCTTAATTAATCACATTAAATTAACCTTAAGTTAATTACATAATCATTTAAACTTAATTTAATTTCATTAAACAATTATCTTTAAGTAATTTATTACTTTTATAAATAAATCAACTTTTAATCACACTGAATGTAATTATATCTTAATCACTTGATTAATTAACTTTTATCATTATTTTTAGAAATTGACTAACCATTAATAATCTATTAGTTAATCCTAATTACTTAATTAATTAGGTGTTAATTGCAACTTAATTGGTTTTTTATAATTAATAAATTTCTAATCATAAATTATCCGTTTTCATTTCAAATTGAAATTCTTTTAACACAATTTGGAAATCTATGATTCTTAATTAATCACATTAACTATCTCTTACTTAATCCTTAATTTATAAACTTAATTAATTTCAAAATTAATGAATTACCAATTATTAAATCTTGATTTACTTATAAGTAAAACTCATATTTTTATTAATGATTTAATTAACACTCACGAAATATTTGAAACATTGATTTTCAACTGGCTTTAAAATTACCTATTAAAGTATTACTTTTATAAAGAAGATTTTAAGAGAGTTTAAAAACAAATTCCTTTATAAACTTACATATTTAAAAATATACTTTAACATATATAAACATTTAAATTTATAAGACTTACTTGATTTCAAAATCGAGGATTCAAACTTTATTCGCACCCAAACTAAATTTTGATTTAAACTTAGTTTAATTATCTGTTGCACTTTAAAATGTGTAAACAATCATCTATTCGAACCCTAAGCAAAACACTTCGAGTTACTAACCAAAATACTTCGACTCAAACTTACACGCACACGAGTGAAAACCCTCAACAACTCGAGTAAGCAGACGAGTCCATCTGCTACCCAAGCCTACCTGGATCCACTCGCGTACAACATCAAGCAAAACCCTTCACCAGTTTTTTTTCCCAAGCTCGGCTACCCAAACTAAATTTCACCAGGCAACTTCCTTCCAGATGCACAACCCTGCACGGTGCACCTGCACCAGAGATCAACGCCGCTCCGGTGAACCTCACGATCCCAGGCAAGTCGCAAATCCCATGAAAACGCCAAATCCAAACTCGCGTGGTCGTCAAAATTTACGAATTGAAAAATAGCGGTTCACTCGAAAAACTGCTAACACCATCATCAACTAAAACGCCTCGCCACCGCCTCCTAGACCACCAGAGATCCTCAATCTTCGGCCACACCACGACAACGCAACCAGCTTCCACCCTTCAAAATCTTGTGACACTCGATCACGTCACGATGGCGAAATCGAATTTTTACAGAACACGAAAAAAACTAGAGCCCAAACCCTATATGTATCTCGAACTTAAAATTCTTGCAGCAGATAATTTTTTTTACAATTATCCTAAACTCCATGATGTTCAACCATACTTCATATAAAATTTTAACATCTAAATATTTTCCAAGTAACAGAAATTGATTAAAATATGCTTTGAGTTCAACTGCGAGTTGCACTCTACATACTTGACTAAAAATCACTGTTTTTGTTTTAGAAATCATGTTAAGGTATAAAGATTTAGATTATATACCTGAATTCGCAACTAAAAATACTTGTATTTTAACAAATGTGGAGGTTAGCTCAGTTTTCTTACTTCCCAGAGATATTTACAAACTGTTTTAATTTAAATTGATTTTTAAAATTTAGTTTATGGTAAAACCAGCAGTTGTTGTTTTGATATTAAATCCAAGCAATAGGTGGATTGTGCAAAAAAAAAAAATTGAATTAAAGTCCTTGTTTATAAGCTGAGACAGGGAACACATGAAAACAACAGCTTGCTACCAATCCTTCAATCATGTAGATATTCACAAAACATTCAGATATAAACATATGTGTGTAAATATATTTATTCACAGATACATGCACAGATCATACTATTTGAGTTTAAATAAACAAAGGTTACTCACTTTTGTTTTTTTTTCCAGAAGAATGAACAGAGTTCATTTGGTTGAAGAACTGCAGTTTTGTTTTTCCTGTAATCTTCCTCTAAATCTCTTTTCTCGTTTGTTGAATTGAACTTGAGTGATGATTTTTTTTCTGGCTTTGTAGTTGTTTGAATCATTGTTGTTGCTTAAATTGAAGTTTTGTTTCAGTTTCTAAGATGGTATTCATTTCAGTTTTACACAGCAAAGAATGAACGAACTAAAAAGAAGAAATTGAGTGATATATAGAAGATGTATGCAGGCTTGCATTTCTTTGCTGGTACAAGTGATACCATATCTTGTACAGGGTGTTTATATTATTTATTAAAATAGGCATGGCTGCTAAGGAATGGAAGCATTTAATGCTTTATCCTTTATGTTTTCATGCATATCTTATTTTGTATGTGTTAAATCTTTTTACCTGTTCCTGTATATATCCTACAGGCAACACTTTTTTTTTCTTTGCCTGATTTTTCTTTTACATACTTCTTGTTTTCGGCTGAAAACATTTGATAATATTTTGAATAACTTGTTTATGCTAGCATTAAATGTTTTGGTACTTGAATGTATATATTTTGTAACTCTTGTTGACTTCGGCTGATATGTCCTTGCTTCTTTTATCTCAAGCCTGCATACTTACTTTATTTGCATTACATTTGTTTATTGATAAGGCTTCAACATATTTCGGCTGAGATGATACAAAGTTGTGCTGAGGTATTAAATGCAAGTACTTTCTTTTTTTACAACCCATCACTTATACTAATTTTTTTAATTTTTTTATTATTATGTATGTATACCTTGTTTGTTTTGTACAAGTATGCACATATGTACTTGTGCTTATAAAAAATCCATTGGGTTTCATTGATTTTAAAACACAACGTAAATTGTTTGTTAACTTTTACTTTGTTTAGTTTATTTATTTTTTACTTTTATATTTTTATAGTTTACATAACCAAAATTTTAAGGTATTTATTTTA
This sequence comes from Allium cepa, assembly GCA_030765085.1. Lineage (NCBI taxonomy): Eukaryota > Viridiplantae > Streptophyta > Magnoliopsida > Asparagales > Amaryllidaceae > Allium > Allium cepa. The sequence continues at coordinate 216,850,196 of CM060930.1, forward strand.
TACATATATTTTATTTAAAAACTTTATTTAAAATTCAATTCAATGTATTCGCTTTGAGTTTCAAATCAAATTCAAAAACAAATAAGTAAATACATCTTATTTAATTTGAAAAATTCAACCAAATCCATAATTCAATCTAAAATTAAATTAAATTATAATTTTAAATTCGTCTTTAAAATCAGGATCGTTACAAAAATAGAAAAATCACACCAGAGATTTTTATACTGGTTCGGAGCACCATCCTACGTCCAGTCCCAGACTTCTATCTGGATTTTCACTATTAACTACCTCGCTTCACCCGGAGGAACAGGTTTACAACACCCGAGCAAACGAACGGGATTTCACGCCTCTAATACACCGAGGACTTCAACACTTGCCTCTTACAACACCGAGGACTTCAACACTTGCCTCTAACAACACCGAGGACTTCAACACTTGCCTCTTACAACACCGAGGACTTCAACAAAGATGAATATAATTGTTTGTTGACGGTATGTGTTCTTGCTAACACAGTTTTGTCACTTGTAGTACAAACTTCCTATAATCTTATCCTCAAAATATGTGAATGATGTTTTGTGAAGATTAAGGGAAGTATATTACATATTGAATCAAAAGATATGAAATAATTTCAATGATTCAATAAGCAATTAAAATAATTGAGAGCTTTTAGAATGCAGGAGTATTTAGAAAGTAAGATCAGAAATTAGAGTAGTAAAAAAATATATTCATATATTCATATATTTTGAATCAATGATTTAGATGAGTTTCTATAGAGAAAAATGGTTGTAACTCTTTGTGAACAGTAGCCATTAATAGATATGATCATCGATAAAAGGTAAGAGATGCAACCATTGGAAAAAGAAGTGTCTTTTGGAAAAGGTTGTTCTCTGTTTAAAAACGGTCGACAGGTCAAAAAAGGCCAGTAGACAGGATTTCAAATATATAGTCGTTATGTGCATGTGTGCACGTTCATTGTGCATTTTACACAGAAACGGCCGACCGCCTGATTTAATACCGGTCGACCAGTCCCTGTTAAATTGCTTAATGAATGTGCAATGCTATTCAAACGTATATGTATCGATTATATTGAGATGCATGATTATTTGAGGATAGATTTTAACAAGTTTATCACTATTACAATATCAAATAATCAACCTATAATCTAGAGTACCATATGTAGCTCTTTTGTGCCTCTTTATAGCCATGATGTCTTTGTTTTGTCGATCGCCTTTATTTCTTTGTCAGAAATCAAAAATTTCATAGAACCTGTGACTCAACATAAATAAAGAAATTTTGATTTTTCTATAAGTTAAAAATGTCGAATAATTAAATGACTAGATTGAATTTTTGAAACAGAACTAAAATATGGAAATTGTACTTTGGCTTTTAAAATGACATTTAAGTTATATAAATAAAATTTTTAGGTGGTTTAAAATATAGATTATGAAATTTGATTTAAATAGATTTTTGAAATGTTTTAAAATAAATAAATTATGATTTGTTTATGGTTAAAAATGTAATAAATAAATGGTTAAGTTGAATTTGAAAATATAACTTAAGTTTGGAAATTTGGAAAATTTTGGTTTCAAAAATGATTTATAAGTTATATAAATAAAATGGAAATTTAATTTTGTTTGGGAAATGGTAAATATGATAATTTGATTTAAATTGGAAGTTAAATGATTTAATAATGTATTATTGATTTTTCTATGAATTGAAATGGTTAAATAAATGAATGCTTAAATGTGAAATTTTAAATACAACTTGACTTGGAAATGTGGAATTTGATTTTGTTTAAAGGTTTATGTTAATTAAATAAATTGGAAACTTAGTTTAATTTGTGAAATGGAAATTTGGAAATGTAAGTGTTAAAAAGGTGTCAAATGTAAAAATGGGAAAATTGTACAATTGAATTTGTTAAGTGAAATTTTTGAAAAATTTGGATTTTTCTGTAAGGTTTGCTCTATAAAAATCATAAACTAAAAGTGTATTTTAATGAACACCTTTGAATATTAAAATATGATTTTTATAATGTTTAAATGGTGTAAATTGAAATGTTTTCAAGTATAACTTATAGCAGCCTTTTCTGAATGCTGTGAAAGGTTGAAATTTTCAATATTTATGGTTTTAACTTAGTAAATGAGCTCAGAATGGTTTGAAACTTTTAAAATTCAATGCTTAATTTGAAAGTATAATAACTCCACTTTTAAATGGTTTAAATGAGTTAATCTAATTGGAATATAACTATTTAAAGGTGATTTGAAAGGATAATAAGTGAATGTTATCTTGAATTTAGAAGGTTTATAAAGTTGAATATTTGGATTTGAACTTATATGATATTTTGATGTAATAATGATTTGAAATAAAGTTTTGAAAAAATATGATATTTTGATATTAAAATGATTCGAAAATAAAGTGTTGAAAAAATATGATATTTTGATATTAAAATGATTTGAAAATAAAGTTTTGAAAAAATATGTTATTTTGATATTAAAATGATTTGAAAATACATATTTTGATATTAAAATGATTTGAAAATAAAGTTTTGAAAGATATGATATTATTATATATTAAAAAGATTTGAAATGAAGTTTTGGAAAGATATGATATTTTGATATAATAAAATGATTTGAAATGAAGTTTTGGAAAGATATGATATTTTGATATATCGAAATGATTTGAAAGAAAGTTTTAGAAAGATATGATGTTTTAATATATTGAAATGGTTTGGAATTAATTTAATATTTATTTTAATAAAGATTTGGATTTGAAATGATATTCTATTTTGAAGTATAAATATTATTTTAAAAGTTATAACGACGGGTTATAATAACGATTGGTTGGCAAAGAGACCGGGATCGGATATATAGCATACTCTTTGTCGATACCGAAAACCACTTTGACTAATCGTGTACGCGGTGGAGATTGCAGAATGAATTAGGATGGTGGCGACATTCTGATGGTATGTCACGTAGACCCAACTCCCGTGAGTTGGCATAAGGTGGCTAAAACAGGAGCGGTCTCGAGCCAGTTGATGTCGCACCTCGTAGCGGACGCATTTCTTCGATACCATACTATTACTTGTGATTGTTTGGGCGCCCGTCCGATTTTTGTGGGAATGTGTTCCGTGGTAGGCGTTTGTGGTTGCTGCGTTACCACCAGCCCGAGTGTCGTAATTGGTATATCTACCCTGGCATTGCCTTGTGTGCCGTGTCACCTACCATATCGAGCATTTACCATGAGTTTCTATTTGCGTCGTACCTATGTAGTATCTTCTTGTAGTCTCCCGATCAAGAGATATGCTGGTACTGTATAGACTATTGGCATTATTTGTGTTAAGGGGAATATTGGGTCACTCCTTAACGCTATTTAAAAGTAAGTTTATTTTACTATTAGACGTTATTATAATAGCGCAATATTTCTGCATAGTATATAGTTTAACGGATCCTTAGAGGATGAGTGGTCCCAAGCATCCTCTAAGTTACTTGTACTTTTACTACAGTTCACTTGAGTTGGTTTACATTGTATAAGTATGTATGTCCTGACTCGAGTGTTTGTATTTTTATTTATGCTCGGGTCAGCCTGAGAATTCACAGATTTGGATTTCCACTTTCTAGAGATTGGAATCGCTGGAGATTATCTACTTGTCTAGTTTTATCTTTTTCAGTCTGGTGTTCCTTCTCAACTCTTGTATTAGCATACTTCTATGTATTCAGACTTCTGTTGTACTCTATTTCTTCTGTTGTATCATATGTAACTCTGATATATTTATATAGTAGCTTCATGAACTACTATTTCTATGACGACCCGAAATTTTTTAAAGCTTTTAAAATCAGAATATTTAATTGATTTAAATATTTAATGGAATAATTTTAACTTGAATTCAAATATCACTAATTAATTGTTAATTAAATTATTGAATTAAATAATTTAAAATCGGGAAAAATATGAAATCTGGGATTTTAAGCCTGCTAAAAATAATTTGAAGGGTTGTAAAATTTATATTGATAATGCTGAAGGTGATAGAACTTCAAAAATTGAATTTAAAAATGTTTGTTCAGTTTTAAAAATATATCGTTTAAATTGAATTTTAAAATAGCCTTCCGAGGCACAGTCTCGAAATTCGACGAAACCAGTTCCATTGGACCATAATATTGAATTATTTTCGGGTTTCAATTTTCGTAGCATTTGGAGTTACTGTGTGAGCACACGGTAAGTAAACACGCTGAACTATATCGAAATTAAATATTAAGTAGAAGAAAAATAAATTATATAATGGTTAAATCAGGTGAACAGTTGGGTACCTTTTCAATCACGTCCTTTTCACTTCTGTTACACGCGAATTTTCTTTTGTAGTCGACCTACCCTCCTCGTTTTAGTTAAATCGGAAACATTGTCAAAGAAGAAATCATGGCCGATATAAGATTTTCTTCCTCAAGTTAATATTCTCAAAATTTCCCCCTTTCTATTTTCAAAATCAAAGAGGGCCGAAGCCTCTCTTCCTCAGAAAAATTTAAATGGGAATCAGAATCGATTTTGTACGTTCAAGGAGAGGGGTCTCGTTGTTAGCGCGCCGTTCTTCTCGAAACCCTATCGTCGTTCGGCTCGAAGCTTTGACGGAGGCGGCGCATCTCCTCGTTGAGGGCTGCGACTCGAACTTAGGCTAGGGCTTCTCGTTCGTTGGCGGTAGATCGGAGGCATTAGTGTAGAATGCAAGTGAAGGCGATGGAACGCTGGATATTGGAGTCCGCGATTGTTTGGACGTTCATCGGCGATCTGAGTTCGACCAAGATGGCGATGAATTTAGATGGTCGATATCTGGGGTGCTTGTCGCGTGTGGATCCGGAGAGATGGAGGCATGTTCAAGTGGAGGCCGCGTTAGATCTTGTTGGTTTTCGCGATGTGGTTGCAGGCTGAGCTTAGGAGTTTCGCTGTCAGGTATAAACAATTTATTCACTTCAAATTAAAATCTGGAAATGGTTAAAGATGTACAGGAAGAAAATATGACAGTGTAGTTTGGAACATTTCTATTTTTACAAGTTAACAGGGAAGAAAAAGAAAATGAAAATAAAATAAGTGTACAAATAGATTGTAATCTACTAAATTTATTTTAAAATAATAAATTATGGTGGATAATTAATTTAATTTATTCATTTGATTTTAGTTACCAAAGGAATTTAGTTTTGAAATTTATTAAAAGGGATTTTAAATATTGTAGGTATTTATATAAGTAAATTTTTTGAAATCTATTGTTTTTAAGTGTATAGGTATTTTAAAAGGGGAAAATTTTCAGTAAAAAATTAAATTACTAGTTTAGAATTAAAGTATTAGTTGAATTTAAATTTTAAAATGGAAATTGAATTGTTCGTTTGTTAGGATATTAATTAAATTAATTTATCAAATGGAGATTAATTATTCAAATTTCTCGGGTATTAATAGAATCATCTAATGTTTATACAAGGTGAAAATTATGAAGAAACAAGTCGAGATGGATTGAATTTGCGAACAAACCAAAGGTGAGTTAATCTCACTCGGCTGAATTAAAAATTTAAATTTAAATGATTAAGTTTAAATAAATGTTTGAATGGTTGAATTGATTGATGTGCTATATAGTATAGTATATTTTGAAATTGGTATTATATATTGTGTTAACATCTTTGGATGCAGAGAAAACAGGTTGGAGGGATACAACTAGACCCCTCAACTTTTATTATTTAATATTCTCTGTTGTGATTACTTGATATTATATGATGTATATATTGGAATATTGAATGTTATGATTCGATTGGATATATTTGGGCATAATGAATTACCAAATATATATAAATTGTGTTTTGGAAAGAAAATAAAGGAAGTAAATTTTGTAAACGAAATAATCTTAGAAAATTTAATAAAATTAAGAATGAATTGAAAAAGAAATTGAAGTACGTTAAATACTAATAAATAACTTTGATATGAAAAGAAAAGGGTTGAATAGACAGTAACTAATGAATTGTAGAATTATGTGATATCAATTTAAATGGATAAAGAATTATTTTAAAACTTAAAGTTTTAAATTTATTTAAAGGAATTACGAAGTAAATTAAGAAATCTAAATTGGTATTTCAATTAAAAGTATTTTAAATCATAATTAAGGAATAAAATATGAATAAATGAAGTGAATTGGAAATCAATTTGGAAATTGATTTATGTGTTTGAAATTGGATATTTGGAAGAATAAATTAAAGGTGAGAATTTATTAATGGAATGAGAAAAATTGTTTAAAAATAAATAGTGATTTATTTTTAAAGGATGTGAAGAGAAGTATATTTCTCTGGATAGCCAAGTACATTTCCAAAGTAAGTTTTTAACAAAATAAAATAAAATAAAGGTTTTAATGTTGTTTTACAAAGTATGTTCTTGGAAATTTATTATTTCTAAATGTTTAAATTCGAAAGTAAATATTTATTCAAAGCTATTACCGTAGTAATAATTTATAAAGAGTGACTTAGTAATTCTGTTTTAAAGGTGAAAACCTAGTTTATATTTATAAAGTAACGTTATTTCAAATATTCATATAGTATATATTTTTATTCAATTATTGAAGTAGTTTCAATTTAAATATTTTAAAGTAAATTCTAAAGTAAGTAATTTGTTAATCTATTATCGTAATAATTATTTAAAGAATGACTTGGTATTTTGTTTAAAGAGGAAATCTAATGTATACTTATAAGGTAACCTTATTTTAGTTGTTTTTAAAGTATTATTTTAAATTAAGTAATAAAGTAATTTTCTATATTAAATGTTAATATATTTTACAATAAAGTTTTTTAAATTATTTTAAAAATCTGAAGTTTTGTGCTTGGTGATTCCGGTGGAAATAGAAATACATGGAATTTATTCTGAGAAAGGCAGATAGTTTTGAAAACTGTTTTCAAGAAGTTTGAAAAGTGAAAATATATCTTGTGAAGATATTTTTGAGATAAATAAATAATTTGGGAAATTATTTATTGTTGGATGGTTGTTGTGAATATTAATTGATAGTCAAATAACCGACTATTAATATTGGCCAAATGCGTTGATCGTTTCGAAGAGACCGAGATCGAGATTAATTTCTCGAAAACCACTTCGTTCCGGTTTGTACGTTTCGTGGAAACGATTTTGGATTCGAAGATGGAGCAGTGAAGTGCAAGGGCTAGTCGCTACTAATCCTGAGGATATTTCCAAAATGGATGCAGTAGGAGTAGTGCCTTCAGTTCCGTTCGGACCAGAGATGGACTTGTATGGATGAATGCTTGCGAAACATCGTCAGGTGGACGATGGGAATTCTAAGGGATATGTTCTGAAAAAAGGTAACTTTTAGCCTCAAGCCTCATCAAATGGGAATGACTGAAAATCAGGGGTTATGCAGCAAGGCTAGGTGGGTAGCACCCAAGTAGGGTGAGGTCATTCCTGTCTAGATGTCCCTTTTTATTTCGGCTTAGTGGGTGGTTGCTGATCCCAACCGTGGGGTGATCTCACTCGGGATTATCCAGTAAGGGGTAGTCCCGGTCTTATGTTGTAGGGGAGCGGGCGTACTCCTCGGTACTGTGATCTAGGCCACGTACTCTGACAGGTGGTACCCAGTGCCTAGTCATTAGTTGGAAATCCATTCTACCTACGAGCCTTGTACGAGTTTTGTTTGCATTACCCACTCTGTGGCTAGTAGCTGGAATTTAATAATGTAACAATTTTGGCTATTTTATGAGTATTTGTATATAGACCCTATCATAAGATCAGAGGATTTCTATAATAATGTTTTAGCTATCGTAAGGTAAAAACCCGACATGTTTATTTATGGCGTGGTCTTACGAGATGCTTTTGTTTTCATGGATTTTTGAAACTTTAATAATCAATTGAGTGTGATTTTCTCACATTGGTATTCTAGACTGACTCGGGTGTTATTTAACTATAATGCTCGGGTCAGACCGAGAATTATAGAATGCAGGAGATGCCGTGGGGCTCAGGAGACGTGCTGGATGACGATACGTACTCCCGTACTTGTTTATATATATTCTGCTTTGTTGAGTGGTGTATTCAGTTGTATGATATTGTTGAGCTGTGATTGATGTAATCTGATGATGTAATATATAAACAGATATATTTGATTTTGAGTAAAGATCATTTATATCTATTATATTTTATTCCGCTGCGATGGTTAAATTTTGATGTTTTTTTCTATTTTCTCTCCTTCTACCTCTTCTTTTTTAACCAAATGGTTTGTATTTCTGTGCAACTTGAGTTGATTGTTGTATTTTAGTATTGACTCAAGGGGTACGGATTTGCGGGTCGTTTCACTTGGTATCAGAGCCTAGGTTGATGATAACCTTGGCTCTAGTGGGAATTACTCATTAAAATAGAGTCAATAGTACTCTTGGTTGAGTTTGAGCGTATTAATAGATATGAGCGCATATTTAGTGAATATAAAATGATTTATATTGTGTTGATTTGTTTATTGAATAGTTTATGGATTCTGGTCAATAGGAGTAATTAACTTTATTGATAAGGATCTCTAAACACCGGAATAGAACAATTCGACATAGTATTGTTTTAAAGTAGGGTAAATGAAATAATTTTACCAAAATTATTTTTGTATACAAAGGATATAATTTTTGAAAAGCATTATAGTATTTGGATGCTTGATTTTAAGGAAGGATAATATTAAATTATTAACACTATTGTGTAGAAATTGAATAAGAAGTTGAAAACTCATAACCAAAGTTGAAGAATAAATTTATATTACAAAATGGAATTTGAAATATGGATTGTAAATGTAATTTATGAATTGAAATAAACTTCATATACAAATGAGATTTGTAAATGTAAACTGTAAAGGTGATTATAATTTTTGAAAATAGAATTCCAGAGAAAACATGTGAAATTAAAAATGGGATAAAATTCCAGAGAATGTTTGAATATAGATTTAAAGGAATTACAATTCGGGTTTTTGGGAAAATTTAAATTCCTTTGGGTTTGGAAATGGTTTTCAAAAGTTTTGGAGAAATAATAGTGGTATTATTTTGGGAATATTTTTGAATTGGAATTGAATATGGAGAGATTTGGAATTTGGAAATATTTGAAAGGGATTTTAAAGAGATAAAAGCATTTAATTCTCTTTCGATCGCTAGAAAATAATTTCGGTGATGACTGCAGCATCATCGAAGTTCATTTTCGAGTTCTAGAAGAGAAATTGCTACCAAGTTGTTTTAAATTGGAATGGTTTGCAAACTAGGTTTGGTTTTGAAATTCAAAGGGATAATTGAATTTGCCATAGGATTTTGGATGTAGTTGATTTAAAAAGTGATTTTGAAATTTTGGAAAATTGTTTAAACTCTGGAATCTTGTTTAAAATGTTTGTGGAATAATAAAAATATATTGGCTAAATAAAAGGTATAATTCCGAGTTAAAAAAATAAAATGTAGATGAGATTGGTTTGATAATTGGAAATCAAATTAAGAATTTAAATTAGAGAGTGCTTATAAGTTTTGAAGTTGAAACTTCTTGAAGGAAAACAAATAACTGAAGTAATATTTTGATAAAAGGCTTGACTTAAGTAAATTTGAGATATGGTGGTGTCGAGTTTTATGAAATGATTTGAAATAAAACTTGTTTGGTAAATGAAATTAGTAATTGAGTTAAATTAAATTAAGTTATATTAATGAGAATTTGACTTGGAATAAAATGGAAGTTAGATTGCTTTTGAAATTAATTCAATTTAAATGAGTTTGCTTGGACTTAAAATGAATTTAAGTTAAGCAAGAGAGATGTGAAATCATTTAAATTGAACAGGATGGTTTGAACATTGTTTGGAAACATTCAAAATAAGTGTCGAAATGTTTCATATGTGCTTATGGAAATATATAATATGCACTATTTATAGAATCCATGTTTTAGTTATTTATATATAAGTGAAATGCTATAAACTTTGTATATTTGTCACTTACCTGTTTAAATTGAGCAAGTACTGGTACAGGAGGGCCTATGGCTGGATTTGATCACGTAAAATGCTAAATAAATAACCGCTTTGCTTAAAAATGCTAAATAAGGTACGCCTACGCAATACAAATAGGAAATATGAACTATTTTTCTATTTTCCGACCGTGTGGGTCGATGTATATATATATTTATATCTCTTGTCAAATTGCAGAAGCTCCTCCGTACAAAGGAGACTCTGCCAAAAAATTTCGAAAATTTTGGAAGTTAGAATTTTTCTGAATCTTTTGAAAATTTTCACTAATGACAAATATTTTAAATTTGTTAAGCAAATAGAATTATAACTGAATGTTGAAATCTAATTTAAATTGTATAAGTACAATAAGATGAATTGAAGAATTGTTCAAAGAAACTAAAGGAAGGAAAAAGTTTGCAAATAAACTTTTATTTGAGATTTTAAATAAATTAATAAGTAAAACTAATAAAGGAAATGGTCAATTAAATATGGATTGAGATAGGGTGAATCAAAATTCAATATTCAAAGTTTGGAAATGAATTGAATTCAAGTAAAATTGGAAAGAAGTATTTATATTTGAAATTAATAAACAAAGTGAAGAAAATTAAATTTTTTATGGAATTGGAATTCAATTTGAGTATAAACTTCAGTAGTGAAGTAAAATAGATATAAGGAATATATATCAAATTTTATATGGAACTTAAGAAGGGAATGGTGAGATTCTTAAGTAAATTTAGTATTGAGAAAATTATTCTAAGTGGATAATTGAATAGAGATTTAAAACTGGAAGTAGTGACAAGGGAAAATTGTTCATAAGTGTATGACAATCAAAATGAATATGAATAAAGAGGAAATTGATATAATTGATAATCAATTGGGCCAAATACGTAGGATGTACGTATATTATTTTATTCGCATAGCTATTTGATTCAGATTTCGAGCACAGAATTTCGAGATAGTTATATTGATCTGAGTTAAGATTTTTCACTCGATTTTCAACAGCGAACCTGGATACGGAGTTTTGATTGATTCTGGAAATTCTCTATCATATTGGTGACTATGCAAGGAGAATGATGGTTTCTAATCAGGAAACCAGATCTGAGTCCGCACTAGGAAGTCGTGTGAACGATACTAGTTCGGAAGTGAAATTGTGTGATCGAGTGAGCGATCGGATTTGGTATTGCGTACGAATGATATATGTACATCGTACGGGCTTAAATGGAAATGAACATTGAAATTTTGCATAGAAGTCAAATAAAATGATTTTGAATGTTGTGATTATATATTATTGCCAAACAGGATATGCAGGTATGAAAAAGGGAAAGGCAAATTGGTTTTGATTTCAGATAATAAATTAGAATTGCTCGACAAAAAGGTATGTGTTTAAAATTCTATACGGATTTTGATTGGGTTTTTGGATCTAGCCACTTGGCGTTTTGTTTTCTTTTTGGATTTGGGAGGCCTTAGAGCCATTTTGTAGTTGTACCGAGCTGGCCGTGCAAAGGAGACGCTGTCAAAATTTTTCGGAAATTTAGAGAGTTAGAAAATTCTTGAGAAAATTCTGATAATTTTAAATTTGATTTCAAATTCAAATTTAAATGATCGAGTATGTAATATTGTTTGAAACTATGGGCGAGTTGGAGAAGTTAGCAAGAATGGTAATGGGTCTTCCATAAAAGACAATTGGTAGGATGTTGAATTGTTTAGTTTTGGGAATAAATAAATGGGTATTGGGCCATTCTTCCTAATTAGTAATTTCGGGGACGAAATTCTTTGAAGGGGGGAGGAATGTGACGACCAAGGAATTTTTTAAAGCTTTTAAAATCATAATATTTAATTGATTTAAATATTCAATGGAATAATTTTAACTTGAATTCAAATTTCTCTAATTAATTGTTAATTAAATTATTGAATTAAATAATTTAAAATCGGGTAAAATATGAAATCTGGGATTTTAAGCCTGTTAAAAATAATGTGAAGGCTTGTAAAATTTATATTGATAATACTGAAGGTGATAGAACTTTAAAAATTTAATTTAAAAATGTTTCTTCAGTTTTAAAAATATATCGTTTAAATAGAATTTTAAAATAGCCTTCCGAGGTACAGTCTCGGAATTCGACGAAACCAGTTTCATTAGATCCGTAATATTGAATTATTTTCGGGTTTCAATTTTCGTAGCATTTGGAGTTGCTGTGTGAGCACACAGTAAGTAAACGTGCTGAACTATGTCGAAATTCAATATTAAGTAGAAGAAAAATAAATTATATAATGGTTAAATCAGGTGAACAGTTAGGTACCTTTTCGATCACGTCCCTTTCACTTCTGTTACACGCGAATTTTCTTTTGTAGCCGACCTACCCTCCTCGTTTTAGCAAAATCGAAAACATTGTCAAAGAAGAAATCATGGCCGAAATAAGATTTTCTTCCTCCAGTTATCATTCTCGAAATTTTCCCCCTTTCTATTTTCAAAATCAAAGAGGGCCGAAGCCTCTCTTCCTCAGAAAAATTCAAATGGGAATCAGAGTCAATTTTGTTCGTTCAATGAGAGGGGTCTCGTCATTAGCGCGCCGTTCTTCTCGAAACCCTATGGTCGTTCAGCTCGAAGCTTTAAGGGATGCGGTGCATCTCCTCGTTGAGGGCTGCGACTCGAACTTAGGCTAGGGCATCTCGTTCGTTGGCGGTAGATCGGAGACGTTAGTGCAGAATGCAAGTGAAGGCGATGGAACGCTGGCTATTGGAAGCCGCGATTATTTGGACGTTCATCGGCGATCTCAGTTTGACCAAGATGGCGATGAATTTAGATGGTCGATATCTGGGGTGCTTGTCGCGTGTGCGCACGCGCGGTCCAGAGAGATGGAGGAACGTTCAAGTGGAGGCCGCGTTAGATCTTGTTGGATTTCACGATGTGGTTGCAGGCTGAGCTTAGGAGTTTCACTGTCAGGTATAAATAATTTATTCACTTCAACTTAAAATCTGGAAATGGTTAAAGATGTACAGGAAGAAAATATATGACAGTGTAGTTTGAAATATCTCTATTTTTACAAGTTAACAGGGAAGAAAAAGAAAATAAAAATAAAATAAGGGTACAAATAGATTGTAATCTACTAAATTTATTTTAAAATAATAAATTTTAGTGGATAATTAATTTAATTTATTCATTTGATTTTAGTTACCAAAGGAATTTACTTTTGAAATTTATTAAAAGGGATTTTAAATATTGGAGGAATTTATATAAGTAAAATTTTTGAAATCTATTGATTTTAAGTGTATAGGTATTTTAAAAGGGGAAAATTTTCAGTAAAAAATTAAATGACTAGTTTAGAATTAAAGTATTAGTTGAATTTAAATTTTAAAATGGAAATTGAATTGTTCGTTTGTTAGGATATTAATTAAATTAATTTATCAAATGGATATTAATTATTCAAATTTCTCGGGTATTAATAGAATCATCTAATGTTTATACAAGGTATAAATTATGAAGAAACAAGTCGAGATGGATTGAATTTGCGAACAGACCAAAGGTGAGTTAATCTCACTCAGCTGAATTAAAAATTTAAATTTAAATGATTAAATTTAAATAAATGTTTGAATGTTTGAATTGATTGATGTGCTATATAGTATAGTATATTTTGAAATTGGTATTATATATTGTGCTAACATCTTTGGATACAGGGAAAACAGGTTGGAGGGAGCCAACTGGACCCCTCAACTTTTATTATTTAATATTCTCTATTATGATTACTTGATATTATATGATGTATATATTGGAATATTGAATGTTATGATTCGATTGGATATATTTGGGCATAATGAATTACCAAATATATATAAATTGGGTTTTGGAAAGAAAATAAAGGAAGTAAATTTGTAAACGAAATAATCTTAGAAAATTTAATAAAATTAAGAATGAATTTAAAAAGAAATGGAAGTATGTTAAATACTAATAAATAACTTCGAGTATGAAAAGAAAAGGGTTGAATAAAAAGTAATTAATGAATTGTAGAATTATGTGATGTTAATTTAAATGGATAAAGAATTATTTTAAAACTTAAAGTTTTAAATTTATTTAAAGGAATTAAGAAGTGAATTAAGAAATCTAAATTGGTATTTCAATTAAAAGTATTTTAAACCATAATTAAGGAATAAAATATGAAATTAAAAGATTTTTGAATAAATGAAGTGAATTGGAATTCAATTTGGAAATTGATTTAAGTGTTTGAAATTGGATATTTGGAAGAATAAATTCAAGGTGAGAATTTATTAAAGGAATGAGAAAAATTGTTTAAAAATAAATAGTGACTTATTTTTAAAGGATGTGAAGAGAAGTATATTTCTCTGGATAGCCAAGTACGTTTCCAAAGTAAGTTTTTAAAAAAATTAAATAAAATAAAGGTTTTAATGTTGTTTTAGAAAGTATGTTCTTGGAAATTTATTATTTCTAAATGTTTAAATTCGAAAGTAAATATTTATTCAAATCTATTACCATAGTAATAATTTATAAAGAGTGACTTAGTAATTCTTTTTTAAGGGTGAAAACCTAATTTATATTTATAAAGTAACGTTATTTCAAATATTCATATAGTATATATTTTTATTCAATTATTGAAGTAGTTTCAATTTAAATATCTTAAAGTAAATTCTAAAGTAAGTAATTTGTTAATCTATTATCGTAATAATTATTTAAGGAATGACTTGGTATTTTGTTTAAAGAAGAAATCCAATGTATAATTATAAGGTAACCTTATTTTAGTTATTTTTAGAGTATTATTTTAAATTAAGTACTAAAGTAATTTTTCTATATTAATATATTTTACAATAAAGTTTTTTTAATTATTTTAAAAATCTGAAGTTTTGTGCTTGGTGATTCCAATGGAAATAGAAATACATGGAATTTATTCTGAGAAAGGCAGACAGTTTTGAAAACTGTTTTCAGAAAATTTGAAAAGTGAAAATATATCTTGTGAAGATATTTTTGAGATAAATAAATAATTTGGGAAATTATTTATTGTTGGATGGTTGTTGTGAATATTAATTGATAGTCAAATAACCGATTATCAATATTGGCCAAATGCATTGATCGTTTCGATGAGACCGGGAACGAGATTAATTTCTCGAAAACCACTTCGATCCGGTTTGTACGTTTCGTGGAAACGATTTTGTATTCGAAGATGGAGCAGTGAAATGCAAGGGCTAGTCGCTACTAATCCTGAGGATATTTCCAAAATGGATGTAGTAGGAGTTGTGCCTTTAGTTCCGTTCGGACCCAGGACGGACTTGTATGGATGAATGCTTGCGAAACATCGTCAGGTGGACGATGGGCATTCTAAGGGATATGTTCTGAAAAAAGGTAACGTTTAGCCTCAAGCCTCATCAAATGGGAATGACTGAAAATCAGGGGTTATGCAGCAAGGCTAGGTGGGTAGCACCCAAGCAGGGTGAGGTCATTCCTGTCTAGATGTCCCTTTTTATTTCGGCTTAGTGGGCGGTTGCTGATCCCAACCGCGGGGTGATCTCACTCGGGATTATCCAGTAAGGGGTAGCCCCGGTCTTATGTTGTAGGGGAGCGGTCGTACTCCTCGGTACTGTGATCTAGGCCACGTACTCTGACAGGTGGTACCCCAGTGCCTAGTTATTAGTTGGAAATCCATTCTCCCTGTGAGCCTTGTATGAGTTTTGTTTGTACTACCCACTCTGTGGCTAGTAGTTGGAATTTAACAATGTAACAATTTCGGCTATTTTATGAGTATTTGTATATAGACCCTATTATAATATCAGAGGATTTTTATAAAAATGTTTTAGCTATCGTAAGATAAAAACCCGACATGTTTATTTGTGGCGTGGTCTTACGAGATGCTTTTGTTTTCAAGGATTTTTGAAACTTTAATAATCAATTGAGTGTGATTTTCTCACGCTGGTATTCCAGACTGACTCGGGTGTTATTTAACTATAACGCTCGGGTCAGACCGAGTATTATAGAATGCAGGAGATGCCGTGGAGCTCAGGAGACGTGCTGGATGACGATCCGTACTCCCGTAATTGTTTATATATATATTCTGCTTTGTTGAGTAGTGGTGTATCTAGTTGTATGATATTGTTGAGCTGTGATTGTTGTACTCTGATGATGTAATTTATAAACAGATATATTTGATTTGAGTAAAGATCATTTATTATCTATTATATTTTATTTAGCTGCGATGGTTAGATTCTGATGTTATTTTCTATTTTCTCTCCTTCTACCTCTTCTTCTTTAACCAAATGGTTCGTATTTCTGTGCAACTTGAGTTGATTATTGTATTTTAGTATTGACTCAAGGGGTACGGATTTGCGGGTCGTTTCAATTTCTTTTACTTCCGCTGCACTATTTTTACTCTGTGTCTGTGATCTGGGATATTTATTTACTGTATATTCTGAGATTTTCCAAATTTTAATTGCAACGCGGTATTTTGAGCAATTCAATTCCGGCATGAGTGTCTACCTATACTCTTATAATGGATGCGAACGGTTGAAAATACCTGGTTGGTACAGTTGGTATCGGAGCTTTGGTAGCTCTAGGAAAAACTCAGCATATGGAGTGAATGTATTTATAGAATCATTTTCATTCGAGTTTGAATCTCTTCCTCTTTGATTCAAATTTCATTTGAAGTTTGGAACGTTCCATGTGGTTCCAAATTCATTCGTGTCCCTCACTATTCATCTCCTTTTGATTCCGGAGTATCCCATAACTCCACTCCGCATGAGCTTTATAGTGAATTGGCGGTCCCGCCAATCTCTAAAATTCATTTGTAAAGGGGAAACTCCTTTACAGTTAGCATCGATTCACCTATGATTTATATCTATCCTTGGTTTAGATGCTAATATCTTTTGTTATTCCAAACTCTATCTCTTGGGATCGAATGTAGATTTACCCCAGAAAAATCCACATTGATCTTATTCTTTAAGTCACGGTTGACCCGGTTAAGGTTGCCCACGATTTACTTAAGCTTACCCATCTCCTTACTCTGTTAATTAATCATCTTGTCTTTTGTTTCCAACTTATTCTTCAAAACATTTTTAATTGTACTTGTAAATGTATGTTTTGTTTTATATATTGTGTTGTTTGAGTTGTTGATGTTGATTTGGGTTTTCGATCGATTCGTTTGATCAACTCTATCGATAGGATATCCAAAACACTTTGACAGAACAAACTGACATAATATTATTTAAAATTTGGTTAGTGAAATAAATTTTGATATATAAGTAAATTTATGGAACTTAATAAATTGATTTAAATTGATTATTTTAAATGATAATACTTGACTTATCATTTATTGTTCTATAAATGAATTTATAAATAGTTGTTTACACATTGATTTAGGAATGAAATGAATTTAAAACAAGAAATTTGAGAATTTAATTTCTTATGGTTTCAAACCTCGTGTTTAAGTTTTAAAGTATATTATTTAAAGCATTTTTGAATAAGAATATGTTTCCAAAGGATTTTAAAGTTTAAAAAATTAGTTCTCTTCTCTTTGTCGCTGGGAAATAATTTCGGTGATGACTACAGCATCATCGACATTCATTTTCGAGTTTCGAAGTGAAGAGACCGCTCTGTAGTCTTGCTACAGCTTTGTTTTGGGAAATCAAATTGATTTTAATTTCTAAAATATGACTTGATTTATAATATATATAGATATATGATTTAAATTTGATTTGATAAATTTTGTACATACATTCATTTATCTCTAAATGGTTTGAAGAAATCGAAAATTTAATTCTTAAATTTAATTCTAAACAATAATTTAAATTATAAAAAGAAAATCAAAATTTTGGATGAATATTCAAGCATGAAATGTTTTAATTGGAAAGTTTCATTTGTATAATACAATTGCATTCAAATATAACTTACCTTAATTTCTGAAGTTAACAATGTAATTGGATAATATACAATATAAAAGATTTTATAAATAAAATTTGAGTGGTTATAATAAATGTTATACACTTAAATTTAGTTTATAAAATGATTAACAGAGGTAAATATAATAAAGGGTAATTGAATAACCTACAATAAAATAATGTTAAAAGAACTAAGAATAAAATAAAGCAGTTATAATAAGTGTAAGTATATTTAACATAAGTGATAAATATATTGAAAGGAATAAATTTAATTTTATAGGAATAAAGAAGAATAAAATTTATTAAATACATTATGAGTATAATAAAAGATTTTTAAAATCCATGATTTTAAAAATTGTTAATTTAAGGTAATTGGATAATAAGATAATGAAATTTTAGAGAGTTAAGATTTATTTAACTTGTGTAAAAAATTATTTTCTATTTAAGTTGAAATTTCCATGGTTTCAAACTTATTTCCTTATTTTGTTTTTCAAACTACCTTTTGGTTGTCCTTATTATCTTTATCTTGCTACAGATTGGTATAGGCATCTTTCTATAATCTTTCTGTTCATAACTCTTTCTATAATCTTTGATAATCTTTGGTACTCATTTTTGAATCCACCTTTTTTCGTGCCTGTGTTCTTGATTCTGGAGGATCTTGGAAAGATCATCTCCACCTTGTTAAACTTACATATAACAATAGTTCTCAGGCATAATCTCAATCTTCTTGTCGCCTTATCTTAAACTTATTTCATTTCTATCTTTTCTGTGCTTTCCCGTACCTCATTCCTTTTCGGGGACGAAAAGTTTTGAATGGGGGAGAGTGTAACAACCCTGTATTTTGTGTTTATTTTTAATTGTATATTTTAATTATTTTAATTGAATTTTGATTTAACTTTATTTTATTTATTTAATTTAGATAATTTTGTTATTTAAAATATAAACTTTGATTTTGATATGAATTATCATTTTAAACATGACTAGATAGAATAATTTCCAAAATAATGAATTTTGGTCAACTTTGACTTTTAATTTAAAAATTAAAAAGTTTAAGATTTTGAATTTTATAATTTATTATGAAAGTAAATAATTAAGATCACCATTTTTCGTTTCGTTGAAATCTGATTTATTATGTGAAAGTTATGCCTTTTTAACTATTGTGTGAAATTTGCTGTATTTAACAAAATTGTTTATTTTAAATTATTTTAAATAATATTTTATTTGTTCATGTAATGTTCTAATTTATATTTATATTGGTAAAATAACTTGTTATGTATATATTTTGGTTTTAAAACATTTTTAAAAGTGCAATTGACATTTTCCTGTGTCAGTTGTATTTTTGTTTAAAATTTCTAATTTCCAGTTTCAATTAAATAAAGAAATTCTTTATTTATTTTTCTATTTTCTTAAGATCTTATTTTATTATCATTCCCACTTTATTTTGTTCCTCATTTATTTATTTATTTGACTTTTTATTTGTTTTAAAGTGCAATAGAAATTTTCTAAGTCTAGTGATATTTATTTGAGATTTTCATGCCCTGTTTCCAATTTTTAAACAATTTCTTTAATTATTTTCCTATTTTTATCCAATTTAATTATTTATATTATTTAAGAAATGATAAATAAATTATTTTATTTCAAAATTTTGCTTTAGAATGTTTTTAAAATGAAGTAGATATTTTTCTAAAGCCATTGATGTTTTAATTGTAATTTTGAACCCTGTTTTGAATTTTAAGCAATTTCTTTAATTATTTTTCTATTTTCTTTAAAAAAAATTCATTTGATGTTACTTTGTTTCGGTTTTAAAGTCAAATTTACTGATTTTATTTGTCTTTATTTGAATTAAAGAAAAAGAAATATGGAAGGTTTAAAGAGCTTAATAACCTAAGTCTTTTCATCTCCAAAGACCCTTCATTTTCCATCATTCTCATTAACTTTGTTTTGGCTGTACTATCTTTTGTCATAGCCATGAGTTTTTCACTTCTAATTCACGTGAAAAAGCTTCTTTTTCATTTTATTTTGACGGCCAAAAGGATTTGGGTAATGGATACACTTTCTTCTTCCTTTTCTTCTCATTTCTATGTCATTTTTCCTTGTTTTCTATGCTTTTTGGATTGGCCTCTCCTCCATAGCCATGGCCACCACCCTCTACATCTCTTTCCTACCATCGTCACCACCTACACTCCAGGTCATGACCATAGCCGAGCCAACCATGGTGACAAAACCCCTCAAAATCCAACCTATGCCTTGAAAACATGCTAGTTTGAGCCTTGTTCGCTTCACCACTTCATTTTCCACCACCACCTCTAGCCGCCGCCACATCTGACCAGACCACCACACACCACTCCATCATCTGTCCAGACCTGAACTTGAATGGCCAAGCCAAACCCCTCCAAGGCCAGCCCTTTTGTTGGCCAAAAACATGTTATTTTTCCTTAAACCCTTAACATTCTCAAGTTGTAACCCCTCCACCTTCAATGCCTTATAGTCGTGCATTCTTGTGTCCATACTTGAGCCATGCTATGTCCAAACCTGAGCCAAATACACCCCTAGGCCATGCAAAACAATAATAGAAAGCAAGGCAAAAGATCATGTGTTCATATTTCTTTTTATTCCAAAGTTATTTCAATTCAATCTGGTATTGAATCTATGTTTATATTTGGTTTTGTTTATGGTTATGACAAGATCATTGAGCTTGGTTCTCTTCCCACTTGGATCTATTGTTGTGTCATCTTGCCTTTGAGAATCCGTTTCTGTCATTTGATTCATATCTCCAGCAAAAGAGGTGAGTAAATCTCACCTGACATTTATACTTATGCAAATGTGAATTGACAACAATTGAATGTGTAGAATATTATGGTATGTTATAACTGCCTATGATTATTTATATATGATGTTAAACATGTTAAATTACATTTCATCTCATCTGTTACAGTATATGTTGCTATTTTGTTTATTTATATCTGTTTATCACACTGTAAGTTCCCTGTAGATTAGAATCACTATGGGTTGAAATGATACATACCCGAACGGACTTTAGAATAGGAAGAAATTGTTATGGACTGAAATCATAGGCCTGAACGGTTTATATTTATTTTATTTTAACTTGGGATTGCCGGTTTGAAATGATAGAACCTGGATTTTTCTTTGTAAACTACGGATTGAAATGATATATATTCGTATCACTTGACCTAGGTTAGAAAACTGTATACAGGCCTGTGGTTATTTTATAAAGTATTTTAAATATTTTAAATATTCCTAAAAGTGCAAATTTATGAAAATTTGATTTAAATTGGATTTTTAATACTTAAATAGAGAAATTTAGATTTTTCTGTAAGTTAAAATTGTCGAATAATTAAATGATTAAATTGAATTTTTGAAATAGAACTAAAATCTGGAATTTGGACTCTGGCTTTTAAAATGACATTTATATAAATAAAATTTTTAAGTGGTTTAAAATGTAAATTTATGAAATATGATTTAAATATATTTTTGAAATGTTTTAAAATAAAGAAATTGTGATTTTTGTGTGAGTTAAAAATGTAATAAGTGGTTAAGTTGAATTTGAAAATATAACTTAAGTTTGGAAATTTGAAAAATTTTGGTTTTAAAAATGATATTTAAGTTATATAAATAAAATGGAAATTTAATTTTGTTTGGGAAATGGTAAATATGATAATTTGATTTAAATTGGAAGTTAAATGATTTAATAATGTATTATTGATTTTTCTATGAATTGAAATGGTTAAATAAATGAATGCATGTACGTGAAATTTTAAATACAACTTGACTTGGAAATGTGGAATTTGATTTTGTTTAAAGGTTTAAGTTAATTAAATAAATTGGAAATTTAGTTTAATTTGTGAAATGGAAATTTGGAAATGTAAGTGTTAATAAGGTGTCAAATGTAAAAATAGGAAAATTGTACAATTGAATTTGTTAAGTGAAGTTTTTGAAAAATTTGGATTTTTCTGTAAGGTTTGCTCTATAAAAATCATAAACTAAAAATGTATTTTAATGAACATCTTTGAATATTAAAATATGATTTTTATAATGTTTAAATGGTGTAAATTGAAATGTTTTCAAGTATAAGTTATAGCAGCCTTTTCTGAATGCTGTGAAAGGTTGAAATTTTCAATATTTATGGTTTTAACTTAGTAAATGAGCTCAGAATGGTTTGAAACTTTGGAAATTGAATACTTAATTTGAAAGTATAATAAGTCCACTTTTAAATGGTTTAAATGAGTTAATTTAATTGGAATATAAACTATTTAAATGTGATTTGAAAGGACAATAAATGAATGTTATCTTGAATTTAGAAGGTATTTAAAGTTGAATATTTGGATTTGAACTTATATGATGTTTTTATGTAATAATGATTTGAAATAAAGTTTTGAAAAAATATGATATTTTGATATTAAAATGATTTGAAACTAAAGTTTTTAAAAATATGATATTTTGATACTAAAATGATTTGAAAATAAAGTTTTGAAAAAATATGATATTTTGATATTAAAATGATTTGAAAATAAAGTTTTGAAAAATATAATATTTTGATATTAAAATGATTTGAAAATAAAGTTTTGAAAGATATGATAATATGATATATTAAAATGACATAAAATGAAGTTTTGGAAAGATATGATATTTTGATATAATAAAATGATTTGAAATGAAGTTTTGGAAAGATATGATATTTTGATATATTGAAATGATTTGAAAGGAAGTTTTAGAAAGATATGATGTTTTAATATATTGAAACGGTTTGGAATTAATTTTATCTTTATTTTGATAAAGATTTGGATTTGAAATGATATTCTATTTGAAGTATAAATATTTATTTTAAAAGTTATAACCACGGGTTATAATAACAATTGGTTGGCATAGAGACCGGGATATCTGGCATACTCTCTGTCGATACCGAAAACCACTTTGACTAACCGTGTACGCGGTGGAGATTGCAGAATGAAGTAGGATGGTGGCGACGTTGTTATGGTATGTTACGTAGACCCAACTCCCGTGAGCTGGCATAAGGTGGCTAAAACAGGAGCGGTCTCGGGCCAGTTGACGTCGCACATCGTAGCGGACACATTTCTTCGATACCATACTATTACTTGTGATTGTTTTGGCGCCCCTCCGCTTTTTATGGGAATGTGTTCCGCGGTGGGCTTATGTGGCTGCTGCGTTACCACCAGCCCGAGTGTCGTAATTGGTATATCTACCCTGGCATTGCCTTGTGTGTCGTGTCACCTACCATATCGAGCCTTTACTACTAGTTTCTATTTGTGTCGTGCCTATGCAGTATCTTCTCGTAGTCTCTCGATCAGGAGATATGCAGGTACTGTATAGACTATTGGCATTATTTGTGTTAAGGGGAATATTGGGTCACTCCTTAACGCTATTTAAAAGTAAGTTTATTTTACTATTAGACATTATTATAATAGCGCAATATTACTATATAGTATATAGTTTAACGGATCCTTAGAGGATGGGCGGTCCTAAGCATCATTTAAGTTACTTGTACTTTTACTACAGTTCACTTGAGTTGGTTTACATTGTATAAGTATGTATGTCCTGACTCGAGTGTTTGTTTTTTTATTTACGCTCGGGTTAGCCTGAGAATTCACAGATTTGGATTTCCACTTTCTGGAGATTGGAATCGCTGGAGATTATCTACTTGTCTTGTTTTATCTTTTTCAGTATGGTGTTCCTTTTCAGCTCTTGTATTAGTATACTTCTATGTATTGAGACTTCTGTTGTACTCTATTTCTTCTGTTGTATCTTATATAACTCCGATATATTTATATAGTAGCTTCATGAACTACTATTTCTTTTACTTCCGCTGCACTATTTTTACTCTGTGTCTGTTATCTGTGATATATATTTACTGTATATTCTGAGATTTGCCAAATTTAATTTACAACGCGGTATTTTGAGCAATTCAATTCCTGCATGAGTGTCTACCTATACCCTTATAATGGATGCGAATGGTTGAAAATATCTGGTTGTTACAAACTACATGTGACATTAGGGTATAAAATTAATAAGATGTCACATGATTTAGGTAGCGAGGCCGAATTGGTTAGATAAGATAACATTAGCATATTTGATCTACCATGCATCAGTCACCTCTCTACTCCTATTGTATTATATCCAATACAATCCACTTCAAATACTTACAAATATCTCCACTTTAAATTCTAACGTTAATTATTTATAAATATATTATTTCCAATGCTTCAAATATACTCTTTCCCAGTTTCTTTACCTTTATTATTTATGGATATTGTTAATTCAAAGGTATTATATAAATATAATCCCTCATAGCCCAAATAGTGGTGAAATACATTATCATCATATATGGTAATCATTTCCAAATATCTCATAAATACATTTCTTCTAAGATCATCACTTCAAATATGAGTATTATCCTTCCAAAATGCATTATCTAAGATATTTATAAATATAATACTTCAAATCCATCAAATGTATTTTTTAATACTTATAAATACCACCACTTCACAATTTTTAATACACTCTCAAACATGCATTCAACGTCGTATTTCAACCATTCCCACCATAAAAATCACAAGCACGTAATTAATCAAAACAATATAAAAGTATAGGATAAATCTCAACCTGCACTGCTAAATCCCCGCTAAATCCCTAATATAGCGTATAGTGCTTTTCGACCACTATATTTTTTCAATATAGTGCTATTGAATAGTAGATCCTTTTTAAGAACTGCTATTTTCCGCTACATTCGTTAAATCAAGCACTTTTGGTACCCGCTATATAATTAGTACAGGCTATCATATAAAATACTCATGTTTAGAGAAATTTAAAATATTGAATTTAGATATCACTTACCTATTCGACATTACCACATCCACAATTTTGCCATAGAGTTTCGTAACGAACGCACAACCTCATCAGATATGAATGTCTTCACTTAATCACAGCATCCCTCCATCATCGCAGCGCCTCACCCTCTCAATTGCCAAGCACTTTAGGTCACAATACCTTAAAAACCCTAGCACCTCCAAGTTGGAAGAACTCAAAGTCATGCACATCGCACTCCTTCTCTAGCTCGCTTTCTCATGCTAATCATCAGGTCGGAATCGTCATACGTGAGCTTCTCTATATAACGATATTCTTGAGTCAACCACCAATCTCCTAGGTCATGATAGTTCATGTATTTTTTCCATGTACAATTTTTTTCCCTATCGAATCAGTGTAAGGTGGAAATGGAATTTGAGTTTCATTTTCCTTTGGTCGACCTAATAAAAATGAGGAGTTTACATGTTACTTCTAGTGTTGTTATTCGTGAAACTATACAATCTAACCCTTATGCCATAAATATTCAATTCTATTCATTTTATTTTACATTTTAGACTTCATTTGCTTACATTTTCATAGTTTTATTACTTAACTAAAGAAAAAATTCTGTTCAACCAAAATTAGTTTACAATTTATTTTCCAATAAGTAATACTACTTGCCATTGTTTAATAATTATTCAATTTGTTAATTATTGATACCTTATCGAATAATGCTTCATTTATTTATTTTAAAATATCTTCGATAGTCCAAATTACCATTTTAATCATTTTTATGTACATTCCCTTATATCATTTTTCATATTTAACCCCTTAATTATTGTTAGCAATTTAAATATGAAATTCATTACTTAAAGTATTATTATTTATATTTTCCCAAAATAATTTCCATTTTTGTTTATTTTGTTAGAACTCTTTTGTTCGATTTTAATGACTACAACTATACAATCATATCGAAGAATCTCTAAGCTAACAGGTAGGTACAACGATAAAAAAGAATCTTTGAATCCACACATTTGGAGACACAAAGACATCAAAGACTCAATAAGTTACAATGACATATCAATAAAGAGCTCACATAAAGATAAATGTTTGTAAGAGTCATATTTCTTGTGTTAGTGTCTTAGATATGCATGTACAATCTCCCATGAGTGATATGAGCTAACACATTTGCATTAAAATGATTTCCAACATTCTAAAGACAACTTTCAGCATGTTTTAAAATGTCCTAGGATTTCAGACGTCTGGAAAAAAATTCAGACATCTAGGGACATGTATTTCCAATCTAAAACATTCCGAGGCTTTTATTTTCAAGAGTCAAAAAAATTATGACGTGTGACTAAAAATCCAAACGTTTGAATTCATGAGCTTTCGAACTGTTTCTTTTTTGGAAAAACATTTTTAAAATCCAACGTCTAACTATAAAATCTAGACGTTTGAATTCATGATTTTTTAACTGTTTCTTTTTTGGAAAAACATTTTTAAAATCCAGACTCTGACTACAAAATCCTGACATCTGGGCTGTTTATAACTGCCATATTTTGAAATGACGCGTCTCTTTTCTCCAATCGATGCAACCTTTTATCAATGGCTTTTTTCTAAACAATTGCAACTCTTGGAAGAAACTTTTGGCAACTATATATAGGAATTCAAATAGTTTTAGAATTCAGTTCTTGCTTTCAACATTCTTACTCTTGAACTCTACATTCTCTATTGCTTTCAATATCGCCAATATCCATTCTATAGTATTTGGTGATTTACTTCCTTAAAACTCACGTGCTCACACTCATTCAAGTCAAGAGAAGATTATTGGAAGTCTTATATAATATTTGATTATATTTGAATTATCAAAAACTCATTAGAAGTTAGAGATTTATTCTCATATTGTAAAGTCCTATTAGAGATCTTTAGGCAAAGGTTGAAGTCCTGTTTGTCTGCTTAGGCATTTTGTAAGATACATGTTCCTCCAGATTTAGTGAGGGTTAGTTTGTTAATTTCGAAAGGAGTTTGTGGCTGGGCATAGGATGGGAGGTCTGAACTAGTATAAAAATTCTAGTGTGATTGTTTCTTGCTTTACTTTACTATTTATTTTGTTATTTAGTATTGATATTGCATGTATACTTGTATAGACAAATTAACCATATCATTAGATCCTTATGCACTTTGTTTTGGTATCGGAGCAGGTCATTTCATTAACAATAACAAATTTTTTATAAACTATGGAAAGTACTTATTTAGAAGGTCAAATAACTGCACATTCTCCACTATTCATCGGCTCTAATGATGCATACTGGTCTACATGTATGAGAATGTTTATGTAAGCTAATGGTCTTGATATTTAACAATCTACTCAAACTAAGTATAAATCACCAAATGCTGAAATGAGTACTTAATTGAATGATCAAAAAACCTTGGCAACTTGCAATGCGAAAGCAACGAATGTTTTGTTTTGTTCACTTGACAAAAATTAGTTCTTTAGAGTTATGTTATGTAAAAATGCGTACGACATTTGGCATACACTTCAAATCACTTATGAATGCAAGAACAAAGTAAAATGAACTAAAATCTCTATTCTATAGAATCAGTTTTCATCATTCAAAATGAAATCAAATGAAACTATCCTAGATATATATGCTAGAATTCAAAATATATAACATGATCTCATGGAACTAGGAATTTCATTCACTGATTTTGATTTAGTCACACGAATTTTGAATTCTTTAACTAATGAATGAGAAAAAAATATTCTAGCAACTGAAGAAGCGAATGATCTTTTCGAAATCAAGGTTGAAGAATTACTTGGGAATTTGATGTCTACGAAGATAACTTGCAGGCTAGATAAGAACAAACTCAAGAGAAAAGGAGTATCACATTTCATGTGAAAGACGATGACTCCAATCTAGATTAATTTTAAATTTTGTTCATCGCCAAAAACTACAATAAATTTTAGAAATTCAGAAAATTCATGAAAGCACAAAATGTTGGAAATTCAACTTCAATCAAATGCTTCGAGTGTGACAAAATTAGACATATAAAGAAGGATTTTCCACAACTAAACAAGGAAAAGAAGAAGGGAAAATATGAGATGAAAAGAAGAGCTTTTCAAGTTACATGGATTATTCAGACTTGTTTTCTTTAGACAATGACAGTGACATGGAACAAGCCAATTTTTGTTTCATGACCACTAATGAGGTAAATCCTGATTTATCTTATAATGATATTTTTGAAATTAGTATTGAGCTTGATGATAAACTACGAGAATTAAAGAAACTATATAAAGTAAGTATAGGAAAATTAAATAGAGCTAAATTAGATATTGGTATGCTTAAAGATGAGAAATGTATTTTAGAAGAAGAGTTAGAAATTTCACGAAAATCATGTGAAAGTTTAAATTCTCAAAATCCGCCTTAGTTCGTCAAATTAAGGCAAGTAAAGTTGAGAACGATAAGCTTAATAAAGAAGTTTGTGAACTCAAATCTAACTTAGATTCTACAAAAAAGGAAATTCTTGAGTTAAAACAAAAGTTAGAACAAATTACTAATAATGTTTCTATATTCAATAATCGAAAAGAAAATTTATGATCCTTAATAAGTTCATCGAAACCTTGTTCAAACAAGAATGGAATTGGATTAAAAAGTATTACTAAAAAGGAATCCAATCATGCTTCTGGGACTAGAAATTTTACAAACCAAAACTAGCTTGGATTCCCAAGTTTAATAACACTTTAGTTAGAAGAGGCATATAGATGATTTTTTTTATCTGAAGTGCATTATAGTATAAACTAGATTTATAAGGTAATACCACACCCACTTGGGTATGGTTTCCTACGACTTAGGAACCTTGTAAATACTGGGTATCTTGTACTATCATTTCTAATATTTTGACACACGGGTTAATAATTTTTAAAAATAGTTTTCGTAGCATTTCCACCTAGCATTTCATACAAAAACACTAATTGATCTTAAGATTATTTTCTACAGTACTATATTACAATATTTTATTTAAAACCGCATTTCTTTGTGAAGCAAACTATTTTTTTATTGCACTTGCATGTATTCAACTATTTTACATACAACAATCTCTTGAATCTTTGAGCAATGCTATTTTTTAAATTAAGAAGGGTTTTAGATATTGGCTCATTACAAGATTATCTATAATTTATGTATATTTTTCCCATTTCTTTTTTATAATGGAAAAGGGGGAGAAATATATATGCATATTGATAGGCTGGGATGTTATACTTAGGGCGAGCTTTTAGCCTTATCATTGTATTTTTTGAATGAAATATTTATGTATAGAATTGTATAGTTGTCATCGTCAAAAAGGGGAAGAATGTTAGAAGCTCTCTTGTTGTGTTTTAATGACAACAACTATACAATCATATCAAAAAATATCTAAGCTAGCATGCAGATACATGACGATAAAAAAGATTACACACATTTGGAGACACAAAGACATCAAATACTCAATAAGATAGAACGACATATCAACAAAGAGCTCACATGAAAACAAATGTTTGTAGGTCATATATCTTGTGTTAATGTCTTAGATATGCATGTACAATCTTCCATTAGTGATATGAGCTAACATATTTGCATCAAAATGATTTCAAATACTCTAAAGACAACCTTCAACAAGAATGTCCCAAGATTCCAGTCATCTCAGAACAAAATTCAAACGTCTGGGAATATGTATTGTTAATCTAAAACATTTCAAGGCTTTTATTTTCAAGAGCCAAAAAATACAAACGTCTGACTACAACTGAATTCATGAGTTTTTGAACTGCTTTTTTATCTCAAGAAACATTTTTAAAATCCAGAAGACTGACTGTAATATCCAAACGTCTGAATTTATGATTTGTCGAACTGTTTCTTTTTTGGAAATACATTTTTAAAATCAAGATGTCTGATTATAAAATCTAGGCATTCGAGCTGATAATAACTACTATATTTTAAAAAGATAGGTCTCTTCTTATTCAACAGTTACAACCTTTTATGAATGGTTTTTCTCCGAACAATTGCAACTCTTGAAAGAGACTTTTGGCAACTTTATATCGATAGTAATTCCAACAGTTTTACAATTTAATTCTTGCTTTCAACTTTCTTATCTCTTAAACTCTACATTCTCTATTGCTTTCAATATCACCATTATCTATTCTACAACATTTGGTGATTCATTTCCTTAAAACTCATGTGCTTACATTCATTCAATCAATAGGCTATTATATAAAGTCTTGTACAACATTTGATTATATTTGAGTTATCAAGAACTCATTGAAAGTCAAAGATTAATTCTCATATTGTGAAGTCCTGCTTGAGATCCGCAGACAAAGGTTGAAGTCCTATTTGGCTGCTTAGGCATTTTATAAGATATATGTTCCTTTGGGTTAAGTAAGGATAAGTTAGCTGATTCCAAAAGAAGTCTGGGACTATACGTAGGATGAGAGGTCTGAACCGTATACAAAACCTGATGTGGTTGTTTCTTGCTTTACTTACTATTTATTCATTTATTTACTATTGATATTGCACGTACACTAGTATACACAAATTAGCCATATTATTAGATCCTTGTGCACTTTCATATTTCTCTCATATGTAATTTATTTACAACACATATATACCTTTTATATCTGTTGTAAATTTTATTGGAGCTAGTGTATTTCCAAAAGGAATTAATTAATTTTTGACCACAAACATTAAATTCCTTTAAGTTAATAATTTTACTTAATAAAATATCCTTGAAACGCTTTTTGTCCCAAAAGTGAAATCAAATAATTTATTTCAATAAAATTTAATTTATTGCTAGTATGCCAAGAGTCGAGTTTTTACATTATTGCAAAATATATGCCAAAGGATGAAAGTGGAGCAAGGGAAGCCCAAGGGTTTGTTTGTATCTTTGGAGATTTCATAATAGAAATAAGAGATGATTTTCATGGATTTTATTGATGAGTTTAATGTAGTGCAATTTATTTTAGTACGGACTTTAGCGTGAGCACATCATATCATCCGCAAACTGATGTCCAAACAAAAAAGGTAAATTAGATATTGGAGAATCTTCTATGAGCTTGCATTCTTGACTTTGGTGGCTTATGGTAAGACCAATCATTATAAGTGGAGTTTTCTCATAACAATGGTTATAAATCGGGTATAGGTATCGAACTGTATGTATGACACTTTGATTTGGTACCCATGCTATTTGAGGGGCTAATCGTCCAAAAGCATGGAGTGAAGAATGTGAAAGGAGCGCTCTATCATACACACTACTTTAAGTCAACATGGATAGGTGTAAATATATCACGTCAATTCAATAACATGTATCTCGTCTCAACTCAAAGTACCACATACGAGGAGTTCCCAAGCTTGAAGAATGTAGAAATAGTATACATATTTATATAAACATCCTAGATAACACTTTTTGAAAAAGATAAAAGACAATATGTACATACCTAATGTCAATGTAACAGGAACATCATAAAATAATACCTTACATTTCTAAGTACGTGTCTACTCAAAAATGATATACATCAACAATATAAATACATATCGTAAAAACATATATATCCCAACATGTCAAAATTATACTAAAAGTAAAGCAGACTATGTCCCACTATCATCAGGTGCTCCATCTCCAAAACATAACCCTAAAGAGTCACATATCCATAGTAAAACATCATTAATATACAACCTTGGTCCGATCCCTAGGTTGTAAAATAAATAACACAAAGCATGTTAGGCTAGGAACTAGCTGTGAGTGAAGTAGTTTACATATAATTAAGCATGATAAAAATAACAAGTGTAAAAAATGTTATATGACACATACTTGCTGATCTACACCCACCAACATCTAATGTACACTTAAAGTGATAACACACATGTTAAGGCATTATTTATAGTGGCTCATAACTGCAACTTTAGTCAACTAGGAATTCACCCATATTCACCTTCGTTAGTTGCACCTATATTATTGAACACATATTATATATAGGCGAACGATGTGTAAGTGTCTATTTTGTTCCTATTCATTTTCACTCTTCCAAATGTTGAATCGAAACAAAGGGATTCCATCTCCCTATTGATCCAAAATTATGGGTTCATCTATATGTTCTTTTGGTTGCACTTTATCACTCACCATACCACCTTAGTGGCTCACCATGTTATCCACTAATACACCACTATACTACATCACCTCACCTTGCTTCTTGTGCTCATGTAGTAAATCATTTTGGACTTATAACAATGGGACCGAATTGCCATAATTCAGGGTGTGACCCTAAGTCAGTCTAGCTAGGATGGAATAACCAACCCATCCGGTTTCTTACCACGCATTGAGCAAGCAATTAATATTTATCACATCTTCGCTAACCACGTTACCCCCCACCAAATGTCGTTTAATCCTCATGTCACTAATGGGTGTTATATATTTATCATATTACATTTCAATTAAATTTTACCACACTTACACATACATAACAACATATAAACATAACATAATATTCATGAGTGATGATAAATTAATGTAAACTAACTAAATAAATAATGAATAAGTGCACAAGATCAAACAACTCATGGCAACACAACTAAACAACACTTACACTTCATATCATCACTCATTGTTACCCACAAATATTTACTCAATTATTCACTTATTTAAACAAGGCGATATCACATATACTTAATATTTAAATATAGAAAACAAACTTATTCGATCCTCACTTTCATACTTTAAAACAATTTTATTCAACATTTTTTTTAAAAGATAAAACACAAACCATTCCAATAAAATTGTTTACAGACTACAATCTATATTTGTCAATACATATAACATATTTATACGAAACTAATATCATTAAACTTCTTTACAATAATCTTCCTTATATATAAAATAATATATTTTTATTAATATAAATATATAAAACTTCTTTATATAAAACAATTTTATAAAATTTATTTGTATTAATGCTCTTTATAAAAAATATCTTATGCATATAAGCATTATATATTAAAATTTAACCTAAGGAAATTGCTTTAGATTTTGGAACAAGTGGTCGACCGCTTGGGTACAAGCGGTCGACAAGTTATGAGTTTCCTAGAGTAGTTTCCTCTAGGAAATCATACCCAGTAGAACATTTTTTCAAACGAATTATAACATCATTTCAAGCATCAATTCTACATAGATTTAAGCATGTAATTATCAGGCAATATTCATTATACTATCACTAAATACTATTAAAGGTGTGAGGAAAAGGATCCACAGTAACTTCGACATATACACCTATAGAGAGTTATTTGTCAATTAGTTGCACAAGGACATCACATGTTACTTCTATACCAAAGATGTAACCAATAAACATATTGCAAGATCGCGTATAGAAAATTTAACCTAAAGCAACCACTATGACAATAAAATATACATAATATGTAAAAACTGTCCAAAAAAAGAAGCAAAAGACTTCCAAATTGAATAAAATAAATATGATCAAGAAGATTACAGTAATGCAATGCATAAACACGTTGTTGGGCTGAAATTTAGCCCTTGTATAAGATCGAATGCTTAGCTTAAGGGAGGGAGAGTCCCATTGTTCAAATATATAGTCAAAGAAGCAATATGATTGATCAATATGTAGGTTAAAATATCTAATCCATTGTAACGGTCCAGGCTCGGCCTTCGAAAATCGACACCGAATTTGTCACAATTCGAATGCCGCAAATCCAAACGTCGAATCTGGCTCGCCGGAGCTTATAACACATTAAGTAAAACAACACAGCGGAAGAAAATAAATAATACATTTGATATACAACATTTGATACAATATATGATACACTAAATATCAAATACAAATGACTATCAATATATCCAAGATAGACACAAGACAATAACAGAGACAACGGCAGTGGAAAGACAATGTCTTCAATGCCAAACTCCAAAAATTCCATCTTCAATCCAAAGCTAGCTCGAACCCTCATCACGTCGCACAAAGCTAAGCAAGTGCAGCCCATGAATGCTGAAGTGTAGCAAATGCGATCCACAAATCAAAAGGGCTTCGAAGGCTATCGAATCAATTCCTACTATTCGACTATCTGAAAAACCCAACTCTAGACCGCCCGTGTGGAAAATTGTGGGCACCCAGAGTTTAGGAAGGGAACAATAAGCTCCAGGTCAGTCGTGGGACTAGTATGAACAAACAAAACAGTTGCTTTTAAATTAAACAAGATTTATAAAAGAAAACCCGTTCATGGTTTTGGAAAATCATACTACCATAAGTCTTCCCAGCACACACACACACACACACACAATGCAATCGCACACTTGGGGGAGATTTCCCCTAATGATAGTCAAATATGCTTAATACAAGAAAAATTCTTTGATATTATTACTAGTGAATAGTGTGAAAACATTTCGAAAATATAATATTAATCTTAGCCTGCATAGGTACCATTATACTATACCTACTATAGCTGCCACTTGAGGTGGCAGGTTATACAATTGTAAAGAGCTTGTATTGTTTTGTTTGGATTTCCAACAATTGGTCAGGCTAAGGAACTTCCTACTGCAACATGGGTACGCCTCTGGAGGGACGTCTCGAGAACCTACCTGGATCTCTGCCAACACAAGGCTGGGTTACCTCTGTAACTAGGTAATTACTACTCGAGCATGCCATCCCACGGTCTTTTGCGACCTTTATCCGAGGCGCCTCTCAACCACAAAGCGATCACAAAGTAATAGATTTGTAGTGACCACATGAGTTAAGTATCCGGGCTCCGTACCATGATACCACCCTTTTCCAGAAGGGAATGACATACCCTAAAGGAAGCGACCCTCATAAACTTGCCGCATCTTTCCTGTTTCGACCATTTCTAGGGTGTGAGGTCCTGATACAGTCTCGTCCACAAAGCTATGCTTTTTCAAAAGCCATGCTTTGATCAACAAATGATACACAGCAGCACTCAGCATGCCACACTGCCAAATTGGGAGTATGTCACTGATAACTATCAACTACATAACCTCTGAGCTCGTACGTCCCAAAGAAGGATGTTAAGCTAAGAGAATAAATTCTCCATTACCAAACAGAAATGTATTTGATAGAGATCGGTTTTATATCTCAAAGTATAATGTCAGACATACAACCATACAAGTCTGTCCCGGGCTCGAACAGAACCGAAGGCACTTCGTGCAATAAAGGAAGAAGCCCTTGAAAATTCGGGTATCCATAATCCCAATCGGACTCCCCATCACATATGGAGAACTCTATATCGGAGCAACTCAGTGCAGAGTTAATCGACAGGTTATCCTATCGTTCTCGAAGACACCCGGTCTTCACCACCGTCTTCAAATACAATCCATTACATCGTATCACTACTCTAAGTGGGTTATATGACACAAAGTCCTCCCCCGGCTAAACCGAATAGTGAGCGAAGTATTTTAAAAACATATGGATATTGGGATTTTGGTTAAGTCACAACTTATTACCTAAAACCTTTCTTTTAAATGGTTAAACAAATTACCATTTTAATCTTTTAAACAAAAAGATCCACTTCACAAAGTTCACCAATCTTTCAAAGATTCATTTACAATATTTAAATAAAAGATCTATCTTTGAGATTCTCTTTTGTTTGAAAACAAAGTTTCACAAATATTTCACAATGATTCCTTTATGGGTTTTGAAACAATTTCATTTCAAAATTTTTTGGTACAAAGGATATACTGTAACGACCCGCCTTTTTGGACAGTTTAAACCGACGATCAAATATACATGTCGATTCCAAACCATTCAAAAGGGCAGATAGTTATTGGGGTAAACAAGAAAAAAAAGAAAGAGAAATAAAGGAAATGAAACAACACAGAATCTCACAGCGGAATGATAAAATATAATAGTCAAATAAACAGTTCATGAAGTTGTTTACTATACTTTGAAATTATTTATACAACATTTATCAGAGTTATGCATATACAACTGAACAAATAAAATATTACAGCAGATAACATGATGCAAGGGTAATAATAGTAATAGTATACCAAATCTTCGTCTTCATCCTCCAGAATGGATCTTCAAAAATCTGTAAAACTCAGGACTGACCCGAGCGTAATGAAAAGACAAAACACTCGAGTCATGACTAAAATATCCTTATAAAAGATAAATCAATCGTAAATAAATATGAGTGTAACGGTGTCAGAGATGTTTACGGGGTTTGACATCTCAAATCCAGTGTCAACGTGCGTGCAATAACTCAAGAGATGTTACGGGATTTTCCATCTCTTAAGGATCCGTTAAACTATCTACTATGTAGTAATGTACGCTAAGTAGATAAAGCCTATCAGTAATATAAAGTATTAAAATAGCGTTAAGGCGTTACCATAATCCCCCTTAACACATTTTATAATGCCATAGTCTATACAGCACCGTAAGCCCCACCGTAAACTGGTGGTTATCAGAGGGTACCCCATAGGTATAACACAAAACATAACGTAGTGGTCGCGAATAGGATAATCAGTATGACAAGGTACATGAGGCGATACCAACTAAGATACTAGTAGTTGCGTGATCCGGACTGATGTTGAGCATAGCCAGCAGCTACCCCAACACCGCGAAACACCACTCCCAAATCAAGGGGTGCACCCAAATCGAATCACAAATGTAATAGAAATGGTATCGAAGAAGCGTGCCCGCTAGAGGTGGCGAACCTCAATGGCTGGCGCGGCTCCTGTTTTAGTCATGTCAGGGGTCATCCAATATCGTTCTCTTTCTTCAGTCAACGCGTTCACCAAACCATCTACTTCATTCTGGATCAACACTCTGCGTATAATAGTTATTAAAGTGGTGTTCGGTATCGACAGAGAGTATGTCCATATCCGATCCCGGTCTCTTTAATAACTACGTATTATTACACCGTTGGCTCTTTTATATTTCAAATCGATTCATAATTGATATCAAAATATCATATTCGCTTCAAAAAATCAAGTCCATTTCAAATATCATCGTATCTATTCAAATGTAAGATTCCGTTTCAAAAATCATTTTTCGCATCAATATCTCATTTCGATTTCAAAATCATTTCGAATTTCAATTTTGGTTGCAACTTCATTTAACTCAATTCGTATTTAAATTCAAGATTTAAACATAAACATTTCACCTTATTAACCAGTTTGGAATCTTAGAAAAATAGTTTTAAGTAGTTTAAAAGTAGTTTAAATAATTAAAATACTTAAAATACTTAAACTCTTAAAATGGATGTGAAATAGATAAATTAGTTTAAAATAATTTAAATCGGGTTAAGTAGATTTAAAATAGATTAAAACAGTTTAAGTATCCAAAATGGTTTATATAACCGAGTAATTTGGAAAACAAATAAAACAGCTTCAAAACCAATCCATTTCAATTTATAACTTCCCAATTCAAATCACTTTCAATTTCCATTCTACCGATTCAATTTCGATTTCAATTCAAAACAACGTCAACTTTAACTTCAAATCAATTCAATTCAACATTCACCTTCAATTTATTCAATTTCAATTTTTATCGATTTGGAGCTTGATTTCAAAATATCCATTTATAACACTTATCAAATTTTCCATCAATATTAAAGTTTAAATCCAAATTTCAAATATGGTTCAATTCCAAGCTCGATTTCAATATATCATTTTTATATCACTTTTACTTAGTAATATTCAAAGCTCGAATTAAGGTTAAATCTTTAAACAAATCAGTTTCGAAATTCAGTCATATCCTGATTTTAAATTCCAAAGTCTCCACTTAATTTTTTTAACAATTTCTTTTAACCAAAATTAATTTCAACATTCCAAACTCAAATTTTTGATAAATTCGATTTTTATAAATTGATTTCTATTTATAACTTTTAAATCAAAACATTTCGACGATTTTTAAAATTATTAATTTAGCCAATTTGGTGTCCATATATAATTTTCTATCCTATGGCCAAGTAATTATTTATTTCAATTAAATGTTAGGGATGAGTATATATTACTTAATTTAAATCACAGTATCATATGTATGCATAACAGGTTATATATTAGCAAATAAACATCCAAACATTTAAATATCAACCAATAGCATCCATCGAAATAAATCATCCAATAGACAATACAATTCATGGCAATTTCATAGTTATCAATGTCCGGTAAATTAATCGCAATTCAATTTCAATTTCAATTTAACTGTCAATTTAATTTTCAACGGTTAATTCAAATGACAATCTATATGACAATTAAATTCTATCAAACAACGACAAATAAAATCATAACACTTCATAATGTCAAATTTAACTAGCATAAAGATATTTAGTACGTTGTGAGCGTTATAAAACACTCACCTTGATTTCAATGCCGTTCCAGCGTTTTATTTCGAATAAAATTAAATGCGCGTTTAATTTTATCCGAAATTTCCACTAGCTCCAAACGACTCCAATCTTGTTGCATTGCGTAGTGCTCGACAAAATGATTGCAACGCAATTCGTTTCGTGCAATTCCGACCTCGTATGACAAAGTTATGGTATTTTAAAGATTATACAATTTATTACATAATTAATTTACAATTAAAATTAAATTTCAAACCCTTCCTTCATCATGACCGTTGATTTCCACTTGCACACATCAGGCCGCACGTCTTTGCTTCTCCTTCTTCCTCCTTTACGTGAAAATCACGTTCCTAGAACCCATAGCCGTCACATTAGGGTTTAAATTTACGACCACCACGCTCGACGAGAACACGATCAGAGACTTCCATTCAAACGCTCACCTCGAGAGCTATCCACGGCCATGACAAGGGCAAGCTCGGTCATCATTTGCCCTCGAATTTCGTGCATGACCTGATGGTAAACGACAGCCACTACCTCTCTCCACGTCGCACTATTCTCCATCTCGACCGTTGGATATATAGATCTCTTCGTCCTCTACACTTTTGCTTTAGAACTCGAAGGCTAATTCTTAGCGAATTGAGAGATCGGAGGGGATGAAGACGGGAAGTTTCTGGCCATTAATATGAAGCCGGCGGCCTGAAGCTCAAAACCCTAGGGTTTAATTTATTTTGCAAAAATGAAATATAGAGGGGCTTTTATAGAAAAACGACGAACACTATTCATCCGAAATTTTCCGAACTCCAAACGAAGCGTGCCGGTTGGCGTTTCTAAGGTTTACCCCACGTTCCGAACACAATGGAACATGTTTCGGAGTCTAATTCGATCGTATGTGAGAGTTATAGCGATAAACGATCAATTTGAATTAAACCGATTAAACGATTTTCTAGGCGTTTTGGCTTGCCGCGGACAAACGGTAAATCCGATTGGCACAAAATTTGAAATCTTACAATAATATCACATAACGGATCCGATGAAATTGGTTTCGTCGAAATCCGAGACTGTTTGAAAAATGAGTATTTTAACTCGTTAAATTAATATTAAAACAATTTCGATGCGTTTCGAGCTGCCACGGTCAAACGACAACTCCGAAAATTGAAATCCGATAATAACAAATTATTACGGATCCAATGGAACTAGTTTCGTCCCATTCTGAGACTGTTCAAAATTTGGCTATTTTCCAGTCGATAATTAAATATTAAAATATTCAATTTTCACAAATTTACTTTTAATTCGATTTTAAAAGTTCTACAACATCATTCTAACTTTAATATGATAAAATAAAATTTTACATATCATTTTTAATCATATTAAACCCGTTATTCAATTCATCCAATAAATTCCAATTTTAAAATCTTATTAACTCTATTATAATCCCAATATAACTTATATTCACTTTGGAAACCAATCTGAATCATATTAAATCAAATTTCAATTATTCACTCTATTTCTATAAATTAAATTTCAATATCAAATTAATCATATCATATTCGAAATTTAATTATTCAAACATTTGTAATATTAAATTTAAACAATTTTGATTATTCAATAATTCATTATCCTTTGAAATATTGAAATCTAACTTATAAGATTCAACTTTTAAAACCAATTCACCACTTAGAACACTATTTCCATTTTACAGTTATTCAACTATTCAATAAGTTTTAAATATTTAATTTAAACAATTTACCCGTTCAATATTTGATATTTGATTTTAAATAAATTTTACTTATCAATCAAATTACTCTATTATACCCAATGAATTCAACATTTATTATTATTCCAAATGACTTACAATTTTTTTTCTAACACTAAAACACGAAATCTTATTAAATTAGCTATTTTAATTATCGAAAATTTACGGGTCGTTACACTCTCCCCCACTCAAAAATTTTCATCCCCGAAAAGGAAAAAGAAGAGAAAAGGAACTAAGTAAAGAATTCAACATTTGATATATTTTATTCAAAATTATCCGCTTATAAAACAATGAAATTCCATTTATAAAGCCATAACTACGCTTCCACTAAGTTACTCCAAACGGTTTCCTAACTTTAAAAGTTAGTAATCAAAACAAGTTATAAAAATTTTTATACTTGAAAAAATTTCTAACACCCGGATTTTACGGAAATTTCGACAGAGTCTCCTTTGCGCGGCTCGATCGGAAAAAAAAATGACAGTATTTATATCACAAATATACATCTCATCAAGTGATGAGGCATTCCGCAGGGAAAAAGTGTAAAAGTACGGTATGTAATCCGAGATATGTACCTTATATATTGTTAGCGAGCATATACGGCTAATATAGCGCGAAAGCGAGCTCCAAATGCGAAGCAAGCGCAATCCGCACCTACTAAACACTCAAAAACTAAGTTAGAACCATGCATATAAAGATAGATCGATATACTTAGCCTACACAACATATATATAACATATTTAGCTTCAAAACTGAGATTCCAATTTCAGGACAGCAAACAAATCTTAGTTTTAGGACACCTAAACGATAAAATTCGGCAATAGAATCTAAATAAAAGTTGTTGCATTCATTTTAGGCTTTCCGGAATGTCCAAAATCATCGAATTTGGACCATACGTTCAAACATTATGGCCGTTTTATTAGAGGATACGCCTCAGCCTAGGAAATGAATTTTCGCAGGTCAGCGACGTTCACCCACGCTTTCGACCTTCTAAACGACATCAAAACACAAAATACTTAAAACAATGGTTTTAGCTTAAGTTCTTAGATTTCCATAAAGTGCAAGATCATCAAAATCCGATAAACCGGTCAAAAGATATGGCGAAAATACTAAGGGTGTATACTACTGATTTTACTTATTTTTACACAGGACAGCGAGTAACATTCAAGTTTTTAACCTAGTAGACAGAGGAATTTTCTCAAGTTATACAAAAAAAAGTTGTGCTATAATTTCTAAGCTTTTCGAAAAGTTCAAGATCGTCGAATTTCGTTCAGCCATTTAAAAGTTATGGTTGTTTTTGTTTCAGCATATATTGGACAATTTTGAATTTTTCCCAAAATTTGCTTTTATTATTTCATAGTGCAAACCATCAAAAACTTCATATATTCTAAAGAAAAATCATAAACACAAAGTCATTTATTTTCTTATTCATCCATGCAATAGGTTTACATTCAATTTGTTTCCGATTTATTCAAGTTTGTTTCATTCACATTTTAAATTCAAGTCAATTTGCTTCAATTTAAATTGAATTCAATTATATTTAATTTCACTTTGCTTAAAATTTGAATTTAATTTATTTTTTTTTTAAATTTTATTCCGTTTGTTCAATTCCATTAACACTAATGTATTCTACTTAATCAATTATCATCCAACTAACAACCAATGCATATCAAACATTAACATCCATCCAAAATCTACACTAAATCAATTATACATTTCCAAGTCAATTTTAATTTCATACACTTCCAAGTTTATTAACATTTAGTTATATTCAAATTTAATTAGTTTCCATTTACCAATTTTATATTTCATTAATTTTAAATTTTATTTATTCACTTAGATATATCATTCATTTTACAGCTTAAATTTCTTTTATATTTACAACTATCAATAGATCTTCACATTTTATTTTCACTCTCACACTGGTATATTATTCCTCTACTTATCCTTATTAGCATTTTAAACCATTTAAGTATTTGGTAAGTTATAGTTATTCAAATAGAATGTAGTTAAACAACATACAACCTTTTTCATTTAAAGTTGAATTTTCAAATAATTAATTCTTAAGTCATTACTTAAATTTCACTATAATTTAATTTCACAATTACATTCACATATAGTATTTCCATTTTATATTAACATAATTGTGAATCACCTTTAAATGTTAATTTAAATTCCAATTATTTACTAACAATTTTATTTATATTTGCAAACCATTAATTAAATGCATATTTCATTATTCAAACCTATACTTGTATATTATCCAATTAACAATTCATATAACATTTTTGAACTTCTTAAATATTTTGGTAAGTTATATCTATGCTATAGAATGAAATTTAATAATATGCGATTTTTACAATTTCAATTTTATTTTAAGTTCATAATTTCCTAATTCTAAGGATTTCTACTTCAATTGATATTTTCACTTAGCTCTTAGGTTCATTTCTCATTTCACAATTCAGAAGTTCCTTGATGATTCAAGTCTAAATTCATTTCAATCATTGAAAAAAAATCATTAATTATTAAAGGACTTAAGAATTCCAATCCCGGTTTCATTTCAAATCAAGTTTTGAAATAATATATACTTATATAATTTATATATCAAATCATACTATAGAGAATACAAAATAAAATTAAATTTGAATCAAAACAAGGTTTAGACAAGCTATTAAGTGGT
Source organism: Allium cepa (assembly GCA_030765085.1). Classification (NCBI taxonomy): domain Eukaryota; kingdom Viridiplantae; phylum Streptophyta; class Magnoliopsida; order Asparagales; family Amaryllidaceae; genus Allium; species Allium cepa. The sequence continues at coordinate 216,892,612 of CM060930.1, forward strand.
CTCCCCCACTCGGACTCTCGAAAATAAACGCCGATGATGCGTGCACTCATCACCGGATTCATTGTATAACGTCAAGAGAAGGGAATATAACACTTATCATAAAAAAAATCCTTCGAAAACAATTACAACTCAATTGTACTATCATATAATACTCATATTATATTTTTCAAATTCTTGTAAGTCAATTTCAAACACCGGAATTTAAATTCCCAAATCCAAGTTAAAATTCATTTATATTCATTATCAATTGATTTCATTTTCCTAAATCCATTATTATTTAATCAATTTTTTTGTAAATATTGACTGATCAAACAATAACGATAATAATCTAATATTATCATCTCCTAACAATCAATTCAATCAAAATGAATAAATATTCAAATAATTCTTTTATATAAAATATATTCCAAAACGATATTGTGTTGGTTTGTCCTATTCGAGTGTTTAGAAATTCCTATCGACGCCTTGGCGTCCCAAGTATCGACCGGAATTCATAAATACTCAATGGAACAAAGTTAACACAATATAAAACCATTTTATATCAAATAACAAGTACGCTCTCTCAAATACACTCAACTCATTCATATACTTTACCTCTATTTCAATGAGTTATTCCCCACTAGAGCCAAGATTTATCGCTAAACCAAAGCTCTGATACCAACTGTAACGACCCGCCTTTTTGGACAGTTTAAACCGACGATCAAATATACATGTCAATTCCAAACCATTCAAAAGGTCAGATAGTTATTGGGGTAAATAAGAAAAAAAAAGAGAAATAATGGAAATGAAGCAACACAGAATCTCGCAGCGGAACGATAAAATATAATAGTCAAATAAACAGTTCATGAAGTTGTTTACTATACTTTGACAATTATTTATACAACATTTATCAGAGTTATGCATATACAACAGAACAAATAAAATAATGCAGCAGATAGCATGATGCAAGGGTAATAATAGTAATAGTATACCAAATCTTCGTCTTCATCCTCCAGAATGGATCTTCAAAAATCTGTAAAACTCAGGACTGACCCGAGCGTAATGAAAAGACAAAACACTCGAGTCAGGACTAAAATATCCTTAAGAAAGTTAAATTAATCGTAAATAAATATGAGTGTAACGGTGTCAGAGATGTTTACGGGGTTTGACATCTCATATCCAGTGTCAACGTGCGTGCAATAACTCAAGACATGTTACGGGATTTTCCATCTCTTAAGGATCCATTAAACTATCTACTATGTAGTAATGTACGCTAAGTAGATAATGCCTATCAGTAATATAAAATATTAAAATAGCGTTATGGCGTTACCATAATCCCCCTTAACACATTTTATAATGCCATAGTCTATACAGCACCGTAAGCCCCACCGTAAAATGGTGGTTATCAGAGGGTACCCCATAGGTATAACACAAAACATAACGTAGTGGTCGCGAATAGGATAACCAGTATGACAAGGTACATGAGGCGATACCAACTAGGATACTAGTAGTTGCGTGATCCGGACTGATGTTGAGCATAGCCAGCAGCTACCCTAACACCGCGAAACACCACTCCCAAATCAAGGGGTGCACCCAAATCGAATCACAAATGTAATAGAAATGGTATCGAAGAAGCGTGTCCGCTAGAGGTGGCGAACCTCAATGGCCCGGCGCGGCTCCTGTTTTAGTCATGTCAGAGGTCATCCAATATCGTTCTCTTTCTTCAGTCAACGCGTTCACCAAACCATCCACTTCATTCTGGATCAACACTCCGCATATAATAGTTATTAAAGTGGTGTTCGGTATCGACAGAAAGTATGTCCATATCCGATCCCGGTCTCTTTAATAACTACGTATTATTACACCGTTGGCTCTTTTATATTTCAAATCGATTCATAATTGATATCAAAATATCATATTCGCTTCAAAAAATCAAGTCCATTTCAAATATCATCGTATCTATTCAAATGTAAAATTCCGTTTCAAAAATCATTTTTCGCATCAATATCTCATTGCGATTTCAAAATCATTTAGTATTTCAATTTAGGTTGCAACTTCATTTAACTCAATTCGTATTTAAATTCAAGATTTAAACATAAACATTTCACCTTATTAACCAGTTTGGAATCTTAGAAAAATAGTTTTAAGTAGTTTAAAAGTAGTTTAAATAATTAAAATACTTAAAATACTTAAACTCTTAAAATGGATGCGAAATAGATAAATTAGTTTAAAATAATTTAAATCGGGTTAAGTAGATTTAAAATAGATTAAAACAGTTTAAGTATCCAAAATGGTTTATATAACCGAGTAATTTGGAAAACAAATAAAACAGCTTCAAAACCAATCCATTTCAATTTATAACATCCCAATTCAAATCACTTTCAATTTCCATTCTACCGATTCAATTTCAATTTCAATTCAAAACAACGTCAACTTTAACTTTAAATCAATTCAATTCTACATTCACCTTCAATTTATTCAATTTCAATTTTTATCGATTTGGAGCTTGATTTCTAAATATCCATTTATAACACTTAACAAATTTTCCATCAATATTCAAGTTTAAATCCAAATTTCAAATATGGTTCAATTCCAAGCTCGATTTCAAAATATCATTTTTATATCACTTTTACTTAGTAATATTCAAAGCTCGAATTAAGGTTAAATCTTTAAACAAATCAATTTCGAAATTCAGTCATATCCTGATTTTAAATTCCAAAGTCTCCACTTAATTTTTTTAACAATTTCTTTTAACCAAAATTAATTTCAACATTCCAAACTCAAATTTTCGATAAATTAGATTTTTATAAATTGATTTCTATTTATAACTTTTAAATCAAAACATTTCGACGATTTTTAAAATTATTAATTTAGCCAATTCGGTGTCCGTATATAATTTTCTATCCTATGGCCAAGTAATTATTTATTTCAATTAAATGTCAAGGATGAGTATATATTACTTAAATTAAATCACAGTATCATATGTATGCATAACAGGTTATATATAAGCAAATAAACATCCAAACATTTAAATATCAACCAATAGCATCCATCGAAATAAATCATCCAATAGACAATACAATTCATGACAATTTCATAGTTATCAATGTCGGGTAATTTAATCGCAATTCAATTTCAATTTCAATTTAACTGTCAATTTAATTTTCACCGGTTAATTCAAATGACAATCTATATGACAATTAAATTCTATCAAACAACGACAAATAAAATCATAACACTTCATAATGTCAAATTAACTAGCATAAAGATATTTAGTATGTTGTGAGCGTTATAAAACACTCACCTTGATTTCAATGCCGTTCCAGCGTTTTATTTCGAATAAAATTAAACACCCGTTTAATTTTATCCGAAATTTTCACTAGCTCCAAATGACTCCAATCTAGTTGCATTGCGTAGTGCTCGACAAAACGATTGCAACGCAATTCGTTTCGTGCAATTCTGACCTCGTATGACAAAGTTATGGTATTTTAAAGATTATACAATTTATTACATAATTAATTTACAATTAAAATTAAATTTCAAACCCTTCCTTCATCATGACCGTTGATTTCCACTTGCACACATCAGGCCGCACGTCTTTGCTTCTCCTTCTTCCTCCTTTACATGAAAATCACGTTCCTAGAACCCATAGCCGCCACATTAGGGTTAAAATTTACGACCGCCACGCTCGACGAGAACACGATCAGAGACTTCCATTCAAACGCTCACCTCGAGAGCTATCCACGGCCATGACAATGGCAAGCTCGGTCATCATTTGCCCTCGAATTTCGTGCGTGACCTGATGGTAAACGGCAGCCACTACCTCTCTCTACGTCGCACCATTCTCCATCTCGACCGTTGGATATATAGATCTCTTCGTCCTCTACACTTTTGCTTTAGAACTCGAAGGCTAATTCTTAGCGGATTGAGAGATCGGAGGGGATAAAGACGGGAAGTTTCTGGCCATTAATATGAAGCCGGCGGCCTAAAGCTCAAAACCCTAGGGTTTAATTTATTTTGCAAAAATGAAATATAGATGGGCTTTTATAGAAAAACGACGAACACTATTCATCCGAAATTTTCCGAACTCCAAACGAAGCGTGTCGGTTGGTGTTTCTATGGTTTACCCCACATTCCGAACACAATGGAACATGTTTCGAAGGCTAATTCGATCGTATGTGAGAGTTATAGCGATAAACGATCAATTTGAATTAAACCGATTAAACGATTTTCTAGGCGTTTTGGCTTGCCGCGGGCAAACGGTAAATCCGATTGACACGAAATTTGAAATCTTACAATAATATCACATTACGGATCCGATGAAACTAGTTTCGTCGAAATCCAAGACCGTTTGAAAAATGAGTATTTAAACTCGTTAAATTAATATTAAAACAATTTCGATGCGTTTCGAGCTGCCACGGTCAAACGACAATTCCGATTGCTACGAAAATTGAAATCCGATAATAACAAATTATTGCGGATCCAATGGAACTAGTTTCGTCCCATTCTGAGACTGTTCAAAATTTGGCTATTTTCCAGTCGATAATTAAATATTAAAATATTCAATTTTCACAAATTTACTTTTAGTTCGATTTTAAAAGTTCTACAACATCATTCTAACTTTAATATAATAAAATAAAATTTTACGAATCATTTTTAATCATATTAAACCCGTTATTCAATTCATCCAATAAATTCCAATTTTAAAATCTTATTAACTCTATTATAATCCCAATATAACTTATATTCACTTTGGAAACCAATCTGAATCGTATTAAATCAAATTTCAATTATTCACTCTATTTCCATAAATTAAATTTCAATATCAAATTAATCATATCATATTCGAATTTAGTTATTCAAATATTTGTAATATTAAATTTAAACAATTTTGATTATTCAATAATTCATTATCCTTTGAAATATTGAAATCTAACTTATAAGATTCAACTTTTAAAACAAATTCACCACTTAGAACACTATTTCCATTTTACAATTATTCAACTATTCAATAAGTTTTAAATATTTAATTTAAACAATTTACCCGTTCAATATTCGATATTTGATTTTAAATAGATTTTACTTATCAATCAAATTACTCTATTATACCCAATGAATTCAACATTTATTATTATTCCAAATGACTTACAAATTTTTTTAACACTAAAACACGAAATCTTATCAAATTAGCTATTTTAATTATTGAAAATTTACGGGTCGTTACATATACCGTTAAGATCCTCTTCGATTTCAAAACAAGGTTCAACCATTACTCACAAAGATTCATTCATAGCTTTCAAAACTATTCCAATTCCATTTCAAACATGAAATCTTTTAACACAAATTAGAAATCCTTTCTTAATATGAAAGCTATTTATTATTTTAAAACAATTAGTTTTTTGTTTGAAAAACCCGATTACATTTTCGCAAGTTAAAGCCCTTTAAGTATAAAACTTTAGGGTTAAATTCACATTTCCAAAACAATACTTAAAATGGTTTTAAAACACATTTAAAATTTTTACCACCTTTTTAAACCATAATTCCCAGCTTAGAATTGAATTTAAAGTCTTGAATTCAAATTCAAATCAAATTATTTGAATTTCAAAATTTTATCAAGTTATTCAAGATAACTTTTATCTTTGAAATCCCTTTTTCAAAATCTTTTTATATTTAATCCAATTCCATTTGCAAAACCATTTGAATTCAAAAATTCAATCTTTAAAACCATTTTCAAAAAATCCGTGGTTTAACCAATTTCCTCGTACAATTCATATTTGTGTGTGTAAGGTGTGGTCCCGGGGTTTTACACAATAGTGCAACAACTTCAATCATCACAAATTACAATCACAGCAATATCGATAAGCGGTATATCCTGTAACGCTTATCTATATACACAGAATCACAGATAGATAATATAAATGCATTATAAATAAATAAATTACATTCATCACAGCTTGAATTAAAACAATCCAAATCACAAAGCGTCGCACAGCAGATATGACAAAACAATTCACGGCATCCAATAGAATACATCGTCTATAAAAAAGGTTAATTGATCATCTGATTGATTGAAATCAGATTAATCACAAATTCTGGGTGATTACATTAACTAACTGCAGTTTATCATAATTAATCATCCTTCGATTATTTATTAATTATCCTTAATTAACGAATTAATTAACCTTTAATTATTAAAGAATCAATCTTAATTAATTAATTACCCTTAATTAATTATTCTTAATTAATTAATTAATTAACCCTTAATTAACTACCATTTAATTAATTACTTTTAATTAATTACAAAAGTTAATTAACCCTTAATTAATTGCCATTTAATTAATTATGCTTAATTAATTACCACAAGTGATTATCCCTAATCGCCTATATTAATGAATCACAAATTAATTACATTAAGTATTATTCTTTAATCACCTGATTAATCAACTTTAATTATTAATAATCTTTAATTACTTTTATTAATGATTATCTTTGAGCAATTAATTATTATTTTTAAACATCAATTAAGGAGTTAATTAATCATTCTGTAATTTAATCACAAACTAATTAACCTTAATTTAATTACTCAAAGTGAATATCTTCTAAATCAATTTCACAAAGTAATCAGCTTTAATTTTAATTACACAAAGTAATTATTCATTAATTAACTATAAAACATTTTATCTTTTCAATTCATCTCTTAATTACGGCATTAAGTTTATTTCAAATAAACTAAAGAATTTATTTTTATTTAAAATAAAGAAGTAAAACACTTGAACTTAATTAATTTGAAAACAGTTATTTCTAAAGCTAATTAACCAAAACTAATTTGAACCATTTATTATTAATTAAGGACATCTTTAAAGTTTGATTAAATTTTAAAATTTGAACACCTTATTCAATTTTTTCAAACTTCACAACTTGGTTAATACGATTTGAAGAAACCCCGTGACCAAAAACTAAATTCCCAAGCTAACTTCAATTCTTCCCTGAGTTTCCCCGATCTCCCTCCTCCTTCTTCCTTTTCTTTTAAAACGTATTTAAAATTTTTGTTAACTTATAAACAACTCAAGCCCAGATCAATTTTTCCTGAGACAAAACACACGCGAATCTTGAGCCCAACCCCGAGTTTTACCTTCTTCCCCACAACATTCGAACAGCAGCTGATACACGCATACGTGGGTGCACGTGCACGATCATCGGAACATTCTCCAACCAACATCGCGACCACCCACAAGTCACCAATAACTCCAACCATCGACTCGATCACCCAGAAATACCAAACCCTTCTGAACGCAAAATTTAGTGTATGTGGCACTACCTGGTACCAAATCTCCCAACGAAATTGACTTGCCAACGACAATCACGATCATCTGAGGCTTCACCACCACTTCCAAAGCTTCATCACGCTCACACGCATCAAACCCCCGTTGTGCGATCGCTTGCAGATCACCCACAACGACGCATCAACCCGATTTCTAGTATCAATTAAAAACTAGGTCAGAAACCTACTTCGTCGAACTCCGATTACTACGGCCACAAAAACAATACGAATCCATATTTCTCGTGATCGACAACTCCCAGACAAGCTACGACCACGACCACGATGAACACCATCATCTCGATCAACAGAATTTGATGAAAAACCAAAAAATGATCATCTCGAAAATTCTCGATCTTCACATGCTTAAAAATTGTGAAATTTTCTTCTAAAATCATCATTTATTAATAGGAACCTGATTATGGAATTCGAACATGAAATTTAATTCATTGACTTCCAACTTATAATTAGTTCATTACTGTATTGTCCTATTTTCAAAAGTTTTACTTAATATTTTTATTTGAATTTATTTTTAAAAATAAAGTTATACATCTACAAACACTTTTCGTCTAGAGATCAAGGTCTAAAACTATTTCGGTAGGGTCGTTTGAATTTTCTTTCTTTTCTTTGATCATGCTTTGAAAGTCTATATGTAGAACAGAGAAAATCATGCATAGACACAGACAAGTATACATCAATTCACAGATATTCACAGACATGCAACATGTTCACATAATTATTTAGGCACATTCCAGATGATCATCAAGATAAATAAGGTATAGGGGTTTGCTCACCTGGTTTGAAGCAGAGAACAGAGAACAAGTTTCTGTTTTGAGTTTGCCAAGGCGCTGTTCGATTTTTTTTTGATTTGTTTGATCTGGAAGCCTGTATTTGCTTTGATTGTTGAATTTGGACTTTGATCTGCTGCTTTAGATCTTTCAGATTTTTGCTTTGCTTACAGGCTTTATTTTTAAGCTATTTTGACTTACAGATTTTCCAGGTCTTGAGTACTGATTTTTTTTCCCTTCTGAACTACCTTGTTTGATTTTCCCAGGCTTGAAGCTGAAGCAAATTTTCATTTTCTTTGGTAGATTTGAGACGATCAACAACTTCAAATCTTTACTTGATTACAGACCTTAATTCCAGGCTTTTTGGTCTTTGCTCTGATTCCTTTGAATCCAGTTTTATTTTCTAGGTTGAGATATTTTGCAAACAGGTTGTTGCTTTGTTTTCATTTTTTTTCTTCTGGTTTTAAACTTTGTTTCAGGAATTTTAGATTGGAAGAGGACATCGAATTTAGATTTTGGAGAGGGTTTCTTGTTTTCTCAGGCATGAGAAAATTTTGAGAAGAAAAATGAAACAGCCTGATCTATTTTTCTTCCTTATGCATGTTTTCTAAAATTTAATTCAAAGAGAAAACAATTCTCTTGCCACTTGTTCATTCCTAGTCTTCATGTACTACACTTGTAATTGTAAGTTAAATTTATTTTACACTTGTTAAATTCAAACAAACTTATGTAAAGACCTCCTTTTTAATTTATTTACAAATTATGTATTAAACCCTTATCATTTTAAAGTTTGTGAACTTATCTATCTAACATGTTTTTTTATTCATATATTGATATTTAAATATATTCAATCTAATTTATGTTTAGAACCTTAGTTAGTTTTATATTTACAAATTTTATTTCCTTATATATATTAACTATGTTTATTTATGTTTTGTACTTGTATAAAATTCAGATCTTGTACTTATTACTTTTATATATTTATATACAGCTATATTTATTTTCAAAATGTTTATAATTGAAGTCTAATCCAAAATACTATTTTATAAACACATACTTTTGATTTATTCTGGAATCTTCATATTAATACCAAAATAAATCCAATTTGTTTCCAAGATATTCATTCTAGTATTTTCCAAATCAACAATATTCATTGTCAATATATTTATTAAATTTCAAAATCTAATTTCCCAATTACAATTCATTTGTACAACTAAATGAACATATCTCTTATTTAAATTTGAAGAATTAATTTTTTTTATATTTCAAATGCAAATAAATTCTAAATAAATTCACAATTAAATCCATAATTTAATTTGATTACCAATTTTTTCTAAAATTTAATCCCAAATATTAAATCCATTATCAAATTATTTTTAGCTAAAATCTCAAAAGGATACAGATTCCCCCCTTAAGAAATTTCGTCCCCGAAATTTGCCAGGGAGATAACAAAGAATAGATGGATACACAGAGATAGAGAAATAATTTTCCAGACCAAACCGAAAATCTATTCTGCATTTGGCTTGCCAAATCAGAATACCAATAATATGAGAACAAACTCAATCAATATTATACAAGATACTCGGGTTGCCAGATCTACGAAATACGCTGGAGATCGGTTAGTTCGAGGGACAACTAACCATTCATAGAACATCTGTACCCAACGGAACAAATAATGGATACTCAGTCCCAAAGTATATATCAACTTGTCCCTCTTCGGACTTCGACCTTCATAAGAAAATAGAACTTCAAATTTGGTTTAACCGATATCGTTTTATCGATACAATTCAAATTTAGCCTTATATTTGTTAACCAATTTTTTTCAAATAAATTTTCAAATTCATTGGATTTTTAAAACGAAAAGCTGATAATGAGAAATGCGGTAGGAACTTATCTACATGATTCGTAGGCCATCACTGCACCGAAGCTTCTTCTTGTAGCCGCTACGAAGCAAGCAAAAGAATTTAAAATCGAATCAAAGGAGATTGATAGAGAAAATTATTTCCGATATTGCAGGGTATTGACCATTTACATGGTACTCCCTGTCCCCTATCTCGTCATCTTCTTGCACTCATACTTACTATCAATAGATAGTAAGAAAATTTACTGAGGCATTCGAATGGATATCTTAGGGATATACTCATTCTAGGGTATACTTCACCCTATCTCTAATGCGTTACTTAATGTGTTATACTCCTGAGCTAAAGTTTCAACCTTCGATTATGATACCAAATTGTAATGGTCAAGGCTTGGCCTTCGAAAATCGGCACCGAATAGGTCACTCGTATTCAAATGCCGCAGATCCAAACGCCGAATTTGGCTCGCCGTAGCTTATAACACATTAAGTATAAAAACACAGCGGAAGAAAATGAATAATACATTTGATATACAACATTTGTTACAATACCTGATACACTGAATATCGAATACAAATGACTATCAATATATCCAAGATAGACACAAGACAATAATATAGACAACAGCAGCGGAAAGACAATGTCTTCAATGCCAAACTCCAAAAATTACATCTTCAATCCAAAGCTAGCTCGAACCCTCATCACGTCGCACAAAGCTAAGCAAGTGCAGTCCATGAATGCTGAAGTGTAGCAAATGCAATCCACAAATCTAAAGGGCTTCGAAGGCTATCGAATCAATTCCTACTATTCGACTATCCGAAAAACCGAACTCTATACTGCCCGTATGGAAAATTGTGGGCACCCATAGTTTAGGAAGGGAACAATAAACTTCAGGTCAGTCGTGGGACTGGTATTAGCGAACAAAACAATTGCTTTTAAATAAAACAAGATTTATAAAAGAAAACCCGTTCATGCTTTTGGAAAATGAAACTACCATAAGGCTTCTTGGCACACACACAATGCACTCGCACACTTGGGGGAGATTTCCCCTTATGATAGTCAAATATACTTAATACGAGAAAAATTCTTTGATATTATTACTAGTGCATAGTGTGAAAACATTTCAAAAATATAATATTAATCTTAGCCAGCATAGGTACCATTATACTATGCCTACTATAGCTGCCACCTGAGGTGGCAGGTTATACAGTTGCAATCGTAAAGGACTCGTATTCTTTTGTTTAGATTTCCAACTAATGGTCAGGCTAAGGAACTTCCTACTGCCACATGGGTACGCCTATGGAGGGACATCTCGAGAACCTACCCGACTCTCTGCCAACAGAAGGCCGGGTTACCTCTGTAATTAGGTAACTACTACTCGAGCATGCCATCCCTCGGTCATTTGCGACCTTTATCCGAGGCGCCTCTCAACCACAAGCAATCACAAAGTAATAGATTTGTAGTGACCACATGAATTAAGTATCTGGGCTCCATACCATGATACCACCCTTTCCCAGAAGGGAATGACACACCCTAAAGGGGGCGACCCTCATAACCTTGCCTCATCTTTCCTGTTTCGACCATTTTCGGGGTGTGAGGTCCTATGCAGTCTCGTCCACAAAGCTACGCTTTTACAAAGGCCATGCTTTGATCAACAAATGATACACAGCAGCACTCAGCATGCCACACTACCAAATTGGGAGTATATCACTCATAACTATCACTACATAACCTTTGAGCTTGTACATCTCAGAGAAGGGTGTTAAGCTAAGAGAATAAGTTCTCCGCCACTAAACAGAAATGTATTTGATAGAGATCAGTTTAATGTCTCAAAGTGTAATGTCAGACATACAACTATACAAGTCTGTTCCGGGTTTGAACAGAACTGAAGGTCCTTCGTCCAATAAAGGAAGAATCCCTTGTAAATCCGGGTATCCACAATCCCGATCGGACTCCCCATCACATATGGAGACCTCTATACCGGAGCAACTCAGTGCAGAGTCAATCGACAGGTTATCCTATCGTTCTCGAAGATACCGGGTCTTCACCACCGTCTTCCAATACAATCCATTACGTTGTATCACTGCTCGGAATAGGTTATATGACACAAAATCCTCCCCCGGCTAAACCGAATAGTGAGCGTAATATTTTAAAAACATATGTATATTGGGACTTCGGTTAAGTCACAACTTATTACCCAAAACCTTTCTTTTAAATGGTTAAACAAATTTCCATTTTAATCTTTTAAACAAAAAGATCCACTTCACAAAGTTCACCAATCTTTCAAAGATTCATTTACAATATTTAAACAAAAGATCTATCTTTTAGATTCTCTTTTGTTCGTAAACAAAGTTTCACAAATATTTCACAATGATTCCTTTATAGGTTTTGAAATAATTTCATTTCAAATTTTTTTTATACAAAGGATATACCTTTAAGATCCTCCTCGATTTCAAAACAAGGTTGAACCATTTTTCATAAAGATTCATTCATAGCTTTCAAAACTATTTCAATTCCATTTCAAACTTGAAATCTTTTAACACAAATTAGAAACCCTTTCTTAATTTGAAAGCTATTTATTATTTGAAAACAAGTAGTTTTTTGTTTTTGAAAAACCTAATTACATTTTCACAAGTTAAATCCCTTTAAGTATAAAACTTTAAGGTGAAATTCACATTTCCAAAACAATACTTAAAGTGGTTTAAAAACACATTTACAAATTTTACAACCTTTCTAAACCATAATTCCCAACTTAGAATTCAATTTAAAGTCTTGAATTCAAATTCAAATCAAATTATTTAAATTTCAAAACTTTATCAAGTTATTCAAGATAACTTTTATCTTCGAAATCCCTTTTTTCAAAGCTTTTTATATTTAATGAAATTCCATTTCCAAAACCATTTGAATTCAAAAATTCAATCTTTAAAACCATTTTCAAATAATCTGTGACTTAACCAATTCACTCATGCAATCCAAATTTTTGTGTGTAAGATGTGGTCCAGGGGTTTTACGCAATAGTGCAACAACATCAATCGTCATAGATTACAATCACAGCAATATTGATAAGCGGTATATCCTATAACGCTTATCTATATACACAGAATCACATATAGATAATATAAATGCATTATAAATAAATAAATTACAATCATCATAGCTTGAATTAAAACAATTCAAATCAGAAAGCGTCACAGAGCAGAGATGACAAAACAATTCACAACATTCAATAGAATACAATCATCCAAAAATAAGGTTAATTGATCATCTGATTAATTGAAATCAGATATATCACAAATTTAGTTGATTAACACAAATTAATTATAGTTATGTTAATTAATCATCCTTTGATTATTTATTACTTACCCATAATTAACGAATTAATTAACCTTTAATTATTAAACAAATAATCTTAAATAATTAATTACCCTTAATTAATTATTCTTAATTAATTAATTAACCCTAAAGTAATTACCATTTAATTAATTATTTTTAATTAATTACAAAAATTAATTAACCCTTGATTAATTGCCATTTAATTAATTATCCTTAATTAATTACCACAAGCGATTATCCTTAATCACTTATATTAATGAATCACAAATTAATTACATTAAGTATTATTCTTTAATCACCTGATTAATCAACTTTAATTACTAATATTCTTTAATTACTTTTATTAAGTAATTTTCTTTGAGCAATTAATTATTATTTTTAAACATCAATTAAGGAATTAATTAATCATTCTGTAATTTAATCACAAATTAATTAACCTTAATTTAATTACTCAACGTGATTATCTTTTAAATCAATTTCACAAAGTAATCAACTTTAATTTTAATCACACAAAGTAATTATTCATTAATTAACTATAAAACATTTTATCTTTTCAGTTCATCTCTCAATTACGACATTAAGTTTATTTCAAGTAAACTAAAGAATTTATTTTTATTTAAAATAAAGAAGTAAAAAACTTGAACTTAATTAATTTGAAAACAATCATTTCTAAAGCTAATTGACCAAAACTAATTTGAACCATTTATTATTAATTAAGGAAATCTTTAAAGTTTGATCAAATTTTAAAATTTGAACACCTTATTCATTTTTTTCAAACTTTACAACTTGGTTAATACGATTTAAATAAACCCCGAGACCAAAAACTAAATTCCTGAGCTAACTTCAATTCTTCCCTGAGTTTCCCCGAGCTCCCTCCTTCTTCTTACTTTTTTCTAAAACGTATTTAAAAATTCTGTTAAATTATAAAGAATTCAAGCCCAGATCAATTTTTCCCGAGATAAACGCAGGCGAATCTCGAGCCCAACCCCGAGTTTTACCTTCTTCCCCGCAACATTCGAACAGAAGTTGATACACACATACGTGGGTGCACATGCACTATCATCCGAACGTTCTCCGACCAATATCGCGACCACCCACAAGTCACCAATAACTTCGACCATCGACTCGATCACCCAGAAATGTCAAACCCTTCTGAACCCAAAATTTAGTGTATCTGGCTCTACCTGGTACCAAATCCCCAACGAAATTGACTTGTCGACGACAATCACGATCATCTGAGGCTTCGCCACCACTTTTAAAGCTTCATCATGCTCACACGCGTCAAACCCCCTTGTGCGATCGCTTGTAGATCACCCACAACGACGCATCAGCCCGATTTCTAGTATCAACTAAAAACTAGGTCAAAAACCTACTTCGTCGAACTCTAATTACTACGGCCACAAAAAAATACGAATCCATTTTTCTCATGATCGAAACTCCTAGACAAGCTACGACCACGACCACGATGAACACCTTCATCTTGATCAACCAAATTTGATGAAAAACCATAAAATGATCATCTCGAAAAATCTCGATCCTCACATGCTTAAAAATTGTGAAACTTTCTTCTGAAATCATCATTTATTAATAGGAACCTGATTATGAAATTCAAACATGAAATTTAATTCATTGACTTTCAGCTTATAATTAGTTCATTACTGTATTGTCCTATTTTCAAAAGTTTTACACAATATTTTTATTTGAATTTATTTTTAAAAATAAAGTTATACATCTACAAACACTTTTCATTTAGAGATCAAGGTATAAAACTGTTTGGGTAGGGTGGTTTGAATTTTCTTTCTTTTCTTTGATCATGCTTTAAAAGTTTGTATGTAGAACAGAGAAAATCATGCATAGACACAGACAAGTATACATCAATTCACAGATATTCACAGACATCCAACATGTTCACACAATTATTTAGGCACATTCCAGATGATCATCAAGATAAATAAGGTATGGGGGTTTGCTCACCTGGTTTGAATCAGAGAACAGAGAACAAGTTTCTGTTTTGAGTTTGCCCAGGCACTGTTCGATTTTTTTTTGATTTGTTTGATCTAGTAGCATGTATTTTCTTTGGTTGTTGAATTTGGACTTTGATATGCTGCTTTAGATCTTTTAGATTTTTGCTTTGCTTATAGGCTTTATTTTTAAGCTATCTTGAATTACAGATTTTCCAGGTCTTGAGTACTGATTTCTTTTCCTTTTGAACTACCTTGTTTGATTTTCCCAGGCTTCAAGCTGAAGCAAATTTCCATTTTCTTTGGTAGATTTGAGATGATCAACAACTTTAGATCTTTACTTGATTACAGACCTTGATTCCAGGCTTTTTGTTCTTTGCTCTGATTCCTTATGTACCTAGTTTTATTTTCCAGGTTGAGATATTCTGCAAATAGATTGTTGCTTTGTTTTGATTTTTTTTCTTCTGGTTTTAAACTTTGTTTCAGGAATTTTAGATTGGAAGAGGACTTTGAATTTAGATTTTGGAGAGGGTTTCTTGTTTTCTTAGGCATGAGAAAATTTTGAGAAGAAAAATGAAACAGCCTGGTCTATTTTTCTTCCTTATGCATGTTTTCTAAAATTTAATTCAAAGAGAAAACAATTCTCTTGCCACTTGTTCATTCCTAGTCTTCACGTATTACACTTGTAATTGTAAGTTAAATTTATTTTACACTTGTTAAATTCAAACAAACTTATTTAAAGACCTCCTTTTTAGTTTATTTACAAATTATGTATTAAACCCTTATCGTTTTAAAGTTTGTGAACTTATCTATCTAACATGTTTTTTATTCATATATTGATATTTAAAAGTATTCAATCTAATTTATGTTTAGAACCTTGGTTAGTTTTATATTTACAAATTTTATTTTCTTATATATATTAACTATGTTTATTTATGTTTTATACATGTATGAAATTCAAATCTTGTATTTATTACTATTATATATTCATATGCAACTATATTTATTTTCAAAATGTTTATAGTTGAATTCTAATCCAAAATACTATTTTATAAACACATACTTTTGATTTATTCTGCAATCTTCAAATTAATTCCAAAATAAATCCAATTTTTTTCCAAGATATTCATTTTAGTATTTTCCAAGTTAACAATATTCATTGTCAATATATTTATTAGATGTCAAAATCTAATTTTCCAATTATAATTCATTTGTATAACTAAATGAACATATCTCCTATTTAAATTTGAAGAATTAGTTTTTTTATATTTCAAATGCAAATAAATTCTAAACATATTCACAACTAAATCCAAAATTTAATTTGATTACCAATTTTTTCCAAATTTAATCGCAAATATTAAATCAATTATCAAATTATTTTGAGCTAAAATCCCGGAATGTTACATCCTTTCTTGGTACAATAAACTCGTCTTTTTATGCGATAGGCACGGCAAGTCCTTATTGTTTCAAGATATCAACCATAAGTCACATATGCAAGGAAAGAGTCTTAATGAGTGCAAGTATGCAATTAGTCGTTAGTACAAGTTCTTGGTTACAAAAACATTAATTCTAATTTCACCTAACAGCCATGGAAATCCCAATCTTAAGCTTTTCTTTTACACATTCAAGAAAAATAAAAAATGAGGAAGAAGAATCACTTAGGTTTGATGCCTTTCTAATAGGTGATACATGCCTAGTATAAAATATTTGGACCGTTGGATGCATGACATGTGGCATTTATTGGAAATGAACGATCATTATTTGCTGACATTGCACATGTTCGAAGTGACACGTAGTATAACTTCCTTTTTGGACTCATGGTGACGTGTTACTGCTGACCCAGTCAGAGTTTACCATGTGGCTAGCATGTTGTTAGTTTTGTGTGGATTAATCATGTAATAGTACAAAAGCATCAACACTTGTCATCTCATCTCATCATCATGTGATAGCTTACTAGAATCGACCTTCAATAGTTTAGTAGATCACCATACTATAGTATTGGGATATCACCCCTTGATGGCTCAATTAATAAACATGGGATATCCTTAAGGTATCACTCCTTGATAGCCCAATTGATCACCATGCGATAGTTTTTTAGATTAACACTTGATGGCTCATAAATGTTTACCTTTAAAGGCTCTTTGGATCAATACTCGATAGCTTATAAATGTTAACCTTCGATGGCTCTTCGGATCAATACTCAATATCTTATAAGCATCAACCTTCGCTGGCTTTTTGGATCAATACTTGATAGCATGTAAATGTGAACCTTCCATGGCTCTTTAGATCAATACTCGATAGCTTATAAATATTAACCTTCGATGGCTCTTTGTATCGATGCTCGATAGCTCGTAAATATCAAACTTGGATGGCTCTTTGGATCAATATTCAATATCTTATCAATGTCGATCTTCAATGGCTTACATCTCACCAATTTGCAATAGTCATGAAATCACTAACCTTCGATACTTTGTTTGCGTTAGCTTTGAATTCATCAATCATTGATAGCTTCCTTTCTAGCTTTCATCTCTCGATAGCTCTACTTTTTGTCAATCTATGAAGATCCATCTTCAACCTACGATAACTATGCTTTTTGGGTATAACATTTGCGCTCCATATTTTATATCATTTTATACCTTAGCTTAAAAGTATACTTTTTTTGCTTCCTTTTTAATTTAAACACTTCATGTTCTCAAATCTTTATATCTTTGTTGTTCGTTTATGATTTGACAGTTAATCTATGTTCCTTCGTTTCCTATAAATCACTTTCTTTATTCTCTTCTTTGCCTTTTTCACTCCTAAATCAACCATTGATTTCTCAAGTACACCTTGATTCTTCAAAGTCCCTCATTTTATAATGATTTATTTACCATTTATACGATGATTATATGTTGATTTACTATCGCTATTTGATTCAACTTAGTTATATCAAATTTTAGGCTTTTGTGAACCCACTGATTTCGTTATTCTTAATGGTTTCCCTTGAATTTCTTTTAAAATTGCCATTTCAATCTTATTTTAATCTTCTTTAGGTGCTTTTATAATCAGTGGGTATTAGGTTTTATTAACCTGATATCAATTCAAGAATTTTATTATTGATGACATATTTCCTTTCTTGACTCGTAATAGCTCACCCTTTTCTAGATACTGATTGGGGATAGTGCCAATATAATGGAATGCCTTCACCTGGTTTATAGCCAATTTCTTATAACTGACTTTTTCTCTTTATGTGTCGATTATGGAGGTCTAATCAGGCTCTGCATAAGAGATTCTTGGATGAACATGGATTCGACCCTCATCTAGGGTAGTGTTGAACTTACCTAGAGTTCCTATTGCTCCTTTAACTATTGATTCTCTTTCTCCTAATAAGATTAAGTTTAACGAAGATAGTTTTTTTGAGAGTACTATAATGATTGCATTCTTTATAACCTCAACCATACAGTTGGATAATTTTTGTTTTCATTTTAGGTTGATGTTGTAATGTTACATCTATGTTGAATATATATTTTAATTTTTGCATCATAGATGTGCAAGCCTCTGAAGTTGCCTTTTGTAACATCCCACTATTTTGGACCATTCAAATCGACAATAAAGCCACACGTATCAGACTTTAATAATTCAAAACAACACATTGTTAATAAAATTTGGGGCAAATATAATTAATCTTGGAACCACAGACACAGCAAATCAGAATAACTCGCAGCGGAATAAACATAGGAGTTCATGAAGCTCCTACATACATAGTCTCAAACTAAGACATAATACCCAAGTCTGAAAACAATTACAACGGAAAGTTAGATACATAAGTTCTCTACTACATAAGCAAAAGCTGAGTGGAAATAAATTGAATGGAAATATCAGGTAGACAACTAAATCTCCGGTGGATCTCTAGCTCCAAAAAGAAGAATCCAAAGCTATAAAACTCAAGCTGACCCGAGCGTTTAAAGCAAAACACAAAACACTCGAGTCGGGACATACATACTTATAAAATGTAAATCAACTCAAGTGAACTGCAAAAGAAATGCATCAGTAACATAAAGGATGCTTGGGATCGCCCATCCTCTAAGGATCCGTTAAACTATCTACTATGTAGTAATATACGCTATTATAATAATGTCTAAAGCAAAGTAAAATTTTAAAATAGCGTTAAGGCGTTACATTTTTGCCCTTAACACATCTTATATATTCTCATCGTCTATACAGCATTGTAATCCCGCAAGTACTGGATGCCGTCAAAAGTCACTCCATAGGTATGGTATAAAACAAACTTGTAGAATGCATGCTAGGGTAGGTGGTATGACATAACTAGGCAATGCCAGGGTAGATATACCAATTATAATTCCGAATTGTTGGTAACGCACAACCGCAACTACCACCCAACTCGATCCATGCTCCCAAATTAAAGATGCGCACCAAATCAATCACAATGTAATAGAATGGCTAACAATGAAGTGTGTCTAATCAGAGGAGACCTTATGCTAACTCACGGGAGTTAGGTCCATGTAAATATACCTTTAGGATCGTCGCCATCATCCTACCTCATTCTGGAATCTCCACCGCGTACACAGTTGTTAAAGTGGTTTAGGGTACCGATAGAGAGTATGCCCATATCCAATCCCGGTCTCTTTAACAACCAATCATTATTATAACCCGTGGTTATATAAATTTCAAATGGTTTATATCGCATATCAAACATTTTCCTTTCAAACCATATAAATTCCATATTATTATTCTTTTTAAAATAATGTTCATTTTTCCAAAGTCGTAACATTTCCAAATTCATTTAATTATAACCCCTTGAAATGTAATAATTTAGAGATCAAAGCACTTTAAAAATGTAGCCTTTAGAACCATAACATTCAGAACTATAACCCTTTATAAAATTGTAGCATTTTGGGAATGTCACTTTTAAGAAAATGCAGCAGTACAGAAATGCTATTGTAAGAATTCGCAGCGGTGCAGAACTGTTACTGTAAGAATTCACGGCGGTGCAGAATTGTTACTGTGAGAATCCGCGGCGGTGTAGAATTGTTACAGTTAGAAATCGCAGCATTGCAGAATTGTTACCTTAAGAAATCGAAGCAATTTTGAATTGTTACTGTAATACTTCCTACTACAATAGTTTATATAAGCAAACTGTATATAATTTTATAATTTTTATCATAGTCATTCTATCATTCCTATTATATTACTCAAACTTAGCTATTTCGACATTAAGAAACCGCACCTTTAGTTAAATAGCTTTGTTACTATAATGTCAAATTTTAAAGCTGAAATACTTATGTTAAGTTAAAAGTACGTTATTAACTTACACTTTATTTTTCTTTTCAGTAAATAACATTTATCATTTTTATTACCCAAGTTAAACCATTTACATTAGTTAAAACTTACATTCTTTTTTCCCAGAAAAACCATTTATTATCTTAATAACTATTACATGAATTAAAGCTTACAATTTATAGGTTAGAATAAAATACCATTATTAAGTTAAGTGGGATTACTAAATTTCAATTAACTTTCATACTCAAAATTAGATTCCAAAATTTACATTTCCAACTATTTATTTATCATAAAATTTTAACGCATATTAACAAATTTACAGAAATCATTACATTAAATTTTAGTTGAGATTCATATATAAAAATCCAAAATACTTAATAATTTTTAGAAAAATCATTTTAAATCAACCATGGAGTCTGTATACAATTCTCAATCCCAGAGTCAAATAAATACGGACATATATCATTTCAATCAATAATTTATTAATTTTCCTAGTTTTATATCATTCCAAACTCGCAATCCCAAGTCAAATAAAATTGCTTAGGCCTATCATTTCATCCCACAACAATTTTTTCTAAATCAAAAGATCGTTTGGGTAAGTATAGCTTCAACCCATAGTGAAGGAACTTATAGTGTGAGAACGAAATATTAAATAAACATAATCATATTCAACATATCATGGCATATGATCATAACAGGTATAATATGATATGAAATAACATAATATACACATAGGTGAAATTCTCAACTTGCATATGCAAATCCATACAATTCCATTGTCATCAATTCACCAAAATATAAGTATGTTGTCAAGAGTGATTACTCACCTTCTTTGCTTAGAGAAGTGATTCCAAACACAACACAACGACTACAACAAGCACGCCAATTATGGACAAGCTTGAGTGGGAGGAGAATCCAAATCCAAAGCTTTGAAAAAATTTAAAAAAATTCATATGTAAACTAATAATTCTCATAGAAAAATAAAAGTACAAAATTCTATGTTTGCAAAATACATGAGAGGGCTTGTCTAAGGGGTGCATAAGCTAGGCCATAGGCTTGCTTGGGTTCGACCATGGGGTTTGGGTTTGGGTTCGGCCATAGGGGTTTGGGCTAGGCTAGGGTTTGGGTTTGGGTTTGTGTAACAACCCTAGATTTTTATTGTATATTTTAATTTCAACTTTATTTCATTTTGAAATTATTTTAAACTTGTTTCATTTCAAACATTTCATTTTAAATATAAACTTTGATTATAATGTGAATTATAATTTCAAACTGGTATAAATTGAATATTTTCTTGAAATGTTGATTTTGGTCAATTTGGGTCAAACTTTGATTTTTAAATTTCAAATTTAAATATTTAAATTCTTGAATTTTATCCTTAATTTTGAAAATATATTAAAATTTAAGAATACTACCTTTCGTTTCGTTGAAATCCGATTTATATTGTGAAAGTTATGCATTTGACAATACTGTATGTAAATTGATTTATTTAATAAAACTGTCTATTTTAATTTATATAAATATATTTTATTTATCACATTATGTTCTAATATATGTTATATGACATGTTAGGTATATATTTTTATTTTAAAATATTTTAAAGTGATAATATAATTTTTCCTAAATTTATTGCATTTATTTTCTATTTTTAAAGGCTAGTTTCCATTTTTTTGTTATTTTCTTCATTTAAATTATATTTAATTTAAATTTATTTATTTATTTTTATGCATGCATTTTATTTTTGTGTCTTTATCTTTATTTATAAATATTTTTAAGGTACACAAAATTTTTTCAAAGTTCATTTCATTTACTTTCAAACTTTCTAGCCTAGTTTACATTTTCTTGGCTATTTTCTTAAATTAATTATATATAATTAATATTTATTTATTTATTTTTGTTTATTTACTACATTTTCGTGTTTTATCTGAATTTATACTTATTTTTCAGTTATTTAAAATTTCAAAAGAAATGGTGGAAATTTGAAGAGTTTTGTGACCTTTGATTTGCTTAAGGCTTTTTGTCTTCTTGTCTTTTCACATTTCAACCATCACCTTGTCATTATTTGCTGTCATAACTCATTCCCTTCAGCCCACCACTTCTCCACTTCATTTTTCACGAAATTTTTTCTTCTCAAACTCTAAAAACAGTACGGCCTCTCCTATGTGAAAAGCTTGGTAAAAATTTTCTTCTTTTCTATGCAACTTCTACTTGTTTTCTTATGATTTTGCACTTGTTTCCTTCACCTTTGTAGCTCAGCCCTAGCTCCTCCATCACCTTGGCCCCCTCCACCACCACCACATCAGGCTTCCAACACTTCCAGCCCTCTGCCCAAGACTGGCCATGCACCAATAGTTGATCAAACTCCACCAAAACTTGCACAAACTCCACTTGAATTGCCATAGCCAATCACCCATGCCTTCATCACCTCCAACATCACCTTGGCCGCAACTAGCACCACCATCTCCAGCCCCTACCTGATCTGACACCACTGCCACACCATCTTCCACTCCACTATAGACCTGGTCGTGACTTGTATGGCCTTGGCCGTGACCTTATGTGGCTTAGAAACCATGTAGTTTGCTTTGTAGTTGTAGTCCATCCACGTATCTCTTTGCATCACTTTTGCCCCATCACCATACATGTTTGGCCGACCATATGAACCCACAACCAGAACCAAAGTCTCACCTTAGCCGTGCCTTTCCAGCCTATAACCGAAATATAGGTGGTTGAAAGCAAGTGCAATATCCTTGGATTCGTTTTATGCAGTCATTTCTAACAATGTTTTATTGAAATTTTGGGTTGAAAACTTATGATGTTTGTATTGTTTGTTTGATTTGTATTCAAGGGAATTAATCCTTGGCTCCTCCATTTCGTATCTGCATCGTGCTTTTGTGATTGTGTGGATCCCGTTGTGCAATTCGTCGTTGTGTCATCAGCTCAAAACAGTGAGTAAATCTCACCAGACTAATACGTACTTATGTAGTGATAAACTGACATCACCTGAATCTGTAAATGCATATCATCCTGTTATAACTGCTATATTACATTCATATGAAGTTCACACCTATATTTACACTTGTTATACCATCTGTTACTGTTATTTCATGCTATTCTGTTACTTTCATCAGTTTATCACACTGCAAGTTCCCTGTAGACTAGAATCACTATGGGTTGAAATGATACATACCCGAACGGAATATAGAATAGGAGAAAATCGTTATGGGCTGAAATGATAGGCCTGAATGATTTTCAATTATTTTCTTTTACTTGGGATTGCGGGTTTGGAATGATCAAACCCGGGTTTTCTTTGTAAATTACGGGTTGAAATGATATATTACCCGTATCACTTTATCTAGGCTAGAAAATGAAATACAGACCCGTTGTTAAAATATGTTTTTCTAAAATTTTTAATTATTTTAGAAATGTAAATATTATAATATTTTGATTTAAATTTGATTAAAAATGATTTTTGTAAAGCATTATTGATTTTCTGAAAATTTATAAGTGAAATAAATAAATGGTAAAGTTAGAAAATCTGGAATGTAAGTTATTTTGGAAACTAGAATTTGGTGATAAATGGAATTTAAATTAAATATGAAAATATGATAAATTTATGATATTTTGAATTAAATGAATTTAAATGATTTTGTAATACATTAATGATTTTCGAATAAAGTTAAATGTGAAATGAATGAATATTTAGGTTGAAATTTGAAAATATAACTAAAATTGGAAATTTGTGAATTTGGCTAAAAGTGAATTTTAAGTTAAGTAAATAAAAATGAAATTAAGTTATATTTTAAAATTTTAAACTTAAGTGTTAATTTAAATTTAATTTAATGAATTTGAAATTTTATGTTGGAATTTAATAAGTGAATTATTATTAAATTTTGATTTTTGAATGAAGATTTAACTTTATAAAATCATGAATACAAGGGTATTTGAATGACTGTTTTAAAAGTGAAATTATATGATTTTATAAGCTAAAAATGATTTAAATAAAAATATAATTGTTCGTGAAATTATATTGAATACTTGAAGTTAATTAACTGCATTTCTGAAATGCTATTAATTCTAATGTAAATGATAATACAGCATTTGTAAATGCTGTAGTTGATAATAATGAACCAAATGGCTAAGTTTAATTAAAGGTTATTATAGCATTTTTGTAAATGCTATAATTATTGAATTTAACTAAGTTTTATTTGAAACTAATGTAACCCTATTACAACCTTTTTAAATGCTATCTTTTATTAAATTGAACTGTTTTGAATGTTACTTTCCGTAGCAATTTCTAAATGCTGCGAAAGTTGAATTTTCATCTGTTTTAATAAATTAAGTGGATAAATGAATTTTGAAAGACTAAAATTTTTTAAATTTAATAATTTAATTATTAAATATAATAACTTCATTTTATGATTTAAAATGAAGTAATTTGTTTCAAAATATAAACTATTTTGAAATGTGTTTTGTAATGGTATTTAAATTAAATAAAAATGAATGTGGTTTGGAAGATATTATATTTTGATATTATGAAATGGATTTTGAATGATATTGAATTTTGAAATGATATTTTATTTTGAAGTATAAAATACCATTTTGAAATTTTAACCACGGGATATATTTAATTTATAGTTTAACTGATTCTTAAAGGATGGGCGATCCCAAGCATCCTTTAAGTTATTGTGCATTTCTACTACAGTTCACTTGAGTTAGTTTACATTATATAAGTATATATTGTCCTGACTCGAGTGTTTTGTGTTTTACTTTACGCTCGGGTCAGCCTGAGTATTTACAGCTTAGCTTTGGATTTCTTTTCTGGAGCTAGGAATCACTGGAGATTCTGCTTGTCTAGTTATCTATTTCCTTTCAGTTTCTGTTGTTCTATTTCAGCTCTGGTATTTATAAACTTCTATGTATTTGAGATTTCTATTGTATATGTTTCATACTAATATTATGTATTATGTTTTGAGAGTTTGTTATAGTAGCTTCATGAACTACTATGGTATTTTTTTTCCGCTGCGAGTTATTCTGATATTTCTGTGTCTGTGATTGTATTTCATTTGCTCCAAATTTATTTACAATGCGGTATTTTGAGCAATTCAAGTCCGACATGTGCGGATGCGAATGGCTGAAAATATCGGGTTGTTACAGTTTGGCTATAGGCTTGGGTTAGGGTTTTGGTTCGGTCTAGGCTAGGGTTAGTATTTGGTGGTGGTGATGGTGGTTATGTCAAAGGCAAAAACAAGGGGAAGGAGGTGAGATGGTTCGGCTAGAGGGTTTTGGTTGGTGGAAGAGGAGGTGAAGGCCAAATTTTTGAAGAGGGAAGGGGAAAAGGAAGGAGAAGAGGTGGTTTTGACTAGGGTTTTTGGTTAGAGGAAGAGGAGATGGGTGTAGTGACAAGCATGGCCGAAATTTGTTATGAAGAGGAGGAGGAAAATTGCAGAGGAAAGAAAAATTTTTAGGGAAGAAAAAGTGAGGAGGAAGAATAAACTTACATCAATTTCTACAAAGGCACAAATGAAAAACGAGGAATCTAGAAAACCCTAGGATATTATATAGTCATCAAAATCATGTGGCTTCTCATCTACTAAAGAAATTCCTAGTCCAATAGTACAAGCGCAAAATCAAAATGTAAATAAGATAAATGTTAGAGGAAAATAACTGCGTGCAATATGCAAAAATTTGTAAATTTTGAGAAGTAGAAATCAAAATTTTACAAAACGAGAAATAAAGAAAATGTTATTAATTAAATCCATCTTCATAAAAAAATAGAGTAAAAGTTCAAAATTCAAATTTTAAAAAAATTCACAGAAAGTCAAACTTTGACCAAAGTTGACCAAAACTTGCATTTTAAGAAAATCCTTTCTTTTATTAAATTTGGAAGAACATTTCACATGAAATCCTAAATAATACATTAAATTCCCAAATTTGTAAAATTTTAAAATCATTATATTGAAAGTTTCAAATGAATTTTCATGTAAAATATTTCAAAATTTGCGGGTTGTTACACTCTCCCCCACTCAAAACTTTTCGTCCTTGAAAAGGAATGAGACCCAAAAAACAAAAAAGGGTAAGTAGGATGACGAATGATACCTGGAACAAACAATTCCAGATTCGAAGCATGAATGCTCTCTTTCGTTTCCCAAGTACAATCCCGATCATCAGTGCTCCATTGCATTTTGACCAGGCTAACAGATTTTCTTCAAAGCTGCTTCGTACCTCTATCAATAATACGAAGTGGCTTCCCCTCGACGGTAAGATTTGGATCAACATCCAAGCATACGAGAGCAGAAGGCTGAACAATGAAGGATGGTTCATGAAGATACCGACGAAGATGCTAAACTTGGAACACATTATGCACTCCAGAAAATTTCTCACGAAATTTTAAACGATAAGATAAGGAACCAAATCTCTCTAAGATGCGAAAAGGACTATTAAACCTAGGAGAGAGCTTCCATCTTCGACCAAAACGAATCACATTTCTTAATGGAAAGACCTACGGAAAACCTGATCACCAACAGAAAACTCTAGACTCCTCCTACGCCTATCAGCATACTTCTTCTGTCTATCCTGAGCAATCCTCTTCTTTCTCCTAATCTCCTCAACCTTCTCAGATGCTTCTAGAATCATATCAGAACCAAGAACCGAACGATTACTGGACCAGCAAGATGTATATTTGCAAAGGCGTCTATAAATAGCAACAAATGGAGCCATTGCGATACTAGCCTGATAACTATTGTTATAAGTGAATTCAACGAGATAGAGATTATCTTCCCAAGATCCTCCATAATTAAGGTCACAAGCATGAAGAAGATCTTCCACAGTCTAATTCTCTTTCCGTTTGACCGTCGGTCTATGGATGGTGACCGGTGCTTAGATTCAGACGAGTACCCAAAGATTCCTAAAAAGCTTTCCAAAACTAACTGGTAAAGATGAGGTCTCTTTCGCAAACAATACTGGCCGAAACACCATGAAGACGAATGATCTCCCTCATATAAATCTCTGCCAAACTAGAAGCGGAACGGTTGAATCTAACCAGAATGAAATGAGCTGACTTGGTCAATCTATCCACAATAATCCAAATACTCTCATTACCTCTCCTAGTCCCCGGTAATCCATCAATAAAATCCATATAAATTTGTTCCAATTTCCAATTGGAAACCTCATGGGGTTGCAATAATCCAACAGCCTTCTGATGATCTGCCTTAACCTGCTGATAAGTTGCACATCTACTAACAAAAAGGGAGATATCACGCTTTATACCCCTCTACCAATACAGCTTCTTCATATCATATTACATCTTCGTCGCACCTGGATGAAGAGAAAGTCTGGACCGATGATTTTCCCAAAGTAATTCTTTGCCCGATCCATCGACATTCGGGACACAAATCCGATTATTAATCCTCAAAATCCCTCTATCATCGATCTAAGCTTCACTTCCATCTTGGTTACTACCACCAACTTTGTTACGAACATTCTCCATAATTAGCCTAATTATCCTATCTCATCCTTCTTAGCAACAATATGATCCGTAAGAGAAGAAGAAACAACAAGCTGGCACAACATCGCCTTCTTTTGACTCAAAGCATCGGCCACAACATTAGCTTTCTCGGGGGTATGGTTGATGTCGAGGTCATAAGAAGCTAGAAACTCACACCAACTAACTTGCCTCAGATTCAAATCCTTCTGGGTGAAAATATATTTTACAGACTTATGATTCGTAAGAGCTCAAACTTAGTTCCGGAAAGACGATGTTTCCAAAGCTTCAAAGAAAAAACTATGGTAAGAAATTCCAAATCATGGGCTGCATAATTGGCTTCATGAGTCTTCAACTGACGACTAGCATAAGCGATAACCTTCCCATCCTGCATCAGAACGGCTCCTAAACCTTCACGACTGGCATCAGTGTATACCGTTAGTCCCTCATTTCCACTTGGAACGGTAAGAACTGGTGTGGAAGTAAGCTTGCGCTTCAACTTATTAAATGCAGTTTCACACTTATCATTCCATCTAAACTTAGCATTATTATGAGTTAAAGCAGTGAGAGGTGCAATAATCCGAGCAAAATTCTTAATGAATCTTTGATAATAACCGGCAAGTCCAAGAAAACTATGGATATCAGATGGAGTACTAAGAATTTCCCAATTCTAAAATAGAATAGGGAAAATAAGAACCAAGAAATAGATTGAATAACTATTGTACAAAGGAAAGAAGAGAAGATAGATTTACATTGATCGCGGCGATCTTAACTGGATCAATAGAAACTCCATTACAAGAAACAATATGTTTAAGAAATCAGACTTTAACTTTCCACAAATGGCATTTCGAGAATATGGCATTCAACTGATGACTTTTGAGAGTCTCCGAACAAAGCTCAAATGAGATTCATGCTCCACCTCTCATTTAGAGAAAACAAGGATATCATCGTCCAAGACTAGAACAAGCTTATTAAGAACATCATGGAAAACCCGGTTCATAAGGTCGGGGAATTAGTCAAACCAAAAGGCATGACTAACCATTCAAAGAAACCATCCTCGGAAGGGAAAGTGGTTTTGTAAATACTTTCCTCGGCAATTCTGAGCTGGTTGAAACCGGTGGCAAGATCAAGCTGAGAGAATACAATTTCTCCATAAATCTGATCGAACATACCATTAATGTGTGGCATTAGATATCTGTTTTTCATAGTGAGCTTATTCAGCTCTCTATAATCAACACACATTCTCAAAGAACCATCAGACTTAGTGACAAAAACCACCGCTACTCCCTATTTGGAATCACTGGGTCTGATAAAACCTTTGGAGAACAAGTCTTCGATTTGCTTCCTTAACTCAACCTTCTCACAGGGTGCTATTCTTCTGGGAGGAAGAACTACAGGTAGAGCTACAGGAACGAGATCAATACAGAACTCGATTTCTTGTTTAGAAGGTAAAGAAGTGATTTCACTAAATATGTCAGAATGGAGTTTAACGACAGGAATAGAATCAAGATCACTAAGGGAAGAATCAAGAGAATAGACAAAACTGCCTGCATACTCCTGAGGCATACAACACCAAATCAACAAAGGAATACCCATACCATCAACAAGAGATACAGTTCAGGCTTTACAATAAATAATAGCTTCATGATTCTTCAGCCAATCTCCTCCAAGCAATAGATCAAAAGCATCGAAACCAAGAGTATAGAAATCGCCAGAAAAATGATAGCCGGAGTAGAAGAGTTTCACATTATTATAAATCCTACTAAGGTTCATGGGACCACCAATAGGATTAGTAACACACAAAGGCACAGTTGCATACTCAGGTGAAAGGATATGCTCAAATTTACCATAAAGATCCACAGAAATGAAACTATATGAAGCTCTAATGTCAAATAAAACACGAAGAGGAAGATTAAATAAGGTAAAGGTGCTCTGGAGAGTACTTGGGTTTCACTAGGAGCAGGTGGGTTAGAGAAGTAACTACAAAGATATTAGATGGCTTGCCTTTCTGCTGAGTAGGACAATCCTGCTTGAAGTGGCCAGGCTGCAAGCAAATATGACAAAGATCACGCCTAGTCCTCTGAGCTGGAGGAACAGCAGCTTCGACTAAAGTAGGACAACTTGTGGCATAGTGCCCCTTCTGGTCACACTTGAAGCAAGTGATGGAAGAAAGATCAATAGGCTGCCTCCGGGAAGAAGAAAATCCTAAACCTGCATTCTTAAGCCAATTCTACTTCTAACGATGGAAATTAGACTTTCTCTTCTTAGAGTTGCCAGAAGAAGGCTGAGATGAAGCTGCACGTGCAATAGATGATTCCATAGAAGTGGGGTTCTCATATCAAATGGCCATATCCATCAATCCAGTAAAAGGGTTGTGTACATGAGAAATCAGATGATCATAGAACTCTAGGCGAGCTTTGGCTATAAACTTCTCATTCTTCTTAAGAGGTGTATCAATTAAGCTAGGACCAAACTTTGAAAGTTCGTTAAACTTCCGCTCATACTCATAAAATGACATATCCCCTTGCTTAAGATCCATAAACTCTCTGTATAGCTAAGACTTTCCAGCTTCTGGCATCCACTTCGCCATAAAAGCCTCCCTAAAATAAGATATCCAAACTTAAGAAAGATTCCAAAGGGATAACCTAAACTAAATTCAAAAGGACTAACTCAAGACAATACCTAAGCTGTTCCCAAGAAATATCTGCCTCAATAGTGTTGGCTGTAACAAACTCCCACCGTTCCAGGGCTACGTCCTGCAACTGCCAAGCTGCTAACTGAGGCTTTTGAGCGTCAGTAATCTCCAAACCATCAAAATCCTTTCCACACTCCTCAGCCACTACTGAGCCTCAATGATGGTCACTGATCCCGTAAACTTAGTACCACCTAGCTGAGTGAACTCCTTACATAGAATGGTAAACTTAATGGGTGCAACTGGTGTTGGAACTACGGCGACATCACGACCCTAACTTCTATCATTCCTTCGATTCATCTTCGAAATTGAAGAATGAATTTTAGGACCAAGATAGAGGAGAAAAACAAAAGACAAGATTCAACTAGAATGGAAATCCTAATAGAAGAATTCTATTAAACAAGGTGGATTCTAAAAGAAGGAAATTCTAAGAAAAGGAATTTGATTTTGAAATAAGACATTTTTATATCCAAAATAATCCTTGAAAAATCATTTGAAAAACCATTTTATACTTGAAAATACGTTCTCATGCAATGTATGATTCTAAGATTGATTTTACTCATTCTAGGGTATTTCTACCCAATCTTTAATGAGTTTTTGTCCCGTAGGCTAAGATTTGCCTAAAACCAAAGCTCTGATACCAACTGTAACATCCTACCATATTGGACCATTCAAATTGACAATAAGACCACACATGCCAGACTTGAATAATTCAAAACAACAGATTGTTAATAAAATTTGGGGTAAATAAAATTAGTCACAGATTCACAGACATAGAAAATCAGAATAATTCGCAGCGGAATAAACATAGGAGTTCATGAAGCTCCTAGATACACAGTCTCAAACTAATACATAATACACAAGTCTGAAAAGAAATACAACGGAAAGTTAGATACATAAATTCTCTACTACAAAAGCAAAAGCTGAGTGGAAATAACTGGAATGGAAATATCAAGTAGACAGCTAAATCTTTGGTGGATCTCTTGCTCCAAAAAGATAAATCAAAAGCTGTGAAACTTAGGCTGACCCGAGCGTTTAAAGCAAAACACAAAACATTCGAGTCAGGATATACATTCTTATTAAATGTAAATCAACTCAAGTGAACTGTGAAAGAAATGCATCGGTAACTTAAAGGATGCTTGGGATCGCCCATCCTTTAAGGATCCGTTAAACTATCTACTGTGTAGTAATATACACTATTATAATAATGTCTAAAGTAAACTATTAAAATAGCATTAAGGCGTTACATTTTCCCCCTTGACACATCTTATATATTACCGTAGTCTACACAGTACCGTAATCCCACTCGTATTGGCTATCGTTAGAGGGCACTCCATAGGTATGGTACAAAACAAACTCGTAGAAGGCGCGCTAGGGTAGGTGACATGGAACAACTAGGCAACGCCAGGGTAGATATACTAATTACACTTCCGGACTGTTGGTAACGCATAGCCACAAGTACCGCCTAACTCGATCCACACACTCCAATCAAAGGCACGCACCAAATAAATCACAATGTAATAGAATGGCTAATGATGAAGTATGTCCAATCGGAGAAGCTACATCACTTGGCCCGTCGATTACTCCTGTTTTAGCCACCTTATGCTAATTCATGGGTGTTAGGTGCATGTAAATATACCTTTAGGATCGTCGCCACCATCCTACTACATTTTGGAATCTCCACCGCGTACACAGTTGTTAAAGTGGTTTTCAGTATAGTCAGAGAGTATGCCCATATCTGATCCCAGTCTCTTTAACAACCAATCATTATTATAACCCATGGTTATATAAATTTCAAATGGTTCATATTGCATATCAAACATTTTCATTTCAAACCATATAAATTCCATATCATTATTCTTTTTAAAATAATATTCATTTTTCCAAAGTCGTAACACTTCCAAATTCATTTAATTATAAACCTTTGAAACGTAATAATTTAGAAATCCCAGCACTTTAAAAATGAAGCTTTTGGAACCATAACATTTGGAACTATAACCCTTTAGAAAATTGTAGCATTCTGGGAATGTCACCTTTAAGAAAACGCAGCAGTACAGAAATGCTACTGCAAGAATTCGCAGCGGTGTAGAATTTTTACTGTAAGAATTCACAATGGTGCAGAATTGTTGCTATAAGAATCCGCAGTAGTATAGAATTGTTACAATAAGAAATTGCAGCAGTTTTGAGTTGTTATCGTAAGAAATTACAGCAGTTTTGAATTGTTACTGCAATACTTTCTACTACTATAGTTTATATAATCAAATGGTTTATACTTTTACATTTTTTATCATAGCCATTCTATCATTCCTATTATATTACTCAAATTTAGCTATTTGGACATTAAGAAACCACATCTTTAATTAAATAGGTTTGTTACTATAATGTCAGATTTTGAAGCTGAAATCCTTATGTTAAGTTAAAAGTACGTTATTAACTTACACTTTATTTTCTTTTCAGTAAATAACATTTATCACTTTTATTACCCAAGTTATACCATTTACATAAGTTAAAATTACATTTTTTTCCCACAAAAACATTCATCATCTTAATCACTATTACATGAATTAAAACTTACAATTTATAAGTTAGAATGAAATACCATTATTAAGTCAAATCGGATTACTAAATTTCAATTAACCTTCACACTATAAATTAGATTCCAAAATTTTCATTTCCAACTATTTATTTCTTATAAAATTTTTACATATATAAACAAATTTACAGAAATCATTACATTAAATTCGAGTTGAGATTCATAAATAAAAATCAAACATACTTAATAATTTTTAGAAAAATCATTTTAAATCAACTACGGAGTCTATATATAATTCTCTATCCTAGGGTCAAGTAAATACGGATATATATCATTTCAATCTCAAATTTATAAATTTTTCGAGTTTTATATCATTTCAAACCCGCAATCCAAGTCAAATAAAATTGCTCGATCCTATCATTTCAGTGCACAACAATTTTTCCCAAATCTTAAGATCATTCGGGTATGTATCGTTTCAACCCATACGAAGGAACTTGCAGTATGGGAACAGAATATTAATAAACATAACAATATTCAACATATCATGGCATATGATCATAACATGTATAATATGATATGAAATAACATAATATAAACATAGGTGAAATTCTCAAATTGTATATACAAATCCATACAATTCCACTGTCATCAATTTACCAAAATATAAGTATATTGTCAAGAGTGATTACTCACCTTCATTGGTTAGAGAAGTGATTCCAGACACGACAAAGTGACTACAACAAGCACAACAATTACGGACAAGCTTGAGTTGGAGGAGAATCCAAATTTAAAGCTTTGACAAAATAAAATAAGTTACATATGTAAACAAATAATTCGCATAGAAAAATAAAAGTAGAAAATTATATATTTGCAAAATACATGAGAGGGCATGTCTAAAGGGTGCATAGGCTTAGCAATAGGCTTGCCTGGGCTCGGCCATAGGGGTTTGGACTATGCTAGGGTTAGGATTTGGATTTGGGTTCGTCCATAGGCTAGGGTTAGGGTTTGGGTTTGGTCTAGGCTAGGGTTAGGGTTTGGTGGCGGTGATGATGGTTATGGAAAAGGCAAAATCAAAAGGAAGGAGGTGAGATGGTTCAGCTATAGGGTTTTGGTTGGAGGAAGAGGAGATGGGTGTAGTGACAAGCACGACCGAAATTTGTTATGGAGAGGAGGTGGAAAATTGTAGAGGAAAGCAAAATTTTTAGGGAAGAAAAAGGTGAGGAGGAAGAATAAACTTACATCAATTTCTACAAAGGAACAAATGAAAAACGAGGAATCTAGAAAACCTTATGATATTATATAGTCATCAAAATCATGTGGCTTCTCATCTACTAAAGAAATTCCTAGCCTAATAGTACAAGCCCAAAATCAAAATGTAAATATGATAAATGTTAGAGGAAAATAACTGTGCAATACGCAAAAATTTGTAAATTTTGAGAAGTAGAATTCAAAATTTTACAAAACGAGAAATGAAAAAAATGTTAGAATTAAATCCATCTTCATAAAAAAATAGAGTGAAAGTTAAAAATTCAAATGTTAAAAAAATTTCACAGAAAATCAAACTTTGACCAAAGTTGACCAAAATTTGCATTTTAAGAAAAACCTTTATTTTATTAAATTTGGATGAACATTTCACATGAAATCCCAAAATATTACATTAAATTCCCAAATTTATCAAATTTTAAAATGATTATATTCAAAGTTTCAAATGAATTTTCATGTAAAATATTTCAAAATTTACGGGTTGTTACACCTTTTTTCTTCCTTATATCATGTTTCAAGAGACTCTTTAGTAAACTAGTTAGACTAAAGAGATCGTTTAATGAAAACTCTTCCTTGATTAACAAGTCGAGTTTATCAAAATATTGTTTCCTTCACGATTTTTGCCATATGTACACTTAATTTCCAAACTTGAACTTCAGTTTCGTGGAAGACCAAAGAGACCAATTTATCTATGAAATTCAAAATAATTACGCCAAATTACTATGTGGCTTACTTAGCCCCCTTCAAAGGAATGAGATTATTGAGAGTTTCCTCTCATTAACACTTCCTCGGGTTTGGAGTTTCCTTTAGCACTACCTTTTCCATTTGACCTTTTTTTGCAAATAATTCGAGTTGTTCTTTCTAAAACTAAGAATTAGCATGGGTAGGTAATTTTGGTTATTTCTGTGTTCATGTAACAGTTCTAATTATTCTCCAAGTTATCAATAAAATTCCTTAACATTACTTTTCCCTTTTTCTATGAAGATTAGTCGCTACTCATTTTCCAATTTAGGGTGAAGAGTTATCTTTATATCTTGATTATCCTAGTTTAGTCAATCGATTGGAAACGTACAATTTGGATGGGTGACTCCTTGGAGAACCATCCTATTTGTTCTACTTTTGGTTCATCAGCCATTGACAATGCTTAGGCCAATAAATGGTATGGAAAATATATGCATGCGAAATATATTTCAAAAATTCCCAAGAGATGGTCAAGGATCTCGAAAGGAAAATTTCTTCCAAGGATGACAAAATTTTAGGTTTAATATAACTTGAATTTGACACAAAAATCGATAAAATTAATGTATGCATTTTAAGTTTAGAGAAGACCTAATGAAATCAAAAAATCAATGTTAATCATATGAACTTATATTAATAGAAGGTGAGAAGGAATTGCATACCCCAATTCTAGCTAGATCTCCCAAAAGAATGCATTTGCATACCTCTTCTTCAACTTAGGATCGTTCGGCCCGTAGTAGTGGCATAATTAATCCAACTCTAGAAAATAAATCTGATGAACTTGCTTGGTTGGGTGGATCCTTCAA
Source organism: Allium cepa (assembly GCA_030765085.1). Taxonomy (NCBI): domain Eukaryota; kingdom Viridiplantae; phylum Streptophyta; class Magnoliopsida; order Asparagales; family Amaryllidaceae; genus Allium; species Allium cepa. Next base: position 216,928,639 of record CM060930.1, read on the forward strand.
GTTGGAGTGCGGTTAGAAAATAAATGATCCCTAGCATAAAAAGTTCATCGAAACATTCTAGGGCCTTAGGTTAAAATAATGATGCTAGAGCACGAAAAGAATGAAATTACACTTAAGATTCAGCTACTGGAGGATCGCAAGCATGAAATGTCTCATTAAGTCTCTCTGTTATGAAGCGCTAATAAAAATTATGAGAAGGCATTAAAAGCTGAAATTGACTCTATTGACACTCTCAACGTTATTCTCCACAAAGAAAAGAAGTGGAAGAAATACCTTCTTATATCAATTCAACATATTGTCGATCCTCCTACTGTAACAGACGTAGTTTTGTCGGGATCCGAACGTCGGTATTCTTACGTCCACTGTATCAAATGCCGCATAATCGAATGCCGGAAACCGAACTGTTATGGTTAAAAAGAAGAGGTAGAAGAAAAAGATAGAAGAAGTAAGAAAACAGAACAGAAACAATAACAGAATCTCACAGTCGCAGTGGAACAACATATAATAGATAAATGAATAATCTTTAGAACAAAGAACTATATGAGTTATTACATTACATTATCATCAGAGTGTACAACAACAATATACAATACAACAAAATAATGGACAGTTATACAAACGTGTCCTTACAAGTAAATTCTACAGCGGAAAGGATAATATCATATACAAGTAATACGTCTCGCCATCCAGCTCGCCACTTGAGCTCCATAGCACTTCTGAATCCAGAATGACCTAATAACCTGACTCAAGATTGCCCGTGTGGAAAATTATGGGCACCCAGAGTTTAGGAAGAGAACAATAAACTCCAGGTCAGTCATGGGACTGGTGTGAGAACTAAAAACAGTTATTTATCTTTTAAAACAACAACAACAATAGAAGTGGAAAATATCTGCAATGCTTTCGGAAAAATGAAACTACCATAAGGCCTCCCCGCACACACACAATGCAAACGCAGAATTAGAGGAGATTTCTCCTTATGATAGTCAAAGATGCTTACTATACAAAACAAATCATTTTTTTGATATTATTTTTGTGCATAGTGATGAAAGCATTTCGAAAATAGAATATAAATCTTAGCCAGCATAGACATTCTAAACTATGCCTACTATAGTAATGTGCATGTAAATGTGCATATTTTTACCGCCATATTTATTCTATTTAAATTAAATAAATGATCATATTGGGTATTTTAACCTGTTTTAAGCAAAATTCATATTAATTCAAAATTTTCACATATTCATCTTCATATAAGGGCAAAATGGCCATTTGTGCGCATATATTAAATTGAGAGAATTTAATTGGAAATTTCTATAATATTTTGTAGGAATTTAGCTTCTCATATTAGTGGGTTCATGATGAAACATGCATGCACAAAATGGATATAAAGGAATGAAGATGGAAATAATTCAAAGCGAAGATCTTGGAGAATCCCACCTACCCACCAACCTTAATGTACAAATTAAAGGCTAATGCACATGCTTATGGAGTTAATGGTTTCATGTACACTTAGTGGGGGATTAAGACATGTTAATGATTACTTGGCCTCCACACTTCCTAAGGTGCATTTTGGGCATTCTCCAAAAAAGTGAATTAGGGTTTTAAAACTTGTATATATACCCCTTATGTTTCATGTAATCTCCTCTCTCTTCTCTTAGTCTCTCTTAGGCCTCCTTCTCTTTAGTTTAGTTTAGTTTAGATCAAATAAAAGAAAGCTCTCTTTCTCTTTTCATGGCTACTTAGCCATTTTTATTTTATGTAATTTTCTTTTCTTTTTATGCAATGTTAATTAGTGTTTCCTTTTACTTACATGTTCATTTTCTTTCATGCTAGAAGTGTAGATTTACTTTTATGCAAGTAGAATAGTTTTCTTTTCATTTGCTTTCATTTTTATTTCCTTTTGTTTTCATGTTGCTAGGTACATTTGTTAATCAAATGACAAATATGAGAGGCTAAACCCCTTTAATTTAAGGGTAATGAAGCTCTCTAATTATGTAGCTTCAACTATTTATTAATTCATGCTCTCTTTTTGTGCTTAATGATGATGATGGAAACGGTTTACTAGTTGGTTTTGCTTTGAATTTTGATAGCCTATATTGTTGACCAAATAGGCTATGCTTAAACAATCACTAACACTAATTGCCTCTTCATCAAAATATGATTATGGCAAAAGAAAGTGGTTTGAAATTAAAATTTTATGGTCTATATTTCTAATCCATAGTTAATACTCCATACTTAAAATAGATTTCATTTTCATGTCATTGTCATCAAAGTTAGTAAGTACTTTAAGGGGTGTGTTATAGTTTGATGGCTTATGTTGGCTAATCAATAGCTCAAATATGTCATACTTATGATAAACACATCAATTAAAACACTAATGACCATAAAAGAGAGATCATGATTTCATGTGTTGAACTACATGGTCTAGAGCGTGGATTTATTTCCTAAATTGTCACTTAACTCTTATATTTGCTTCTCTTTTCTTTTAGTTAGTTCTCTAATTCTCTAGCTTAACTTTCACTAGACTTTGGTTTAATTTGATTGAATAGAATTTTAAAATCATCAATTCCCTGCGGATCGACCCGTATTCGCCACGTACTACATTTGTACACCCTGCGCTTGCGGTTATTTTTAATTTAAATTCGTTCGACATTTTTCTAAACCGATAGAATTTCTGTCGACGAACAAGTTTTTGGCGCCATTGCCGGGGAATTTGTTTTGATTTTATTCTCTATTGTTCGAATTATTTTCATTTGATTTTTATTCTGTGTTTGTTTGTGTGTTGAGCGCATTAAAACGAAAAAGAAAGAAAAAATTGTAGTGTGTATGTGTGATTTTTGTTGGTAATTTGTTTGTATGCGTTTGCTTTTCTAGTTTCATTTGCATTTACCACTAAAAAAACAGGGACAAACACAATTTCAAAACAAATTTTTTGTTATTGTCTCTTTTCATTTACAAACTACTACATTTTACATAATCAAAAAAACTACATTTCATTATACTTTGCATTTCACTGTGCACTTCTGTAATACACATCCCCTGCCTTCACATCAAACATTCTTCCTCCACAAACATTCTTACTGTTAGTGTGCTGCATCACAGCAACCTACCTCATTCTTTTATTCCTTAACCAACTTACTCAACCGCTCCTACGCTTCATTACCGCTGCACCAGCAATTCATACACCTCACTGACTTATTGCATTTCATTACTCTCTGAAACATCCATTCCTACATCCCTTACAACCATCAAACTACCCCCGCAACAACTTCAAGCTGCATCATTCACTGCTGCAAACATCACGTGTCATCCAAACTTCATACACCTTCAAACACCACCATTTCTCTGCTACTTCAATCCCCTACTTGAACACACCCATCACTAGTTGCAGCAACCACAACCTTCAATTTGAACGCTTCGAACATCACCATCTCGCAGCAAATCGAACGATTCAAACCAACCCCGTCACTTCGAACAAACTCGAGCTCGACTGAAACCCCATAACGCCTACCACCATCACAACTATAAAACCTCTTTGTCCACCACAGCCACCTCATTCATCTCATCACTTAAACTTCACCATACTTCACAAACCGTCATCACAAAAACTGCACACATCAACTCCACCTTCATCACACCTGCTCAAAACAACATCATCCATAAAACCTCTTCCAATTAAAACTTCTGCAACCATAATCAACAGCACTGCCATTGACATTCACTTCAGTTAAGTATTGAACCACAACCACCAGTTCAACTTCCCTGAACCTCGCCTCGCCTCGCCTGATTCTCCCAGAACCACCTGCCAAAAACGTATTATTCAAACCAAATCACTCACCCACTCCTCCACTTCTACAACATCCAATCAGTCCCCTACCAAACCCAAACTCCTCTCTGTAACTTCATCAACCTCCTAAAACCTCAAACGATCCGCAACTGGAACAAGTTTAACCAAACATTCACCAGACATCACGGCGTATAAAAAAAGAAGGGCGAATATAAGTTGCGACCTCACCTAGAAACGCCATCGACCACCATACATCATCCACTTCCCTCACCAAATTACGACTCCTCGACCAACATCGACAACCCGAAGCCAAACCATCACCGAAGCTTCAACCTGATAAGCAACCAATCGCTGAACAAACCAATAATCCCAAATCGCAGCGCCAGAATCGAATAGTGCACTATTTTGTTGGAGTTTCGATTGATTTTCAATTGAAGAATAGAACTTTCAGCTGTGAATTTTAATTTTGTGTGGTTACTGGAGTTTAATCGAGTTATCTTTGAAGTCTATAAGGAAGTCATTTCGGTTTTGATAATAGTTGCGGGCTTTTGGGCCGGAATTCATTTTTTTTTTAGTTTGATTAAGTTTTTGCCTTGTTTTTTTAAGTTTTCTCCAATAAAATAAAAAAAAGAATCCTTTGTTTTTGAATTGTTTAGACTTTTCTATGAGTAGTCATTTTCGTTTATAATAAAAAGGGAAGTTTCAATTTATTTTAATTTGTTTTGTTTTGCTTTGGTTTTTTCTTAAAAAAAATGAAAACAAAAATAGTTGTGTATATATCTTGTTTTTATTTCAGGTTGCCCAAGCAGAATTGTAGAAGAAGCAGAAGTGCTTGCTAAAATAAATTGCTTGCTTTACTGAGCTTGCCAAAAAAAACAACTGCTTGCTTGTTTATAATTTTTTTTATTTGCCTTACAATGTACATATTTATTATTTTTGTTTATCTCGCATTGGTGTTTGCTTGCATTTGAAAAAAAATTCAAAAACCAAAAAAAAAAAAATTCATTCGTAGTTGCATTGTTAATACACGTTTAATTTCTGCTTTGCATTTCATCATAGAATTTGTTAATAATAACGGTTAGACATCGATAACACTTAATTGTATATTAACAATTTGTCTTCTTTGAACAATTTAATTTCTTGGTGTCTAGGCTACGGCAGGGTAATAACTATTTATAAATATTACGATGATTCGTAAATATTATAGTGGTTGTTCCATAGAAGGTACTTAAACCTTCAGCTGCATTGCTACGGTGATTCGTGGTGCACCGATAAATCATGTCCGTTACCTGGCTGAGAACTATCTTGTTTATCTAAGACAAAGTGTGAATATACAATTTTATGTTAACTCAGGATAAATCATTTGTAATTAATCACTGCATTCATTTAGTTACATTAGTTCATGCATATTTAAAAAAACAAAAAAAAACATTTCAAAAACAAAGAAAAAAAATTTGAGAAACCAAAAAAAATCAATTTCCCTTTTGAAAAATAAATTCCATTTGTAAATATTTTTCTTTTACAAAAAAAACACAAAAACATTCTTGAAAATGTCCGAGTTTCCCCACTCACTTGAATTTTACAATAGTTGTGAAAATCAATATAATCCATATGATTTCACTTCGTATACAAATGGATATTTTAACGATAACTATTCTTTAAACAATTTGAATTTTGAAAAACAATGTTTTCAAAATGACGACCAACCCTCGAATCTCGAAAATAACATTTCATCTCTACTTGAAATCTCTACACGACAAAATCAAATGACAAATGATTTGTATTTGTGCTATAACTCAAATCAAAGTTTTCAAAATAATCAAAATTTGAATTCACTTCAAAATTCAAATGATTTCGAGTGTAACCCATGCCAATTCAATTTCGAGCTTCAAAATGAATTTCAAAATCAAGATGGAAATGTGAACCAATTTTCAAATAATTTTGGCAATGGGAATAGCTTCAATAACGATACGATTGAAAACTTTGGTTGTCAACAAATTCAGAATGAAAATTTTCAAATTAATAATCATGAATTTGATTTTGTTGACCAATGGAAAAAGATTACGGGGATTTATTACTTGAAAAATACAAAAAAATTCGTGAAAATCATAATCAAATCTCAACCCACGAAGAATCAAAAAATAATCTATCGTTTATCGAAATTGAAAATTCTTGTTCTCAATAATTCCAAATCGAAACTTTTCAAGTTAATAATTGTTTGTGGCAAAATTGGGCACAACACTCGTCGGAAGTTTTTGAAGAGATAATAAATGAAGAAAGTAAATTAAAATGTGGATTATCTAACAAAAACTCCAAATAACAGGAAGTAAATTGCACAAGAGATAACGATTTAGAATGGTTCGGCGTATTGCCTACGTCCACTATGAAGTTTTGTTATTTTATTGCTTGATATTCGAAGAATACAACTTTTTTATGTCAAAATACAGCAAGTAGTAAGCCAAAATTCGAAATCAAAGGCAGCAGTGGTGCCTGAAGCAATTCTGGCAGCGTCCGGGCGTTCTCTTACTCTCAAAATTCTCCGATCCCTTTTCTGAATGGCTAGGGGCTTTATTTATAGGTGTAGAGGGCTGATATTTCGCCTAAAATCAGGGGAGAATGCTTCTAGCACGTGTGGGGGGCCCACATGGCCGAATTCTGGAGATCCGGGCCCACTTTGGGATCGATTCGACCCTTGGTTCGAATCGATCAAAAAAGTGTCCAATCATGATGAAACTTGGTGTGGACATTCTTCTATGTATATGCAAGTTTCTGTGAAAATTTCATAGCATTTGGATCAGTATATCTCGAGTTATGATCGATTCAAGATGGTGTGTTTCGCCCTATGGATTCGTTCGAATCGATATGGTTCGAATCCATAGGGTCGAATCCATGCTTCTGCACGTGAAGGCGATGACGTGGTGCACATGCTTCGGGTCAATCCTCCTTTCCCTCCGAGTTTTCTGGGTCATACCCTAGGTTTTAGCCGCGTTTACTTGGTGGATTCGAGATGTTGGATTCGAAGGTGCGCTACCTTCGAATCGGTGGAACCGGCACTCATTCGAATTGAATAAAATATGGTACTGTGGATCGATTCGAAGTTGTCTCGATGTGGGGATTCGAAGATAAGCAGGGAATGGAGTCGGAGCTCGCTCAATTGCATGGATTTGAAGGACTCTTCCTTGATGGATTCGAAGGTGGAAGATGGTTTCATGGATTCGAACTAGGGCATACGAGTATGGATTCGATGCATGGCTATCTGAGGGTTTGCTTGATGGATTCAAAGTAAAGGTACTCCTCATGGATTCGGAGCAATATGCGTCTGATGGATTCGAAGCAAATCGTATGAGGGTGGATTCGAACCATTGCTATCTTGATGGATTCGAGGCACGGCTACATCTCATGGGTTCGAACTTATGCAAGGATGATGGATTCGAAACCAAGGCTTGGTCCTGTTGGGTTCGAACCAGGGCTATTCCTTCCACTTTCCAATGGCGATGACTTAAGCATATGAACTTGGATTGTCTCGAAATTCGGAACGTTGGCTTCTATGGCTTTGTTTGACGTGCCTTAACAATTATAGCCCGATCCGGACTCGGGAAAATTCATCTGTATTTGTAGTTATCTGGCAATCATCCAATGTCGAGGACGTGTGATCCCGTTTTTCCAGTCAACTCCTTGGTATCTCGGCCTTGCCAAAAGGCGGGATAACATTTGCCCCCCAAAGTACGTCTTGTGTAAACATGACGTGCTTTGAAAAGTTGCAGTCTCACGTTGGACAATCGGGACATGCTCTTCTGAAAGTTGTATTCTTTATTGCTGCAATTAACCGTCGTATGATTGTGATTTGACTGTTAGTCGTTGAAACCATGACGAGACGAACATTTGATCCCTGTAAATGTTAAAGGTCAAGTGTTAGTCATACACATGTGCATATATGTACCCCTTTGGTTTTGGTTAACGTTGCGCGATTGCCAGTCGTTGTCAGTTCGGTTTGTTATCGAATTCTGCATCGGTCCTCTCCTGAACCGATCTTGAGATTCGAGTTGAGACACTGTTTTATGATTGTCTATAATCGTCCTCTTGTATCGATCCTCTCCTGAATCGATGTAAAAGGTAGACAATAATTTTTCCAAATTGAAGCGATTCGTCCGTTCTTATCGGTGGATTTTGATGGATTCGAAGGCATGTATGTTCGAAGCGACAGCTTTCGAATCCATGGTTCAATTGGTCTTCATGCTTCGAATCGATTGGATTTTCAATCCAACCTTTGCTCGATGGCTCCTTCGAATCGATAATGCCTCGCATCGATCCTGCAGGGATGGATTCGAACGTGCAATGGATAGGAAGGCAATGGATTCGAAGCGATGTATGGACTCGGCCGTGTGATGGATTCGAAGCAACGGCTTGACGCTAGGATGGATTCGAACGTAGTGGGTGATTGAGCGGTCGTTCGAATCAATGGAGCATGGCGAATGACCGGTGGTAAAAGGTCAATACGACCGGGAGACGAAGAGCCACAACTCATTTCTTGAACCCACATAAATACGCAAGGCCATCTTCACTTTCACCTTTTACTTTATTATCATTCACTGTAGCTATTTCTTCGACTCGACCCTTCAAAGTAGGAAACTACTTTGTCTCTGCACGAATTGATAAAATTCCACCAAGTCTTTATTTGCAATCGAATCCATTCAGGTAACCAAGGGATCGATTCGAGCGTAGGGAATAATAAAACCGGGGTTTCTAGCATCGATTCAATCCTTTCTTTTGAAAATCATGAAGGGTTGTGAGATCTGGAATGGGTCGACTCGATGGGCCTGAGGAACGAAACCATTCAATTCGTATCGATCGTAGAATGCTGTCTTGGAGGAGCGTAAATATTGATGGACGCTATCTTCCTTCATGGCTTCGCATCGATCCAGGAATGAACGGTTCGAATCGATCTTGAATGCAAGGCTTCGAATCGATGGTTGTAAAGGAAGAAGGGTCTCGTGCTGATCGATTCGAAGTAACGGTATTCTGATGGATTCGAAGGTGTTCAATATTAATCGATTCGAAGTTAAGCAGAGCTCATGGATTCGAATTGCTTCTCTGTCCCAAGGCCTCATCGAGTCGAACTACACGGAGTCGGGGCGTATCGATTCGAAGTTCGTCAATTCGACTCGTATCGATTCGAAGTTCATCGATTCGACTCACATCGATTCGAGTCGATCGATTCGAACATCCTTGCTTCTAAGACTCCCACTCCTCTGATTTGCTCCAACATCTGAACTACGACCAATTTCAAGTTGAACTTTAACGAACTCACTGAACTTTAGCATACTTGATTCCGCCGAGCTTCGGCCTTGCATAATCGAATTTGACTTGACCTCTCTTTTGGAGTTCGTCGATGGCACCATGACTTAACCAAAATATAATGATTTTATACTTGAATTGGTCAGTAGCATCTGGATGGCATGGAAGTGACGGTCAGCGATGACGGTCATTTTCATTCCCAAATTCCAAAGTTTCGTTGTTCGGACATTTTGTTTCAACTTTTGAAATCTGCTTAAGTTATGCATAGCACTTGCACAGCACGACATATTCATACACTATACACTGGGGGGATGCACGGGCTTTTTATGTATTTAACGCCGCTTTCTGGTGAGTTAGTTAATTATGGAATCTTCGAGTTCTCAACAACAAGAAACACAAAGCTCGCCTTCTCCAGTGCTTGAGATTCCGGAAATCCCTCCTAAAGTCATAGATCCTGCTCCGGATGAGTTGCCGGAGGCCATATTTATCGAAGATCCTGTCGATTCTGTCCAGTCCAATATCTCGGAGTCTCTGTTGGGCCGGATATGTTCGAAACATAACATATCCCTGGACGATGTTTTATTACCTAGTGCCAGTGACATACTACATAACCCACCTGAAGGATATAGTGACTTTTACCGCCATGCCTGCGCGGCTGGATCTCTCCCTCCTTTTAACCAATACATCAGAGAGATGCCGTCATATTTAGGAATTGCTCCTTCACAACTCCATCCCAACGGGCATGCATTGCTGAATAGCGTCTTTGTCATATTTATGGATTGCCTTTTTCGCCCGCCAAGGCCAAACGAGATCAGGCACATATTCAATTTCAAGAGTAGGGGTGATAGCCCGTCTTTCACTTTTCTGGAAGCGGTCAGAAACTGTCAGGTTGTGACTGGGGCCTGGACCGGCTTAGCTATTTCAAGAATGAGTGGTTTTTTGTTCGATGCCCCCCTGGGTTTGCCAGGAGATGGTTATCCAGACGTAAGCATCATAATTCGTCTTTGAATGGCCACTTTTAATACTTGCACTAATGCTCTGTTACTCTTACAGCCATCATTTCGAGACCTACCGGTGGGCATTATAGGGGCATCGTTCAAAGCTTGCAAAGGGTCCCAAGCGACTCAAGGCACATCGACTTGTTGTTGACCGACGATAACTTAAGGACATTGGGTTTGATTGGGATGAGCCAGAGTATTGTAATTGAAGGGTTGGCAAAATCGGCCTCGAGGAAGAAGAAGAAAGTGGCAAAAAGAAAACCTGGCATTGTGATAAGAGAAGCGAGCGATGATGAAAGAACGCCCACGGACACTGAGATAGCAGCCGACCTTTCCCGAATAGAAGAGGGTCAGAAAGGCATGACTGCTGTACCTAAGTTTAAGAGATGGAAGTCTGTAGTCGTAACCCATTCCAAACCTGGGGTTACTGTCTCCGGTGCCTCTCCTCGCCAGTCCGGAGACTTTTTCACAGGGCTGGACGATATTCCCATTCCGGACTATGCATCTCTCCACCACGGGTCCGGGTTAGAAGAGCTCCAGGGTGTGCTTGATATAAGCGAACCTTTACCCGTTAGTGTAATCGACGCTTCTGCTTGGTCGGGGGGTTCGCGCATCTATACACTTTTCACAACACTTCACGACTTCCACATGCATTGTAGTGCTTTTTCTTGGTACTTAACTGAATTGTTTCTTCTTTATAGGTGCCATGTCGGATCGTCCTTCTACACTTGATAGACTTCGGCGAGTGCATCATTCTTCATCTTATTACGAATCTCGCCGCAGGGATTCTGACCGTGATCGTGAGCGGAGGCATTATGAGCAAGAGCATCGTGAAAGGGGCCATTTCCGATATTATTCTAGCCAGGAGCGTTCTGATAGGGACCGAAGGTACCGTTCACCCTCTCGTTCTCCTCCACCACCCAGAAGCCAGGCACATGCAGTTGAACCTTCGCGACAACAGCCATCTCTACAGATCTCAAAACCTGGTCCACATCGTTCAAGGACTGATACGGCTACGACCGTAACTGTGGAGGAGGCCCCTCTCGAACCATCTGGTGAAGGGGATATAAGAATTGCTCAACTGAAGAAAGATTTTCCAGAAATATGCTTCGACGCTTATATCTTTCCACCCAATCTCAAAAGGATTCACGAAGAGGCTGTGAACACCGCCCTCAGCTATACCCGTGATTTTTATGCTCAGTATAAAGAATGGTACAAGGCGGCTGTCAAAGCATCGAAATTAGCCTTCGATCGAGCCAAAAATACTGAGAAACTGGAAGCCGACTTGGCTCAGAAGAACCGCATTGTTGATATACTTTAATCTGAAACGGAATCCTCTCGTAAGGCCGAGGTTGAGTCGCTGAAAAAGGTCGATGAGACATTAGTTGAGATGGCGAAGATGCAATAGGCGCATTGCACTTTAGTTGAAGATTTGGACCATCGTTACAAAAATGTTGAGGCCGAGCGGGATGCGGCGGTTAAAGAACTTGATGAATTAAAGGCTAAGCTTGCCGATTTGAGAAAGGAAAAAGATGATGCTAACATGGCCGCACAAGAAGCGTGCGAGCAAGTCGTGTCTCTCCGAGTTGAGCGTGATGCGGCGGTTGCTAAAGTTGAAGCGGTGGAGGCAGAAGTGGAAGGGAGAGTTCAAGCAGAGATATTCAGGGTAGAAGCCGAGTTTGATGAGCTTCTTGACACTTACAATGCTAATGTGCTTGAGCACAGGAATCTCTCGTGGCTCGGAGATTATTCTATGCTTCTACTCAATGCTTGGAGAAAATTGGCGGCGAACAAGAAAGCATCTCTCCTTGAAGGTGCCGTGGATGAATTTGAACTCGAGTCTCGCTTGTTGAGCGAGGAGGAAAGGAAACTTCTCCATGAGGCGATGATTTCTGCTGAGAGAGAGACTTGGTTTTCACCATGTGGAGACCGGCGAGGGTTCTGGAGCTGCACATTGTAGTGAGGATGTTTCAGTTGATGCCCCGACCTCGTCTGGGGTTACTGCTACAGTTGGTCCACATGTTGTTCCTGCTTATAACCCGGATCGACCGGAACTGTCTCTTGGTACAACTACTGTTTCCGAACTCGTCTCATCACCGAGCCGAGGCAAAGAAGGTATTTCAAATGTTCCTTAAGTGTTTGTAGAATGAAGAACTTGGAACAAATCGATTGACTAATTATTCTCATTTCTTTTCGACCAGTGACTGAAAGTGATGCGCCAGCACTTCCAGTACCACAAATTTCGCAGCCAATGCAAGGAGCTGTCGTTACTGAGGCTATTACAACTACCGCCGTAACCGGCGAGATGGGAGAGGGGAGTTCAATGTCGTTTGATGTTTAGATGATTGAGGAACTTCTCAAGCAGCCCTGTGAACCTTTTACCGATCCTTCCTTTGCAATGGGTAGAGTCGCCCCAACTTTTAGCTAGTTTATGCCGACTATCAGTGTATCCAGCGCTGCTCGATCTTCCCGAGAAGAAGAAATCCTTGCCGAAATAAGCGTTGAAATGGCTGCGGTTACGATGGTCGATGGTTCCGGAAGTGATGTTGCTCCACCAAGCTTAACTCCTTTAATGGTTATTTCTCCTGCCGGCACAGCTATAACTTCTAGTGTCGAAGCTCCACCAACTGTTATGGCTTCTCTACCTCCGGTTCGTCCTCACAAAAGGATCTCTATCCCTTACAGCTCTGAGGAAGACATTGATACTATGCCAGATCCTTAGGATGCTCCAAAGAAGGACAAAAAAATCTCGCAAGAAGCCGGGTAGTGGGTCTAGCGGTTCAACCCCGAAGAAGAGACCCCGGAAGAAGAAGGAGTGAACTTCTCGTTTTATCATGTGGTTGTGAAATGGCAATTCTTTTTACTTCTCCTTTTTTAGGCCGTGTATAAGTGTGGATTCGGCACTAACTTTATGGACTGTTTTTTGTTTTGTCATGTAATCAAACCCCTTTTTTGTTTGTTGATAAAAATGAAAAACAACTCTTTTCTCTTTTGCTTAAGTATTGCGTTGATTAGCTCGTGCTCACATATGTCATAAGCCTTCAATACATGTCCACACTTCGGGGACTTAACACAATTTGCAACTAGCAGTTCGGCCCATATACTGGGAACTTATTAATTGTCAACGTTTATGACTTAGTTCGCTCTCCGGGGACCTGTAATTGATGTTTATACCCCAATTCGCATTCCGGGAATTTGGAGTTAGTGATTTATACTCCATTTCGCGCTCCGGGAACCAAGAGTCGGTGTTTATGCTCCAATTCACATTCTGGGAGTTTAGAGATAGAGTTTTATATTCTGGCTCGCACTCCAGGAACCAAAGGTTGAAGTTTATACCCCAATTCGCACTCTGGGAATTTGCAGTTAGCTCACACTCTAGGAGCGATAGATTTATATCCCGGTTCGCGCTCTGTGAACCGAGAGTTGAAGTTTATACTCCAATTCGCACTGTGGGAATTTGGAGTTGGCTCACACTCTGGTAGCGATGGATTTATATCCCGGTTCGCGCTCCGGGAACCGAGAGTTGAAGTTTATACTCCAATTCGCACTCTGGGAATTTGGAGTTGGCTCACACTCTGGGAGCGATGGATTTATACTCCGGTTCGTGCTCCGGGAGCCGAGAGTTAATGTTTATACTCCAATTCGCACTCTGGGAATTTGGAGTTGGCTCACACTTTGGGAGCGATGGATTTATACTCCGGTTCGCGCTCCGGGAACCGAGAGTTAAAGTTTATACTCCCATTCGCACTCTGGGAATTTGGAGTTGGCTCACACTCTGGGAGCGATGGATTTATACTCCGGTTCGCGCTCCGGGAACCGAGAGTTAAAGTTTATACTCCAATTCGCACTCTGGGAATTAGGAGTTGGAAGAGGGATTGTCGTGCATCAATCCCTGTTTATGTTGATGTAGTGTTCTGCCCCCGAGCTCGGGTTTCACTTAGCGAGTGACCGGTCGTATCACAGTCACTCTCTATTTGAATAAATCCCACCGCGTGATGGAACTTAGCTCTCCGTGCATCGTGATATTGTACGTCATATTCAGTAAATCATAGCTCTGTCTCAAAGAGATGGCATTTTATTGCTGAAATGAGAAAATATGGCAAAGTCAGTTGCCTTATTACAAATTTAAATCTCGAAATACTAGAATAAAATGCAAAGGGATAAATTGATAGAAAATAAATAAGTGAAGTCTTTTATATGTAGTAGCGATGAAGACTTTCGCTATTCCAAGCCATCGACAAAGTAAGACCGTCAACGGTCGATAATTTGAACGTGCCATCTCCGAGCTTTTGTGAAATCACATACGGCCCTTCCTAATTTGGCTTCATGTGTGAAGGAATCGGATAGATCCTTTTAAGTATGAGGTCACCGAGTTCGAAGGTTCGCGGACGGACCTTGGCATTGTACAGTCGGGCAACTTGACTTCGATATGCAGCTGCCCTCAAGTCAACCTCTTCGCGCTTCTCATCGAGTAAATCCAAAGATTCAGCGAGTAGTATAGCATTTGTTTTCGGATCATAATATGTTACACGATGAGAGTGCACTTCCATTTCGACTGGAATAACGGCTTCAGAGCCGTAAGATAGAGAAAACGGGGTATGACCGATTGCAGTTTTATGAGTCGTTCGATAGGCCCTTAATGCCATAGGAAGTTCGTCGACCCATTTGCCCTCAGATTTTTCCAGTCGCTTCTTTAGAATGGACTTGATAACTTTATTAACAGCTTCAACTTGACCATTTGCTTGAGGGTGCGCTACTGCAGAGAATTTCTTATGAATGTGGAATCGTTGACAGAAATTCTTGAATTCGGCACTGTCGAATTGGGCTCCGTTATCGGTGATGATAGTATGTGGGAGACCAAACTGGCAGATAATGTTACGTACTACAAAGTTGATTACTTTCTTTGTCGTAATTGTTGCAAGAGGTTCAGCTTCAGCCCATTTAGTGAAATAATCAACTGCGGCGATGGCGTACTTCGCACCACCTTTGGCCAGAGGCAATGTGCCGATGATATCTATTCCCCATACCGTAAATGGCCAAGGACTGACCATTTGAGTTATCTCAGTAGGCGGGGCTCTAGGAATTCGAGCGTATTTCTGGCATTTGTCACATTTTCTAGCATAGTCTACAGCATCGCGATTAACAGTATGCCAATAATACCCATATCGAAGTATTTTCTTTGCAAGTGCTTGCCCTCCAGTGTGATCGCCACATTCTCTTTCGTGTACATCGTGTAACACTCGTTTGACTTCATCGTGCGCGATACACCAGAGGAGAGGAACTGAGTATCATCTCCGGTACATGACTCCATTTTGAATAACAAATCGTGGGGCCTTTCGTAGAACTTGTCTTTTCTCGCTTCGACGCTCGGGCAATACACCACGTTCGATATAATCTCGATAAGGAGTCATCCACGACTCCCTATTGGAGGCAACTTCAAATGTGAAATCGGTCTCCCTTCGATCAATGCTCGAGGAGGATAGGGTTTCAACCGGAACGGCCCCCTACTACTGAGCTTCACCCGTACTTGCTAACTTCGCCAACGAATCAGCTTTCTGATTGTGCTCTCGGGGTATGTAGAAAATGGCATGGTAATCAAACTGATCGAGCATCTCCAGAACTCGAGTTAGATAAGCGGCCAATCTTCGGTCTTTGGCCTGATATTCCCCTCGAACCTCACATACTATCAACTGGGAATCACAGTAGATCTCTACAGCGATGATTTTCAGATCACGGGCAAGCTTTAGTCCGGTAAGTAGAGCTTCATACTCGGCTTCATTGTTAGTTGCGCGGAACTCGAATTTTAAAGCATAACATATGGATCGTCCCTCGGGGGTTTCAAGCACTACCCCAGCTCCTGAGCACCGATCGTTTGACGCACCATCGGTGTACAGCTTCCAGATGTATTCGGGAGATTTGCTGGTCTCGGGCAGGTCTTCAGAAACAGTGAATTCGGCTATAAAATCTGCTAGGACTTGACCGTGAATGGCTCTTCTTGGAGTATAAGTGATGTCGAATTGACTCAGTTCGATGTTCCATTTTAGTAAACTACCAGACGTCTCAGGCCGCGTGAGGACCTGTCGTAACGGCTGATCGGTGTACACAGTAATAGGATGAGCCTGGAAATATGGACGGAGCTTCCTCGAGGCAATGACTAGGCAATATGCCAACTTTTCAAGCTTTGGGTAATTTCTCTCGGCTCCGGTCAATCGTTTACTCACGTAGTAGACCGGTTTTTGCACACGGTCCTCCTCCCGAATCAACGCAGCACTGATTGCATTTTCAGATACCGCCAGGTAGAGATATAACTGTTCATGATCTACAGGCTTTGAAAGGATTGGTGGTACGGAAAGATGTTGGATGAGCGATTGAAATGCGCCCTCACATTCTGCAGTCCATTCGAAGTTTCGTTTCCCTTTTCGAATCAAATCGAAGAAGGGAATGCATTTTTTGGTCGACTTTGAGATAAACCTGCTCAGTGCTGCAACTTTCCCATTAAGACTCTGAACTTGCTTTATGGTTCTCGGAGTTTGAAGATTTCAGATAGCCCAGATCTTCTCGGGGTTGGCTTCTATTCCTCGGGCATTGACAATGAACCCAAGGAATTTTCCGGATGCCACTCCGAAATGACACTTTAGTGGATTAAGCTTCATCCCGTATTTCCGGAGGATATTGAACATTGACTCCAAGTCTTTGACATGATCATCGGAGTATCGTGACTTCACCAACATGTCATCTACATAAACCTCCATAGTCTTCCCAATCTGATCGGCAAACATTCGGTTGACTAAGCGTTGATAAGTTGCGCCAGCATTCTTTAATCCAAAAGGCATGACCTTGTAACAGTATAATCCCAAGTCGGTTACGAAGCTTGTGTGTTCTTGGTCGGGTACATGCATGGGTATCTGATTGTAACCTGAGTAAGCATCCACGAAGGATAATAATTCATGTCCGGCGGTTGAATCTACCAGTTGATCGATTCGGGGAAGCGGAAAGTTGTCTTTCGGGCAGGCTTCATTCAGGTCAGAGTAATCGATACACGTTCTCCATTTCCTGTTTGGTTTTTCGGACAAGTACGGGATTGGACACCCATTCTGGGTATAAAGCGTCTCTAATGAACCCATTCGTCTTTAATTTCTCGACCTCTTCCTTAAGGGCGGCAGATCTCTCTAGATCCATACCATGTCTTTTCTGTTTGACTGGGATATACCGCGGGTCAATGTTCAAAGTGTGGCTCGCAATGTCCGGCGAGATTCCACACATATCAGAGTGCGTCCAGGCGAATACGTCGAGATTCACCCGGAGAAAATCAACCAATTCCTGTTGTGTCTCTTGGTTAAGCTGAGACCCAATCTTCAACATTCTCGAGTCATTGTGATCATCGTCAATCGGGACATCGATGGTTAGCTCGGCCGGAGAAGCTTGACTTTCCGTAGATTCTTCTTTATTATCACTGTCCCTTGGATCAAGATCCTTTTGGAATTGGTTGTGGTGCCCAGGCCGAGGCCCAGGCGCTAATTGTCAATCGTCAGTGAAACGGACGCAGAGAGATTCCTCTACGCCCTTTCCTTTTTCTTTTCGCTACGCCTCCCGCAGCTCAGCAACATAACAGGCTCTTCCAGCAGCCTGATCTCCTTGTACAACTCATATCCCATGGTCAGTAGGGAACTTCAGAGTTAAACACCATGGGGCAATAGCAGCCCAAAATTCAGCAAGGGTCGGTCGGCCCAAAAAGGCATTGTACGGAGAAGGAATATCCAAGACAACAAATTGCAACATCTGAACTCTTCGGCATTCTCCCACTCCCAACTCCACCGGCAATTCAACCATTCCGGTTGGTATCGTCGCACTCCCGTTGAAGCCGTGGACTCGTGATTGACAAGGTTTTAAGTCCTTAGCTTCCATTTTCATTAAATCATATGCTCTTTTAAACAGTATGTTCACAGAACTCCCACCGTCTACCAAGATCCTCTTCATCCAAGCAGGACCAACTTGAGCGGATATGACCAAGGGTCAATTGTGGGGGCTTCGACTTTATCGGCATCTCGATTTCTAAATACGATTTCATCAGCCATCGTCTTTAGTTGTTTAGCTGGTGTTCCGTCTTCAGAGTTACTATAGCATTCAAAGACCACATGCCTGATCGAGCTAACATATGACTCCATTTCTCTCCAGCTTCTGTCTGCTGGATGGGGACCACCACTTATTGTATTGATAACCAACCTTCTGCCCGTACGAGCGGGTTCACCTTGTCTTTCCTGATTCTATGTTCGATTTTGATTAGATGGGCCCGCCTCACCGAACAGCGGTGCCCGAACAAACTGATCCAATTTTCTTTCTCTGATCAATTTTTCAATGAGGTCTTGCAAATGCCTACACTCATTGGTGTTATGTCCATAACTTTCATGAAATCTACAGAATTTTCCTGTTTGAATCTGCCTTTTCGATGATGGCTTCGGAGCAGGCTTTTTGTATTGCACAGTATTACAAGTTTGTAGGTATACATTTTCCAGTGACGTGTTAAGTGGTGTATAACTGTCAAACATTGCGATTCTACGCCTCGGACCACGATTCTGGTCTTGCTTCTTGCTTCGGTTATCACCGTTCCTCGGTTGTTGAGTCTGCTTATTTTGAATATTCAACTGGACTTTTCTTGAACTTTCGCCAGACTGTTTAACCGCAACATTACTCTGAATGCCGTCACTGTTGGGCCTTGCATCGTCCTGCTTCCTAAACTGTTTCGCATCCTCTCGCCTCAAGAATTGAGTGGCTTTGGAATAAAAACGGTCCAACGATGCGGGAGGCTTTCCAGCTAACCAATTTCCAAATTCGGAATCAGGGTCGATTCCTTTAGTCAAAGCCATTAAAATAGAATTATCATTAGGGTTGGTGATCTCTGCGCATGCAGCATTGAATCTCTCCAAATATCGTCTAACTGTCTCTCCGGGAGCTTGAGTGACACTTGATAGGGTATTAACATCTTTAGGTCGGGCAATATGCATGTGAAACTGCCCAACAAATTTGGTAGCTAACTGATCAAATGAAGAAATAGACCGTGGCGGTAATCGTGTAAACCACATCGTCGCAATTCCCCCTAAGGAAATGGGAAAACTGCGGCACTTTACTGCGTCATCAGCTCTCGCAACAGTCATCGACCATTCGTATTTCAAAATATGTTGATTTGGATCGGAATTTCCTTCATACATGGGCAAGGTTGGCATTCTGAATCGCCGAGGAGGTTCGGCATACAATATGTCATCAGTAAACGGGGTATGACTTCAGAAGATTCCCCAATCGTCATTTGTTAGGCCTTGACTCTCGCGAATCATTTGTCGTACCATGGCTGAGAAGTCTGGCATTGGGACATTCTGTGTGTGGTGAGCCAAAGTGTGGTCGGATTCCACAGTGCGAGGTGGGATCGGGCGCTGTCGACGATCCGTATCTCGCCTCCTTGGCTCGACGTCTTCTGGGACATATGGCTCTGGAGCATGTCCCTGCTGATGATAATTTTGATTGGAGTGATCTCGGGTATCAACTCCTATGTCAACTGCTGCGGCTGTGGCAGCTCGATCATCTGCAGTGTATTGTGGAATAGTGCCTCCTCGAGAGGAGGGTCCAGTATGAAAACTGGTAGATGGGCCAACTCTTATTTGCCCAACTGTTAACGCCTGTTGATAGTCAGCAGCTTGCGCATGGTTTCCGTCTAGCCTGGGACGGGTAGATCTGTTATTGTAGTCAGATGAAGCAGAGCTTTCGGTGGAAGAATGAGGAGCTTGATCCCTTTTGGAACTTCTTCGCTTTTGGCTATTTAGTTGATTGGTCAACTCAGCGTTAGCGCACAACTGCTCAGTTAGCTGTTGTCGACTTTGGGTTAGTTCCTAGAGTAGCGCCTGAAACTCTTGTCTTGTGATCGGACCTGACTGATCCGTATGCCCAGCAGCATCTTGATTGGTAGACTGTAGCTGTGTGGGATTTTGCCTATCCCGACCTTCTTGATCACCAACGTTAGAAGTGGTTCTTGTACTCACCATCTTGAAGTGTTGAATCCTTTCCTAGACTTTGAACAAATCTGAATAGAACGGAAGGAATCTTAATATGAGGTTTGGATCTCTCTCTTAGATTTATGCAATCTGGTATCGAAGATAGATCCAAGGAGCAGGAGAAGAACTGGGTTTCTCTCAGTGAAAGCACCAAAGTGTTTGTGTCAAAATTGGGCACAACACTCGTCGGAAGTTTTTGAAGAGATTATAAATGAAGAAAGTAAATTAAAATGTGGATTATCTAACAAAAACTCCAAATAACAGGAAGTAAATTGCACAAGAGACAACGATTTAGAGTGGTTCGGCGTATTGCCTACGTCCACTATGAAGTTTTGTTATTTTATTGCTTGATATTCGGAGAATACAACTTTTTTATGTCAAAATACAGCAAGTAGTAAGCCAAAATTCGAAATCAAAGGGAGCAGTGGTGCTCTGAAGCAATTCTGGCAACGTCCGGGCGTTCTCTTACTCTCAAAATTCTCCGATCGCTTTTCTGAATGGTCAGGGGCTCTATTTATAGGTGTAGAGGGCTGATATTTCGCATAAAATCAGGGGAGAACGCTTCTAGCACGTGTGGGGGCCCACATGGCCGAATTCTGGAGATCCGGGCCCACTTTAGGATCGATTGACCCTTGGTTCGAATCGATTAAAAAGGTGTCCAATCATGATGAAACTTGGTGTGGACATTCTTCTATGTATATGCAAGTTCCTGTGAAAATTTCATAGCATTTGGATCAGTATATCTCGAGTTATGATCGATTCAAGATGGTGTGTTTCGCCCTATGGATTCGTTCGAATCGATAAGGTTCGAATCCATAGGGTCGACTCCATGCTTCTGCACGTGAAGGCGATGACGTGGTGCGCATGCTTCGGGTCAATCCTCCTTTTCCTTCGAGTTTTCTGGGTCATACCATAGGTTTTAGCCGCGTTTACTTGGTGGATTCGAGATGTTGGATTCGAAGGTGCGCTACCTTCGAATCAATGGAACCGACACTCATTCGAATCAAATAAAATATGGTGTTGTGTATCGATTCGAAGTTGCCTCGATGTGGGGATTCAAAGATAAGCAGGGAATGGAGTCAGAGCTACCTCAATTGCATGAATTCAAAGGACTCTTCCTTGATGGATTCGAAGGTGGAAGATGGTTTCATGGATTCGAACTAGGGCATACGAGTATGGATTCGACGCATGGCTATCTGAGGGTTTTCTCGATGGAGTCGAAGTAAAGGTACTCCTCATGGATTCGGAGCAATATGCGTCTGATGGATTCGAAGCAAATCATACGAGGGTGGATTCGAACCATTGCTATCTTGATGGATTCGGGGCACGACTACATCTCCTGGGTTCGAACTAATGCAAGGATGATGGATTCGAACCCAAGGCTTGGTCCTGTTGGGTTCGAACCAGGGCTATTCCTTCCACTTTCCAATGGCGATGACTTGAGCATATGAACTTGAATTGTCTCGAAATTCGAAACGTTGGCTTCTATGTCTTTGTTTGACGTGCCTTAACAATTATAGCCCGATCCGGACTCGGGCAAAATTCATCGGTATTTGTAGTTATCCGGCAATCATCCAATGTCGAGGACGTGTGATCCCATTTTTCCAGTCAACTCCTTGGTATCTCGGCCTTGCCAAAAGGCGGGATAACAATAATTACAAATTTGACTTTGTTGTGCAAATGAATGAAATTTACGATGATCACATGAATTTATTGATTAAAACATTGGAAAATTTTCGTGAGAAACAAAATCAAATTTCAATATGTGACGAGTCAAATGATAATCCATCTTTTACCCAAATCGATGATTTTCAAATAACAATTTTGAATTTGATAATGACAATCTTAATGAAGTTGTTGAAAACACGGTAATTAAGTTGGATTTCAATTCTTTTGAGGGTGTGGAAGCAAATGTAAAATTCGATCTTTCTTTTCTTGATTTCAAGAATTTGAATACAACAACTTTGGATTACTTGAGACATGTAATAAAGTTGTTGATAATCCAATAAAGGAAGACGAATTTTATGGAATTTCCGAAGACGAGTTGTTAAATTCCAAAGGGGTAGATTTAAATCACCATTTTGATTTTGAAATCAATAATTTTGAAGAAGTTTTCAATGATAAGTTTGAATTTCAATTTGGTGAAAATAAATTTCAATCAATTGTTTTATCGACCCTTAAAATCATTGAAAATAAAACAACTTGTAATATTTTTAATAAAACGACATTCGTTTTTCCAAATCCACATTCGACTTCAAAATCTTTTATGGTTTGGTTTTTCGATCTTAAGTTGTGTCTCGTATACTTGACGAGACAAATGAATCGATCTTTGGAAGATCGTTTCATTCACTTTTTGGCAATATACTTTCTGATGTCGTGTAAATACATTTCATTTTCATGTAAATAATAATAAACATGCCTTTCACTTGGGTTGATTGTGGGGACACAGTCAAAATCAAGTGTGGGAGGAGACTCATCTTCTTCTTGATTTTTTTAGGATTAATTTTTCATTTTTCTTCCAAAAACTCAAAAAAAAAAATCAAAAACAAAAGAAGATTTTTTTTAGCATTTTGATTTATTTTTAAAAGAAACACTATAAGATAAATATATGGTTTTGGTTTGTTAAATTGAAATTTTTGGAAATTTATTTGTCTAAACAAAAATAAAAATGAAATTTGATTACAAATAATAATGGTTTAACTAGTATATAGGAAGATTCATACGTGTTAATTATGAAGTATATCCTAATTGAAAGACTTTGTTTTAAAAAGTGGTTGATTTAAAGTAAAGGATATAACATTTTTTTTGTCTTCTAAATTAAATGGTGCTAAGATGATTTTGCAAAACACACTCTCTCTCTCTCTTAAAAAAATAAAAAAATAATAACATCCAAGTATTCACTCTCATTTAAAAGTCCTCACGGTTATGCATGGGTGAATTACTTAAAATCTTTGATTATGTGCTTTCATACTCATTTAAAAGTCCTCACGGTTATGCATGTATGGACACATGTAAAAAAACAAAAATAATAAAAACCACCTACGATCGATAGGTGTATGCACGAAAGTGTGTGCACTCGCCATGCTCTGTACTCCCCTCACATAAGCCCGAAAGGCAGTGCATGGGTGGTATATCTGGACTCAGTTTACCTAAGCTAGGTGTGCAATTTTTCTTGCAAATAATGAGAGAGCAAGCAATTGAAATCCTAGCATTACTTTTACTTTGTTGATTTGATTTGTTATTGAAAATAAATGAAAATACCACTTTGATAAACTTTGACAATCAACTAAGGATCCATTTCATAGTTACACTGTGTTATTAACCAAAACAACGAGTTAAACTATAGTCTATTTGTTATGATAACTTCGTTTTTATTGGAAATATTGACGAGTAAATAACTTAAATTTCAAGATAATGACCAAAACCTATATTTAACTTATTCGTGTCAATTTAAAAATAAATCCTTTATTTGTAAATATTTTAAAAACTTGCATTTATCTCTTTGTAAATAAATCTTGCATTTTGTAAATATTTTCATCCTGCATTTGGATTTTGTGGGTAGCATCCGCTGAAAACCCTCACGAGACAACACTCGTCCTACTGGGGTCACCCAGAGGTTTAACGGCTAGTTGCATACGCTCAATGCAATCGTGCTTCCTACGAAAATGGATTTATCTTAGTTTTAGTTTATTCGAGGACGAATAAAAAGATAAGTGTGGGGGTATTTGATGTGCACGTAAATGTGCATATTTTTACCACCATATTTATTCTATTTAAATTAAATAAATGATCATATTGGGTGTTTTAACCTGTTTTAACTAAAATTCATATTAATTCCAAATTTTCACATATTCATCTTCATATAAGGGCGAAAAGGCCATTTGTGCGCATATATTAAATTGAGAGAATTTAATTGGAAATTTCTATAATATTTTGTAGGAATTTAGCTTCTCATATTAGTGGGTTCAAGAAGAAACATGCATGCACAAAATGGATATAAAGGAATGAAGATGGAAATAATTCAAAGTGAAGATCATGGAGGACCCCACCTACCCACCTACCTTAATGTACAAATTAAAGGCTAATGCACATGCTTATGGAGTTAATGGTTTCATGTACACTTAGTGGGGGATTAAGACATGTTAATGATTACTTGGCCTCCACACTTCCTAAGGGGCATTTTGGGCAATCCCCAAAAAGTGAATTAGGGTTTTAAAACTTGTATATATACCCCTTATGTTTCATGTAATCTCCTCTCTCTTCTCTTAGTCTCTCTTAGGCCTCCTTCTCTTTAGTTTAGTTTAGATCAAATAAAAGAAAGCTGTCTTTCTCTTTTCATGGCTGCTTAGCCATTTTTATTTTATGTAATTTTCTTTTCTTTTTATGCAATGTTAATTAGTGTTTCCTTTTACTTACATGTTCATTTTCTTTCATGCTAGAAGTGTAGATTTACTTTTATGCAAGTAGAATAGTTTTCTTTTCATTTGCTTTCATGTTTCTTTCTTTTTGTTTTCATATTGCTAGCTACATTTGTTAATCAAATGAAAAATATGAGAGGCTAAACCCCTTCAATTTAGGGGTAATGAAGCTTTCTAATTATGTAGCTTAAACTATTTATTAATTCATGCTCTCTTTTTTTGCTTAATGATGATGATGGAAATGGTTACTAGTTGTTTTTGCTTTGAATTTTGATAGCCTATATTGTTGACAACAAATAAACTATGCTTAAACAATCACTAACACTAATTGCCTCTTCATCAAAATATGATTATGGCAAAAGAAAGTGGTTTGAAATTAAAATTTGATGGTCTATATTTCAAATCCATAGTTAATACGCCATACTTAAAATAGATTTCATTTTCATGTCATTGTCATCAAAGTTAGTAAGTGCTTTAAGGGGTGTGTTATAGTTTGATGGCTTATGTTGGCTAATCAATAGCTCAAATATGCCATACTTATGATAAGCACAACAATTAAAACACTAATGACCATAAAAGAGAGATCATGATTTCATGTGTTGAACTACATGATCTAGAGAGTGGATTTATTTCCTAAATTGTCACTTAACTCTTATGTTTGCTTCTCTTTTCTTTTAGTTAGTTCTCTAATTCTCTAGCTTAACTTTCACTCGACTTTGGTTTAATTTGATTGAATGGAATTTTAAAATCATCAATTCCCTGCGGATCGACTCGTATTCGCCACGTGCTACATTTGTACACCGTGCGCTTGCGGTTATTTTTAATTTAAATGCGTTCGACGTTTTTCTAAACCGATAGAATTTATGTCGACGAACATATAGCTACCATCCAAACAGTGGGCCGCCACCATAAGTGAATGGCAGGTAATACAACTAAAACCGTACAAGGCTCGTATTGTTTCTTTGGATTTTCCAACGTATGGTCAGGCTAAGGAACTTCCTACTACCACATAGGATCGCCTCTGGCGGGATGTTCCGAGAACTTAACCGGATCTCTGCCAACACAAGCCGGGTTACCTCTGTAACTAGGTAACTACTTCTCGAGTATGCCACCCCCGGTCCTTTGGGACCTTTATCCGAGGGCCCACGATCACCAAGCAACAACCACACAGAAAAATGAGATTGGTGAAACCACATAGGCTAAGCATCAGGGCTCCATACCTGACACCACTCTTTTCCAGAAGGAAATGACATACCCTAAAGGGAGCGACCCTCATAACCTTGCCGCATATTCCTGTTTCGACCATTTCCAAGGTGTGAGGTCTGACGAAGTCTCGTCCACAAAGCTACGCTTTTTTACAAAGACACGCTTTGATGAACAAATGATCAATAAATATCATCGCACAACAACACTCAGCATGTCACATTACCAAATTGGGAGTATATCGTTGATAACCTTCAACTACAAAACCTTTGAGCTCGTACGTCCCAGAGAAGGGTGTTAAGCTAAGAGAATAAATTCTCCAACACCAACAGAAATGTAGTTGAAAGAAATCTGCTTTATATCTCAAAACGTAATGTCAGACACCTAACCATACAAGTCTGTTCCGGGCTCGAACTCAAAAG
The DNA here is from genome assembly GCA_030765085.1 of Allium cepa. Lineage (NCBI taxonomy): Eukaryota > Viridiplantae > Streptophyta > Magnoliopsida > Asparagales > Amaryllidaceae > Allium > Allium cepa. Next base: position 216,954,799 of record CM060930.1, read on the forward strand.
AAGCCCTTGCAATCCAGGTATTCACAATCCCGATCGAATTTACCATCACAAAGGAAATCTCCATACCATAGCTAACGGTGCAGAGATAATCGATAGGTCATCCTATCGTTTTCACAAATACCCGCACCACCGGTCTTCAATGCTATCCATTACGTCGTATCGCTATTCGGAAGAGGTAATCCGAGTGACGAGCGCAATAAATTTAAAAATAAGTGTAGCATTCAATTTCAACCAATTCACAACAAATAGCCACTCAAGGGTCAATATTGATAGTCGGTTATTTAACTATCAATCAATATTCACAACATAACCCGATTTCAAATAATTTCCCAAATTATTTACTTTCAAAAATATCTTTACAAGATATAATTGCCACACTTCAACCATTTGAAAACAGATTTCAAATCACTCTTCGCCTTAACAACTTTCATTTCAAAATGGTTCATTTAAACCAATCAAATAATTCCTTACCGATTTATTAAATTTACGTTCCAAATCCGTAAATTTATTTCCACACTTCAAAATAAATCAATGTTTATTTTTAAACAAATTTCCCTTTCTTTTATAAATTCCATAGTGAATTTACCTTTCCAAAATATCTAGGAATATACGATTTCCAAATCGATTTCTAATACTCATTTTCAATCTATCTTTAAAAGATAGAATCTCGAAACATTCACTTCATATTGGAAAAGCATTTCCATACTTATTTAATAATAAGTAATTCACCAATCTATTTATTTTCAACATTTTGAAAACATTCGATATAATTAAATCACAATTAAGTATAAATTTTATTCTTTAAGAAAAACATTCTCTTAAACACCTTTATTTGAGTCAAAACGAATGTTGCGTAAAAGATCTTTACGACAACTCAAAATTACTAGTATAGGGGTTCGAAATTAAAATAGATATATAAACCCCAATACTATACAAAACTTTTCCTTTCGAAAATCATTTACTATAACAGCAGTGTTAAAGTCCACCATTTCCTTCTATTTCTCGAAAACGTCTATTTCAACAATGAATGTTGAAATCTATGGTTTCGATACTTAATACGTTTTAAAACAGCTTTAAATCGTTTTAATCCTATTTAAAATATCACTTTCCCAAAATATTTCTTTAATATATTATTCACTGTCCAAAATCGTGAATATATTTCGTTAGCCAAATTCAATTTCTACATATTTTATTTAAAGGATAATCCACTGTCCCAAAATCATGGATATACTTCGTTAACCAAATTCAATTTCTACATATTTTATTTAAAGGGTTATCCACTGTCCCAAAATCATGGATATATCTCCTTTATTAAAGTATAATAATTAACTTATTAAAATAAGTCAATATCGGATTTATAAAACAACGTTTATAAATTCCATTTATACTTTATAACAATTTTAACTTATAAAATCACTTTATTAACAAATTCTATCCATATTCCATTTACACGCCAAAATCCAATTTATAGGTTAATTACTTTTAAATCTTTTATTTTACCAAATCTATTCATTTTATAACTTCACAATTTATAAATCTATAGATTTCATCCACTTATGAAATCCATTCATATTTCGTTTTAGCACTTATAAAAGCTCGTTTTATAATTCTAATATTTTAATTTATAAATATCAGTTTTATAAATCTTTTATATAAATCATTTATATTAATTCAAAAATCCCAATTTAAACCATTTTATAAATTAATCAACTACTTATTTCAAAAACCATAATTCGGTTATATTTCAAAAGAATTATAATTTTTATAACATAAAAATTTCAACGTTTATTCATTTAAAATGAATCAATTACAATATTAAATTTTATTATGAATTCTCAACTTAAATTTTCAAAAATCAAATTTTATTTATTTTCGGCATCTAACGAAACCAAAAATATATTCGGCTAAAATTAGTGTTTAATGATTTCAATCACAAAGGTAATCACACAGATTATAAATAGATCAATAAATAGATCAACGCACAACATTGAAACCAATTCAATCATTTGAGGAATTATGTTGGATCCCTCCAACCTGTTTCCCTGCATCCAAAGATGTTAGCACAATACCAATTCCGCTTCAAGACGGAATATCGCGGTATATGGGATATATAAATACTATCCGCTATTATGCGGCGCAATAGGGTCTCATCCGCTATATAATGCGGGAAATCAACTCCAAATACATATATAATACCAATTCCATACAAATTGGAATTATCGCGGTATACGTTTTTAATAAATAACATTCGATTAATATACGGCGTATAGGGTCTATTTCAATACGACATACAATAATTATCATCCAATCACACAATCAAGCAATTTTAAATCTAACTATTTAAAATTTAAATCAAAACAATTCGATTGAGCGAGAAGTTCTCACCTTAAGTTTCTGATAACAGTTGTAGCGTTTGATTTCGAATAAATTAAACATGCGTTTAATTTTATCCGAAATTATCACTAGCTCCAAACGACTCCAAACCAGCTCCATTGCGTAATGCTCGATAAAGCGATTGCAACGCAATTTGTTTCGTCAGTTTTCGATCTCGTATGAAAAAGTTACATTACTAGAAAGTTCGAACGAATTTAAATATAATTAAATTTACATTTTCTTTTAATATTTTCAAACCCTATCAACTACTGGCCATTGGATCTGCCTTGAGGAAATCAGGCCGCACGTTTGTTCTTCCCAAACACACATCTCTTCCAGGTAATTGCCGTGCACCTCTAACCCATTGCCGCCATCTTCATCCATTTATCGAGCCATCTCCACGTATTTTCATGTTGATCAGAGAACACCACTAGAACGCCCCTGTCAAGAGCTACCCATGGCTAGAGTTTGGTGGAGCTCAGCCCTCCCTGGACCTTATGATGCATGCGTGACCCATTGATGAACGCGGCCCTCAAGCTCCCTTCACGTTGCTCCAATCAAGATCATAACCGTTGACTTTATAGAACTCGTAGCCCTCTTCAACTTTGCAGTTAAACATTTTTGCTTTTTTTTGCGGATTTGAAGATATTTGAGGAAGAATGGAGATGAATTTCGGCCATTAACAAAGTAAACGATGGCTGAAGCTTGAGAGGAACCCTAGGGTTTTAATTTTTTTGCAAAACTGAAAATAAAGGGGCTTTTATAGAAAATCGACGAACACTATTCATCTCCAATATTTCGAACTCCAAATCACGCACGGTGACCGGCATTTCTAGGGTTTACCCCACGTTCCGGACACAATGGTATAGTTTTCAGGAGCTAATTCGATCATATGTGCGAGTTACGGAAATAAACGATCAAATTTAATTTAAATCGATTAAACCAAATTTCTATGCGTTTTGGCTTGCCCCGGACAAACGGTAAATCCGATTAAAACGAAATTTGAAACCATACAATAGTATAACATTACTGATCCGATGAAACTGGTTTCATCGAAATCCGGGACTGTTTGAAAAATGACTATTTTCACTAGTCGATTAAATATTAAAATGTTCAATTTTCACAAATTAACTTTTAATTCAATTTTAGAAGTTCACAAACATTGTTCTAACTCCAATATGATTTAATATAAATTTATGAATCATTTTTAATCACATTAAACCCAATTTCAAATTTTTCTGTAAATTCAAAGATTAAATTATCGATTTAATTATCCAATTAAATCCAGATATTTGAAAAATAAATTATTCGACTTATAAATTTTACTTGTTGATATTTAAAATCAATTAAATATCTGAATTTCAAATGATAGAAATTCTGGGTAGTTACAAACTCCCCCCTTAAAAGAATTTCGTCCTCGAAATTGCCAAGTAAGAAAAAGTTTTGGAACCCATTGACTTTTCCAAACAAACCGTTCAAATTTGATTTACAAATCTCTTAAGTGTTTAACTTTTCCAAAATTCAATAGTTAAACCTCTTACAATATAATTAATAAGTTTTCAAATCCATATATAGTTATCTTTTCAAAACCAACTATATCGTTTAACCTTTAACTTCAAATCAAAAATTAGTTCTCACAAAATAAATTCCAAAATTTCCCGAAAATTTTCTGACGCCTTAAATTTTTAAAAAATTTCGCCATAACCTCCTTTGTACGGAGGAGCTTTTACAATTTTACAATAGATATAAATATATATACATCGGCCCACACAGTCGGAAAACAGAAAAACAGTTCATATTTCCTATTTTTATTGCGTAGGCGTACCTTTTTAGCATTTTAAGCAAAGCAGTTATTTATTTAGCATTTTGCGCAACCCAAATCCTGGAACGGTAGCCCCGGTACCTGTACTTAATCAATATAAACACTTAAGTGACATATATAATAAGTTATTAACATTTTACTCTTTTAAATAACTACAACACATGCATATTAAAAGAAATGCATACTAAACAAGGTCTATAAACAACTTATATGATTTCAACGGTACTTGTAATTGTTTACAACCAATTCATATACAACGACATCCAATTATTCATTTTCAATTAGTTTACATTCACTAATTTACATTCACATTTGTTCACTTTCAATTCATATCAATTTCTATTCAGTTTAAACTTATTTAACTTCCAATTAGAATTCAATTGCTTTAGCTTTCAATTTTATTCATTCAATTGCATATGAATTTCTATTCAATCAATTAACAATAATCTAACAACCAATGTATATCCAATACAATCGAATTTATTCACTTTACATTCAACATTCATATTCACTTTGTTTACCTTCAATTTGGTTAAACATTCAATTAGCCGTAAATGAATTTACTCTTATATCCATTATTCTATATCAATTCATTACATTCGATTGATTTACATTCAATTCATTAGTTCAATTACTAATTTACTTTGCAAATAAAGTTGAATCTCCTTTATATAACTCAAATTCATATTCAGTTAATTCACTTCATTATTTTACTTCGATACCAAAATCAATTTTTTTATCACTCATTTAGATTCATACCTCGTTTTGCTTAACAAAGTTGTTTAACCATTTTAATAATTGGTTTTACTTACATCTCCACATTTAATAAGTTATTCAACTTCCAAATCTGATTTAATTTATTTAACTTCCTTTAGTTAAATTTCACATCATATATTTTATCGTACTAATTCAAATTTCATTTCAACTTTACCAAAGTTAAATCTTTATTATCTCACATTACAAGTTCAAAACTTGATAACTTATATTCATCAATTTCAACTTGAATTTTAATTTCAAATTTGATTATCACAATAAAATTCAATTTCAATTTACTATGGTAGCAAATCCATCACACAGAAACTCGAAAATGAAACTGATGATGATGCTGCAGTCATCAACCTTATTATTCCCCAGCAACAGTAGTGAATCCAATGCTTTTAGTTCTTTTAAAATTTTCTTTTATTCATAAATCACATTTATAAATCTTTTCTTATAGAATTTCACTATTTCCTTTTACTTATACAAGATTATTCCAAAATTGTAAATCATTTCAATTATAATTCTATGCTTATACAATTGTTGCTTTTATATAATTTATTCTTTCACAATTGTTACTTCTATTCAAAGTATTCGAACAACTTTGATTCACTTATATATTTCCTTACATTTTCAACAATCAAACAATTCAATTTTTTTACATACACTTTGATAATTCTGAAAAATTATTCCTTTATATATAAAATATAATCAAGGTAAAATTATTTCATTTACCCAATTTAAAATGATACTATGTCGGTTTATCTCGTTTAAGAGTTTATAAAACCCTAACGATACAGTTAGCTAGACTGCACCGACCAGAATCTATAAACAATCAACTGATAAGTCAACGCAATACAAAACAATTTCATATTCACTAACAAATACGCGCTCATATCTATTATTACACTCAACTCATTCTAGAGTACTACTGACTCTATCTCTAATGAGTAATTCCCAACAGAGCCAAGGTTGTCACTTAACCAAATGCTCTGATACCACATTGTAACAGACGTGGTTTTGTCGGGATCCGAAAGTCGGCATTCTTACGTCCACTGTATCAAAAGCCGCATAATCGAATGCCGGAAAACCGAACTGTTATGGTTAAAAAGAAGAGGTAGAAGGAAAAGATAGAAGAAGTAAGAAAACAGAACAGAAATAGTAACAGAATCTCACAGTCGCAGCGGAACAACATATAATAGATAAATGAATAATCTTTAGAACAAAGAACTATATCAGTTATTACATTACATTATCATCAGAGTGTACAACTATAATATACAATACAACAAAACAATGGACAGTTATACAAACGTGTCCTTACAAGTAAATTCTACAGCGGAAAGGATAATATCACATACAAGTAATACGTCTCGCCATCCAGCTCGCCACTTGAGCTCCATAGCACTTCTGAATCCAGAATGACCTAAAAACCTGACTCTAGACTACCCGCATGGAAAATTATGGGCACCCAGAGTTTAGGAAGAGAACAATGAACTCCAGGTCAGTCATGGGACTGGTATGAGAACTAAAAACAGTTATTTATCTTTTAAAACAACAACAACAATAGAAGTGGAAAATATCCGCAATGCTTTTGGAAAAATGAAACTACCATAAGGCCTCCCCACACACACACAATGCAAACATAGAATTGGAGGAGATTTCTCCTTATGATAGTCAAAGATGCTTACTACGCAAAACAAATCATTTTTTGATATTGTTATTAGTGCATAGTGTTGAAAGCATTTCGAAAATAGAATATAAATCTTAGCCAGCATAGACATTCCGAACTATGCCTACTATAGCTACCATCCAAACAGTGGGGCGCCACCATAAGTGAATGGCAGGTAATACAACTAAACCGTACAGGCTCGTATTGTTTCTTTTGATTTTCCAACAAAACGTCAGGCTAAGGAACTTCCTACTGCCACATGGGATCGCCTCTGGAGGGACGTCCCGAGAACCTAACCGGATCTCTGCCAACACAAGGCCGGCTTACCTCTGTAACTAGGTAACTACTTCTCGAGTATGCCACCCCCGGTCCTTTGGGACCTTTATCCGAGGGCCCACGATCACCAAGCAACAACCACACAGAAAAATGAGATTGGAGAAACCACATAGGCTAAGCATCAGGGCTCCATACCTGACACCACCCTTTTCCAGAAGGAAATGACATACCCTAAAGGGAGCGACCCTCATAACCTTGCCGCATATTCCTGTTTCGACCATTTCCAGGGTATGAGGTCTTACGAAGTCTCGTCCACAAAGCTACGCTTTTTCACAAAGCCACGCTTTGATCAACAAATGATCAATAAATAATCATCACACAGCAACACTCAGCATGTCACATTACCAAATTGGGAGTATATCGCTGATAACCTTCAACTACAAACCTCTGAGCTCGTACGTCTCAGAGGAGGGTGTTAAGCTAAGAGAATAAATTCTCCGACACCAACAAAAATATATTTGAAAGAAATCTGCTTTATATCTCAAAACGTAATGTCAGACACGTAACCATACAAGTCTGTTCCGGGCTCGAACTCAAAAGAAGCCCTTGCAATCCGGGTATTCACAATCCCGATCGAATTTACCATTACAAAGGAAATCTCCATACCGTAGCTAACGGCGCAGAGACAATCGATAGGTCATCCTATCGTTTTCACAAATACCCGGTCTTCACCACCGGTCTTCAATGCTATCCATTACGTCGTATCACTATTCGGAATGGGTAATCCGAATGACGAACATAATAAATTTAAAAATAAGTGTAGCATTCAATTTCAACCAATTCACAACAAATAGCCACTCAAGGGTCAATATTGATAGTCAGTTATTTAACTTCAATCAATATTCACAACATAACCTGATTTCAAATAATTTCCCAAATTATTTATTTTCAAAAATATCATTACAAGATATAATTGCCACACTTCAACCATTTGAAAAAAGATTTCAAATCACTCTTCACCTTTACAACTTTCATTTCAAAATGGTTCATTTAAACTAATCAAATAATTCCTTACCGATTTATTAAATTTATGTTCCAAATCCGTAAATTTATTTCCACACTTCAAAATAAATCAATGTTTAATTTTAAACAATTACCCTTTCTTTTATAAATTCCATAGTGAATTTACCTTTCCAAAATATCTATGAATATACGATTTCCAAATCGATTTCTAATATTCATTTTCAATTTATCTTTAAAAGATAAAATATCAAAACATTCACTTCATATTGGAAAAACATTTCCATACTTATTTAATAATAAGTAATTCACCAATCTATTTATTTTCAACATTTTGAAAACATTCAATATACTGAAATTACAATTAAGTATAAATTTTATTCTTTAAGAAAACATTATCTTAAACACCTTTATTTGAGTCAAAACGAATGTTGCGTAAAACATCGTTACGACAACTCAAAATTACTAGTATAGGGGTTCAAAATTAAGATAGACATATAAACCCCAATACTATACAAAACTTTTCCGTTCGGAAATCATTTGCTATAACAACAGTGTTATAGTCCACCATTTCCTTCTATTTCTCGAAAACGTCTATTTCAACATTGAATGTTGAAATCTATAGTTTCGATACTTAATACATTTTAAAACATCTTTAAATCGTTTTAATTCTATTTAAAATATCACTTTCCCAAAATATTTCTTTAATATATTATTCACCGTCCAAAATCGTGAATATACTTTGTTAACCAAATTCAATTTCTAATATTTTATTTAAAGGATTATCCACTGTCCCGAAATCGTGGATATACATCGTTAACCAAATTCAATTTCTACCTATTTTATTTAAAGGGTTATCTACTGTCCCAAAATCGTGGATATATCTCCTTTAATTAGCTATAATAATTAACTTTTTAAAATAAGTCGATTTCGGATTTATAAAACAACGTTTATAAATTTCATTTATACTTTATAACAATTTTAAATTCTAAAATCACTTTATTAACAAATTCTATCTATATTCCATTTACACACCAAAATCCAATTTATAGGTTAATTACTTATAAATCTTTTATTTTACAAAATCTATTCATTTTATAACTTCAAATTTATAAATCTATAGATTTCATCCACTTATGAAATCCATTTATACTTCGTTTTAACACTTATAAAAACTCGTTTTATAATTCCAATATTTTAATTTATAAATATCAATTTTATAAATCTTTAAAATAAATCATTTATAATAATTCAAAAATTCCAATTTAAACCATTTTATAAATTAATCAACTACTTATTTCAAAAATCACATTTCAGTTATATTTCAAAAGAATCATAATATTTATAACATAAAAATTTCAATGTTTATTAATTTAAAATTAATTAATTACAAAATTAAATTTTATTATGAATTCTCAACTTAAATTTTCAAAAATCAAATTTTATTTATTTTCGGCATCTAACGATACCAAAAATATATTCGGCTAAAATTTAGGCTTTAACAATTTCAGTCACAAAGATAATCACGCAGATTATAAATAGATCAATAAATAGATCGACACACAACATTGAAACCAATTCAATCATTTGAGGAATCCAGTTGGATCCCTCCAACCCGTTTTCCTACATCCAAAGATGTTAGCACAATACCAATTCCTCTTCAAGACGGAATATCGCGGTATATGAGATTTATAAAACACTATCCTCTATTATGCGGCGCAATAGGGTCTCATCCGCTATATAATGCGGGAAATCAACTCCAAATACATATATAATAATTCCATACAAGTTGGAATTATCGCGGTATATGTTTTTAATAAATAACATCCGCTTAATATATGGCGTATAGGGTCTATTTCAATACGACATATAATAATTATCATCTAATCACACAATCAAGCAATTTTAAATCTAACTATTTAAAATTTAAATCGAAACAATTCGACTGAGTGAGAAGTTCTCACATTGAGTTTTCGATAACAGTTGTAGCGTTTGATTTCGGATAAAATTAATCGTGCATTTAATTTTACCCGAAATTATCACTAGCTCCAAACGACTCCAAATCAGCTCTATTGCGTATTGCTCGACAAAACGATTGCGACGCAATTTGCTTCGTCAGTTTTCGACCTCGTATGAAAAAGTTACATTACTAGAAAGTTCGAACGAATTTAAATATAATTAAATTTAAATTTCCTTCTAATATTTCCAAACCCTATCAACTACTGGCCATTGGTTCTGCCTTGAGGAAATCAGGCCGCACATTTGTTCTTCCCAAACGCGCATCTCTTCCAGGTAATTGCGTGAACCTCTAACCCATTGCCGCCATCTTCATCCATTTATCGAGCCATCTCCACGCACCTTCACGTTGATCAGAGAACACAACTAGAACGCCCCTGTCAAGAGCTACCCACGGCTAGAGTTTGGTCGAGCTCGGCCCTCCCTGGACCTCGTGATGCGTGTGCGACCCCCTGATGAACGCGGCCCTCAAGCTCCCTCCACGTTGCTCCAATCAAGATCATAACCGTTGATTTTATAGAACTCGTAGCCCTCTTCAACTTTGCAGTTAAACATTTTTGCTATTTGTTTGCGAATTTGAACATATTTGAGGAAGAATGGTGATGAATTTCGGCCATTAACAAAGTAAACGGCGACTGAAGCTTGAGAGGAACCCTAGGGTTTTAATTTTTTTGCAAAAGTGAAAATAAAGGGGCATTTATAGAAAATCGACGAAAACTATTCATCTCCAATATTTCGAACTCCAAATTACATGCGGTGACTGGCGTTTCTAGGATTTATCCCGTGTTGCGGACACAATGGAATAGGTTTCGGGAGCTAATTCGATCATATGTGCGAGTTACGGAAATAAACGATCAAATTTAATTTAAATCGATTAAACCAAATTTCTATGCGTTTTGGCTCGCCCCGGACAAACGGTAAATCCGATTGACACAAAGTTTGAAACCATACAATAATATAACATTACAGATCCGATGAAACTAGTTTCATCGAAATCCGAGACTGTTTGAGAAATGACTATTTTCACTAGTCGATTAAATATTGAAATATTCAATTTTCACAAATTAACTTTTAATTCAATTTTAAAAGTTCACAAACATTGTTCTAACTCCAATATGATTTAATATAGCTTTATAAATCATTTTTAATCACATTAAACCCAGTTCCAAATTTTTCTGCAATTTCAAAGATTAAATTATCGATTTAATTATCCAATTAAATCCAGTTATTCGAAAAATAAATTATTCGACTTATAAATTTTACTTATTGATATTTAAAATCAATTAAATATCTGAATTTCAAATGGTAGAAATTTTGGGTCGTTACACCTGCTATGCTGGAAACCTTAATAAATGAGGTGAACGAACTTAAAGATTGATTAGAGTTAATGGAATTTTGTTTTTCTAAAGCCTTTCAGCTCGATTCTCTAGTAGATTATTTAATTGAAGTCATAATTGCTTTTAGCTTAAAAATTGACTTCTTTTTTTAGTCACAAATGAAATTGCTAACTGAGGAAGGCTGTTCTTTCCGACTATCAAAGATATCAACATTTTTTCTAGTATGGATGTTCTAATGCTCTTAAGGAAACTAGGGTCCCTCCAATTTTGGTTGGGTGCTTCGATCAGACTTTGCGGCGAGACTGAAGTCTTCTCGTCCATCTCACTTGGATGGGTACTTCAGCCATGCCCAACGGCAAGACCAAAGGATTAACTGACCATTACTATTTGGATGGGCGCATCAACCAAGCCTTACAGTAGGATCGATGGCCACTTTTCCATCTCCCTTGGATGGGTGCTTTGGCCAGGCCAGACGATGGGATCAAAGACTTAATTAACCATCACTCTTTGAATGGGTGCTTTGGCCAGGGCTTGCGGCTAAATCGAAGGCCTCTCATTCATCTCCCTTAGATGGGTGCTATGGACAGATCCAATGGCGAGACCAAAGGCTTGATTGACTATCATTGGATGGGTGATTCGACCAGACCTTGCAGTAGGACACAAGGCTTCTCATCCATCTCCCTTGGATGGGTGCTTTGGCACGGTTTAGTGGAGAAACCAAAGTCTTAATTGACCATCACTTTTTGGATGGGTGATACGGCCAGGCCATGCTGAGAAACCAAAAGGCTTGATTGGCCATCACTTTTTGGATAGGTGATACGGCCAGGCCATACGGCGGGACAAAGGCTTTTCCTTGATTTTAGTTTCATTTCATTCAAAATCCGCCTAAAAATATAGCCTTGATTACCAATTTCATTCTTTATTATTAGAGATCTTGTATATCCTTTCTTCTAATTCTTTGAAACCCCATATTTGACAAATTCCTGTAATTCTCTCTTCCTTACGTAATATTCGATGATTCTTGATAAAGCTTTATAATTGTTTGAATGGTGTTCATTTGCATTATGATAGTGGCAATATTCTACTTCTTGGTGTTTTTCTTCCTTTCTCGAAGTTTTCTTAGAAGTCCAATAGTCTAGTCTTTCCCTTATGAGAAAATATACTCTTTCTTTGTAAGTATGAAGGGGAGTAATAATTTTGCTCTTTGTGTTAGTTTCTATGCACATGCGAAGATAGCCAATGGTAATAAACAATGTAAATGCACTGGAAATAATATAGTAGATCACACAGTTGATTTTTATACTATTTCGAACCTCCTGTCCTACACCCAATCCCTAAGAAACTCCTAGGAATTTCACCACCAACAACCTTGCTTCATCCAAAGAATCAAGCTTACAGACTCTGCCTGAACAACCGAATAGAGCTTCAACAACCAATGTAACAAAACGTTACTTCTTGACACAATCTATCATTTATATACAAATTGTATCTTTTCAGTAAGCAAACTCCAATAACCAAGCCAAATGATATTGAGTGGAGACGTAGAGACAAAGGAGATTATTCGACTAGAATATGGGATGTGGAGATAAAGCACACTGGTCGATATTATCCGAGTCACATAAATCTTTTGAAGTTCAGACTATTACATTTGGGTTTGAGAGTTTTTGCTGTGGAATTCAAAGCACAAAGTTTTATATGGATTCAGCGATGATTAGAGATTTTATTGGAGATGTAGAGATTCTAAAATAGGGCTACAACCTTGTAGTAATATCTAGGAATGAAGAGAAGCAACCATAGGTGTAAAGAGAATCCATAAGCACAAGAGATGCGAAAACACCTTTTCATGAGCTAGTCGTTTACTATACATTCAGTCGACTGGATATTAGTTCAGTTGAATGACTCATTGTAGAAAACAATCCAGAGAGTATGGCCAAAATCTGTAGACTAAATATATAATTAGTTGACTGCCCTCAGTCGACTGGGAGGCCCATTCAGTCGACTGACTCATTGTATTTATGTTTATTCCTTTATATTTGAGTTCTTCCATCTTTAGTCCAGTGTATCTTACATTCTAGAGGAATTGTTAAGATCCTTGTAGGTTTTCTGAAGCTCATGCAGTCTTATAGTATTACTCAAAGCAAAGTATCTTCTGGTATGTGCTTTATTCTTGTCTCTTCATTGAATTCTTACTAAGTTTATAATGTACTTGATGAAGATCGTCAGTACATTATTGTCTGGTTGTTATCATTAAAGCCCCATAAATATGGTTCTTTCATATGACTTCTTTTAGGCGATGGAAATCGCACAACTATATAATATAAAATATTAGCTCCCCTTAAATATATGCTATGTATAATAAGTTAATTTCCCTCAACCTTATATAATTCCAATATAAAAAATGTAAAGCATGCATTCTTCTCCCCTTTTGTCATTAACAAAAAGAGATAACAACAAAGGCATATTATATGTTATAAACTCCTCGTAAATATAATATTTCTCTTAAAAAATAGATCTATGTATTTTTCTGTATATGTGTACTTTTATCCCCCGTTATAAAAGAGATATGAAGTATTATAGATAAAAAATAAAAAAAATTAACATTAAAGTGAAGTAATGAGTATCTAATAGGTATGTCAAGTGTAAGCAAAATGCTACTCATTTTTCTAAAAATATAGGGTTCACGACTTTGGAAACCATATCCAGTTGTATATGGTTGATCCTTTAAAATTATAGTTTTCATTAGTACTAAAGGTGTCATAATAATTCTGACGCAGCTTCCTCTAGGCTCGAACAGTTTAGATACCAAACTGTCACAAACTATCCAGGATCTTCCTCACGAAATGATGATTTCGTGTCAATAAACCGATAGAACGATAAATGCTCAATTCCGTTGATCGAGATGATGCCGGAATCTAGCTATCTCCAACCCGTTGATCTTGCAAGATGCTGTGTTGAAAGATCTACAATTCGATCGTTGATCACTCGCAAGTGATACCGAGAATTGGCTTCAAATTCGTTGATTCGCTCACGAATAACCCGAAGATGGAAAGAAGAAGGAGATCACACTCAACTTCTACAATGGTGGCCAAATCTCACACACAAATTTATTTCAAAATCAACTCCCCTTTACAAATGACAACACACTACAATTTATAGGAAATTACAACACACGTGACTCAATACTTGCGACTTAACATCATACGACCCACGACCTAACAATGTGACTTAACATCATTACATCACACGACTTACAATACAACATCACACGACTTAACACATACACATTACACGACTTAACAACATACGGGTTACAACATCATACGCGACTCAACACATGCGACTTAAGCAGATAGCATGGCTTCATTCGACATAAGAACAATGCGGCCTAACTAAGCGATTTAAATTAGCCTTTATGCGACATAAGAAATCAATGACTTATAAAAATGCGGCATCAGTGAACGGCTTAAGGAAATGCGGCCTACGGCTTACGACTTAAGGAGTGCGACATAAGTTTGAGCGACTTAAGGCATATGTTGGTTGCGACATAAGATTGAGCGACGTATGTTGGTTGAGAGACTTAAGGGATATAACTCGCTTATCATGCGCTGCATCATCTGACATGCGACTTAAGGATGGTTGGGGCAATGATAATTGGGGCAATGATGGTTGGGGCGGCTTAAGGTTGAGCGACTTAAGGTCGTTAAAACTCGAAAATTTTCATTGAGCGACTTATCATGGTGCGCTGCATCAAATTCTAATGTATAATTTTCTATCATGATTGGGTAAATTAGCAGGAACCCATATTTTGAAATCGTATGTCAGTGTACGGTAGTTATGATTTCTATTTCTAGGTAGAGTACTTTCATGACATAAAGAGGTTTTAGAACTATATCGATGTTTAGCATAAGCAATAAAATTATGATTTCTATCGGTGTATACTCACAATCATTTAATTTAGCTAAAGTAATATAATTGACTTTTTGTAATGTTTAAAATCTTTTAATAAATTCTCATGCGTTTCTAAAAGATCACGATATCAAGAATCTAAACATACTGATTTTGATATGAGATTAGCCACGCAGCACACGTACCTTGATTCTGTTTGTTATTGCTTGCTTCTAGAAAATTGCTTTTTCTCAACTATCTTTGAGCTCTGACTTGATTTTCCTTTTCAGGCCATTTTTATAATATGGTATTATGATCTATAGAATCTTGGGATCTGATACCACTTGCTAGTTGCTATGCACATGAGCAAAGATGGCCAACAGTAATAAATAATGTACATGCATCAGAATAATGTAGTAGATCGCACAGTCGATTTTATACTAGTTTGGACCTCCCATCCTATGTCCAGTCCCTAAGCACCTCTTAGGAATTCCACTACCAATGCCCTTACTTCATCCGAAGAAACAGATTTGCAGACTCTGCCTGAACAACTAACAGGACTACAACAACCAAAGTAACAAAAAGTTACTTCTTGACATAATGTATCTTTTATGTAGAAATTGTCTCTTTTCAGTACATGGACTCCTACAACCAAACCAAATGTGGCCTACGGCTTACGACCTAAGGAAATGCGGCCTACGGCTTACGACTTAAGGAGTGCGACATAAGTTTGAGCGACTTAAGGCATATGTTGGTTACGACATAAGATTGAGCGACGTATGTTGGTTGAGCGACTTAAGGGATATAACTCGCTTATCATGCACTGCATAATCTGACATGTGACTTAAGGATGTTTGAGGCAATGATGGTTGGGGCGGCTTAAGGTTGAGCGACTTAAGGTCGTTGAGCGACTTAAGTGACATAACTCGAAAAATATCGTTGAGCGACTTATCATGGTGCGCTGCATCATCCTCCCCTGGTTGAAAAGATTTCAACCCCGAATTTACACGTTCCTCTTCTTTGACATACTTATCCTCATGATATGGAATCAAGTGTTTGACGTTGAAAACGTCGGTAATATGGATATGAACCGGCAATTTTAACTGATAAGCATTCTCATTAATCTTTTTCATGATTTCCAAAGGACCAATCTTTCTAGCAGCTAGTTTGTTGTAAGTACCAATAGGAAATCGATCCTTAGTCAATACTGCATATACAAAATCTCCTTCTTTGAACTCAATATTTCGTCATTTAATATCTGCGGATTGCTTATATTTCTCATTCGCCTTAAGCAATCGTTCCTGCACAACCTTGTGGCACTCTTGCAATTCATTCACAAAATCACTAGCTCGTTTGATCACTCCTTTCTGTTGTGGTACTATAGATAAATCCAATGGTCCCTTAGGGATTGTTGAGTAAACGATCTGTAATGGACTGAACCCAGTGCTACGATTAACTGCATGGTTGTGTGCAAACTCTGCTTGACACAGCTTGGAATCCCAACTCTTCAAATTATCACTCACGAGGCATCTCAATAGATTACCTAGGGATCTATTCACAACTTCTGTCGGTCCATCCGTCCGTGGATGATAAGCACTGCTAAATTTCAGCTTTGTCCCGACCATTCTCCATAGACTCATCCAAAAATGACTCAGGAAATGAGTGTCTCTATCCGATACAATAGATTTAGGCAACCCGTGAAGACGATAGATCTCTCTGAAGTAAGTTGTATGACATTAACTGCATCTGTCGTCTTCTTACATGCGATAAAATGTACCATTTTTGAAAACCGATCAACCACTACGTAGATAGAATCATTGCCACGTCGCATCCTCGGCAAGCCCAATACAAAGTCCATACTAACATCCACCCATGGTTTAGTAGGTATAGGCAACAACATATATAAACCTGCATTTGTTGCGGTCCCCTTTGAAACTTGACAAATATGGCACCTCTGAACGAACTTCTCAACCTCCTTCCTCATTGACGACCAAAAATACGACTTTGAGATCAACTGCATAGTACGGTCACGGCCCACGTGTCCTTCTTCATGTAATTCTTTGATGATTTTCATTCGTAGACTGCAATCTGAAATACACAACTGGTTTCCTTTAAATAGAAAACCTTCAACCAGCATATATCCATCCATGCTTCCCTGCTTAACTTTGTCTAGGATTTCGGAAAAATATGAATCTGAAGTAAGAAGATCTGGAAGTAAGTCAAAACCCTTCACCTCTATTCTCATGGTTGTTAGTAAATTACTCCTCCGACTCAATGCATCGGCGACGCGATTAGTTACTCCAGACTTGTGCTTTATGACGAATGTAAATTGCTGCAAATAAGCTATCCATGACGCGTGCCTAGCTACAATTTTATTCTGCCCTTGTAAATGTTTCAATGCTTCATGATCCGTACACAAAACAAATTCTTTGTGGAACAAGTAATGTCTTCAATGCTTCATGGCCTGCACAATAGCATAAAACTCCACATCATAAGTACTGTAACTCATTTTTGCTCCAGAAAGTTTTTCACCAAAATAGGCAATTGGACATCCCTTCTGACTCAACACTCCTCCAATTCCAACTTTGGATGCATCTGTACGTAACTCAAACAGTAACTGAAAATCTGGCAACACTAGAATCGGTGCTGAGGTTAAAAGTTCCTTGATTTTTTCAAAAGCATATCCTACCTCTTTTGTCCATGAAAACTGCTTTCCTTTCATACAATCAGTAACAGGAGCCATTATACTACTAAAATGTGGTATAAATCTTCGGTAAAATGAAGTTAACCCATGGAAACTTCTGATTTCTGTTATAGTTTTGGGTTGTGGCCAATTTCTGATTGTGGCTACTTTACACTGGTCCACTTGTATCCCTTCCTTAGACACGACATATCCCAAAAATAAAACACTTGGCGTCATGAACACGCATTTCTTCGTCGCTGCAAAGAACTGTTCTTGATGAAGAATAGTTAACACCTTTAGTGAGTGTTGAATGTGCTCCTCTGTGATAGCACTATATATCAAGATATCATCAAAGTAGACTACAACAAACTTCCCGATGTAAGGTCTGAAAATTTGATTCATCACCCTCATAAATGTACTTGGTGCATTGGATAGACCAAATGGCAAGATCCGCCATTCATATAATCCTTCCCGAGTCTTGAATGCTGTCTTCCATTCATAACCTGGTCTTATGCGAATCTGATGATAACCACTCTTAAGGTCGACCTTCGAAAAGATTACAGACCCACTGAGTCGATCCAATAAATCATCAAGTCTTGGCATAGGAAATCTGTATGTGACAGTTATTTTGTTGAGTGCCCTGCTATCTATACACATTCTCCATGAACCATCTTTCTTCGGTACCAACAGAGCTAGTACAGCACAAGGACTGATACTCTCTCGAACACGCCCTTGCATAAGCAACTCCTCCACCTGTCTCCTCAACTTTTCATGCTCTTTTGGACTCATACGATAATGCGGCCTATGCGGTAAAACAGCACCTGGCACTAGATCAATCTGAAGTTGTATATCCCTCAATGGAGGTAATTCCTTAGGTAATTCCGCTGGAAAGACATCTTCAAATTCATTTAACACCGTTCTAACTTCCGTAGGAATTTCAATATCTTCACTTGTTTCATACCCAATCAACATAAACAATTCAGCACTATCTTTCGCTTCTTTAACAAATTCTCTCGTAGATAATAGGCTAGTTGATTCCACTTTCTTCTCTGACTTTCTTTCACTTTGTTCACGCTTCTTAGGAACTAAGGTAACTTGAGTACCTTCGAACATGAAACTGTAGCTTTTGGTGCGACCATTATGTTGTACAGCTCTATCATATTGCCATGGTCTTCCCAATAGTATATGACACAAATCCATATCGATAACATCACACCATACATCATCTTTGTACTTCTTCCTAATAGAAAATGTAACAAATGCTCGTCTTCCCACTGTCACTTCTCCACCTTTCCTTAGCCATGCCAGTTTATAAGGTCTAGTGTGTTTTTCAGTCTTCAACCCTAACTTCTTGACAGCTTCTTCAGAAATAATGTTATCGCAGCTTCCCGCATTTACAAATCGACAAACCTTTCCCAAGATAGTACATGTAGACTGAAAGATATTGCTTCTCAGCCAACTAGAATCATTCTCACGCTTTGGCACTAAACAAGACCTTCTCATCATCAAGTTACACCCTTCGTCTCCTGACACAACTTCTTCATCTTCATCAAACTTCGATGGTTGAGAATAACCAATTCAGCTTCCACACCTTCATACTCACATTCCTCTACAACTAATGCTCTCTTCTTTGGCTTTGTACATTCATTACTTTTATGGCCAAACTCCTGACAATTATAGCACTTGATACTGTTATTGACCTTTGCTTTAGCGGCTTCATTGACAATTGGTTTATTGGCTGCCTTGGAAACATTAGCACTGCTACTAGCACCCTTATTCTGGCTGTTAGAACCCGTAAACACACCACTTCCTCATCTCCCTTATTTCTCCCAAGCTAGAGCTTTTTGATGTGCTTCAGCAACAGACATTGGATTAAACATATTAACCATGTCTTGAATTTGCATTCGTAACCCTCCAACATAAATAGCTATTAGCTGTTCCTCGGTTTCCATAATATCAGTCCTTGCAATCAATTGATAGAATTCATCTGCATAGTCATTCACTGTCTTCGTCCCTTGTCTCAAATTCTACAACCGTTGATACATAAGAGATTGATAATTGTACGGCCAGAAAGTCGCTTTCATCATCTTTTTCATCTTCTCCTAAGTGACAACTTTTGATTTTCCCATTCTCTCTCGAGTTAGTTTAGTTTTTTGCCACCAAGCCATAGCTTTTCAAGTTAGTTTTGTAGCAACTAATTAGACTCTGCGATTCTCAGGCACCTCCTTGAATTTCAAAATTTCTTCAACACTCGACAACCAATCAATAAATTCTTCTGCTTGCATACCACCTTTGAATTCTGGAATTTCCATCCTTGTACCTGACTCCCATTTACGATCATTTTCTGAATCCAGATATTGATTTCGCACTTGGCCTCGATTTCGATAATGAATACTACCTTCATCACCATCTTCCTCAAAATCATATGTATTTCGATATCAATCCTGACCATATACTTCCCTACGACCACGCATGTCCCTTCTACCCTGTCTTTCAGCATCACGATATGGTTCATTTTCAAACCCACGTTGAGTTCTTCCCTCTTCATTTCGGTACCCATGGCGGTCTCGCATCATTAAAACTGATGATTCTCTCCTATCTCGATAAGACTGGGATGACATCCTCCTTTCTTCCGAAACCGATGGTGAAACCCCGTTTCCACCCTGGTTCAAAACTGGCGACGTTCTCCTTTAATTTTGATTCATGTCGTTCATCAATTTCTCCAACTTTTCAATACCCTCGTTGAACTTTTCATTGATACGCTGCTCCATTTGCTCATCTTCTTGTCTTCTATACAAATCTTCAACATTATGATAGCAAATAGCACGTCTCGGAGGCATGATCATTAAACAATCTCATTTCCGACTCTGATTTGGCTCTGGTACCAATTGACGCAGCTTCTTCTAGGCTCGAACAGTTTAGATACCAAACTGTCACAACCAATCCAGGATCTTCCTCACGAAATGATGATTTCGTGTCAATAAATCGATAGAACGATAAATTCTCAATTCCGTTGACCGAGATGATGCCGGAATCTAACTATCTCCAACCCGTTGATCTCGCAAGACGTCGTGTTGAAAGATCTACAATTCGATCGTTGATCACTCGCAAGTGATACCGAGAATTGGCTTCAAATTCGTTGATTCGCTCACGAATAACCCGAAGATGGAAAGAAGAAGGAGATCACACTCAACTTCTACAATGGTGGCCAAAGCTCACATACAAATTTATTTCAAAATCAACTCCCCTTTACAAATGACAACACACCCCTATTTATAGGAAATTACAACACACGCGACTCAATACTTGCGACTCAACATCATACGACCCATGACCTAACAATGCGACTTAACATCATTACATCATATGACTTACAATACAACGTCACACGACTTAACACATACGAGTTACACATTACATGACTTAACAACATATGGGTTACAACATCATACGCGAATCAACACATGCGACTTAAGCAGATAGAATGGCTTCATGCGACATAAGAAATCAGCCTTCATGCGACATAAGAACAATGTAGCCTAACTGAGCGACTTAAATTAGCCTTCATGCGACATAAGAAATCAGCGACTTATAGAAATGTGGCATCAGTGAATGGCTTAAGGGAATGCGGCCTACGGCTTACGACTTAAGGAGTGCGACATAAGTTTGAGCGACTTAAGGCATATGTTGGTTGCGACATAAGATTGAGCGACGTATATTGGTTGAGCGACATAAGGGATATAACTCGCTTATCATGCGCTGCATCATCTGACATGCGACTTAAGGATGGTTGGGGCAATGATGGTTGGGGCTGCTTAAGGTTGAGCGACTTAAGGTCATTGAGCGACTTAAGCGACATAACTCGAAAGTTTTCGTTGAGCGACTTATCATGGTGCGCTGCATCAAATTCTAATATATAATTTTCTATCATGATTGGGTAAATTAGCAGGAACCCATATTTTGAAATCGTATGTCAGTGTACGGTAATTATGATTTTTATTTCTAGGTAGAGTAATTTCATGACATAAAGAGGTTTTAGAACTATATCGGTGTTTAGCATAAGCAATAAAATTATGATTTCTATCGGTGTACACTCACAATCATCTAATTTAGCTAAAGCAATATAATCGACTTTTTGTAATGTTTAAAATCTTTTAATAAATTCTCATGCGTTTCTAAAAGATCACGATATCAATAATCTAAACATACTGATTTTGATATGAGATTGCCATGCAGCACACGTACCTTGATTTTGTTTGTTATTGCTTGCTTCTAGAAATTTGCTTTTTCTCAACTATCTTTGAGCTCTGACTTGATTTTCATTTTCAGGCCATTTTTATAATATGGTATTATGATCTGTAGAATCTTGGGATCGGATACCACTTGCTAGTTGCTATGCACATGAGCAAAGATGGCGAACAGTAATAAATAATGTACATGCATCAGAATAATGTAGTAGATCGCACAGTCGATTTTGTACTAGTTTGGACCTCTCATCCTATGTCCAGTCGCTAAGCACCTCTTAGTAATTCCACTATCAATGCCCTTACTTCATCCGGAGAAACAGATTTGCAGACTCTGCCTGAACAACCAACAGGACTACAACAACTAAAGTAACAAAAAGTTACTTCTTGACATAGTGTATCTTTTATATAGAAATTGTCTCTTTTCAGTACATGGACTTCTACAACCAAACCAAAGGATATCAAGTGGTGGTTTAAAGGCTAAGGAGTTTATTCGATTAGAATATGGATGTGGAGATGAAGCACATTAGTCGATATTATCTGAATCACATGAATCTTTTGAAGTTTAGATTTTTGCTTTTGGGTTTGAGAGTTTTCTGCCATGGAATTCAAAGCATAGAGTTGTATATGGATTCAGGGATAATTAGAGGATTTTATATGTGATGTAGAGATGCTAAAATAGGGTTACAACCTTTTAGAAGTATCCACGAATGTAGAGAAGAAACCATAGATGTGAAGATAATCCATAGGCGCAAAGAGATGCGAAGACACCTTTTCATGAACTAGTCATTTACTATGCATTCAATTGATTGGATATGTTGTTTAATGGACTGACTCTTTATAGAAAATAATCCAGAGAAATACACAAAATCAGTAGACTAAATATATAATCAGTTGACTGCGTTAGTCAACTGGGAGGTCCTTGCAGTCAACTGACTCTTTGTATTTTTGTTCACTCCTTCATATTTGATTTCTTCTCTCTTTAATCGAGTGTATCTTGCATTCTAGTAGAATTGTTAAGACCGTTGTAGGTTTTCTAAAGCTCATGTACTCCTATAGTATTACTCTAAAGTTGTGCAGTTAAAGCCCCACAATATCCCCATATAGCGCATAGCGCTCTCCGATAGCTACGCTATTTTAATTTAGCACTATTAAACAGTACATCCACTTTAAGCCACACTATTTTCGCCAAATCCGCTAAATCAAGGCTTTTTAGCACTCTCTTTAGCAACATTAATATACAAAGGTTGATTTTACTAGTTCTCCTTTAAATCAAATCAACAAAGTTAGGGTAAATACCTAATTTTATGGCTTAAGTACTCAATATAAGTTAGAAATCTATTGTAGTCGCCAAATCTATTCTGCATAAACCATAGTATTCTTCGATTTTGTTACATAAGATTAAAATATATTTCTTTTTCCAAGACAAAAGATGTGATAATGAGAATGTATTGAATTTAAATATTTGGTTTTATAACACGTGAAGCTTTTTGCACCTCCATTATTTCCATTATATCCCCACTTTATCCCCGTTGTAACTTTTTGCACCTCCACCGCTATAGAACCGCTAAGTGCTTTAACTGCACATCTCCGAAGCAAAGCACCCTTTAACAAGTTCTGTTATTAGTATCTCTTCATTGAATGCTTACTAACTCTATATTATACTTGATGCAGATTGTTAGTAGTATTGTTGTTGGGTTTTTATCATCAAAACACCATATATATTGTTCTTTCACTTTGGTCCTCTAGTTGTGTGGTTTCTTTGCTCGCTTGGTGCCTTTTCTTGGGTTCGCAACTTCTTCATGGTTCTCATCCATTCTCCTTTTTAATATCTAGGAATTTATTTTTTGTTAAGTTCTGAATTGATAAGGCCTTTCCATTTTCCAGCAAATTGGTCGAAATCATGGTTTAGTTCTATCTTGAAAATTGTTCCTCAAGCTTGAAATTGGATGCTTCGTCTACTTGAGCAAATAGATCGATTTCCAACTCGACATTACTCTAATGTCCTTGGTTTGGTTTCTACATACTCAGTTTATTTACAAGGCGAAGATTGGCTCTTTTCATACATGAAATGGATTCAAACTCTATCTACTTAGGCTATATTCTTCTTTTTTTCTTCTAAAGTTTGAAGGGATAAGTTCCTTGGGTTTATCTCTTATTCCTCGCTAATCATAGGATACCTCGTGAATGGTTTAAAAATTTTAAATTGGGGATCTGATGAACCATATTGAGACTTAACTAGCATGATCAAAGCTTGAAAGAGATATGTTAGGTTTTGTGAGAAGGCTCATTGAGTTCAACTCTCAATGAAAGCATCACTAAATGTTAGGTTGAAATTTAGTCCCTATACAAGATCAAATGCTTAGCTCAAGGGAGGGAGAATCCCATTTTTTAAATAAACAGTCAAATAGGCAATACGATTGATCAATATTCGGGCCAAAATGTCATGTCCTTTCTAGATTCAATAATCTCGTCCTTTTATGCAATAGGTAAGGTAAGTCCTTATTATATCAACATACCAACCATAAGTCATTTATACAAGCCCATAATTACAAAAAACCTTAATTTCAATTTGACCTAATGGCCATGGAAAAACCCAATCTTAAGATTTTCCTTACACACTCGAGAAAATGGAAAAATTAGGAAGAAGAATCACTTAGGATTTGGCCCCCTTCTAATAGGGGTAAATGCCTATTTATAGAAGATTTGCACCATTAGATACATGACATATGACATTTGTTTGGTAAGAAAAATCATGATTTGCTAACGTGGAACATGTTTGAAGTGACATGTGGCACAACTTCTTTTTAGGAGTCATGATGATGTGGTGCTGCAGACCCAATTAGAGTTTACCATGTGTCTAACAGGATGTTGGTTGGATTAATCATGCGATTGCACAAAAGCATCAACACTCGACAGCTCGTCTCATCATATGTGACATCTTAATAGAATAAACCTTTGAAATATCAATTGGCCACTATATGGCAGCCTTGGGATATCACCCCTCAACTGCTCAATTGATCACCATACCGTGGCCTTGAAATGCCACTCCTTGATAGTCAAATTGATCACCAGGTGAAAATTTTAAGGTATTGTCCTTCGATGGCTCTTTGGATTAACATTTGATAGCTTATAAATGATAACCTTCAATTTCTCTTTCGATCAATACTCGATAGCTCATAAATACCAACCTTCGTTGGCTCTTTGGATCAATACTCGATAGCCTACAAACGTTTATGTTGGATGGCTCTTTGGATCAATACCCAAAGGCTCATAAATGTCAACCTTCGATTGCACTTTGGATCAATACATGATAGCTCATAAATGTCAACCTTCAAGGCCTTACTTCTCATCAATCTGCGATAGTCATGAAATCACTAACCTTCAATATATTGCTTGTGTTAACTTTGAGTTTATCAATCCTCGATAGCTTTCTTTCCAACTTTCATCTCTCGGTAGCTCTACCTTTTGTCAATCTGCGATGACCCATCTTCAACCAGCCATAACTAATGCTTTCTGGGTATAACACATGACACTACTGACTAACACTAGAGCTCCTAGTAAGGAGACAGAAATACTAACAAAGGTTCTAGAAAGCAAGTTGGCACCATGTTCAACTTGACAATCTCACCACAGTCTAGAGAAGATATATCCACTCACAAAAATGAAAACACCAAAGTCCAACAAACCATCAACTGATACTTACAAAGTCCCATAGTATACCAAAAAATAACAGATAAACAAGCACAAAATGACCGGTAAACATAAACGATGCCCAATAAGAGCAAATCTTGCTACATAAAAGGATCATATATCAAATAACCCAATTGCATCACTACAATCAACAAAATAGACAAAGGCCAAAGCTTAGTGACCATAATCTCCAAGATAAGATTCCACCAAAAATAAAAAAGATGCGTAAATTTCCAAGGTAGTAACATTCCAAATGATAACAAAGCAAAGCTAATGTAATATCCACCATTTTGAGGCCCGAAACTAAGCGCTACAGATGTTGCAGTTGTCTACAGCATTAATTTTCGATAATAAAATGCGGCTATGTCAATTATATCAAAAGCACTTAAAAATGAAAATATTAAACATAATTTTTGTGAATAAATTTTCACATTTTGTTTCGCAAATGATATTTCATATTCATTACATAATCGCATTGGCAAATCCACGTTCAAAGAAATTATAATTATTACAAAATAATCCAAGAGCGACATATGAAGATGCCCCTTGGTTGATTAGAGTCAAGCACTTGGAAATCTTATCACTTGCCATTACATCCATATAGATAAAACCAAACAGCATAGTGGATTAGATAGTACTCCTAAATAGCTGGATTGCTTCCTGCACATCTTCGAAAGCTAATTCGTCTAACTAGAAACCTGAAAACCCTTACTCTTGATCTACTCAAATGAGTACCCGAGATTTCAAGGTGAAAAACCAAAAACTTTATGTCAGACGACATTCTGATGTGAATAATAACCTATCATCTCGAACCTAATAGATATTTAGTAAGACCTTGTCGTATAGTGGAACGGGTTTTCCCCTCACTGGTAGCATAACTAAAATATCTCAACCATTATTGTGCTTATGCATCCACAATGGTTATAACATAATAATACATTGATATGCAGACATGCAATATACACTAATTACCCATCCGAAGTTATTAGACTACCCATCTAAGTTTTCATTGACTATCCGTCTTATACTTATGTGGACAACCGATCTCACATATATTAATTCTTTGGATTACTTATCCCCTACTATGTTGACTACCCATCACTCGTGGCTGCATTATCAAAGTTACGTGGATTATCCATCTCACATATAAACATTTTTATGGATTATCTATCCCCTTCCATATGGACTACCGATCATATAAGGTTTCATCTATTTAAAATGATGTGGAATATCCATCACACATCCCACAGTTTTCCTAGGATGACCATGAACCCTTCATTAACCATCTAGAGCATATCCATCTCACATCCCATAGTTATCCTAGGATGATTATGAACCCATTATTTAATAATTTAATTCATGTTACTCGCATATTTAACTTATGTCAATTAGTTTCCCCAATCAATTTATCTTCCCTTAAAGTTATAACATCTCAAGTGACATACATTGGTATCCCCAAATGATATATGTTGAACTTATTAAAAATATACTTTGCTATCCTTAATTTTTAAAGTTAAAATCATAAAACATATAGCTTCCCACCGTTAAATAGTTTAATATAGATCAATGTCGACGTCAATAACAATGACGACAAAGAGGCTTAAGGCTCTCGGTCTTTAATAAGATAACATACCACACATGACATTAAGACTTCGACCTCTATCCAAGGTCAAAGACAAAACTTAACTCATTTAAGTAAAAATTTCTATGCTAAAAGTAAGGTTGTTGAATTTCATAGGATATAGGTTATCCGCCTTTTAAAACCAAACTTTAGGATTCTATAAAATAAATGGATAACTGCCAAAATAAAAGGTTATCTACCCTCTTGAAAATAGGCTATATCGCCTCTTTAAAACAGTTTTAATTTAAATAGAGATAAGCCTCACCAATATAGATGACTACCGACGTCAATTATAAAATTTTATACCTAGCTTACTTTGGCTATTATGCCACCAAATGTATAAGAGCGATGTTAAAGACAGGCGACATCACTGCACCTTATACATTCATTATCGAGAATGATCAATGTAGTGGGATGCGGGGTCGATTAAAACTGTGGTGATAACATATAACAATGAAATGCGGTAATGATATAAACTAGGGGATATAAGCATGTCGACAACAATAAACAGCGGCAAGATGTTTGGCGATGTTGTTGATATGTGGTGTTGTTGCTGCACACATGGCCCCAACACATCCCACACTTAGAATATAAGCATCCCATGTGTTGTTCCATGTTGTTGCTGCCTCTCATCATTGATGCCGAACCTCATGGTGTCGCTGCCTCTTAATGGTATTACTGTAAATCTTGTGAAAATTGTTTTACTACTACAAAAAGTAATTGCTTTTCACAAAATCTTTCTCTTTGTCAAATTCCTATTGGATAACAAAATTTCTCTTCCCAAATCTTTTTCAAAAATCTACCGCACTCAAATTTCAACATCCAAAACATACATCAAACTAATTAATTAATATCCTTACTTAATTATTCATTTAAATGCTTATCTACCATAATAAATTCATAGTAATTTGAAATCACTTGGGAAAAATCTTCAAAAATTCCAAAAATTCCAAAATACATATTTTCATCATTTAAAAATTTAAGGGCCGAAAACTATATTTAATTATTTTTAATTAAAACTCGAAATTAACCCAATTTACACCTTGGGAAATTCTTAAAATATTTTTTTTAACTTGAAAAATTATGGAATTAAAAAACCGTCTTCAAATTAACATTTTATGTCATATATTCAAAAATCAAATCGATTGGAGACTAAAAATTTTGGTTTTACCCTTATAACCCTTTCAAATAATTTCATAAAAAATCTTTAAATCGTTATTCTATCCAAATAATGATTAAACAACCATATTTTGGTAAATCTAACAATAATAATTCAGGTATTATCCATAAACGAATATAAACAGAAGTAAAAGAGATGGTTCGTGTATTATTCACCTTAGATTTGAATAGAGTTTGAGATTTGATATTGCTTTAGTTTTTCCTATGCTCCTTCTCTTTGAATCCCCTTGATTTTGTGCTTCTTAGCTTGATTAATAACCGACCTCTTTTCTTTCTCTTAATTGTTTATGTTTTTATGAAAAATAAGAATGATATGAGGGGAGAAGATTTAAGGAATGAAAGATAGGTCTATACCTAAATTGCCGTTCTTATATATTCTTTTATATATTTAAGTTTAAACGATCTTTCTTAGTTCATTGGTAATAGCTCGACCTTATAAATTTTCATATCCCATTCTCCTTAGTCCTTAACCATTTATATTATTTTGTTTAATCTATCCAATTAAACATCCTAAATAATGTTATACTAAAATTAGGAGAGTTACAACGAACAAAAGTAGGAGGAATGGAAACCACTAGCCAAAAGCCAACTTAAGCACCATAAGCACCAACTATGGGAATCACCTTTGTTGCATAACAAATGCTAAGGATTCGACAAGAAGTTATGAAAAAAAGGCTCTAGTTTTTCAAACTCCAACACACTAGAAAAACTCACCGTTAACAAGCAAAAGAGCATAGGTGTAAAGATTTGACTTTCTAACACCTAAAATCGACACTTAATACATTCTCGGTATTCATATGCCAACCATTTAAGTGTCCGAAAGTTAGGTCGTTTGGAGGGAAGAGAAAAGAAGTATGAATAGAATCTCACAAAAATGTGATGAGTAACATATAATAAATAAATCAAGTCTTTAAGATAAGAACTTTAATATACATACAACATCAGAGCACTCTAACCTATTATCAGCCTAAATAATTATAACAACTTGTTCATACAATTGTTGATAAATACAGACAAGAACAAAACAATGGAAGAATATAAGGTACATGAATACTTCATGGAGAATACAGCTCATCTCCTGAAAGATCCAAAGAATCCAGCTAAATCTAGAAAATATACTCGGACTAACCCGAGTATTAGAAGAAAAATAATACTCGGATCAGTCTGGTAAAACCAGTGTGAGAAACTCAAATCATAAGGAATTTATTTATTTAACTTGTAAAACTCTTTAAAATCAAAGGTATCTCGTAAGAACACGCCGCTCATAAACACAGATGGGTTTTTACCTTGTAATAACCAAAATATTTTCTATAGAAAATCCGGTGATCTAATAATAATCTCTAGGGTACAAATACATATTAATCATAGTTGAAATTGTTACATTAATTAAATTCCAGCGTAATAGGTATACAATCAAGTCCGAAGGCATTTATTGGAGAATAGATTCCAACTATGAAAGCATAATAGGAAATGCTCGACCCACTACCAAAAGAAATCCGGGTCGACCGGCTAATACTAGTAACCAAAATGCAGAAGCCAATGGGGGTGCTAGAAGTCCACCAGTAGATATGAGGGCGATGTATCAGTTCTTAGCCGGTTTGATGCAAGCTGGTACTACGGCTGGAGTTGCTGGAAATGGAGAAGGAGCTAATCCTATGGGTCTAGTTAGGAATATTGCTTTGCTGAGTAGAGATTACACCGTTTGGGTGGGAAGTCATTCTTGGGAATGAAGAGTGTCGTAGAAGTTCAAAATTGGCTATTACATTATGAGCGTATATTTAACGATTTGGGTCTGATGATGGGCAAAAGAGGAGGTTGGCCTCTAGACAGTTGTAGGGGTCAGCTCTGCATTGGCGGAATAGTGTCACTACCAGAGTACGGGAAGAACGGTTAACTTGGTACGATTTTAAGACTAGATATGAGCAAGATTTTGTATCTACGTCTGCTAAATCTGAGCTGATGAGGAAATTTATGGATTTAGTGCAAGGAGATATGTCAGTAGTTGAGTATGTTACTAGGTTTGAAGAGCTATCTAGATATGGTATGGTCTTATAGATACTGACATCAAAAGGAATGAGAAGTTCATTAGGGGACTGAGGCCCGAGCTTGCTAGAATGACCATGACACATGTCCATGATCCTTATAATATAGTAGTGGAGATGGCTATTCACCATGAGGAATTTCTTGTTGATTTATCTAAGGAGAAGTCGGTGGAAACTCAGGGTTCTCAGGGGAAGAAGAGGAAGTTCTTTAAAAAAAGGGAGCCCCGAGGGGAGACACCGCTAAGAAGTCAAAGGCGGGGTAGTTTGTTATAACTGTGACAAGAAGTGTCACTTTACTAATGAATGCCGGTTAGGAAATAGGAAGAAAGATGCAGTTTAGAAGGATGTTAAATGCTTCAACTGTGATCATGTTGGGCATTACAAGAATCAGTGTCTAGAGCCTGTTAGGAAGGACAAAGGAAAAGTTCTTGCTATAGGACCAGCTAGGCCTACTACAGAAGATAAGGGAAAGATTTTGATGGAAGGTACCCTTTTGATTTAGAGTATTTCAATTAGAGTGCTTTTTGATAATAGCGCATCACATTCATTTATATCTGAGTGTTTGGTTGATAGGTTATGTCTAGACACTGATTGCGCCAAAATTGGTCACAAACCCCAAATACCGTGAAAGCACCAGTGTATGGACACAAATCAACAATATTCAAGCACAAATATCAGATCTCAGCAAATAACAACTACAATTCAGGAATTATAATCAGAAACACAGAATTTATAGTGGTTCGGCTATCTCCGGCCTACGTCCACTTCAAAGTTTTATCCTTTTATTGATTATCCTTGCTGGTTACATATGATTACAACAGTAGCAATGAAGAATTTCGAGTACGATAGTTATATTGAAGCGTAGAAATGAATCCGGCAGAGTCTGGACATCCGATAGCCAAAAGGTCCTTTTTCTGTAGGCTTCAAGAGGCTATTTATAGATGTAGGAGGCTAAGATCGAGATAAAACTTAGGGAGACTTCTTCTGGCACGTGAGTGGGCCCACATGGCCGACCCTATCAAGTTTCGACTCGATCTGTGATCGATACGAAGTGATTTCATATCCATCAAAGAATGACCCAATCAAGCTGAAACTTGGCTGGAACATTCCTTACCTTGTATTCAAGATTCTGTGAAAATTTCGTTGCATTTGGATCATCTGTTTAGGAGATATGATCGATACGAAATTGGAATCTTCGTATGTTGTTGCGTTCGTATCCACTGGTTCGAATCCATCCTGTTCGACTCGATCAGAAGCACACGCGTGCAATGACGTGGCACCAATCTCCTAGATCGATTCGACTTTTGCGGCTTGTTGACTGGGTTGATCCACTTTGCGCTCCGAGTTGAACGCTCCTTTCCTGGAGATGCGCACGTATCCACGCTTCTCGCTTGCACGTATCCATCACTTCTCCATGTACTCAACTGTTTGCATCGCATGTTCTCTCGGATCGATCGCAGTAGAGTATTTTGTATCGGTCCGATCGATAAAAAATGTTGAATTTGATCGATATGAATGAAAGGCCAACAGATGGGTACGAAACCAAACTCAATGATGGATACGAACGAAGCCTTACCTGATGGATACGAACGAAGCCTTACCTGATGGAGTCGAACTGACCTCCGATGATCGATACGAATGAAACGCTGCTCCATGGATGCGAACTGTCGGGCATGCACGAACCATCTCTTCCTTCTTGACCGATACGAAATCACTGAGTCGAACCTGTGCCGATCGATACGAACTGTATCGATTCGAAGTCCTTACTTTCTGATCGATACGAAATGTATCGATTCGAACCACTACCATGCCTTGCCTTTGATCGATACGAAGACTATCGATTCGAAAACTATCCTCCTGATCGATATGAAACACATCGATACGAACCAATCCTTTGCACCGATGGATATGAACAGCATGTTCTTCCTACCTTGCTGTTAACACCGCCTTAACCATGACTCACCGATCTAGTGCATCAGGAGGTTCCGACCTAACAGTTAGAAGCGTGCCGACCTAAAGCTCAACAGGAGGTGCCGACCTAAGGCCTAAGGGTATGCCGACTTAACACTTCAACGAGGCTACCGACTCAACATAAATACCTACCCAACAGCCTTAGCTCATTGCCGACCTAAAATGAATGACGACTCAATAGTTACCGACCTAATGACTCAGAAGGGACAGCGACTCAATGCCTTTACAAAGTTCCCGACCTAAGGCCCTAAATGGATAACGACCTAATGCCTTAAATGATGCCGACTTAGGAAGTCTACTGACCTAACTTAAGTACCGATCTAATTACCTAAAGGAGTTGCCGACCTAACTGATCAGGACATGGAAAGGTGCACGACCTATACTTAAGTCGCAACCGACTTAAGACTTATGCCAAGCCGTTCACGACCCAGGCAAATGAAGGCAAATCCTATACAGCTACTTGACACGCGCATGTTAACTCAGCAACGAACCAAGTCACAACCGATCCAGCTCCCCAGTTATCTCGTTCGGACCGTGACTTGCGACTTACCAAGTTAACTCGTCCACGACCTAGTATAAGCCCGATGCCATGTTACTGAGAAGAGGTGGTGTTGACTCGGAGGCGACCTTAGACCGGTCACGACTCACCTTAAGTCGGCTGCGTCTTAACTTGAGTCGGCCGCGGTTTAGGACTTGGCAAATTTCAGAATCAGAACTCTCTATAAATAGGCACCCATCTCCAACATTCAAGGGACTTTTGGGCACATTCTCTTCATACACCGTTACCTTGCTGCATTGAGAACTTCATCAACACTTAGAGCTTCCAAGATTAGAGGAATACATCAAAGAAATTCACGAAGAAACCACACATCTTCAACATGAATCTAAGGACTTTAATCGACATTGGAGCTTAAGACTTGTTCCAAATCACTTGTAACTTGAAGTGTATTGTACTTGAGAAGAATTGTATCAGTCTGTAACGGGATTATTAATAAAAGTACTTAAAGTGGACGTAGGCTATACCCTTAAGCCGAACCACTATAAAATTGTTGTCGTTTACTGCTTTTCTGCTATTACTTGCTTGTAATTCTTTCCCGATCTATCGGGTGGTGCTTTCACAACTACACTTTACACACCGGGGTGTTAGCGTTCACATTTTAGCGTTAACATTTTTGGTGCTTTCACCGAGAATTGAACTCAGGAAAACTGTCATCATTGCTTCACAGAGATTTGAAGAAAGAATTTCCTTAAAAACCAGAAGTCTATCTGAGATTATGGCTCCTGGAAGGAAAAGTAGATCTATCAGATCTGGAAACATTCAAGAGGGAACCTCCGCTTCCCCTGTACCTAATCAACCCACTCCGTCTGTTGGAGTTACGAAAGCGGAGTTGGATGCTGTGATTCTAGGGCTAAACCAGCAGATAAACGCCCAAAATGCACAATTAGAGGCTCAAAGTGCCCAGAATGCTCTGATTCTGAATAAGTTGAACGATTTACTTGGGGCAAACAATCAACCAGCTGGTAATGAAAGGAACTATGCTGGCAACATTCATGATGTTAGTGAGAGGAATGCTCCGGAAAGGGCTACTAGTCCCTTTGAGCAGGCAGTTCCTGAGGCTGGTGGATCTAGAACTCGGCATGATGAGGAATATCTTTCTGGAATGGTCCGGCAGATCATGAAAGAAAGTATGCAAAGGGTTGAAGATGAGAAGGAATGGGGTTTCGCCCCAAGTAAAACTCCGTTTACTGAAAAAATCTTGAAGGCGGAATTTCCAAGGAAGTTTGTCCCTCCGACTATTCCAGCTTACAAAGGGACAAGTGATCCGAATGAGTTCTTGTATAAATATGATTGGCACATGACAGGTGCCAGGGCCTCTGACGAAATAAAGTGTCGATATTTCCCCGTATACCTGGAAGGAGTGGCTCTACTATGGTTCACCAAGTTGCCAGTCCGATCTATCGATCAGTTTTCAGACTTGACCAGAAAATTCAAGGAGCAGTTTAGACTATATGCTTCGAAGGCCAAGGACATTATGTCACTATCGAGTTTAGAGCAGAATCCTGGTGAATCTATCAGATCCTTCTTGAACCGCTTTAATATAGCGCTGGCTGAGGTGGACAATGCTGAACCACGAATGATATTGACTTATCTGATGAGGGCTATTGATAAGTCAAGCGAATTTGGGAAATGGTTAAATATGAAGG
The DNA here is from genome assembly GCA_030765085.1 of Allium cepa. NCBI lineage: Eukaryota > Viridiplantae > Streptophyta > Magnoliopsida > Asparagales > Amaryllidaceae > Allium > Allium cepa. Next base: position 216,989,594 of record CM060930.1, read on the forward strand.
AGCCAACCTCTCTCGAAAAGTTCTACAAAAAAGCAGATGAATTCATTCGCTTGGAAAGCCGTCCTTTACCAGTAAAGACAGTGTTGGAGAAAGCAGAAGACAACACTGTCGCTCCACGCAAGAATGAATCGGTGGGGCAAAAAAGGGAGAATAATAATGGGAAGAAACAGGGTAATCTGAAGAAGCCCCGATCCTTCAAGCCATCAGAATATACTCCATTATCACATACACCGGAGCACATCTACCTGGCCACTAAAGATTCCGTCGATTTCCCTAAACCTATCCCTTTGAGAACCGGGAAAAAAGCCATACAGAGTGGGAAATTCTGTCGCTTCCACAATCAACCCGGTCATGAAACTGATGAATGCCGCCAGTTGAAAAATCTGATTGAAGAGTTGCTAAGAGAAAACAAACTGCAGCAATTCGTGAAGAAAAATAGCAACAATCCTGCATCGTCAAGTCAGGGGTAACAGGTTCCTGTTCATCAGCCTAGGACAGGTGAGAAAGCTACGGGACATGAATCTGGAAGGCCCGTTATCAATGTCATTACAGGAGGGCCTCACCCAGCTGGCAAGAGCTGGGGTGAGATGGAGAGATATTCCAGGGCTTTGAAATATGCTCCAGCCGAAGAAGACGTCTTTGTTTTAGAAGACACTACGCCCCTGAAACAACAGAAAACTTTCAGCGATGATATTGTTTTCAGAGCCAGAGATTCCACAGGTATAGAAGCTCCTACCCTAGATCCCTTGGTCATCTCGGCTGGTATTGGACCGGCCATTGTCAGAAGAGTCCTCATTGACTGCGGAGCATCATGTAATATCCTCTTCAAGAAGACATTTGACCAGATGAAAATCCCTATGATTGATGTACAAGCCTCATCACAAAAGATCGCTAGCTTCACTGGGGAGCCAAAACAACCAATTGGGACCATCGATCTGCTTGTAGAACTTGGGGAAGCAGAAAGGAAAGTGGTCCGCAAGCAAACATTTGTGATTGTCGATGAGTTTTCTGCTTATAATGCTTTTCTTGGCCGTCCAACACTCGCAGCATTCAAAGCTATCCTAGCCCCGTGGTGCCTCACTATTAAATTCCCTACTGACAATGGAGTAGGAGTTATAAAAGGGGATCAAAATGCTGCGCGAGAATGCTATTTGACAGAGCTGCGAGAGTCAAGAAAAAGAGAAATGGGGAAGGATGCGGCAACCCCAGTCCGCATCAAAGAACCAGCCTTGTAGCAATTACGGGGCGGACCCTGCACTGGCGAGCACAGCGGGGCACAGAAAGAAATGGATCCCAGAAAAGCCAGTGCAGGGGAGAATAGAGTGGTACCGGTGGAAACGACAGTTCCGGTACCTGTTGACCCGAAGGACCCAAATAAGGTGTTAAATGTGGGTTCACAGCTTAATGTGTCAATTCAGAATATCTTGATATCTTTCCTGAAAGCAAATCTGGATGTCTTTGCTTGGACTCATGCCGATATGTGTGGAATATCCCCAGAAGTTGCAGTACACGCTCTGAATATTGACCCAAAGTTTACGCCAGTTAAACATAAAAGAAGAACCCAAGGTCCAGAAAGGTCAGCAGCATTAAAAGAAGAAGTTGATCGACTCATAGAAAATAACTTCATCAAAGAATCTACATATCCGAATTGGGTTTCAAATCCTGTGTTGGTCAAGAAAGCTAATGGAAAATGGAGAGTGTGCATTGATTTTTCTGATCTAAACAAGGCTTGCCCCAAAGATTGCTTCCCATTACCCAGGATCGATCAACTGGTAGACGGAACTGCGGGACATGAACTGTTATCTTTCATGGATGCCTACTCCGGTTATAACCAAATCATGATGCACGAGCCGGATCAGGAGGATACAAGCTTTATCACAGATGTTGGACTTTATTGCTACAGAGTTATGCCCTTCGGATTGAAAAATGCAGGGGCAACCTACCAAAGACTTGTTAATGCTATGTTCAAACCGCAATTGGGCAAAACTATGGAAGTCTACGTCGACGACATGTTAGTGAAGTCCAGGAAAGCAGCGGATCACATTGAACACTTAGCAGAAATGTTCGCAGTCCTCCGGAAATACAGAATGAAACTTAACCCTCTGAAATGTACATTTGGGGTCGAGTCCGAAAAGTTCTTAGGTTTCATCGTCAGTGCTAGGGGCATTGAGGCTAGTCCAGCTCAAATTACTGCCTTGAAAGAAGTTAAAGCTCCTAGAACGAAGAAGGAATTGCAGAGTCTCAACGGAAAGGTCGCCGCCCTGAGTCGGTTCATTTCCAAAGCCACTGATAAATGCATCCCATTCTTTGACGCCCTGAAGAAAGGAAAGAAGAATTTTGAATGGACTTCCGAATGCCAAAAAGCCTTCGATGAGTTGATCCGTCATATGGAAACGCCTCCGATACTTTCTAGGCCAGGCAATGGTGAGGATCTTCTTATATACTTGGCAGTATCATCTCATGCTCTAAGCGCAGCGCTGATACGGGAAGACAAAAGGATTCAACATCCGGTTTACTATATCAGCAAAAGACTCACTGGGGCAGAGCTGAATTACTCCAAGTTGGAAAAACTCGCCTATTGCCTACTAGTTGCATCAAGGAAACTGAGGCAATATTTCCAAGCTCATCCTATCAAAGTACTCACTGATCAACCTCTAAAGCAAGTCCTATTTCGCCCTGAAACTTCGGGTCGCCTTCTAAAATGGAACATTGAACTCAGTCAATATGACATCACCTATCACCCCCGAAAAGCAATCAACGGACAAGCTTTAGCTGATTTCATTGCAGAATTCACAGAGAAAGATAATGATGAGGAAGAAACGATCAATGATTCCCCAATCCAGTGGAAGATGTATGTTGATGGCGCAAGAAATGACTACTGTTCTGGAGCCGGAGTGGTACTTGAAACTCCTGAAGGTCGATCATTATGTTATGCATTAAGATTGGAATTTCCTTCAACAAACAATGAAGCAGAATATGAAGCTCTTATTGCAGGTCTGAAAATCGCTAAAGAGCTAAACATTCGAGCATTACAGATCTTCAGTGATTCTCAGCTTATTGTATGCCAAGTCAAGAAGGAATTTCAAGCAAAAGGTGGAAACCTGCCTTCCTACTTGTCAAAGGCTTGGGAACTCCTATGTGAACTTGATCACTATTCAATAAGCCACATTCCTCGGGAAGAGAATATGAAGGCAGATTCCCTCGCAAAGTATTCAAGTTCTGGTGAAGCTCAACTATTGGGATTGGTCCCTGTAGAAGTCCTTTCAGCACCGAGTATAGACGAGATGGATATAGACTGGATTATGAATGTATCTCAAGAACAAGAGTCATGGATGACTCCAATACTGGACTACCTACTCAGAGGTTCTCTGCCAGAAAATTCGATAGAAAGACGAAAGCTACTAAGGAAAGCCTCTCGCTATGTAATTCAGGATGGCCGATTGTACAGACGGGGATTCTCAATGCCATTGCTTCGATGTGTATCCCGGGAAGAGTCCAAAACAATCCTAGCTGAGGTGCATGGAGGAGAATGTGGTGATCATTCAGGTGGTCAAACATTAGCAAAGAAAATTCTCCGATACGGATATTTTTGGCCAGAAATTAATCGAGATGCTGCAGATTACTCCCGAAAATGTGACAAATGCCAAAGATTTGCCAAAATTCCTAGAGCACCTTCTACCGAACTCACACAGATGGTCAGTCCATGGCCATTTGCAATTTGGGGAATGGATCTCATTGGGCCGCTACCAACTGCTAAATCAGGGATTAAATATGCTATTGTTGCAGTTGATTACTTTACTAAATGGGCTGAAGCTGAACCATTGGCTACTATCGCTTCTAAGAAAATGATAAGCTTTGTGACCAAGAATATCATTTGCAGATACGGTGTGCCTCAGAAAATAATCACAGACAATGGTACTCAGTTTGAAAGCGAGGAATTCCAGGATTTTTGCAAACGATTCAAAATCCAGAAAAGCTTTTCGGCAGTAGCTCATCCGCAGGCAAACGGGCAAGTGGAAGCAGTGAACAAGATCATCAAATCAACCATCAAAAAGCAACTCGAAAGAGCAAAAGGTGGTTGGGTCGATAAACTACCACTTGCACTATGGGCATACAGAACTACTCACAAAACTGCAACTGGGCATACTCCTTTTTCGTTAGCATACGGATCGGAAGCAATGATCCCGGTTGAAACAGAGGTCCCTTCATACAGAAGAATCCATTTCAATCAAGCAGAAAATGAGAAGCTACAACTTGAAGCGCTGGATCTCCTTGACGAAAAAAGAGATGAAGCTAACCTCAGAGTTGCAGCTCATCAGCAAAGGATAGCCAGACATTTCAATTCCAAAGTTCGTCAACGCAGCTTTGAAATTGGAGATCTAGTCCTGAAAAGAATTATGACCGCGACAGGTGTGTTTGGGCCAAATTGGGAAGGACCGTATGTAATAGGTCAGAAGCTTCTTGACGGCACATTCAAGCTCACCACTGTTGATGGAGATCAAATTCCAAGGGCATGGAACAGCAACCATTTGCGTCCATACTTTACTTGAAAATTTTGTTGAAACATTGTAGAAAGAATTATGAATGTATGATTCTTGTAATTGAAAGCAATTGTGAAACTGATGCAAGTAAATAATGAAAGAATATAAAGTGGATGTAGGCCCAATTTCATGGCCGAACCACTATAAATCTTGTGTTCCTTATTATTATTATATGTTTGCTTTGTTTTCGATATAAAAATACATAAAATGTATTGCTGAAATGTCGATTTAAATTTTTGCAGACAATGGAAATAGAACTTGCGCATAATAAGACCGAGTGATTCTCACCATCATTCAATAAACAAATTTCAAGTCATAGCCCCGAATTCGAATCCTAGATAGGAAATACTTCAATTGAACGGCTTATGATTTCGATAGAAACGAGCCCTTGCTAATAAATTGAGATTGTTTGAACGAACAAACATCCAATTAGGAAGCTAGTGCCCGTTCTCACGAACTTGCCTGACAATGAAGTACGCTTCCTTGGATTAAACAAGCCACTTGCGAGAAAAGGGGAATGAAAACTTGAAAAGAAAAAAAAAAAAAAAAAGAGGATCGCTGAAAAGGCATAAGCAAGTGAACAGAGGAACAACCAAAACTACCATCAGCAGCACAAGTCCTCTTCGGAGGCGCAACTCTTCGGAGGATAAAAGACCTCTAATGGGTCATACGCCACAAAAAAGAAAGTTCTCTACTCAACAAAAAAGATTGGAGGAGTCATGACCCTCCAACCATGAGAGAGTAACTTCCAGGCGATGAAAACCCTCTCTGAGGCACATTTCACCAGGAGTTGAAGTGTTATGACTGCTCTTCGGGATTTCACTTCACCAGAGTTGAAATGCAAAAAAATAAAAGCCCTCTTCGGAGGCCCATTTCACCAGGAGTTGAAGTGTTATGACCGCTCTTCGGGATTTCACTTCACCAGAGTTGAAATGTAAACAAAATAAAAGCCCTCTTCGGAGGCACATTTCGCCAGGAGTTGAAGTGTAACAACCGCTCTTCGGAATTTCACTTCACCAAAGTTGAAATGCAAAAACAAAATAAAGACCTTCCTGAAAGCCCACGTTTCACCAAGATTGAAATAAAACTTCCAAGTGTTGAAACGTGAAAAGGCTTTCTTCGAAGGCACAACTCTTTGGAGGTACACGTTTCACCGAGATTGAAATAAAACTTCCAAGTGTTGAAACGTGAAAAATCCCTCCTTAGAGGTACAACCCCCTCCCGGGGACAGAATTCAAAGGAAAGACCTCTTCGAAGGTACAATCAAGAAGAAAGACCTCTTCGGAAGCCCACGTTTCACCGAGATTGAAATAAAACTTCCAAGTGTTGAAACGTCAAAAGGCTTTCTTCAAAGGCATAACTCTTTGGAGGTACACGTTTCACCGAGATTGAAATAAAACTTCCAAGTGTTGAAACGTGAAAAATCCCTCCTCAGAGGTACAACTTTGTATAAAAAAAATCCTCATCGAAAGCGTACTTTAACTTTCAAAGGAAGAGTAATTTACCTACTATGGAAAATGATCGTCAAAAAAGAAAAGAAAAAAAAAAGAAAATAAGTTAAAGTACCCTTCAGAGGTCCGCTTTACCACATAGAGGAATTCACTTGGTAAAACATGCACATAAGCAAAAGAAGAAAAAAAGTGATTTCTTCGAACGACAAAGCGTAGAAACTTATACGAAGGGAATTGTACTCTACAAAAATTTTCTTTAAAGAATAAAATAATTATTCTTTAGCAAATAAGAGTGCAAGTCCCCTCGAAGTATAAAATATTGCAGCAAGCTTAAGGTATGGGGGCAACATGGTATAATAGTATAGCTGCATCAGTAAAGTAATACTCAAACAACATACCATAAGCCCGCTGCAATATCATATAAATAAACTTGTGCAAAAATGAATAATAAATGCATTCTCAAATTCAAACAGAAGTATGTACAAATAAAGAATCATTTTATTCAATTGCAGATATTGCAGATACAGGTTTCAAAATAAGAAGCAGGGGCCGGTGCCTGCACAACATCCGACCATTACACAAAAAAGGAATCAAAAAGCTCAACTCTTCATTTCTTCTTGCCGCCTTTAGACCCTTTACCCGGCCGAGTGGTTAGCTTTTCGGGTCTTCCAGGTTGGTCTGAAGGCATGAGGGAAGAAGGGGAGGGAGGTACAACTGGCGCAATTTCCGGTTCCTCTTCAGTGGTGACAATTTTCTTCCCCCTCCTCTTCGATGTCCCAAGCTTCTTTCTTCTCTGCGAAGAAGACTCACTCCCCGGAGTAACGAGAGCGGACAAAACTACGTCGTCAGAAGAAGTCCGCTCCGGAGAGATCTCGCCTCCTTCGAGTCCCTCATCTTTTTGCTCCTACGAGGCAACAGGGTCATCCAAACCATGAAGAGCCTCAATTTTCTCCTCTTGTGACCCAGGTTGTGAAGCAGAAGGAGGAGTCACCTGAAGAGATGGAGGAGGAATAACCAGAGAAGGCGAAGACTGCACGGCACTTGTTGTTTCAACTGCAGAAGAAGAAAAATTGAAAATGTTAGTATCTTCCCGAAAGAAGGGAGATATGGGTTCATCGAGATTCAGGAGGTAATCGAGAAGCTCATCAAATTTTTGAGGAATAAGCAAGCAATCCACCTGAATCGGACCAATGTCGAAATTACCTGAAGATATTGGCTTTGTCAGTTCAATCTCATAATTCTGAGCCCCAATGTCCTCCAAAGCCTCTTCATCAGTAGGGGTGATTACCCCAGTTCTTGTAGGAGGCGGCAAATGAGCACTAGGGCATGTAATGTCCACCTCGGGAGAAACTAGAGGACGTTCGGAGATGGTAGGCGGTACTTCTTTTTCAGAACGCTCTTCTTCCGCCATCCCGGCCCGCGCTCTGGCAAGCTGCTCCTTACCCTTGGCAAGAGCGGCACGGGCTTCGTCATCAAGATAATGCTCTTCAAGGGCTGACTCAGCATATCCAGCACCTTTACCACCGAGCATATCAAGTGCTGTCTCCCAAACTTCAGCCAGTGTGATTTCATACTTGGGGCCTAGAAAGGCAAGGCTTCCACGCCCCAAGACGCTGTGCAAGTAGAAGTCGAATAATGTTGAGCTGATGCTGTTTTTAGTCGCCTCATGAGATTCTTCAGCCGTGATTCTGCCGGCGACAGCCTCATCACGCTCCCTTTCAGTTTTGGCAAGCTGAAGCTTAAGCATTTGTATCTCCGCCTCCTGGGAGTTGTTTTTCTTTCGGAGCTCAGCAATATCAGAAGCATAGCCTTCACTGATTCTTTTTTGCACTTCTAGCCTGTCTTCGGCATCCCTTTGGCTAGCATGAGCGTCTCTCACTTGTTTCAGGAGCACTTCTTCTTTTTGAGAATAGGAAGTAGAGGAAGCAGCAAGCTCATGTTTCAATTCCTCGACTTTTGCTTCAAGCTCCTCATTGTAAGAAGCAATGTTCCTCATCTCGGTGTCGTGTTGCTCAACGACCTTTTGCCATTCGGCCTTATCGTTTTCCATAGTAAGCATGGCCTCTATGTTGGCACGGTTAACTCTTTGAAGCTCATCGACAAGCTTCTGCCAGTTTGACATCCTCTCGATATCAAGTTTGACGGCGTCAAGATTGCGCAACATGGCAGATTTGTCGATGGGGACCAAGTCTAGGTCGAACCTCACTCCCTTAAGGCACCATTGAGGAAATCGGCTCTGCAGAGTGGCAGGACCCGGTCCAACTTGAAATTTGGGCCTGCTAATTATCGTTTGAATATCTGATTTCCCAAGAGCGGGAGAGTCAGAAGGAATGTCGAGTGAGGCAGGAATAGTAACTTTCTCAGGAGTAGTAGAGGCCTGCTTTTCACTGTGACGAGCTCGTTTGCTTAAGTCTTCACTCATGTGACCTTTTCCTCGATCGTCATGAGATTTTCTCTTGTGAGAGTCATCGCCTTTTTGCCAAGAATCATGGCGCTCTTCTCTCTCCCTTCTTTCACGATGTTCTTCTTCAGTCCTCCTTTCATGAGCCTTTCGGGCAGCCCTCTCTTCATCCGACTCTCTGTAGGAAGGAAGGTAACGCCTGTAATCATACTGGCTACGCCTCCCGTAGCGCTGGAAATCGTCATAGTACGAGCCGCTGCGCCCCATAGGAGAATCTGGAATTAAAATAATAAGCTTTAGAAATCTTTAAAGTACAAGAAGATAAGTGCATAGAAGTGATGAGAAATTCTAAGTGTGTGAGTTGTGCAAACTACGCGCATTAATCTACGAACCACTCTTTATTTGGGGAGTGGTTGTGGGTGTAATAGTTAACGTCAACTCTTGAGTCGACGACGGCTGTTGCAAAATAGAAGTAGCTTCAACTGCTGAAGAAGAAATCCCGGCAGTAGTAGGGTCATCTTTGAAGATCTCTTGTGAAGTAGCGAAGAGGTCGCTCAATCCTTCGAAGGTATCGTCCCTGCTTTGCTTGACAGGACTGGATTTCTTAGCCTTTTCACCAGATTCTTGTGAATGGTGAGAGGATCCCTGAGGCTCTTCTTCCTCGATAACCGGGGGAAGTTTACCAGATGGCCCCGCAACATCGACAGAAGTGGAGCACTTCACCAGCAAAGATTCAGGAGTCTTTATCGGAGAATCAGGGACTTCCGTTGGAACTTCATGAGCATGCATAGAGCGAGAAGTGTGTAGAAGCCCATGTTGATGTAAAAATTCATCCCTCAACAGAAATTTTATGCTCCTCTCTTCTGTGGCCACGGCACTCAACCTCTCAAAAACTTGCTTGTGAATTGGGTCTCTAGAGGGGAGAGGAAGTGCTGAAAGGAACAAAGAATGAAATTAGCAACTGAAAGTTCGGATCTCGAAAAAGTTTCAAAACGGAGAAAAATGAAACACTAATCTTACTTCCTACTCTCCAGATGGCATAAAAGCCTGAGGGACAGCGGGCAAAGAAAAACTGGTTCAAAAATCCATGAACGCTTTCAGTAAGATCGGAAATGAGCTTGCGGTTTCTGGCACTTCTCACAATAATAAGGGAAGGATGATCTTTACTCTTTGCAAACGAGCACAGATAACGAATTTCTTCAAAACTCGGTAGGCGATCAAGGGTTCTCCTAAACAAAACACATAACCCCGTCAAGATGGCATAGCCATTGGGATGAAGTTGAAACGGAGAGATTGTCAACCGAAGGAGAAGAGTTCGAAGGAAGTCGTTAAAAGGAGGAATCGCCCCACTTAAGCACATTTGGCGATTGACTGCAACAAAGCCATAGGGAGGATTGTCAGCAGTATCACTTGGCCCAGGGAGAAGAACATCACTTTCAGCAAAGCCAAATTGAGTGCGCAGCTGGACAAACGCTCTCGAAGTTAGAATAGTCGGGGTTCTCTCCGGAGGATTCTCTATGGGAACAGCTATCGGAAAAGTTTCTTCCTCTTGAGTTACCACTTCTTCTTCTCGGTGGGAAGTCATTCTACATAAGCAACTGGGTATTCAAACATGAAGGTGCACGTTTCCTAAGGTGTGTGAAGTGTTGTGTAAAATCAATCAAGCAGTGAACAAATATAACTGGAATGAAAACTAGCAAGCATTTGTTAGTTATGAAATTCAGGGACTATTGTTTTAAGCTTAAATATGCAAGTAAGATGTTGATGCAGATAAATCAGTTCAGATTATTGATACTTTGCATTAATGTTTAACTTTAATTGATTGATTCACAAACATTTCATGCAGTGTAATTAAGTTGCTTGTCCTGTCTTGACTAATCTGTCATCTGACATGGGCAGTCAATGGCAGTATTTTCGCCTTGGTTTTCTTTGTTTGTTATTTTCAGCAGGTTAGCAGCTTATAAGTTAATGCGATCTGTGAAATAATACACTGAGATTCAAGCAAATTTAAAGTTGGGGCAGTTCAAAATTTAGGCAACTTAGTTTGGCAGTTCAAGTTAGAAACTCAAAGTGGATCTATGCTCTCAACAAGTCAGCATGCCCAAAGCTTAAGTGTTAACTCGGCAGCGGTTTAAGAGCCAACTCGGTCACGGTTTAAGGGCTTAGCTCGGTCACGACTTAGGGGTTAACTTGGCTGCGGTTCAAGGTTAAATCAGTAGAAGGTTAAATCGGCAGATTTCCCCAAGGATTAACTCGGCCACGGTATAAGGCTTAGATCGGCAGAAGAATAGGTTGGCAGATTTCCCCCAAGTGCTAACACGGCCACGATTTAAGGATTGGGTCGGCCAAAAGCTAAGTCACTTCAAATCACCGGGTCGCATCTAAATCAATACCTCGCCCCACTCAACCCGTTGACCCGTTAGCCACTCCCTCAACCAAAAAACCTTCATCTCGTTCATACTACCGGATCATCCCATAAACTGGTTCAAAACCACCACGAATCCAACGCCTTACAATCCTAACGCGAATCAAAATTGGCTACGCCTAAAGCAGTAACCCATCGGCATCATTTCATCGATAGCCTAAAGCCAGATCAAACTAACTAAGGATCATCAACTATAGATATAACGGGATTCGTGATAAAGCATCGTACAAAGAGGCGGTTTAAATTTGATTGGTAAAATTCATGAATCAACGGTGATCTTGGATTGAGGAGGAAGCAAGTTTACTTACGCGATGGATGGCAAAGGTTATCAGTGATTGACTAGAGTGAAATCGCCTTTGGGAGCTCTGGGAAATTTTAATGGCAGAATTGAGCAAGGTAGTAAGTAATGAAAAGGAAGGAGAAGATGGATGTTTTATACCTTACAGTAGGGAGAACTGAAGCGGCAGATGCGGTCTAACTGTTGGGTCGCGTACGACCTACCGACCTAAGAGGGGACGGGTTAAGGACTATCGAAGCACACGACCTAACATTTAGGCGTATACTTCGAGGGGCAAATGTTAACACCGCCTTAACCATGACTCACCGATCTAGTGCATCAGGAGGTTCCGACCTAACAGTTAGAAGCGTGCCGACGTAAAACTCAACAGGAGGTGCCGACCTAAGGCCTAAGGGTATGCCGACTTAAAACTTCAACGAGGCTACCGACTCAACATAAATACCGACCCAACAGCCTTAGCTCATTGCCGACCTAAAATGAATGATGACTCAATAGTTACCGACCTAATGACTCAGAAGGGACAGCGACTCAATGCCTTTACAAAGTTCCCGACCTAAGGCCCTAAATGGATAACGACCTAATGCCTTAAAGGATGCCGACTTAGGAAGTCTACTGACCTAACTTAAGTACCGATCTAATTACCTAAAGGAGTTGCCGACCTAACTGATCAGGACATGGAAAGGTGCACGACCTATACTTAAGTCGCAACCGACTTAAGACTTATGCCAAGCCGTTCACGACCCAGGCAAATGAAGGCAAATCCTATACAGCTACTTGACACGCGCATGTTAACTCAGCAACGACCCAAGTCACAACCGATCCAGCTCCCCAGTTATCTCGTTCGGACCGTGACTTGCGACTTACCAAGTTAACTCGTCCACGACCTAGTATAAGCCCGATGCCATGTTACTGAGAAGAGGTGGTGTTGACTCGGAGGCGACCTTAGACCGGTCACGACTCACCTTAAGTCGGCTGCGTCTTAACTTGAGTCGGCCGCGGTTTAGGACTTGGCAAATTTCAGAATCAGAACTCTCTATAAATAGGCACCCATCTCCAACATTCAAGGGACTTTTGGGCACATTCTCTTCATACACCGTTACCTTGCTGCATTGAGAACTTCATCAACACTTAGAGCTTTCAAGATTAGAGGAATACATCAAAGAAATTCACGAAGAAACCACACATCTTCAACATGAATCTAAGGACTTTAATCGACATTGGAGCTTAAGACTTGTTCCAAATCACTTGTAACTTGAAGTGTATTGTACTTGAGAAGAATTGTATCAGTCTGTAACGGGATTATTAATAAAAGTACTTAAAGTGGACGTAGGCTATACCCTTAAGCCGAACCACTATAAAATTGTTGTCGTTTACTGCTTTTCTGCTATTACTTGCTTGTAATTCTTTCCCGATCTATCGGGTGGTGCTTTCACAACTACACTTTACACACCGGGGTGTTAGCGTTCACATTTTAGCGTTAACACTTGCATTGATATATCTCCTTCATACGAACTCTGATTAACCTGAAATTTGAAACATAGCTTCTCCTAGTCCTCATCATCATCTCCAATTGATTCCGTCCCGATCGGAGCTCAACCAAATTTTGACGACATCGATTGCAGCCTTGATTCCAATCGATCTCCAATCCCAATATCCATCATTCCTTGCCAATTTGTTGATATTCCAGCCTTGACCAAAAGGTGGGATAACATTTGCCCCTCAAAACATGCCTTGTGACAAGAAGGTGTGTTTTGAATAGCTCCAAATCTGATATCTGAAGTCCATAGCCAATTCCATGTCCATTCGAACTCGACAACCGAGTCCTAATCCATCCTTATCCAATAGCCAATAACCGAATCCAGGATCTCTTCGGGTCGATATCCAAATCCATAACCTCTCCAGACTCTTGCCAAGCGCAATCCACACCTGACGACCGTGGTCCAGTGTCCCTGGACGTTGTACAGTGCCATGGCTTAAGTCCTAAGCCGAATCCTGGTCACTCTGGACCCTTGTTGAGCATAGTCCATACTCAACGACCTGAAACAATAATTGATAATATAGGGCCTAAGTCCTAGGCTGAATCCTGGTCACTCCGGACCCTTGCTGAGCATAGTCCATACTCAGCAACCTGAAAATAATAATTAATAATACAAGGTCTAAGTCCTAGGCCGAATCCTGGTCTCTCCGGACCCTTGTCGAGCATAGTCCATACTCGACGACCTGAATGAGTTAAATTACCACGTTCGGGCAAAGCAACTCACCCCTTGCCAAGCATAATCCATACCCGACAACCTTTTATCAAAAACCAGATAAAAATCCAATCAAAATCCAATCCAAAATCCAAATCAAAACCAGAAAACTAGAAATTCAAAACAGCATCCAAAACCGAAAACAATCATCCAAAGGAAAATTCACATCAGAATGCAAAAAAAACAAGGAGTTCAATCCAAACTCCAAAACCAAACCAGAAAAAGCAGTGTCCAATCCAAAAGCAAAAGACAAATTTCACAGACCATAGCTCGCGGTTTATCATTATTCAGAGCATGCCTAGGGGCTATCTCCATCCCCATACATGTGTAAATGACTTGGTCATTTGCTAATGGTTTGTTACTTATTCCATATTATTCGAGTCAATTGATAATCAATCGACCATCATTCCTTGGCCTCACATCGTCATGGAGTGAGGTAGAGGTGGTTGCTCCTGCTCCACCGCTGCATTCCGTGTTCCAACATACTGCCTCAGTTGTCCATTCCTGACATGTTCCTCAATTATATCCTTTAAATGTCTACAGCTGTTGGTATCATGTCCGTCCAAATCATGGAAGAGACAGTGCTTTCCTGATGCCCTCTCCCGTTCTGATGGTTCTCTCCTAGCTGGCCTCCAGTAGGGAAGGCGATTCCGAGTATGCAGGTATATCCGCTCCAGCGTCTCGTTCAATCCTGTGTATGTAGAAAACTTTGGATCCTTCCATTGTTTCCTAGCTTTTCTAGAATCATCGTCCAGCTTCCTTTTTCCTTTATCTTTATACGAACCTTTGCTGGATGGTCCTCCACCCTCAATTGCATTCACCTCCTTCAACTTTAAATCTGCACATGCATCCTCTTGTCGAAGGAATCTTTCAGCTTCGTGAAAGAATTCTCCAAGATCCCGTGGTGGGTCTCATATAAAGATACCTTAAAGTCCGAATCCTCCCTGACTCTTGACACTGCCGCCATTAAAACCATTGATGGATCCGGCCGATCCACCGAAGCAACTGCCACATTGAATCGAGTTAGAAAAGCTCTAAGTGATTCATCCGTCCTTTGCTTCACCAACATTAGCATCATTACGTTCTTTGGTCTCTTGATATGAACCCGAAAATGTCCCAAAAACCTATCCACCAATTCCCTCCAAGTCCTGATAGATCCTTCCCTCCAGCTGCTTAAACCACATTGCAGCTAGGTCTGTCAAGTACAAAGGGAAGCATCGGGCATCACTTGCTCCGATGCCCCCAACACTTCCATGTGTCTAGTATACCTTATCAAGTGATCAGTCGGATCAGCTTTGCCATCATATACTTCCACGCTAGGTAGCTTGAACTTAGGTGGATTCTGAGCTATCCTTATTTCTCGAGCGAACGGACTCCTGTTAACTCCTTCCGAGTCTCTATTGGTCAAACCTCCACGCATAGTTTTCCTGATTATCTCTACCAATCCAGCATTGTCTTTCGGGGGTTGCCCCCCATGCCCCCGAGGGAACTCCGGTACATATTCTTTATGTGGTTCACTGACGTTAGCACTTGCTCTAACCTGTTGAGCTCCATCCATAGGCCTTCCAGTATCAGATCCTGTGGGTCTGCCCCGAAGCCTTTGTTGATTGCCATCTAGTTCCGCATTTTGTCCTCCATCGGGTTTCGCGACCCTAGTTTCTTGTCCTGCACTCATAGCCACCGTGGTTGGTCCAAGGTTCTGTGTTCCTATGGCTCTCATTTGTTCAAAGAAAGTTTGCATCATGTCCTGCTGACTTTTCAACAATCTCTCTTGCAATGAGTTCGCTATAGCTTCCATTTTATCTCTAGTGATGTAGATGGAAGCTTGTCCTTCTCCTGCTCCAGAGGATGCCTCCTGGCTTCCTCCTTGTTGGCTTCTCTCAGTCTTTGCCTCGTTTGTCGAGTCATTGTCGTTCAAATCTAAACTCTTCACTCTTTTCCAATCCAAACTTCAATCCGATGTAGCGGGTGCTAGTCTTTCTCAGTGAAAGCACAAAAGTGTCTGCGCCAAAATTGGTTACAAACCCCAAATACTGTAATATCCCAAAATTTTGGACAATTTAAATTTAATAATATGGGTTTAAATTTAAATTGACTTGATAAATTTTGTTAATAAATTTGATTTGATTTAATAATTTTCTTTATTTAAATATTTAATCTGTGAATTTATTAATAAAATTGTTTTCTATTTAATAATGTACATGTATTTGTATATATTATAAATAGATAAGTTGTTAAATTAGTTTTAATGTTTTAAAAATAGGAATTGAGATTTATTTTTGAATTTAAGCTTTTCAAAAATATTTAATAAAATATTATATGATTTTAAATATATGAGATAAATGTTTTATTGGTTTAAAATTCATTTTAACTAAAGTTTGAATATTAAAATAAGTTATATAAATGTTGTGTTATTCTTTCTAAAATATTGATTGATAATTTTGATTTGTAAATTTAATTTGAAATATAAAATACAATTTAAATATGAAACATGGATTCATATAAGTTATAACCTCTTTCATAAATTTATTTTAATTGATAAAAGTTTCTTTTTCAAATGATAAATTTGTATATTGTCTTATTTAAAATAACACTTTGATTTATTCTTTAGAATTACATTATATACATAACTAAGTATAAAGACTAATTAATTTAATTTAAACATTCATTAACTTTAATTAAGATAACCAATCATTTAATAATGACATGTGTAAGTTATTAAAGCCTAAGTTAAACATGTGTTATATATAAGTGAGTAGATCAACAAGTGTCATGTTTCAAATTTTTATTTTTTTTCTTTAATTTTAAATCATAAACTAGCTATATAAACTTGCATACTCATTTCTTCTCCTCTTTCTCATTTTCTTTCATTCTAAATCAAAAAAATTTTCAGTTGAGAAATTTTGTTCAAATGCATTTCTCAAACAAGTAAACATTTGCAATCAAACTCCTTTTTCTTCAAATATTCAAAAGCTTGCATTACACAAAGCCTGTAACTCCTCTTTAAAATTACAAGCAAAACAAACTACAACCTGCATTTGATCTGGAAACAAAGAAAGGCCTGCATTTCAAATTTTTGTCAAGAAAAATCTGCATTTCAGTTATTCAAAAGCCTGCATCTTTTTCAAATGAATCTGGAAAAAAGCTTTAAAACAAGAGGCCTGCATTCATGAAACTGTGCTCTGCATGATTCAAAAATCAAGTTCTTTCTGCATGATCAATCTGTGCTCTGCATAATCATGTGAGTAACTCTCTTTTTTTTTAAATTTTAAAGTGAGTAAAAGTTGATTGCATGTTTTTATTTAGACAAGAAAATCTATTATAAATTGGTTATGGATGTATCTATGAAACATATTTATGTGTGTGCATGATTGTTTACCTGAAGCATCTCTGTTTCTTTGATTTCTAGCTTCAGTTAGTTTTAAAACCCATTTTCTTTTGACTTGAACTTCGTTTGAGTTTAAGACTTAAACAAAATATGTTTGTTCTATTATAAACTTGAGATTAAAATTGTACTTAAGTTAGAAAATATATGAAAATGGCTCTGGAATCACAAACTGATGATCAAACATTAAATTAGTGAAATTTCAAGTTTAGAAATTTATGAATTCAGAGTTATAAATCAAATCATTATACTAAATCATGATTTTTAAAAGAAAATTTACAATTTTTAATGCTTTATACAAAATGCAGTTCCCTATTCTCTGCATTTTATATTTTGAAGCATTGTTGATATCTCAAGTGTCTGGAGGTGTTGAAATTTGTTCTGGAGGTGGAGAAGCTAACTGAGATGATGAGAAAATTACTGGATTGGATTTGCAATACATTTTTAATGTTGTGATTGGGATTTAAAGTATAGAACACTAGTTTTTCTGAACTGTGAGGAATCGATCATTGCTGCCTTTATAGTGTATCGAGCTCTATGTTGCTTTGGATAATAGTAGATGATGGTTAGTCGAAGTCATCGCCGAAATTTGGGTGGAGATGGTGGCCGGAGGCGCGTGGGATCACCGTTGACAGGTTAGAGTGTAGTGGGTGTTTTATGTTCCAGGTTTGATATTTGAACTCGAATGCAAATTCAAGTTGGTTTTGAGCAAGCTGATGATTTAGGGAAGATGGGGGGTTGCTGGACATTGTGAGGCGATGGTCGATGATGATCAGAGGTGATCGGAGGCTCTGTACATGTGCACAGAGGAAAGGAGATATTTTGGTGATGTTGGGTTACAGGAATTTGGTTGCATCTGTTTTTTTTACTCGAGTTTATCTCGGGTAATTCGAGTGAACGACTCTAAGCATGGAAGAATATGTCTCGAAGTAAGATGGGGAGCTCGGGGTTTTGTCGTTGTTTCAGGTTTTAGGAAATAAAACAGAACCTGTTTTATTTTATTTTATTTTTCCTGTTAAGAAGCAAGGTAAATTGCAAACTGAAATCTGAAGCTATGTTGGAATCAAGAATTGAATTTGAATTCTATAAGTTTAAATTTGGGTCTTTGAAAATAAAATTTTAAAATTCTCTTAAATTCTAATTTGATTTTAAACAGAACAGAAACTGTTTTCTGTTTTATTTAAATTTTAAAAGTAAGTTTAAATGTGTAAAATTAAGTTCAAACAGGAAATTTCAAACCTGAAATGTAAATATGAATTCAATAATTTAAATCTAGGACTTGAAACATTTTGAATTCAAAATGTAAGATGTTGGACTAAATAGAAATCTGTTTCTCTGTTTTAATATAAAAGCAAATTTTTAAAATGCAACTGAAATTTTAAAACAAGTTTAAATATGGGAACAGAATTTGGAAGCTCAAGTCTGAATTAAATTTAAAACTGGAAAGTTTAAATTAGATTTTTAAATTATTACAGTATAATGAGCATTGTTTTGATTTTAAAACCTTAAGTTTTAATTTATGAAATAAAGTTTGAAACAAGTTTAAATTCAGTTTTAAACCTAAAATTTGTTTTTTTTAATGTCAGTTTTAAAATGAAATAAGTTTAAATTTAAATTTGTTTTAACTCTTTTAGGAAAGGTTATATGATTTGAATTTAAAAATGAAAATGGAGATGTAAGTAAAGTTTTAAAATTTTAAGTTTGAATCTAGAATGAAAATTTGAATCTTGTATCAGTTTGAAATTTAAAAAGAAATTTTAAATTGAATTTTATTTGAGATAAAGTGTTTAAAATATTTTGTATAAAGAAGTATGTTCCTAAATTTTGAACCAAAGAAATTGATTTCATTTAAATTATTTAATTAATTTAAATGGAATATTAATTATTTAATTAATGAATATGTAGATGTTTAATTAAGTAAATAATATTATTTTTAAGTTAATTAATTAAGATTTTAGATTAATTAATTAAGGTTAATTAATCTATAATTAAGGATAATTAATTAAATTTTAATTTATGATTAAGATTTATTTAATCAAGTGATTAATGTTAATTAAGATTTTAATTAACACTTAATTAATTAATAATTAGAGATTAATTAAATTGTAATTAATAATGATTAATTATAAGTTAATCTCTTAATTAAGTGATGTTAATGAAGGTCATTAACTTAAGATTATTTAACAATTAATTAATGTGATTAATTCTAAAAATTAATTAGATTAATTAATTTAATAATAATCATTAGTTTAATTACTTAATGAAAGTAATTAATGAATTAACTACTTGGTGTAATTAATTTAATTAAGATGATTAGTTTAGATAAATTAAGTTTAATTAATTTAAACATTTGTGGATTATTGATAATTACTTATGTAATTAATGAATTTATAATTACTTAAGGAAGTAATTAAATAATAATTACAGAATGTAATTGAGATAATTATTAAAGAAGTAATTTGGATTTAAATTACTTTGAAAATTTATCAAGTGATTAATGAAGATAATTAATTAAGGGTAATTAATTATGGGATAAGTAATTAAAGTAGTTAATTACTAGTATTATCAATCATGGGTGATTAACATTTATATGTGGATTAATTATAGATTAATTACTTATGTAATTAATTTATATTGGGAGATTGATTAAATGTAATTATTAATTAATTAATCAATGATGTAATTTGGAATTGATTAATTAAGGTATGATTAATATTAAATGCTAATTGCTTATTGTAATTAGAGATAGTTAATCAATAATGATTAAGTGAAATGGATAATGAGATGATGATTTATAAAATTGATTTGTAATCAATTAAAGATTAAGATAAGTAGGATTTTAATTAATTAGAGATTAAGTAATTAATTTAATTCATTTTAAATTAATTATAAATGGTGAGATCATTAGATCATTGCTTATGTTTGATGATTGGTATTGATTGCCATGTATGGGTTGTAATCTCAGTTATGAGATGAGTTGAGTATGTGATATGGATGCATTGGTTGCTTTTGGATGATAATATGGATTATCTGATTATGATATGAATTACCTGTTGATAATGATAAGGTTGATTATCTATTGTGATGAGAATTATCTATCTGTGTATATTTAGATAATGAATTGAATTGTTTTAAACTTAAAACAACTTGGACCTTAAAAGACACGCTTTGGTTTTCGATGAGACCGGGATCGGGTTTCCATATTTGGATCCGAAAACCACATCGATTCCAAATAACGTTAGGTCATGAACCCAAAATGGAGCGAGTGAAGACTCGAGGTGTAAGGGCTATACGTCAGTATAACTCTGTGGGTGATTCCGTAATGAGTTTGACGGAATAGTACTTATGGATTCGAGATGGTGATTTAGAGTGCAAGGGTTATTGTCGTTAACTCTAAGGGTGATTCCAAAATAAGTGTAACGATATAATGCCTTCGGTTTCGTTCGAACCGGGAACGAACTTGTATGGATCGAATGCTTTCAGAACATCGTCAGGAGGACGATGAGCATTCTAAGTGTTATGTCCTATAAAGGTAATCGTAGCCTCAAGCCTCATCAACCGGGAATGGCTAAAACAGGGGAGGTGCAGTAAAGCTTCGTGGGTAGCACCCACTTGAGAGAAAGATTTATCCCTGTCTAGAGGTCCCTTTATTTTCGGCTTAGTGGTGCAGCTGCTGATCACAACTGCGGGGTTGTCTTGTTTGGAACTGTTCAGTAAGGAACGGGTCCGGCTTTGTGTTGCAGGGGATTGGGAGTAATCCTTGGTACGGTGATCTAGGCCACGTACTTTGACGGGCAGTACCCCAGTAGCCCAGCCATTGATGGAATCAAAATCCAATAAGTGCCAACGGTTTGATTGTATTACCCACTTTTGTGGCTAGTAGCTAGAATTTAATAGATGTAACAATTTCGGCTATTTCTTATTTACTTGAAAACCCTAGACACTATTATAATATCATCGGATTTCCTATCAAATGTTTTGGTTAGCGTAAGGTAAAAACTTTTCCATGTTTATGTGTGGGAAGTCTTACATGATACCTTTTCTTTTCAAAGGTTTTTCAAAGTTAAGCAACTTTAACCTGTTACTCACACCAGACCCATGTCTGACCCGGAGTTATTTCTGTTTTTCTATAATTCTTGGGTACTCAAATTTTTGTAAGTAGTCAAGAGAATTCAGGTTAGGATTTGGAGTAACTTTGACGAATTGTGGAGGAGCAAATGGAGCAGGAGGCTTCTGCGTATAGTTATATAGTTTCCCGCTGTGTTGGTATCTTTGAGTGTTCTGTATTGTGATTGAGTTGTAATAACTAGACAGGTGTTTATAACTGTCTAGTATGTGTTGTATATGTCTGTGTAACTCTGATATTGGATGTATACTATGTAATACTTATGTTATTAATATAATTTATTCGTTCCGCTGTTGAGATTCTTGTGTTGTTTCTTCTTTCTCTTCTTTCTTTTCTCTTTTCTATCCCTTTCTTTCTTAAAGATGATGCGACTTCCTAAAGTTTGGAAGTTGGGTCGTCACAAATACCGTGAAAGCACCAGTGTATGGACACAAATCAACAATATTCAAGCACAAATATCAGATCTCAGTAAATAACAACTGCAATTCAGGAATTATAATCAGAAACACAGAATTTATAGTGGTTGGGCTATCTCCGGCCTACGTCCACTTCAAAGCTTTATCCTTTTATTGATTATCCTTGCTGGTTACATATGATAACAGTAGTAGCAACGAAGAATTTCGAGTACAATAGTTATATTGAAATGTAGAAATGAATCCGGCAGAGTCTGGACGTCCGATAGCCAAAAGGACCTTTTTCTATAGGCTTCAGGAGGCTATTTATAGGCGTAGGAGGCTGAGATCGAGCTAAAACTTCGGGAGACTTCTTCTGGCATGTGAGTGTGCCCACGCGACCGACCCCACCAAGTTTCGACTCGATCTGTGATTGATAAGAAGTGATTTCGTATCCATCAAGGAATGATCCAATCGAGCTGAAACTTGGCAGGAATATTCCTTACCTTGTATTCAAGCTGCTGTGAAAATTTCGTTGCATTTGGATCATCTGTTTAGGAGATATGATCGATACGAAATTGGAATCTTCGTATGTTGTTGCGTTTGTATCCACTGGTTTGAATCCATCCTGTTCGACTCGATCAGAAGCACGCGCGTGCAATGACGTGGCGCCAGTCTCCTGGATCGATTCGACTTTTGCGGCGTGTTGACTGGTTTGATCCACTTTGTGCTCCGAGTTGAACGCTCCTTTGCTGGAGACGCGCACGTATCCACGCTTCTCGCTTGCACGTGTCCATGACTTCTCCATGTACTCAACAGTTTGCATCGCATGTTCTCTCATATCGATCACAGAAGAATATTTCGTATCGATCCGATCGATACGAAATGTTGAATTTGATCGATACGAATGAAAGGCCAACATATGAGTACGAAACCAAACTCAATGATGGATACGAACGAAGCCTTACTTGATGGATACGAGCGAGATTTTTCCTGATGGAGTCGAACTGAGCTCCGGTGATCAATACGAATGAAACGCTGCTCCATGGATGCGAACTGCCCGGGAATGCATGAACCATCTCTTCCTTCCTGACCGATACGAAATCATTGAGTCGAACCTGTGCCGATCGATATGAACGGTATCGATTCGAAGTCCTTACTTTCTAATTGATACGAAACATATCGATTCGAACCACCACCATGCCTTGCCTTTGATCGATACGAACACTATCGGTTCGAAACACTATCCTCCTGATTGATACGAAACACATCGATACGAACCAATCCTGTGCACCAATGGATACGAACAACATGTTCTTCCTACCTTGCATTGATCATATCTCCTTCATACGAACTCCGATTAACTTGAAATTTGAAACATAGCTTCTCATATTCCTCATCATCATCTCCAATCGATTCCGTCCCGATCGAAGCTCAACCAAATTTTGACGACATCGATTGCAGCCTTGATTCCAATCGATCTCCAATCTCAATATCCATCATTCCTTGCCAATTTGTTGATATTCCAGCCTTGACAAAAAGGTGGGTTAACAGACACCACCTACCTTATTACTACCCTAAGGTTGCTAATGCAATAGGCGGGTATGCAACTCTTGGGTTAAGATGTGACTAGTTAGAACTTGACTTGTTAGGTTATAAATTTGCATGCAGTTTGTATGTCATTAATTTCATAGATTTTTGATCATTTTGGGTATGGATTGGTTGAGTAGGTATGAGGCTAGAATATTTTGCCAGGATAGAGAAATATCACTGAGACACCCTGATAGTCATAACCGAGTGATATTCTCAGTAAAGAATACTGACCGGAGTGTTTGTGCGATGCTTAATTTTATGGAGGTAGGAAATGAGTTAAGTCGGGTTCAGGTAGCAAGAGAATTTGTAGATGTTTTTGAGCTAGTCGTTGGACTACCCCCGAAAAGAGCCATTGAGTTTAGAGTAGATCTCGTGCCAGGAGCTGAAACTGTAAGTAAACCACCTAGTAGGATGACACCAACTGAGATGAAGGAATTAAAGGTGCAGCTAGTGGATCGAGAAGGAAGGTGTTTTATTAGACCAACTAGTTCACCTTGGAGAGCGACCGTGGTATTCGTAAAAAACCTGATGGGTCGTTAAGGATGTGTACTAACTATCATAAGTTAAACGAAAGGACAATTAAGAATAAATATCCATTTCCAAGAATAGATGACTATTTGATCAGCTGAGTGGAGCCAAAGTGTTTTTCCAATTAGATTTGGTGATAGGTTTCCATTAGTTAAGAGTGGCGGAGGACAGTATTCCTTTGACAGCATTCTGAGCTACATTTGATACATATGAGTGTTTGGTGATGCTATTTGGCTGACGAATGCACCTGCTTTCTTCGTGGATTTGATGAACCGAGTTTTCCAAGAGCACTTGGATAGGTTCGTACTAGTATTTATAGATGACATTATAGTATACTCTAAGGATGAGAGAGAGCATAAAGTTCATCTTAGAGTGGTGTGTGGGACGTTGAGGCAGAATCAGCTAAAGGTGAAGTTTACCTAGTGTCATTTCTGGAAGAAAGAGGTAAAGTTTCTTGGTCACATGAATTCATAGAAAGGGTTGTCAGTCAATCAAAATAAGATTGAACCTGTGAATAATTGGAAGACACTAGAGATAGTGACTATGATCAGGAGTTTTCTTAGACTTGCTGGCTACTATTGGAGATTCATTAAGGATTATTCGCGGATAGTCGTACCCTTAACTAAGCTAACCAAAAAGGAAGCAAGATTTGTTTGGTTTGACAAATGTGAAGAGGCATTCCTTAAGTTAAAGCATTTGTTAACTAATGCAACCGTATTAGTAGTTGCAGATGAAAACCAAGGTTTGGTGGTGTATACGGATGCATGTGGAACTGGATTAGGAGCGGTATTGATGCAGAATGGTAAAGTCATTGTCTACACATCTAGGCAGCTTAGACCGCATGAAGTTAGATATCCTACTCATGATTTGGAATTGGTAGCCGTGATCTTTTCATTGAATATTTGGAGACATTATCTCTTAGGGGAGAGATTTGAGTTGTATACCAATCATAAGTCTTTACGGTATTTATTCTTTCAAAAGGACCTGAATATGAGACAATAAAGGTGGTTGGAGTTTTTGGCTGCTTATGATATTGGTATAGATTATACGCTAGGGAAAAGTAATAAGGTCGCGGATGCTCTTAGTAGAAAGCACCAGAATGGGGTGTTAGCTATATTGGCGGAGTGGAAAGCTTTAGAAGGTTTAGCTAGTTGTGGTGTGTAGTTAAGGTCAACTGCTGGTTCTAGTCAGCGTACTGCCAGATTATCTTGTTTAGAAGTTCAACCAGTATTGATTGAGAAAATCGCTTCTAAGCAGAAGGACGATCCAGTATTAGCTAAGAGGATCAAAAGACTTGAGGTGAGAACTGAGATCGATCACTTAAAGGATTTTGGCCTTGACCAGAGAGGGTGGCTAAGAAAGAAGGGACGATTGTGTGTTCCAAACGTGGAAAACATAAAGAAAGATGTTCTTAGAGAATGTCGTCGATCCAAGTTTACGATTCATCCTGAAGGAACTAAGATGTATCAGGATATGAAGAGAGCTTCTAATAGGAAGGCATGAAGAGGGATGTTAGCTTATGGGCTAGATAGCATGCAAACTGTCAATAAGTAAAAGTTGAACATTAGAAGCCTAGTGGACTACTTCAACCTTTAGAGATTCCAATTTGGAAATGCGATTCGATATCCATGGACTTTATGGACGGGTTGCCAAGGTCAAATAGAGGTAATGAAAGTATATGGGTTATGGTGGATAGATTGACCAAGAGTGCCTATTTTATTCCAGTTAACTCAACCAGGATGACACCTGTTTTAGCTAAGTTTTTCATGAAGAACATAGTTAGACTGCATGAAGTTCCTAGTAGCATAGTCAGTGACAGAGATGCTTTGTTTACTAGTGAATTCTGGAAGAGTCTATAGGAAGTGAGGGGTACTAAGCTTAATATGAGTATTGTATATCACCTACAAACAGATGGGAAAACAAAGAGAGACAACAAAGTACTTGAAGATTTGTGTATTGGACTTTGGTGGATCTTGGGAAGATCACCTATATTTGGTTGAGTTTTCCTATAATAATAGTTATTAGACTAGTATAGGAATGGCGTCGTTTGAAGCATTATATGGAAGACCATGCAAATCACCAGCATGCTGGTTGGAGACTGGATTCAGATTATTCTTAGGTCCAAACTTGGTTAGAGAGGCGTCAGAGAAAATTGAGTTGATCCAAGGTAGGATGATGGAAGCTCAGTCCAGACAGAAGAGTTATGCAATAAGAGGCGTAAGGACCAAGAATTCTCAGTTGGAGATAAGGTTTTCATTAAGTTATCACCTATGAAGGGTGTGGTACGATTTTAAAAGTTGGGGAAGTTAGCCCCAAGATATGTAGGTCCATTCCAGATTATAGAGAGGATTGGAAGCTCGCATACAGAATAGAGCTACTGAGCAGTTTGGCAGGTGTCTATAATGTATTTCATGTGTCTCATCTTTGCAAGTATGTGCATGATACATAGACTACTATTCCTCCGACAGGGTTGGATACATAGTGGTACAGCCTAATTTCACCTTTGGTAGACAACCAGTTTGGGTTGTAGCTTGAGATGAGAAAAGATTAAGGAATAAAGCAGTCAAGTTGGTGAAACTTCGGTAGAGCGACAAAGAGAAGGACTATACTTGGGAGACAGGGGACATGATTAGAGATACTTATCTTGCTCTGATTTGAGGTATATCTATATTAGATTACATAAAGAGTTGCTAGTTATTTAGACTGGTATGGTTGTTAGGAGTTGTTGAAAATGATTGCTATGTTTAGTTTTTAGTCCTTACTAAATTTCGAGGATGAAATTCTTTAAGGGAGGGGGCCTTCAACATCCCTAATTTTGATAACATTATTCATAAGATTTAAATAGATAAATAAAATAGAATAATGATATTAAGGAGATTGAGATTTGATTAAACAACATAATAGGGTCGTGCTTATTAACGAAGTAATTGGTCTTTAAATTAGTTTAAAGGTTAATAAAACAACACATGGGCGTATTAGTAAATTAGCCAATTAATTATACACGGCTATTACTTCTCCTCTATGTCCATTCATGTTTTATTTTTCTCACGGTCACAAAATCTAAAACCTAAATCAAAGCCTGCCATTACCAAAGAGGAAAAGAAGAAACTTTTAATCAAAAGCCAAAGATCAAACTAGGAAGGATTAATCAACAACAAATCTCAAGTTCCTTATCAAATTTAAGGTGAATAATAATTTAGTCCATCTCCTTTTTGTTTCTATAATCCTATGATTTCGGATTTAGATTTTATTTCATTTTTATGAAATTTTGGATGATGATATGCTATTAAAATATGAATTGTTTGATTTAAAAAAATTACCCTATGTATATAATACATATGGTTTTAAGGGTAAAACCATGAGGTAATTATTTTGAAATGCCATGGAAAATTTATATGTTAAGCAAAACATAATTTTGGAGATGGATTTCAATTTTTAGAATTTTCCAAGCTATGGAAACTTTATTATGAATTTTTGATGGAAAATATGATACGATTGGTGTTATCCGGGTTTATAACCCAGCAAAAACCAATAGAAAACAGGACAATCTTGTATGGGCGGGATGGTTCAGAACTTAATCAGAAATGCTAGGACAAGAGATCGACAAGGGCCATGCTATATAACTAAAAAAATGGAATCATGAGACCGAGAGATCAGCATTCCTTCGGTCCAATCAACAGCTGAATGTAAACAGCTAGCGACTTTCCATGAAAATATAACAATGATAAAAGACTATGGAAATATCTCAAATTCCAGAGTCTAGAAAAATCCTAAGTACTTAGATCGTTAGAGACCTATGCTTCTCCTCGATCCTTCAAACCAACCAGGTGTGGAACACAACAAAAGAGGCGAGACGTTGACCCGAAAAATGAACAAAGTCTATGGGTCGCTTGCGACCCATAGGCCATGGTCGCCAGTAACCTATAGGCCATGGGTCACCAACGACCCATAGGCCATAGGCCGCCAGCGACCTATGTTTTTGGCACGTTTTGCGAGCCAAATCCCCTTAGGTCGTATGATGCCTACTTGTGAGCTGATAGATACAGGCCTGGCCCAGAAGCACTCTGATCTCTATAAATAGCATCTTACCTGCAAGATAAAAGGGATCTTCCCTGAATTGGTTGCTGAAGTTCCACTGAAAACATTCTTCACTCTCTATCTACCTTATAACAGTCTCCAAAAGAATTCACTGTGATTCTCCAATGGATTCCAACTCTTGGATTGAATCTAGCTAAGGATAATCAAAAGCCTTGTAATCAAACATCTCTTGTAACAGCAACCAGTCTATAGTGAAACTATAAAGTGGACGTAGGCTTCATTAACAGCTGAACCAATATAAAATTCTATGTCTACTTTCTTTTACTATTCTTTCTATATATCTTTGATCTATGATATTGCTCTGTTAGAAGAGGGCTGTTGGTTTTAACCTCTAACCAAGGTGTTGGTCCATTTTTCGGGTCAACATTTTGGTGCTTTCGCTGAGAACTCCAACTCAGGATCTAGATCTAGCTATCTGCTTTGGATCCCATAGATCTAAAAGTTAGATCCTTATCTTTGCTTTAAGAATCCACTGTTTGGATTCAATGGCTTCTGGAAGAAAATGAACCGCCTCTGGAAGGTCTATAGAGGCAATAGTAGCTGGAGAAGGTGTTCATCCCTAACAAACCGAAGTGAATGGTGCGAACTTAGGGAATCAGGTGCTTGCCTCCTCCAGTCCGCATGAAGTTATTACCAGGGATGATTTAGATAAAATGGTTGATGAGATCAACCAAAAATTATAGATTTGCCAAAAAGCTCTAATGGATAAGCTTAACACTCTCCTAACCCTTCGGTCAAATACCGCTCCAAGGACTATGCCTGAACCCACAGCTACTATAGGACAACAGAATTCCTTCGTTTCTAGTCTACATAGAAGAAACGGTAAACAACCACAAAAAAGGGTGACAACAGGGATTAACATGGACGGAAATGCAGGTACTCCGTATGACATAAGGTGACATATTATGAATTTGAGTTAGGGGTAAAGACCCCCTAGAAGACATAGCTATGGATCTTCCGACTCAGAAGACGGAGAGCCAGATGACAAATCGAAAGAAGACGCTAATGCATTTGATAATGCAAGGAATACCCAAACTGCTCTAGTGAAACCACCCAAAAGCCAACGGGACCCTGCAGGAGTGGCTCACCCGAAGACAGGAGAGCCTAGACCTCAACCCTCTCACCAAGATTGTTTGCAAAGTCAAATAATTGGCACAGTGATTGATCACCGTCCTCAAGACTACTGGTATTCAAAGGCATACATCGCAGACATGGTTAAACGATTAATGAAGGAGAGTAAAGATAGAAGAGATGATAAGTGGAGATCAGCACCAAGCCGGACTCCATTCACCGATGAAATCCTGAATGAGAGATATCCAAAAAAATTTACAATGCCAACTATTCCATCCTATGACGGAACAAAGGACCCGAAGACTCACTTGTACAAATACAGTTGGTATATAGACAGAGCGAATGCCTCTAAAGCTGTTCGATTCAGATGCTTCCTTATCTTTCTCAAAGGGATCACATCAATGTGGTTCACTGGGCTTCCACTAAGATCCACTCTACTTTTGACCACCTAGCGACAAGGTTCCTTGATCAGTTCAGACTCCATACTGCGTAGCCAAAAGATGTAATGTCCCTATCCGGGTTGTTCCAACGACATAACGAATTGCTGAAGTCTTTCTTGAATAGGTTTAAGATCGCGGTGACGGATGTAAGCAACCCCAACAAAGACATGGTTTTTATGGAATTAGTCTTGACATTCACCCGAAAATTGAATTCAGAAAGTGGATTAAAATGTAGCAACCTACCATCAGGAAAGATTTCAATTGTAAAGAAAGTCGGTACCTAAGGTTGGTGGAATCGTAGGAATTGAAAGGGAAGTCTACTAGTGCGCAACCGGCAAATGTCGGGCAAAGCGATGTAACAATGAATCAAAATGCACACACTTCTCGAACTACTGTAGGAACCATTGGGAAAGACGAGAATTCAAAGAGAAAAGGTCAAAACTCCAATAAGAAGAATGGTAATGGCAGCAATAAAAAACTCAAAGGGTTTGGGCAAGAAAGCTACACTCCTTGAGCGACACACTGAAAAATATTTTTCTCGCAATTCAAGGAACCAAAGAACGCAGAAAGCCACCCACGAAGGAGGCGACCGAGCAGTAGAAGTGCTCAGGGAAGTTCTGCCGCTTTTACGAGACACAAGGGCACAATATTAATGAATGTCGCCACCTAAAGAATCTCATCGAGGAACTGATCCAGAACAACAAACCCCAACAGTACTAAAATAGCCGCAAAACCTTGCTCAATCTACTACTCCTCGACACTCAAGAGAACAAAAGAATCAAGCTGAAACCAGCGAAGGAGGGTCGAAAGGAACTGACCAAAGGCTTATTATTAAAAAAATATCCCAGGGACCACATCATGCCCAAAGAAGTTGGAGAGAAATGGAGCGATATGCAAGTTCATTGAAGGACGCTTCGAAGGAATCTTGTTTGACTATGGAAGACGAAACTCTGGTTAAGATGCAAAGGATATTGAATAAAGATATTGTGTTTTGAATTCAGGACACCGAAGGGATCGAAGCTCCAACTCTCAATCCGATAGTGGCAATGGTAGGAATTGGACCTGATGTCGTTCGGTGGGTGTTGGTTGACAACGGCAACTCCATTAACACTCTATTTAAATGCACTTTCGATCAAATGTAGATTAACATGAAAAGTATGTCCATGTGCCAAAAAAAATTCAAGGTTTTGGGAACAGTTGACCTACCCATGGAGCTTGGAGAGGATGAGCGAAGTGTCACCCTCTTCCGGACCTTTGTGATCATGGATGAAATGTTCGCATACAACGCCTTCTTCGGACGGCCCGCATTAGATGACATCAGAATAGCTCTGGCCTAATAATGCCTTACAATGAAGTTCCCTATAGAACATGGAGTCAGAATTGTGAAAGGAGACCAAAGCGCCGTCCAAGAATGCTATAAGCAAAATTGCATGAGTCAATAAGAAAGGAAAAAGGAAAGGATGTAGGGAAAACCCACCATATCCATGAACCCTCCGACTAGCAACTACAGAACCGCCCCTGGCTTGGGGACCATAGCCGATTCGACAAGGCTTTGGACTCTAGAAAGAAGAGCTCAAGAGATGATCGGATAGCACCGGCAGAATTGACGGCGTCTGTCCCAATCTGTATGGATGACCCAACATGAGTCCTGAAAATTAGGTCGCAACTTGGAAATAAATTGCAGTCAAAACTAACCAAATTCCTTCATACCAATTTGGACGTATTTTCTTTGACACACTCCGCTATGTGTGGGGTATCACCAGAAATTGCCTGTCACACTCTCAATCCCAAATTCACACCAGTAAAGCAAAAAGGGCACAGCTTGGGCCTCGAATGATCCAGGCATTGAGAGAGGAAGTTGATAAACTGATGACTAACGGCTTCATTTGAAGCAGCCTACCCTGAATGGGTATCGAATCCAATCCTAGTCAAGAAGTCCAATGGAAAATGGCAAACCTGTATTTATTTCTCGGACCTCAGCAAAGCCTGTCCGAAGGATAGCTTCCCACTCCCTAGGATTGATCAACTAGTAGATGGAATGGTGGGAGAGAAACTGTTGTCATTTATGGAGCATACTCAGGATATGACCAGATCCTGATGCATGAACCAGACTAAGAGAACACCAGCTTCATCACTGATTTGGTACTGCACTGCTACCGTACAATGCCATTCGGTTTGAAAAATGCAAGGGCAACGTACCAAAGGTAGTGAATGCTATGTTCAAATGCCAGATTGGGAAGACTATGGAAGCTTACGTGGACGATATGTTAGTCAAATCCCGTATAGGTGCTAACCATCTAGATAATCTAGCTGAAATATTCGAAATACTCCGCAGGTACGGAATGAAGCTCAACCTGCTTAAATGTCACTTCGGAGTAGCCTTTGGCAAATTCCTGGGATTCATAGCTTGTGCCCGGGGCATCGATGCAAACCTATAGAAAATAATAGTGTTATGGGAAGTCGAAGCCTCTAAAAATAAGAGAGAATTTCATAGCTTGAATGGAAAGGTCATAGCACTGAGTTGGTTCATCTATAAAGATACAGACAAGTGCATACCGTTCTTCAATGCACTGAAGAAAGGAAAGAAAAACTTTGAATGGAGCTAAGCTTGCCAAGCAGCTTTCGAGGAATTGCTACGACACGTGGAAACTCCCCCGATCTTATCAAAACCAGGTGACGGGGAAGACCAATTCATTTATTTAGCGGTTTACCCGCATGCACTGAGCACGACTCTTGTGCGGGAAGAAGCGAGAATCCAACGACTTATGTAAAACATTAGCAAATGATTCACTGGAGCTGAGAAGAATTACCCAAAGCTGGAAAAGCTAGTGTATTGCCTTTTGACCGCATCCCAGAAATTACGACCATACTTCCAGCCCCATACGATTAAAGTATTGACTAACCAGTCTCTAAAGCAAATTTCATAATAGCTAGAAACTTCCAGACGACTACTCAAGTGGAATATAGAGTTGATCCAATACGACATTACATACCATCTAA
This sequence comes from Allium cepa, assembly GCA_030765085.1. Taxonomy (NCBI): domain Eukaryota; kingdom Viridiplantae; phylum Streptophyta; class Magnoliopsida; order Asparagales; family Amaryllidaceae; genus Allium; species Allium cepa. Next base: position 217,021,592 of record CM060930.1, read on the forward strand.
GGAAAGAAATCATCGAGCAAGCGTTGGCTGACTTTATTCCCGAATTTACCATAAGAGACGATGAGGAGGAAGTTCGATCAGAAATGGATGCATAATGAAAGTTCTTCATCGACGATGCATCGAACAACTTCTGTTCGGGCGCTGGGATAGTACTCGAAACCCCTGAGGGCTGAGCCATTAGCTATACTTTGCGCCTTGAGTTCCTAGCTACGAATAACAGAGTGGAATACGAAGCACTGATCGCAGGACTGAAAGTTGTGAAGGAACTTAAAATAAAGTCTATCTACATATATAGCAACTCCCAGCTGGTCATATGTCGATTGAAAGGAGAGCACCAGGCGCATGGACAAAATCTCGCCCCATACCTGTCCAAATTACAATAGCTGTTAAGTGGTATCGAGCATTACACCATAACTCACTTCCCACGAAATCAAAACACCAAGGCAAACTATTTGGCCAAGCTGGCTCACTCCGAAGAAGCCCAGTCATCGGGATTAGTTTCGGTTTAAACACTAACCAACCCAAGCATAGATGAAATGGACTGGATTCCAGAGACCACCGTCGAGCCAAATACATGGATGATGCGGATAAAGAACTATCTACTGGTAGGAACCCTACCAACTGACCGAAATCAATGAAAGAAGGCGACAAGGTTCATGATTCAGGATGGGATACTCTATCGAAGGGGATTCTCGACCCCTCTTCTTAGATGTGCGACCGATGATGAAGCATGGCAAATCTTGAAGGAAGTACGTGAAGGCGAATGTGGAGACCACACTGAGGGCATACCTGGCAAAGAAAGTCCTTCGATACAGATATTTTTGGCCAACACTGGGGGCAGACGTCGTCAAAGATTCAGAAAAATTAGGGGGACTCCTTCAACGGAACTAGCACAAATGGTCAGACCATGGCCATTTGCAATATAGGGGATCGATCTAATTGTTGTCCTTCCAATGGGTAAAGGAGGAGCCAAATATGCTATAGTTGACGTAGATTATTTCTCAAAATGTGCCGAAGCTGAACCGCTGGCCAGCAAAACCACAAAGAAAGTTATTAACTTTGTCACTAAAAACATCATTTTTAGGTTTGGTATGCCACAAAAAATCATCATTGACCATGAAACCCAATTTGAAAGTGCCAAGTTCAAAGACTTTTGTAGGCGCTTTCGAATCGAAAAAAGCTTTTCCGTAGTGGCTCATCCATAAGCAAACGGGCAAGTAGAAGCAATAAACAAGATCGTCAAATCCACCATCAAAAAGCGATTACAAAAGGAAAAAGAAATTGGGTTGACGAACTTCCACTTGCAATATAGGCATATAGCACAACACACAAAGCGGCAACTGGTCACACTCCGTTCGCTTTAGCATATGGTTCAGAAGTAATGATTCCTATTTAATTAGAAGTGCCCTCGCACCGAAGACACAATTTCAATCGAGCATAAAATGAGCAACTCCTGCTTGAATCGCTAGACATGGTCAATGAAAAAAAGAAGAGGCAGAGTTGAGAACATGTGCCCACCAAAAAAGGGTTGCACGGTAATTCAACTCCAAAGTTCATAGTCAAACTTTCGATGTTGGAGATCTTGTGCTCAAGCGAGTTTACCCTATACCGGGGCCTTCGTACCAAACTGGGAAGGACCATTTGTCGTTAATCAAAAGCTCAGCGATGGGACTTTCAAGCTGACAACCGCCGACGGGGTCATAGTTCTCAGAGCATGGAATGGGGAATCGCTTCGCTGCTATTTCATCTAAAAAATTATTTTATGTATTTTCTATTTCATCGGCAAATAAGCCATCCTAGAAATGCCGGTGGCATTGCAAATAGGCAAAGAATCTGCCATGCTTTTCTTAATAAAGTTTGCTTCTTGAACCAACTAAGTTGTGTTTATAATAAAACTCCTCGTGTTTCCCGAAGATAGGAAACATCGAGGAGCACCAAAATAAAAACTCCTTATGTTGCTCGAACATAGGCAACACCGAGGAGCATTAAAATCGAAACTCCTTGTGTTGCCCAAATATAGGCAACACCAAAGAAAATCAAGGAGCCTTGTGTTGTCCAAAGATAGGCAACACTGATAAAAATAAGAACTCCTCGTGTTGCCCGAAGATAGAAAACGTCGAGAAGCCCCAAAATCATAACTCCTTATGTTGCCCGATGATAGGCAACACCAAGGAAAATCAAGACGCCACGTGCTGCCTAAAGATAGGCAACACCAAGAAAAATAAAAACTCCTCGTGTTGCCTGAAGATAGGCAACACCATGGAAATCAAAACTTCTCGTGTTACTCGAAGATAGACAACATCGAGGGGTACCAAAATCAAAACTTCTTGTGTTGCCCGAAATAGGAAACATTGAGGAGCACCAAAATCAAAAACTCCTCGTGTAGCCTAAAGATAGGCAACATCAAGGAGCACCAAAACTAAAACTAAAAATCCTCGTGTAGCCCAAAGATAGGCAACATCGAGGAGCACCAAAACTAAAACTAAAATTTCTCGTGTTTCCTGAAGATAGGAAACATCGAAGAGCCTTAAAATAAAAACTTCTTATGTTTCCCGAAGATAGGCAACCACGAGGAGCACCAAATGACAACTCTACATGCTGCCCGAAGATAGGCAACACCGAGGAAAAACAAAAATCGTGCATCTTATGAGCCATGCACCAAAATTCCAATTCCTCGCACTGCTTGAAGATAGGCAACGCCAAGAAGCGTGAAAAACTACAGGAATATAGTCAGAAATAATGAATGCAAGCTGGACAAAACTGACGCTACAAGAGGGCACTCAATGATCTACCACACATAACCATACGCAAATTGCATATTCACCTGAATGTCGCCAAAAAAAATATGATGAGATTACATGCTAAAATTGCAATTTCCGAAAAGAGTCGAGTTGTAACTTAGCCAAATTTTCAATAAATATTAGTTAAACCATAAGTTAACGGCAACTTGAAAATAGTTAAAAGTGAACAGCCCTATGAATTAGGGGGCATACACATGTACTATGACAGAACCAAACAAATACAATAATTTCACAAGTTCTGTCATTCCAAACACCAACAAGTTCACAAGTTCTATCTCTAAGTTATATCGACTTCCAAAAAAAATTCCAAACAAAAATTTCTATGTTTTAGAAAATTTTATAAAGTTTTGTGAATTTTCGAACGAAAATTCTCTAAGTGTCGTTAATCTCTAAGTTATGTTGCTTCGAATGAAGAACTTTGGCTATAATCACATAATTAGCAAAGTATGAAATGAAACAAGCACAAATACATAGAACATATATGAATAGGCAAATGAAAGAATAGTCAAAATAACATTGTATTGCTTATAATTTACCGTATGCAAGATCAAAATATAGGGGCCGTACCCAAGCGACAACGGCCAACAAAGAGAAAATACAGACTCTAGAGTTAGGACGCAAAGTGTAGACTCTTCCTTGAATAAAATGACTCAAAAAGAAACAAGAACAAGTAAAGAAACGAGTCAGTCTTCTTGTAAGCTGTTGGCAAAAATCGAGTCCATCCTCACGCCAGCCGCTCAATGATTCTTGCCACCGCTTCCCTTTCCACCTCTAGTTGGTAGTTTCTACTTCTTTTTAGGAGAGGTGTCACTGCCAGTAATTTCAACGTGCACTTCAATGGCGATCTCCTCTTCCTTCTTCGAATGTTTTTCAAAAGTGGTTCCTTTTCCTTTGTGTTTTCTTGACTTCCAAGAGCCCTTTGAAGCTTTGACTGCCTCTACCTTTTCCTACTTTACGGCAACCAAATCGTGTTGTGTCTTCTACGGCTTCTCCATCTGCTTCTCATACTTCTAAGCTCTGTTGTAGTAATGTCACCTTCCAAAGATGTTGAAGGGTCGCCCAAGCCATGGAGTGCCGCTATTTTCTCGGCCTATGGCTCCTGTTATGAACTAGATGTGGATGTGGAAAATGAAGCATGAATGGATACATATCAGAGGACGTGAAAATGGCAGTGGGAACAGGCGTCGAAGTAGTTGGCGCGTCAACAGGAAGAGTGGAGGGACCTATAAGATCAAAAGGGAAGTGTTAAACTCACCTTGTTCCTATAGCGTAAGATGGAGACTCCCGAATTCGGGAGAAGCATGGACGTTAACTGCACCAAGGGAAAGACCATGAATAACGACTTCAAACTCAACGCCGTCGCCTTTCTTTGAGGGATCCACCACACTAGGAATAATATCAACTCCTAGTCGTGGAGCTGCTTCGACGATCCGCCCACACCAGGGGTAGAAGGTTAGGTAAGCGCATCGGTGGTGGTCGTCAAAGTAGCATCGACGGCCTCCCTCACTCGTTTGACATGAAGGATCTCCTAGCCCTCAAGTAGCGTTGCCTTGGATTCATCATTGAGATAGGCATCTCATAGCTCTTGATCGGAATAAATGTTGCCACTGTCAGCAAAATGAGATAAGGTTTCCTTCCAAACGAGGGCAAAAGTGTATGGAAACTTTAGGCCAAGATAGCCAAAACTTCCTTGATGCAACAAAGAGTTGACGTAGAAGTTCAGAATTGTTGCATTCAACTTCTCCATTTTCCGATCAAAAACGTGTTGAGGTCCAAATAATTCGCAGTCACCGTAGCCTTCTCAATCTCAACAGTAGTCTTGTCGGCACTAAGTTGCTCGACCTTAGCCTGTAACTTGGCGATGGTCTGGGCTTGGTCAGAGATCATTTTGTTATGCCCCTCGACAATTAGATCGTGATCGGAGATTGTTTTCCATTGAGCTTCGACGATAGCATTGCAAGTGATCACTTCTTCTTTCAATTTAGCCTCTTCCGCATTAGTCTTTTTAATTTTGTCCCTCCAGTCAATCATGACCATCTCATGCACGTCCTTCAACTCCTTCATAAGGTTGGTGGTTCTCCTACTTTCCCGAAGTGTTGTTACCTTCTCCTCCTCCAACTATTTAATTTTGATGTCCCGATCGACCAACGCCCTTTCAAAATCATCTTTCTCATTTTTGAAGGAAAGGATCTCTTGGTAATTATTCCTATCGGTGTTTGCCAGCTGCTTGTGGAGCTTCTCCCATTTATTGGCCCGCTCTAGGTCGTTTTGGATAGCTTCGAGATGCGGCATGAAAGAATCCCTGGGAATGGGATGAAGGTCCATGTCAAACTTAACCCCTCTTAAAAACCAACCCGGAACCACGACCTCAAATTTAGCGATGCCCGAAGGAGGAGTATAGGCTGGCCTCTAGTAGGGATGAGATGTGCCAGGGGCAGCAATGACAACGTAAGAAGATGAAACATGAGTTGTGGCAGAATCGCGGCAGAAGTGGTAGGAATTTCTTCGCCTACGGAAGTGTGTTTCGAAGCAAGCTCCAAAGGGTAGGAGAAATAGTCAAACTTTGATTTCGGTTGTAGGAACGCTTGGGATAACACTGTGAATTAGTATAGTCCTCGAAGTCTCCATAGAAGCCTCGCCCTCTCGTCATGCCTGAAAGAAGGCATGCATTAAAAGTTTTAGAAGCATAACATAAGTTAAGCAAATATATGAAGGAAAGAAAAAATGGAAACAAGTGTAATCCTAGTGCAATGTGCTGTGTTTCTAATATTTCCTAAAGCTTCGTCACAAACCGGAACAAACGGATGTCATTAAGTGGAATTAAGCTAATTGAGTGTACGATATCGCCAGAACAGGAAGGAGTCGTGTCAAATTTAAAATCTCCTTCATGAGTGCATCGAAGTTAACAAAAACGTCGCTGAAATCTCCTAGCCTTGCTCCAACATTCTTACTCGAAGAGTCTGGATGACTTTCAATCTCAAGGATTTTGCCTTCGTCACCTACATGGAGAAGAGATGGACTCGGGGGAGTAGAGCTCATTCCCAGAGTCTCATCAAGGACTCTAAATCGTCACCATCAGATTCTGACAAGAAGGAATCACTGGCAATGGTTTCGTCACTACTACTTTCAAATTCTCCCTCTTCCTTTTTCGAATCCACAATAGCCTTGCCTTATCAGTGTACAAACTCTTCTTCTGCCTCCTCCGAAATCGTGAGCATTCTAGCTGAACTACTCGTACCAACCGCAGCGGCTTCTTCTTTCTCGTGGGCTTCATCAAGTGATCCTCTGGATGGGTTACCTATCTCCTGATCTTCCTTGGAACCGTAGGACGAAGAAGAGGATCTTGTGTGAACTCTGGCTCGACCGAGAGAGGGAGCTTCAATCTGAACGACAAATCTATTTGGAGCCAACGGTTCGTATTGGTACATATTCTCATCAGTCAGTAGAACTCCAACGCATCTCTCCTTGATATCGATAACCTTTAAAGTTTGGAAAACTTCGTCAAGAGTTACATCTCAATTTAGCCTGGGATAACTGCAAAGGGAAAAAAGTTAATTAGAAACTCCATTACAATGCTTTGGGGCTTGACAAATAGCAAAGAGAAGCCTTCCTCCGTTATCCACCGATGGTTGAACCCCATGGGGCATCTAACGAAAATATACTGCGTCTTGAACTGTGATAAGTTGCTTTGTAAATGGAAGACGATCTTTCGATTCCTTCAAGCCTCGATTATAATCAAAGAAGGACAATCGTCTCTCTTCTTGAATGCTAGAAAATACCGCAGCTCATTGAAGCTTGAGTAGCGATTGAAAATCTGCATAAAAAGGACATGCAAGCAAGTAAGGATGGCGTAACCATTTGGATGAGGCTGGAATGGGGCAATTCCTAAGTTTGAGAGTGTCTTACACAAAAAATCGTTGAAGGGAGGCACGACTTCATTCAAACACATATATCTATGGAAAGCGGTGTACTCTAGGGAAGGCATGTAAGAAAATTCATCTTTTGTTGGCAAACGCGTGTCCTCTTCAGGAATTCCGTGCTGTGTACAGATATTATGAAGAACCTTGGTGGAAACCACTAATGAAGCTCTTTCGGGTGGATTAAGCAGGACTCGAAAGTTAAGAGGCGTGCGGTTCATGATGGGCCCAACCAAAACTAATTGACCATACTAGGCTTGCGAGGTAGATGATGATTCAGCTTCAGAGAGCATCGGGCTTCGCCTGCTTGAATTACGGCATGTCGATGGCTGCTTCATTTTATGTAACAGAACTTGCATTCGAAAACAGTCAGGTAAATATATCCCAAACTCACAAGTTTCCCCTATCACATTTGATTTTCGAAAGGACATTAACTTGTAATAGGCAAATCAGCTTTCATGTGCAAACTGGAGCAAGTGCCATATGTTATCTATATGGGATAAACTTGGTGTTCGAAGCATTGCAAACGTCCTATCCCATGTAGATAGTTCACTAGTAGTGGAAGGAGAAAAAAACTTCCCGTTTTACTTCATTTTATGCTTTTATCACTATTCCTTGTACACTTACCCGTTATCGATTGAGGATCAATAATGCATCCGTTGTCCGAAGCGACACGGAAAACTCTTCTCACTACAGGGAAACCAGGCATGTAATAAAAGAGAAGGATAAGCCCAAACTCCCTAGGAAAATTAAAGATTGACTGGGAATACGCTGTGCAAGTAGCATATATGAAATTTGAGACAAGTTAATTCTGGTCTAATGGACGAAGATAACAAAAAGCATCAAGCCTTGAGGCAAACCCCGAACGTTGTTCCAGGAGACAACTCAAGAATCAATTTACTATCTTCCTCCATTATTCCTTAATCAACTCTAACTTCTTATAAACAATGTTGCAAAACTAGACACAAGTCAATTCTGGTCTAGTGGATGAAGATAGCAAAACGTGTCAGGAACTGGGCCGAAGTCCGAATGTAAATTTTGTTTCGAGAAATAATTTGAGACCCAATTTACTATCTTCCTCCACTAAACCATAATTTGACTCGAACTTTTCATAATCAACAAAGAAAAATCCAATCATCAAATTGAACATGACAATAAGAGAATCAACCAAGCAAACCTACCTCAAACAAATTTAAAGGTACAAGAAGAATCTCAAATCAAACTCAGCGAGCTACGGATTGGATCATGGGCGATCGGCTATAGACAGTAGCAAGCAAGGGTTTAAATTCGAACATGACAATGGATGACTAGGGTTTCGTGAGGAACAGCAAAAGCACGGATGGATGAATGGTGAATGGATCCAAGCGAGGCAAGGAATCAGGTTGGGATGTTGCTTGATCGCTTCAAATTAAGTCACCGGAAGGATTGATCGTGTTGGGTCAAGTAAATGATATAGGTCGGCTACAGGAATATAAGTATGCAGGCAAAAGGGTAGAATATTTCTAAGTAATCCGGTCGTCGATGACCCTACTCATCATGGATCTTGGGCGACCCGACTTACTTTGAAAACGGTACAAATTTTTTATGTAGATAGGTTGCTAACGACCCATCCTACCTGGATCGCAAGTGACCAAACAAAAAAAGGAAAAGAAAGGGAAATTTTACTTGTTATCCTCGAGCTTGATTTCCTACACATATTCACCATTCCGAGATGACTGGGAAACAACAAGTAGAAATGTGATACATTATGACAAGTACTAGTAGCCAGAACTAAAGAAAGGTGACCAATGATATTGGGCTAACATATTCGTAGAGCTCTAACGAATCACTTGGAAATCAACAAATGGGTATTGAAAATGATAACTTCCAGAGCAGGCCTTGTTTACAACGAAGACGTACTCTGAGGGGCAAATGTTATCCAGGTTTTTAACCCAGCAGAAACCAATAGAAAACAAGACAACCTTATGTAGGCGGGATGGTTTAGAAGTTAACCAGAAAAGCTAAGACAAGGCATCGACGAGGGCCAAGCTATACAACTAAAATAACAACTGGAATCAACGAGGCCGAGAGATCAGCATTCCTTCAGTTCAATTAGCAGCTGAATGTGAACATCTAGTGACTTGCCATCAAAATGTAACAACAAGGATAAAAGACTATGGAAACATCTCCAATTCCAGACTCTAGAAAAATCCTAAGTACTTACATCATCAAAGACCGATGCTTCTCCTTGAACCTTCAAACCAAACAGTTATGGAACACAACAAAAGAGGCGAGACGTTGGCTTGAAAAATGAACCAAGTTTATAGGCCATGGGTTGCTAGCAATCCTTAGGCCATCGGTCGCCAATGTCCCATGTTATTCGCTTGTTTTGCGAGCCAAAGTCCCTCTAGGTCATTTTATACCTACCCACGAGCTAATGGAGACAGGCTTGCCCTAGAAGCTCTTCGATCTCTATAAATAGCATCCTACCTACAACATAAAAGGGATCTTCTCCGGACTGGCTGCTAAAGTTCTGCTTGAAACATTCTTCACCCTCTATCTACCTCACAACAGTCTCCAAAGGAATTCATTGTGATTCACCAGTGGATTCCAACTCTAGGATTGAATCTAGCTAAGGATAATAAAAAACCTTGTATTCAAACATCTTTTGTAACAGCAATCAGTCAATAATAAAAACTATAAAGCGGACGTAGGCTTCAATTAATAGTTGAACCATTATAAAAATTCTCTATCTACTTTATTTTACTATTCTTTCTTCATATCTGTAATTTGTGATATTGCTCTGTTAGAAGAGGGCCGGTGCTTTCAAACTCTAACCTGCGTGTTGGTCCATATTTCAAGTCAATAATTGGGTTAAATATTTATTTTGTGAATTTCAGGAAGAAATTGGGTCTAATATTGTAATATGTTTGATTACATGATTAATTCAAATTTTTGTGATTTTTGGGGATTTTTCCAGTTGATTTACTAGGAGAAATAAATTATTTTGAAAGAGAGGATTTTCTGCAAATGTCAGATTAAGGTTATTTGGAAAGGTTTCAACGTTTAAATCCTATAATATAGGATATGAATAAATGCAACAGTTTTAGAAGTAAAGTAATTGAAATTTTTTATAGCAGCCAATCAGTGTTTTTCCAACTAGGCAAGTTGTTAAAAAGAAATTACTTAAAGTTGTTATGATTAAGCCTTTAAATCAGAAAAAAGATGTTTCGCCTTTATTGGAAGATACTTTTCGACACATTTGGTTCTGCCTATTATAGTCGAAACCATCAAAGTCGAAACCTTCATAAGAGAAGCCAGTACACATAGTATCTCTAGAAGGTATGTAGTGGATTGGAAGATGGACGGAAGTTTTGGTGTCAAAGGGTAAGCCTCCGATAGGGTCAAAACCCTACTTTGTTTTATAAGTTAAACTCCTTGCCTTATTTTACTCAAATCTTTCGACTTAGTCGAAACTTATTGCTTTTGAAGGGTTGCATGCTTAGCTTTCAAAGAAGGTTGCCATGTTATACTAAAAGTACTAACTTTCAAAGGAGATCCTTTTTTAAATATAAGCTTTCGAAAGAAGTTGGTTTCGTCCTAGTCGAAGCCTAGCCGCTACTCTACCTTCCGACCATTTTGTCCAATAATGCTTTCGAATGGGTTGCTATTGTTTTACCTTAAACCAAACCTTTTACTGTATTGTTTTCGAAAGGGGTCGGGGTTTAGAAGGAGATGGAGTCAAAAGAGGGTTTCTACCCTAATCTTCAAAGTTTTGATTTTTAAGTCCTTTTCTATCGAACTAGATGGCTCCAGCAACCATCAATTTTTCCCCAAACTAAATTTGTTGGTTTCGAAAGAGATACTTTCGTATACAGCCATCTTGACCCAAATTATTTTTTAAGAGCAAAACCTAATGCTTTAAAAAGGTTATTTCATTTGTTTTGGTTTAAAGAATGTTTTCTTGATACCATCAAAAAGTATTATTGGTTTCAAAAGGTATATATTTAATTAAAGTTTTGGAAAGAGAATTTCTAAGCTTTGGAAGGAGGTCATCCAGGGGTTTCGGAAGTGATGTTTTAAGATTTTAAAACTTATAACCCATTCTCATTTTTAAGGAAAAACCATGGCATGAATAACAAAGATTTTGAAATGTTATTTACTTTGTTATTAACCCATAACTATATTTTGGGGAAAGGTCAGAATAAACAGTTAGGTTGACCAGGGAGTGAATATAACTTAACAAATCTTAAAATTTTAATTAAAGATATTGGCAAGGGCCAATAGGTTTGTAGTAAGACCATGAAAACTGTATGATATTGGCAGGGGCTAATACGTTCATAGTCAGCCCATGAAAACTATGATTTGATAGTGGCAGTGGCCAGTAGGTTTGTAGTTAGCCCATAAAACTATATCCGGATTAAGATATTGGCAGTCGGCCAATAGATTCCTTGTTAGCCCATGAAAACTAGGATAAGCAATAAGATATTGTAGTTATCAATAGGTTCTTTATGATCCCATGAAAACTAAGTAATTGGACAGATAGTCTTTAACATTTAACATGTTAATAGTAACCCTAGAAACTATAATTAAGACAGATAGTTGGAATGAATGGGGATGGGTAATTCAGAATGGATTGAATTTTTTTTTGCAATCATCATAATTTCGAAATACTATGTTTTAACCATTGTGGACGTAAGAGCACAGTATATGGTTTTATAAATGTTTTAGGATACTAGTGAGGGGAAAACCCGTTCTGCTAAGCGGCGTGGTCTCACTAGATATCCAAATGGTTTGAGATTGTAAATTATTATTCATACCAGGCTTTATATCTGACTTGAAGTTTTTGTTTTCTCCTTAAACTCTTGGACACTCAATTGATTTTGAGTAGGTTGATAGTTTCCTAGTGTTCTTTAGTCAAATAAAGCTTTCGAGGACGTGCATGTGGCAAAGTTATTAGTGTTCTTTCATTTTACCTGCGTGTTTGTTTGTAAAGGCAAAAATTTTTCTTGCCTATCTATATACTTTGATCTACCATAGAGGCATCTCCATATGTTGCTCTTAGTGTATTTTGTAATAATCATATGTTATCTGAACATGGTCTGCGAATTGGGATTATGTAATCAATTTAGAATATTTTAAAGTGGAATGTGGAATTTTTTTGCTGTTTAAAAATTTCTCCATATTCTTATGTTTTTGTGTATCAATGTAGCTAATATCAACATGTTTAGTCATCGAGGATTAATAACTATGGTTGACTATAGCATTCGTAGCCTTTAGTTTTGAGCCTTCAGGCTGGGGGATTTTACAAGTAAAGATTAAGAAGAGAATTTTCGGCACGTTAGATTTTCTGGATGGTAGGAATTGGATGAAAAATTGGTTGCTTCATACTTATATTCGTAGGAGTATGGGGTTTTGGTTCAGAAGGTGTAACAACCTGGCATTTTGAACCATTCAAATCGAAAATTGTCCACTCATGTCAGACTTGAATTGCTCAAAATAACAGATTGTTAATTTATATTTGGCAAAATTTAGCATATACAGTAAGTAAATCAGTCACAGAATCACAGACATGGAGCAATATAATAATAAGTTGCGGAATAGATAAATAGTAGTTCATGAAGCTACTACAATAAACAACAAAGTCTTGAACATAATACAACAGATCTCCAATACATATGAGTGTCAATACAAATGTCAGCGACAAGTCTGAACAAAACAACTGGAATAACTAAAGTGATTGAAAGCTGAGAAGATAACAGATAGATCTCCAAGCGAAGCTCCAAGCTCCAAAGGTGAGTCTAAAACGCTGTGACACTCAGTCTAACCCGAGTATAAAGCAAAATACAAAACACTCGAGTTAGGATTAACATTCTTATATCAGTAAGTTCAACTCAAGTGGAATGTCAACTCAAATACAAATAACTTAAATAATGTTTGGGTTTCTGTTTGTCGACGAAATTCTATAGGTTTAGAAAACCGTCGAACGAATTTAAATTTATAAATAACCGCAAGCGCACGGTGTACGAATGTAGCACGCGGCGAATACGGGTCGATCCGTAGGGAATTGATGATTTTAAAATTCTATTCAATCAAATTAACCAAAGTTGAAAGTGTGATTAACTAAAAATATAAGAAACTAACAAAAACTAGCAAAAGAAAAATAGATAAAAATGTGAGAGTTAAATGACAATTTAGATGCAATTTCCACTCTCCAAATCACATAAATCAACAAAATAAAGTTATGATCTCTCTTTTCTTGTCATTAGCGAATTAGTTGATGTGCTTATCATAAGTATGGTATATTTGTGCTATTAATTAACTCAATTTAAACCATCAAACTATAACACAACTACTAATACACTTTTAAATCTCATGAAATATGACAACAAAATTGAAAGCAAAATCTATTTTAAGCATGGCCTATTAACTATTAATTAGAAATATAAGCCATCAAATTTTAATTTCAACAATCACTTCTTTGCCATAATCATATGTAGATGAAGAGGCAATTTGTGTTTTTTTTGTTTGAGCATAGCCTATTTGTTATGAATAACATAGACTATCAAATGCAAAGCTAAACAACATCATTAAACCACTTCAATCATTCTCATTAAGCACAAAAAGAGAGAATAAACATCAAATTAAGTTGAAGCTACATGATTAGAGAGCTCTATTACCCCTAAATTGAAAGGGTTTAGCCTCTCATATTTGTTATCGTATGAACAAATGTAGCAAGCAACATTGACTAAAAAGAAGAGGAAAAAGAGAGCAAAATGAAAAGAAAAATTATTCTACTTGCATAAAAGAGAAGAGATCTACACTATAACATGAAAGTAAATGAACATGAAAAGGAAAGAGCATGTATTAAATTGCATAAAAAAAAGATTACATAAAATAAAAATGGCTAAGTAGCCATGAAAAGAGATAGATGAGCTTTCATTTTATTTTTAATCTAAACTAAACTAAAGAGAAGGAGGCCTAAGAGAGACTAAGAGAAGAGATAGCCTTACATGAAACATAAGGATATATATATACAAGTTTTAAAACCCTAATTCATTTTTTGGGGAATGCCCAAAATGCCCCTTAGGAAGTGTGGAGGCCAAGTAATCATTAACATGTCTTAATCCCCCATTAAATGTACATGAAACCATTAACTCCATAAGCATGTGCATTAGCCTTTAATTTGTACATTAAGGTAGGTGGGTAGGTGGAGTCCTCCATGATCTTCACTTTGAATTATTTCCATCTTCATTCCTTTATATTCTTTGTGCATGCATATTCCTTCATGAAACCACTCCTATTTGAGACCATTTTCCTACAAAAATATATATATTTCCAATCAATTTTTCTCAAAGAAATATATGCACTTAAATGACCGTTTTGCCCCTATATGAAGATGAATATGTGAAAATTTGGAATTAATATGAATTTTGGTTAAAACAAGTTAAAATACCCAATATGATCATTTATTTAATTTAAATAGAATAAATATGGTGGTAAAAATATGCACATTTACGTGCACATCAAATACCCCCACACTTATCTTTTTATTCATCCTCGAATAAAGAAAATTAAGATAAATCCATTTTCGTACGGAGCACGATTGCATTGAGCGTATGCAACAAGCCGTTAAACCTCTGGGTGTCCCCGGTAGGACGAGTGTTGTCTCGTGAGGGTTTTCAGCGGATACTACCCACAAAATCCAAATGCAGGATGAAAATATTTACAAAATGTAAGATTTATTTACAAAGAGAATAATGCAAGTTTTTGAAATATTTACAAATGAAGGATTTATTTTTAAATCGACACGAATAAGTTAAATATAGGTTTTGGTTATTATCTTGAAAATTTATGTCATTTACTCGTCAAAATTTCCAACAAAAATCAAGTTATCATAACAAATAGACAATAGTTTAACTCGTTGTTTCAGTTGATAACAAAGTGTATCTATGAAATGGATCCGTAGTTGACTATCAAAGTTTATCAAAGTGGTATTTTCATTTCTTTTCAATAAAAATTCAAATCAAATAAGTAAAAATTAGTGCTAAGATTTCAATTGCTGGCTTTCTCATTATTTGTAAGAAAAATTACACACCTAGCTCAGGTAAACTAAGGCCAGATATACCACCCATGCACGGCCTTTCGGGCTTATGTGAGGGAGTACAGAGCATGGCCAATGCACACACTTTCGTGCATACACCTATCGACCGTAGGTGGTTTTATTAAGACTGTTCTTTTTTTCTTTTTCTTTTTTACATGTGTTACATACATGCATAACCGTGAGGACTTTTAAATGAGTATGAAAGCACATAATCAAAGATTCTAAGTAATTCACCCATGCATAACCGTGAGGACTTTTAAATGAGAGTGAATACTTGGATGCTATTATTATTTTTATTTTTTATTTTTTTAAGAGAGAGAGAGTTTTGCAAAATCATCTTAGAACCATTTAACTTAGAAGACAAAAAAATGTTATATCCTTTACTTTAAATCAACCACTTTTTAAAACAAAGATTTTCAATTAGGATATACTTCATAATGAACACGTATGAATCTTTCTATGTACTAGTTAAAACATTATTATTTGTAATCAAATTTCATTTTTATTTTTGTTTAGCCAAATAAATTTCCAAAAATTTCAATTTAATAAACCAAAACCATATATTTATCTTATAGTGTTTCTTTTAAAAATAAATCAAAATGCTAAAAAAAATCTTTTGTTTTTGATTTTCTTTTTTTGGATGAAAAATGAAAAATTAATCCTAAAAAAGCAAGAAGAAGATGAGTCTCCCCCACGCTTGATTTTGACTGTGTCCCCACAGTCAACCCAAGTGAAAGGCCTGTTTATTATTATTTACATGAAAATGAAATGTATTTACATGACATCAAAAAGTATATTGCCAAAAAGTAAATGAAACGGTCTTCCAATGACCGATTCATTTGTCTCATCAAGTATACAAGACACAGCTTAAGCACGAAAAACCAAACCGTAAAAGATTTCGATGTTGAATGTTGATTTGGAAAAACGAATGTCGTTTTATTGAAAATTGAATGAGTTGTCTTGTTTTCGATGATTTTTAGGGTTGATAAAACAATTGATTGAAATTCAAGTTTATTTTCACCAAATTGAAGTTCAAACTTATCATTGAAAACTTCTTCAAAATTATCGATTTCAAAATCAAAATGGTGATCGAAATTTTCCCCTTCATAATTCAACAACTCGTTTTTAAAAGGTCCATAAAAATCATGTTCGTTAAATTCGACTTCCTTTGTTGGATTATCAACAACTTCATCATGTAAATCGAGTTTAAAATTCAAAGTCGTCGTATTCAAATTTTCAAAAAAAGGAAGATCGAAGTTTAAATCGAATTTCACACCCTCAAAAGAATTGAAATCCAACTCAATTACCTGTTTTCAACAACTTCATTAAGATCATCATTTTCAGTTTCAATAGTTCTTGTTTGAAAATCGTCGATTGTGGTAAAAGATGGATTATCGTTTGGCTCGTCACACGTTGGAATTTGATTTTGTTTTTCATGTTGTTTCATATATGTTTCAAACAACGAATTCGTGTGATCATCGTAAATTTCTTTCATTAGCTCAACAAAATCCAATTTATAGTTATTAACTTGAGAATTTTCGATTTGGACTCGTTGAGAACAAGAATTGTCAATTTCGATAACCGGTAGATTCTTATTTGATTCTTCGCAACTTGAGATTTGACTATGATTTTCACGAGAAGTTTTGTATCTTTCAAGTAATAAATCCCCGTTATCTTTTTCCATTTGGTCAACAAAATCAAATTCATGATTATTAATTTGAAATTTTCATTTTGAATTTGTTGATAACCAAATTTTTCAATCGTATCGCTATTGAAACTATTCCCATTGCCAAATTCGTTGGTAAAGTTGTTCCCATTTTCATGTTGAGTTTGAAATTCATTTTGGAGTTCGAAATTAAATTGGCATGGGTTATAATCGTAATCGTTTGAATTTTGAATTTGAATTCAAATTTTGAAATCCTTGACTCCAGTTATTACACAAAAAAGAATTACATAAATCATTTATCTCTTGATTTTTTCATGTAGAAAGTTCGAGTAAAGATGAAATCATTTCAATGCTATTTTCAAGAGTCGAAGGCTGGTCATCGTTTTGAAAATTTTGTTGTTCTTTGAATTATTTACACAAAAGTTGTTGTTAAAATATCCATACGAATTTGGAGTGAACTCATATGGATTATATTGATTTTCACAGTTAAATTCAAGTGGGTAAGAAGAAGGAAACTCGGACATTTTCAAGATCTTTTTTTTTGGTTTTTCTTATAAAGAAAAATATTTACAAGTATATTTTATTTTTCAAAATAGAAAATCGATTTTTGTTTTGTTTTTGGATTTTTAAATTTTTTTGGCTTTTTTTACGAAAAAGTTTTATATATTTTTTTGGATTTTTTTGCAAATTTTTTGGATTTTAGAAATTTCAAAGGGAAAGGATTTAAAAATTGCAAAGAAAAATAAAAGGAATATTTACAATTTTTTTTAGTTTTGGATTTTGAATTTTTTTTTGAATTTTTTTAAATATGCATGAGCTAATGCAACTAAATGAATGCAAGGTTAATTACAAATGATTTCTCCTAAGTTAACCAAAATGGTATAATCAGAAATTGTCTTAAATCAATAAGATAGTTCTCAGCCAGGTAACGGACAGGATTTATCGGTGCACCACGAATCACCGTAGCAATGCAACCGAAGGTTTAAGTACCTTCAGAGGAACAACCACTATAATATTTACGAATCACCGTAATATTTATAAATGGTTATTACTCTGCCGTAGCCTAGACACCAAGAAATTAAATTTTTCAAAGAAGACAAATTGTCAATATACAATTAATCGATTTCTAACCGTTATTATTAATCAAAATCTTGGATGAAATGCAAAACAGAAATTAAATGTGTATTAATAATGCAACTACGAATGGAATTTTTTGTTTTTGTTTTTGAATTTTTTTTCTTTTTTCTTAAATGCAAGCGAACAACAATGCAATTACAATAAAAGAAGAGATGAAAGCAGCAATTTTTTTGTAAGCAAGGCAGCAATTTATTTTTGACAGCAGAGCGAAGCAAGCGGTTCTTCCTATCCACTATGGCAACCTGATAAGAAGTTAAACACAAATATATAAAAAAATTTGATTTTTTTTTTTTTGCTTTTTGAAATAAGGATGGACTTAAAACAATTCAAAACAAGTTAAAAATTTTGGCAAGTGTTTTTTTTTTTTAAAGAAAACTTAAAAACACTTCAGTTCAATTCTAAAAAAACAAAAAATATTTGAAACCTAAAAATAAAATAAAAAATATTTGCAAACTAAAAGGAAAGAAATTAAGAGAAGAGCTTAACACACTTTTAAAAAAAAAAAAAAAAATTAACACACGCACACACAAGCCCACAAATTATCGTTGGCCCAATTAAAGAATTCAATTTTCACAATAGGCTTGCTCAAACAAAACAATTATCTGTATCCAAAATAATTTATCTGAAAGCAGCGTTTAAAAATCGCGCAAACAAACCAAATTCGCGATCAATTCCATCAATTCACAAATTCACTTTCCCAATTTTGGCAGCCATATTCAAAGTTTTTTCCAATTTCAAAAGTCTTGATTGAAGGCCAGCGATTCAAGGGGGATTTATGGATTTACTGGAGTTGTACAAGGGGAGTTGTTCGAGGTGATTCGGGGGGATTCGAAGGCCATTTTGGGTATTTTCGAATTTGATGTTGATTTGGGTTGTGGAGATAGTCGCGTGGGGTTTTTAGTGATGTTTGGGATGGAGATGAACGCGATTTGGGGATGAGGTTGTGGTCCACGGCTGATTCGAGGCAATCGGGGAAATAGCAATTGGAGTGTGATGGGGAGTTTGGGGATTGTCAGAGGTGACGCAATCGAATTTGGGTGATTGGTTGCAGTGGATCAGGGAGGCAAGCGATTTGTTGCTTCACAATTACAGCGGTTGGGGGATGATGAAGTGGGAGGTGAAGTTGTGGTCGTTGAATGGATGTTGCAGGGGACTTATGGTGACTGCTGTGGTGTTTCGATGGTAGGAAGCGGAAATGGAGGAGAAACAGGCAGTGGTGACGTTGCACTGTGATATGTGCACAAAAAGCAGTGCACAATGGTTTGTTGTTGTTCGATTTGGTCGCGCGTGGAGGATTGCGGTTTGCAGTTGCTCGACTGGGTTGGAACTGCTGTGTTTATGCAAGTAACAGTGGTGGTGGAGAGGGGTATGGGTTGTTAGCAATGGTTGGTCGCAGTAGAAGGTGGGAGAGTTGTTGGAATTTAGAACTATGGTGATGATCAGGTGATACTTGGCTATAGATGTTGAAGTGCTGGCAGGTAATTGCAGATATGTGAATGAGAAACGGTGGAGTATGTTTGAAGAAAAGGTTGCTTACAGTGTTGGTGGCAGTGGTATGCAGAAAAACAGCGGGGTCTGAAGTGTTGTCACTTGTTAGTGTGGTCACTTGCAAGCAATTCTATCGGCAGTGACGTGACGTTGCAGTGTTGAATTGAGTTATATGTTTGGTTTGAAGCAATGAAGTATGTTGGTGTAGTAGAGGTATGAGAGGGCAGTGAAGGCTGGGAGGCGAAGTTGGGGCAATAGCAGCGGCTTCATCTTACTGTGGGATGAGTTCGTTTGTAGTGGGAGGATGTTGTGTTTTTTCAGGTGGTTTGGGGAAATTCTGGGAGTTCCGAGTTCAATGGGTTCGAGTGTAGAATTAGGTGAGGTTGGAGGAGGATTGCAGGCGACTTTGGCTTCAGTGAATCGACATTAGTGATGATGAACCATCAGGGCAGCAATGTTCCAGGTGAGTATTTGGTAATTGATGATTTTAAGTCAGTGAATTGGAAGTGGTAGTGAACGAAAGACAGAGGTGGAGGCTGCAGATGGGTGGTTTCTACAATTGGTGAAGTGCGATGATTTGTTGATGATGTAGATGGGCTGTAGGAAGGGGGTAGGCTCAGTTGTTTGTTGTTAGTGGTGGATGAAGTTTGTGGAACTTGATGATGGTCAGTAGTTGCGTGTAGATCCGATAGGAGGTGATGGTGGATTTGGGGTAATGACGGAATTGTATGTTGGCAGTGGGGTAAGAGGAGATGAATGACAGGGTTGTATGAAGATTTAGTAGAAGAGCAGGTGGATATGACTGGGAGGAGTGTAGTTGACTGATGTCTGTTTGCAGTGATGTTATTTGTGGGGGTAATTGTGGAGTTGGAAGTGGAATGTGCATAGGGTAGTGATGTTGAATATGGAAGTGGAGTGACTGGTTGATGGTTGAAGCAAGCAGTTTGGGGTTTGTGATGTGGTAGAGTTGTTTTAGTGCTACAGGCAGAGATGTTTGTATGTGGAGAGATATGGCTTGTATAATGGACAGTGGTAGATGAATGGGTGAGTTGGCAGGCAGTGTGTATTGAATGGTGTGGTGGATTTGATCTACTGCAGAGGGGGATGACAGAGATGAGGTATTGAAAAGGCAGAGAGGATTGAAGTGAATTGAAGGAACAAAGAAGTAGAAATGCACCGGTGAAGGATTTTTTTTTCTGAATGCAATGTAAAAAAAAGAAATTGATGCTTGTAAATATTTGTAAAAGAAATGAAATAAAAATTGTTTTAGCTTTTGAAATGAGACCGTGAACTGTTTTTTTTTTGAATGCAAATGGAAATAGACTAACAACTAAAAAAACAAAAACAACACACAAACAAAAATCACACAAACACAAAAAAATTAAAACACAAAAAAATCAAACAAAAATAATTCGAAGAATAGAAAATCAAAATCAAAATCAAAACAAAGTCCCCAGCAACGGCGCCAAAAACTTGTTCGTCGACGAAATTCTATCAGGTTTAGAAAACCATCAAACGAATTTAAATTTAAAAATAACCGCAAGCGCACGGTGTACGAATGTAGCACGCGGCGAATACGGGTCGATCCGCAGGGAATTGATGATTTTAAAATTCTATTCAATCAAATTAACCAAAGTTGAAAGTGTGATTAGCTAAAAATGTAAGAAACTAACAAAAACTAGTAAAAGAAAAATAGATAAAAATGTGAGAGTTAAATGACAATTTATAGGCAATTTCCACTCTCTAAATCACATAAATCAACAAAATAAACTTATGATCTCTCTTTTCTTGTCATTAGTGATTTAGTTGACGTGCTTATCATAAGTATGGTATATTTATGCTATTAATTAGCTTAATATAAACCATCAAACTATAACACAACTAATAATACACTTTTAAATCTCATAAAATATGACAACAAAGTTGAAAGCAAAATCTATTTTAAGCATGGCCTATTAACTATTAATTATAAATATAAGCCATCAAATTTTAATTTCAACAATCACTTCTTTGCCATAATCATATGTAGATGAAGAGGCAATTTGTGTTTTGTTTGTTTAAGCATAGCCTATTTGTTATGAACAACATAGACTATCAAATGCAAAGCTAAACAACATCATTAAACCACTTCAATCGTTCTCATTAAGCACAAAAAGAGAGCATAAACATCAAATTAAGTTGAAGCTACATGATTAGAGAGCTTCATTACCCTTAAATTGAAAGGGTTTAGCCTCTCATATTTGTTATCATATGAACAAAAGTAGCAAGCAACATTGAATAAAAAGAAGAGGAAAAAGAGAGCAAAATGAAAGGAAAAATTATTCTACTTGCATAAAAGAGAAGAGATCTACACTACAACATGAAAGTAAATGAACATGAAAAGGAAAGAGCATGTATTAAATTGCATTAAAAAAAGATTACATAAAATAAAAATGGCTAAGTAGCCATGAAAAGGGAAAGATGAGCTTTCATTTTATTTTTGATCTAAACTAAACTAAAGAGAAGGAGACCTAAGAGAGACTAAGAGAAGAGATAGCCTTACATGAAACATAAGGATATATATACAAGTTTTAAAACCCTAATTCATTTTTTGGGGAATGCCCAAAATGCACCTTAGGAAGTGTGGAGGCCAAGTAATCATTAACATGTCTTAATCCCCCATTAAATGTACATGAAACCATTAACTCCATAAGCATGTGCATTAGCCTTTAATTTGTACATTAAGGTAGGTGGGTAGGTGGGTTCCTCCATGATCTTCACTTTGAATTATTTCCATCTTCATTCCTTTATATTCTTTGTGCATGCATATTCCTTCATGAAACCACTCCTATTTGAGGCCATTTTCCTACAAAAATATATATAAATTTCCAATCAATTTTTCTCAAAGAAATATATGCACTTAAATGACCGTTTTTCCCTTATATGAAGATGAATATGTGAAAATTTGGAATTAATATGAATTTTGGTTAAAACAAAAATACCCAATATGATCATTTATTTAATTTAAATAGAATAAATATGGTGGTAAAAATATGCACATTTACGTGCACATCAGTTTCCCATCCTTTAAGGATCCATTAAACAATCAACATACATAGTATAATACGATACATATATAATGTCTAAAGTAAATAGCGCTAAGGAACTACCCATATCCCCCTTAACACATTTTATATACTGCCATAGTCTATAAAGTAATGTAAACTCCGCCAAACCTATGGGCTATCAGGGAGCACTCCATAGGTACGACACGGAACAAAATTGTAGTAGGCTCGAATGAGGCATGTGACAAGGCCGTGAGGCAATGCCAGGGTAGGATTCTACCATTTGCACTCCTAAACTGATGGCAACGCAAAGCAGCCACTACCAACTACCTCAAGACACACTCCCAAATCAAAGGTGTACCAAATCAAATCACAAAGTAATAGAATGGTATCAAAGAAATAAGCCCGATCGAAGGAACAACCTCACTTGGCCCGGTATATCTCCTCTTTTAGCCACATCAAGCTGACTCGAGGGAGTCAGGGTTGCGTTAATACCTCATACAGAATCATCGCCAAACCATCCTACTTCGTTCTGGAATCTCCACCACATACACGATTGTTAAAGTGGTTTTCGGTATTGGCAGAGAGTATGACAATATTCGATCCCGGTTTTTTGAACAACCAAATGCTTATTTCACACCGTGGCCATTTTATTTCAAAACAGTTCATACCTCATATCGAAATTTCATATACATTTTATGGTCATATCACTTCAAAAATCATATTACTTTAAAAATCATATCACTTTAAATCATTTTCATTTCCAATAATCATAATCACACAATAGTTTATATTTTAAAGTAGTTACAAACTAGAATCGGTTTCTTCCAATTTTACAAATCAATGGAAATCAACCATTAGTTCCAAATCTAATTTAAATGAATCTCAATTCAAATTCTCAATGAAACCATATTAGTTTATCGATTCCAAATCTAGATTTGAATCTACAAATTTAAACCATTTCAATAGGTTTCAAAGTTAAATATTCAAACATTTACAATAACTTAATTTGATAAATTTCATTTATATTCCAAATTCAACATTTCATTTTATTTAAGTATGAAGTTATTCGCTAAACCATTTTTAATAACATTTAAATATATCTCAAATAACCAATTTAAATGAAATCAATAAATCAAATATCTTACTTCAATTACATATAAATTCTAAATATTCACCTAGTCAACTTTTATAAGAATTTAAATAAAATTTCCAATTTCAAACTGAAACCAAAATTTAATATTCAAATTTGACAATATTCATTTAATCACCTTTACTTAAATCAGTTATAAAGTCAAACCTTTCAAATCCCAAAATAAGTTTCTAATCAATCTTAATTATATTAAATTCCTAAACAAATTAAATTACAAATTAATCTAATATATTTTTGCAACCTTTATTTTATTAAAGTTAAACCATATTATATATATATATATATATATTAGTTAAATTAATTTCTTATAAAATTTTATTATATTAATTATTATTATCATTATATTAGATCTTATTATTACTAAAATCTATTTTAAATCTTATTTATATATTTAAAAATAAAAAAATTATAACTAAAATCTTAAAATTTATATTTCCCAAAACTTAACTTATAAATTTAAAATTTCGAAACATATAATCTAAAATCTAAAATTTTCACATATATTAAAATAAAATCTTTATAATATATTTTAAAATCAATATTCAATAAACCCAAATATTTCCGTTCAAACCTTGAAAATTAGTTCAAAAATAGAACAACGGTGTCTGTATTTAATTTTTTGTCCTATAGTCAAATGTATGAATATTTATCATTTCAATCCACAATAATTTAATATTTACGGGTATATACCATATCAACCCACAGTCCCAAAATTTCAAAATCAATGAAAATCTCTTAGGTTTATCATTTCAACCCATAACGGTTTTTCCTTATCTACAATATTGTTCGGGTATGTATCATTTCAACCCATAGGGAATTCTAACTAACATGAACTCGCAGTGAGAATATACAATAACATACAATCACATATATCAATGACAGGCATATATACTTCTAATTAACAAATTAAATAAAATATATATAACAGGTTATGGTTTCTTATGTCAATTTATATAGGTAAACAATTGCAGATAATGGCATATCATATTTAACAATTAAATAACTTGACAACTCAAATTTAACAGCATATTTCAATCGTCATTTCATGTGAATTAAATTTACTAAATATAATAATATTAATCATGAATGGTTGCTCACATTTCGAGGCTAGAGAACTTAGATACACAACAAGCTACGATTCTGAATCACGAACTTGACAATCGACCAATCTAATGACAATCCCAAATCAAAGCACGATGGACTCGAGATCGAAGAAACAAAGCTAATATTTGGAATTGATGAAAATAAGTCAAAATTAACATGATTTAAAATGGAAACAAAATGTTTATTATATCTTTTTTCTAAAAATCAATATTTAATTTAAAAAACATGTTTAAAATAAAATTTATATATATATTTTTTAAAATCAATAATTAATTTTTAAAAAATAAAATCTTTATATTTATATTCTATTTCAAAATCATTTTTTCTCTCTCTTAAAACACATCTAATAAAATCGAATATCTATATTATATATATATTCAATATTTCTTAAAAATTAACATTTTCTATATACATACATACATACATATATATATAAGCTATGCAAACAAATATACTTCTATATATTACATTTTAAAATAAATACCCGATATGAATGCACAGCAAAATAGAAACAAACACATATGCGATCTATATGCATCTTATAATATATATATAAGTAAGATTTTATACTCAAGCTAAAAAATGTATAAATAAAAAAAAGTATAAAACAAAGAAGTCATAACTCACGTCTCAAACATCTGTTATAATATATATATATATGTATGTATGTATGTATGTATGTATGTATGTATGCATGTATGTATGTATGTATGTATGTATGTATATAAACCAACTGTAAACAAAAATTTATAAACTCATATACAAGATAACTTGGAAAAACATGTTTATATTTTTATAGGAGGGGAAGAGCATGAAAGGTATGAAAACAACTAATATACTATGTATATTTTATTTATGGATGTGTGTGTGTGTATATATATATATATATGTATGTATGTATATATGTATGTGTGTGTGTATTAATAGAGGAGGGAAAAGCTTTAGGCAAACTTGGGAGGAAACACGAGCATGCTTCGGGTGTGAAAGCAAATACAAATATGTATGCTTCAGGTAAAATAAGCTTTATAATATATATAACTTTCTCGTGATGGATGAAAACAAGATCTACAACTTTGATGAAGTAATAAAATAAACATAAAATCTTACTTTAAATACGCAAATATATTTATACACGAGAGAAGATGCCTGCACTTGATCGGCTAATATGGGGAGGGAGGACGTAGAGCTGGCCGAATCAGGAGGCGCGGGTGGTGGACGTGAGGCTGAGGAACAACGACGGTGAGTAGGATGCGAAGCAAGGTTGTTGAGCGAGTTCGACGAACAGTTGATGCAGGTGGTTGATCTGATGACGGCTGTGTAGTGATAGGAAGGAGGGTGCGGAGTTTTCTCTCAGGTGTGGCGTGGCTTATAGGGTTTTTAAGGTGAACGAAGGTTGGGGTGAGGGAGGCCGGTGGTGTAAGATGAACGTGGAGATGACTGTCAACGTGGTGGGAAAAGTGGCGGATGTGCTATGGCTGTTCGATGGTGTGTAGCGACTTGGAGATGGGGTAGGCAGTCTGAGTTGGTCGGATTGAGGGGTTTCGGGTGGTTGGAGTTTGGTTTCATGTGGGGCTATGTGGTCGGCGAGTTGCTTGGTGGCCGTGAAAGGCTACAGGCGGATCTTTGGCTGGGAATGGAAGTGGAGGGAGGCGGTGAAATGAATTGAGGATAATGGGTTTAGGAAAAAACATGAACAGGAGAAAGCATGCTTGGTGTAAAATAAAGGTACGAGGATGAGTCAGCTACAGCCAACCTATTATGAGCTCCGTATATTTATATATCTATGCTTTTTTTGCACAATGATAAACGTGCAAGCTAAAAGGAAGGCTTTGATATATATTTTTCAAGTGACAGACGAAAGGTGGAAGGAAATAAGAGATTGATGCAGCCCAGCCTGAAATTAGGTCGCCTTCCAACGAGTCGCGATCTAACTCCAGTGAGCTACGACCTAACTCTAACGAGTCACAACCTAACTCTACCAAGCTCCAGCGACCTAGAAACGCCTTAAAGTCGCCCCAACGACCTAATGGAGGTCATGAGTTATATGAAAGACGCTCCAACGACCTAACCTTCCACTTTAGGTCGCGAACTCCAGAAACTTTAAGTCGCGAACTAACTCAGGTCTTAGGTCGCTCAAGCTATTGGAATTTAGGTCTTCCCAAGGTAGGTCGCAAACGACCTAACTCGCAACACAGAAGGAGGCAGGATGTGTTTAAACCACCTTGAAGCTTAGGTCGTGAAGATGCTTATGTTGCTGTGCTACTTTAGGTCGTTGTGTTTTGTTTTAGGGTCGCGAGGATGTGTTGTGATGTATATAGGGTGTGTTCCTTAAGTCATGGGTCGTTTACTTGTTGTAACTTGTATTTTGATAGGTTGTTTGAACTGCTAGGTCGTTAGCGACCTAAGTTGGGTCGTGTGTGTTGTAAGGTCGTGAACGACCTAGTGCCGTGTGTTGTAAAACCCTATAAATATGGGTGTCGGGTCATTTGTAAGCGTTGTTGATTTTTGAATGAAACTTTGTTTAAGTGCTTTGTGCCTCCTTTGAAATTGTTGGTTGAGTGTTATCTCCTATCTCCAACTTCGGCATTCGATGTGCTCGAATCAATGATTGCTGAAGCCAATTCATGGAATCAAGTGCGCTTGATCATCGAAGAATTGTAGATCTACTCTCACGGTATCGTGCTCGATCAACGAGTCAAAGATAGCTAGAATTTGGTATCTTTCGAGATCAACGAATTTGGGCATTTGGGTATTTTCAATCCGTCGATTTATTTTGCTTCACCTAATCGTTTCATCGATTAGTTTGACACGAAATTCACATTTCGTCGTCATCCGTTATATCCGCTGCGTCAGTTTGGTATCAGATCTTGAACTTAGCCGATCAATGTTTGCGCCAAAATTGGTCACATACACCCAATATCGTGAAAGCATCCATTTATGAACACAAATCAGCAAAAATCTATATAGAACTCAGATCTAAGCAATAACAATCACAGTAATTCACAAATAACAATCACAAACACAGGATTTATAGTGGTTCGGTGATCTTGCCTACGTCCACTCTGAAGCTTATGTCTTTATTGATTCACTTGATGATTCCAATCAATTACAGCGGATTATAGTTGATAAATGCTCTGAAATCTAATTACAATAGCGATAATGGAGAGTAGAATTTAATCTGGCAGAGTCTGGACGTTGAATGGCCAAAAGATCCCCTTTTCTGAAGGCTTCACGGTGCTATTTATAGGCGTGGGAGGCCCAGATTTCGCTCAAACTTCAGAAGACTTTTTCTGGCACGTGAGTGGGCCCATGCGACCGACCCCACCAAGTTTCGACTCGATCTGAGATCGATACGAAGTGATTTCGTATCCATCAAAAAATGATCCAACCGAGCTCAAACTTGGCAGGGACAATCTTTACCTTGTATGGAAGGTACTGTGAAAATTTCATTGCATTTGGCCTCGTGGTTTGGGAGATATGATCGATTCGAGTTGATATGTTTCGGTTGGTTGTTTGGTTCGAACACATCAGTTCGAACCGATACATTCGAATCGACCTTGTCACCTGGTTCTTTGGCGACGTGGCGCGCACTCCTCGCATCGATCCTATTTTTTCTCCGAGTTGACCGCTTCGCATCCACGAATTTCGCCTCATTCGTATCGTGTGCCACGACCCAGTTCGCATCGATGGGTTCGAAGCATGGATCGATACGAAGGGGATCGAGACGAACCAAGTGGATACGAACAGGGAAGATTTCATGCATACGAAGTAATGATCTGGCACTTTTGATGGATGCGAGGACGATCGATACGAAGCTGCGCTCGGGCATGAGACCGATCGATTCGAAGTAGGGTATGCTGATGGATACGAATGATGGATTCGAACTGCTCGCACTTAATGGATACGAGCGTGCTGAGTGGATGTCAATCTGATCGATTCGAAACCGATCAATTCAAACTGATCGATATCATGCCTGATCGGTTCGAACTCGATTGACTCGAAGCATATGCAAATCGATGGATTCGAACAAGACAAACATTGATGGATACGAATCCTATGTATTCGAAATGAGCATCTGCTCAACTTTTTGATGGGTTCGAACAGCATACTTTGGCTGACTTGCATCGATCATATCTCGTTCATACGAACTCCAATTAACCTGAAATTCGGAACACTGGCTCTCATGGCTTTACCTGTCATGTCCTATCAATTGTAGCCTGATCTGGGCTAGGACAAAATTCATCGATATCCATGATGAAGTGAAGTACAACCAATCTCTGAGACGAACTGTCTTTTGTTTTCGATCAATCTTTTGGTATCACGGATTTGCCAAAAAGCGGGATAACATTTGCCCCCCACAATATGCTTTGCGGTAGGAAGGCGTGTTTTGTAATGCCATGAGCTGGATGTTCATATCCTGTTGATGTCCTGCAAAGGAATTTACAGTTTTATGTGACCTCAAATGAAGACCGTTCGAGATCGAGATATTTGAGATGAAGTGCGACCGTTCATGGTCAAGCGCCTAACTTCAAATGACGATCGTTCGGAATCAAGCCATTTGAGCTGAAGTGCGACCGTGCACGGTCAAGTGGCGGACCTCAAATGATGACCGTTCGTGATCGAGCCATTTGAGATGAGGTGAGTTGTGCCGTTCGAGGCGAGTTATGCCGTTCGAGGCGAGTTGTGACCGTTCGAGGTCGGGTTGTGACCGTTCGAGGTCGGGTACCGTTCGAGGCGAATTGTGACCGTTCGAGGCGAATTGTGACCGTTCGCGGTCGGGTGCCGTTCGAGGCAAATTGTGATCGTTCGCGATCATTTGCCGTTCGAGGCGAATGAGTGTGCCTGGGGGGACTTAATATTATCGATACCAGGCTCACGTTCGAATGGGTCCCTAGATCGTTTGTCGGATTTAATGTTTGGGGGAGCTTCCGAATCATGGACTTTGGCAGTTCATTGCCATGCAAGAGGTGCTCGTGGACCGTTCGCGATCCAACGGGCATGCAAATAAACTCTTTCATAGAATTGTAAATATCAAAGCAATAACTATACGAATCCCACAACAGAAATGTCCAAATAAGCAGAGTCTAAATGTTCAAATCAAAATCAAAGCAAAAATCAAGATGAAGATGTCAAAGCGTAAACTCTTACTATGGTGCGGTTGGTATTCATTCAGAGCATGCCTATGGATCGTGCGCGATCGCTTACATGTGTAAATGATTTAACCGCATTAGTGAGAGGTTTACTACTTGTTCATCATTATTTCAGTCGATCAATGAATAATCAAATGGTGCCCGAGCCAGGGTCGCCTCTAGCTGATGTAGACGGTCGTCGCTCTGGCTCCATTGCTGGGGTTCGCCTCCTCACATACTGAAGGAGCATACCGTTCCTGATATGCCCTTCCACCTCGTTCTTCAAATGCCTACAATCATTAGTGTTATGACCGTTCAATTCATGAAATACACAAAACTTATCTGATTTTCTTTCATCAGAAGTCGGATCCCTTCGCATCGGTCTATGATATGGAACCTGCTCTTTGGTATCCTGATAAATTCGTTCCAGACTCTCATTCAGCTCAGAGTAAGTGGTGAATCGCGACTCCCTCCGTTGCCGCTTTGACCCGTCCCCGTCATTCTCAGTCTTTCTTTTACCTCTACTAGTTTCCGCACCTTTCTCAGGGGGATTTCCTCCTTTGATCGCATAGATATCAATTCCTTCTCCTTCTTCTCTTTCGGCGTTTGCATCCTCGAATCGTAAAAACTTTTCTGCCTCGTCGTAGAATTCCCCTAGATCCACAGGCGGATCTTTAGTTAATGAATTTTTGAACTCTGTGCCGTCGGCTACCCCGGACACAGCTGCCATCACCACCATAGATGGATCTGCTCGATCCACCGAAGCTGCTGCTCCATTGAATCGCGTTAGATAACTCCTCAAAGTCTCTTCGGCTTTCTTCTTTAGGGTTGCCAAAGACATCACATTCTTGGGTCTTGTAATGTGAACCCTGAATTGTCTCATAAATCTCTCAGTTAAATCATTCCATGTTCCGATAGATCTACTCTCTTGTTTCCTGAACCATAACGCTGCATAATTCGCCAGTACAATGGAAAGCACCGGGCCATAACCTCCTCTGTTGCCCCCAGCACTTCCATATGCCTCATATACTTTGTCAGATGAACCGTGCGGTCCGTTCTCCCATTATACATGTCCAACGATGGTAACTTGAAATCCGGTGGGTTCCTAGCTCGTATGATTGCTGGAGTAAAATGACTCCTATTAACATCCTCCAAATCTTTGTTTACCAAACCGCCTCTCATAGCTCTTCTAACCATCTCCGCCAATCTATCACTGTCTGCGAGATGCAATCTTCGTTCCACACTCTCAACCTGCCCCCTAAGTTCACGAGGGAACTCTGGGATCTTCCCCCTTGACTGACCGTTCACTCCTCTGCTACTCCCAGGTTGCGCAGATGCTCCTCTCTCTCTCTCTCTCTCTCTGAGATTGGATCAACGTTCTCCATGGGTGTGCCTCCTAATCTAGGTTCTATGCCGGATGGTCCTGCTCCGTTCTGAACTCCATCAGCTCCTCTATTCTGTGCTCCAAGTTGTCTTATTTGTTGAAATAAACTCTGGATCAACTCCTCTTGTTTTTTCATCATTGTCTCCATCTCGTCTTTAGTGATGATGATCGACGCTTGATTCGCTCCTGAGGAAGCCTCTTGACTTCCTTGATGTTCCCTTCTCTCTGGCCTTTATTTCTTACTTGTTTGTCTCGCCATGGTTCTTAGATCTAAATTCTTAAGTCTTCAAATTCAAATTATCCTGAATCAGCTTTTCTTAGTGAAAGCACAAAAATGTTTGCGCCAAAATCGGTCACAAACACCCAATATTGTGAAAGCACCCGTTTATGAACACAAATCAGCAACAATCAATATAGAACTCAGATCTAAGCAATAACAATCACAATAATTCACAAATAACAATCACAAACACAGGATTTATAGTGGTTCGGCGATCTTGCCTACGTCCACTCTAAAGCTTATGTCTTTATTGATTCACTTGATGAGTTCAATCATTTACAGTGGATTACAGTTGATAAATGCTCTGAAATCTGATTACAACAGCGATAATGAAGAGTAGAATTGAATCCGGCAGAGTCTGGACGTTGAATGGCCAAAAGATCCCCTTTTCTTAAGGCTTCAGGGTGCTATTTATAGGCGTGGGAGGCCCAGATCTCGCTCAAACTTCGGAAGATTTTTCTGGCACGTGAGTGGGCCCATGCGACCGACCCCACCAAGTTTCGACTCGATCTGAGATCGATACGAAGTGATTTCGTATCCATCAAAAAATGATCCAATCGAGCTCAAACTTGGCAGGAACAATCTTTACCTTGTATGGAAGCTACTGTGAAAATTTCATTGCATTTGGCCTCGTGGTATGGGAGATATGATCGATTCGAGTTGATATGTTTCGGTTGGCTGTTTGGTTCAAACCCATCAGTTCGAACCGATACGTTCGAATCGACCTTGTCACGTGGTTCTTTGGCGATGTGGCGCGCACTCCACGCATCGATCCTATTTTTTCTCCGAGTTGACCGCTTCGCATCCACAAATTTTGCCTCGTTCGTATCGCATGCCACGACCCAGTTCGCATCGATGGATTCGAAGCACGGATCGATGCGAAGGGGATCGAGATGAACCAAGTGGATACGAACAGGGAAGATTTCATGGATACGAAGTAATGATCTGGCACTTTTGATGGATGCGAGGACGATCGATACGAAGCAGTGCTCGGGCACGAGACCGATCGATTCGAAATAGGGTATGCCGATGGATTCGAATGATGGATTCGAACTGCTCGAACTCAATGGATACGAGCGTGCTGAGTGGATGTCCATCTGATCGATTCGAAACTGATCGATTCGAACTGACCGATATCATGCCTGATCGGTTCGAACTCGATCGACTCGAAGCATATGCAAACCAATGGATTCGAACAAGACAAACAGTGATGGATACGAATCCTATGGATTCGAAATGAGCATCTGCTCAACTTTTTGATGGGTTCGAACATCATACTTTGGCTGACTTGCATCGATGATATCTCGTTCATACGAACTTCAATTAACCTGAAATTTGGAACACTGGCTCTCACGTCTTTGCCCGTTATGTCCTATCAATTGTAGCCTGATCCGGGCTCGGACAAAATTCATCGATATCCATGGTGAAGTGAAGTACAACCAATCTCTGAGACGAACTGTCATTTGTTTTCGATCAATCTTTTGGTATCACGGCTTTGCCAAAAAGTGGGATAACAATAGCTAAGCTGAGCCTGTTCGGAGCAGAGAAGAAGTATTGGAGTCATGCATCATTTTTTGTTTGAGCTAAGTAGAGAAGGAACCGAGCTTGTTAGGGAAATCATGCCTCCGAGACGTGCTAACCGATTTCAAAATATTGGAGATGTGTATAGAAGACAAGAAGCTGAGCAAATGGAACAGCGTATTAATGAAAAGTTTGATGAAGGTATTGGAAAGTTGGAGAAATTGATGATCGATATGAATCAAAGTCAAAGGAGAATGTCACCAATCTCGAACCATGGAGGAAACAGAGTTTCGCCATCTGTTACGAAAGCGAGGAGGGTGTCGCTACAATCATATCAAGATAGAATAGAATCTTCAGTTTCGATGAGGAGATATCACCATGACTATCGAAATGAAGAACGAAGAACTCAACGTGAGTTTGAGTATGAACCATATCGTGATGTTGAGAGACATAGTCGAAGAGATATGCGTGATTATAGAGATGTTGATGGTCGAGATCGATATAGACGTACATTTGATTTTGATGAAGAGGGTGATAGAGCAAGCATGCATTATCGAGATCGAGACCAAGTTTGAAACTCATATCGGGATGTTGAAGATGAACGACGATGGGAGTCGGGTGTGAAGATGGAAATTCCAGAATTCAAGGGTGGAATAGTAGCAGAAGAATTTTTGGACTGGTTGTCTAATTTTGAGGAAATTTTTGATTCAAAGAAGTTCCTGAGCATAGAAGAGTTAAGTTAGTTGCTACAAGGTTGAGAGGGAGAGCTTTAGCATGGTGGCAGCAAACTAAACATACACGGGAGAGAATGGGGAAGTCAAAGATTGAATCATGGGAGAAGACGAAGAAACTGATGAAGGCTACATTCTTGCCTTACAATTATCAATCACTCATGTATCAGAGGTCGCAGAATTTGAGGCAAGGGACGAAGAATGTTAATGATTATGCTGATGAATTTTATCGACTGATTGCTCGAAATGACATTATGGAGACAGAGGAACAATTGACTGCTAGGTTTATTGGGGGATTGAGGATCCAGATACAGGATATGTTGAATATGTTTGATCCTAGATCTATAGCTGAAGCGCACCAGAAAGCATTGGCTTGGGAGAAGCAAGGAAGACGAGGAGGTGGTGTGTTTCCAAGTTCCAATATTCAGAACAAAGGTGCTAGTGGGAGTTCCAATGTTTCTAAAGCTGTCAGTAAACCAGTTGTGAATGAGGTTGCGAAGGCAAAGGTCAACAACAGTTTCAAATGTTATAATTGCCAGGAAATGGGTCACAAGAGTAATGAATGTCCAAAACCGAAGAAGCGAACAATGATTGCTGAAATGGAAGGTGAGGATGTTGGTGATGGTTATTCTAGTCCAGTTAAGGAGGATGAACAAGATATCGCGTCGGGAGATGAAGGATGTAATCTAATGATGAGGAGATCTTGTTTAACACTAAAGCAAGAGGATGAGGCTAGTTGGTTGTGGAGTAATATCTTTCAGTCGACATGCACTATACTGGGAAAGGTTTG
This sequence comes from Allium cepa, assembly GCA_030765085.1. Lineage (NCBI taxonomy): Eukaryota > Viridiplantae > Streptophyta > Magnoliopsida > Asparagales > Amaryllidaceae > Allium > Allium cepa. Next base: position 217,055,820 of record CM060930.1, read on the forward strand.
TAAATTTGTGATTGGCGCGGAAAGTTGTGACAATATCATTTCTATCGAAGCTGTGAGAAAGTTGAAGTTGAAGACGGAGAAGCATCCAAATCCATACAAGTTAGCGTGGTTAAGGAAAGGAGGAGAGGTAAAGGTGGACAGGCGAGTTCATGTTCCATTTTCTATTGGGATGAAGTATGAAGACGAGATCTGGAGTGATGTGGTGGAGATGGATGTTTGTCACTTGCTTTTGGGAAGACCATGGCAGTATGATCGAGCAGTGCAGCATGACGGTCGAACTAATAGCTACAGTTTTATGTTTGAGGGTACTAAGATCATTTTAGTTCGGAAGAAGAGACAGCAAGGAGAGAGCAAGTAAGAAGAGATTGAGGAACTGAAGACTTGGTTGACTTTGAAGGAGTTTGTTGAAGAAGTAGAGGAGAGTCCAAAGGTATTCTTGTTGATTGGACATGAAACTACTGAATCCGTTGAAGTTCCAGAGGGCGTAAAGCTAGTATTGGAAGAATTCAGAGATGTGTTTCCTGAAGAGTTGCTAAAGGAGTTACCACCGTTGAGAGATATACAGCATCAGATTGATCTTGCGCCAGGGGCGGTATTACCTCACAGACCACATTACAGGATGTGTCCTAAGGAGTATGAGGAACTGAGAAGGCAGGTGGAGGAGTTATTAGAACAAGGGCGTGTTCAGGAGAGCTTGAGTCCTTGTGCAGTGCCAGCCTTATTGGTACCCAAGAAGGATGGTTCGTGGAGAATGTGTACAGACAGTCGGGCTCTAAACAAGATCACTGTGAGATACAGGTTTCCTATGCCAAGGTTCGATGATTTGATTGATCAGTTGAGTGGGGTTGTTGTGTTCTCAAAGATTGACTTGAAGAGTGGATACCATCAGATTTGTATTAGACCGGGTGATGAGTGGAAGACTGCTTTTAAAAATAGGGAAGGTCTATACAAATGGCTGGTTATGCCATTTGGCTTGTCAAATGCTCCTAGTACTTTTATGAGAGTGATGAACCAGATTTTCAGACCATTTATTGGGAAGTTCGTAGTAGTTTACTTTGACGATATTTTGATCTATAGTGGGAATATGGAAGAGCATATCCAGCATTTGCGAGAACTGCTTTTTATTCTACGACAGGAGCAATTCTATGCAGCAGCGAAGAAGTGTGTATTCATGACGCACAGTGTTTTGTTTCTGGGATATGTTCTGCCAAAGGAGGGTATTCAAGTGGATGAAAGCAAAGTGAAATTTGTCAGGAGTTGGCCACAACCTATCACGACCTGTCAATGGGTGAATATTAATAATCATCCATGTCAATTTCATTTTTTTGGTCATTTTAACACTGTTTTTCAATTTTTCAAATGAAATAGGTGCATATAAGAAGTAGTTTGAGAGAATAATTAAATAGCCGACACCAGCCGTCTCGGACCGTCATAGGCCGACTCCAGCCGACGCGAAGTTCAGTAAAATTTTATGCCGTCCCCAGCCGACTCCAAAGAGGATGGAGCCGACTCCGGCGGACTCCATGCTCTGTCCCCATTTTGAAGTATTCTAGTTGTGGAGAATTGAATCGCTTTTAAAAGGTGACTAAGAAATTTATATATTGTTTAGGATTTTAAATTTATTCTATTAGCGTATGTTTGAATTTTATATTTTATTTGTGAATTGTAGGCTTAAATTATTGTAGAAAACTATTGCTTGCATATTCTTGTTTTAGATCCAATTTGAAATATGTTTTCACTAGATCTGAAAATCAGTCCCAAAGATTTTAGAATTTGAATGTTGTATGTTTTTATTCCAGATCTATAGTTGGGTTAAAATAGGATTTTTTTTTCATTATCGCCCAATTTATGATATATTGTATATTTTCCATAATTTAATTTGTGGGATTCCATTTGATTTTATAAATTTGTTAACTTTTCCCACTTTTCATCCAAAAGAGCAACGTTTGATTTAATAAGGAATAACTAAAACAAAAAGGGAAGAGATGTGTAAAATGCAGGTTTATTATCCCAGTTTACATTGTCTATTTCAGTTAAAAAGAAATTATCCATTCCTTGTAATTTCAAACGGAGTCGATCTTTCCTTTTTGTGTTAAATCAATTTATGAAAATCATAGCGGAAAACTTTTCTAAGAAATTTAAATCCAGTAAGTTAAATATGGAAAGCATATGCTAGTTACATATTTATGATTAAAATATATTCGATTACGAATATATATTTTTCTTAGGCAATTTTACGTATTTATTATGTTAATAAAGAAGAACAACGTTTATTCATGCGTTATTTATGCATAACGTTCGTTAGTTATTATTATATTTAGGGAAGGGAATAGTTGGAATTAGACAATGTCGTAATTCATATTAACGATAAACTAAAAGGATATGAATGATTGTAACCTAAATTAATTGGCAATTAATGAGAAATAATAATAGTATTAAACTAAGAGTTACAATTAATAGGGACAAGTGCATTAATGAGACTGATAAAAATGGAAAATATAAAGAAGTTACTAATTTGAAATTAGTAATCATACACGAATATCTTAGGAAATGTCTGTTAGGATTTATAGACAATCAATATTTATAAGCATTAAAAGGTGATTTATGGGTGGATAATTATTTAAGGTAAACCTTATTATCTTAAATAAAAGGGGAATTAGCAAGCTAAGTCTAATTTATACCTAAGATAATATAAGTAAAGACTTAGAATGGTTAATTGGACTTAGTAGGTTAGTGATGCGATGTCAGTAGAGTCAATCGACGAAAGATTTCCCTTCAATTTGAGGCTACCAGTAGTCGGGTGCACTTGCTACTGATGTGAGATATCACTAATACTAGGACCCATGATGGCGTAAAAGATTGGTCTGCTTTCTTAATTGAAAAATATTAAATGGTCCAAATTTGGAATTAGAGGTGGTGAGGGATATCTCCATATGGGTGCACTTCTGGTTTGAGGTATTAGGTGGCTGTAGGGTCCGCTTTTTTCCTATAAGGAAGTACTAAGTAACCTAGTGAGATTCCAAATAAATAAGGATATCTCTAAAAAGGTATACTTCAGTGTTGAGGTATTAAGTGGCTATCTTAGGACCCGCCTCCCTACTGAAAGCAGTAACCTAGTGGGATTCCATATCATAGTTAAGAGTGATGATGTATATCTTAGGAAGGGTTCGTATATCGATTCAGAATTTCACTACTTTGATTTGTAAATATTTAATTAATTTAAATATTCAAATAATATATTTTATTATTAAAATAAAACTCTTTTAAATAATAAGTTATGATGGTGAAATAGTTTTCAAAATGTGTTTACAAAAATATATAATTCGAAGAAAAATCGAAAATGTGATCAGAATTTGATTTTCGAATTTTTGACTTTTCATCGTCTAAAAGTTGTCGAAAATGTTGAAAACCGTAGAGTTAAATATTCAGATACGTTTATAATAAATTTAGGATACGAGTATTGTTAGCACCAAAATTGGTCACGAACACCCTTGAGTAGAGTTATGTAGAGAGATTAATGAAGAGAGTAAATTAGAACAGAAGAATAGTGTAATTTAATGCAAAAAGAACAACAAAAACAAGAACACCATATTTATAGTGGTTCGGCGTAATTTCCTATGTCCACTTTGAATTTAATCTTTATTAATTTCTCAATCACTTGAATACGGAACAATTTGTGAACCAATCACTTGCATACAAGTTCGAATTAAAAAGAGGAGGGTGTCAAAAATGGCAAGGTCTCCCTAGTGTTCTCGGAATCCGGTCCCTTTCACTGTGCCTATGCCCTTCTATTTATAGGCGAAGATAGGCTGAACTCCCCTCACGGGACTAGGAACAAAGTACCTTGGCCCATAGCAAGTGACTTCCGCGCACCAGGCCAGGCATGCCGAACGACGAATAACGGTCGAGAATTGTCCGGTCGATCATTGAATGACTCGAAGCAGAGTCATGCTGAAACGCTCTTGCTTTGTTGTATGCTTGAAAACTTGCTAACACCTTCAGTCTGCACTGAGCCAGGGATGTCGAACGGCAGTTGCCGAGCGACCTTGCTATGTGACTTTGACAAATTACGTTGTTAAAGACTGCCGAGCGATGGTGGTCGAATCAAAGAATGTCGGGCAGTGATGGTCGAATGAAGGATGCCGAGCGATGATGGTCGAATTACTAAGACCGAGCGTCACACATCGACACATACCTACCAAACTGCACATAAACATCGAAACATGTCGATTGTATCAATCCTTTATACCTTCAGGCTCTTCTTGATCAAAATCTTGTCTAGTGCTAATAATAATATCTTTAATTACCGTTTTATAGCCGGGCCAAGGTGCCGGGTAACATGTATATACACACATGCATTTGTTAAGTGAGAGTGTGTGTGTGTGTGTGTGTATACTTGAGAGAATTTAATTAAGTAAAAATGTTCGATGTCGCATCATAGCAAACATTACTTCATTTAGTACTAAAAACATGTTTAAACGTTAAGAGTCATAAGTACAAATGCTAATTAAATGCATATTGGAAAAGATGGGACAAAGGATGGTGATGTAGAAGCATATGTATGGAGAGCATGTACTTAGAGCTACTCAGGTAATTTAGTAGTTTCATGTTATACAAAAAATCAATTTTCATGTCTTTTTCCATTTGATCGCTTCATTTCCATTATCTAAGAACCTCTCCAACCTTCATGAAAAGATTTTGTTGAGTCAAGATTTTTATAGAGTTTCGATTTCTGACAAAGGGATAAGCCGTGATCGACAAAAAGAAGTTATTCAGACACAAAGAGCTCCATATGATTAGAGGTTGATTATTTTGTATGTTAGTAATGATTATTTATGTTAAAATCTATCCTCAAATAATCTTATGCCTTTAATCTTCGAATATATATATAAATATATATGAGTGCACATTAACTGTGCAGTCTGGACAAAACCGGTCGACCGGTCAAAACCAGGTGGTCGACCGTTTTTGCCCAGAATGCACAGATAATGTGCACAAGTGAACATAACGTGTATATATATTCAAATTCCTGTCTACTGGTCATTTTTTGACCTGTCGACCGTTTTTAAACAGAGAGCAACCTTTTCCAAAAGACACTTCTTTCTCCAATGGTTGCATCTCTTACCTTTCATCAAATAATCATATCTATTAATGGCAACTGTTCACAAAGAGTTACAACTATTTTTCTCTATATATACTCATCTAAATCATTGATTCAAGGGACATGAAAACATATTCTTTTTACTCTAATTTTTGATATTACTTTCTAAATACTCATGCATTCTAAAAGCTCTCAATTATTTTAATTGCTTATTGAATCATTGAAATTATTTCATATCTTTTGATTCGATAAGTAATATACTTTCCTTAATCTTCACAAAACATCATTCGCATATTTTGAGGATAAGATTATAGGAAATCTGTACTACAAATAACAAAACTGTGTTAGCAAGGACACATACTGTCAACAAAAAATTATATTCATCGTTGTTGAAGTCCTCTGTATTGTAAGAGGCAAGTGTTGAAGTCCTCGGTGTTGTAAGAGGCAAGTGTTGAAGTTCTCAGTGTATTAGAGGCGTGAAATCCCGTTAGTTTGCTCGGGTATTGTAAACCTGTTCCTCCGGGTAAAGCGAGGTAGTTAATAGTGAAAATCCAGATAGAAGTCTGGGACTGGACGTAGGACGGTGCTCCGAACCAGTATAAAAATCTCTGGTGTGATTTTTCTATTTTTATTTTTACTTTGCTACTATCATCTATTTTCCGCATTTATATTATAGTCCATATTACACGATCCGTGTGTACTATATTAGCACGTGCATTCGTATACACACCGCATTTTCATTTGGTATCAGAGCCTGGTTTTCTAGAGATCGTAACAACATCCTAGAATAAATGGCTACAAAGAGATTTAGTCAAGGCAATAAGAAGAGGAAGAGCAATAAAGAACAATCAAAGGAGCAAACAAACAAATGCTTCATGGCAAAAGATAACGAGGTTAGTGATCTAACTTTTGATGATATGATAGAAATAAATTCAGAACTTCCAGACATTTTAAAAAGTCTCAAAAGAAAATATAAGGAAGCTCTGGAAAATCAAAAGAAAGCAGAATTCGAAAGAGATATGCTTAAAGACGAGAAGAGAATATTAGAAGAAGAACTTGAGAAAATTCAAGATTCAGACAATTCTCAACTCGCTCTATTAAGTCAAGAAATAGAAGCTCAAAAAGAAAAGAATAATGCTCTAGCTTCAGAAAATCATGAGTTAAAAACAAAAATTAAAATTGTTGAGTTAGATAACACTAGTCTCAAAACTAAGCTTGATGACATTACTAAAAATATTTCCAATTTTAATAAAGGGAGAGAAAATTTATGCAGGATTATTGAAAATTCTCAACCTGCTTCAAATAAGAAGGGATTAGGTTATGTTAAGAATTCAAAAGCTCACAATGATAGAAGTGGTGTAGGCTATAAACAAGCTAAAAGTAAAAATAGTACTAGATATGCATTCATGTATACTAACTTTAGTGCTAGTACTAGTAATCAAGATAGTTTTAAAACCAGCTATAGTCATAATAGTACTTTGTTTAGAAATGATAGAAATTATTCTTCAAGTACTAAGCTAATGATTAATAGTATTAAGATATGGATTCCAGCTAATATGATTGATCATGATAAACAACTTTATATTAGCAACTATTATAAGAATGTAATTTGTAATGAAAATTATATTTATAAAGGTTCAACCACACCCAAATGGTTATGGTTTCCAAAGACCTAACCCCCCGGACCCTAACATAGTAAGTGGGTACCGAAAATTATTATTATTTTTTGCAGGTACTCAGAGAAACAAAAGGAAAATGATAGATTTTGGAATTTCAAAGAATGTTCCATATGTTTAATAGAATTACGTGCTTACAATAAAATATGGACTTCGGTAAATATGGTAAAATTTATTTTACTTTTCCTTCATAATTAATAATGAGTTTATCTCGTTATATACAAGATATTTTATATAATTTTATATATTTCCCCATTCTTTTTGATAATGATAAAGGGGGAGAAATTCATATGCATATAAATAGAGGGAGATATTATACTTAGGGGGAGATGTTATACTTAGGTGGAGCTTTAAAGATATTATCTGGCACTTGTACTAAATAGTGTCGTGTTTTAATTCGTACTAGACTTGTGTGTATTATCATCTTGTGTGAATGTTACTCTTGATCTATGGTAGTAGTTTTATGTTGCTTATAATCTCTTTTACATCCTCCATTTAAACAACTCCTTTTTGTCGATGACAAAGGGGGAGAAAATTGTGCTAACAGTATATATGCAGGACACAATCTCAGGGGGATATCTTATACAGGGGGAGATTCATAAATATGTTGTCATCAATCAAAAAGGGGGAGTATGTTGAGTCAAGATTTTTATAGAGTTTTGATTTCTGACAAAGGGATAATCCATGATCGACAAAAAGAAGTTATTCAGACACAAAGAGCTCCATATGATTAGAGGTTGATTATTTTGTATGTTAGTAATGATTATTTATGTTAAAATCTATCCTCAAATAATCTTATGCCTTTAATCTTCGAATATATATAAATATATATGAGTGCACATTAACTGTGCAGTCTGGACAAAACCGGTCGACCGGTCAAAACCAGGTGGTCGACCTTTTTTTCCCAGAATGCACAGATAATGTGCACAAGTGAACATAACGTATATATATATATATTCAAATTCCTGTCTACTGGTCATTTTTTGACCTGTCGACCATTTTTAAACAGAGAGCAACCTTTTCCAAAAGACACTTCTTTCTCCAATGGTTGCATCTCTTACCTTTCATCAAATAATCATATCTATTAATGGCAACTGTTCACAAAGAGTTACAACTATTTTTCTCTATATATACTCATCTAAATCATTGATTCAAGAGACATGAAAACATATTCTTTTTACTCTAATTTTTGATATTACTTTCTAAATACTCCTGCATTCTAAAAGCTCTCAATTATTTTAATTGCTTATTGAATCATTGAAATTATTTCATATCTTTTGATTCGATAAGTAATATACTTTCCTTAATCTTCACAAAACATCATTCGCATATTTTGAGGATAAGATTATAGGAAATCTGTACTACAAATGACAAAACTGTGTTAGCAAGAACACATACTGTCAACAAACAATTATATTCATCGTTGTTGAAGTCCTCTGTATTGTAAGAGGCAAGTGTTGAAGTCCTCGGTGTTGTAAGAGGCAAGTGTTGAAGTCCTCGGTGTTGTAAGAGGCGTGAAATCCCGTTAGTTTGCTCGGGTATTGTAAACCTGTTCCTCCGGGTGAAGCGAGGTAGTTAATAGTGAAAATCCAGATAGAAGTCTGGGACTGGACGTAGGACGGTGCTCCGAACCAGTATAAAAATCTCTGGTGTGATTTTTCTATTTTTATTTTTACTTTTCTACTATCATCTATTTTCCGCATTTATATTATAGTCCATATTACACGATCCGTGTGTACTATATTAGCACGTGGATTCGTATACACACCGCATTTTCAGATTTCATGGGTTCCTTGATTTATAAAGTTTCAAAATCTTGGTTTTAATTCACCTTTAAACTTTTAAAACCTCCTCCTTCATTCTATAACTCCACTTCCCCAAAAATCAAGTCAAGCCTCCTAAAAAATTGTCATGGCCAAGCCATCTTGGCCTTTGAAGCCTACAAAATCCATTTTTGGTAAAGGAAAATCAAAGATTAGATTTGTTTCCCATCATAGTGGAAGATCGGGTCGAGTTAGTAAGCTTGCGGCAGCTTCTAGTAGCTTTTTGTGAGTTAAAGCTCGCCTCTTTACTAAAGTTTCTAGCTTTATTTATAATGTGCAATTGATTGTAAATTCATCGCTTGTTTGGGTGAATATGGTGTTGATTTGGTTATACATGTGTATGCTTGGATGTACATTTATTTAGACATGTAAATAAAAAGTTAAAAGAAAAGTGCAAGTTAGGACCTTGCTTATATCATGATGTTATGGTTCACACACATGCGCGCACACACACACACACACACACATATATAAGGGATGGCTATTTGGACACAAACTGATGACACAAAAGGAGACACAAAAGATCTGAACCATCAGATCTATTTGTCTTTACATGGAACGTGGAATTCGGGGGGTAATCTAATGGTAGAGATCCCTTATGTCACCAATTGTGTCACCAAATTGTGTTCAAGTAAACTTTCCCATATATATATATATATATATATATATATATATATATATATATATATATTTGAAAACATTCATACAATGTTGTTGGCCAAGGAAAAATTAGCATTTGATTCGTACTTTAATACGATGTCAAAATCACTTGCTTTCTTACTTGTTTATTTATGGATTTTCCAAGAAAAGCTTTTAGAGCTTTAAACTTTTATTTATGTTTCCAAAAGGCTATATTCAAGTTTATAAAAGTAAGGAAAAACCTAAAACAAGAATTTTTAATTTAATTTAGAGCATGAATCAAGTTTTGAAATTACGGGTCGTATAACGATAGTCGCTATAAATGCAGTTCATAAAATGAATTCTTTTTGCAAAATTAAAAAGATGGTTTCGCTTAAGCATCCTTTGAAAAGTGTTTTCAAAACTTATTTTAGATATGGACAAGTAATCATTATTATTTAATTATTTATTTATTTATTTAATGACTAATTAATTAATTAAGGTAATTAGTACTTAAGTGTTAATAAAGTAAGTTAACTATACTTAGTTAATTAATTAAAGGTTAATTATTATTTAATCATTAGTCAAGGATAAACTATTATTTAATTATCAAAGATTGATTAATAATTAGTTATTTATTTATAAGATGGTTTAATTATTAATTAATTACTAATTAAGTTAATTAATATTTAGTTGAGACTCAATTAGGATTTAATTATTATTTAATGAAGGTTTAATTTATTAATTAATTATTAATTAAATATTACTTATTTAATTATTTTTTAAGGAATTGCTATTATTTTAAATATTTAATTAAAGGTTAATTATAGTTTAATTGTTTATTTAATGATAAATTATTGTTTAATTATTACTTAAATACGGAAGTTTAAATCTTATTTAATTTTTGAATAAATATTTTGAGGTTTTAAACCACTTTATTTTGAAGATCGGTTTTGTCTTAAATTAACATTCCTTTAATCAATGTTTTTAAATCCAAGGGATTTCTTTGTCGATTATCCTTATGTAATCCCCAATTGAGTATTAAACCCAATGGCGTATTTCTAGCAGAATAAAACATAGTTCTGATAATTTAATTTATAATTAATATCCATTAGCAGAATAAATCTATTCTGTCATAATTCACTAAGTAGATTATCTTGACATCTATTATGGACAAAATCCACATTCTGCTATTTTATTAACTTAGACATTTACACATATGTTGATTGATTCTTATGGCTGATTTCCTTTACATATTTGCTTGTTGTGTACTACTCATATTATAACTTAGATATGTTGAACCAAATTAAATGAACTGTTGTGGTCACTAAGCCTCCTTTTGATTTTGCAAAGTCCAATATTTTATTTTATCCTGTTTGAAATGGTTTAAAGTTTATTATTATTTTGAATATGATATTTAGTTAAATAATCATTTTAATACATGTTTGAATTTTATTTAATCTTTTTAAATAATTTATTGAAATCAATGTTTTGTTGACATGGTTTAAAATTAATTAAATTAAGAATGTTTAAATAAAACTTGTTTATTTACAGGTGTTTTAAACAATTGATTTTATCAATGGAACTTTATGGATTAAGTTTTGGTAAAAGAGTTTTGTCTTAAATATAGAAGTTTTATAAATGATTTTGGAGATTTATAAAGATTGTTATCAATTGTTTTATATATTTAGAAAGGAAGTTTTGCAAAATAATTTGGAGTTTGGGTAAATGAAATATCATGTACAAAAAATTATTTGTTAAAGGATTTATTGAAGGAAATTTATAAAATAATTTAAGATTTGATTTCCTTTAACTGACCTTCTTAATTCTTGTGGTATGGACATTCGTTTCACACTTAACATCGAAGGAATATTGTTTGAGGTTATCTTTATCTTAAATTTAAACAACATTTTGTTTTGATCCTTCGATATGATTTGTAAATGAGAAACCTTTCACAAATGTTTTGTGAATATACTTATGACAATGAGATGAATATATGGATTTTTTTACAAAAAACTTTTGAAAAGAAATTTTAACAAATGAAAGAATTGTTTTGAGGCTTAGTGTTGTTATGGGTAATTAAATCTCTGAATTGCTGTTTGTTTATTTGATGGTTAAATAACCGACTATCAAACCTTGACCTACATTGACTAAGGAAGTATGATTCTATATTTGAGTTCGCCAGTGAGGACTCGAATACTTGTTGCATACGTCCAAAAAATCAGAATTGGGTTAGCTGGAAATTATCGCTTAGTTTGCACACCTATTTCCAGATTTATCCAAACCATTCCAAACTAATAACATTTGTGATGAAATATGATGTGGAGATACTACTATTCTTCCCGTGGGTAATTCCAAAATGGAAGATAGTAAAGTTTTGGATGCTTGTTCAATCCCGAAACAACTTATATGGATGAATGCTAGCATTGCATCTCAGCATGGAGGGAAGTGTTAGCATTCCAAGATGATATGTTAGTAGAAAAGGTAAAAGTGTAGCCTCAAGCCTCACAACCAGGAAGAATGGCTAAAACATGGTATGTGGCAAAGCTATGTGGCTAGCTAACATTAGGAGCCGTCATCCCATTCTAAATCGTTCCTTAGAGTTGTTTTGCGCGCAGGCATTGAGGGACAAAGTAAAGCAGCCTCGGTGTTAAAGGGGTGAGGTAATGCGCTTGGTGTGTTAAAAGGGCAGAACAGCTCTATGTAGCAAAGGCGCAGCCCTCAAGTACATTTTCTAGAGACGTATCTTCTGATGGTCCCTTACATTTCCATCGTTGGAACTTTGTAACGAAATGATTTTTCGACGCCCAAAAAATCGACATCAATACGCCAACTGTATCAAATGCGGAACAATCAAATGCCGAAAAACCGAACCGTTAGGGTTAAAAATGAAGGAGGTAGAAGAAGAGAAAACAAACTACCGTAGAATCTGACCATCGCAATGGAGTAAAATATAATAGATAATAAGAGATCTTTACACAAAAGAAATTATATCTGTTTATACATTACATTATCTGAGTATATCATAATCAAAACAATTATTGGACAATTATATTAACTTGTCCTCACAAAACTGACTATACAGCTTTCACTGCACAGAGGAATATAAATCTATGGAAATACGCCTCATCATCCAACTCGTCGCCTGAGGCTCCACAGCATCCTTCCTTGTACTCTATAATACTCAGTCTGACCCGAGCATTATAGTTAAATAACATCCGAGTTGGTCTGGAAAACCAGCGTGAGAAAACACTGTAATAGCCCAATTTTTTTTTACAAGTATTTTTCACTTGTATTTTTAAAAAAAAAACCTTGGGGTTTATTTAAAGTGAAAAATAAATTTTAGGATTAACTAATAAGATCTCTGGAAAAATCAAGTTTTAATTAAGAAAACATTTATAGCTTAGGTGGTTAAGACATCTGGGCTATTCACGACAGGTCACGAGTTCGAGTCTCGGCATGGTCAGAATTTCTAATTTTTTTGTATATAAATGAACTGGGTAATTACGCGTTAAAAAGGGCGCGTAAATTTAGGGAATAAGTACCGTATATATATATAAGATATGAAGAATGTAAGCCAATTTGAATTTTAGTTAAGTATTAATTTTGAAGAATTTAGTGTATTTATAAACTGTTAAATATCGCGTTTAAAAGGACGCGTAAAATTTATGGTAAGTAATGTAATAAAACGTATAAAATTTAAAACGTTATTTTATATATATATTTTTGATGTTTTGTATTACGTCAGTTTGACGTACTTTTAAAATCATATATAAACACCTTTATGGATTAAAACATCAGTTAGTGATTTTTAAGACGAACGTTACTTTTGGTTGTAACTGACAGTTTTGGTTTTAAATAAAAGGTGTATATACGTTTCCATTTCCAAAAGCTTTGAAAAATTCTTGCCGTCATTTAATTAATCAAACTAAAATATATATATATATATATATATCAATTCTCATATAATTGGAACGGTTCATATTTTGCCATTCCTCTGATCACGAAACCTTATCTGCCTAAATCTTCAATCACACATATAAAGAAGCTGGAAGGGATATCAACGCATGCTTTGAAATGTCCAAAGAGATTTAATACTTGTTGCATGTTCAGTTCAAAGCCAATTTATTTGTTTACCGTTATTCCTAAAATCACGCAACTGTTTATTGGTAACAAATGTTGAAATCAAAAGTTTTGTATGTCTGGAAATAAAGCATGCATCTATGAAACATTCAATCAAATTTCTTGTCGTTCTTTGGTTCAATCAACATTTAATGCTTGCCAAAATTTACGTAAGAAACTCCCTGCTTTTATCAATCAATTGGGCAAGTTTGAAATCTTAACATACCTGACCGTGAGAAATATTTTATCCACCTCATTTATAACTGTGTATTTCTTTTCGCCATTCAAATAAAAAGATTTATTTCCCACTTCTCATTTTCATTTGCGTTTAAAAATAAATTATATATAAGTTTTCTCTCTCCTTAATTCTTACTTTTTATTTGCCTAGCCTCTTTATTATTTTCCTATGTCTATCTCTTGACATTTATTTCTTTATTTTTCTAGATCTTATTTTATCTATTAAATATTTCTTATGTACATCTTTATTTAATAGCTTGTGTAACAACCCTAGTTTTAACAATTTATTTTATTTTAATTATTCAAATTTGAAATAATATTCTTATAGATTAGGTTTAACAATATGGTTAAATATTTGATTTGGAGATATATTTTATAAAATTTTGTATGCCAATAAAATTAAATAATAACTGTAAAATTTTAAGCTATTTTTGAACTGTTAAATTTCGCGTTTGGAAGACGCGTCAATTATAGGGTATAAGTGACGTAATAAAACGTGTGTTTTCAAAACGATATTTTCACACAAATTTTTGATGTTTTAGTTTGCGTCTGTTTAACGTAGTGTAAAAATCATATTTTCATATATTTTTGAAGAAAAATATCAGTCAGTGTTTTAAAAAGCAAATGTTACCTTGTTTTAATTGACAATTTGACTTTACACATATTGTATACGTTTCCATTTCAACTGCCTACATAAATTTGCCTTTTCATTTTGATATCAAACTAGAAAAATATCAAATCAAAATACATAAAACTGAAATAAATTCAACAAGTAGTAACGTACAAAATTTAAGCTAGACGTGTGAAACCTAACCGTCACTTTAAAGAAATCAACATGCACATCAATTCCTTTCCTCTGCCTCTATCTCATCAATTATCAACCTATAATCACGCAAGTTTTAATTTATAAGAATGTGTGTATTAACCCTGCCTTCATCACACAAACTTAATTATAGGGTAACATTAAAAACCTTATTCTCTCTGATGATTTCCTTTTTACTTAAATGCATGCAATTAAAGCTTGAAACCATACACACCATTTCTCTTCCTTTAGCCTCTGTTCTCATCAGTTATATATCAATTCAAATCCTTGAATCAAGTACGTAACTCACGCAGGAAATAAAATCTAGTTTATAAACATCAACAAGTTTTCAAAAAAAATAAAATCCTCTCGGCCTTCTCTTTATGCCTGCCTTCCATTAATCATGCCAGAAGATCAATGCTTGCAATATTCTTTTGTAACTGATGGGAAGAATTCTCGTCCATATCAATAGCATTTATATCAATAGAAACTGACACGTTATTTTTCTCATCTGCCTATAAACTCATTCCCCTCTACCCATTTGTTCTCTGCATCGATCCAATTCTCTGCTCCTTCTCGTGAATCTATCAGGTAAATAGTTATAGTATTGTTCTTTTCTTTCGGTTCAGATATTTTTTCTCCCTTTCTCTTTCTCGAAATTTTGTCCTACCTGTGCCTTGCTCGGCCATTTCCATTGTTATGCCATGCATAAGATGTCTGTACATTCATCCCTATGCTGAGATATAGGCTAGTCTTGTGCATATCAGAGGGTGAAGCAGTAGATTGGTGGGAGAAACTGAGTGTTATGAGGAATGGTTGAAATTTTATACAATAGTGATAAGTTGCATTTAGGAAGTTTAGATTCAGTGACAATATAAGAAATAGCCTTGTATTGAACCTGTTGATTTTCAAACTGCATATAGTGATCAGTAGGCTTTTTTCATGTTGAGGGATGTGGGGTGAAGTAACGCTGATATAAAGATGAGTGTAGATATAGGTTGAGTTTTGCATGCATTTTGTAGTTGTAGGCTAGTGAGTTTTAGCCAAGAACCTGGATATGATATTTAATGTATGGGAAGGACTTTGGTTGATTTGTTTAAGATTTTCCAGGATTTGATTTAGTTAGTAGTGGAAAAAAAAATTACATTTTTTTATATTATATTATATATATTATATTCTTTAAGGGAGTTAACTTGCATTTGTGTTGAGTAGTCTGCATACATTTATGTTGGGTTTAGGGGAGTCTTTCAGTTGCCTTTATATAAGAAAGGGGTTGTCTGTTTGTAGGGGAGAGGAGTCATGTTCTTTATTTTATTTTATTTTATTTCTTTTCTGAGATTGAAGATCTGGACAGGAGTATTGATGCATAACTGAAGTGAAATGTTGATGCTACTAGGAAATAGGGGTCAGTGAGTGTGAGATTTGTGTTTCCAATAATTTTTGAAAAAGAGATGGCTGGAAGTTTCTTTGCATTTTTTCGAAGAAATTTCAGTATTGGCTCGAAGCATGTGAGCTTGAGACGTGGGGAAGACTCGAAGTAGGTGGGTTTTGGCTCGGGTAAATGAGTTTAGTGGATACCTGTTACAGAGGAGTTGGGAGGTACTTGAAATTGAATAAGTGCGAAGCTTTGAAAAAAAAAAAAAAAGAAAAAAAAAAGAAAAAAAAAAGAAGAAAAGAAAAAGAAAACTGAAAAGATGGGAAGGGAAGGCTGCACAAAATTTTGGCCGTGTGCATGAATATAGAGTGGTGCACGTACGTGCATATATCCATATCACGTTCATGAAGAAAATTTGGTGCACGTGTATTCGTGTTCAACTTTTGCCTTAGTTGTTTAGGAAAAATTTTGGTCGTAAAATTTTAGCATGGTTCACAGTTTTGGGTATGTTTTGGTCACGTTACACGGTGAAGTGGTCGAGCAAAACAAACATATTCTTGTTCTATTCTTAATTTTCCTTGACCATAAATTCTTAAGTCGCGTTTCAATATTTGAATTTTTCTAGATTTGAATCTAGGCGACGTCCGAGAATCTTTATCGTTACCCTCTGTCGGTCTGTACCGGTGAACTGTCATTTTTGAAATTCAAAATTTTCTGCAAAAATTCAGGTGAGTATTTCTCACCAGACATACGTATTTATATTTGGTAAATTATTGCAAGTGTATGTGTAAAATTGTATTTCACTATTATCTGTCTGTAATGTAATATAGAATGATGGACCCCATTTAAATTGACACCTCATCAGTATTATCTGTTATATTATTTCTGCAGTTATGTTATTGTTTATTTACTGCTTAAATCACCACTGCAAGTTCCCTGTTATTATAGATGGTATGGGCTGAAATGATAGGCCTAATTGATTATTATTGTTCACTTGTTCTGTTAACTGCTGTAAATTGTCTTGGGATTGCGGGTTCGAAATGATAGAACCCGGAGTTGTGTAAATATCGGATTGAAATGATATAAATCCGTTTCACTTGACCTAGGCTAGAAAATCTTATACAGGCCCGTGGTTTATATATTATTTTCTGAAATTATTTTAAATTATTTAAATTTAGAAATTTGATGATATTCTAATTTAAATCATATAAAGGATTTTTATGAGATTTACAATGATTTAAAAGGGGTTAAATAAATAAATGTTGAGTTAAAATTTTGGAATATAACTTGTTTAGGAATTCTATATTTTTGGAAAGGTAAAGATTTCAATACAGAAATAATAAATAATAAGTTATATTTGAAATTTGATGTTTAGCTAAAAGTCTACTACAGCATTTAATTGCTGTCTTTTGAAACTTGACTATTTTAAACCCATACTTTAGATAGCATTTCCTAGATGCTGTAGAAGTGAAATTGATTTAAAATTGATTTATTTAAAATTTCATCTCTATTTTGGGAATACGTTAAGATTTGGAATTTAAATATGAAATTGCTAATAAAGTAAGAAATTGAGTTTGGAAAGATTTAAAAGAAGAAAATTGATTTCTATTCTTTTGATAAAAGAAATAAATTCCAGATTTAATTGAATAAATTGAAATGGTATATCTTCAAAGGAAATGTTTTAAATCAAGGATTTGAAATTAAAGGTATTTGAAATATATATATTTGAAAAATATAAAAATACCATTTTTCAAACTATAACCACGGGTTATAATAACGTTTGGTTGGCAAAGAGACCGGGATCGGATATGGGCATACTCTCTGTCGATACCGAAAACCACTTTGACTAACCGTGTACGCGGTGGAGATTCCAGAATGAAGTAGGTTGGTGGTGACGGTTTCTTGAAAGGTATATACGTGGACCCGACTCCCGTGAGTTGGCATAAGGTGGCTAAAACAGGAGCGATTCTCGGATTAATGAGGTAGCTCCTCTGATCGAACGCACTTCTTCGTATGCCATTCTATTACTCTTGTGATTGTTTGGTGCGCACCTTTGATTTGGGAGTGTTGTTCGAGGTGGGCGGTAACTGCGGCTACGCGTTTCCACCGGTCCGGATAGCAATTGGTATATCTACCCTGGCATTGCCTAGTTGTGCCGTGTCACCTACCCTAGCGAGCCTCCTACGAGTTTCTATTTGTGTCGTACCTATGGAGTATCCTCTGGTAGCCTCCCGATCAGGAGGTATTATGGTACTGTATAGACTATTGGCATTATTTGTGTTAAGGGGAATATTGGGTCACTCCTTAACGCTATTTAAAAGTATGTTTACTTTACTATAGACACTATTATAATAGCGCAATATACTACATAGTAAATAGTTTAACGGATCCTTAGAGGATGGGCGATCCCAAGCATCCTTTAAGTTACTTGCTCTTTATTACAGTACACTTGATTTAGCTTACATTATATAAGTATGTATGTCCTGACTCGAGTGTTTTGTTTTATTGTACGCTCGGGTCAGCCTGAGTTGCAGCTTCAGCTTTCTTTCCGGAGCTAGGACCACTCATAGATCTCTCTTGCTAATTGGAAACTTTTTCAGCTTTATCTATTTTGTAATTCAAGACATTTGAAGACTTTATATTTGCTTATGGCTTAAAATTGTATTGAAGTTTATGAACAACGTATTTCTATTTGGTAAAAGTTTTCAGTGGATTCATGAACCACTGTGTTATTTTATGTTCCGCTGTGAGATTCTGATATCTGTGTCTGTGATTCTGTGTATTTGGTTTCATTTGTTCCTTAGCTATATTTACAACCTATTGTTTTGAACTATTCCAGCTCGACAATTTTTAAGTTTTGTCGAATTCGAATGGTACAAAATAGTGGGTCGTTACAGTTGGTATCAGAGCCAGGTTTAAACCATAGCCTAAGGAACGAAAACTCATTAGAGATAGAGTAGCAATACTCTAGAATGAGTGAAGTCAAATTCCAGAATCTTTTCCTTATGAGAGAACGTATTTTAAAGTATAAAATGATTTTCAAAGGGTTTTTAAGAAGTATTTTGATAAAAATAAAACTTCCTGTTTTTTTTAAATATATTTTCCAACTATTTCTTCTTTCTCTCCATCGTTATATTCAAGCCTTTGTTAAAAGCTTGTCCAAGTTAAGCTGTATCTTATCCTAGAATATCTTGACCTCTATGTCTGGGATTCGACGCTTTCGATCTTCTACTCGGAGGCGATTGGTTAAATAGGCATGGTGCAGAAATCTCTTGTAGTTCTCGTACTGTTGCTCTTAAAGATGATTTAGGGAATCCATTAGAGATCCAGTGTGACTTACCTCAGGAGTTCGCTGGTAGTTTCATCTATCCTCTCGACACTTTTCCGGATGATATCCATTCGACCCCTGTAGTCAAACTTTTCCCGACATATTTGGTGAAGTCACTTCTCTACCAAAGCGGGAAATTTATTCCGTATCAATCTTATCCCTGGAGCAACGGTTTTCTCTCAGCTTGATCTAGCCACAGGTTTCCATCAGCTTAGAAATTGCTAAGGAAACCATACCCAAACTACTTTCCGAACTGAGAATGGTTTCTTTGAATGGCTAGTTATGCCTTTTGGCTTGACTAATGCCCCTGCTTTCTTTATAGACTTGATGAATCGCGTTTTTCGCGGTGTGCTCAATAAATTTGTCCTAGTCTTTATTGATGACATCCTCGTTGAAAATTTATTCCTATACTCGAAAGAAAATCTAATATTATATATATAAGTATAATTTTCAGAATTTAACTAGTTGTTTAGAGATAATAATGTTTGATTTTATTTATAGTTTTGTAAACCATTGGTTTTGTCTTAATGAATAATTGAACTATAAAACATGGTTATAAATTTATTTGGAAACAGAAATGGATTTAAAACAAGAATTTAAGAATTTAATATCTGATAGTTTCAAAACCTTGTGTTTAAAGTCTTAAAAGGATATATTATTATTTAAATTATTTTCGAATATAAATTTGTTTCCAAAGAATTTTAAAAGTTTTAAAAAATTAGTGCTCTTCTCTTTGTCGCTGGAAAATAATTTCGGTGATGACTACAACATCATCGACATTCATTTTCGAGTATCGAAGTAAAAAGACCACGTTGTAGTTTTGTTTCAAAAATTTAATTGATTTGAATTTCTAAATATGACTTAATTTATAATATATATAGATATATGATTTAAATTTGATTTGACATATACTATATGTATGTATTTATTTATCTCTAAAGGGTTTGAAGTTAATTGGAAATTTAATTCATAAATTTATGTTAAAAGGGTGATTCTAATGATAAAATAAAGTCAAATTTTGAATGAATATTTAAACTTGAATAATAAAATTGGAAAAATTTTACTTGTATAATTGCATGCCAATATAACTTACCTAAATCATTCAGAAATTAACTATGTAATTGGAAAATGTATAATATAAAAGGATTTTATAAATAAAAATTTGAGTGGTTATAATAAATGTTATACACTTAAAGTTTCAGTTACAACAAGACAAATAGAGGTAAATAGAAATAAAATAATAATTGAATAATATACAATATCAAATGGTGTTAAAGGAAATTTAGAAATATATTGGAATAGTTATATTAAATATAATCTACTTAATATGTGCGATAAGATATATTAAGCAGAATATATTTAATAATAATCTGGAATAAAGAAAATTAAATTTGTTGAATAAGATAATTAATTTGGAAATAGTTAAGATTGATTTAACTTCTGTAAAAAATCAAATGAATTAAATCAATTATTGAATATTAATTAATTTAAATTGAATTTATATGGTTTAGATATTGAGAAAAATATTTGACATAGATGAGAAAATATTGAGAAAAATAAATTTAATTATAGTTTGGAATAAAGAAGAAATTAAATGGGGAATTTAGTTTATTTTGGGAAATGGTAAATGTACTTTAAAAAAATCAAGTTAAATTACCATTTCAAATTTGGACTAAAATTAAACATTTTAAATTAGAATGTTATAATACCTTGTGAAAAATTTGGAAAAAAAAAAATTTTGAATGATTTTTTTTAGTGTAGGGATATTATACAAGTAAATATGTAAATAAATAAATGTTAAAATTTTAAGTATAAATAGATGAAATCAAAGATTAATTTAAAATTGAATTTTATTGTTTAGATTAATGATTCTAAATTTAGGTTTCAATTTAGTTTTCTTTCAGGTTGTTTCTATTCCCCTACCTTCTTCCTTTTCGAGGACGAAAAGTTCTGAGTGGGGGAGAGTGTAATAGCCCAATTTTTTTTTACAAGTATTTTTCACTTGTATTTTAAAAAAAAAAACCTTGGGGTTTATTTAAAGTGAAAAATAAATTTTAGGATTAACTAATAAGATCTCTGGAAAAATCAAGTTTTAATTAAGAAAACATTTATAGCTTAGGTGGTTAAGACATCTGGGCTATTCACGACAGGTCACGAGTTCGAGTCTCGGCATGGTCAGAATTTCTAATTTTTTTGTATATAAATGAACTGGGTAATTACGCGTTAAAAAGGGCGCGTAAATTTAGGGAATAAGTACCGTATATATATAAGATATGAAGAATGTAAGCCAATTTGAATTTTAGTTAAGTATTAATTTTGAAGAATTTAGTGTATTTATAAACTGTTAAATATCGCGTTTAAAAGGACGCGTAAAATTTATGGTAAGTAATGTAATAAAACGTATAAAATTTAAAACGTTATTTTATATATATATTTTTGATGTTTTGTATTACGTCAGTTTGACGTACTTTTAAAATCATATATAAACACCTTTATGGATTAAAACATCAGTTAGTGATTTTTAAGACGAACGTTACTTTTGGTTGTAACTGACAGTTTTGGTTTTAAATAAAAGGTGTATATACGTTTCCATTTCCAAAAGCTTTGAAAAATTCTTGCCGTCATTTAATTAATCAAACTAAAAAATATATATATATATATATATATATATATATCAATTCTCATATAATTGGAACGGTTCATATTTTGCCATTCCTCTGATCACGAAACCTTATCTGCCTAAATCTTCAATCACACATATAAAGAAGCTGGAAGGGATATCAACGCATGCTTTGAAATGTCCAAAGAGATTTAATACTTGTTGCATGTTCAGTTCAAAGCCAATTTATTTGTTTACCATTATTCCTAAAATCACGCAACTGTTTATTGGTAACAAATGTTGAAATCAAAAGTTTTGTATGTCTGGAAATAAAGCATGCATCTATGAAACATTCAATCAAATTTCTTGCCGTTCTTTGGTTCAATCAACATTTAATGCTTGCCAACATTTACGTAAGAAACTCCCTGCTTTTATCAATCAATTGGGCAAGTTTGAAATCTTAACATACCTGACCGTGAGAAATATTTTATCCACCTCATTTATAACTGTGTATTTCTTTTCGCCATTCAAATAAAAAGATTTATTTCCCACTTCTCATTTTCTTTTGCGTTTAAAAATAAATTATATATAAGTTTTCTCTCTCCTTAATTCTTACTTTTTATTTGCCTAGCCTCTTTATTATTTTCCTATGTCTATCTCTTGACATTTATTTCTTTATTTTTCTAGATCTTATTTTATCTATTAAATATTTCTTATGTACATCTTTATTTAATAGCTTGTGTAACAACCCTAGTTTTAACAATTTATTTTATTTAAATTATTCAAATTTGAAATAATATTCTTATAGATTAGGTTTAACAATATGGTTAAATATTTGATTTGGAGATATATTTTATAAAATTTTGTATGCCAATAAAATTAAATAATAACTGTAAAATTTTAAGCTATTTTTGAACTGTTAAATTTCGCGTTTGGAAGACGCGTCAATTATAGGGTATAAGTGACGTAATAAAACGTGTGTTTTCAAAACGATATTTTCACACAAATTTTTGATGTTTTAGTTTGCGTCTGTTTAACGTAGTGTAAAAATCATATTTTCATATATTTTTGAAGAAAAATATCAGTCAGTGTTTTAAAAAGCAAATGTTACCTTGTTTTAATTGACAATTTGACTTTACACATATTGTATACGTTTCCATTTCAACTGCCTACATAAATTTGCCTTTTCATTTTGATATCAAACTAGAAAAATATCAAATCAAAATACATAAAACTGAAATAAATTCAACAAGTAGTAACGTACAAAATTTAAGCTAGACGTGTGAAACCTAACTGTCACTTTAAAGAAATCAACATGCACATCAATTCCTTTCCTCTGCCTCTATCTCATCAATTATCAACCTATAATCACGCAAGTTTTAATTTATAAGAATGTGTGTATTAACCCTGCCTTCATCACACAAACTTAATTATAGGGTAACATTAAAAACCTTATTCTCTCTGATGATTTCCTTTTTACTTAAATTCAAGCAATTAAAGCTTGAAACCATACACACCATTTCTCTTCCTTTAGCCTCTGTTCTCATCAGTTATATATCAATTCAAATCCTTGAATCAAGTACGTAACTCACGCAGGAAATAAAATCTAGTTTATAAACATCAACAAGTTTTCAAAAAAAATAAAATCCTCTCGGCCTTCTCTTTATGCCTGCCTTCCATTAATCATGCCAGAAGATCAATGCTTGCAATATTCTTTTGTAACTGATGGGAAGAATTCTCGTCCATATCAATAGCATTTATATCAATAGAAACTGACACGTTATTTTTCTCATCTGCCTATAAACTCATTCCCCTCTACCCATTTGTTCTCTGCATCGATCCAATTCTCTGCTCCTTCTCGTGAATCTATCAGGTAAATAGTTATAGTATTGTTCTTTTCTTTCGGTTCAGATATTTTTTCTCCCTTTCTCTTTCTCGAAATTTTGTCCTACCTGTGCCTTGCTCGGCCATTTCCATTGTTATGCCATGCATAAGATGTCTGTACATTCATCCCTATGCTGAGATATAGGCTAGTCTTGTGCATATCAGAGGGTGAAGCAGTAGATTGGTGGGAGAAACTGAGTGTTATGAGGAATGGTTGAAATTTTATACAATAGTGATAAGTTGCATTTAGGAAGTTTAGATTCAGTGACAATATAAGAAATAGCCTTGTATTGAACCTGTTGATTTTCAAACTGCATATAGTGATCAGTAGGCTTTTTTCATGTTGAGGGATGTGGGGTGAAGTAACGCTGATATAAAGATGAGTGTAGATATAGGTTGAGTTTTGCATGCATTTTGTAGTTGTAGGCTAGTGAGTTTTAGCCAAGAACCTGGATATGATATTTAATGTATGGGAAGGACTTTGGTTGATTTGTTTAAGATTTTCCAGGATTTGATTTAGTTAGTAGTGGAAAAAAAAAATTACATTTTTTTATATTATATTATATATATTATATTCTTTAAGGGAGTTAACTTGCATTTGTGTTGAGTAGTCTGCATACATTTATGTTGGGTTTAGGGGAGTCTTTCAGTTGCCTTTATATAAGAAAGGGGTTGTCTGTTTGTAGGGGAGAAGAGTCATGTTCTTTATTTTATTTTATTTTATTTCTTTTCTGAGATTGAAGATCTGGACAGGAGTATTGATGCATAACTGAAGTGAAATGTTGATGCTACTAGGAAATAGGGGTCAGTGAGTGTGAGATTTGTGTTTCCAATAATTTTTGAAAAAGAGATGGCTGGAAGTTTCTTTGCATTTTTTCGAAGAAATTTCAGTATTGGCTCGAAGCATGTGAGCTTGAGACGTGGGGAAGACTCGAAGTAGGTGGGTTTTGGCTCGGGTAAATGAGTTTAGTGGATACCTGTTACAGAGGAGTTGGGAGGTACTTGAAATTGAATAAGTGCGAAGCTTTGAAAAAAAAAAAAAAAAGAAAAGAAAAAAAGAAAAAAAAAAAGAAGAAAAGAAAAAGAAAACTGAAAAGATGGGAAGGGAAGGCTGCACAAAATTTTGGCCGTGTGCATGAATATAGAGTGGTGCACGTACGTGCATATATCCATATCACGTTCATGAAGAAAATTTGGTGCACGTGTATTCGTGTTCAACTTTTGCCGTAGTTGTTTAGGAAAAATTTTGGTCGTAAAATTTTAGCACGGTTCACAGTTTTGGGTATGTTTTGGTCACGTTACACGGTGAAGTGGTCGAGCAAAACAAACATATTCTTGTTCTATTCTTAATTTTCCTTGACCATAAATTCTTAAGTCGCGTTTCAATATTTGAATTTTTCTAGATTTGAATCTAGGCGACGTCCGAGAATCTTTATCGTTACCCTCTGTCGGTCTGTACCGGTGAACTGTCATTTTTGAAATTCAAAATTTTCTGCAAAAATTCAGGTGAGTATTTCTCACCAGACATACGTATTTATATTTGGTAAATTATTGCAAGTGTATGTGTAAAATTGTATTTCACTATTATCTGTCTGTAATGTAATATAGAATGATGGACCCCATTTAAATTGACACCTCATCAGTATTATCTGTTATATTATTTCTGCAGTTATGTTATTGTTTATTTACTGCTTAAATCACCACTGCAAGTTCCCTGTTATTATAGATGGTATGGGCTGAAATGATAGGCCTAATTGATTATTATTGTTCACTTGTTCTATTAACTGCTGTAAATTGTCTTGGGATTGCGGGTTCGAAATGATAGAACCCGGAGTTGTGTAAATATCGGATTGAAATGATATAAATCCGTTTCACTTGACCTAGGCTAGAAAATCTTATACAGGCCCGTGGTTTATATATTATTTTCTGAAATTATTTTAAATTATTTAAATTTAGAAATTTGATGATATTCTAATTTAAATTATATAAAGGATTTTTATGAGATTTACAATGATTTAAAAGGGGTTAAATAAATAAATGTTGAGTTAAAATTTTGGAATATAACTTGTTTAGGAATTCTATATTTTTGGAAAGGTAAAGATTTCAATACAAAAATAATAAATAATAAGTTATATTTGAAATTTGATGTTTAGCTAAAAGTCTACTACAGCATTTAATTGCTGTCTTTTGAAACTTGACTATTTTAAACCCATACTTTAGATAGCATTTCCTAGATGCTGTAGAAGTGAAATTGATTTAAAATTTATTTATTTAAAATTTCATCTCTATTTTGGGAATACGTTAAGATTTGGAATTTAAATATGAAATTGCTAATAAAGTAAGAAATTGAGTTTGGAAAGATTTAAAAGAAGAAAATTGATTTCTATTCTTTTGATAAAAGAAATAAATTCCAGATTTAATTGAATAAATTGAAATGGTATATCTTCAAAGGAAATGTTTTAAATCAAGGATTTGAAATTAAAGGTATTTGAAATATATATATTTGAAAAATATAAAAATACCATTTTTCAAACTATAACCACGGGTTATAATAACGTTTGGTTGGCAAAGAGACCGGGATCGGATATGGGCATACTCTCTGTCGATACCGAAAACCACTTTGACTAACCGTGTACGCGGTGGAGATTCCAGAATGAAGTAGGTTGGTGGTGACGGTTTCTTGAAAGGTATATACGTGGACCCGACTCCCGTGAGTTGGCATAAGGTGGCTAAAACAGGAGCGATTCTCGGATTAATGAGGTAGCTCCTCTGATCGAACGCACTTCTTCGTATGCCATTCTATTACTCTTGTGATTGTTTGGTGCGCACCTTTGATTTGGGAGTGTTGTTCGAGGTGGGCGGTAACTGCGGCTACGCGTTTCCACCGGTCCGGATAGCAATTGGTATATCTACCCTGGCATTGCCTAGTTGTGCCGTGTCACCTACCCTAGCGAGCCTCCTACGAGTTTCTATTTGTGTCGTACCTATGGAGTATCCTCTGGTAGCCTCCCGATCAGGAGGTATTACGGTACTGTATAGACTATTGGCATTATTTGTGTTAAGGGGAATATTGGGTCACTCCTTAACGCTATTTAAAAGTATGTTTACTTTACTATAGACACTATTATAATAGCGCAATATACTACATAGTAAATAGTTTAACGGATCCTTAGAGGATGGGCGATCCCAAGCATCCTTTAAGTTACTTGCTCTTTATTACAGTACACTTGATTTAGCTTACATTATATAAGTATGTATGTCCTGACTCGAGTGTTTTGTTTTATTGTACGCTCGGGTCAGCCTGAGTTGCAGCTTCAGCTTTCTTTCCGGAGCTAGGACCACTCATAGATCTCTCTTGCTAATTGGAAGCTTTTTCAGCTTTATCTATTTTGTAATTCAAGACATTTGAAGACTTTATATTTGCTTATGGCTTAAAATTGTATTGAAGTTTATGAACAACGTATTTCTATTTGGTAAAAGTTTTCAGTGGATTCATGAACCATTGTGTTATTTTATGTTCCGCTGTGAGATTCTGATATCTGTGTCTGTGATTCTGTGTATTTGGTTTCATTTGTTCCTTAGCTATATTTACAACCTATTGTTTTGAACTATTCCAGCTCGACAATTTTTAAGTTTTGTCGAATTCGAATGGTACAAAATAGTGGGTCGTTACAAACACACTCAATTTGATTATTAAAGTTTGCGGAAATCCTTTTGAAATCAAATGTATCTCGTAAGACCATGCCACAAATAAACATATTGGGTTTTTACCTTACGATAACCAAACATTTTCTTATAAAATCCTCTGATATTATAATAGTGTCTATATACAAATACTTATCCAAATAGTCGAAATTGTTACAATATTAAATTCCGCAATACTAGCCACAAAGTGGGTTCTACAAACAAAACCGTAAAGGCATGTAGGGAGCATGGATTTCCATCAATGGTAGGGTTACTGGGGTACCGCCCGTCACAGTACGTGGTCTAGATCACCGTACGGAGGATCCACCCTGATCTCCTGCATCACAAGACCGGAGCTACACCTTAATGGATAGTCCGAGTAAGTTCATCCCGCGGTTGGGATTAGCAACCGCCCATACATCCGAAATAAAGGGACATCATGACAGGGGTGACCTTACCCTAATTGGTTGCTAGCCACTTAGCCTTGTGTGCACCTCCCATGTTTTAGCCAATCCCGGTTGATGAGGCTCCAGGCTATGCGTTACCTTTTTAGCACACATACACTTTGAATGCTCACCGTCCTCCTAATGATGTTCTGAAAGCATTCATCCATACAAGTCTGTTTCGGGTTCGAACAGAACCGAAGGCACTACTCCTACTACATCCATTTTGGAATCACCCTCAGGATTAGTAGCGATTAGCCCTTGCACTTCACTATTCCATCTTCGACTCCCAGCTCTTGTCTTCCTCACGAAAACGTTCAAACCAGATCAAAGTGGTTTTCAAAAAATTAATCCTGATCCCGGTCTCTTCGAAACAATCAACGCAATGACCAATACTGATAGTCGGTTATTAAACTATCAAATAACATTCACAAACAATCATCAGACTTTAAATAATTTTACAAATTATTTATTCAAAAATATCTTTGCAAGATATCTTTCTATATTTCAATCCATTAAAAACAGTTTCCAAATCACTTTTCCTCTCGTAGAATAAATTCCCAAATATTGTTCATTTTGACTGAAATTTACCAAGTCTAAATACTTTAGATTTAAAATAATTTAAAAAAACATTATTTAAAATACTAATTATAAAATTTTATAATAATTTCTCATGTACAACTTAAGCCAAAAAAAATCTTAAAATAAAAGTTATGAAATTCTATACAAGCTTTTCAAATAAAAATTTTAGCCAACTATTTTTAAAATAAAACTACTTTATAAAATATAAATATTAATAATTATGTTTTTAAATCATAATAAAATTAACCTTTTTAAAATAATTACTACTATAACTAATTTAATGAAATATTTACTTTTAAAAATTCTAAACAACTTAAATAATAATTTCTCAAATAACATTCTTTTAAAACAACTTTAAAACTTTTAACTTATACTTAAAATCTACTTTGAAAACGTACTTGGCTTTTCGGAGAAATACACTTTTCATTCGCACCTTTAGAAAAATAAACCACTATTTATTTCTAAAACAAATTAACGATTCCTTTGTAAATTCCCGCCGTGAATTTATACTTTCAAATTTCCACTGATATCTTATTTCACTTTATAAACCCAGTTTATAAATTCCATAGTCTCATCCTTCTTTTAGAACATAGTTTCAAACACTAAATCGATCTCCAAAATTTACCCCATTTTAAATATAACTTCCTTTACTTACTACATTTTATTTTATTTTAAAGCCCATTAATTTCAGATTTAACTTCTTAATTATGATTTAAAATCTTATTTTAATTGAAATACCAATTTCATATTTATTTCATAATTCTTCTATTATTTCTTCCTAAACCATTTATATTCTAAATTTAAAAATAGACCTTTTATTCCTTTAATTAATATCACTTAAGTTTAAAAAAAAATCCTCTTATTCCCATTTATTCAAAATCTCCTTCTCATACTTGGAATTTGTTTATTAAAATTTAAAAATCAACTTTAATCTTTTTCCAATTCATTTACCCAAACCCCTAATTATTTGCTTAAGAATTCTCCTTTTTATTTCCCTTCAAAAACCCCATCTATATATTCTCGATAACTTAGTATACCCAAATAATATTTAATCAAACCATAACATCCAATATTGCCAATTACCAATATGTTTTATCATAGATTATCAAATAAACCGTATCACAGAATATTAAGCAATCTAAATAATTTTGGGGAACCCTATTGGATACCTTCAATCTGCTTCCATTTATCCATGGATATTAGCACGATATAAAATACCATTCCCACTTCGAGGTGGGATATCACGGTATAAAGGGTCATCTGCTATTATGCGGGGGCGCATAGGGTCTCATCCGCTATATAATGCGAGAAATCAATCACTCCAAGGGATGTCATGGTATAAAGGGTCATCTGCTATTATGCGGGGGCGCATAGAGTCTCATCCGCTATATAATGTGAGAAATCAATCACTCCAATATATACTATATATACTACTATATATATACTATCACATCTAGACTGATAATAATTATCAATGAAATCAAACAACCAATAATTTAAATTTAACTGTTTAAATTTAAGACGTATCCAAATGAGTAAGTTTAACTCACCTTTGATTTTGTTTGCAACTGTAATATCCCGGAATTTTTAACAATATCAATTTAATAATCTGTAGTTAAAAAATTAAATTGATATTGATAATCTGTTAGTAATTATTCAGATAAATCTAATAATCTTCTTCAATAAATATTTAAATTGGTTATTTTATCTTTTAAATAATAAATTGATTTCTATTTATAAATAAATATATGGTTTATATTTTAAATAGATTGGTTTTGTTTTAATTTTAATAAGTAAAGCATATTTTCTAGTTTTATTATTTATAGTAATTTGGAAATTTTGTTTTATTTAATATTTAAAGTTTTTCAAAGTTAAATAAATGATTTTGGTTTAAATTTAATAATTGAATAATGTTTTAAATTTCTAATATATACATTTTTAAATCGAAAATTTTGATTTTAAATTAGTATTGAGTTTTAAAATTTATTTCATAATATATAACTTTAAAATTGATTAGAAAATATTTTAAATTGGATTTAGTTTTAAATTTAGAATAAATTCAATAAAATGATTTTTAATTTTATAATAAGAGAGTTATAAAGCAATATTGATATTGTATTGACTTTATAAATAAGCTTTGAAAAAGATTTGCAATTTTTATTTCAAATTGAATTTTTATTTATAACTTAATTTGAAATTGTTTGGTTTTGAATTTAGTTTGAATTTAAATTCAAAAGTATAAATCTTAATTGTTTAATTGTTTTAATCTTTAATATGTATAAGTTCATTTATAAACATACTTTGTTTTATTCCTTTTGTAAATTCATACACATGTTTAAATATAAACTAAAATATTAACTTAGGCTAACATACACATTAAATTGTAATTAGTACTAATTATCTTAAAGATACAAGTGTTAAATTCTTAGGCATTCTATTGACAAGTGTTGGAACATTTGTACAAGTGTTAAAAATTAGTTTTAATTTTTCTCTTATTTCCTTAAAACTGAATACATTAGTTGAATTTGAATCTTCATTTTCATATTGCATATTCTTTTCACTTCTTAATCAAAGCTAAATCTGTTCATAAAATCTGCATTCTCTCAAATCTTTCATCTGCTTATTCAAATCCACAAATCTGCATATTCCAATCAAATCTGTTTATTCCTCCTCTTGAAAATCAAATACCTTTTCCATCAAAAATTCTGAGGCCTGCAAATTTCAAACCTGCATGTCATAAAAAATTCAAAAGGAAGCCTGCATTTTGCTGCACTTTGTTTGGAACCTCGAAATAAAAGAGCATCTGCATGTGAAGATTTAACAACTACATATATATCTGCATGCTAGCATTTGGGTCAGTGAAATCAAATAGGCAAAACTGCATATCAAATCAAAGGAAGTCAAGCCTGCATTTGTTCTCTGCAAATTCAAATGATCAGTGGTCTGCATTTTTAAATGGTGAGTAACTTAATTTTTAAAAATTTAAATAGGTTGCATGCTTATAATTAGTAATGTTTGTGTTTATAAAAAAGACTGGTAATATGTTGTGAATGCATGTTGGCTATGCTCTACTGTGACTTTGAATTCATCTTCCTATTTAAAGGAATCCACAAAAATCTGTTTAGAATTTGGTTAGTATCTGTCTTAAAGTAATTATAATTTGTTTGCATATTTAGATTAGAATCAAAATATTTATTTTGGTAAATTCTGCCTGAAGTTAACTAAACTTAAGTAAGAATGTGTTTTTATTTTCTTAAGTTAAGATTTTAAAAAAAAAAATTAGGTGAGTTAAACACAGGGTGTTATCTCTGTAACATATGCAATCCCATTATATGTTGATCTTGATCAAAATCAAGCCTATTAATATTTAAATCCAGATTCATAAACCTAATACATTGACAGAAACTTGAATTTTAAATCTAGTATTAATATTTATAAGTGTTTGTTTCATTTACCGTCTGGTCTGGAAAAATAATATGAATTGGGCAAATTCATACAATTTGTAGTTTAAGGTAACTCAAATTTCTTTTGAGTTATTAAGTATGGATTATAGATTCTTGGAAAAATCTGTGAAGTAATTAAAATTGACTAGATTGATTGCAGTTTTGATTTTTAAAATTTAACCCTAGTTTTGAATAGGATTAAAGATTGGGTCAGTGTGAAGAGATGGATTGATCGTGTGTTATGAAAATTGGTGATGGTGTAGATGATGGGTGAGGGAACTCGGGGCCGAAAAGGTTGATCATCAGATGATCGAAGTGGCAAGAGATGGCCGTTGATAGGTTTCGAGTTGAAACCTGTAAATATTTTCCAGGTTTTGGAATTTGGGTGAAATTTGAATGCTTGAATTTTTGTTCAACCTGGTGTTGTAGTTAGGGTATTGAGGGGTTTTTGGAGGTTGTTGGAACATTACGAATGATCGGCAGAAGTGGCAGCGACAAGTTTTCAGATGAAACTCTGGTGATGTATTGGGGTTCTGGATGTTGCAGGGTAGGTTTGTATTTGACTCGAAGTAGGTAGATGTTTGACTCGAAGTGGATGGGGAAATGACTCGGCAAAATCAAGCTTAAAACCCGAAGTAGGAATTTAGTTTCTCGGGTTACTCTGTAACTTGTAAGTTTCAGGTTGCAGACCTGTTTTCTTTTAAATCTGGATTTTAAAACTTTTAAAATATGAAGTTCATGTTTTAAGAAAAGTTTAAGTTTATAATAAAATGCAAGTTTGTATTTTTGATTTGAATTCAAGTTTGTATTTCTGAATTCAAATTCCAGGTTTGAAACCTATTTTTCTGTTTTTTTTAAATCTGGGTTTAAAAACTTTTTAAACCTGTAGTTTTTATTTTAAGTAAGGATTGAGTGTAAGTTCAAATGCAAGTTTGAATTTCAGATTCGAATTTAAATCCCAGATTTTAAAATAAAATCAAAGTTTCAAATTTTATCTTAATTAACTATTTCATTTTGGTAAATAGTTTAAAATTTTAACAATGAAGTTTTTAAAATGTGAAGCAAGATTTAAAGATAAATTGTAAAACTGGAAATCTGAGTTTAAAATGAACTTCAGTTTCAAATTTAAAAGGAAGATTTAAATTTGAAAGTTAAAAATAAGAATGAATTTAATTTCTAAAATTTTGAAATGAATTTGACTTCAAATTCTTATGATTTAATTTCTAAGACGAACTTATGTTTTGTCTTGAAATTTAAATTAGTTTTAAAATTTTCAAACTTTGATAAGTTTGAATTACTTTTAATTTAAACTTGTATTTAAAAATGGAGATTTAAAAGTAGTTCAAAAAGCTCTTGTTTAGATTAAATTGTTTTAACATAATTAAGTTATGTTTTTCTCTTTGAAAATTTGATTAAGATTTATGTTTAGAATTAATTAACAAGGTAGTTAAGATTAATTAATTAATTTAATTCATTAATTAAATTTGGAATTAATAATTGATTAATGATTAATCAATTTGGAATTAAGATCATTAATTAAATTTTTAATTAATGATGAATGAATAATAATTATGTAATTAAGTTTTAAATTAAGGCTAATTAATTTAATAATTAACTTTAATTAATAAATGATTAAAGATAATTTAAATGGTAATTAATTTAGGTTAATTACTTTATAAAATGATTAGAGGATGGTTAATGAGGTTATTAACCAGGATTAGTTAACAATTAATTAATATGGTTTATTTTTATAATAAATTAGATTAATTAATTTAGTCATAATCAATTATGAATGGTTTGTGTATAATTACTTGATAAAGTAATTAAGGAATTAATTACTTAATGTAATTAATTTAAATTAATATGATTGTTTATTTTTAATTAATTAAATTTAATTAATTATAAACACTTGAGTTTTAAAAATAATTACTTTATGTAATTAATGATTTGGGTAATTACTTAGTTAAGTAATTGTTAAATAATTACATGGTTGTAATTATATGAGATGTTTAATTATGAGATAGTTTGAATTAATTATTTAATAATTAATCAAACAATTAATTGAGAAATTAATTAAGAAATTAATTTAAGGAATAATTAAGGATCATTAATTATTTTAATTAATGATGTAATTAAGTTGATTAATTATGATTAATTAATCAATAAGAGGAAATTAAAGATAATTAATTAAAATATTTAATTAAGGATTAAGGTGATTAATTATGATTAATTATTAGTTGAAGTAATTAAAGGTTAATTACTGTTTTGTTTGAGGTTAATTAATTTGTAAAATTGATTAAGGATAATTACATGAATGTAATTAAGTACAATTAATCAAGAATGATTAATTAAGGTAATTTATTCTGAATGATTAATTAATTGATTGTAATCAATTAGATGATTGAGTAAGCAAGATATAATTTGATGAAATAATTAATTTAATTTATTTTAAATTAATTATAGATGAAGGAATTAATTTAATTCATTTTAAATTAATTAGAGGTATAGAATTAATTTAATTCATTTTAAATTAATTATATGGTATGAGTGAATCTTTGTTTATGTATGAATGGATGTCATGAATTGTCTTTGATGCTTTGTGATCTCAGTAATGAGATAAATGATATTGTGTGGTATGGATGTTGATTGTATTGTGATGATAACATAGGTTATCTATTGTGATGATGATATATGGTATATCTATTTGATATTGGTGATGTGAATTACCTTTTATTTGATAATGTTGATCATCAGTTGTGATTTATAAGTTATCTATCTGTGTGTATATAGATACTGTAATTGAATTGTTTTAAAACTTTAAAACAACTTGGACCTAAAAGACACGCTTTGGATTTCGATGAGACCGGGATCGGGTTTGCTTCATTACAGCGTGATAGGGGGTTCTCGCTTCGCGTTAGGTGGCGAACGGGAGACTCTTACCCCTACATGTCCCTTTTGGGTGGTATAAGGCCCTGGGTTGGTTGCGAGTCGAGAGACTGGCCGTAAAAGCAAACCCGAGGTACCAATGTGAGCCACGGCGGGGCTGGGATGGTTGAAAAGCCTACCGGTCGAGTGAGCCGCTGTTGGTGGTTGCAAAGCCTAGACTATCACATTGTGGTATCAGAGCATTAGGCTGAGTGAATACCTAGGCTCTGAAGTGTATCTTTCTTTAGGGAGCATTAGGTTGAGTGAATACCTAAGCTCTGTAGTGGTGTCTTTCTTGAGAGAGCGTATTTGTAATTTTATATTATATATATATATATATATATATATTTCTACCTATCTGTTGGGCTACCTGTTCAGGTTATCCAATATAAGTTATAAAGGTAGATGGGGTAGTATTGTGTGTAACACGACTACCATTGGTTGGAGTTTGAATGTTTGAGGTTGAAGGTGTTTTGTCGAGACTGTAGACCTAATACCATCTCGAGTGGGTTTTGTAGCGATGAAGAACTTCATTGAGCTCTGAAGGAAACCTGTTAAGGTTCGGAGTTCATTTCTGAAGTAGATGAGTAGAATTTGGATCTGTTGATTAAGCAGAAGCAAGTGATGGAATATTGGAGACATCAGGAAGTAGTAGCTGTGTGATGAGATACCGTGACTATGGATGTTCCCGAAGATGTTTTCTTTGGAACAAGCTTAGGGAGATGAGTCTGCTTTGGGGTTGTGGCTGTGTTCAGTAGGAGTTTCTGTTTGCTTTGAAGTCCGAGTTTCTCGGAGAGCTTTGTTTTGGGAATTCTTTGGCATCTGTGGCAGCAGTGTAGTTTGGGGTGTTCTCAGTGTTGGTGAGAGATCTTTTGGCTTAGCAATTTTTCTGAAATGGAGTTCGGAAGCGGTTAAGTGGACCTGTTTCTTTGATGGGTTGGCTATTTGAGTATGAGTTGTTCTATTTGGTTAAGGGAGGACAATTTTCCTTGGATTTGTTTTGATGGATCGCAAAAGTGACTTGCGATTGTTTGAGTGTTCTCTTGGGTTATCTGAATTTTTCTGAATATCTTCAGGAAGTCAGAGTTTGCTTCACATATGGAGATTGAGTTGGTGTAGCAGCTCGGAGTTTTGGAGGAACTCCTGAATGATTCTTATGGATTTGTTGAACCATATCTCTGGGGTGTGTTGTCTAGTTTGTGCCTATGTTCTTCTTCAGCCTTCTCTTCTACTTCAGATCAGAGTTGAGCAGCGGAAGCAGTTTGGAAGTGTATCTGCTTTTCTTTTCCCGCTCAGGAGAAGAAGTTGTTGTCTTCTGATGTGAGGAGTAGAGGTTGAGTTCTGGGTTTTGGTTGATCTTGAGGATATCATTTTGTTGTGTTGATTGGTCTAGTTTGTTTCTAGAGGTATCAGCGAAGGTTGAGCTGATTGATAGGCTGTAGGTAGCCAGGATTTGTCCGAAGAGTTTTGTGGATAAGAGTCGGAGTGATTTGGACTCTGAAGTCGGAGATTTAATTTTGGATAAGTTTTCTCTGATAGTAAGCGAGCTATAAGTTTGGGTAAGTCTGAGAAGTTAGCTCTGAAGTGTTTTGGATCTTTGCTGTGATCTGGGAGATTGAGAGATTGATCTTCAGGATTGGATTGCCAGTTTGGATAATTGGGATTCGATGAGTTTCACGTATCTCTGAGGGACGTGTATGATCTGTCTCTGGTTGTGGAACCAGCAGTTCAGGAGTTTGGTTGTTGAGTCAGACTCGTTTGTAGTCTGATATCTTGTCTAGTGTTATAGAGATAGTTGTATAGGAGCTTTATAGCTTCATAGTATTGTTTGCTTGGATTTTCTAGAGCGAGTATCCCGGTGGATATATATATATATACACACACACACCTGGGGGAAACTCGATGAAAAATTATCCAGAATTTGTCTGGATAATTAGATTTGTTTGAATTGGTTGTTTTTTGTTGTTAGCATAGGTTTGATATATGCTTGTGTTTAAAATTAAAATTTAATGAGATTATTAAATTTCCTTTGTTTTAAATTTCGAGGACGAAATTCTTTTAAGGGGGAAGGATTGTAATATCCCAGAATTTTTAACAATATCAATTTAATAATATGTAATTAAAAAATTAAATTGATATTGATAATCTGTTAGTAATTATTCAGATAAATTAATAATCTTCTTCAATAAATATTTAAATTGGTTATTTTATCTTTTAAATAATAAATTGATTTCTATTTATAAATAAATATATGGTTTATATTTTAAATAGATTGGTTTTGTTTTAATTTTAATAAGTAAAGCATATTTTCTAGTTTTATTATTTATAGTAATTTGGAAAATTTGTTTTATTTAATATTTAAAGTTTTTCAAAGTTAAATAAATGATTTTGGTTTAAATTTAATAATTGAATAATGTTTTAAATTTCTAATATATACATTTTTAAATTGGAAATTTTGATTTTAAATTAGTATTGAGTTTTAAAATTTATTTCATAATATATAATTTTAAAATTGATTAGAAAATATTTTAAATTGGATTTAGTTTTAAATTTAGAATAAATTCAATAAAATGATTTTTAATTTAATAATAAGAGAGTTATAAAGCAATATTGATATTGTATTGACTTTATAAATAAGCTTTGAAAAAGATTTGTAATTTTTATTTCAAATTGAATTTTTATTTATAACTTAATTTGAAATTGTTTGGTTTTGAATTTAGTTTGAATTTAAATTCAAAAGTATAAATCTTAATTGTTTAATTGTTTTAATCTTTAATATGTATAAGTTCATTTATAAAAATACTTTGTTTTATTCCTTTTGTAAATTCATACACATGTTTAAATATAAACTAACATATTAACTTAGGCTAACATACACATTAAATTGTAATTAGTATTAATTATCTTAAAGATACAAGTGTTAAATTCTTAGGCATTCTATTGACAAGTGTTGGAACATTTGTACAAGTGTTAAAAATTAGTTTTAATTTTTCTTTTATTTCCTTAAAACTGAATAGAATTTGCATCTTCATTTTCATATTGCATATTCTTTTCACTTCTTAATCAAAGCTAAATCTGTTCATGAAATCTGCATTCTCTCAAATCTTTCATCTGCATATTCAAATCCACAAATCTGCATATTCCAAAACCATGTTCAAATCTGTTTATTCCTCCTCTTTAAAATCAAATACTTTTTTCATCAAAAATTCTGAGGCCTGCAAATTTCAAACCTGCATGTCATAAAAAAATTCAAAAGGAAGCCTGCATTTTTCTGCACTTTGTTTGGAACCTGGAAATAAAAGAGCATCTGCATGTGAAGATTTAACAACTACATATATATCTGCATGCTAGCATTTGGGTCAGTGAAATCAAATAGGCAAAACTGCATATCAAATCAAAGGAAGTCATGCCTGCATTTGTTCTCTGCAAATTCAAATGATTAGTGGTCTGCATTTTTAAATGGTGAGTAACTTAATTTTTAAAAATTTAAATAGGTTGCATGCTTATAATTAGTAATGTTTGTGTTTACAAAAAAGACTGGTAATATGTTGTGAATGCATGTTGGCTATGCTCTGCTGTGACTTTGAATTCATCTTCCTATTTAAAGGAATCCACAAAAATCTGTTTAGAATTTGGTTAGTATCTGTCTTAAAGTAATTATAATTTGTTTGCTTATTTAGATTAGAATCAAAATATTTATTTTGGTAAATGTTTGTTCTGCCTAGAGTTAACTAAATTTAAGTAAGAATGTGTTTTTATTTTCTTAAGTTAAGGTTTAATTTTTTTTTTTAGGTGAGTTAAACAAAGGGTATTATCTCTGTAACATATGAAATCCCATTATATGTTGATCTTGATCAAAATCAAGCCTATTAATATTTAAATCCAGATTCATAAACGTAATACATTGACAGAAACTTGAATTTTAAATCAAGTATTAATATTTATAAGTGTTTGTTTCATTTACTGTCTGGTCTGGAACAATAATATGAATTGGGCAAATTCATACAATCTGTAGTTTAAGGTAACTCAAATTTCTTTTGAGTTATTAAGTATGGATTATAGATTCTTGAAAAAATCTATGAAGTAATTAAAATTGACTAGATTGATTGCAGTTCTGATTTTTAAAATTTAACCCTAGTTTTGAATAGGATTAAAGATTGGGTCAGTGTGAAGAGATGGATTGATCGTGTGTTATGAAAATTGGTGATGGTGTAGATGATGGGTGAGGGAACTCGGGGCCGAAAGGGTTGATCGTCAGATGATCGAAGTGGCAAGAGATGGCCGTTGACAGGTTTGGAGTTGAAACCTGTAAATATTTTCCAGGTTTTGGAATTTGAGTGAAATTTGAATGCTTGAATTTTTGTTCAACCTGGTGTTGTAGTTAGGGTATTGAGGGGTTTTTGGAGGTTGTTGGAACATCACGAATGATCGGCAGAAGTGGCGGCGACGAGTTTTCAGATGAAACTCTGGTGATGTATTGGGGTTCTGGATGTTGCAGGGTAGGTTTGTGTTTGACTCGAAGCAGGTAGATGTTTGACTCGAAGTGGATGGGGAAATGACTGGGGAAAATCATGCTTAAAACCCGAAGTAGGAATTTAGTTTCTCGGGTTACTCTGTAACTTGTAAATTTCAGGTTGCAGACCTGTTTTCTTTTAAATCTGGATTTTAAAACTTTTAAAATATGAACTTTATGTTTTAAGAAAAGTTTAAGTTTACAATCAAATTCAAGTTTGTATTTTTTATTTGAATTCTAGTTTGTATTTTTGAATTCAAATTCCAGGTTTGAAACCTGTTTTTCTATTTTTTTTAAAAATCTGGGTTTAAAAACTTTTTAAACCTGTAGTTTTTATTTTAAGTAAGGATTGAGTGTAAGTTCAAATGCAAGTTTGAATTTCAAATTCGAATTTAAATCCAAGATTTTAAATTAAAATCAAAGTTTCAAATTTTACCTTAATTAACTATTTCATTTTGGTAAATAGTTTAAAATTTTAACAATGAAGTTTTTAAAATGTGAAGCAAGATTTAAAGATAAATTATAAAACTGGAAATCTGAGTTTAAAATGAACTTCAGTTTCAAATTTAAAAAGAAGATTTAAATTTGAAAGTTAAAAATAAGAATGAATTGAATTATTAAAATTTTGAAATGAATTTGACTTCAAATTCTCATGATTTAATTTCTAAGACAAACTTATGTTTTGTCTTGAAATTTAAATAAGTTTTAAAATTTTCAAACTTTGATAAGTTTGAATTACTTTTAATTTAAACTTGTATTTAAAAATGGAGATTTAAAAGTAGTTCAAAAAGATCTTGTTTAAATTAAATTGTTTTAACATAATTAAGTTATGTTTTTCTTTTTGAAAATTTGATTAATATTTATGTTTAGAATTAATTAACAAGGTAGTTAAGATTAATTAATTAATTAATTTAATTCATTAATTAAATTTGGAATTAATAATTGATTAATGATTAATCAATTTGGAATTAAGATCATTAATTAAATTTTTAATTAATGATGAATGAATAATAATTATGTAATTAAGTTTTAAATTAAGGCTAATTAATTTAATAATTAACTTTAATTAATAAATGATTAAAGATAATTTAAATGGTAATTAATTTAGGTTAATTACTTTATAAAATGATTAGAGGATGGTTAATGAGGTTATTAACCAGGATTATTTAACAATTAATTAATATGGTTTATTTTTATAATAAATTAGATTAATTAATTTAGTAATAATCAATTATGAATGGTTTGAGTATAATTACTTGATAAAGTAATTAAGGATTAATTACTTAATGTAATTAATTTAAATTAATATGATTGTTTATTTTTAATTAATTAAGTTTAATTAATTATAAACACTTGAGTTTTAAAAATAATTACTTTATGTAATTAATGATTTGGGTAATTACTTACTTAAGTAATTGTTAAATAATTACATGGTTGTAATTATATAAGATGTTTAATTATGAGATAGTTTGAATTAATTATTTAATAATTAATCAAACAATTAATTGAGAAATTAATTAAGAAATTAATTTAAGGAATAATTAAGGATCATTAATTATTTTAATGATTGATGTAATTAAGTTGATTAATTATGATTAATTAATCAATAAGAGGAAATTAAAGATAATTAATTAAAATATTTAATTAAGGATTAAGTTGATTAATTATTAATTGAAGTAATTAAAGGTTAATTACTGTTTTGTTTGAGGTTAATTAATTTGTAAAATTGATTAAGGATAATTAGATGAATGTAATTAAGTATAATTAATCAAGAATGATTAATTAAGGTAATTTATTCTGAATGATTAATTAATTGATTGTAATCAATTAGATGATTGAGTAAGCAAGATATAATTTGATGAAATAATTAATTTAATTTATTTTAAATTAATTATAGATGAAGGAATTAATTTAATTCATTTTAAATTAATTAGAGGTATAGAATTAATTTAATTCATTTTAAATTAATTATATGGTATGAGTGAATCTTTGTTTATGTATGAATGGATGTCATGAATTGTCTTGGATGCTTTGTGATCTCAGTAATGAGATAAATGATATTGTGTGGTATGGATGTTGATTGTATTGTGATGATAACATAGGTTATCTATTGTGATGATGATATATGGTATATCTATTTGATATTGATGATGTGAATTACCTGTTATTTGATAATGTTGATCATCAGTTATGATTTATAAGTTATCTATCTGTGTGTATATAAATACTGTAATTGAATTGTTTTAAAACTTTAAAACAACATGGACCTAAAAGACACGCTTTGGATTTCGATGAGACCGGGATCGGGTTTCCATATTTGGATATCCGAAAACCACATCGTTTCCAAATAACATTAGGTCGTGAATCAAAATGGAGCTTTGTGAAGACTCGAGGTGTAAGGGCTATACGTCAGTATAACTCTGTGGGTGATTCCGTAATGAGTTGACGGAATAGTACTTATAGATTCGAGATGGTGATTTAAAGTGCAAGGGTTATTGTCGTTAACTCTGAGGGTGATTCCAAAATGAGTGTAACGAGATAATGCCTTCGGTTTCGTTCGAACCCGGAACGAACTTGTATGGATTGAGTGCTTTAAGAACATCGTCAGGTGGACGATGAGCATTCTAAGTGATATGACCTATAAAGGTAATCGTAACCTCAAGCCTCATCAACCAGGAATGGCTAAAACAGGGGAGGTGCAGCAAAGCTTCGTGGGTAGCCCCCACTTGAGAGTACGATTTATCCCTGTCTAGAGGTCCCTTTTATTTCGGCTGTGTGGACGGTTAAGTAGCTACAACCGTCGGGGTTGTCTTATTTGGAACT
This sequence comes from Allium cepa, assembly GCA_030765085.1. Classification (NCBI taxonomy): domain Eukaryota; kingdom Viridiplantae; phylum Streptophyta; class Magnoliopsida; order Asparagales; family Amaryllidaceae; genus Allium; species Allium cepa. Next base: position 217,097,798 of record CM060930.1, read on the forward strand.
GTTCAGTAAGGAACGGGTCCGGCTTTGTGTTGCAGGGGATTGGGAGTAATCCTCGATACGGTGATCTAGGCCATGTACTGTGGCGGGCGGTACCCCAGTAGCCCTGCCATTGTATGGAATCCAAAATCCAATAAGTGCCAACGGTTTTGATTGTATTACCCACTTTTGTGGCTAGTAGCTGGAATTTAATCATGTAACAATTTCGGCTATTTCTTATTTATTTGAAAACCCTAGACACTATTATAATATCATCGGATTTCCTATCAAATATTTTGGTTAGCGTAAGGTAAAAACTTTTCCATGTTTATGTGTGGGAAGTCTTACGTGATACCTTTCTTTTCAAAAGGTTTTTGAAAGTTAAGCAACTTTAACCTATTACTCACACCAGACCCATGTCTGACCCGGAGTTTATTTTTGTTTTTCATAAACTCTTGGGTACTCAAATTTTTACGAGTAGCCAAGGGAATTTAGGTTAGGATTCAGGTTAGCTTTGACGAACTCTGAAGGAAATGGAGCAGGAGGCTTGTGCGTATGGCTATAGAGTGTCCCGTTGTGTGTTTCTCTGAGTTGTGTGCGATTGAGTTGTATAACTAGACAGGTATTTATAACTGTCTAATATGAGTTGTTATGTTGTGTATCTCTGATGTATATGATACTATGTAAAGTATTATGTTATTAATATAATTTATTCGTTCCGCTGTGTTAGATTCTAATGTTGTTTCTTTCTTCTCTTCTTTCTTTTCTCTTTTCTATCCCTTTCTTTCTTCTTAACGATGCGACTTCCTGGTATTTGGAAGTTGGGTCGTCACAGCAACCCATTTCTATCTCGACTTGTTTTCTTCACGATTTTGACCTTGCATAACATTATATGATTTATTAATATTTGAACTAACCGAACAGTCTATTAACATTTAATAATGAAATTTAAACAAATTTTCCTTTAAACAATTTTTAGTAACCAAAATAATTATATAGGTTAATTAGATAAATTAATTTCCCATAATACATTATTTTAAATAACTTAGTAAATTAAAAATGTGTACTCGTATATATTTATTTCATTTTTTATTTTTTTATTTCTTATATATATGTACAAAGATAAAAGGTATTTACAGTACATGAAATTACTTTCTGAATATTTACAGAAATAAATAAAGCAGTTCTGTCCTTATTTAATGTGTGTGTGTGTATCAGTTAGAAAGAATTTTTAATTTAATATAATAATTGGGTTCAAAAAGTTATCTTCTCCATACGATCGAATTAGGACTCAGAACCTTTTCCATTGCATTCGGAATAGGTGTATAACATTATGAACGCATGATAGCATGCCTCAAAAGGAGGTCGAGATTTTATGTTGCGTAATTCGAGACAATTTAAATATATATATATATATATATATATATATATATATATATATGATTTTCCCTCAATTCACTATAGACATATACACCACCTGTCCATCCTGGGGACATGTTTCCTACATCATCTAGCACGTGTTTTCTATTTCTCGTTTCCTATATTTTATTTCTTTAATAGATTGTAAAACAGAAAAGAAAAAAATATAGCGCCTGTTAATTCACTCTACCCTTCCTTTCAAAATCAAAAACAATACATGGCCGCCTCATTCAAAATCAGATCGTTAGCAGTTTCAAAATAAAATCTCGTCGTCCTCAATCGTTCTTATGAAAAGTGTAGATTACGAAATCAATTCGATTTCGTATAATTGCATCAATTAGTCAATTGGGGAGGAAGGGCGTAGGCAAGGCTGTAGGCATGGTCGCGAGTTCAATAAAAATTGCGGCGAATTCGGCATTTGGGAGAAGAGGCGCTCGCGTGAGTTTGGTGTTCGATGTCAGTGGCGACGATAATGATGGGCATAGGCTCGAAGACGAGGTCGCGACTAGGGTGTCAGACGAGGTGTTGGCATTTGCAATCGAAGGTGAGTTTGGACGCATTGGCGGTGGGGACGGTATCTCTTGTAGGTGAGGTTGAGTTGAGTTCGATTTTGGGTGATAGGCGGCAACAAGGGGGAGTTTTCGTCGGCAAGGTATAGCCTATTTCGATTTCAATTCGTATTTGTATACTCTGAAAGGTTTTTTTAAAATATATATGTACAAAGATAGAAGGTTTTTACAGTACAAGAAATCACTTTTTAAATATTTACAGAAATAAATAAAGCAGTTCTGTCCTTATTTAATGTATATACATATGTCAGTTAGAAAGAATTTTTATTTCAGTAAGGAATAAGATAATTTTGTATAATATGCATATTCACATACCTTCTTTAGTTTAAATATATGTAGATAAACAGAAAATTATTTTATATAGAAGACTTTTGGAAATATAATATAGGGATTTCAAAATGGTAAAGTTTATAAAAAATAGATTTTTAAATCTATATAGACTATTTTATAAGTATATATAAAGTTTCAATATATATATATATATATATATATATATATATATATATATACGAGTACACATTTTTAATTTACTACGTTATTTTAAAATAATGTATTATGGGAAATTAATGTATCTAACTAACTTATATAATTATTTTAGTTACTAAAAATTGTTTAAAGGAAAATTTGTTTAAATTTCATTATTAAATGTTAGAAGCTATCAATTTAATTTTAACAAGCCTGAAATTCCAGATTCAACAATTTTCTCAATTTCCAGTTATTGATTCAATATTTAAATTATCCAATAAATAGCGATATTTGAAATTCAAGTTAGAAACTAACTTTTAAATATTTAAAATCAATTAAATATCCAATTTCAAATATCTAAAATTCCGGGTCGTCACAAACTCATTCTCCAATATGAATCTTTACGGATTTAGATATGTCCAACCATGTTGAAATGTGAGATGCAAGCATTTCAGCTATATTTCATAGTTATTTTAAACTTAGACATTATGATAATATCATTGGATTTTTATAATAAAATGTTTTAGTTATCGTAAGGTAAAAATTCGTCCGTGTTTATTTGCAGCGTGGTTTTACGAGATACTTTCTTGAAAGGTTTTTCAAATATAGTAATTCATATGATTTGTTTCGAGCATTTCACAAGCTGGTTTTACCAAGCTGACCCGGGGATCATTTTCCTATAATGGTCGGGTCAGCCGAAACATATTTTCTAGATTTAGCTGGATTCTTTGGATCTTTCAGGAGACGAGCTGAATTTTCTATCATGTATTCACGTATCTTATATTCTTCTACTGTTAGTTGTTCTTGATGAATGTAGTTGTATTTATCAAAAATTGTAATGATGGGCTATTATAACTTTGCAAGCTGATGATATGTTAATGTGCTCTGATGTTGTGTATAATAAAGATGACTTTTAAATAAAGGCTTTTTCATATTATATATTACTAATCACGTTTTATGAGATTCTATTCTTCCTTTTTCTTTCTTTCACCCCAATCGACCAGTCTTTAAGACACTTAAATGATCGATAAATGAATACTAAGGATGCATTCAGTGTCGTCTTTTAGTGTAAGAAAGGCAGATCATTACATTTGGTATCAAAGCATAAGTTTAAGCAAGAACCTTGGCCCTGGTGGGGTAAAAATCATTTGAGATCGGGTATGTGAGACCCCAGAATGAGTAATAATGTATTATTTATAAGAGCGTGTATTTGTTAGTGAGTACAAAATATTTTCTATCGTGTTGTTTGATCTGTTGAGTGGCTTAGGAATTTTAGTCGATGCGTTTAGCCAACGTTATCGATAAGGATTCCCTAAACACTCGAACAAGTCTAATCGACACAATATTGTTTTAAAATTGGTAAATGAAATAATTTTACATAGGACTATATTATACATATACAAAGGAAAAAATTTCAAATATTTATATAGTTATCTATGATATGATTGTTATTAGGAGTTGGTAATATTTAGTTATTATCATATATGATTTGATTAGTCATGCTCATCTGTTTTCTAGCATTGACTATTTTCTAATCTATTAGTAGTTTTTCCTTGTAAGTATAGGTTGGGTAGATAGGATTTGTTGGAACATTGAATCAAAACCATTGTGAATTAAGTTTCACGGTTTGACTATAATGTGTTTGATGGTATTTATGGGATAAAATTTGATTTTAATCAAAGGTGTTTATTAAAAGAAATATTTTAGATGATTTTATAAATTATAATTATAAAATATATTCTAAAAATAAGATGGATTTTTAGAGGATTTAAATCCCGGTGGCTTTGATAAAGTTTTCAAACGATTCATAGAAAAATAGTAATAATTTTACTATAAAATACATTAAGGCATTAATATTTTGAAAGGAAATTTGAGAGTAAGATTTTCTTTGGACAGTTCAAGAAATGAGTCTCGATCTTTTTTTGATGATCAGAATAATCTTCTAAGTGATAATCGGATGTTTTCTTAGGCAGATGTGATGGGGCACTTAGTAAATTATTCGTTTTGTCATTAGACGATCGAAACGAGTTCGAATCAGAATGAATGCAAAGCAAGTGGATGATAAATATTTTATAATAAAAAATTTGGCTAGAATTATATATATTGTATTATTTCAAAAGGGGATTTGAAAAGAAGAAATATTTTTACAACTAACTATTTCGAGTGAGTCGAAAGTGACTAAAAATGGGCAGGAGATATGTTCAGATGGTAAACATTTCTCTTGAGTATTACCCATCTTGGTAAGGGAAAGTATGATATTATTTGGTATTATTCAGTTCTTTAGTACCATTTGGAGTTACTTGAGCTATACATATATTTTCTAAGAATTAAAATAAAGTATCATTTCAAAATGTTTTTATAATAAAACTCGGGTATTAGGATCCCGAGTATTCTTACGATGGTAAATGCAAAATAGAATAGTTGAATCAAATAGGGGTATGTACCCTTAGAATATAGTGGAGTAATATGCAAGTAAATCTAAGTTAGTTTTATGAAATATTTTCATAAATATTTTGGGCGAATAAGGATTTACAATTCAATTTTTGACAGCAAACACTCGATGAGGGTTCTTAATGTGAAATCAAAAGATTTCTACCATAGTATATGGATATGAAAGAAGAACGAAGGTTTCTAATTAAGAAGCTTGATCAGAGTCCGTACTAGAAAATTGAATGGGAGATACTAATTCGAAAGTAAAGCAATGTATTCGAGTGAGTGATCAAATTAGAGTTTTTTGTAGAAATGATCTATGTATATCATGTGGACTGATGAATAGGGTTAAGTGTGTCTAGATTTAGTGCCATGGTAAAATTTCCAGGACAAAATTCTTTTAGAAGGGAGTGTAACAATCTAGAATTTCACTACTTTGATTTGTGAATATTTATTAATTTTAAATATTCAATTCATAGTTTTTATAATTAAAATAACTCTTTTAAATAATAAGTAATGATGGTGAAATATTTTTAAAAATGTGTTTACAAAATATATGGTTCGAAGAAAAATTGAAAATGTGACCGGATTTCATTTTTTTAATTTCCAACTTTTCGTCAGCTAAAAATTATTGGAAATGTTGAAAACCGTAGAATTAATATATTTACATACATTTATAATAAATTTAGGATATTTGTATGTACATGCATGCATTGTTAAATGTGTGAATAAATATATATACCTAAGAGAATGTAATTAAGTAAAAAAAGCTAGATGTCATATCATAGCAAGCATTAGTACATTTAGTACTAAAAACATGTTTAAACCTTAAGAGTCATAAGTACAAATGCTAATTAAATGCATGTTGGCAAGGAGGGGACAAAGGATAGTGATGTGGAAGCATATGTGTGGAGGGCATGTACTTATGGCTACTTAGGTAATTTAGTAACTTCATGTTATATGAAAAATCAATGCTCATATTAATATTTTCGTTTAATCACTTTATTTCCATTAACTAAAACCCTCTATAACCTTTATGAAAAACTTTCACGTCTTCCTTGATTTCTAAAGTTTCAAAATCTTGGTTTTAATTCACTTTTAAACTTTTAAAACCTCCTCCTTCTTTCTACAACTCCACTTCTCTAAAAATTAAGTCAAGCCTCCTAAGAAACTGTCATAGCCGAGCCACACTATGCCTAGGTTGAGACATCTTGGCCTTCTAATCCTACAAAATCCATTTTTGATTAAGGAAAATCAAAGAACCGGACTTGTTTCTAATTATAGTGGAGGATCGGGTCAAGTTAGTAAGCTTTTGGTAGCTTTTGGTGAGTTAAAGCTCGCCCCTTTACTGAAATTTCTATTTCTATTTATGATGTGAAATGATTGTAAATTCATCGCTTATTTAGGAAAATATGGTTTTGATTTCATTATACATGTGTATGCTTGGATATACATTGGTTTAGACCTGTGAATAAAAGTTAAAAATTAGTGAAGTGCAAGTTACGACCTTGCTTATATCATGATGTTATATATATATATATATATATATATATATATATATATATATATATATATATTTGTGTGTGTGCGCGCACGCGCGTGCATGTGTGTTTGCAAACATACATACAATGTTGTAGGATAAGAAGAAATTAGCACTTGATTTGTACTTCAACAGAAATCAAAATCCCTTGCTTTCTTACTTGTTTACTTACGGATTCTCTGAGAATTTTTTTTAGATCTTTAAACTTTTGTTTTTATTTCCCAAAGATATATTCAAGTTTATAAAAGTAAGACAAAGCATAAAGCAAAAAATTTTGAAATTGATTCGGAGTATGAATCAACTTTTGAAATTACGGGTCATATAACAATAGTCGTTATGAATGCAATTCGTAAAACGAACTCTTTTTGCAAAATTAAAAAGATGTTTTCACTTAAATATCCTTTGAAATGTGTTTTCAAATTTTTTTTAAGGATAAGTAATGATTATTATTTTATTAAATAATTATTTATTTAATGATTAATTAATTAATTAAGGTAATTAGTACTTAATTGTGTTCATCAAGTAAGTTAATTATATTTTGTTAATTAAAGGTTAATTATTATCTAATCATTATTCAAGGGTAAATTATTATTTATTTATTAAAGATTGATTATTAATTAGTTATTTATTTATAAATGGGTTTATATTTCAAATTTAAAATATTATTTTAAAAACAAACTAATGGCTGCCGTTATCACTACGCCATTTTTCGATCACTCTCTTTCCCCTCCATTTTCTTTCTCCACCACCGCCCCTTCTTCCTAATTCTTGCCGCTCTCCTCTGATGGCGAAGAATCGTAAGAATAAACCAAGGTTAGCTGCTTTGTTTGGTCCTTCTCGCTTACTAGATCTGGCCGTTTCCTCTATAAATCGGAGTCGACTCCATCATCATCGGCTACGGCTTCGTTAACTGACAATGTCCACAACCTTATGCCGCATTCGATTCAGTCAACCTCCCAGCCTCAAGTCACTTTTTCTGCTTGTAACAATCATGCTCTCCTCAAGATGGTCAGAAAAGAATATGACAGCACTACTGCAGAAAAGAAGGGAGGAAAGCAATCTGATTGAAGGAAACAGGGGGGCCAGACTTCATGGTTGAACTGCACATTATTAGCAGGGATGTAGAAGTAGTTATATGTCTTGATTCTGGGTATGAGGGAGTGTATATACGTGCATGCTGCTGTGCAATAGCTAGGAAGTTTGTATGGGCTGTTAATGGGCTTTGTATATTGGGTCCTTTATGTTGTGAGACTGTATAAATACAGTGTAGTATCTGTTATTGTAGAGAGTGAAGAAATTTGAAAGCAATAAAAATTCATTTTGTGTTGTACTATGCTGTAGCCTACTGATTTTCATCTTCTAGTTTGTACCTCTTTCTGTTTCTTTCATTTTTTGATACTTAGAATAATCAAAGTGTTAGCTTTTGTCTTAGGATAGTTACAGTTCTTCATTTCAGGTTATATGCTTTCTTACCTTCCTGTTCATGCATTTGTTTCAGTTAGTTTCTTTACAAGTCTGTAAATTGTTCTTGAATCTGCACTTTGTTGTTCATATTAATTTTCCATTTCAGTTGATGAATCTTGTCTTTGTTTCTCCAGTTTATTGCAATCTGTAGTTGATCAGTTTTCAATTCTTGATATTAAATATTTTGGATTACATTTCTGCTACAAATTCTGTAATTTTCAATTGTAAATTCTTAGAAAGACAATTTGTTTTCAATTCCATCTTGAATTTGCAATTTCTTGTATCAGTTCATATATGCTCTGTTGTTCAAATTCTTGTTTCTGCCCATATCCATGGTCCTGTCATGTTTATCCCGAGAAAATTCTGCATATTCCCTACTACTTGTTCGATTCATTATTACATCATGTCAAGTCTTTAAATTCTTGAATTTGAATAACTCCCACCAATTGTAAGAAAACCTTTCTGTTATTTTGCTGCACTATTATCAGTTCTTGTTTCTGTCAATTCTTGATTTTCTTGATCACTGCATTCATATCTTGTGCACAAATATCTTCCACTTTTCATTTTATAATTTCCTATACTCAAGTGTGAACTACTGTTAATCAACTACTACATTCGAGTCAATTCTTGAACCAATTCGTTGGCTTAAGCTACAAGCAACCCTGAGTAACACTTTCCTGTGTGCATGATATAATTGTGCACGTTTATCTGCTTCTTCCTCTTCAAGCAATTCCACAAACACTTTTGCAAACTTGTCGAACACCTTCTACTTCACTAAAAATAACACTCCACCTTCCATGGCGACTAATCAAAACCCACCAAAGCCTTCCAATTTGGTATCAGAGCCTGTCGTAGAGTTGAGTTTCAACTCAAATCCACAGTTCGATCCTGAAAATTCGGGAAATCCAGTGCAAGAAGCCATTCCAGATCAAGATTCTGATCATCAGTGGCAATGGCAACATGAGTACAACAACAAAAATGATGCTCTTATGAATAGCCTCATGCAGAAAATTGAGGGTTTAGGAAATGTTTTGAATGTGTTGGCGCGGCAACAATATCGAGAGCAGGCATCCTCTTTAGTACCTCCACCTCCTCAAGTCACTGCATCATCACCATATTATCAAAATGTTCCTCATCCTGGTACGTCGATACAAAATCAAAATCCAAACCCTAGAAATATGGCTCCTCCTAATAGACCGAATATACCACTACCAAGAAACTATCCTACTTATCCACCAAGAAGTAATCCTATGCAAATGAACACTCCTCTGAGGCCACAAGAACCACCACCTCAACCAAGAAACTACTACCCCAATTATCCTATTCATGATCAGCCCAACCCTTACTATTCCCCGGCTTACCACCAGACCATTCCCACCATGAAATTGGACTTCCCTATCTTCACGGGTGATGAGATTGTTACAGATTGGTTAAGACAAATAGAGCAGTACTTTCGCTTCCATCATACTGACGTAAACCAATGGGTTGAAATTGCTTCGTTTTCGTTGAGAAAGGAAGCTTTACAATGGTATCACTGGTATACCAATACCATAGAGAATCATGAGTTGTGGCCAGTGTATAGAGAAGAGATCCTGGTGAGATTTAACACGGAAGAAATGGAGCGACCCTGTGAAGCTTTATCCAAGCTGAAGTAGTACACTACTGTTAGAGCATACCTGAGTAGATTTGAGCAGTTGCAGGCTGTGATTGATACACTACCTTCTATATTTTTGCTAGACTGATTCATTGGAGGGTTAAAAGAAGAAATTCGATATGACGTATTGACATCTAGACCTCATGATTTCAGAGAAGCTGTTGCTTTGGCCAAGATGTTTGAATGTAAGTATATGCAAGTAAAGAAAGGAACCAAAAACAGTAATCCACCTTTGTCAAAAACTACCCAAGTTGCTCCCACTTCATCTACTAAACCTTTACCAAGTCACCAACCTACCCCAAACCCTAAAGAAACCATTACCCCTGTGGAAAACTCAGCACGAACTAAAGGCCTCACCCCTGTTGAAATTGTTGAAATGAGGAAACAAGGGTTATGTTATGGGTGTAAACAGAAGTGGCATAGGGACCACAAATGCCCTACTCCCCGAGTGTATGTGCTAGAAGGTATGATGACCCTTAAGGATGAAGAAACAAAAGACCATGTGATACAGGAGTTGGGTGAGGCAGAAGAAGAATCGGCAGTAGAAGAGACACTTTCCATAACACTCCAAGCCATGTGTGGCATTCCAGCATTATCCACTATCAAGATTCAAGGAGTTATTAATAAAAGACCAGTGCAAATCTTAATCGACTCGGGGTCAACTCACAGCTTCATCAATGAGGAGTTGGCCAGAAAACTCAAACTGAAAATAGATGAGTCCAAAGTGTATGAAGTGACAGTAGCTAATGGTGAAAAATTAAATGGATCAGGAGTTTGTAAAAATGTATTGTTGAAATGCCAAGGATGCAAAATGATGGTTGAATTGCTTCTGCTACCTTTAGAGGGTTGTCAAGTAGTCCTTGGTGCTCAGTGGATGAGAGGTCTAGGTGAAGTTACTTTGAATTTGGAGCACTTGCAGGTGAAGTTTCATTATAATAACAAATTGTACATATGGTAAGGCATCAAACCAGATGAAGTAAAAATGATTGATAAAAAGACAATGGATAAAGAGAGTTCTCATGCCCAAACCACCATGTTATTATGCCTTCACATGTCACCTACCCATGAACCTGATTCCAATCTTTCTCCTGCCATTGTTGAGCTCCTCCAAAAATTCCCTATGATTACCACTGATAAACCACCTTTCCCACCTCAAAGAACCCATGATCACAAAATTCCACTTCAACCTAACACCAAACCTATCTGCATGAAGCCCTACAGACATTCATATCACTTGAAAAATGAACTGGAAAGAATCATTGAAGACATGTTAAATACTGGACTTATTAGGCCGAGCACTAGTTCCTACTCATCCCCAGTTGTGATGGTTAAAAAGAAAGATGGCACTTGGAGGCTATGCATTGATTACAGAAGCTTGAATTCACATACTCTCAAAGACAAGTTCCCTATTCCCTTGATTGACGACCTTTTTGACGAATTACAGGGCTCTAACTGGTTTTCTAAGCTTGATCTGAGGTCAGGCTATCATCAGATACGCATGGATGAATCAGATATTCACAAGACAGCCTTCAGAACACATCATGGCCATTATGAGTTTCTAGTGATGCCATTTGGTCTAGTTAACGCTCCTTCTACATTTCAATCTTTGATGAATGACATTTTTAAGTCATACTTGAGAAAGTTTATATTGGTGTTTTTTGATGGTATATTAGTGTATAGCAAAACTTGGGTTGATCATCTACAGCATCTTGAACAAACATTCCAAGTCTTGCAGGAGAACATATTAGTGGTAAAGCTATCCAAATGTAATTTTGCTAAGGAGACTCTAGATTACTTGGGGCATGTAATTTCTTCTAAAGGCTTAGCGGTTGACCCTACAAAGATTCAAGCAGTACTAGAATGGCCCCTACCACAAACATTAAAGGCACTGAGAGGATTTTTAGGACTTAGTGGATATTATAGAAAGTTTATAAAAAACTACGGGGTAATAGCCAAACCTATGACAGAAATGTTGAAGAAAAACTCTTTTAAATGGGATGACACCTCCAGACAGTCCTTTGAACAGTTGAAGCGATGTTTGATTAATCCACCTATCCTAGCTATGCCAAATTTCAACCTACCCTTTGTTTTGGAATGTGATGCTAGTGGACATGGGGTGGGTGCCGTGTTGTCTCAGGAGAATAGGCCTATTGCATATTTGAGTAAAGCCTTACATGGGAGGAACTTAGCTTTATCTACTTATGAAAAGGAGTTGTTAGCTATTATCATAGCCACCAAGAAATGGGGTCAATACTTGTTAGGGAGACAGTTTGTAATTAAGACAGATCATCATAGCCTTAAATACCTCTTGACACAAAAGCTACACACTGGGTTGCAACACAAGTGGCTGGCCAAGTTGCGTGGCTTTGATTACATAGTGGAGTACCGCAGTGGAAAGGAAAATATAGTAGCAGATGCTTTGTCTAGACGAGATGAAGTAGAGGGAGAATATGGTAGTAACAGTGAGCTATACTTGCAGTCTGTCACCAAGGTACAAGCTTCTTGGTTTCAGGAAATTAAAAAAACTTTGCATTCTTCAACTTGGTACAAGCAACAGTTGCTAAAGCTACAAAATCAGACCCCACCTAACATTAAGTATAAAGTAGTGGATGAAGTCATCTTTCATAAAGGCAAGTTGTTGATAGATCATAACATACAGGAATTACTACTGCCACTAATAAAGGAGCATCACTCATCTCCTCTGGGAGGACACTCTGGCATCAAGGCTACCCTTAAAAAAATTAAATAAGTTTTCTATTGGAAGCAGATGAAAAGGGATGTTGAAGCTTTTATCAAGACTTGTGATGAATGTCAGAGGAATAAAGAGGAAAATATACTTGTCCCCGGGCTTCTGCAACCACTGCCTATTCCAGAGAGAATTTGGATTGATATATCCATGGATTTTATCACTTGCTTGCCAAAGAGTCACAGGTTCACCGTCATATTTGTGGTAGTTGATAGGCTGAGTAAATATGCCCATTTTTTTCCTTTGAGTCATCCCTTCACAGCCAAAGAGGTAGCCACTGTTTTCTTTGATGGTGTCTTCAAATTACATGGTCTACCTAAGTCCATAGTGAGTGATAGGGATGTTGTATTTACAAGCAAGTTTTGGCAGGAATTGTTCAAGTTACAGGGATGTACTTTGAAGTTGAGCACTGCCTATCACCCTCAAAGTGATGGCCAAACTGAAGTGGTAAATAAAATTCTGGAATGTTACTTGAGATGTTTCATTTGTCACAAGCCACAGGAGTGGGTGAAGTGGCTGACAGTAGCAGAATATTGGTACAATACTACATGGAAAACTTCCACTAATACGACCCCATACAGGGCAGTGTATGGTGTAGATCCCCCAAACTTGTTGTCATACGTGCCTAACACAGCCAAAGTGGAGCATGTAGAGGAAGTACTATACTCTAGAGACATCATCATAGAGTTTCTGAAGGATAGTATTAAACTTGCGCAAGGTAGAATGAAGAAATATGCTGACAATAGGAGAACGGACAGAGAATTCAATCAAGGGGACTGGGTGTATTTAAAACTCCAACCACATAAACAGATTACTGCAAGACTTCAGCGAACTCACAAGTTATCTCCAAAGTACTATGGGCCATATATGATACTTGAGAGAATTGGAAAGGTTGCCTACAAGTTACAGTTACCAGATGAAGCAAAGATACACCCAGTATTCCATGTGTTGCAACTAAAGAAGAGGCTGGGAAATGATATAGTATTGCAAGACAGCTCACCTAGCTTCGTTGAAGAACTTGTGGAGCAACCTGAAGCTATACTTGACAGGAGAATAGTTCCCCGTGACAATAATGCTGTGGTGAAAATATTAGTGAAGTGGAAAGACAAGCCTATAGAAGATGCTACATGGGAGGATTACTAGACTACTATTCACAAATTTCCTACGTTGGACCTTGGGACAAGGTCCATTCTTGAAGAGGAGGGGAGATGTAACAATCATGCTCTCCTCAAGATGGTCAGAAAAGAATATGACAGCACTACTGCATAAAAGAAGGGAGGAAAGCAATCTGATTGAAGGAAACAGGGGGGCCAGACTTCATGGTTGAACTGCACATTATTAGAAGGGATGTAGAAGTAGTTATATGTCTTGATTCTGGGTACGAGGGAGTGTATATACGTGCATGCTGCTGTGCAATAGCTAGGAAGTTTGTATGGGCTGTTAATGGGCTTTGTATATTGGGTCCTTTATGTTGTGAGACTGTATAAATACAGTGTAGTATCTGTTATTGTAGAGAGTGAAGAAATTTGAAAGCAATAAAAATTCATTTTTGTGTTGTACTGTGCTGTAGCCTACTGATTTTCATCTTTTAGTTTGTATCTCTTTCTGTTTCTTTCATTTTTTGGTACTTAGAATAATCAAAATGTTAGCTTTTGTCTTAGGATAGTTACAGTTCTTCATTTCAGGTTATATGCTTTCTTACCTTCCTGTTCCTGCATTTGTTTCAGTTAGTTTCTTTACAAATCTGTAAATTGTTCTTGAATCTGCACTTTGTTGTTCATATTAATTTTCCATTTCAGTTGATGAATCTTGTCTTTGTTTCTCCAGTTTATTGCAATCTGTAGTTGATCAGTTTTCAATTCTTGATATTAAATATTTAGGATTACATTTCTGCTACAAATTCTGTAATTTTCAATTGTAAATTCTTAGAAAGACAATTTGTTTTCAATTCCATCTTGAATTTGCAATTTCTTGTATCAGTTCATATATGCTCTGTTGTTCAAATTCTTGTTTCTGCCCATATCCATGGTCCTGTCATGTTTATCCTGAGAAAATTCTGCATATTCCCTACTTCTTCTTCGAGTCATTATTACATCATGTCAAGTCTTTAAATTCTTGAATTTGAATAACTCCTACCAATTGTAAGAAAACCTTTCTGTTATTTTGCTGCACTATTATCAGTTCTTGTTTCTGTCAATTCTTGATTTTCTTGATCACTGCATTCATATCTTGTGCCCAAATATCTTCCACTTTTCATTTTATAATTTCCTATACTCAAGTGTGAACTACTGTTAATCAACTACTACATTCGAGTCAATTCATGAACCAATTCGTTGGCTTAAGCTACAAGCAACCCTGAGTAACACTTTCCTGTGTGCATGATATAACTGTGCACGTTTATCTGCTTCTTCCTCTTCAAGCAATTCCACAAACACTTTTGCAAACTTGTCGAACACCTTCTACTTCACTAAAAATAACACTCCACCTTCCATGGCGACTAATCAAAACCCACCAGAGCCTTCCACTGCTTGTGCGCTTAACCCTATTACGGCATTCGCTGCTACCCTAGCAACTTCTCCAGTGAGTTCATTCCCACTGTCAGGTATCGCAAATGTTAACCATCTCCTATATCACACTTGCTATTGACTGTTGGTGATAGAGTTAGTACTAGAGTGGAACAATCTATTATGTCGAGTGGTGTCTCTCCTTTTGTCTTGGCTGAAAATGTTATCTCAGGTTCCGGCCACTTTGTAGTAGACTCGTCTACTGTTGAATGTCTACAAATTGAATCGATTGGTTGTGATTTTGCAACTTTGCTACATTCGACCGAAATCAATTTAACTACTAGGGATGCTCCTAATGCTGTAGTAGTTCGTGATATTGAGTCAGAGTTGCATAATTCGCTAGCCCTTGATTTTGGTGATCGAAATAATATAGACAATTTTGAATTGTATGATGCTCATTTATGTGATAAGAATGCCAGGCAGTGAGTTGAGCCTGCTCCTTATACTAGTGTTATTTCAAATGGGGTTTTTGCCAACGTCGATAACATCCCTCATATTGTTAAGCCAGTATGGTCCTCTTTATTTAAATCATTGCCTCGAATTGCAGGGGAATTCTCCCTGTAGAAATTTAACACTCAAGTCCTTGATGGTTCAAATGTGATCCCTCCTACTGTGCTTCAGGAGGCTGTCAACCATTGGTATGAACACCTTGTAGGATTTTTTTCAAGATGGTTCTTCTTCATATTTGGCTGTTCGTGAGCAATGTAGGAGAGCATGGAAATTGAAAGGTTCACTTAACGTCCAATATATTAATTCCTTTTTTCATTTTCCATTTTGACAATAAGGAAGACAAACTTATGGCACTAGATACTAGTCCTCTCATTATTGAGGGAAAACCTTTTATTGTGACTCCTTGGAGTGTTAGTATAGACAATGCTAGAGAGCAGATTCTATTGATTACGATATGAGCCACTTACTCCAATATTCCGTCTTTCCTCCAATCTCTGCTTGGTCTGAACTGGCTTGCAAGCCTTATTGGGGATTTCAAATCTTTGATGCGAACATGGTCGCGTGCAAGAATTTACTACATGTTAAGGCTTTGATTGAAATAACCCTAACAAATCCGCTACCGTCGATACTGAAAGTAAGAATCATGGAAGGTCACGAGGTGGAGATAAAAGTAAATTACAGTTGAAAGCCTGGTATATATACTAATTGTTAGTCATTTGGACATTATGTAGAGAAGTGTTCTAGGATTGCTACTCACCTCCCACCCTCAAAGTCCCTTCCCTAGGCCAGAAATGAAATGGGTCCTCAAGGTTAGCTTACCGCCTGTTCCTGCTATATCTGTATCTCCTACTATGGAGATAGTCTCGGAATCATTAGCTGTCTCTGATGATGAGGTAATTTACTGGGAACTTGACGAATTTTCATGGGTACATGAGGAAACGGAAATGAGGTATGATCTACGGAGGCATAATTATCATATGTTCTTAGGTGACCAAGATGAGTCTAGGAGGCTGGTGTATCATGTTGAGGGTGAAGGACTTTCCCTGTCGACCACTGGTATTGCTGGTGCATGTAATTGGTGGCAATTCTTTGATCCTACAAGGGACCAGATTTATCTCTACTCTCCTCTTTCGAGGTCTTATGATCCGAATCTGGCAACATTCTTTTCTGCTATTTAGCATGTTAGTAGCCCTGGTACTAATGTTGATATCAGTAATGACAAGGGAGACTTACATCCTACTGAGCTATCTTAACTCTTTGTCTAGCTTTTATTTTATTTCAGTTTCTGTGCTAGTAGTCTGGCCACTATAAAAGCAGTCTTGGTTGTTCTGTGCATGTGCAAAACACACGTTTCTTATTTATATACATAGTGGCACAACCCACTATAAAGCCGGCTTAGCTTTGCTAAAATAATTATTAATTAATTACGAATTAAGTTAATTAATTTTTAATTAAGACTCAATTAGATTTAGTTATTATTAAATGAAGGCTTAAATTATTGACTAATTATTAATTAAGGACTAGTTATTTATTTAGTTATTATTCAAGGATTAACTATTATTTTAAATATTTATTTAATAATTATTATTTAATAGTTAATTATCATTTAATTATTAATTAAATATTTAATTATTATTAAATAAAAAGTTTAAATGTCATTTAATTTTTAGGTAAATGTTTTGAGGTTTTGAACTACTTTATTTTTTGAAGATCGGTTTTGTCTTAAATTAACTTTGCTTTAAAGAATGTTTTTAAATCTATGATATTTCTTTGTTGATTACTCTTGAATAACCCCTAATTGAATATGAAATCCAATTACATTTATTTAGTAGAATAAAACACAACTCTAGTAAGTTACTATATAATTAATATCTGTTTAAAATCAGTTCTGCCTTAATTCACCAAGTAGATTATATTGACATCTATTACGCAGAAAAATCCACTTTCTGCTGTATTGTTAACTTGAACATTTGCCCATATGTTGATTGATTATATTATTGGATGATTTCCTTTACATGTCTGCTTGTTATGTAATATTATGTTATAACTTGGATAAGTTAAACCCAATTGAATGAGCCATTGTGGACACTATGCCTCCTTCTGATTTTACAAAGTTCAATATTCCATTTTATCCTTTTTGAAATGTTTTAATGTTTATTATTATTTTAAATATGATATTTAAAGGATAGCTAAATAACCACTTTATTAAATGTTTTAAGTTTATTTAAGCTTTTTAAATGATCGTTTAAAATCAGTGTTTTGTTAATATGGTTTAAAAATAATTAAATGAAGAATTATTTAATAATAACTTGTTTATTGAAAGGTGTTTTAAATAATTTATTTATCAAAGGAATTTTATGGATTAATTTTATTAATGGAGTTTTGTTTTAAATAAAGATGTTTTATAAATGATTGGAGATTCATAAACAGTGGTATAAATTGTTTTGAATATTTATAAAATAAGTTTTAAAAAATAATTTGGAGTTTTGGTAAACGAAATATTATGTACAAAAGAGATTTGTTAAAAGGATTTATTAAAGGAAATTTATTAAAGAATTTGAGATTTGATTTCCTTTAAACAACCTTCATAATTCTGGTGGTATGGACATTCATTTCACACTTAACACCAAAGGAATATTGTTTAAGGTTACTTTATCTCCAATTTAAATAACATTTTGTTTTGGTTCTTTGATATGATTTGTAAATGAGAAACCTTTCATAAATGTTTTGTGAATATACTTTTTCAATGAGATAAGTATATAGATGTTTTTGATAAACGCTTTTGAAAAGAGATTTTAATAAATGAAAGAATTGCTTTGAGGTTTGATGGTTGCTGTGGTAATTCAATCTCTCAATTATTATTGTTTGTTTATTTGATAGTTAAATAAGTAACCATAAAACCTAGACTTATTTTGACTCATAAAGTATGATTGTATATTCGTGTTCCCCGGTAAGGACTCGAATACTTGTTGCATACGTCCAAAGAACTGGGACAGAGTTAACTGGAAATTATCGCTTAGTCTGGAGATACCAGTTTTTGGATTTATCCGAACCACTCCAAACTAATAACGTTCATGATGAAGTATGATATGGAGCTATACTATTCTTCCAGCGTGATTCCAAATGGAAGATAGTAAAATTTTGAATGCTTCTTCAATCCCGGAATAACTTGTATGGATGAATTGTAGCATTCCATCTCTACTTGGAGGGCAGTGTTAGCTTTCCGAGATGGTATGTTAGTAGAAGTGGTAAAAGCGTAGCCTCAAGCCTCATAACCCTAAAGAATGGCTAAAACAGGGTATGCAGCAGAGCCATGTGGTTAGCTACCATTAGGAGCTGTCATCCCATTCTAGATTATCTCTTGGAGTTGTTTTGCACGTAGGCATTGAGGGGCAAAGTAAAGAATCCTCGGTGTCAAAAGGTGAGGTAATCCGGCTTGTCATGTTGAAGGGGCAGGCGAGCTCTATGTAGCAGAGGGGTAGATGCGTTTATAGACCTCTGATACAATTTTTAGAGGTGTATCATCGAAAGGTAGTCCCTTACTTTACCATCGTTGGAACCCATTCTCCAATGCGAACCTTTATAGATTGAGATGTGCCCAACTATGTTGAAATGTGAGATGCAAGCATTTCAGCTATGTTTAACATTTATTTTAAACCTAGACATTATGATAATATTAATGGATTTTTATAATAAAATGTTTTGGTTATCATAAGGTAAAATCCATCTGTGTTTATGTGCGACGTGGTCTTACGAGGTACTTTTTTTAAAGTTTTTTCAAATATAGTAAACCATATGATTTGTTTTGAGCATTTCTCAAGCTAGTTTTACTAGAGTGGCCTGGGCAATTTTTTCCTATAATGCTGTCAGGTCAGCTCGAGCATATTTTTCAGTTCGAGATGGATTCTTTGGAGTTTCAAAGAGATGAGCTAGATTCTCCAAGATGTATTCACGTTTCCTATATTCTTCCGGTGTTATTTTGTTCTTGATGACTGTTGTTGTATTTATTAAAAATTGTAAGGACATGTTGTTATAACCGTGTAGGCTGACAATAAGTCAATTCACTCTGATGTTGTGTGTAATAAAATGACTTTTTAATTAAAGACTTTTTCATATTATATATTACGTCACTTTTTTTGAGATTTTGTTCTACCTATTCTTCACCATAAACAATCTGTCTTTCAGACATTTAAATGATCGACACATGAATATCGAGAATGTATTAAGTGTCTTCTTTTGGTGTATGAAAGATAGATCATTACAGTTCGATTTGGGTTTGAGATATTAAGTGATTAATTTAGGGTTCGCCTCTCTCCTATAAAGGAAGTACTAAGTAACCTAATGAGATTTCCAAACAATGTCGGCTAGAAAGTACCAGTAAGGAGTCCGCCTAGGGGTTAGGTATTAAATGGAAAATGCCTACTGTATATAGGTGTTAAATGGTCAGATGCCTGCCTAGTACTTATTAATGCGGTATTAAGTGGCTTGGGTATAGTCTCTCACATTGCTAAGACTTTAATAATGATTGATGCGCTAGTGGTATGGCTATTGCAAATTATTGGGCCATAGATAGTAGTCAAAGGTCTATGTGGCTAGGACCAATAGACCAATAATGACGATCCTAGAAGTCCACATTAGTAATAGGTCTTAAATGATGGAGTCTACCTCGATTGAGGTCTTAAATGGGAAAGTTTGCTTATTTCTCTTTTAAAAGTATTATGTGGTGATAGTAGAAGCTCGCTTCATATTTAGAAGTATTATGTGGCAAATAGGTATAGAAGTATTGGGTGGTTAATAAGGCTTCGTCATTATTTTGTACCTCGAAAATAGGTAGATAAGTAATCGTGCATGCAATGCAAGGTTAGATTAGAATTGCTAACCTTAATAGACATAACAACTAATTGGAAATCAATCGGTATATATTTATTTTATGGACAGTTTATAGATTTTCCAATCACCGGAATATTGTTCTGACCCCTTCCTCATTACAACCCACATGATAAATTTAGAGTATGTTTAGTTGTTGGAGAAGTCTTATTTTCTCTCACGTTCAATGCTAACGTGACAATATGCTATCCAAGGAATACCATTAATTCCAAGGTAGTAGTCATAATCATTCTTATCCTGTAGTTGTTTTCGCTATGAGTTTTGTTTTCTATCAATCTCTGATAATGCTCATGTTTATTTGTAGGTACCCAATCTAACGATCTATACTTTGATGGACTTCAATTTCGTTTTTTATCAAAATTTAGGCCCATTAATGTATGAGTTGTCACATTAATGAGGAATATGAGTTGGCCAAGTGGTGAGTATCTTTTCATCCATTCAACACCATTACAATCAACATCTGTATATTGAATTTGACATGGTTTGGCACTGTGGCTGTGTCCAAGCTTCTGTAAAAGGAAACTACATGCAATTGGAGATCAAGATGCCTCGGTTGAAAAACACACTAGCATAATCCATGGTAAAATTCTACCGGAAATAATAAGTAACAAAACACATTGACATTCATCATCATTTTCTTCGTGATAATATTGAAAAGAATTTAATAAATCTAGAATTTGTTTCTTCTGATAAACAATTGGCAGATATATTTACAAAACCTTTAAATGAAAATACTTTCATTCATTTAAGAAGAGAACTTGGTATTCTTTCATTTAAAAATTTATAAAATTATATATATATATATATATATATACTTTTATGACCTCTAATAACTCAATCTTAAAACAAAATATGTAAATCAAATTTTTATCAAAATAAATATAAAAATTTTAAGACTACTAGCAAGATTTGAACTCATAACCTCTCCTATATGATTCACATACTTCTACCATTTGAGCTATGAGTGTTTCTTATCTCACCTAGAAGTTTGGTTTTATTTGTTCAATTTTTATTTTTATTTTTAAAAAAAAAATTTATATACCAAAGCCACCAGGATTTGAACTCAAGACTTCCAGCTGATAGTTCAATAAATTACCAGCTAAGCTATACATGTTTTTCTGCTGAACCATATGCTTTAAATCACTTTAAGCCGCTTATTTTTAAAATTAATTTTCATCCACTGTTCTAATCTCTGGTTATTAATCAATAGTTTCTTATAACCATTGAATATAAGCTCAATTGCAACTATATAAATCACACTTTTCACCTTTCATATTCACATTACAAATTATTTCAAACAAGCTTTTCAAATTCAAGCTTCTCAACAATGGCATCTCAAAACTCTTATGATTCATCAAACTCAAAACTATCCTTTGCTACTCCAACTTCCTCTAGTAGCTATAACTCATCTAGCAATTCTACACCATCATTACCAACTCCGACCCCTGTTCATGAACCGAGAAGAAATCACACCGGATTTTCACCTAAACCAAAGAAGTCTAGAAGATCTTTGTTCCTTTCACCAAAAACTAAAGGGAAAATTGATGAAATACATCATTATCAACAGGAGCAAGTTAATCTACAAAGAGAAATGTTCTATGAACAACGAATGAATTCAAATTGCCTTAGTCTTATTGAGTCAATCGCTCTTAAATTTTATGGAAAATCGGCCAAGCATGATGTTGTTCAACCTTCATCATCCCATCGGCCAAGCTCTTCTGGATGGAACAAATGGGAACAAACTTCACCTCAACATCAGGCATCTCCAAATTGATGGGAGATAACATGACGGAACTGAAATCTAGTCTCCTTCGTCCAAAAGCAGAGTTGTTCACAAAGCTCTCATGAGGAGTATATTACCAAGAACTGGGTCATATGAATTAATCTACCCAGAAAACATCAAAGCTCTATATGCGGTTTGGGGAGGAATTCAGGTAAATTGGCTACGAAGGATATTGGACGAGTTTCTCACTTTCAACAATGGTACTATGAAAACAATTTATTTCGATGAATATATCATGCGATTGCTTTTAAATGTGGGTACCCCTCAACCGGAATCCAAAACTTCTTCCATTGGAGTTATCAATATTCACACATTAAGTCTCATGAAACTACCATCCGCTCCACCAACTTTTACCTCCTTTGAAGAATGGCATCCACAGCAACATCAACGATCATCAGGCGGGCCAGTTATTCGAGAACGTGCTTCTCATCCCGAAGAAGACGAAGAAATTCGTCTTGCAACTTCAGCTAGTTTACGAGAATCCGTTGAAATTCTTTCTAAGAATCAACAAATATTAGGATCTCGCTTAAAGAAAGTGGATAAAAAATTGGACAAAGTAAAAGGATTCTTCTCTATTCTTTGGGATGCAATTTCATATTCCACTTCCACAACTGCCTCTTCCATAGCTCATGGTAAATGACCAGAACCAAGGTTTACATGGTCAACTTCTAAAGAGCATACTAGTAGTGATACTAGTGGCACAGGCAGTGGTGCTCATGGAACTTCTAGGCCTGGAAAAGAACCTGCACCAGAGGAAGATTTCGATTGACATCTTGATGAGTAGGTTTTGTGATGAGTAAGTTGGGTATGCATTATCTATCTATAGTTTTATTTTAAAATTCGTACATATTTGAATCTTGTCTTAAAATTCGTAACTTATTAAGACTTGTACTAAATAGTCTCACTTTTATTTTTATTTTATTTTTCTCTTTACATTTATATATTATGATGTGTCTCCTTTTTGTCGATGACAAAGGGGGAGAAAAGTATGTGCACTAACATATTTGATGCAGGAAAAAGATATCATACATTCAGGGGGAGAAAAAAACAAAAAATTTCTCCGAAAATTTATACAGGTTGTCATCAATCAAAAAGGGGGAGAATGTTGAATCACTAGTTTTGATTCATGACAAATCAGTTCAGAGGCCAAGAAAAGAATTTATATTCATACATAACAAAAAAAAGACAACAGAGGATCAAGGCTACAACTCTATGCTTAAAGTAACTATTATTTGTGTTGAGTCTTAGTTATATGTTAAAATCAAACCTCAAGTTTTCAACGTTTTCAAATTTTTTTTAAAAAGAAACTCATTGTGCAAAATTTGCACAGCCAGTCGACTGACTGGTTATGCCAGTCGACTGACTGTGCATATGCACAGTCGTGAACACTATTTTAAATTTTAAAACGTACATGGTTTTTAAAATTTCAAATACCAGTCGACTGACCGCAATCTCCAGTCGACTGAACCGACTTCAACTGCAAATTTTCTGAATAGACATCTTCTTCCATGAAGAGTTGCAAACCATCAAAAATTGTCTCTCTTGGCTGAAACTCTTCACCAAGGGTTGCAGTTTTCTGATAATTATATATAGGAGTTCCCTCTTCTTCAAAAATTACCAATTTTCTAATTCAAACTCTCTATTTCTCTCTCGTGATTATTCTAAGTGCTCTCATACTTTCAATTGCTTTGAATCTTTGAGTCATACTCTATATACTTTGATTCTTAGCAATATTCTTCCCTCTCAAATCTTCACATACTACTTATATACTTGAGGAATTGATTATAGGAAGTTTGTAATCTTAATTGACAAATCAGTGTTATCAAGAACACACTTAGTCAACTACTTTCATAGTTTGTTAAAGACCTGTTCTACTGCTCAGGCAAAGGAAAGTCCTCTTCTGCTGCTGAGGCAAAAATCCTGTTCTGTTGCTCAGGTGTCTGTTCCGCTGCTCAGACCTATTCCTCCGGGTTAAGTGAGGGTATTGTTAGTTAAAGCCAGAAGTTAGTCTGGGACTGGACGTAGGACGGTGCTCCGAGCCAGTATAAAATCTCTGGTGTCATTTTACTTACTGCATTTATTTACTATCTATACTCTGTGTTACTGTTTATCCATATTATACGGTCCCATATACTTTCAATAGGTCCAGATCTGCCGTTGAAGTATGAAGTAGCCACAACTCTATACTATTGCACATCTATTACTTTATATTAAAGTATGAACTTCCCCAAACTGATGTGGACTCCTCCGCTTTTCTCATTTCAAAATACCACTTCATTATCCGCTTCCGCGTTATTTTTCCCTACTATTGCTTGCAGTTTTTTCCCCTACCTCATCTCGAACTGCTACACCACGTGTTGCTGCCAAATCTCTTCTCTTTCCACTTCGTTGCCCTCTTCCTTCCCTAACACAGTACTGCCGAATTCTATCCCTACTCGCCTCCTCCCTCTTCCGATTCACCTCCTCCTCCCCTACCTCGATGTCACTCCGCTACGCCAAATACTCAACCCCGTATGACTCCTTTCCTGCTCAACATCAGTCGTAACCAACTGCCTTTCCGAACCTACAGCTATCGTTCTGGCAATCTTCATGACGACTGCCCAACCTCCTCTGGCCTGCTCTGCCCCCGTCTTTCCACTTACCGCTCGGTCAGCTGTACAGCTAAATGCTTCATTCCGCAACGTATTTGAAGTTTTATTTGCTTCTGGGCCGAATGATTTGCTATCTTCGCTATAGTCTTCTTCCAATAAACAGTGCGAATTTGACAATTTTAATTCCACCCTATGAAATGTCGAATTTGTCTGACTCTATTTTTCATTTATGACGACTTTTTAGATATCTCACTAGTCGACCTTGAGCATACGACTTCAAGTTTTCAAGTCGTATATACTTTTATTGTGCTGTCTCCGTAAAACAAAATTTCCAAATCGACGATTAAAAGATGTAAAGCTTGCATGTAATTGAACCAGTCCTGTTGAATTAAAGAAGACATACAAGTTATTTTGAATGACAGTGTCATTGTGAACTGTGGAATCCTAAGATTTACATGGATTTTCCATAAAGGTTGAAGTTACTCCTATTTTACGTTTGCTTTAGTTGCTCTTTAATTCCATTTTTATTTTTCATTAGTTTAGTGCATGTGAAAATATGCAATTACTAGCATTTGAAAAATATTGTTCATCGTAACATGAATTTGCTTTTTTATGCTATACATCCTTAATGCTTCAATGATTCTCAATTGAAATTGCTTCACCGTCCAAGAAATCCTCGGTCTCATTTATTTTTCCCTTCCTTGATTGTATTGACAGTTAGCATACATAGAGCAATGTTATACTCGGTAAAAATAGTACTTTAACCATGGTTTCTGTATTATACTATTTTATGTATGTGGTTATTATTGTATTTTTATTGCAAATGGTGACATTCAATGTCCCTTTTTTATTCTCACCTTGGTTGATCCATTACAATCAACCAGTCATTTACAGTAGAATTAACTAAATTTTTTTTTTTTTTTTAGATAAAAATTACTTCCCAATGCAACGCTAATCTACACTTTCAATTATTAAAACATGTGTGAACTTATTATAACATTCAATCTTTTATTAGTTGTTTGGATACATATCTCTTGCACACTGAAATTGTTGCTCATCTTATACATAAGCCCAAACACTATGGTTATATATCTTTGTAAGAAACATCTTATTTTGATCCCGTTTGCCCATCATAATTTATAACATGTAAAATGGGTATTTTGATTCGATATTTTGATTAAATAATATTAATATTTTTGGTTGTTGTGAGATAGTTAGAATAAAGTAGTACGAAGAGATGATACTGTAGTTTATTACAATGCGTCTGCTTGATACACTTTGTAACTGCATTGCCTTGAGGTTCAAATCATGTTTCTTTTTATATTTTATTTATCATTATATTTTCAGAAAAGTAACAAAGGCCCGCTAATTCCATCTTTATTAAACTGTAGGATTCTGAAACCTCTTAACTACTGGGTGTGAAAAAACGCAACACAAATTCATTCTTTAGAAGTGTGTGTGTGTCGAATTTCATTTTTTTCAAACGTTCGACGTTGATTCGCAAATTAATACTTGGCTTGAAATAGTCAATTGTTGCGGATTGGATGTCATATCTACATATTTCAGGTTTTTATAGGGATAGCTATTCAATTAAATTTGTGCTTAACTTATAAAGGAATGGTATTGTATACGAGGACGTAAGACTCTCGGCATGTTGGTACGTTGCATGGCAGTGGTTTTTTTAGCACGAAGGCTTAACTATCTCACATCTCAAAAATGAATTATTTTATAGATTACTATACCACTATTCCACCTTGGAATGTTGTTCCAGGGGTAGGATTAACAGAGTAGCATCAATGCTCACTTATTTTATGCCTCTCACGGCTGATATATAGGCAACAAATGCAATCTTTATCTCTTGCTTATCCACGTACATAAGTTGTACCCGTACGTTAGTTGCATTTACCATTTCTACCCTGTTTTTATTTAAATTTTCAATGCTCCTACTACACAGGAAGTCTTTCTATCGTAGTTATATTTTACTGGAAAAGAGGAGATACGAGTGGTATATGTGAAGAAACAGAGAATTGGAATAGCTAATTATCGTCTTTCCTCTCGCCATTTTTATCGTTGATGAGAGGGAGTGTTTTGTGCGTCTGCTAGGGTTTCTTTGCTGTGTTTTGTTATGTTCGGCACTCGAGTTATTTCACCCGTTTATGTTTGGGCTCGGCCCACTTTTAACTCCTTTCAAAAAAAAAAAAAAAATTCGACATCACCTGAATCTGCTGCTGTGAAGTGAAAGAAACAAATTAGCTGGCAAGCGTAAGCATTGATTCTGACATGGTATGAGCTTAATTTCGGTATCTTTTCCTCTCTGCATCTCCGTTTTAAAAGGTTCATTAACTGACTAAATCTCACCGTGGTTGTGGTAATTAAAATTTATACAATCAGGGAAAATAATAACAAAGAGAATAGTTGCTCTCTGTTCGCTAATTATAACAAATACCGTACTTGCATGGCATACAAAATTTATATCAATATTGGACATATAAGTATGTGGTTGATGCCTTATGAATAGAGTTTTCCATAAATTTTGCTTTTACCCTTATTGAATTTCTAACAAAATTTTAATTGTTGTTCGATGTGTGATTACAAAAACCGAGGATTGAATATGTTATACATAATTTATGATCCTTTGCTAAGCATAGAACACAATTTAAAACAGATAAATTACACACATGCAGACAATGAGATTCTAAAGTAGCAATTCAAAGGTTTCTCTTTCGAGCCATGCAAGTTTCCTCGGTATTATAAACTTTTTAGAAAAAATACACTCCGAGTTCTGCAGCCATGACTGCTTATACAAATCTACTAAATAATCCTATCTACGGCCTTGATCAGACCGATAGATCCTCCAATACTTCTCCATCTCATTCTCCTCCACCTCTACCAGATCCATTGCCACAAGAACCACCTCAGTCACTAAAGGTGCCTGTTATTGATTCAGAGGGTTTTTAGATCATCCAGAGCAAGAAATCTAAACAGATGAAAAAGGAATCTGCTTTGTATTTTGCAGAAAAAGGACCCCATCAATCAAATCTGAAACAATTTCCTAATCAGATTCACAGAAAAGCAATTACTCATCATGGATTCTTCAATTCAAGAAATGCAGATAATGAAGGAAATTATGCAAGAAGCATGGCATGAACAAATCAGCATGTTTCTTTCACAGAGAATCAATTCAGAAATCCAAGAAACAATGCAAGAAGCATTCAAAATAATGAAATTGCATCTCAATCTTTTTCTAACCTGATCAAAAACTCTTCATGGCCTGAGATGATAAAAAAGGTGGTTCTACTTCCGATTTTGATCTGAAATATGTGGCACCTTTATCCATCAATGAGAAGAAAATAGTGGTGGTGAGCGCGGAGGCAGTTTTTGCCTATGTATTCGGCAATAGACCTGCTTATTTCAAGGCAGTTATTGTTAGATCATGTAATCCCACTGGAAATTTCGACATCTTTACTCGCAATAATGGTTTCTTCCTAACCAGATTCTTTAATGCTACAGACTGTGACAAGGCAATTAATGGAGGTCCATTCTTCATTAATGGAAAGCTTATTATCATGAAAAAATGGAGCAGTAAAATCAATCTTGACAGGGATATACTCACTACAATGCCTATATGGATTAAATTGCCTGGATTAAATCTCAGATTGCGGGACAGCGAAATTCTAAGTGCTATTGCTAGTGTGGTGGGTACCTCTCTCAAATTAGATGAACACATTGCAAAAGAATCTAGACTTTCTTTTGCAAGAATTCTGGTTGAAATTAATGTTGATACAGACCTACCAAACGATGTTACTATTTCTTTGCATGATGGGGAAAATTTAGTTCAAAATATTGAATATGAATGGGTTCCCCCAAGATGTAAAGTCTATTCCTGTTTTGGTCATTCAATAGAAAGTTGTGATGCTAACTTGGTTTGGAAAGAAAAGCAAGGCAATCTAATAAATATTGAAGTTAACTACAGCAACTTTGCCGAGGAGGGAGATGTTACTACTTGAAACTCATTAACAGATCTTCACAACAAAGAGAATTCAAATTCTTATAATGTTACTTTGGGAAAAAAATACAAATATTGAAGAATCTCTTATCACTCAAAACCCTCCCCTTGAAAATGATTTGCAAGAAGGTATCGAAGACCTGTCACATAAAGGCAAAAAAACTGAAATCATCTCTGAAGCACATACAGGCCCAGAGAAAAGCACTGAAATTTCCACAAATTTACAAGCAAAAGAGGTCTCAGCTGCTACAGAGAATATGAATTTGGATGATGGTTCTTACATTAATAATATCTTAAATAAAGAACCATCTGAAAACCCCAATATTAGTCACCTTGCCTCTCATCTCTCCCCAATTATCAAAAATTCAAATTCCAATTCAAAAGACAATATTCAAAAGGCAGTTAGTATGATTGCAAATTCTGTATCAGCCTCAAGGAAGAGAAAAAAATACAACAAAGACAAGAAGAAAGGCAAAATGAAAAGTATTAAAGAAATAGTAGACAATGGATTCTCTGAAAATTCAGAAGACGGTGAATTCAGAAAGAAATACATCATCAAAAAGCTCAAATGGGAAGATCAGTTAAAAGCAATCAGCAAAACCACATACAAGAAGAAAGGAAAAGGGATAGAAACTTTTGAAGAAGAGAGCAGTCACAGTGCTTAATTGCTGCTACTCCATGTATCCTTTAAGCATCCTTATATTTTATATTAATCTGATTTTTTTTATGTCTATTATCCCTTGGAATGTCAGAGGTCTCAATTCTTCTGAAAGAAGATTGGACCTGTCTTATCTTCTTAGGACTGAAAATCCTAGTATGGTTGGACCGCTTGAACATAAATTAGATGATTATAAGATACAAGATTATTATATCAAATGCTTAAATAATCAGAATATTGTTAATAATAATCAGATGGGAGGAAATGGTAGAATCATGATCATTTGGGATCCTAATATTTGGGATATCACCCAGTATTTTGTTAATTACCAATTTGTCCACTGTAATTGTATTAATAAAGGTGGTTTTCAAATAGAAATTATCTTTGTCTATGCATCAAACAGTGAGTTAGAAAGGAAAAAACTTTGGGAAAATCTTAATCAAATTAACTCTAATATGCATTTTCCATGGATTATTATTGGTGATTTTAATACCATTATGCATGCTCATGAAAAAAGAGGGGGGATCCCTTTTCCTTCTAAAAAACTGGATTTTTTAAGTAACTTTTTACTTAAAACTAGCATTTATGAACCTGTTATTTTTGACAATAAATATACTTGAAAATCTGGCAAATTCAGAAACATTCATTGCAAACTATACAGAATCTTACTTAACCTTCACTTCACTAACTGTTTCAAAACATTTAAATGTTACACTCTTCCTCAAGCCTCTGATGATCACACTCCAATCCAAATTTTTCTCACTCAAAATAATTCTTCAAAGAAAAAATTTCCTTTCAGAATGGGTGGGTCTATGAAAACAATTACAAAGATATCATCAAAAATAGTTTGTCTTTTGAGGTACAGGGCACTGCTCCGTACAAATTTAGTAATTTTCTTCAAACTACAAAAGGTAACTTGAAAAACTGGAATAAACACAGAAATAAAAATAATGTCTCTCATTTTAGAGAAAAATGCAAGTTAAGGCAGAATCTCTTGGATCATGACTGCTCAGACAGAGATAATGTCAGCAAATTTTTTGAAGCCCAAGACAATTTAATTATGTCCCTTCAAGTGTAGTCTATGAATTTGAAGTAGAAAGCTAAAGCTGATTGGCTCACTCAAGGTGATGAAGCTACTAAATTTTTTTATGCTAGGATGTCTAGCAGAAAATTTAGAAATGATATTGGCAAAATCATTGATGTTAAGGGTAATGTTATTAATGAAGAATCTTGCATTGAAAAAGAAGCTATTAATTATTTTACTAATCTCTACAATTCTAATAGCTACACTAATAACTTTCCTACTATTGAAGCCAAATATAATTTGAATCCTAATAGTCAAGACATTCTTCTTGCTCCTATATGCTTGGAGGAAATTAAAAACATTATCTTTCAATCTAATAATGATAAAAGTCTTGGCCCTGATGGGTTTGGTGCAAAATTCTACAAAACTCACCGGGAAGATATAAAGCGTTTTCTTTTTGATTCTATCTCTGAATTTTTTTAGAACTGGTAGGCTTTTAAAAAAATTAATCACACTTTTATCACTCTTATTCCAAAAGTTCAAATTCCAAATAGCCTGGATGATTTCAGACCTATTGCTTGTTGCAACTTTATTTATAAAATCATTGCTAATATTTTATGCAACAGAATTAAAGTATTTTTAAAATTCTTAATTTCTGAAAATCAATGCGCTTTCATCCCTGGCAGATTTATTGTGGAAAATACTCTTCTTGCACATGAGCTAATTAGAAACTTTAATAATAAAAACTGTAATCTTCTGTGTATCAAGATTGATTTACACAAAGCTTTTGATAAAATTAATAGGCACTTTATTATTTATATGATGCAACAAATGGATTTTGATAAAAAATTCTGCTCTCTTATTCAAGAATGCATCGATAATGTTTCTTACTCAATTCTGGTTAATGGTTCTCCTAACGGTTTTATTCATAGCAATAGGGGAATTAGGCAAAGGGATCCACTTTCTCCCTACTTATTCACTATTGCTATGGAATATTTCTCCATCCTTATGGAAACTGAGATCATCAAGGGAAATATTAAACCCATCAATATAATCAAACCAGTCATTTCTCATTTGTTATATGCAGATGATCTTCTTTTATTTTTACATGCAGACTCTAATAGTGCTAAATCCATATCAATTTTTTTTTTGAAATTGGAAGATCATGCTGGTCTGAAAGTTAATGATTTTAAAAGTAAATTTTATTTCAGCAAAGGTTGTAACAATAAAACTGAAATTCTTAGTATCCTTAAATTTAAAGAGGAAAAACTTCCAATAAAATACTTGGGATTGCCTTTGAGTGTAAATCAAATCAATAATACAGATTGCACTAGACTTTTGGACATAATTCAAAATAAATTTGAGGGTTGGGCTTGTAAACTTCTGTCTCTAGCTGGCAGGGTAGAATTAACACATACTGTCATCATTGCAATCATAATGTATTGGATTCAAGCCCATAATATCCCAGTTAAAACTATTCATAAATTGGAAAAATCTTGTGCTCATTTTATTTGGAAAGAAAAACAGCATAAAATTGCATGGGATATGGTCTGCAAGCCAAAGAAATTTGGGGGTCTGGGCCTTAGGAATATAAATGATTTGAGTGAAGTTTGTAAGCTTAAGCTTTTTTGGAAATTTTTCAGTGGAAATTCACTCTGGGCAAGATGGATGAAAGCTAAATATCTTAAAAATAAAAATTTTTGGACAGCAAAATCTGAAAATCATCACTCTTTCTCTTGGAAAAATATTTTAAGTTGTAGGGAGGTTGGTCTGACACTTCTGGATAGGAAATTGAAGGATGGAAATCAAACCTACTTATGGTTTGACCCATGGATTCATGGGAAATCTCTGGTCAGTCTTTTGGGTTGGGATAGTTTGCTTTGGTTTGGTGGACTTTTGATAAAGTTAGCACCATTATACAAAACAATTCTTGGAATACATTTAGACACCCAGCTGCTTCAATCTTTAATGGAGCCATTAAAAAGATTACTATTAATCCCAATCTGCACAATGATACTTGGGATTGGAGACTTTTAAAAAAAAGGGAATTTTTCTTTTAAAAAAACTTGGGAATTTATTCGAGGTCAAGAAAGTGAAGTAGATTGGTATAATGTTATCTGGAATAAATCAAATTGCCCAAAAATGTCCCATTGTGCTTTCTTTGCTGTTATTAACAGATTACCTACTAGGGACAGGCGCTTGAAATGGAATATAAATGGGGAAACAAATTGTCTACTGTGCAAACAAGAGGCTGAAAGCATAAATCATTTATTTTTTGATTGTGTTTTCTCAAAACATATTTGGTTCATAGCCAAATCAAAACCTAAAATCAATCAGCATCAGGCTGTACAAAACATCAGAGAAAGCATCAAATATATTCAGGAAAACTTCAGAGAAAAATCAAAGGAATTTAGAAATGCTAGCATTACTCTTACTACAACCATCTTTCACATTTGGAAAGAAAGAAACCAAAGACTTCTTACACAAAAAGAGACAGAAAGCATTCAACTTTGGAAAATAATAGATATGCAGAGCCAAATTCTCCTTAAAAAATTTGAAAGTAGGCAAAAGTACTCAGAAAATCTCAATCAAACTTTTTGGAGTGCAGAAAGATATGATGGTGAGCTTGAAATTTTCTTACAAAACGAGAATCAGGATTCCGCCTTCCCTCGAAGCAAACCTCTTCACCACAGTGGCATTCACTGGATGAAGAAATCTAATTGCTTCAGTAGACCCAATCCGAAGCTTGCACATTTTGGTGGCGGCCACCTCTACCAGCAAATCAGCAAACTACCATGCCACATAAAGGGAAAGGGAAGTGCTTTCTATTATAACAATGTGGCATATAATAATACAATTATAAACACCGATCTTTCTTCTAACTTACCTGATAAGGGCAGAGGCACTGCGCACTCAAGCACAAGGCATATTTCGAGCATCTCCTGCATAAAGACAGGATTTTGCAACTAGACATGAATTATCAGAGAGTTTCGACAGAATTCTACAAAAGCAACATCAATAATCTTATTTATCACATATCTGGTGAATCCAGCAAACATGCTAGTGAAGAGTTTGCTGCTGACAATCGTAGTAAGAGTTCCTCTAAAAGCAAGCTGAATACAACCGAACTTATCTACTACTGCTCATATTCTACATTTCCGAGCACATTAAGCAAGTGGCATTTCCTAGACCAGAGATTCAAGAAAACTTTGCTCGTAACCCCTCAAACAACAGAGATTGGTTTTCATCTAAGAAAATCATGGAAAATAGCAAGCAATTGATGCAGAGACCCACAGTTTCGCTTCTTTTGCGAACATCAAATCGAGATTCACTCGATATAAGAGATGAAGATAGCAAGGGAAAGAGATTTGTTTGGAAGCCTCCATGATTTCTCTATTTTATAACAAAATTGTCTCAAATCGCCATGGCTGATTTAGCTTTCGGGTTTTTTTTCTAGGGTTTATTTGTTGTATTGTTGTTGATTTGCGGCGTGATTGTTAGGGTTAAGTGTTTTGGTTCGGGTAGGGTTTTTTCCACCCTCCTGCTTTCTTTTGGGCCTTGGGCCTTATTTTTCTCTGTTTCAAAAAAACTAAGGATTGATCACTTACAAGTTGCTATGAAATTATTGATGTAGTGATCTTTTGTTTCCCTCTTTTCATGATTTCTTCTCAAATTGCTGCATTCTGGGACTTGAAATTGATTCGAATGTTAAGTCTTTAGCTTATTCCTCTACCTTCACTACAAAGAAAATCCAATTCACAGTAAGTGCTAATTTAGACATTTCCCTATAGCTTCATTCAAAATATATATTACATTGAAGATGGACATTACTAATGTTTATTAATGAATGAATATACATATGAACTGCATCTTAGATGTAAAAAAAATATATTGTGCCCAATGTTCGTATTTACGCTTTAATAGTTAACCTTACTAGAATGCATTCTCTATCTGACAACTGTTGTTATCCGTTGCATGGTTAATGTACCAACTTTTGTGGTTTTGGTTGACTTAAAAATTTATAATACAGAATACTGCTCAACCTGGATAACTGTTTTGCTGCCTGTAAACAAGGATTCTCAACATAAATTATATTACCATCCGATTGTACAATTTACTAATTTGGTTTTTGATGTAAACCAGCTTTTACTTATAGCAAGATTTCAGACAATGCTTGCCTTTATTTTAGTTTCCACTTATTTACAGTGGTTTATATTATGTTTTTCTTCTTCCCGTACTGTTGAAGACTAGCATATTTTTTAACCTTTTCCCCCTTTTTTTGGTTATACGTATAACTGATTTATATATTTTATAGGCGCAAACCATTTTTTAATGGTGTTCAAAATTTGAAAAAAAAAATTGAAGGAAATCGCAGGCTTCTGCAACTGAATAATAATTACAGTTTACTAACACTGCAACATTCTGATTGTTTCAATTTTTTAGCATAAACAAATAATGTTTCAAATTTTCCCCTTCTATTATCGGCAACCTCTCGTTTACATTACATGCTTGGTTTGCACTATTGTTGTCCCATATATTTTCGATAGATTTTCGATACAGTTCATTTTTGTTCATGATTTTATTTACGAACGCTTTACCCCTTTTTACTTCATTTTTCTGTTTTTGGTATATTTTTATTGCAGTGTTATTAGTAAGCATTTTGCTACATGTAAACAAGGATCATCATCATGAATTATATTACACTCTGATTGCACCAGTTACCTATTTTTTTAAGCCCGGTGTTTATACTTGTGCAGGCAGCCGACGTTTGCGCGGTGTAAACATAAGCTATACCAATTGGTGCACGATTGAATTCAGAGCATGCTGCTTTAAGAAGTGAAATTTCAATCAACCTGCTTGGCACCGTTTTCGATCAATTTGTTACAGCTTGCTGAATTGTTAACAGATTTCCGTACGCCTCTCCCTTTTCGACTTTTTGAATCAAATGCATTTCTGTACTTCAGCTAGAAAGTAGTTAATCATATTTTCAAGTTAAGTGAAGCATGAATAACCATGCTTTACCATCCATAATGCTTTTCATACAAATTCATCGATATGTGTGTGTTTAGCATGTAAGCGTTCCTTATCAAATTTTAGATTATAAGAATTTCTCAATATTTCAATTTCAAATTGCAAATGTTAACTTTGATTTCTCATATACTCATTCCAATGATATTACCCTTCTATATCAGATTCAACGGTTTTTTTAGTTTTCATTATTTCAAGGACATAACATTGCCATCTATACTTGCGCATGGGCCTCCTTCCAATTTTGTTATGTGAATGATTTGTAAGCGATTATCCTAATGCTAGGTGTCCCATGTGTATCGCATATACATGATTAAATTTTTCAACCATCATCCTTTTATTTATTCGATAAAACTAATAGTGACGAACTAATCGATGACGCAAATAGATGAGAGGAAATGATAACACAAAATTTTCAATTGTAGTTAAGTTGGAACTTCTAATAACAAGGTGAAAACTAGAGAGGGGAAAGCATTTTGTGTAGGTTATATTCGTCCGAAAACGCATCTACAGCTCCCCAACCAAAATCAGACTAATATTGCATGTAGTTTAGATAAGTATATAGTTTGAGTTAAGAAAAATTACAGTATGAGTGTATATGTTCCAGCTTTATTTTCTGGCCGTTACCGTTTAAACAATACATGGATGATGAACTAAAGATACAGCTGTGTATATCAATTCTGCGCAAGTCCCTTTGAATAATTGTGTCTTTGAATGCTAATTTTGCTTAACATTTACTGCCCACCTCTCAGTGCAATGAATCTGTTTCTCGGCAGACAAGGTTTATGAGTACTCAGTTTGTAGGTGCAAGAAAATAAGGTTTATGAGTACGGTCCAACTATATTTGTCTTCCCTAATTTTCCTAGTTTTTTTCATTCCGAACTGCCTATTTTTATTGACTAAAAACATGACTATTTTCCTATCTATTTACGATATTGGTTTCAAGCTGTTCTTACTTTAGGGTCGTGAAGTTAAATGGATGAACATTGCACATGCTGTTCTTTTTCTATCACTGTATTACGATTTATTTTTACCATTCCTTGGCCTTATGGTCTAACCACATATAACCATTATTGTTACTTTTTTTAACCCTTTTTCTTTCCCACCGGCTGCTCTTGACTTAGCGCACTCATAATATCCAAAGTCAGTAGGCTGGGTGGTTGCCTTTGATGTCAGACAGCAGCATATCACACACGCGTGCATGTCAGTAGTCGATACGTACACTTCGCCTACCATATTTACACACACTGTTCTATAATTTACAACTATCTTAATGTTTCTTTAAGTTCTTCATGCTGGCATATTGAAATTACGCTGACTGTCATGAGGTTTGAATAATTTATAAACCAGATATGCAAGTCTGCAAGAGCGAGACGTAGACTGCTGCTGACGTGGAAACGGACAAAAAGATATCATACAACCAGATGGATGCGGTTCGGCCACTGTTGTCATGATTTCATAGACATATCCTTGCACAATTTCTCTGACTTTCTTTGCTGACAACACGAGGAGGATGCTATCAAATTGATTTCTATCAAGCGATCTTACCATCGACAGAGTTAGTACCATTTTACTACCTGCTTTTTTCCCGTCTGACTATGCATACTATGCACAACCGTTTACGAAATGTTGTCCTCTATTTGAAGTTTGTCAGATAAATCGTCATCACAGACATCAAACACTAAGGTACAAAAAAAGGTGAAAAGTAACCATAGGTATGACCGATTTTATTCTTCATCTGCTGAGGGACATTAATGTAGCTAAATACGTCTGCTTTACAGTATGGGTGTAACAGGTTTTGAACGTTCTAATCATTTTTTATTGCATAAACCACGACCTGACGGAGTGTCCCACCGACTCATTTCCGACATCATTTGAATCAGCTCAATGGGGGAACAACATACCTATGTCTGCTGCTTCACAATGTACTTGTCTTTTTGCACTTGAAAATTATGGGCAGCATATGTAACGCACGTTGACTTGGTTATTATAAAATGCATTGACTGTTCAAACCTTTTCTAAATTTGTGGGTTAAATATGTAGGTAAAATGTTTTCGGCACACAGTTTTGGTCCCCCTACATGTACATGTTCGTTCTGTGGAGCAATGCTTTGGTTGAAGAAAGGGTAAAAATGGGGAGTATGAACTCAAATCCAAAATTTTCAATATGTTTTCAAAAGGGAAAGGTTCAGCTGCCATCCTATCGGCCAGCCCCTGATTATTTAATGGATCTTCTGGACTACAATGGAGGTTCTGTCTCAAAGAGATTTCGGCAACATATAGGAGCTTATAATTCCATTTTTTGCTTTCACGTTAATGGGTGGGAATGTTGATAACTCCATGAACAATGGTCGCGGTCCATATGTTTTCAGATTAAATGATCAGAACCACCACCAAATTGGCTCACTTCTGCCGACTACGGGTAAACCAAAATTTGTGCATTTATATTTTTACGACACCAAGAATGAAGCCATTAATCGGGTTCTGTCGTATGGTGAAAGTAGGACGCAAAATTTAGATGAGGGTATTGTCAATTATCTGTTACGCATGTTCAACCACTGCAGCGAGTTGGCCAAAGTGTTTACGATGGCTAGAGATAGATTTCATGCATTTGAATACCAGCCTATCACCGTTAGGCTATTGGAGAGACGTTATGGGGATGGACGGCAGTATAATTTACCTACTACGTCAGAGATTGTAGCATTGATTGATAACTCAAATGTGGATTCCTATGGTTGTCCTAATATTGTGATTGAAGACAGAAATGGGGTATTGAAAAGGATTAGTGAAAAGCACCCTTCTTTTATGTCCATCAATATCCACTTTTATTTTATTATGCCGAAGATGGTTTCAGGTGTGAGATATCATACAGAGTATTTGACGTATGTTTACAGACTAAAAGAACGACCTGACAATGCGGGAATATTACGCCTACCTTATTCAGCGTAGAGTAGAAGATGGCCCGGTTCTATTGTGGGGTGGTACGCTTTTCCACCGGTTTATTATAGACAGTTACATATGTATTGAAGAAGATATGTAACCAAAGTACGTTACGATGTGAACTGTACAGGGGTTTGCAAGATGCTATTACGGTTGGTGACACGAGTGCATGCACGGTAGGAAGAAAGGTTGTTCTACCCTCCTCTTTCACAGAAGGTCCTAGGTACATGGTGCAAAACTACCAGGATGCTATGGCCATCGGGATCCCCGGATCTTTTTTGTAACGTTCACATGTAACCCAAAGTGGCCTGACATTGAAATGGCTTTAGTAAACATTCCTAGTCAAAAAGCTGACGATAGACCGGACATTGTTTACCATGTTTTCCATATGAAGCTTATGGAGCTGTTGCACGACATATAAACAGAATGTCATTTTGGAAAAGTCAAAACACGTAAGTTTGACAAATTGTTACCAATTTTTTTTTACATATTTTAATGTACTTAAGCCGGCTTAACTTGTTTTTTATTTATCTTCTTTTTTTCCAGTTGTTTACACAATTGAATTTGAGAAAAGGGGACTACCGCATGCTCATATACATGTATTTGTGTTTGGAGATCAGAGACCAAAGACTGTTAACCAAGTTGATGCAGTGACTAGTGTTGAGATATCAGATAAACATGCGGATCCATTTGCTTGTCAGTCAGTATGTTAGTACACGATTCATGGTCCATGCGGTTATGCAAATCCTGGATGTGCTTGCATGGTGGAAGGTTCTTGCTCCAAGAATTATCCTAAACAATACAGGAATGAAAGCGGTTTTGAAAAAATTGGATTTCTTATGTATAGATGACGCAACAATGGGTTGTCAACCGAGACGTCGAATGGGTTGTGTAGGACAACAGTTGGGTTATACCTCATAATGTTGATTTAGTTGTCAAATATCAAGCACATATAAATGTAGAGATATCTAACAGAGCAAGGTCTATTAAATACTTTTTGAAGTACATCAACAAAGGGCATAATAGAGCAACTGTTGTTATTGAAGATAGTGCGAAAAAAA
The DNA here is from genome assembly GCA_030765085.1 of Allium cepa. Taxonomy (NCBI): domain Eukaryota; kingdom Viridiplantae; phylum Streptophyta; class Magnoliopsida; order Asparagales; family Amaryllidaceae; genus Allium; species Allium cepa. Next base: position 217,137,052 of record CM060930.1, read on the forward strand.
GATTGCACCTTAGTTCGGGAGGTTGATGAAGTAAAAACTTATTTGGACTGGAGATATATTTCAGCTTCAGAAGCATCATGGCGAATATTTGAGGTTGATGTTCAATACCGCACTCCAGCGGTGGAGAGGTTAATGTTTCATTTGCCGAGAGAGCAAACTGTGTATTGTGATGAAACAGAACAGTTAAATGATGTCCAAAGCCGACATAATCTATGAAAAACTATGTTCAACCAGCGGTTGGAGACTTATAGAACATGTCACGCAGCTCGCCAACTTACCTATGTCGATTTTCCTACTAAGTGGGTATGGGATAGGTCTATGAAGGAGTGGAGGATGAGGCAGAAAGGAGAATGTATCGGTAGGATATACTATGCACATCCTATGTCAGGGGAGAGATTTTATATGCATGTGCTTTCAAATATTTTTCATGGCCTACATGCTATGAAGACATTAGAACAGTAAATGGTGTTGTTTTCAATACCTTCAAGGACGCATGCCTTGCATGGGTTTTTTAGACGATGACAATGAGTGGGATGAGGCATTGACTGAAGTTGCTTCATGGGCATCCCCAAACTGCCTACGAGAAATGTTTGCAACGTTGTTGTGTTTTTGTGAGGTTTCAGATGCAAAACAACTGTGGGATAAACATTGGGAGAAGTTTAGCGAGGATATGAAAATGAGGTACGTATGTAGGAATGGATGTGGTCACATGAGAAGTCTTCGAATATGATGAGATCAGAAGCATTACTTGCTTTAGAAAAGATTATGCTCAGAAACAACAAATCGCTAACCGAGTACTGGTCGGTAGGGGAAGCCGACCTTGGAAGTTTTCATTAGGTGGATAACACACTTCTATAGGATGAAATGGACGATGACAGTGATTTGCTACGTATGGAAGCAGAACAGTCAGTGTCATTATTAAATTCAGAGCAGAAAATGGTTTTTGATGCTATAGTCTACTATGTTCATAACCGCAGTGGAGGCTTTTTTGTCTATGGAAGTGGGGAGATGGGGAAGACATTTTTATGGAATACTTTAGCATGCACTGTACTAGCGGAAGGTAGAATTGTAATGGCGGTGGTATCTTCAGGCATTGCATCACTTCTACTTCCCGGTGGAAGAACTACACATTCAAAGTTCAAAATTCCTATGAATCTCGATGACATGTCCACCTGCAACATTTCCAAGCAGTCGTGTTTGGCTGATTTACTTAGACGTACGGATTTGATTATTCGGGATGAGGCTCATATGGTTCACTGAAATGCATTTGAAGCATTTGAAAAGTCATTGTCAGAAATAGCCTCCTCTGAATCGAATAACGATGATGGTCAAATTTTTAGTGGGAAGACAGTTGTACTGGGTAGGGATTTCAGGCAGACACTGCCTGTTATTTGTAAAGGCACAAGAGAGATAGTTGCTCGCTCTTCTATAAATTATTCACCTTTATGGAAAAAGTGTACAGCTTTCACTCTAAAACTAATCATGAGATTGAAAAACGACAACTTACCAACTGATGAAAGAGCAAAGCTATCGTCGTTTTCTAAATAAATTTTAGATATGGGCGAAGGTAAGGTGAAATCTATGTCCTTAGACGTGGGTAAAGAACCTACTTGGATTCAAATACCTGATGAATAACTTATACCAAATGCAGACGATGCCATTCATACAATCGTGGAAATGACATATCCTGATTTGGATAAGAATATATTAAAAAAATCCTACTTGCAGGAAAGTTGTATTCTTGATCAGACAATTGATTGCGCTGAATAAATAAATTCCTACACAATTGATCTGATAGGTGGTACCATGCAAACTTATTACAACACGAATTCAATCAACCCTATGTATGGTACAACTGAGGAAAATCATCTTCTGCATCTTCCTGAATTTTTAAACACGTTAAAACTTTCAGGCCTACTGAATCATGAGTTACGTTTGAAGATGGGTGTGCCGATAATGTTGATGAGGAATCTTAACCAAAATCTAGATTTATGCAATGGAATGAGATTAATGTTACGCAACTATCCACAAAGGTTATTGAAGCTGAGATTGTAACGGTGAATAATGTGGGTTGGAAAGTATTGATTCTGAGGATAGTTTTATCCTCTGACGGCATGAAGTGATCATTTGTCCTGCGTCAATGTCAATTCCCAGTTAAAGTCTGCTTTGCAATGACAATTAACAAAAGTCAGGGTCAAACTTTTGAGCAGATAGGAATTTATTTACCAAGGCCATTTTTTACACATGGACAGCTTTACGCAGCACATTCTAGAGCGACATCAATGTCTGGTCTGAAGATATTGCTTAGCACTACTAAACTTGGTTTTCAAAAATATACGTAAAACATCGCTTACAAGGAAGTCTTCACAAATCTTGTCGGTATGTTGTTTTTATCCATCATTCATAATTTTAAATTACTGATTTTAACGGTCATATACAATTAACGTAATCTTAGATTCAATATATTTCACATGAAATAGGTATGGAAGGCGTAGACAATGCGTTGATGATTTATGATTGACGTCACATTATGTTAACAATGGTAACCGGTAATTTGTTTGCAATCAACAGTTTATTACATAGTTCTAAATCTATGTATTATTGACTAAGTCTGTTGCTTCTAGAATAATGATAAGTTAAGTGTGGTAACTCTGTACATAGGTGTATGGTGTATCAACAAAGGTTTTTTTAACAGAACTATCAGCATAATAAGAAAACATGAAATAATGCCATGAACAGAGCACTATCGGAAGAGAATATATAAATGTACTAGCATACTTCATATAAGTACCTGATTTACACATGCTATACTTGGCTGTTACCAGAAATCAATGACACAACATTAAAATATTTGTGAAATTTAACTTTGAAATACTAGTACGTGTGCATTGTATGTTCATCAACGCTTGGACGCACTTCCTGGTTATGAAACTGCAGATGTTGGCTGCTCAGCTTTCCTATGTAAAGTAATTCCAATAGCAGATTTATAATTGGCTACCATGTATTTTACAGTTATACCTTCAAATTCCATGACCACCTCCAACCCATGTTTGAGTAGCCATGCTTTCCAAAATGTTAATACGTATGTGAAAATATGTTCACTTATCCTCTTAATATATGATCTGTTCAGTTATAATTGCACTGTGATATACAAGTTCAGCAGCGATCATTGTACACTACCGGCTGTTTGAACTTGGTACCATCTGATTTTATTTCCAATTTCCTTAAACAAATGTTTTTAATTACTGTTGTGGTTGATTAGAATGTCCTTGTACCCATTATGCTTTACATATAGCTAGTGCTTTGCTTAAACGTTGGAAAAAAAATCGTTTTGATTAGTGCAGTTTTTTTGTGATGTTAAAATAATTCAAATTTTTTCTAACGAACCGACATTGTCATAGATATATATCTGATTTACAAATCCAGCATTGCCAACATATTTTGGAAACACTAATTTATTTGCAAATTATTTACCTATCAACCAAAAAGAAAGTCCTGATACTCTTTTATCACTGGCGTTACAGCCTTCCTGGTTTGGTACAGCATGATTACCGTGCTCACCATCCAACTTCTGTCTGCCTTAATTTCATACGAATTGTACGACCTTTTTGAGAACCAACTATTGGTTAAATTAATTTATCATCTGATTAACTAAGAGGTGGTTGATTTACAGCCATCCAAACATTTATTAAGTAGAATTGCTGCATTTCATGCATGAACGTTCTCCAGTAGTGTATTGCTATAAATCATCATTTTAGTTTGGGTTTTTCCTTAACAGACTGTCCTAACGCTACATTGTCGGAAAAATCTGATAGATGAGTTAAATCAGTCATGGGTTATACTATGTTGTACGTATCCAATAAAGTTTTGAAAATATATATTTGTGGAACTGATTTCATTATCACTGTGTGTTACTTAATCCTGTATTAATCTGAACTATTGTCCGGACTCTTACCTAAACACTAACACCGCTTATTGATTATTGGAGGGACGTTTATTACTTAAGTTCAATCTATCCAAAATCCTTTTGTTTACCTTCTTCAAATATTTTTTAGTTCTTTGTTAACCTTTGTACCATGGTTCTACCAGAAGCGAGTACACTTCTATAGGAACATCTAAGGTCTAATTCTCCTTAAAAATACATGCATACGTAAAATATTTCATTAGACCGTACAATCAATTTTGTTGACTAGCTATAGTGTATGTTTTACTTGATTAACGGCATGTGCATTCTGATTGGTGCTATTGGTCAAAATATGTCCCTTCTTGGTTCAATTCTTGGTTGTTTTACCACACATCCTTTATTTCCTATATGTTATCACATTAACACGAATCAACTATTTGTTCTACTTGCTATTCTTCAACTGCTTTTTTGTTAAATCAACTATCACCTAAGTTAATACCGTGTGTGTATTGCACATTAAATCAAACACTTAGATTATGTTTCCAGTAGGACAACTTAGTGAGCATTGGCGAAACTCTGAATTTTTTTGCAACAAAGTAGGAAAACATATGTGATATGGTACAGTTATACTTGAGGTATAAGATGGATGTGCAGTTTCTGCATGGAAAAGCACATGTTTTATTAAAAATTAATTATTCAAACCGGTACAGAAAATCGTATGTGCAGTCGAACAAATATCATGTACATGTCATATGTGATGTTATTATATTTACAAATACTTTTCCACTATTACAAAGTTGTGTAAATAGTGCAACTTTTTTATTCCTAACCTTCAAACATTCAATTCTTTCATTGGTGGAATAGCAAACATGTGTAATGTTGAAGTTTATTGTTTACTCCATGTTTTTAGGCATCATTATATACTTAGAGTATTCCTTCTTCTACATTTTGATCAGTTTTCCTGACATGCGCACATGGTGACTGTATTCCAATTCATATTTTGAAGATTGATTAATTTACCAAATTTATACCTTGTATCTGTCTTTTACTACAGACTATAGCTTATGTTATAGCTAATCTTGGCTCCAAACATGACATTTGATTATTTAGTTGGCAATAAAATTGCAATCTCAAAAGAAAACATTATGAATTTTTGATTATATACAGCTCTAACTAGCATCTGAATTTTCTTCACTGGATGTTTGACAAGTTGAAAATATCCGTACCTGCATGGCCGCCTTGATCATGAAGATTGATGAGAGGAGGAAACTTAAACTTTTCAAAGTTCAAAACTGACAAACCATTATCACCTACATTCCTTATATTATATTCTGCCTTTTTATGGATGTTCGAGAATTCGAGCTTTGTAGTGAAACCATGTATACTTTCTTATTCTTATCATATTTTATTACTTTGAATTAGAATTATGTGTATATATGTTTTATGTTTGCACCTAAGCCTTACTTAAATTAGCGTTTCACGATCCTTCATTTTTTAACTGTTCTTTGCTATTAATCTCTAACACACAGTAGCTACTTATGTTTCCTACAAGAAGGCGTTCATGAATATTTTGTCAAAACCATGTGCAAAATTTATCTTATAGCGAAATATCTATCTTATAAGGATACGTGTGAAGTGAAGCCATTCTGGACACAAAGCAGATACCATACACATAGTGAATGTCACAGTGCTACTCTGCAGATCGGTACTGTATTTGTACAGATGTTACATGATATATGCTTGGTCTGACTGCGTCCAACTCAATATTAATATGTTTGTACAATTGTTATATGATTAGATGGGATGTAAAACCCAACGTATTTAACTCTTAACTAACATATTTTATGTTGTAGTGATCTTATCCGCAACAGTACGTACAAGTTCTCTTTTGCATGCAACATTTGTCTACTCCTTACTACCCATCTCCATTGCATATTTTTGGCAGTTTGCACAACCTGTCTTCATTTCAATAAGTTGTTGAATCCAACATATACTTACTGCTTAGTACCCAGTATTTGTGGACCTGACTACCTGAGTTTTCTGACTATTGTATGCATGAACAGTAGTCAGAAAACTGTATTTGTCTAAATTTAATAACGGACTACGACCATAACTTCGTATTTGTTTTGCAGAGAAAACATTGCAACTGATTTAAAGCAATATTTTAGACGTGTTTGTATTTTAAGCTACATAAACCAGCAGTTATAGTCATGGTTTAGTTACTGCCTAAAGTGTGGACCACACGCATCATTAACACGAAATTACTAAAATAAGTGGGTGAGAGTTTTTTCGCCACAACAAGTTTCACAACCGTAGTACAACCTCAGTACATGAACTTCGCCCACTCATATTACCTTCCATAAATGTATTACAGATGGATTGGAAACAAAAATATACCCTCGAATTCAGATAGTTAAATATTCTTTCAGCCGCTACCCGCAACAAGCAGTTACTCACAAACTACAAGAGTGTGGCTGTGTTGTTTGTAATATTTGTATTTTTTTTCCAACGTCTGGATGCTTTCAAACTGTAATACAGATTAAATAATTACTGACACAAAAAGTGGGAAGTTGAGTTTACGTGCACCATCATGCTGACAGTTTAACCACGTTCCTATTGAACACACCATTTTACCAAGATAGTCTGTACTTTTCTTTCTATATTTCATAAACTTGCAACAACTTCTATCCTTCTTCTCAACTGGCTTTCTAAAATGGATGGAAACAACCTGTTGCTTTCGGAATTGGTATTTGTTACAAACTGGAATACAGTTCATGTTCGAGAGGCTAGGCTATGGAAATTGATCAGTCACGGAACGAACGAAGTTTACGGATTGAACATGCAGTTTGTCGACAGCGAGGTATGGTACTTAGTACTGTTGTTGTCGAGTCGGGTTGTATGCTTCCTTTTTTTTTCCCTCCCCTCCCTCGTTTGTATTCGTACAACTAAGTAAACATGTTAAATTGCCTATGCAGTAGGAGTGGTAATAATTTTGATTATACTTCACTTTGTTGCAAACTCGTGCTGCCCCTGGCCAAGAAGAATGCAACGATACTAATTTGTCTGTGCACGTATGTAAATCCATTTGTTTTCTGCACTTGTATTATGCAATTGGGACCTTTCTAATGTACTTCATACATAATCGCAAAAACAGCTGATATCATATGTTTAGTTTACATTTATTTATTACCGTTTCTCAAATTTGCTGTGGGATCCTTGACCAATTTGTTCATGTCTGAGACGAGCAATACTGCATTTTTCAACGCACCGTCTCTATGTACCATAATACAACGTAACATCCGCAGCCAGTCTACGTGCTGCTACCCACGTCTGTTAATTTTCGTCGGCATGCGGATTAGTCTATGTATCACATCCTATCCCCTCCCACAAAAAATAAATGTTATTTGTGATAGGGAAATGAGAAGGGCGAAACAGTTCGAAAATATATATTGCGCCAGTTTGAAAGCGTGTTTGAAGAACCTTTAGTGCACGATGTGACACGGTTCAACGTCCAAAATGCTGAAACAACAAATAGAACTGTACATGACGACTGAATAATAATTCTGCGAACTGATATCCAAGCAGTCAAGGTAGCAGATAGAGTGGAAAAAATACCACGGTATAAGTTTGCCTTTGCTGAACAAAAGCACACTTATAATCCTACTATACCGTATTGATAGCCTTATGGGTACTTTTTTCCACCCTCCATATATATCACCTGTTTCCATTAGTAAAGGTTTCTCACTCATGTCGTACACTTGTGACTTATTAGAAATTTGGATTGTATATTACGTGCTATGACTAATGTATGTATTGTAACTTCTAAAAGTGGAACACAAACACTAAAACGAGAGTTTCATGAGGAAAGCAATAGGTGCGACCATTTTAACCTTTTTTCATGCAATCAACCAATCGTTGTATTAATTCTATTTACCGTGTAGTGGAAATACAAGTGTTTTGTCACTTTGGGCAAGCCAAAGGGATTTACTAGACAATCCATGGTAGGCAAGTTTGAGCACTCGCCTTTAGTTGTTGTCACCTCACTGACAGTCGCAACATACTACCGTATGCTACTGATCACTGTACTTGCTTTCCACCACTACAAAACAAATGCCCTCTGATTTATATTTTTCTTTGTCAGGTGCGTTTTCTTTCATCTCTACTAAAGCAATAAAAAAATATCTGGACATTGATTTATTTGAACTAACTATCGTCAAAAGCAAGTATGCTTTTTATACATAATGTTTGTTTGTTTGACTCTTTAATTTCATTTGCCTCTGTTTATTTACACTACGTAGATCCAACCACTATGATGGAAAAGGAAATTGAGTACATAGACCACTCTACTTCTAACCGTACTACTGTGTTAGAAAGAATGAAAACTATGCTCACCCAGCTTTTGAACGACGTCAGGACTGCAAACCGTCGGGTGCGTTGTTCTTTCACCTACTACACACATAACCATAACAGTTAACCACCCCCATGCATCCCTTTCCACTGATTGATCATAATTTTTTAACCCTATCATTTAGGTACCGTTTGTAGTCTGCGCATTTACTAGTTCAGAAAAAACAAAAAAACAAAAATGAACCCTAATCTGCTTGCCGTTCTTATCTACAACATTTGCATTTTTAGATTCAAACATTTATGCCGATATAAATAATAACATTTTTAAACAACAATTTTATTCAGGGTAAAATATATGTCGTGCCCGCAACTATTGTGAAATTGAAAAGTTCGACCTGGAGCTATCTTTCATGTGCATTCTGTAAATCAATGGTTCACTTCACCGGAAAAAACTATTCCTGCTCCGGATGCCACCATATGGCTATGCAACCCGTAAATAGGCAACAATTGACAAATTCGTTGTTCAAATTTTTTTCAACATTAATTGCCATCACAAAAAATGTTGTTCGGTAGGTACCGCTTAACTGTGGACATACTAAACTCCTCTACGTCCACTACTGTCACCGTTTTTAACAAGTAAGCCGAATGGCTGCTAGGACGTAAGGTTGATGACATGTTTGCCATTCTTCACTCGATAAAAAAGCATCTTTATGCATTTTACTGTTGTGTTGTTTTACTCCGCTCAATCTACAAATGGCATCTCATACACACACACCTATGCTCCACATCTTCACAACTACATTGACAATAACATCGTTAACTGCATGATGTTCGAACATTGTTCTCCAACTTACACTATTACATGCTGCAGGAAAAGGAGATACAAAAAATTGAAAAAAAGTTCCATCGCCTCGCGGGATCTGAAGCGATATTTGAAGTTAGATCAATAATCTAGATGTTTACCTCACGACTAGAAAAATCATAAAAAATGTCGCAGCTACTGCGACGGTACATTCTCAAGATCGATGGCCTATTAAGTTATAATTTATGCACTCACCTCCTCAATCTTGCTTGCGTATTACGTTCTTATACACTTTTTGAACTTTATAGTTAACTCCACCTAGCGATCAAAGTTCTAACTTAGATTGTATCTCAAATACGTGTAGCCACAACATACAGTTCGAAATAGACATCAAAGGAAAGAAACAGATTGCTCAGGTATGATTTACAATATTGGACGCTATTTTGTCCACATTCAATTGGTTACATATCAATGACAGGTTGTTCTGTTTGTTAGGATGATGTTACCAGGGATCATCCAGTAGTATGGACTTCTGATCTACCACTCCCTAAAAAGACACTAAGAAGAGGAAATGCAATTCTGGTACATATTTTTCAAATTTTTTCCTATCCATTTACTACTCCTATTCATTAGTAAACATTTGTTATATGTCAAGACTGACGTTGCATTGTACATCCTACTCTATGTTGTTTTACCAACTAACAATACCTGACTTTGTCCCTACCAAATCCTGCCTGATTATCGTACTTATGAATACCTATACTTTGAACGGTTATGCCTTTCCACACTATCCTCCCTCTACGTGTCTTAACTTCATATAGAAATATGTTATTACTTCAAGTTTTTTCTTACTACCGAACTTAAACCACATCTTACTTCCCTTATCCACGGGATGGTGATACGAATCAGCGTGCTGCAGCAGCTTCTGGGATCAAGATTAGTGAGAAAACGCAGAAATAATAATTTTCAACAGTTTATGATTTCATGTACAGTACACTTGCGGTTTTAAGTCTACAGCGGTTGCTCTTTGTTCACTGCTTTTCTTTTCTTATTTCGCAATATCAAACATATTTTATTTTGCAAAAATAATGATATTGTACCTATTTCTTTTTCAACTACGGTTTAAGCAGCTCAATTGTTACTTCAGTGTAATGTAAGAGGATTTAGATCTGTGCTAATCTGATGATGCTGTAATGCTGCAAAGCTATAATGTTGTAATGCTGCAGCTCAGCTGTGATGCTGCGGTTGAGTTTTGAGCAAACATTGGGTGGGAGCATAGGTTTCAAAAGCTTGAACACATTAACGTGTGTCTGGCAGGTAACATGATAGTAGGTCTCCTTTACTAAGAATTTCATCTGTTATTGTTTGACACACCAATGTATCATCGGCAAATAATGCATGAGTAACCATGTTTATCGGATTGGTCTAGAGGTATATGGTTATTTGGTAAGAACTTATTAGCTTTCATCATATTATATTCTTAACTTGATTGATCTACATGTATATGGTTATTTGGTAAGAACTTATTGTCTTTCAACATGATATATATTTAACTGCTTTTATTGAATTTGCTAAGGAGGGAATAATTGTCAACATGTATTTGCCTAGAAAATGATGTTGCGCAATGTACGTTCATCCAACTTTAACATCTTTCTGGGTAGCTATTGCATGTATTTTTTGTACTTGCAAATTCAAATAATACTCATGCTTTTAATGATGGAGAAGTTATGTACACGCAATGCGGAATTGTTTTCTGTTTAAGACATTCGGTATTTACAATATGCGATATGCAAACTCTAAATCTGTATTGTGTATGTATGATCAAAAAATTGTGAGCAATTTGGGCACAGTTCCAACGTTAAGGACCGAACATTTTAAGGACGCAGTACAAGTCACTGCAGATGTGAGCATGATTGTTCTCTTTCATTTTCACTTATACCCAATAGTTTACAAACACCAAGCATTCATGAATTATGTGGACCATACATATTCAAAAAAGTTTCAATACACAAAAAAAAGTACGCAGTTCACAAACACCAAACATTGATGAATTCATCAAATATATGATTCTCAATATATCCTCTGTACCAATAAAATAAGATTACCAATACACGTACCGTTCAAAACTTTAACTTGCACAGCTGCCGATGTGTATTATAATGAAACTCATAAAAATGGAAATGTACAAGATCTTATATTTGGAGTAATATGTGCCTACACATGCCTGCTGCACAAATGAAGATACAAAATAATCAATTTGTTGTTGCATCAGCTAATCAAAAATTTATCAGTGTAAATATCATATTATGCGCGGGATTAAAAAGAATCAAAAAAAGCATGAGAAAATTTAACACCAGCTCACCCCCACTAAAGCCAAAATATCACAAGCTAATAAAGGAAGGAGAAGCAATGGTTTAATCCTAACAATTATAATAAATTCTTTTATTAATAGTAGAAAGATCAAAGCATAGACACAAACGCACGACCCTAATCCCAGATCTCAATGAAAATAAGTCAGCTTATAAGTTCTTAATAATTACCAACATCCATATCTTCATCACATACACTCAACATGGAAGTACTAATTCAATAAGTTGTTCTACATATCACTCAAATTGTAATGTACTCCGTGGTAACACTAAACCCAAGTTTTCATGTGCCAGCACAACTCTGTAGGATATATTCTGAATATAGAACTTACTTAAACTTACTATATAAGCCTATACACCATATATCATCTTTACCCGGTTTTCATTTCCCTATTCCCACTTCTTCTACATGGTTACATTTAACACTTCTTGGTTAATCTTTCTACTCCTTTTCCTTTCATCATCACTCACAACTGCATCACCTACATCAAAGTCAGATGATATATGCCACAAAAAAGATTCCAAAGTGCTGCTGAAAATAAAAGAACCATTCAACAATCCCTCACTGTTGTCTGACTGGAACAAGTCAACTGACTGCTGCAACTGGTACGTCATCGACTGTGATGAGGCAGGTAGAGTCACCTGGTTGACTCTAAAATACACTGACATAAACGGACCTGTTTAACCATCCATTGGAAGGCTAGATAACCTTAAGAAGCTTATAACCTTATAATTGTAGGAACATTAATCTCACAGGCAAGATTCCTGCGTTCATTGGTGATGCAGAGCATACCTTAATTCGATCAAGTCGAGAGTGCCGAACCTCCTCCTTGAGTCGCTCCTCCTTGAGTCGCTCCTCTTTGAGTCGCTTCTCCTTGAGTCGCTCCACCTCTAATCACTCTGCCGTCTTGAATCACTTTGCCATCTTGAGTCGCTCTGCCGTGCCCCTTAAGTCGCGCGTGCGAGAAGCCCCAATAGGTCGCGAACGACTCATGCCAACTCGCGAACAACCAAACGACTTAACCATAAGTCGCGAGCAACATATTCAAGGTCGCGAGCAGACCAAAATCGCCCCCCCCCCCCACTTTGCAGCGACATATCTAGGGCAGACGCAAAGGAGAAGGTCGCGAACGACCTTATTTAAGTCGTTAATGATTTAATAAGTCGCTGCCGAGTTTCCCCTGAACCAAAATCGCGTGAACGAGTTTCCATAGGTCGTTGCCGAGTTATCTTAAGTCGTGTGAAGCATTTTTAGGTCGTTTGTGTGTTGTAAACCGTTTGTGTTGTAATTTTGTTAAGTCGAGAGTGTGTTGTACTATAAATAGGAGTGTATTCGTCATTTGTAAGGTTGTTGAAATTTGAATAAAATTTGGTTTGTGCTTTGAGCCTCCATTTTTAAATTGGTAGTCGAGTGTTATCTCCTATCTCCACTTCGGCATTCGAGTGCGCTCGAATCAACGAACGTTGAAGCCAATTCGCGGAATCAAGTGCGCTTGATCAACGCTCAAAGAATTGTAGATCTTTCTTCACGGTATCGTACGCGATCAACGTGTCGAAGATTGCTAAAATCCGGTATCTTCGAGATCAACGGATTTGGGTCCTTTCGGTATTCTTAAATCCATCGATTCTTCGTCTATTCACCGATTATTTCCGCTAATTGTGTGAGATCCTGGACGGATTCGGTTCACATCGTCGAATTCGCTTCCCATGCTGCGTCAGTTTGGTATCAGAGCTAGATCGCAAGAAGTTTGCATCATTTGGAGACTTGGGTTTCGAGAATTTGAAGTTTGGAGAACGGTTTTGCAAATTGGGAGAAGTTGGTGTTCATCGTGTTCATCGAGAAGTTGCAACAAGTTGGGAATTTCGATCCATCTCACTTAGGATCAAAGTTCGGAAAGTGTTTGAAATTTATTTTTGAGTTGTTTGAAGATCAATCATGCCTCCGAGACGAGCTCAACGTCATCGAAATATTAATGCTTTGTATGGAAGAGAAGAGGCCGATGAAATGGAGCAACGAATCAACGAGAGTTTCACTGAAAAGTTGAATGAAGGAATTGGTCGATTAAAAAGAATGATGCTTGAAATGAATCAAAATCGAAGAAGAGTTTCACCTGAATCGAGCCATGGGAGAAGTAGAGTTTCACCACATTCAGATCGGGAGAGAAGAGAAGATCATGATCGTAGAAGTGTTGACAATCGTGATAGGAATAAAGATCGAAGAAGTGGTGGTAGAAGAGAGGTTGGTGGTCGTGATCGACATCGATATACTTCAGACTTTGATGAGGAGTTAGATGTTGATAGAGGTAGTGTGCATTATCGAGATCGAGGTCAAGTACGAAATCGAGACAGAGATTTTGAAGATGACCGTAGATAGGAATCGGGAATGAAGATGGAAATTCCAGAGTTCAAAGGTGGAATGGTTGCAGAAGAATTTTTGGATTGGCTGTCTAATGTCGAAGAGATCTTTGATTTCAAGGAGGTACCGAAAGATCTTCGAGTGAAGTTGGTTGCTACTACGTTGAGAGGGAGAGCTATGGCGTGGTGGCAGCAAACCAAACTTACATGAGAACGGATGGGGAAGTCGAAGATTGTTGACTGGAAGAAAATGAAGAAATTGATGAAAGCTACATTTTTTACCTTACAATTATCAATCACTCATGTATCAGAGATTGCAGAACTTGAGGCAGGGGACAAAGACTGTTAATGATTATGCTGACAAGTTTTATCAACTGATTGCTCGAAATGACATTATGGAGACAGAGGAACAGTTGACTGCTAGGTTTGTTGGAGGTTTGCGAATGCAAATCCAGGATATGGTTAATATGTTTGACCCGAGATCTGTAGCTGAAGCGCACCAGAAGGCGTTGGCTTGGGAGAAGCAGGAAAGACGAGGAGGTGGTGTGTTTACAAGTTCCAATATTCAAAGAAAAGGTGTTAGTGGGAGTTCCAATGTTACTAAAGCTGTTAATAAACCAGTTGTGAATGAAGTGGCGAAGGCGAAGGTTACTAACAGTTTCAAGTGTTATAACTGCCAAGAAGTGGGTCATAAGAGTAACGAATGTCCGAAGCCAAAGAAAAGAACGATGATCGCTGAAGTTGAAGGTGAGGATGTTGGTGAAGGTGATTCTAGTCCAGTGGAGGAAGACGAACAAGATATCGCATCGGGAGATGAAGGGTGTAATCTAATGATGAGAAGATCTTGTTTAACACCCAAACAAGAGGATGAGGCTAGTTGGTTGAGGAGCAACATTTTTCAATCTACATGCACTATTCTGGGAAAAGTTTGTAAGTTTGTGATTGATGCAGGAAGTTGTGACAATATTATTTCTAATGAAGCTGTAAGGAAGTTGAAGTTGAAGACAGAGAAACACTCTAATCCTTATAAGTTAGCATGGCTGAGAAAAGGAGGAGAGGTGAAGGTGGATAAGCGAGTTCGAGTTCCATTTTCTATTGGGAAGAAATATAAAGACGAGATCTGGTGTGATGTAGTTGAGATGGATGTTTGTCATTTTCTTTTGGGAAGACCGTGGCAGTATGATCGAGCAGTGCAGCATGACGGTCGAACCAATAGCTACAGTTTTATGTTTGAAGGCGTTAAGATTATTTTAGTTCCAAAGAAGAGACAACAGGAAGAGAGTAAATCTGAGGAGATTGAGGAGATTGAGGAGCTGAAAATTTTATTGACTTTGAAAGAATTTGTTGAAGAAATAGAGGAGAGTCCCGAAGTGTTTTTATTGATTGGACATGAAGCTACTGAATCAGTTGAAGTTCCATAGGAAGTGAAGCCGGTATTGGAAGAATTCAGTGATGTGTTTCCAGAGCAGTTGCCAAAGGAATTACCGCCGTTAAGGGATATTCAACATCAAATTGATCTTGTGCCAGGGTCAGTGTTACCTCACGGGCCACATTATCGGATGAGTCCGAAGGAGCATGAAGAACTGAGAAGGCAGGTGGAGGAGTTGCTAGAACAAGGGCGTGTCCAGGAGAGTTTGAGTCCATGTGCCGTGCCAGCCTTATTTGTACCAAAGAAGGATGGAACGTGGAGGATGTGTACGGACAGTCGGGCACTAAACAAGATCACCGTGAGATACAGATTTCCTATGCCGAGGTTTGATGATTTGATTGATCAGTTGAGTGGGGCTGTTGTGTTTTCCAAGATTGACCTGAAGAGTGGATACCATCAAATTCGTATTAGACCGGGTGATGAGTGGAAGACTGCTTTTAAAACAAGGGAGGGTTTGTATGAATGGTTGGTTATGCCATTTGGGTTGTCAAATGCTCCTAGTACTTTCATGAGAGTGATGAACCAGATTTTCAGACCATTTGTTGGAAAGTTCGTAGTTATTTACTTTGATGATATTTTGATTTATAGTGGGAGTACGGAAGAGCACATCCAGCATTTGCGAGAAGTATTGTTGATTCTACGACAAGAGCAGTTTTATGCAGCAACAAAGAAGTGTGTGTTTATGACGGACAGTGTTTTATTTCTGGGGTATGTTCTGTCAAAGAAAGGTATTCAAGTGGATGAAAATAAAGTGGAAGCTGTCAGAAGTTGGCCACAACCGAAGACAATTACTGAAGTACGAAGTTTTCATGGCTTGGTGTCTTTTTATCGAAGATTCATTCCAAACTTTAGCAGTGTGATGGCACCAGTAACCGATTGCATGAAAGGAAAGAAGTTTGTATGGTCAGAGGAAGCAGGGGTTGCCTTTGAGAAGATGAAGTTACTTTTGACGACAGCACCAATTCTGGTACTGCCGAATTTTCAGTTGTTGTTTGAATTGCATACTGATGCTTCGAAAGTGGGTATTGGTGGAGTATTAAGCCAGAATGGAAGACCAGTTGCTTATTTCAGTGAAAAATTATCTGGAGCCAAGTTGAGATATATCACTTATGATGTAGAGTTTTACGCGATTGTTCAAGCGGTAAAGCACTGGCGACATTACTTGTTTCAGAAGGAGTTTGTTCTTTACACTGATCATGAGGCATTAAAACATCTACAAGGGAAAGACAAGATTTCAGCGAAACATGCCTCGTGGATAGCATATCTACAATAATTTACTTTCGTTGTGAAACACAAATCAGGGTTGACAAATCGTGTAGCGGATGCTTTGAGCAGGAGGAATCACTTGTTGACAACGTTGAAGGTTGAAGTGACAGGATTCAAATTATTGCCAGAGTTGTTTGAAGAGGATTCTTACTTTGCAAAGTTTGTTGAGAAAGTTAAGTATGGGGATACTGGTGAATTTGTGTTGGTTGATGGATTCTTGTTCAAGGGGAATCGATTATGCATACCAGACTGTAGCTTGAGAATGAAGATTATTAAAGAGTTGCATGAAGAAGGACATGTTGGACGGGATCGCACCTTACAGTTAATTTCACAATCTTATTTTTGGCCGTCAATGAGGAAAGAGGTAGAGAGATTTTTGGAGAGGTGTCATATCTGTCAGGTTTTAAAGGGAACAGCGACGAATGCGGGATTATACATGCCACTACCCGTGCCTACTAAAACATGGATTGATATTAGCATGGATTTTGTGTTAGGTTTGCCGAGAACTCAGAGAGGAAATGATTCTATATATTTTGTAGTGGACAGGTTTTCGAAGATGGTGCATTTCATAGCCTGTAAGAAGCCAGCCGATGCCGTCCGAGTTGCTCACTTATTCTTTAAAGAGATTTATCGATTGCATGGATTACCGGAGACCATTATTTCTGATAGGGATACTCGATTCCTAAGCCACTTTTGATTGAGTTTGTGTAAGATGGTCGGAACAAAGCTGAATTTTAGTAGCGCTTACCATCCGCAAACTGATGGGCAAACGAAGGTGGTTAACCGATCGTTAGAAAATTTACTGAGATGTCTTGTGAAAGACAATTTGAAGAGTTGAGATTCGAAATTGTGTCAAGCGGAGTTTGCTCACAACCATGCAGTTAACCGGAGTACAGGTTTCAGTCCATTTCAAGTTGTATATTCAACCATTCCAAAGGGACCATTGGATTTAACGACAGTACCATATCAGAAAGGAGTTGTTAAGCGGGCTAGTGACTTGGTGAATGAGTTACAGGAATGCCACAAGGTTGTACAGGAACGATTACTTAAATCAAATGAGAAGTATAAACAAATGGCGGATAAGAAACGAAGAAGAGTTGTCTTCAAAGAGAGAGATTTTGTATATGTCGTTTTAATGAAAGATCGTTTTCCAGTTGGAACTTACAACAAGTTGAAAGCACGGAAAATTGGTCCATTAGAAATCTTCAAGAAGATCAATGATAATGCGTATCGGTTAAGGTTGCCGGAAGAGGCTCATACTTCTGATGTGTTTAACGTGAAGCACTTAATTCCGTATTATGAGGAGGAACCTATCAAAGATGACGAGAGTATGAATTCGAGAACGAATTCCTTCCAATAGCGGGAGGATGATGCAGAGCATACCTTAATTCGATCAAGTCGAGAGTGCCGATCCTCCTCCTTGAGTCGCTCCTCCTTGAGTCGCTCCTCCTTGAGTCGCTCCTCTTTGAGTCGCTCCTCCTTGAGTCGCTCCACCTCTAATCACTCTGCCGTCTTGAATCACTCTGCCATCTTGAGTCGCTCTGCCGTGCCCCTTAAGTCGCGCGTGCGAGAAGCCCCAATAGGTCGCGAACGACTCATGCCAACTCGCGAACAACCTGACGACTTAACCATAAGTCGCGAGCGACATATTCAAGGTCGCGAGCAGACCAAAATCGCCCCCCCCCCACTTTGCAGCGACATATCTAGGGCAGACGCAAAGGAGAAGGTCGCGAACGACCTTATTTTAAGTCGTTGATGATTTAATAAGTCGCTGCCGAGTTTCCCCTGAACCAAAATCGCGTGAACGAGTTTCCATAGGTCGTTGCCGAGTTATCTTAAGTCGCGTGAAGCATTTTTAGGTCGTTTGTGTGTTGTAAACCGTTTGTGTTGTAATTTTGTTAAGTCGGGAGTGTGTTGTACTATAAATAGGGGTGTATGCGTCATTTGTAAGGTTGTTGAAATTTGAATAAAATTTGGTTTGTGCTTTGAGCCTCCATTTTTAAATTGATAGTCGAGTGTTATCTCTTTTCTCCACTTCGGCATTCGAGTGCGCTCGAATCAACGAACGATGAAGTCAATTCGCGGAATCAAGTGCGCTTGATCAACGCTCAAAGAATTGTAGATCTTTCTTCACGGTATCATGCGCGATCAACGTGTCGAAGATTGCTAAAATCCGGTATCTTTAAGATCAACGGATTTGGACCCTTTCGGTATTCTTAAATCCATCGATTCTTCGTCTATTCACGATTATTTCCGCTAATCATGTGAGATCCTGAACGGATTCGATTTACATTGTCGAATTCGCTTCCCACGCTGCGTCAATTGGAAAACTTAAGAATTTGACAATGATTCAACTTGTGCATGTTAATATATCCAGTTTCTTTTGTGCATGTTCAGTCGTTATTTGTGGTGTAAAAAGAGTAGCAACAAATTATTTGATGACCTGACGATGTATGCATACATATATTTCTCTGTTTCCCTGTCTTATAATATTTTCACCATTATTTTTCACTTACTTTTTTCCCACTCTCAGTCCATAACAGTGGTTGTAAGTCTAATAACTCCATATTTGATTCAACACTATCCGTCCGCATAGCACAGACCACTCAACTAGTTGCATATTTATTTTGGAATGCCACTATCATCAATGAGGTTTATTTGCTCCCACTGTAACCACAAACCACTGATCTAAAACAAAGCTACAGCGATTCAAAAAATTTGCATCTTTTCCCACAAAATATAAGTATTTCAGCATCCTACAACATGACACTGTGACACTGAAATGCATCTTCGTACGTGGAAATGCTTTAGAAATATCACTATTCTGCTGCATCTAGGTAATTAATCATCCCCTAGCATTTACACAACTTGTTATAATGCATAATTCTATCTTCTTCCAACTAAATGTTCCCACGGCCCGAGTTAAAACCTAGTAAACATCCTCTATCGAGATTAAACCAACCCAGCGCTATTTCAATTAAAAGGAAAGGTCGCGTTACCTTTCTTCATAAAAATAACCCTTTCTACCTCTTTTCACCCACTTTGTTCTTTTCCAAAATTTTAGAGTCCGTTTGGTTTCATTTTGTATTTTGAGTTTTGTGTTTCCAACTTGCACTAAGAAATAGTAAAAAATAAGAAAGGAAGATTTATAATTTTTAGTCACTGCGACGAACAACGGACAACGAAGGAGTTAGATTGTTCTCCGTGCTTTTGTTATCTCTCAAAACATGAAAAACAAAAGCAAAATTGTTTTCTATTTTACATGTTACTTTCATTTTTCAAAATTGTTTCTTTTTCGACAATACATACAACGGCCGAGCTTTTGTATAGACGAAAACACAAAACTAAAAACGACAAGACAAACGGGGCCTTAAATTTATAGCTAGACGTGTGCACTCGTTTTCATGTTCTTCTATTAGACAACTATGATGCAACGCGTCTTTGTTACATCTGTTGATGGTTATAATATATCACCCTTATGTTTATTTTTATTTGTGTCCATTTACATTTTAACGTACATTTTTGCATGACAAATTTGAAAAGTTTTAACAATCCATTAACATCGTTACCCATACCATATACCAATGTTTTTCGTTTTTGTACATTTTCTAAACCGCATTACCTAATAAAAAAATATAGCTCCTATTCTACTGCTTTTGCAATCCTTTTCATGCCTAGGTCACATGTGGAATATTAATAATTTGATCTCATTAAACCCTACACTTTCTTCATATTAAAATTATATGCTGCTACCAATGTTTCCTTTTGTTAGTTTACAAAATTTTTAAACCACATCCTCCGTAATGGAAACTTAGTACGCATGCTTTAGTTGCAAGTTATAGTAAGATATTTCATAACTATATTACCTTGACTCTCTTCTGCTTTACCGAATATGAAAATTATAATAGCAGAAGAAAAAACTGGTCATTTATGATTAAAAAGTAAACTACATTATTGTGGAACGTTCAATTTTCTAAAAAAATGTTAACATCGTATTCATCAATAAATGCTTCACCCCAACTTTTGAACAATATCGACTTATTTATTGGGAGACTCTTCCGTGTTTATTTCAATAAAAAACTACAACTTTGCATTCGAGCAGCAAAGAACCTTTGCATTTCAAGGAAAAATCACTATAGTCGATGTTTGCGTCAAAATTGGTCACAAACCCCAAATACCATGAAAGCACCAGTGTATGAATACAAATCAACAATATTCAAACACAAATAACAAATCTCAGCAAATAACGAGCAGCAAATCAGAAATAATGAACACAGACACAAGTTTTATTGTGATTCGGTTATCTCCGGCCTACATCCACTCCAAAGTTTTATCCTTTTATTAATTATCCTTGCTCGTTACAAGTGATTACAGCAGTTACAAAGTCCAAATCCGAAATCAATGTCAGTAATGACGATATGGAGTGATCCTGGCAGCGTCCGGGCGTGCTTCTTCTTTTCAAATTCTCCGATCCCTTTTCTGAATGACCACGGGCTCTATTTATAGGCGTATGAGGCTGATATTTCATTGAAAATCCGATAGACCACTTCCGGCACGTGAGGGGGGCCTACAGGCTCGGCCTCAGAAGACTTGGGCCCACTTTGGGATCGATTCGAACTCCATCCGAATCGATCATAAAATCATCCAATCGATGTGAAACTTGGTGTGAACATTCTTCAATATGCATGTAAGCTCCTGTAAAAATTTCATTGCATTTGAATCAACGGTTTGGAAGATAAAATCGATTCGAGATCAAAGTTCCGTATGTTTTGCCTGGTTCGAATCCATTACTTCGAATCCATATCCTTCGACTCCATCTAAAGCATGCGCGTGCAATGACGTGGCGCTATCCTCCCGGGTCGATTCGAATTATGCGGCGTGCTGACTCCACTTGGTGCGCCGAGTTGAACGCTTCCTCTCCTAAAGACGCGCTCGCATCCATGTTTCACGCTTCGTCCATATCCATAACTTCACAACGGTCATTGTAACGACCCGCCCTTCTGACCGCCATCAGTCGGTAATTAAACCAACTTGAAACATTCAAAATAACGGATTGTTATTCAGTTTATAGAGTTTAAACAGAATCAACCACAGAAACACAGAATAATCATAATATTTTACATAAATGAATTTTCTTACATATATCAGAGTTTATACAATGAATTAAATTTTATACAGCGGAATATTTCTTTTAAGTACAAAATTCCCTGGTAAGCTAAAGTGAAGCGTTTCCCCCCCTCTCTTCAACTTCGCTGCCTGAAAATCTTCAAGCTGTAAAATACTCGGTCTGACCCGAGTATTACATTCAAAGGAAAATAATACACGGGCCAGTCTAATTCAAACTCAGTTATTAGTGCATAGAGGCAATAATAATAACAATTAGATGACAGTCAAATATAAATTCACCTATCCGATCCTTTCAACAAAGAAAACGGATAACGGTAAACATAACACTTAGCAGTGTTAAATAATAAATCAGTAGATTCAAATTATCAACGAAGATAGATGAAGGAATTTTTAATGAAGATAATTTAGAAAAAAAACATCAAAATTTCCTAAACGGCAATTAACAACAAACTTATTAAATTTAACCAAATCAAAATGCGATTCAAAATGTATTAAATTGGCAACATAAAACAATTTCCATCAATACAAAACATCAATTAAAACATCAGATCTAGTAGGGCTGCAGTACACACACGCGTGCACGGCCTCGCCACATTTTAAAATGTTAACTCCGTGTGGCTGCAGTTCACGCTTGCGTGCACTGCCTCGCCACTACCGTAATGAAATATGCAAAAGATCATAAATCAAAACAAAATAGTATATCAATAAAATTAATACCGTGTGGCTGTAGTTCACGCTTGCGTGCACTGCCTTGCCACTATCGTGATGATGTACTCAAAAGATCAACGAACCAAAATCAATGAAGGTTCAAATATCAATGCCACGGCCTCAATGGTCAAAACAGACAACATGGAAAATGTGCACGTATGTATACAATGAAGGTTCACAAACGAACACAAGGTCAAATCCGAATACCGGGTTCAACTCAAGTGTAATTAGAAAAACAAATCCAACTGCATAAACCAACAAGGGCAAACTGCATACATATGAACTGCAGTTGAAACAATCAAATAGTCAGGAAACTAAACAGTCAAGCAACGACAACGTAAGTGCCGGGCTCGACTGGACAACACAAGCAAAATGCATGAACAAAGCATGCTACAGGTCTCACTACATGGATGGACAAGAAAAGTGCATATCAAGTATGCAACTACCAAACTGGGTCAAGCAAGTGCAACAGGCACAAAGGCCACAGGTTGGCAACAATTAATTTGCACACAACCTGAACCAACAGAGCACAAAGGCTCAATAACAAAGTGCACGAAACAATTTCAAGGGAAGTCAAATAAAAATCAAGGCATCAAGTATACACAAATTTATGCAAACCAGTACAGTTTGCATATTGAAACTAAGTGCATGAAGGCTACATCAAGTATACAAGTATGCCTATATATATACGTATACACATGGTTCAGTATACACATACATATCTACACTAAATAAAACAGGATCAGCAAAGACCGAAGTACAGTCAAAGTGGAAACATAAACTAACATACACATATATACATCCAAGAATGTATGTACACATGTGATGTTATATCACATAGATAACACTAAAAAAAAGGTTCAACTTGTATGTCACAGTAACCAAGTAGCATGTGACAATATCAAGTGAATTCACCAAAAATTCAACTAGCAGTATGCAGTGACAGTTTAAATCAAGCTGCAACATGTACATAAAGATGATCAGGTTACAACAGTTTTTTTAAATATGAAGATAATGTGGTCAAAGTAACATGGAGTGATACCAGACCACACAATCGAGCAATGCCAAATTCATAGTGGAACAACAAGGGACAAAGGCTACAGATGAAACAAGCAGGTGTATCACAGATAAGGCCACATAGAACAAGCACAAAGGCTATAGGCTTCAACCAAAACAGTAATTAACAAGCGTCGTTAATTGAAAACTCAATCCAAGGCTGCAACTTTAATACTATAAAATACTTACACGCGCATGTAGCTAGGAAGACTTACACACGCATGCCATATCAACTATGGTCTATAACAAAATAATAAGCACTCAAGATTCCAGGAGCAGAAAATACATGAATAAACAAGTCGATGCAAACAGTTCGATGAAGACTACAAGATGAACCATACCCACACACATGAATGCATAGTGTAAACAAAATGCATAAATAAAATTTATAAAATGAAATCAAGA
The DNA here is from genome assembly GCA_030765085.1 of Allium cepa. Taxonomy (NCBI): domain Eukaryota; kingdom Viridiplantae; phylum Streptophyta; class Magnoliopsida; order Asparagales; family Amaryllidaceae; genus Allium; species Allium cepa. The sequence continues at coordinate 217,160,820 of CM060930.1, forward strand.
GTGTGTGTGCAATTTTGAAAAATTCAAAAATCAAAAATAAAGGAGGAAAGTTTCGGCCGTATCGATCAAAGAATGATCGAACGTTTCAAAATCAAAACCGTGGGAATCAAGCAAAAAAAAAAAAAAAACAACATCACAAATTGAGAAAGGAAAGTGACCGAAGTCAAGTATATGGATACGAACTAATTTAAGGGTCTCGAAGTTCATATAAATACAACCCCAAAAGGAAAATCATCATCAGCAAAGCGATTTTGCAAATCAGAGTGACCGAAGTCAACTGCAGGTGATTTTTTTTTTCAATTCAAATCCAATGCCGTAGTCGTATTTTTTTTTCGGTCGATAATATGAGGACCACAACCAATTTCAAGCTTAAGGTTGATGATTAGCAGAAATCAAACTAGGTTAGAAAAATCAACAACATCGTAACAAAAATCGAACGGCCGAAAAATCAAACAACGAAAGCCATAAATTTGAACAAGTCAAAAATCACCAGAATTCGAATTAGATGTGAGTAGTAGAATCACTCACCTTTGCCTGATGCAGTCGCGAGCGAAGAGGAGGAATCGAGCAAATTGAAGCCGAAGCCCACGATTTCGAAAAGCCCTAATTATTGAAGGAAGACGAACGAAACAACAGAGCCGCCATTAATTAAAAAAAAATATTTCTCTTCGTTCTGCTTTGAAAGGGTAGGGTTTCGAATATAAAAGAGAAGGGAGACGTGATTTTGGGCACGATTTAGGGCGTGGTTGAAGGCGTAAGTAATGGCGTCTTTGTAGGGATGATAGATCGTGTTTGTAGCTGATAAAAGTAAGGCAGTTGTACTAATTATGTTATATATATTATTATTATTATTTTCATTTTAAATTCAATTTGTTTTGTAGTTATTTTCTTTAGTAAATTTCATAGATATAAAAACGTTTTGAAGTTCAACTATCAACATCAATTTATAAATTTACATAAATAAAAATTCTTAAATCCAAATTATTTTTCTAAATCATTAGTTCGAATTTTAAATACAAATTTAACATTCAATTTCAAACCCCAAAATCAAATTCAAATTTAAATTCAACTTTCAATAGATTAAATTTTAAAATTTAATCGCCAAATTCATAGTTATATTGGGAATTCAAACTAAACCATCATTCAAATATTTAAAATTAATTAAATATTTTTCAATTTAAATTGTTTAAAATTTAGGGTCGTTACAATCTTCCCCCCTTAAAAGAATTTCGCCCCGAAATTATAAGTTAGGAAAAACGATTGTTAAGATCTCACCGATATTTATACCCTACACAATTTTTACCAAGTTCTAAATTTATAAATAGATATAGGATTCATTCCATTTATTTTATCTCCCTAACTTTGTTCATTATTTCCTAAAATCAAGACGCAAAAGTCTTTTACCTAAATTTTTTTCGACTAACAAAACTCAAATTTAAACTTGAAATTCTTCATGCTAAAGATTTTCATATCATTTTTTTTTTCAAAGCTGTGGACTTTCAAGATATTTTAAAGTTTTTCTTCTTTAATTCAATTAGGTTGGAATTATGTAATTCTAATTTCAGACTATTGATTTGCTATTTAAAGTTTTGAAAATACTTGCTAACTCGAAGTTTAACAAGTCCATCGTCGTTCTCACAGACATTAGGCATACGCTGGCCAGGCGCAGGACTAAAAATCTCCAAGTACTAAATATACTTGCTTCAACTCCCGGTGAAAATACTTAAAAATCTTTTAAAAATGGATATGGAAAGCACGTTCCCCCATGGATCACATTTTACCCGGCGGTTACGCTACTATCCCAGTAGAAACGCTTGTAATCTGTAGATTTCACATCTCTTGAATTTCGCCATGGTTGTTGCCATAGATCGCGGTTCACACGGCGGTTTCGCTACTATCCCAGTAGAATCTCTTGTGACCGTAGGCATCTCTCCCCTCAAATTACGCTTTGGCCTCTAGATCGCAGTTTACGCGGCGGTTGCGCTACTATCCCAGTAGAATCGCTTGTAACTGTAGGCATCACGCCCCACGAATTACGCTAGCATACATCATCAATTCACATGATCCCAACACGATGATCCATCGTGGGGGATTCCAGTCCAAATGGACATTCTAACTTATGGAAATTCTACGTAGCTACGAATTTCAAATGGACACTCACACCGAGTTCCAATCACCTTCACAAATTATAAATGGAAGGTACATTTCCATATCCTCAGTTTTAGAAAACACATGTCATATACATATAGTACTTCATTTCACATTTCGTACATATCATACCTATGTAAACTTGCATAGGATTTTCATAATAATGACTTTCCAAACTGATGGTTTTCGAATTATTACATTCACATATATAAATTACGAAAACCACAATATCCCAAACTATAACAAATAGAGGATTCCAAAATTTTCCATCTCGTTTAAAATTTTCCTCTAAATCGATTTGAAAATTTAAGGTTATCTCAAACCCAATTGACATTCATAATCCAATTCATTATCGAGTTCACATTCGATTTGGATTTCACGTTACATCGTCAATTCTCAACACATAATTGATGTCTACTGATATATAACATCTAAGCTCGTACGTCTCAGAGAAGGGTGTTAAGCTAAAAGAATAAATTCTCCGCCACCACAGATATATATTTAATAGAGATCAATTTCTATGTCATCAGTTCACCATGTTAGACATATAATCCCAATCGACTATCCAAAATTCAAAATTCAACTTATATTATTTTTGATATCAAAGTTAAAATCAATTTAACTTAGGATTCAATCTTTTTTGAAAAAAATTCAAGTTGAACTAATTGTTCAAATTTCCCAAAAACATCTTTACAAGATATATATAATCTTCCATACTTAACCATTTGAAACAAATTTCAAATATTCATTTTTCAATTTATCTTTAAAAGATAGAATTTCAAACTTTCCATTTCATATTGGAAAACATTTCCATACTTATTTAATAATAAGTAATTCACAAATCCATTCATTTTCAACACTTGAAAAATATTCAATATACTTAAATCATAATCAAGTATATATTCCATTCTTTAAGGAAAGCGTTCTTTTAAACACATTTATTTGAGTCAAAACGAATGTTGCGTAAAACATCGTTACAACGACCCAAAATCACTAGTATAGGGATTCAAATTTAAGATAGATATATAAATCCCAATACTATATAAAACATTCCCTTTCGGAAACCATTTACTGTAACAACAGTGTTATAGTCCGCCATTTCCTTCTATTTCTCGAAAACGCCTATTTCAACAATGAATGTTGAAATCTATGTATTCGATACTTAATGCATTTTAAAACATCTTTTAAAACAATTAACTTCATTCTTTTAAATTTCACTTCCCTAAAACATATCTGTTTTATTCAATAATATATTCACTGTCCAAAATCGCGAATATACATCGTTTATTCAGTTCAATGTTTCTACACATTTATTTAAAGGATTATCCACTGTCCAAAATCGTGGATAAAATTCCCAACCAACATTTACTATCACAATATTTAACGTAAAGGATAATTCGCTGTCCAAAATCACGAATATATCTCCTTTAATAACTTCTATGTTTCATTTATCAAATTCAATTGGTTTCGAATTTATAAACAATCTTTACAAATTCCATTTCTATTTATAAAACTTATTTATAAATCTCCTTTATTAATTCAATTCAATTTATATAACTCAATTATATATCAAAAGTCCATTTATAAGTTAAGTACTTATAATCCATTTATTTACTAAATCATTCTTCAAAACATTTGAAATCAATTTTCAAAAGAATTCAGAATCAAATTCCCAAGTTATAGTTCAATGATCCCCTTGGCTATACTAAATTGACATATCATTTTATTTCATAATTATTACTTTGGAGATATTCAAAATATTGGATTTAAACCAATTCATTAATTCACTTCACTTTACATTTTATTTTTCATAAATCTCAACAATTTGATAATGGGTTTTCGAATGATCGGCACTCAAATCTAAGGAGACCTTATCGAAGAGAAACTATCGCAAACCTAAAATTAGAGAGGTATAAAAGAGAGGTCTTTTGTCCGAAAAAGATTTGAATTTTCAAAATAACTTTTATTTTTCGAAGAAAACAATCTTATTCTTCTTTAAATTTCAAAAATGTTTTCTTTAAAGTGATTCTAGTAACTATTCATATTAAACATCATAAACTGAGCTTTGTATAAACCAAAGCTCTGATACCACTTTTTGTAACGACCTGCCCTTCTGACCGCCCCCAATCGGTAATTAAACCAACTTGAAACGTTCAAAATGACGGATTGTTATTCATTTTATAGAGTTTAAACATAATCAGCCACAGAAACACAGAATAATCATAATATTTTACATAAATGAATTTTCTTACATATATCAGAGTTTATACAATGAATTAAATTTTATACAGCGGAATATTTCTTTTAAGTACAAAATTTCCTGGTAAGCTAAAGTGAAGCGTTTCCCCCCCTCTCTTCAACTTCGCTGGTTGAAAATCTTCAAGCTGTAAAATACTTGGCCTGACCCGAGTATTACATTCAAAGGAAAATAATACACGGGTCAGTCTAATTCAAACTCAGTTATTAGTGCATAGAGGCAATAATAATAACAATTAGACGATAGTCAAATATAAATTCACATATCCAATCCTTTCAACAAAGAAAACGGATAACGGTAAACATAACACTTAACAGTGTTAAACAATAAATCAGTAGATTCAAATTATCAACGAAGATAGATGAAGGAATTTTTAATGAAGATAATTTAGAAAAAAAACATCAAAATTTCCTAAACGGCAATTAACCACAACTTATTAAATTTAACCAAATCAAAATGCGATTCAAAATGTATTAAATTGGCAACATAAAACAATTTCCATCAATAGAAAACATCAATTAAAACATCAGATCTAGTAGGGCTGCAGTACACACACGCGTGCACGGCCTCGCCACATTTTAAAATGTTAACTCCGTATGGCTGCAGTTCACGCTTGCGTGCACTGCCTCGCCACTACCGTAACGAAATATGCAAAAGATCATAAATCAAAACAAAATAGTATATCAATAAAATTAATACCGTGTGGCTGCAGTTCACGCTTGTGTGCACTGCCTTGCCACTATCGTGATGATGTACTCAAAAGATCAACGAACCAAAATCAATGAAGGTTCAAATATCAATGCCACGGCCTCAATGGTCAAAACAGACAACATGGAAAATGTGCACGTATGTATACAATGAAGGTTCACAAACGAACACAAGGTCAAATCCGAATACCGGGTTCAACTTAAGTGTAGTTAGAAAAACAAATCCAACTACATAAACCAACAAGGGCAAACTGCATACATATGAACTGCAGTTGAAACAATGAAATAGCCAGGAAACTAAACAGTCAAGCAACGACAACGTAAGTGCTGAGCTCGACTGGACAACACAAGCAAAATGCATGAACAAAGCATGCTACAGGTCTACTACATGGATGGACAAGAAAAGTGCATATCAAGTATGCAACTACCAAACTGGGTCAAGCAAGTGCAACAGGCACAAAGGCCACAGGTTAGCAACAATTAATTTGCACACAACCTGAACCAACAGAGCACAAAGGCTCAATAACAAAGTGCACAAAACAATTTCAAGCGAAGTCAATTAAAAATCAAGGCATCAAGTATACACAAATTTATGCAAACCAGTACAGTTTGCATATTGAAACCAAGTGCATGAAGGCTACATCAAGTATACAAGTATGCCTATATATATATATATATATATATATATATATATATATACGTATACACATGGTTCAGTATACACATACATATCTACACTAAATAAAACAGGATCAGCAAAGACCGGAGTACAGTCAAAGTGGAAACATAAACTAACATACACATATATACATCCAAGAATGTATGTACACATGTGATGTTATACCACATAGATAACACTAAAAAAAAGGTTCAACTTGTATGTCACAGTAACCAAGTAGCATGTGACAATATCAAGTGAATGCACCGAAAATTCAACTAGCAGTATGTAGTGACAATTTAAATCAAGCTGCAACATGTACATAAAGATGATCAGGTTACAATAGTTTTTTTAAATATGAAGATAATGTGGTCAAAGTAACATGGAGTGATACCAGACCACACAATCGAGCAATGCCAAATGCATAGTGGAACAACAAGGGACAAAGGCTACAGATGAAACAAGCAGGTGTATCCCAGATAAGGCCACATAGAACAAGCACAAAGGCTACAGGCTTCAACCAAAACAGTAATTAACAAGCATCGTTAATTGAAAACTCAATCCAAGGCTGCAACTTCAATACTATAAAATACTTACACACGCATGTAGCTAGGAAGACTTACACACTCATGTCGTATCAACTATGGTCTGTAACAAAATAATAAGCACTCAAGATTCCAGGAGCAGAAAATACATGCACAAACAAGTCGATGCAAACAGTTCGACGAAGACTACAAGATGAACCATACCCACACACATGAATGCATAGTGCAAACAAAATGTATAAATAAAATTTATAAAATGAAATCAAGAGTGTGTATGCAATTTTGAAAAATTCAAAAATCAAAAATAAAGGAGGAAAGTTTCGGCCGTATCGATCAAAGAATGATCGAATGTTTCAAAATCAAAACCGTGGGAATCAAGCAAAAAAAAAACAACATCACAAATTGAGAAAGGAAAGTGACCGAAGTCAAGTATATGGATACGAACTAATTTAAGGGTCCCGAAGTTCATATAAATACAACCCCAAAAGGAAAATCATCATCGGCAAAGCGATTTAGCAAATCAGTGTGACCGAAGTCAAGTGCAGGTGTTTTTTTTTTTCAATTCAAATCCAATGCCGTAGTCGTATTTTTTTCGGTAGATAATATGAGGACCACAACCAATTTCAAGCTTAAGGTTGATGATTAGCAGAAATCAAACTAGGTTAGAAAAATCAACAACGTCATAAAAAAAAATCGAACGGCCGAAAAATCAAACAACGAAAGCCATAAATTTGAACAAGTCAAAAATCACCAGAATTTGAATTATATGTGAGTAGTAGAATCACTCACCTTTGCCTGATGCGGTCGCGAGCGAAGAGGAGGAATCGAGAAAATTGAAGCCGAAGCCCACGATTTGGAAAAGCCCTAATTGTTGAGGAAGACGAATGAAACAACAGAGCCGCCATTAATTAAAAAAAAAATTCACTTCGTTCTGCTTTGAAAGGGTAGGGTTTCGAATATAAAAGAGAAGGGGAGACGTTATTTTGGGCACGATTTAGGGCGTGGTTGAAGGCGTAAGTAATGGCGTGTTTGTAGGGATGATAGATCGTGTTTGTAGCTTATAAAAGTAAGGAAGTTGTACTAATTATGTTATATATTATTATTATTATTATTATTATTCATTTTAAATTCAATTTGTTTTGTAGATATTTTCTTCAGTAAATTTCATAGATATAAAAACGTTTTGAAGTTCAACTATCAACATCAATTTATAAATTTACATAAATAAAAATTCTTAAATCCAAATTATTTTTCTAAATCATTAGTTTGAATTTTAAATACAAATTTAGCATTCAATTTCAAACCCCAAAGTCAAATTCAAATTTAAATTCAACTTTCAATAGATTAAATTCTAAAATTTAATCGCCAAATTCATAGTTATATTGGGAATTCAAACTAAACCATCATTCAAATATTTAAAATTAATTAAATATTTTTCAATTTAAATTGTTTAAAATTTAGGGTCGTTACAGTCATGCTCGCATCCATTGATTCGTGTTTTCCTTCGCATCGATTCGTGGAGTGTACTTCGTATCAATTGGCCACGAATCGATCGACACGAAGTGACAATGGAGGTTATCGATACGAAGTGGTTGTGATGGTGGGTGGATACGAACTAGACCTTACCTGATGGATACGAAGGTGCGCCTTACCTGATGGATACGAAGGAGCCTATGTTGCCATCCAGTCGAAGTCCACCTAACCTTTTCTACCGATCGATACGGAATGACCGAGCCTTGTCCATGCCGATCGATATGAACGGTATCGATTTGAAGTCCTTCACCTTGCTTTGCCTTTGACCGATATGAACGCTATCAAGTTAAACCAACACCTAACCGATGCGAACCTCTCTGAGCCGAACCCATACTGATCGATACGAACGGTATCGATACGAAGCCCTTACCTCCAGATCGATACGAAGTGTATCGATTCGAACCATCCTTGCGCCATGCCTTCGATCGATGCAAACCTAATGGAGTCGAACTGAACAAAACCTGATGGGTTCGAATCTGATGGATTCGAAATGAGCACCACCTTAACCCCTCGATGGATTCGAACAACATGCCTCTCCTACCTTGAATCGATCATAACTCCTTCATATGAACTCCGATTAACCTGAAATTTGAAACATAGTCTTTCCTAATCCTTATCATCATCTCCAATCAATTTCGTCCCGATCGGAGTTCAACCAAATTTTGACGACATCGATCGCCGCCTTTCTTTCAATCGATCTCCAATCCCAATATCTATCATCCCTTGACAATTTGTTGATATTCCAGTGTTGACCAGAAAGTGGGATAGCACTTTGCCCCCCAAAACATGCCATGTGATAAGAAGGCGTGTTTTGAATAGCTCCGATTCCAATATCCAAAGTCCACAGCCATACTGCCAGAGTATGTCATCCTTGACTGCTCTGAGTCGATGCCTAATTCCAAATCTAATAACCAAAGCCTTAGCCAATCCCTTATTCATCCGAACTCGACAACCGAGTCCTAATCCATCCTTATCCAATAGCCAATAACCGAATCCAAGACCTCTCCGGGCTCTTTCCAAGCGCAATCCACACCTGACGACCTTGGTCCAGTGTCCCTGAACGTTGAGCTAACCTCTCCGGGTTCTTGCCAAGCGCAATCCACACCTGACGACCTTGGTCCAGTGTCCCTGGACGTTGTGCAAAGCCATGGCTTAAGTCCTAAGCCGAATCCTGGTCTCTTCGGACCCTTGTTGAGCATAGTCCATACTCAACGACCTGAAAATAACAATTGATAATACAGGGCCTAAGTCCTAGGCCGAATCCTGGTCACTCCAGACCCTTGCCAAGCATAGTCCATACTTGACGACCTGAATGAGCCAATTTACCACGTTAGGGCAAAGTGACTCACCCCTTGCCAGGCATAATCCATACCCGACGACCGTTTATCAAAAACTAGATAAAAATCCAATCAAAATCCAATCCAGAATCCAAATCCCAAAATCCAAATCAAAACCAAAGAATCAGAAATCCAAACCAGCATCCAAAACCGAAAACAATCATCTAAAGGAAAATCCAAATCAAAAAGCAAGCAAAACCAGGAGTTCAATCCAAACTCCAAAACCAAATCCAAAAAGAAAAGCAGTGTCCAATCCAAAAGCAAAAGATAAATTTCACAAGCCACAGCATCGTAGTTTATCGTCATTCAGAGCATGCCTAGGGGCTATCTCCGTCCCCATACATGTGTAAATGACTTGGTTGCTTACCAGTAGTTCGCTACTTATTTCACATTATCCTGATCAGTGGATGATTAATCGACCATCATCCCTGGGCCTCACATCATCACGGTGTGAGGTAGTCGGTGGTTGCTCCTGCTCCACCGTTGCATTCCGAGTTCCGACATATTGCCGTAACTATCCATTCCTTACATTCTCCTCGATTATATCCTTTAAGTGCCTGCAGCTGTTGGTATCATGTCCATCTAAATCATGGAAGAGGCAGTGCCTTCCTGATGTCCTCTCCCATTCTGATGGTTCTCTCCTAGCCGGCCTCCGGTAGGGAAGGCGATTTCGAGTATCCACGTATATCCCCTCCAGCGTCTCATTCAATCCTGTGTATGTGGAAAACTTTGGATCCTTCCATCGCTTCCTAGCGTTTCCAGAATCATCATCCAACTTCCTTTTCCCTTTGTCTTTATCCAAGCCTTTGTTGAATGGTCCTCCACCCTCGGTTGCATTAACCTTTTTCACCTTTAAATCCATACTCGCATCTTCTTGCCGAAGGAACCTTTCTGCCTCGTGAAAGAATTCGTCGAGATCTTGTAGGGGATCTCGTATCAGAGATACCTTGAAATCCGAGTCCTCCCTGACTCCTGATACTGCTGCCATTAAAACCATCGATGGATCAGGCCGATCCACCGAAGCGACTGCTGCACTGAATCGAGTTAGAAAAGCTCTAAGCGATTCATCCATCCTTTGCTTCACCGATGTCAATGTCATCACATTCTTCGGCCTCTAGACGTGAACCCGAAACTGTCCCAAAAACCTTTCCACCAATTCCCTCTAGGTCCTGATAGATCCTTCTCCCAGCTGCCTAAACCACATTGCAACTAAGTCCGTCAAATACAAAGGAAAGCATCGGGCCATCTCTTCCTCAGATGCCCCCAGCACCTCCATGTGTCTGGTGTACCTCATCAAATGATCAGTTGGGTCTGCCTTGCCATCATATACCTCCACGCTAGGTAGCTTGAACTTAGGTGGGTTCTGAGCCATCCTTATTTCCCGAGCGAACGAACTCCTATTCACTCCTTCCAACCAAGTCTCTGTAGGTCAAACCACCTCGCACAGTTTTCCTGATGATCTCCATTAATTCAGTATTGTCTATTGGGGGTTGCCTCCCGTGCCCCCGAGGGAACTCCGGCACATATTCCTCGTGTGGTTCACTAGCAGCAACGTTAGCTCTAGCCTGTTGAACTCCTTCCAAAGGTCCTCCTGTGTTGGATCCTGTGGGCCTGCCCCCAAGCCCTTGTTGATTTCCCTCTGGCTCTACATCCCATCCTCCATTGGGTTCCACAACCCTAGTTCCTTGTCCTACATCCACTGTGGCTGTAGCTGTTCCTAAGTTCTGCATCCCTGCAGCTCTCATTTGCTCAAAGAAAGTCTGCATCATTTCCTGTTGGCTCTTCAATAATCTCTCTTGCAAAGAATTTGCCATGGCTTCCATCTTATTCCGGGTTATGTAGATTGAAGCCTGTCCTTCCCCAGCTCCGGAGGATGCTTGTTGACTTCCTTCCTGTTGGCTTCTCTCAGCCCTTTGCCTTCTACTATTTTGCCTAGTCATTGTCTTCAAACCCAAAAACTCCTTAAAATCTCCGAATCTGAACTTCAAATCCGATGTAGCGGGTGCTAGTCCTTCTCAGTGAAAGCACCAAAGTGTTTGCGCCAAAATTGGTCACAAACCCCAAATACCATGAAAGCACCAGTGTATGAATACAAATCAACAATATTCAAACACAAATAACAGATCTCAGCAAATAGCGAGCAGCAAATCAGAAATAATGAATAGAGACACAAGTTTTATTGTGGTTCGGCTATCTCTGGCCTACATCCACTCCAAAGTTTTATCCTTTAATTAATTGTCCTTGCTCGTTATAAGTTATTACAGCAGTTACAAAGTCCAAATCCGAAATCAATGGCAGTAATGACGATATGGAGTGATCCTGGCAGCGTCCGGGCGTGCTTCTTCTTTCCAAATTCTCCGACCCCTTTTTTGAATGACCAGGGGCTCTATTTATAGGCGTAGGAGGCTGATATTTCGCTGAAAATTCGATAGACCACTTCCGGCACGTGAGGGGGGCCCACAGGCTCGGCCTCAGAAGACTTGGGCCCACTTTGGGATCGATTCGAACTCCATTCGAATCGATCATAAAATCATCCAATCGATGTGAAACTTGGTGTGAACATTCTTCAATATGCATGTAAGCTCCTGTAAAAATTTCATTGCATTTGGATCAACGGTTTGGAAGATATGATCGATTCGAGATCAAAGCTCCGTATGTTTTGCCTGGTTTGAATCCATTACTTCGAATCCATATCCTTCGACTCCATCTGAAGCATGCGCGTGCAATGACATGGCGCTATCCTCCCGGGTCGATTCGAATTATGCGGCGTGCTGACTCCACTTGGTGCGTCGAGTTGAACGGTTCCTCTCCTAAAGACTCGCTTGCATCCATGTTTCACGCTTCGTCCATATCCATAACTTTACAACGGTCATGCTCGCATCCATTGATTCGTGTTTTCCTTCGCATCGATTCCTGGAGTGTACTTCGTATCGATTGGCCACGAATCGATCGACACGAAGTGACGATGGAGGTTATCGATATGAAGTGGTTGTGATGGAGGGTGGATACGAACTAGACCTTACCTGATGGATACGAAGGAGCCTCTTACCTGATGGATACGAAGGATCCTATGTTGCCATCGAGTCGAAGTCCACCTAACCTTCTCTACCGATCGATTCGAAATGACTGAGCCTTGTCCATGCCGATCGATACGAACGGTATCGATTCGAAGTCCTTCACCTTGCTTTGCCTTTGACCGATATGAACGCTATCAAGTTAAACCAACACCTAACCGATGCGAACCTCTCTTAGCCGAACCCATACTGATCGATACGAAGCCCTTACCTCCAGATCGATACAAAGTGTATCGATTCGAACCATCCTTGCGCCATGCCTTCGATCGATGCGAACCTAATGGAGTCGTACTGAACAAAACCTGATGGGTTCGAATCTGATAGATTCGAAATGAGCACCACCTTAACCGCTCGATGGATTCGAACAGCATGCCTCTCCTACCTTGAATCAATCATAACTCCTTCATATGAACTCCGATTAACCTGAAATTTGAAACATAGCCTTTCCTAATCCTTATCATCATCTCCAATCAATTTTTCCCCGATCGGAGTTCAACCAAATTTTGACGACACCGATCGCCGCCTTGCTTTCAATCGATCTCCAATCCCAATATCTATCATCCCTTGCCAATTTGTTGATATTCCAGTTTTGACCAGAAAGTGGGATAGCAGTTGATCTAGAGAACGGATGGGTATACTTATCATTTAACATATGCAAATCGAGTACTGGAAACATTGGATCCAATTATTTGTGTAAAGAATGTGTTAGCTTATCTTTTGCCAAGGAAGTAGACATGCGGATTGTACCCACCAAACTTCACGATTATCAAGACCAGTAGCCTAGAGCGATGACTGTGTGGTATAGAAATCAAGTGCAGGTAATGATATAAAGTGATGATCAACTGAGACTAAGAGATAGAGTCTCTAGAATATTCTAATTACTAATTAGTAACTCCCTCGGCATGCGATCGCGCCTATCCCTTCCCTTTGGGGATCGGTACATATCCTCAATTTTTGTTCTAAACTTGGTGAGACCAGTATAACATGACAAGGAAGGCCCCATGAGGCTACAATTCAAATCTCAAGCCGTTTGGAGTTTGTATGAGCAAGGTATAGGTAAATTACTTCACCTAAGAAAGGGATTGGCATATTTCAGTCAAGCAAGTATAACTCAATGGAAAACAATCAATATCTCAAAATCCATAAATCTAGTGCATATAAAATTTTATGAGCAAGATGTGGAAACCCTAGGGAATCTACCATCACACATCAAATAAAGCAAGTTGGAGGGATCAGCCCTCTTCCCTCTATAGAGATGAGCTATAATCAGCCTTCACAACATATTACAACAAAGATTGATCAATAACTCAAGTTCCACTAAACCAATTGGCATGAAACTTGGAGGCTAAGTATAATACAATATATAGAAGCTCCCCTAGGGATCACATGCATTTAGACGAGTTTGGAGGGATTGAACTCTATCCCTCAATAGTGATCGGCCCTCTTCCCTCTTAGGGATCGGCTAACCCAACTTTATAGCAAAGATCGATCAATATCTCAACATCTACTGTTTGTACCAAAATTGGGCACAACACTCTTCGGAAGTGTTTGAAGATATAAAATGAAGAGAATAAGTGTAAAATGAAGCAGATCTAACAAACACACCAATAAACATATAAGAAAATTCACAGAAACACAGAGTTTTAGAGTGGTTCGGCGTGTTGCCTACGTCCACTATGAAGTTTTATCACTTTATTGCTTGATACTTGAAGAGTACAAGTTTTTGATAATGAAGTACAACAGATAATAAGCTTAAATTCGAGATCAATGGCAGTAATGGCGTTCTGGAGTGAACGTGGCAGAGTCCGGGCGCTCTTTTGCTCTCAAAATTCTCCGACCCCCTTTCTGAATGACCAGGGGCTCTATTTATAGGTGTAGGAGGCTGATATTTCGCCTAAAATCTAGGGAGACCGCTTCTAGCACGTGAGGGGGCCCACAAGCCCGGCCTTAGGAGATTGGGGCCCGTTCCGGGATCGATTCGAACTCAATTTCGAATCGATCAGGATTTGATCAGATTGTGCTGAAATTTGGCATGAACATTCATCATGTTGGCAGTAAGCTACTGTGAAAATTTCGTATCATTTGGACTTGTAGATCTCGAGATATGATCGATGCAAGTTGGTCCGTGATCGATACGACGCAACTTCGAATCGATCAAGAATTCATCCGATGGAGCTGAAATTTGGCATGAACATTCCTCATGTTGGCAGTAAGCTACTGTGAAAATTTTGTATCATTTGGACTTGTAGATCTCGAGATATAATCGATGCAAGTTGGTCCGTGATCGATACGACGCAACTTCGAATCGATCAAGAATTCATCCGATGGAGCTGAAATTTGGCATGAACATTCCTCATGTTGGCAGTAAGCTACTGTGAAAATTTCGTATCATTTGGACTTGTAGCTCTCGAGATATGATCGATGCAAGTTGGTCCATGATCGATACGACGCAACTTCGAATCGATCAAGAATTCATCCGATGGAGCTGAAATTTGGCATGAACATTCCTCATGTTGGCAGTAAGCTACTGTGAAAATTTCGTATCATTTGGACTTGTAGATCTCGAGATATGATCGATGCAAGTTGGTCCGTGATCGATACGACGCAACTTCGAATCGATCAAGAATTCATCCGATGGAGCTGAAATTTGGCATGATCCTCATGTTGGCAGTAAGCTACTGTGAAAATTTCGTATCATTTGGACTTGTAGATCTCGAGATATGATCGATGCAAGTTGGTCTGTGATCGATACGACGCAACTTCGAATCGATCAAGAATTCATCCGATGGAGCTGAAATTTGGCATGAACATTCCTCATGTTGGCAGTAAGCTCCTGTCCAAATTTGGTGGCATTTGGACTTGTGGATCTCAAGTTATGATCGATGCAATTTTGGATTTCTCAACCGTGATCCATCAATATCTTGAGCATACGAACTCCGATTGACTTGAAATTTGGAACATTGGCTTTCTCAGCTTTGCTTGTCATGTCATATAAATTGTAGCTCGATCCGAATTTGAAAATTTTTTCACCGACATCCATAGTAGACCTATGTATAACTGATCTCCAAGACGAACCATCCTTGGTTTCTAGTCAAGTTCTTGGTGTCACGGCCTTGCCAAAAGGCGGGATAACATCTACAGATCCAATTGACATGAAACTTGGAATACAAGCTATTACAACATGTGGAACACCACCTAGGGATCTCATCAAATTGGAGGAAGTTTTAGAGATCGACATAACTTCCTTTGGAGGGATGGGTAGAAATCAAAATTCAAGCAACACCATTTCATGAAAACGCGATATCTCACAACCGTACGTCAGAATTGCATGAAATTTAGGGAGCAAGTAGCTAACACCATAGGGAACCCCTCATAAGGATTGCAAACCGCTTGCACATAGTAATAAGGATCGGTGCTGATCTCAATTGTGGGCTCTGTTGGTTTGGAATTTTTGAATGACCTCGTCTTAGTCTCCCGAACCTTCTTCCAAAATTTCAGCCCGAACCGTGCATGTCTTCCTCTATAAATACAGTAGACATGACGTCAGAAAAGAGATCTTCTAGGGCTTCTTTTAACTTCTCTTTATCTTGAATCTAGGATACACCCTGTCAATTTAATTCTTGGATTCTGAATTGTAACTATAAACAAAATACAATACAACAAAAAGGATTATTCTAGAGTGGATGTAGGCCGGAGTTAGCTGAACCACTATAAATCTTGTCTCTTTTTACCTGCGTTCATTTTAAATTTTTTTGTTCTTCATATTATATTCTCAACATTAGATACTATTTGAGATCTATGACGGAATATTTATACTTTCATATAACTGGGTGTTGGTGGACAATTTTTGCCGACAGTGGAATACAACAGGAACATCAAGTTCTATTTGCACATGTAACTACAATGTTAACTGCCATCATCTAGGATATTGAAATTCAACTATAATCAACAAAACTACCTATATAACTACTTGTTTCCATCTGGAATTAATGATTGACGATGGTACTGCCTCTGTGGCGATCTTCCTCATTGGCTGAGTGCCTGCTTAAATAGAAGGCCGCATCTTTGTTCCATATACAAACATCTGAGGTAGGCATCAGAAATACTACCATGTGTGCATAACTGTTCATTTACAATAGTTATTAAACTCTTTTTCTTCTTAGCACAATCGCTCACCCAATTATAACCAAGCTGATATATTGTAATGTTTAAAGGTTGGTGGTGCGAAGAGAGTTGCGAGCATTCTACAGCAAGTAATAGAAAACACTAAAAAAATTCATGCCAGGATTGACAAATTCGTGGGTACCAATGGACAGAAAAAGCTTACTGCGACAAGGGTTGCTACACGTGTTGACAATAACAACCCAACAATAACTGACCCAAACGTTGCGAAGGCAAGAATTGAGTTAACAGCATAACGATAACGAAAAACTGCTACCATTTAACCAACTACGCATGAATTTTTCTATCAGTTATTAAAAATAAAATTTCCACTGTTATTGGGAATTCTAAACTCGAGATCACTCAAATTCAAACCCCAAAGCACAGTAAAAAAACATGACCAAGGGAAGAGGTGCAAAAACAACCTATTATTATCTCAACCTAAATCTCAACCCAATCCAAGTAAAACCAATCATAATCACCAAACAAGTAATAAAAAAGGCAACAACGAGAAAATAAATCACATATCTATCTATAGTGGTTCCACTAACTTCATGTTAGTGTACATCCACTCTTGAGAGAGAGAATTTATAAATACCAGTAAAAAGAGTATAAAAGATTGATTACAATGATCAATATTAAAATAGAATAGGTTTGTGGAAAATGGAATTGAAGAAAACTAGGTTTAAATAAACCCTATTTTAATGGAGGATAAAATCCTTAATCTCTTAGGTCATCCCATCTTTGAATTCTGAAATAGCTTATATAGGAAGAAATCTCGTCCAGGAAAATACCCGATTTGCCCTTGAAGCCTTCACAAATCAATCAAGTTAGCACGGGTAAAAAAAGTAGCATATACCGGCTCAGACTTCTGGCCCATGTTGCCAGATGATTGGTAGAAACGTTGGAAAACTAATTTCCAATGTCTCAAATTCCTAGGACCTTCTCCTAGATGTCCGAGATAACAAGCAGGAAGCCTTCTTCCTGTAGCTTAGACGTCTAGAAGCTTATCCTAGACATTTGAGAGCTTATGAACTCAGTAGTGCATCATCTTTCACATGCCATATCTTTCTCCTTCGAGCTCTGATTTGCGAACCATTTCACCGATATCAAGTTACTTTCGATTACTTAAATTCTTCATATAGTGTCGTCAAAATTCAACACTCCACCTCGACACTATATCTATCTCCATATAAGAATTGATAGTACCAAACTATCACCACTTCTATCTTCTGCTAAATAAGCTTGAATACCTTCACAATAAGCTCTGGCAAAGTCAGTGCCTATTACACTCCATCAACGAGCTTCGGTAAAGCCATCGTTTGCTAAAGAAGTTTTGAAAGTACCAAAATCCAGAACTATCTTACCAGAAGACTAACGTATTCGGGAGTGCAACCAAATACTTACCACAAGAAGATAGAACCACGATCTCTTACTGATACTCTTCATCATCCATACAAGCTCCCCCCTCAACCGTGCCACCCCGTAGCACCTAGCACTTCAACAAGTAAATCAAGTTCGAGCGATGCTCGAATTTCCTAACCGGCAATGCCTTAGTGAACATATTTGTCGCGTTATCCTTTGTGTGCACTTTCCAAAGATTACTTGATTATCTTCATCATTGACTAATAAAAATGACTCTCTCACTTCAATATGCTAAGTCCGTGAGCTAAATGCCAAATTCTCCGCCAAGTGAATAGCACTATGGCTATCACATTGAACATCGACATTATCATGTTCAAATCTAAAAATACGCAAAAATCGCCTCAAATAAAGTGCCTCCATCGCCATCTCCACCGCGTATATCAACTCCGCCTCCTTAGTGGACAAAGCAACTATGGGTTGCAATTTCGATCTCCAACTTATGGCCATACCACCAAGTGTAAAGACAAATTCAAAAGTTTACTTTCTCCGATCCCTATCACCAGTGTAGAGCGAAGCACAATAACCATTATCCCCTCACTACCGCAAAAAATAAGACCATGAGATGGTGTACCCATAAGGTATCTCAATACAAGCTTCACAGTTTCCCAAAGCGATTTTCCCATGTTAACTATATGTAAACTAACTGTCTCGATAGCATTTGCAATGTCGGGCCTTATACACTCCATGACGTACATTAAACTTCCAACTGATCTTGCATATGGCACCCTTGATAAACCTTGTCTTTCTTCGAGATAGGTGGTCTCTTACTCGAAAGCTTCATATGTGAAGGTAAAGGTGTATTTAATGTCTTTGTATTCTTCATGCTAAATCGACAAAGGACTTTCTCAATATACTCCTTTTGAGTCAATTTTAACTCAAAATGTTTTCGATCCCTTTCTATTTCCACGCCAATATCCTCTTTGCTTCTCCAAGCTCCTTTTGTTTCGAATTCTGATTTGAAACTTAAATTTAACTTATTGCTTTCATTCTTATCCTTAAAAGCAATGAGCATGTTGTCCACATAAAAGAGTAAATACAGCTAACAATCATTTTTTAACTTCTTGAAATACACACAAGCATCTTTGATGCTTCTATCAAAACCATTTTCAAGCATAAAGTGGTCAAATCCCTTCTACCATTGTCTAATGTTTGCCCGAAAAATGGGCAAACACCTCCAAGACGTTGTAGTAGAGCTATGAATACTGCCTGCAGTATACAGCTACCATTTAATAAATTTTAGTTGCATGTGTATGTGGTAGAAAATCAATAGTTTTCAATATATAATAAAAAAAGGCCCGAAATGTAAAAAGACACATAATTTATAGTGGTTCGGCCTGAATGTGCCTACATCCACTGTTCCTTTTTTATTTTCTCTTTCATATCTGATTACAAGTAGAAGCTTTGAATCTTAATAAACTTGTTGTTAGGACTAAGGATTTTCTCTCTCTTAGTTGTCTGCCATTGTTGATGGAAGCTTCACTATTTTCCTTCCATCCCTCTTTATGATGTCATACGCCTAGCATTTATAGATTGAGATTATGAGGAGATGCATATGAGTACATGGCTTCTAGGCTTAGATTCAACATCTCTTCCTCTAGGCTTTCTTTCAACCTTTCTTTTTCTAGGCTTTGGTTCAACATTTCTATTGTTCCACTACTTTTAGATGCCGGTTGAATACTATCCTGGCAGCTTACTTCAGTCTCCCATCCAAACCTTGATGTTTTGAATGCAGGAACAGGTAGGTTCATCCTAAAAAGACCCCAGGGTGCCGAACCAGGCATAGCCTTAGGGCACCGGACCAGAAGGGTTAAACCATATGGATCCGGCATTTGCCCTTCCAGATGCGGATATGTCTAGTGGGTCCACTGGTCCGGCACTTTGCTGGACTAGAAATGATTCGCCATTGCTGGAATAGGTGCGGGTCCCGAGGGGTCTGCCCTTGGTCCGGACCGGATGCCCGGTCCTAGAAGGCCGGAACTATGCGGGTCCAGACCTCTTGGGCCAGACCACGTTGTCCAACCTTACTGGGCCAGATCAGAATGTATGGCCGTGTGGGGTCAGATCTGTATGGGTGCGGCCCTTTTTGGCCAGACTAGGATGTCCGGCCATATAGGGTCGGACCTATGTAGGTCCAGCCCTCGTAGGTCGGACTAGGCTGTCCAGCCCTGTTAGGCCGGACTCTGCTGGATCCGACCCTGTTGGGCCGTACTCAACTGGGCCAGACCCACGCGGGACCGGCCTGGGCTGTTAGGCCATACGGGGCCAAGCACGTGCGCGTCCGGCTCTGTTGGGCTAGATTTGGCGAGTCTGCCACTGTTGGGTCGGGCTTTCCTGGGCCCATGCGGACCTAATCTTGTACGGCAGCTCCTTTGCTGGTGTAGGCAGCGCCGGGCCTTGGCAGAAGGCGGTCTTCGAGGCTTTATCATCGAACCGTGTTAGGAAAATCTTATAATGACCATATCTTTCAAACTGTTATTGGATTGAGACGTGGTTCAGACCAGTGCTCCCATCTTGACCTCCCAAACATTTCTAAGCAGCTTTGTGTCTATTCCAAAACTCTAACAATTCTTCTTTTGACTTTTCATATCTAATTTTCAGTGGGCGAAAATGCCCACAACATTTGCCCCCCAAAGCATACTTTTGTGAATGCAAAGTATGCTTTGTTTTGATCTAAGGATGCCTTACTAGCATTGTAGGTGTCATCTTGATGTTTGACTATCCACATCTCATCATCGTACCCAAAATGATCTTCGTTTCATTAACTGTATGCGATGCTTCATTTATCTTAAGGAGGACTTGTTGGTAACTTGATGCCGTTTTTTAATTATCTTACATTTGGCAGGGCGGCATTTCCCCTTATCCTTCCTATTTCTGGCTTCAAGGTCTTGAGCAGTGCGTGGACCGGGTGATATTCCCTTCGTATTATTTGACTTAGGACCTATAATGTGGAATTTTTGCTTCCGACCATCATATGGTCAGGTTGAGTGAGCACGGTCTTACCATCTGATTGTTGAGTTTGTATATTTCCTCATTAATTTTTTATGCTTGGTCAAGGTCAATTATCGATGGAGTAATGATTTTCCATTAGAGGGTATTTGTACATAAAATATTATGCATAGCATCATTGAGTGGATGTTTGATACATCTGACCAAGCTAGGCCAATAGGCTTATGTTCCATCTAGTCTAGTAAAGTGACGACATATGGAGTAATTCGTTGCTCCTCTATTAGCTCTTCCAGGACTTGCCCCAGGTACATTTGAATAAGATTATCTTAGCTAATTTTCTTGGTAGTTTTCCTGTTGATGTCTCGTGTACCTATTTGGAGTCGGCTACTAGCAAGCTTTAATTGGGTAGGTGCTGGGTCTGAGTGAGTGGTCTTGGCTCTTTTGAGCGGAGCTCAAAGAAATTTGTCGGCATTGTGAATTAGGGGTCCTATTGTCAGTTTGGTTTATGCTGATTATCATAGTCATATGTCTTCGACGTGGGGTGTCTATTGGTGGCATCGGCTTTCTTTCTCTACATTAATCAGGTGGAATCAACCTTTCTACTCAAATGTCCCGTTGGATTAGTGGTAGAGGATCGTCCTATTTTGTTGACTATACCTACAAGTTTAGGGTACTTTCGGGCCTGGTGGGGTCAAGGACTTTCATCCTTTCCTTAGAATTAGTTACAGACTGTTAATACATTTGTATTTGGAATTTTACCATGGATATGTGTTAGAGTCATCCCACATGTCCTCGGGATTGATTAATTAAGTAAAGGTATCAAGCTATTTGTGTTAAAATAAACTTTAATAAGAATCAATTACATTTGGAAGGTTAGAGATCGAATCACTTTTGTTTAGAGAGGTCCTTATCATTCGAAGTGATTCCCTATTATTAAGGTTTTGAGAGTAATTTGGGGGTCATGGCAGTCCACAAATACTCGTTACGTTCTCTAGAGTATCCTCTAGCGACGTTGTCAAAACTAGGCCAGGAGTGCTCATTATTTGTCTGGGTTTGCCTCCAGCATAGTGTACTTGGTTGCTTCTCACAACATGCTGCCTTGTATCATGAACGAGTTTTAAACTTGCAAACTTATGGTCATGATTCCAATGTGCTATTACCAAGCTGAGTGGTATTGTATGTGTATAATCAAGGGGTGAGGTGGTGCTATGCCCCCAAGTATTTTTTATCGAATTTAGCTTATCTTACAAAAGTCAGTCATACCTTCGCACTGATTTTTTTCTCAGGTTCCATAAGTGTGCTCAGTATTAGGAGAATCCTTACAGTTTCTTGCGAGAAGTTGGCTGAAAGGGATATTTAAATTCTTGTGGCAATGTTGGATTGATGTTCCGCTATTTCTGGTGGAGTTGAGTCAATGGTCCATTTCTTCTAGTGGAGTGGAAGCAAATCATTATCCTATTGTGGTTGGCAGAGTGGAATTCATATTTCTACCATCTCTATGTAATGCCACAAGACTAAAGAAATTGTTAGAAGCTTCTAGTTTAAGTACAACGAACTATATTCTTCGTCAAGAGAGTCCTTCTAAAGTAAAGATTCGTGACACGTAAGTTGCTTTCCCTGGTTGTGGATTTTGGCGACATATGGTTTGTCAGCCCAACCTATGTTCCAAAGGATTGTAACTTTTGCAATTGTCGTACTTAAGATTTAGAGACGGGATTCACATATAGTAATTACGTGGGCAATTATGGTCTATATCGTGAGTATTATTCTATTTACTATGGACCGGCTAGCTTTGGTGTCGATTATCAACTACGAACTATTACTGGATGCAGTCATGCCTTAATCGTGGGATTTATTATCGATTCGCAGTTGCCGGCGAGCCGAATGCCAACGATAAACTCCCTAGGCTATAATCGTGCCTAATATGTGGCTTAAAATTGGTTTATCATTTTTGGTTGCGGGGCCGATCGTCAACAATGAACTACCTAGGCTATTTTCATGCCCTTAGTCATGGTTATCTTGCTTTCACTGCTGTCGGCGAGAGCTTGAGATTGATCACAATAGAAAAAATATTAGACAAACAATCAAGAAAAACATTAATTTTTACCGTGGTTTGGCCAGAATATGCCTATTTCTACTGTCTTTCTTTTATTTCTTCAAGTGATACATGCTTTTCATAAGCTGAGAGAAGTAATGGTAGAGATGTTGTAGTTTCCTTCCTTTCCCAAACACATTTTCCATCAACCGTCGATGGAAAGTAAGCTCCGTTGTGGAGATCCTTATGAACAACAAATGGTCCTTCCCAAACTTGATCTAGTGTGCCTGGATGGGGAAGGACTTGCTTAAGAACAATATCTCCCTCTTGTAACTCTTATGGCTTCACCTCTAATTTGTATTGTTTTGCCACTTTCCGTCTGTGTGTGGAGGTCTTGAGAGCGGTGTTATTCCTTCTTTCTTCATTCAGGTCTAAGGATATGTTGAGAAGCTCCTCATTTTCTTTCGGATTATAATGTGTCCTACGATATGAAGGGACAACTATTTTGACCGGATGCATGGCCTCGGCCCCACATGCTTAGAGAAAATAGAATATGTCATGTTGTTGTTTTCTATGAGGCTCGATCGGCCCCTAATGGTGCGGGTAGTCCGTCAATCCATGCTCCTTGGGATTTATCTAGTTTTTCCTGAATTAGTGTTTGTAAGATTTTGTTGACAGCTTCAACCCGGCCATTGGCCTAGGGCAACTTCTGTTATGAGCCGATCCATGCTAGGCTTTGAATGCATTTATTATTTGAGTTACTCAAGCTAGGTTTGTGTCTAGATGCCCGACTGGTACATCATTGCCAGGGAAAGGGGAAGTCGTCTGCAATGAACTGCCTAAGCTAGCACCCTTAGTCATGGCTATCTTATTTTCACTGTTTCCAACACATGTTTATGATCTGGGTTGCTTATCACAAAAGTAAGTAGTGGTTATAACAGCACAAATGTTAAGTGAATATAACTACATATATGTTAAGTGAATGTATTAGTCTTTTGTCTCGATCAAAGGGAAAGAGTAGTTTAGACCAAACCTGGTGCTTCGAAAGAAGTGAAAAGTAACAAGTTGTGTAGTATGCCTAGTTTAAGATGTTCTCTTGGATAGGAAGTCTTGCTTTTCTGTTGCGGGCCAAATATGTTGGAATTGGAGCTCGGTCTTTTGGAGCCTTTCTGTGTAAACTGTTATGTTATCCAAGTTCTCGACAGATGTCGTTTCCATCGCATCCTCTTCCTGGCCCTTTGAGGTAACTCCAAACTCAAATGGATGGCCTCTCTATGATCATTAATCATTCGAGCCCCGAAGGCAGAGAGATGTATCTCTTCCAATTTGCCAAAGCATTTGTACTACAAGCTATGCAAGCTTCTTTGGTGACCATCTATTGGTACTCCTAATCGTAATGTTTTCCCATCTTTATGTGCCTTGTTCACCCAATGGAGTGATCATGCATAGTTGTAGGGGTTGAGTCTTTTCCTTTACTTCGTGTAGTGTGTAAGCACTCTTGGGTCGATTAGCACATGCAACGGATTTACGAATCCTTCCTTTACCTTTTCCAAGGATGGAGATCCAAGAGTAGATGGTAGAGCCCTACAATAGCTTAAGATTGATTACAATGAAAGAAAAGTAATTATATAGTGCCTCCTTTATGCCTCCCGTTTATTAGCAAGCGTGCAGATTTTGGCAAGTTTCTATGGGGCCGGGTTAGCCCCTTATAATGGTTTGTAGTGGGCACCCAAAATTTTTTGTTTTCCTGGAGGGTGGACTAGTAACTCTTGGTCGTCTCTCCTTCTTTTTTTATAATTATTTAACATTTCCCTAGGAAAGGAGATCTATTGACATTATTTGAATCATGTCTGGTACGTGTTGGATTGGTGATGCCTTCGTGCATGATAGGAGTGACAAAGTGTAGTGCTTGTCATATCTACACTTTGAGTATTCAATCATCATGACTTCGTCTTCAAGCTGTGATATTTCGATCCGTCAATGGGATCTCAATTGTAATACTTTGATTTTATGCCAGATGGAAAAAGGGTTATGCTTGGGGTTCATTTGGTTATATGGAATGTCCTCCTGTATTCTCTTAATTGGGATTTTCCTTGTGTTATGACATTGAGGTCGAATACTTCTGTCTGCCCTAAGCATGTCAAGAGTTTATCCACCAAAGCTTTATGTTAAGCAGTGAAGTGTTTACTGATTTCAATCACAACCATGTCGAATTTACGTCCGATAACTTTTAGCACCGGGAGGTTATTAGACTAGTCTTCATGATGTTTCACATCTGGATAGCTATTGCGTTTTTGCATCGGAGTTCTCTTACTTTAGGTGGCACATCGGGAAGTTGTTCTCCTTCCCTTCCTAGAGAGTTTGTACCTTTCGAGAGAGATAATTCAATTTTTCGAAAGGATTGGGAGGCTTTGTAGCTTCGAATGGTTGATGGTCAAACTCTTAAAATAAAGATAGAATCTGAGATAGGAGGTATAGCTTCTCAATCCGAGGAATGGTGATTACAAACTTGAAAGAAAAGGAGAAAGGCTCTAATTTCAAAGGGACAGTGACTTTAGGCCAGGAGAAAGAATTTTGGGTATGGAGGGAGAAAAGGATTTTCTTAGAAATGTAATTTACATTTTAATAGAGGAATTGATTCCTCTTATACAAAAGAGAAAGATAGTTTTCTTATGTTAAAGAAATAGTGTTTCAGAATGGAAATTGAATAAGATTTGATTTTAGATCTGAAAAATCACTAAGTTCTTTTTTTGGTCAAAACAGTTTTTTTTGATCTGGAATGAGAAAAGAAGATATAACGATTTCAGATCTAAGAAATATATATATGTTTCTTACTGGCTTTGTAAGTCTGAAAGAAGACATAGTGATTTCGGATCTAAGAAGTGAATACATGTTTCTTATTGGTTAAGGAGCAGCATTTGTAGATCTGAAATAAGAGAAAAGAAAGATAGAAATTTTTTCATCTTTAAGGAATAGTGATTGTAGATCTAAAAAGAGAAATAGATTTTGCTAAAGTAATGGTTTCATATCTTGGAGATATACAGTATTTTAATCCAAGAAACAATGATCTCAAACCAGGAAAGTAAGAAAAAGAGAATCTCTCATACAAGGAGACAGTGACTTAGATCTAAAAAGAAAAAGGTATAAATTTTATTAAAAAATGCAATTTTAGATCTCAAGACTAGAAACAGGTTTTCTTTTGTGAAAGAAGATAATAATCCAGATCTAAACAGAGGGGAAAAAGGGTTTCTTGTGCCAAGAAACCTTATTTTTGGATTCCAAATGAGAAAAGAGAGATGGCTTTGTTTTAGAGCCAAAGAATGGGTACATATGTTTGTAGATCCGAAATAGTAAAAGTAATATCTAAAAAGCGGACAAGAGAATTTCTCTATGTATTAAAATGGATGTTTAGATCTGAAGAGAAAAGGAGGGTTTTTTGTTTTATGTAAAACAGTCAGGATATATCTGAAAAGAAACATAGATTTCAGATCTTAGAAAAGGGGTACAGAGTTTCTTAAGAACGGAAACGATGATCTATGATAAGAAGATTAGAAATAGTAGGTTTCAACATAAAAAGAAAAGTAAGGAAGAGATAATCTCTTATAAAAACGGAAAGTTCAGTTTAGCACAAAAAATGTTCGCTCAAAAAGTGGACAAACACCTCCAAGACGTTGTAGTAGAGCTATGAATACTGTTTGAAGTATACAACTATCGTTTGATGAATTTTAGCTGCGAGTGTATGCGGTAGGAAATCAATAGTTTGCAATAAAGAATAAATAAAGGACTGAAATGTAAAAAGACACAGAATTTATAGTGGTTCGACCGGAATTTACCTACATCTACTATTCCTCTTTTATTATCTCTTTCATATCTAATTATAAATACAAGCTTTGAATCTTAATAAAATTGTTGTTAGGATTAAGAATTTTCTCTCTCTTACTTGTTTTCCATGTAGATGGAAGCTTCACTATTTTTCCATCTACACTCTTTATGATGCCATACGCCTAGTATTTATAGAGTGAGGTTGTGGGGAGAGACAGATG
This sequence comes from Allium cepa, assembly GCA_030765085.1. Taxonomy (NCBI): domain Eukaryota; kingdom Viridiplantae; phylum Streptophyta; class Magnoliopsida; order Asparagales; family Amaryllidaceae; genus Allium; species Allium cepa. The sequence goes on from CM060930.1 coordinate 217,187,689, forward strand.
AGTACATGGCTTCTAAGCTTTGGTTCAACATCTCCTCCTCTAGGCTGTTCAACCTTTCTTCCTCTAGACTTTGGTTCAACCTTTCTGTTGTTCCACTGCTCTTGGACTCTAAATGAATAATATCCTGGTAGCTTACTTCAGTCGCCCATCCAGACCTTGAATTTATGAATGCCGAAACAGGTTCATCCAAAAGTACAAAAAAGAGTGGATCTAGCCCCGAAAGGACTGGACCGAATATGTGTGGTCGGTTTAGCCCCAGAAAGGCTGAATTACATTGGTGCGACCCAGGACTAGGTGGGTTCGGCCCTAGGGTGCCGAACCAGGTGGATCCTGGGTTCGGTAGAGCCAAAACAGTAAACTGGTCCGGTAGTGCAGGACCAGGTGGTCCCTGGTCCGGCCCTGTCGGACCAGACCGGGCTGGTCCGACAGTGCCAGACTAGAAGGCTGGTCCAGCAGTGCCGGACCAGGTAGCTCCAGCACTGTGCCAGACCAGATCTGGTCAAGCACCGTGCCGGACTAGGTGGATCCGACATTGTGCCAGACCTGAAATCTGGTACGACATTTGCCGGAACAGGTGCGAATCCCAATAGGTCCGGCCTTGGACCGGACCAGGTGTCCAGCCTTGACCAGAATGTCCGGCCCTGTAGGGCCGGACCTGTGTGGGTTCGGTCCTCTTGGGCCGGACATCCTGCCATGTGGGTCCGACCTGTGTGGGTCCGCCCTCATAGGCTGGACCAGCTTGTCCGGCCTTGTTAAGTCGGACCCTGCTCGGTCCGGCCCTGCTGGGCTGGACTCAGCAGGGCCGGACCCATGCGGGTTCGTCCTGGGTTGTCAGGTCCTGCGGGGCCGGGCATGTGCAGGGTTGGGCACGTGCGGGGCTGGGCACGTGCAGGTCCGGCTTTGCTTGGCCAGATTTGTCTTGGACCGGGCTTTGCTGGGCCTGTGCGGACTTGATTTTCTATGGCAGTTCCTTTGCTAGTGTAGGCAGCGCCGGGCCTTGGCAGAAGGCGGTCTTCAAGGCTTTATCCTCGGATCGTGTTAGGCAAAATCTTAGAATGATCATATCTTTCAAACTATTATTCGGATTGACACGTGGTTTGGACTGGTGCTCACATCTTGACCTCATGGAAATTTTTAAGTGGCTTTGAGTCTATTCCAAAAACTCTGACAATTTTTCCTTCGACTTTTCATATCCAATATGCGGTGGGCGAAACTGCCCATAACTTCTAGGTGATTGCTTTAAACCATATAGTGATTTCTTTCACTTGCAAACTGCGTTTGACTTACCATCTATGAAAAAAGTTTCTATTGCCCCCATGTAGATGTCTTCATCTAAATCACCATGCAAGAAGGCAGTTTTCACACCAAGTTGATCCAACTCCAATTTGTGAGTAGCAACTATAGCAAATAATATCTGGACTGAAGTATGGCACGCAACCGTGCAAAAATATTATCGTACTCCTTTCTTTTCCTTTGTGCAATCTCTTTAGCCACTACTCTAACTTTGTGCCTTTCATCGTTCTTCATCTTGTATATCCATTTGCATCCAATAGCGAGGTTTCTTTTAGAAAGTGGAACTATATCGCAAGTTTGATTCATCAACAACGATCGCATCTCTTCCTTCATGGCACAAATCCACTTCATGCTATCTTTCGAATCCATGTCGTCATCAAGGTCTGTTGGATCATCACGAACTACATGAAAAGCATAGTCCAAGTTATCACAAAAGCTGAGATAGTTTCAATCACCATATCTATCAGATGGCCTAATAGTAAGTCGGCCCACCCGAGTAGCAATTCCATTACCCAAACTCCTTTCGGCTCCACCTTTGACTGAATCCTCTCTAGAATCATGTGCATCACCAGCAATACTAGAGAAACCATGTGGATTATATGATGTAACATCAACCGATTCCTCCTCACAAGCATCTTAAATTACTCTACTCCTTGGACGAAAGGAGGGAATAACTTCCTTCTTCTTTGATTCACCATGAACCAATTCCAAAACATCCGTTGAGTTCTCATTCTCCTTGAACAAAGCCAGCTCATCAAAAGTTACATGATGAGAATTAAAACCTTCTTCATTTCCGAATTCCAAATCCGATAGCCTTTTACACCGTCCGTATAATCAAGTAAAATCCCTTGAAAGCTCTAGGCTCGAGCTTATCATTTCTCGAATCATTCACTTAAACCGGACTACAAAACACATAAAGATAACTCAAGTCAATGCTCTTCCCCTTCCACACTTCCTTAGGAATTTTGTTATCAACAACCGAGCATGAAATTAGATTATTAATATGCACCGTGGTTGACAACGCTTCGGCCCAAAATCCCTTAGGAAAATCCAATGTCAATCTCAAGCATCGAGCTTTTCTCAAGCAGAGTAAGGTTCATCCTTTCTACAACACTATTCGACTGCGGATCTCCTAGTGTAGTAAAATACCTCTAAAAACCAAGTTGCTTACAAAAAACCAAGAATTCTCTAGAAACATAGTCTCTGCCATTGTCGAACCTTAGAACCTTCAAAGACATACCACTCTCATTCTCAACAAGAGCCTTCCAAACTTTGAACTTTGCAAATGCCTCCGACTTGGCCTTTATTACATATACCCATACCTTCCAAGAAAAATCATCAATGAAAGAAATATAATAAAGAGCTCTTTCCAAAGAAGCTACCGGTGTCGGTCCCCAAACAATCGTGTGAACATAATCGAGAACCTTTTTCGAATCATGCTTTCCTTCACTGAATGGTACTTTTGTTTGGTTGCCCATAACGCATTCCTTGCAAAACTCAAGCTTCTTGAAACTCTCCCCATCGAGCATCTCCCTCTTTCGAAAAATATTCAAACTCTTCTTCGAGACATGATCTGTCCTCAAATGCCATAACCTAGTCGCGTCGAAGCCACAAGAACTATCAACGCCTACACAAGATTCACCTTCGATGGTCACATCTTGAAGCGAATAAACACCATGAGTCCTTGCACGCTTTATCATCACAAGCGCAACCTTCGAAATCTGCAAACTATCACCCTCAACAGTGATGCTAAAACCTAAAGAATCCAATTTCCATAAGGAAATAAGAGACTTTCAAAGTCTCGGAACATAGCATACATTAGTGAGTGTACGAACCACTCCACTAGACATTCAAATTTGCACTGAACCAATGCCCTTCGACTTAAAATAGCACCATTACCCATAACAATTGATTTTTCTTCCTTGTCGTCATAAGAAGAAAAAAAATTCCTATTCGACATTATATGATAAGATGCACACGAATCGAGCACCCATTCGCTACCCGAAACATCTAATGCTACCGTCATTAAAACATCTCCTTACCAACTCCAATCTCCACCGCTACAGATGAAGATGCTACTTCCTTTTCCTCTTTCTCCTTGTCTGGACACTCATTCTAGCAATGACTATGTTTCTTACAAATAAAGCACTTGCTATTTCTTTCCCTCGACTTTTCTCTTCATCCGGGCTTCCATGATCTAGAATGCCCATGATTCTTCTTCTCCACAAATAAGCCGTTACCACCACTATTATCACTACTTCCATCACTGAACACCTTAATTTGATCGTGCAACTCCTTGCTAAGAAGAGCCATTTTGACATCGTCAAGATTTAATGTATCCTAGTTATAGATCAAACTATTTGAGAAACTTTATAACGATCTGGCAATGAACACAACAATATCATCGTCTTTTGTTCTTCAATCTTCAAATTTACCACCCCCATATTCATTAGAAAATCATCAAAGACATTCAAGTGTGCCTTTAGTAAAGTACCCTCCTGCTTCTTATAGGTGAAGAACATTCGCAATAAGAGAAAATGATTAATTAGTGACTTCATCATATATAATTCCTCTAACTTGCTCCAAGTACCCTTAGCGCTAGTCTTACCACTAACTTCGGAGATAACATTCTCTCCTATAGCAAGTTGAAGTATAGTGGATACCCACTCTTCCATTTCCTCTCTATCAACATCTGAGATGTCAGTCGGCAACAAATGTGTATCAAACACTACCCGATGCACATGATCCACTTAAGAGCCGCTTTCATCTTCCATTTCCAATTCTTGAAATTATTTCGTCATTCCACTTGTCTATGACCACCTGTGATTTCGAAGCCGTATACAATCCGCATACATATCGTACCAAACCGCTTTGACCAACTATTGAGGGATTATCTAAGGTATTATTCGATTTCGACATTTCCACCACCACCTACCAGTATCAATGCTTTGATACTATGACGACCCGCAAATCTGTACCCTTTGAATCGACAATAATCCATGCATGTCCAACCTAAAAAGCACAAACTGACGGAAAGTCAGGAGAAATAAAAGAAGAGAGAAGAAGAGAAGAGAACAAAGAGAGAAGAAGAGAAGAGAAAAAAGAGAGAAGATAGAACAAAACAGAACAAAACAGAACAATACAGAATCTCACATCGCAGTGGAAAACATATAATATCATATCAATGGTCTTTACAAAACAGAAACTATATGTATAGTGTTTGTGCCAAAATCGGACACAACACTCATCGGAAGTATTTGAAGAGATAAAATGAAGAAAGTAAATGTAAAAAGAGGATTATCTAACAAACACTTCAAAAACAGATAAGAAAACAAGGAGAAACATAGAGATTTGGAGTGGTTCGGCGTATGTCCTACGTCCACTATGAAGTTGGTGATTTTATTGATGTTTGTTTGTTGATTACAACTAGTCACAGTGGATTTCGAGTACAATAGTTGTTTTTGAGTACAAAAATGGTTTCGGTAGGGTCTGGACGTAGAAAAGCTAAAAGGTCTCTTTTTGTAGACTCTGGAATGCTATTTACAGGCATAGGATGCAAATATCTCGCTCAGAACTCAAGAGATCAATTCTGGCATGTAGGTGGGTCCACGTGATTTATCCAACATCATTCGCACTCGGTCCGTGATGCAGCCCAGTTCATCAATTCAGTAGTGTTGGGTCATTGGTGTGGATTAAGTCGCTCACGACCTAGGGGAGAAAGCTCGCAAGTGCAGTCTACAGTGGGTTTTGATGGGAAACGACCTAATATGAAGATAGCTCGTCCAAACGACTTAACAAATCAAGATAAACGACCTATCGAAGTTGATGAAGAATTAGGTCGATCAGAGTTAGGTCGCTCGGTAATAGGTCGCTCGGTGATAGGTCGCTCGGGATATGCCGCATATGCTGGGATTGGTGATGCCTTAGGTCGCTCTGACCTAACTCCAACGACCTACGACCTAGTTAGGTCGCGTAAAGAAGATTCCGTTGTTGAAGCCTTAAGTCGCGTGAAGAAGTTCTGAAGCTTACGACCTACGATAGGTCGCGGCAACAAGTTACGACCTAAGTTAGGTCGCATGAAGGTTTCCTGAAGCTGTTTTCTTGAGTTGCTACAGTTTTGGGTCGTGTTTGTCTTTAAGTCGTTATGTGTTGTAACTCGAGCCAATTAGGTCGTGTGTGTTGTATGGTACTTAGGTCGTTTGTATTGAAGGTCGTAGGTCGGCCAAGTGTTATGTCGTTGAGTCGAGTGTTGTTAGTTCGCGGACTACTGTAAGTCGCGTACCAGTGTTATGTTGTAAGTAGTTAGGTCGCGTACGACCTAAGTAAGTCGTAGGTCGTGTAATGACTTAAGGGTCAAAGTTGTAAAACACTATAAATAGCGCTTGTGTTGGTCATTTGTAGGTTGTTGATTTTGGAATAAAATTCTTGTTTGATAGCTTTGTGCTTTCATTAAATTGGTAGTTGAGTGTGATCTCCTATCTCCACTTTCGACATTTGAGTGCGCTCGAATCTTCGATCGTTGAAGCCAATTCGCGGAATCAAGTGCGCTTGATCAACGCTCGAAGAATTGCAGATCTCTCTTCACGGTATCGTGCGATATCAACGTGTCAGAGATAGCTAGAATTCGGTATCTTCGGATCAACCTTGTAGTATTTTCAATCCACCGATTGTCAGTTTCATCGATTTCGTTGTTTTTTCGTATTTCCGCTGCATCATTTTTGGTATCAAAGCTAGACTTAGCCAATCATAGCTAAGCCGAGTCTTGGAACCGAGTTTGAAGTTTGGAGATTGGTGTTCATCGTGTTCGTCTTGAAGTTGCAACAAGTTGGAAGCTTTCGATCCATTTCATTTTGGATCCAAATTTGAAAGTTTTTGAGCCGAGAATTGAAGCATCATTTTGGTATCATTTGTTAAAGTGAAGGCCGAGCATAGCTTTGTGTTGAAGTTTGAGCCGTGTATCATTTTGTTTGATCCAGGCCGAGAATTGAAGTTTTGAAGTTTGTGTTTGAGTTGTTGAAGTTCTACAATGCCGCCGAGAAGAGCTAACCGCCATCAGAATATTGAAGTGTTGTATAGAAGAAAAGAAGGCGATCAAATGGAACAACGCATGCATGAAAAGTTTGATGAAGGAATTGGTCGATTAGAGAGAATGATGCTTGAAATGAATCAAAGTAGAAGAAGGGTTTCACCTGAATCGAGCCATGGGGGAAGTAGAATTTCACCACATTCAGATCGGGAGAGAAGAGAAGATCATGATCGTAGAAGTGTTGACAATCGTGATAGGAATGTTGATGAGCGAAATCAGCGAGATGTGGATGGTCGTGATTGGAGGAATGTAGATCGAAGGGATGTTGGAGGTAGAAGTGGTGGTAGTAGAGATGTCGGTGGACGTGATCGACATCGATATACATCAGACTTTGATGAGGAGTTTGATGGTGATAGAGGAAGTGTTCATTACCGAGATCGAGATCAATTACGACGTCAGTATCGGGATATAGATGATGATCGACGTTGGGAATTGGGGATGAAGATGGAAATTCCTGAATTCAAGGGTGGAATGGTTGCTGAAGAATTCTTGGACTGGGTGTCTAATGTTGAAGAGATCTTTGATTTCAAGGAGGTTTCGGAAAATCGTCGAGTGAAGTTGGTTGCTACTCGTTTGAGAGGGAGAGCTATGGCGTGGTGGCAGCAAACCAAACTTACACGAGAACGGATGTGGAAGTCGAAGATTGAATCATGGGAGAAGATGAAGAAACTGATGAAAGCTACATTTTTACCTTACAATTATCAATCACTCATGTATCAGAGGTTGCAGAATCTGAGGCAAGGGACGAAGACTGTTAATGATTATGCTGATGAATTTTATCAACTGATTGCTCGAAATGACATTATGGAGACAGAGGAACAGCTGACTGCTAGATTTGTTGGAGGGTTGAGGATCCAGATCCGGGATATGGTGAATATGTTTGATCCCAGATCTGTGGCCGAAGCGCACCAGAAAGTGTTAGCTTGGGAGAAGCAGGGAAGACGAGGAGGTGGTGTGTTTCCAAGTCCCAATTTTCAGAACAAAGGTGCTAGTGGGAGTTCCAATGTTTCTAAAGCTGTCAGTAAACCAGTTGTGAATGAAGTTGCGAAGGCGAAGGTTAAAAACAGTTTCAAATGTTATAATTTCCAGGAAGTGGGTCACAAGAGCAATGAATGTCCAAAACCAAAGAAGCGAACTATGATTGCTGAAGCTGAAGGTGAGAATGTTGGTGAAGGTTATTCTAGTCCAGTTGAGGAGGAAGGACAGGATGTTGCGTCGGGAGATGAAGGATGTAGTCTGATGATGAGGAGGACTTGTTTAACACCAAAGCAGGAAGAAGAAGCTAGTTGGTTGAGGAGTAATATCTTTCAGTCGACATGCACTATTCTGGGAAAGGTTTGTAAATTTGTGATTGACGCAGGAAGTTATGACAATATTATTTCTACCGAAGCTGTGAGAAAGTTGAAGCTGAAAACGGAGAAGCATCCAAATCCTTACAAGTTAGCGTGGTTGAAAAAAGGAGGAGAGGTGAAGGTGGACAGGCGAGTTCAAGTTCCATTTTCTATTGGGAAGAAATATAAAGACGAGATCTGGTGTGATGTAGTTGAGATGGATGTTTGTCATTTATTTTTGAGAAGACCGTGGCAGTATGATCGAGCAGTGCAGCATGACGGTCGAACCAATAGCTACAGTTTTATGTTTGAAGGCGTTAAGATTATTTTAGTTCCAAATAAGAGACAGCAGGGAGAGAGCAAGTCAGAAGAGATTGAGGAGCTTAAAACTTTGTTGACTTTGAAGGAATTTGTTGAAGAAGTAGAGGAGAGTCCAGAGGTGTTTTTGTTGATTGGACATGAAGCCACTGAATCTGTTAAAGTTCCAGAGGAAGTAAAGCCGGTATTGGAAGAATTCAGAGATGTGTTTCCTGAGGAGTTAACAACGGAGTTACCACCGTTGAGGGATATTCAGCATCATATTGATCTTGTGCCAGGGGCAGTATTACCACACAGGCCACACTACAGGATGAGTCCTAAGGAACATGAGGAACTGAGAAGGCAGGTGGAGGAGTTGATAGAACAGGGGCGTGTTCAGGAGAGCTTGAGTCCTTGTGCTGTGCCATCTTTATTAGTGCCGAAGAAGAATGGGACGTGGAGAATGTGTACGGACAATCGGGCTTTAAACAAGATCACTGTGAGATACAGATTTCCTATGCCGAGGTTCGATGATTTAATTGATCAGTTAAGTGGGGCTGTTGTGTTTTCGAAGATTGACTTGAAGAGTGGATGCCATCAGATTCGTATTAGACCAGGTGATGAGTGGAAGACTGCTTTTAAAACCAGGGAAGGTCTATACGAATGGTTGGTTATGCCGTTTGGCTTGTCAAATGCTTCGAGTACTTTTATGAGAGTAATGAACCAGATTTTCAGACCATTCATTGGGAAGTTTGTAGTAGTTTACTTTGATGATATTCTGATCTATACTGGGAGTATGGAAGAGCATGTCCAACATTTGCGAGAAGTACTGTTGATTCTACGACAGGAGCAATTCTATGCAGCAGCAAAGAAGTGCGTGTTTATGACGGACAGAGTTTTGTTTCTAGGATATGTCCTGTCGAAGGAAGGCATTCAAGTGGATGAAAGTAAAGTGGAAGCTGTCAGGAGTTGGCCACAACCCAAGACAATTACTGAAGTGAAGAGCTTTCATGGGTTGGTATGTTTTTATCGAAGATTCATTCCACATTATAGCAGCGTAATGGCACCTGTAACCGATTGCATGAAAGGAATGAAGTTTTCATGGCCAGAGGAAGCACGGATTGCTTTTGAGAAGATCAAGCACTATTGACATCAGCGCCAATTCTAGTTCTACCGGATTTTCAGTTGTTGTTTGAGTTACACGCTGATGCTTCGAAAGTTGGGATTGGTGGAGTATTAAGTCAGAAAGGGAGACCATTTGCTTATTTCAGTGAGAAATTGTCTGGAGCTAAGTTGAGATATAGCACTTATGATGTGGAGTTTTACGCGATTGTTCAAGCTGTGAAGCACTGGAGACATTATCTGTTTCAGAAGGAGTTTGTTCTTTATACGAATCATGAAGCTTTGAAGCATTTGCAAGGGCAGGACAAAATTTCAGCTAGGCACGCTTCATGGGTTGCGTATCTACAGCAGTTTACTTTTGTTGTAAAGCACAAATCTAGGGTGACGAATCGTGTAGCTGATGCTTTGAGCAGAAGGAATCACTTGTTGACAACGTTTAAGGTTGAAGTGACATGATTCGAATTATTGCCAGAGTTGTTTGAGGAGGATCCTTACTTTGCAAAGTTTGTTGAGAAAGTTAAGGATGGGAGTACTGATGAATTTGTGTTGGTGGATGGATTCTTATTCAAAGGGAATCGATTATGCGTACCAGATTGCAGCTTGAGAATGAAAATCGTTAAAGAGTTACATGAAGAGGATCATGTTGGACGGGATCGCACATTGCAGTTGATTTCTCAGTCTTACTATTGGCCGTCGATGAGAAGGGAAGTTGAAAGATTTGTGCGTAGATGTCATATTTGTCAAGTTTCGAAAGGAACAGCTACAAATGCGGGGTTGTATATGCCTTTACCTGTTCCGACAAAACCGTGGGTTGATGTAAGTATGGATTTTTTGTTGGGTTTGCGGAGGACTCAAAGGGGGAATGACTCTATCTATGTTGTGGTGGATCATTTCTCGAAGATGGTACATTTTGTTGCTTGTAAGAAGACAGCAGATGCAGTTCATGTGGCACGGTTGTTCTTTAGAGAGATCTATCGCTTGCATGGTTTACCAGAATCTATTGTTTCAGACAGGGATACCGGAGTTCTGAGTCATTTTTGGCTGAGCTTGTGGAAGATGGTGGGAACAAAACTGAATTTCTGTAGTGCTTATCATCCGCAGACAGATGGACAAACGGAAATTGTGAATAGATCGTTGGGAAATTTATTGCGGGGTCTTGTGAAAGATAATCTGAAGAGTTGGGATGTGAAGTTATGTCAAGCAGAATTTGCTCATAATCATGCGGTGAATCGTAGTACAGGTTTCAGTCCATTTCAGATTGTATATTCAAGCTTGCCGAAGGGACCGTTGGATTTGATGATAGTGCCACAACCAAAGGGGACAGTTAAACGAGCTGCTGATTTTGTTGATGGTTTGACGGAATGCCATAGAATCGTTTAGGAACGATTGGAGAAGTCGAATGAGAAGTATAAGCAATCTGCGAATCTGAAGCGGAGAAGTGTTGAATTTAATAAGGAGATTTAGTATATGCTGTACTAACGAAGGATCGTTTTCCAATGGGAACATATAATAAACTTAAAGCTCGAAAGATTGGTCCTGTAAAGATTGTGAAACGGATCAACGAAAACGCGTATAAGTTGGAGCTGCCGGAGGATGTGTACACTTCTGACGTATTTAATGTTAAACATTTTGTACATTATTTTGGAGATAAATCATCCGTTGGAGATGAACTTTTGAATTCGAGGACGAATCCCTTTCAACCAGGGGAGGATGATGCAGCCCAGTTCATCAATTCAGTAGTGTTGGGTCATTGGTGTGGATTAAGTCGCTCACGACCTAGGGGAGAAAGCTCGCAAGTGCAGTCTACAGTGGGTTTTGATGGGAAACGACCTAATATGAAGATAGCTCGTCCAAACGACTTAACAAATCAAGATAAACGACCCATCGAAGTTGATGAAGAATTAGGTCGATCGGAGTTAGGTCGCTCGGGAATAGGTCGCTCGGTGATAGGTCGCTCGAGATATGCCGCATATGCTGGGATTGGTGATGCCTTAGGTCGCTCCGACCTAACTCCAACGACCTACGACCTAGTTAGTTCGCGTAAAGAAGATTCCGTTGTTGAAGCCTTAAGTCGCGTGAAGAAGTTCTGAAGCTTACGACCTCCGATAGGTCGCGGCAACAAGTTACGACCTAAGTTAGGTCGCATGAAGGTTTCCTGAAGCTGTTTTCTTGAGTCGCTACAGTTTTGCGTCGTGTTTGCCTTTAAGTCGTTATGTGTTGTAACTCGAGTCAGTTAGGTCATGTGTGTTGTATGGTACTTAGGTCGTTTGTATTGAAGGTCGTAGGTCGGCCAAGTGTTATGTCGTTGAGTCGCGTGTTGTTAGGTCGCGGACTACTGCAAGTCGCGTACCAGTGTTGTGTTGTAAGTAGTTAGGTCGCATACGACCTAAGTAAGTCGTAGGTCGTGTAACGACTTAAGGGTCAGAGTTGTAAAACGCTATAAATAGCGCTCGTGTTGGTCATTTGTAGGTTGTTGATTTTGGAATAAAATTCTTGTTTGATAGCTTTGTGCTTTCATTAAATTGGTAGTTGTGTGTGATCTCCTATCTCCACTTTAGACATTCGAGTGCGCTCGAATCTTCGATCGTTGAAGCCAATTCGCGGAATCAAGTGCGCTTGATCAACGCTCGAAGAATTGCAGATCTCTCTTCACGGTATCGTGCGCGATCAACGTGTCAAAGATAGCTAGAATTCGGTATCTTCGGATCAATGAATTTGGGCCTTGCAGTATTTTCAATCCACCGATTGTCAGTTTCATCGATTTCATTGTTTTTTCGTATTTCCACTGCATCAGTCCGTGATCGATACGAACGAATTTCGTATCGATCAAGGTTTGATCCAATCGAGGTGAAATTTAGCACGAACATTCTTTAGGTCGTTTGTAAGCTCCTAGAAATTTTGGTGGCATTTGAACTTGTAGATTGTGAGTTATGATCGTTGCATGTTTGGGCTTTTCGGTTACCGTTCTCTTCGTATCAATGCTGGTCATATCGATGATTTTTACTTGATGATTATGCACGTGATGCCAGTTGACGTGGCGCTTGTTTTTTTGGATCGACCCAAAGTTTTCCGAAACGATCAAGTCTTCTCAATGTTTATGCCTCGTTCGTATTGATCAGACTTGGTCTTGTTCGCGTCATTCGACTACGCTTCATTTTGTTTCGATTTTATGTATTCCATTCGCATCGATGCTTTGTGCTCAGAACGTATCGATTGCAGTTGCTCTGTTCGTATCGATGGCAACCACTCTGCTCTGTTCCTATCGATATCAACTGCTATGTTCGTATCGATCACTAGCCAATCGATACAATGTAGCGGCTTTGCTTGGCTTTGATGGACACGAAATGGAGTTGGTTGATCGATGCGAACAGGCTGGAGTTTATAGATGCGAAGAAGACCGATGTCTATGGATACGAAGTGATGCTAATTGATGGATACAAAGAGCTGAAGCTTGATGGATATGAACAACAGACAACCGATGGATACGAAGGACACGACTCTCCTGATCGATACGAAATCATGCACATCTGATCGATTCAAAAAACGATACGAAGTTGGGTTTTTCTTTGGTTGCTAAATGGATACGAACAAGGTGACTGTTTGAATTGCATCGATCATATCTTGAGCATACGACCTCCAATTGACATGAAATTTGAAAAGTTGGCTTTCATAGCTTTGCTTGTCATGTCATACCAATTGTAGCTTGATTTGGACTCTGACAAAATTTACCGACATCCATAGTGAACTTGTGTATAACCGATCTTCGAGATGAACCGACTTTTGTTTCCAGTCAATTCCTTTATGTCATGGCCTTGCCAAAAGAGGAATAACATTAACATATAAATCAATCAGAGTTCAACAATCAGTCAATAATTATCAGCCTGAACAGTTATAATAACCCGTCCTCACAATTGCCGATAATATACAACAACTAAGCACAATGCACAAAGCGGATAATCAAAAATGATGCATGTATACGAAAATGAAGATTTCCAGCTCTCCTGCTGAAGCTCACCTAGCATCAAATCTGAACCTGTAAATATACACGGTCTGACCCGAGCATTGGAAGGCAAGAACGCTCGGATCAGTATGGTAAACCAGTGTGAGAAACACACTCAACTGAATTTATTAGATTGCCAAACTTTTCCTTTATCGAAACAAAAGTATCTTGTAATGCACTCCCATACATAAACACGGACATGTTTTTACCTTACGATAACTAAAACAATTCATATCAAATCATCTTAAATTATACTAGTATCTAGTATACAAATAATATAAATCATAGCCAAAATGGTTACCCATATAGCATTTCGAGGCTATTCATTACGCCTTTACAAACAAACTCGCAGCTCGTAGTAGAGTTTGGATTTCCATACAAATGACCAGGTAAAGGAACTACCTTCCGGCAATACATCTCTAGAGGAATATACCGATAAACCATCACAAAGTTCCTCTATCAACACAAGACCGACCCACCTCTATAACTAGAAGGTACCGAATATGTCATCCTCCGATCGTTACCGACCTTTTCCGAGGGCCCTCAAATCATACAAACCAAAATAATCAGATACACGACATCATAGCGTGTAAAGATAGATCTGGAAGAGGATGATCATAACCTAGTTGGGAGAAACCCACTTAGCCTTGCTGCATCTAACCCTTTTTTGGTCATTTTCAATTGATAAGTCTTGAGGTAACAATTACCTTTCACAAATCACATCACTTTGAATGCCACACAGCCATTTCTACTGATTACTAGTTGCCTTCCACAAAAATATAACCCTTAAGCTCATATGTCTCAAAAAGCGTGTTAAGCTAAGAGAAGTTGCCTTCTCCGCCGCCACTGATGTACGTTTGTAAAAACCAATGTACGTAATCTTCAGAAATGCAATGTCAGACAAACATCCATGCATGTTGTCTAGGAACAGAACAAATCGAAGTTACTTTCCTACCACATCCTGTCGGGAAATCCTTAGTATTAGTAGAGAATAGTCCTTGCATTGGATATTTCATAACGAAAAGACTACTACTACTGGATGTATATTGGGATTCTAACCCCAAATGATCAAGCAGTCCCCCACTATGAAAATACTGAATATCAATATCATCATAACCAACCTGCACAATCGTCGCATATGCGTTGGTCCGAAGTGGTTTTCGGATAAACCAATCTCAGCCTATTCACACCAGCAACTCAAAAGCGTTTCTCAACTTCACACACTAACTTTCAACATGTTATCCTTCAGCCAAGAAGGAAGCTCGATAGATTGGAGTAATACTTCGCACTACATGAATCAATATCCTCAACACAAATGATAATCAAGCCTTCACAGAAGGCTATGTGCTAATGGTACGACTAAATAGTTCCCACATCAAATCGAGGAAACAAAATAGCCAAATTTGATAGTCGTTATTTAACTATCAAAGCAAACAAACAAATATTTAGCGTCATAAGCAATCACTAGGCCCTTTTTAATTAATCTTTTATTGATTAAATCACTTGCCAAATATTCACTTTAGATTATCTTTAAAAAGGTATATTCACAAAATCATTTCAACTCCTATATTGGAAAACATTTCCATATACTTATTTAATAATAAGTAATTCACAAATCTATTTATCTTTAGCACTTAGAAAATATTACATATACTTAAATAACGATTAAGTATGTATTTTATTCTGTAAGGAAAACATTCACTTAAACATATTTATTTGGGTCAAAACGAATGTTGCGTAAAACATCGTTACGACAACCCAAAATTCACTAGTATGGGGATTCGAAAATAAGATAGATATATTAATCCTATATACTATAAAAACATCTCCTTTCGAAAATTGTTCACTATAACAACAGTGTTATAGTCCATCATTTCCTTCTCAAAAAGGCCTATTTCAACAATGAATGTTGAAATCTATTTTTTCGATAATTAACATTTTTTAAAACATCTTCAAACCATTTAACTTTATTTAAAATATCACTTCCCAAAACAATTATCTAATTTAAAATATTATTCACTGTCCAAAATCATGAATATAATTCTCTTATCCAAACTTGATACTTCTACACATTTATTAAAGGATTATCCACTGTCAAAAATCGTGGATTTAATTTCAAACCAAATTCATTACTACTACGCTTTTAATACAAGGATTATCCACTTTATTTAACCGATTCCATTTATCTCTTATTTATATGCCAAAACAAAATTATAAGTTAATTTACTTATAAATCATTTATTTTACAAATTCATTCTTTTATAAGTTCACAAATTATAAATCTTATTCACTTACAAGATTCGTTTATACTTTATTTTAACACTTATAAAACTCGTTTTATAATTCCAATATTTTAATTTATAAAATATCAATTTTATAAATCTTCTATATAAACCATTTATAATAAATCAAAAATTCAATTTAAACTATCTTACAAAATGATTAACTCCATATTTCAAAAATCACATTTTAATATATTTCACCCAAAAATCATAATTTTTATAACATAAAAGTTATAACTTTAATTTATTTAAAATAAATTCATTTACTTTAACAATTCAATTATATGTAAAACATCTATTGTAAAAATCACTTAAAATTCCTTTTTAAATTCAAATCATCACTTTAACATTTTTAAATTCCAAAAATAGGCTCAACGCTAAAACACCGGCAAATACATCAATCACGGCATCCAAACATCATATATCATATGATAACTTCATATATCACAATATCTGTAAATAAACCAATACTGGTGAGCAATCCAGTTGGAACTCTCCAACCTGTCATCTGCAATAAATATACATATTAGAATATAATGTCCGCTTCTAGGTAGACGCGCGTACAAAGGGTCATCCGCTCATACACGTGATCGTATAGGGTCTCATCTGCTCCAATAGGTAGGAATATATCCAAGTTCCAATCAATATATAGATAATATATCATATATAATCTAAATAATCGTCAATCATCATAGAATAAATTTATTCTCGCTTATTTAGAAATACCAGTGAGTCAGAAAGAGTGAGTTATACTCACTTTGATTCCAATGGCAGTTGTAGTGTTTTATTCCGAACAAAATTAAACAGGCGTTTAATTTTACCCAGAATTTACACTAGCTCCAATCAACTCCAAACCAGCTCTAAAATGTAGAGCTCATCAATACAGACCGTAATTCGTTTTGTGCGAAACAAACCTTGTATGAAGAAGTTACAATGTTTTAAAGTTCATACGAATTTATTATATAAATTGTTTACAAATTTAATTTTATTTTCAAACCTAAAATTCATCTCGGCCGTTGATTTCTGGAGCATCTAATCTCGGTCGCATATCATCTTCTTCCTCCCATCGTTATCACGTACGCAACCAAGAATCCATAGCCCCCATTTTATGTCGGATTACGCTCCTTCCACGTTCGTCGAAACCCCGATCAACCACCATTGCTTCGAAGCCCTAACTCCCTCGCACATTCCACCGAAGGCTGCACAAGCTCGATCATGCCAGTACGTGGGAAAACACGCATGAACGACATGACTTTACGATACAAATTTGACCACTACGTCGCTCCGATGATGATCAAAACCATACGGGTGTGGAGAGCTCGAGAAGCCCTACAGTTTTGCTTTAGAAAGTTTTTAATAATATTGAACAGGTTGGAGGAAAATAAGGGAGAAAGAATCGAGAATTTTCGGCCATTGAAATATAGCCAGCGGCTAACCTTAGCTTTATTAGGGTTTGTGCAAAATGAAAGTGTTAATGTCCTTTTATATAAAATTTCGCGACATTATTCACCCAAGATATTTCCAAACTCCAAACGAAGCGTGCCGCCTGGCATTTATAATATTTTACCCCTATTCCGAACGCAATGGAATATATATCGGGAGCCAGTTCGTTTGTACTTGGAAGATAGGTTTTCGAATCAACTATTTAAATTTAGAATTTCACTTAAACAAATTTCTACACGTTATAGCTTGCCCCGGACAAACCGTAATTTCGATTGACATGAAATTTGAAATCCTAAAGTAATATAACATTACGGATCCATTGAAACTAGTTTTGTTAAAATCCGTGACTGTGTGAAAAATGGCTATTTTTACACGTTGATTAAATATTCAATTTCTATAAATTTACTTTTAATTTCATTTTTAAGTTCAACTTCATTCAACATTACTTAAGTTATATTTCATCTTCACTTGCATTTACTTCCACTATACAACTTAAGTTCACTTCTAATTTAATTCAAATTCTATTTTACTATTTTATTTAACTTTTACTTAAGTCAAATTTATATCACTATTCAAATTCAAATTTTGTTTTTCTTTAACAAAATTGTTTAACCGTTTTAAAATTTTGTTTTACTTACATTTTCTCACTTTATAAGTTATACAACTTATTTATTCAAACTTCCATGAACATTTTCCTAAGTACTTCCATTCACCCAACTCATTTTATAATTTCAAATCGTAATTATATAATAACTTTACAGCTTAGGTTTATTTAAACTTCCAAATTCATATTATAAGTCCAAAACTCATTTCACTTATATTTATCAGTTTCAACTTGGATTTTAAATTAATTTTCGTTTATTAAAAAAAACATCGATTTCAATTTACTATTAGTAGCAAATCAATCACATAGAAACTCAAAAATGATGGTAATGATGCTGTAGTCATCACTTTTATTATTTCCTAGCAATAGTACTGAACTCGGTGCTTTAAATTCTTTTAAAAATTTCTTTTATATTTATGAATCACATTTACAAATCTTTTACTTATATAATTTCACTTATTTTACTTCACTTATGTAAGATTCATTTCAAATTTTACTTATCTTATTTAGATTTATAATAATATAATCTCTTTACTTTGAAAAATAACTATTAAAATCAACGGGATTCAAAATTCTCAAATTCTTAGTTTAAATTCATTTTTATTTACAAATCATATAGTTTCATTTCTTATATATAAGATTATTTCACAATTGTAAATCATATTAATTATAGTTCCATACTATATAATTCATTTGCTTATATAATTTATTATTTTACAATTGTTGTCTTCAATTAAGATTATTCAAATAACTTTTATTTACTTATATATGTTTACATTTTCAAACAACCAAACAATTCATTTATATACACTTTAGTAATTTCTAAAAAATTGTTTCTTTATATGTAAAAAATAATCAAGGTAAAATTATTTCATTTACCTAATTTAAAATAGTACTATGTCGACTTGCCTCATTTTAGTGTTTAGAAATCTCTATCGATAACATGGCGTCGCACATACCGACTAGAATTCACAAACAACTCAATGGATAAGCAAACACAATATAAAACATTTTTATAGTAACTAACAAATATGTGCTTATATATATAATAAACTCGACTCAATTTTGCATGCTACTGTCACTATCTATATTGAGTACACATCAAAGCATAGGAATATACAAAATCTAAGCTCTGATGCCAAATGTAACAAACGGGCAATTCCGTACCCACCTTGGAAGGCTTTTCAACCATCTCGCTACCCTTCTGCTTTTCAACATGGAGGTACTTTTGATTTTTAACATGAAGGTGACCACAAGTGGTACCTCGAATCGGCTTTTACGGCAAGCCTCTCGACTATCAACCAATCCTTTCACACTAAGGACATGTAGGGGTAAGAGTCTAAGCTTCGTCACTGTTCACAAAGCGAGAACCCCCTATGATGATGAACATAATCAAGCAAATCTAATACCCTTTGAATCGACAATAACCCACACATGTCCGACCCAAAAAGCACAGACTAACGGAAAGTCAGGAGAAAGAAAAGAAGAGAGAAGAAGAGACAAGAAGAAAGAGAGAAGATAGAACAATACAGAATCTCACATCATAGCAAAAAATATATAATATTATATCAATGATCTTTACAAAATAGAAACTGTATATATATACAAATTAATCAGAGTTCAACATTCAATCACTATTTATCAGCCTGAATAGTTATAATAACACATCCTCACAATTGCCGATAGTACATAACAACTAAGCACAATGTGCAAAGCGGATAATCAAAACTGATGCGTGTATATAAAAACAAAGATCTCTAGCCCTCCCGCTGAAGCTCACTTAGCACCAAATCTGAACCTATAAATATACTCGGTCTGACCTGAGCATTGAAAGGAAAGAACGTCAGATCAGTTTGGTAAACCGGCGTGAGAAACACACTCAACTGAATTTATTAAATAACCAAACTTTTCCTTTATTAAAACAAAAGTAACTCGTAAGACACGCCCACACATAAAAACGGTCATATTTTTACCCTACGATAACCAAAACATTTCATATCAATCATCTTAGATTATACAAGTGTCTAGTATACAAATAATATAAATCACAGCCGAAATGGTTACCAATATAGCATTTCGGGGCTATTCATTACGCCTTTACAAATAAAATCGTAGCTCGTAGTGGAGTTTGGATTTTCATACAAATGACCAGGTGAAGGAACTACCTTCTAGCAGTACATCTCTAGAGGAATATACCGAGAAACCATCACAAAGTTCCTCTACCAACACAAGACCGACCCACCTCTATAACTAAATGGTACCGAATATGTCATCCTCCGGTCGTAAGCATACAAACCACAATGATCAGATACATGACATCATAGCATGTAAAGATATATCTACAAGATGATGATCATAACCTAATTGGGAGCAACCCACTTAACCTTGCTGCGTCTAACCCTGTTTTGGTCATTTTTGGTTGATGAGGCCTGAGGTAACGATTACCTTTCACAAATCAAATCATTTTGAATGCCACACGGCAATTTCTATTAACTACTAATTTCCTTCCATAAAAATACAACCCTTAAGCTCATATGTCTCAAGGAGGGTGTTAAGCTAAGAGAAGTTGCCTTCTCCGCCACCACTGATGTACGTTTGTTAAAACCAATGTACGTAATCTTTAGAAATGTAATGTCAGACAAACATCCATACAAGTTGTCCAGGAACAGGACACATCGAAGTTACTTTCCTACCACATTCTGTCGGAAAATCCCTAGGATTAGTAGCGAATAGTCCTTGCATTGGATATCTCATAACAAAGAGACTACTGCTACTAGATTTATATTGGGATTTTAACCCAAAAAGATCAAGAAGTCCCCCACGATGAAAATCCTGAATATCAATATCATCATAACCAACCTGCACAATCGTCTCATATATGTTGGTCCGAAGTGGTTTTTTGAAAAACTGATCCCGGTCTCTTTGCACCAACAACGCAAAAGCATTTCTCAACCTCACACAGAAACTAAGTCTCATAAACTTATCACGTCTCCAACTTTCAACTTGCTATCCTTCAACCAAGAAGGAAGCTTGATAGATTGGAGTAATACTCTACACTACACAAATCAACATCCTCAACACAAACGATAATCAAGCCTACACAGAAGGCTACGTACTAAGTGTACGACTAAATAGTTTCCACATCAAGTCAAGGAGCTAAAATGGCCAAATTTGATAGTCGGTTATTTAACTATCAAAGCAAACAACAAATATTTAGCACTATAAGCAATCACTAGGCCCTTTTTAATTAATCTTTTATTGATTAAATCACTTGCCAAATATTCACTTTAGATTATCTTTAAAAAGATATATTCTCAAAACCATTTCAACTTCTATATTGGAAAACATTTCCATATACTTATTTAATAATAAGTAATTCACAAATCTATTTAATTTCAACACTTAGAAAATATTAAATATACTTAAATATAGATTAAATATATATTTTATTCTATAAGGAAAACATTCACATAAACATATTTATTTGGGTCAAAACGAATAATGCTTAAAATATCGTTACAACAACCCAAATTCACTAGTATAGGATTCAAAAATAAGATAGATATATAAATCCTATATACTATACAAAACAACTCCTTTTGAAAATAATTTACTATAATAACAGTGTTATAGTCCATCATTTCCTTCTCGAAAACGTCTATTTCAACAGTGAATGTTGAAATCTATGGTTTCGATACTTAAAACATTTTAAAACATCTTCAAACCATTTAACTTCACTTAAAATATCACTTCCCAAAACATTTATTTAATTTAAAATATTATTCACTGTCCAAAATCTTTAATATAATTCTCTTATCCAACTCGATACTTCTACACATTTATTAAAGGATTATCCACTGTCCAAAATCGTGGATTTAATTTCTAACCAAATTCATTACTATTGCACTATTAATTCAAAGGATTATCCACTTTATTTAACCGATTCCATTTATCTCTTATTTATATGCCAAAACTAAATTATAAGTTAATTTACTTGTAAATCATTTATTTTACAAATTCATTCTTTTATAACTTCACAAATTATAAATCTTATTCACTTAGAAGATTCATTTATACTTCATTTTAACATTTATAAAACTCGTTTTATAATTCCAATATTTTAATTTATAAAATATCAATTTTATAAATCTTCTATATAAACCATTTATAATAAACCAAAAATCTCTATTTAAACTATTCTACAAAATCATTAACTCCATATTTCAAAAATCACATTTTAATATATTTCACCCAAAAATCATGATTTTTATAACATAAAAATTATGACTTTAATTTGCTAAAAATAAATCCATTTACTTTAAAAATTCAACTATATATAAAACATCTATTTTAAAAAATCACTTGAAATTCCTTTTAAATTGAAAGCATCACTTTAACGCTTTTAAATTCCAAAAATAGGCTCAATGCTGCAACAGCACTAAATACATCAATCACGGCATCCAAACATCATATATCATATGATAATAACATATATCACAATATTTGTAAATAAACTAATACTGGTAAGGAATCCAGTTGGATTCCTCCAACCTGTCACCTTCAATAAATATACATATTAGAATATACGCACAATGTTCGTTTCGAGGCAGACGCGCGTACAAAGAATCATCTGTTCATACACGGGATTGTATAGGGTCTCATCTGCTCCAATAGGTAGGAATATATCCAAATACTAATCAATATATAGACAATATATCATATATCATCCAAACAATCATCAATCATCATAAAATTAATTTACTCTCACTTACATAAAAATATCAGTGAATCAGAAAGAGTGAGTTGTGCTCACTTTGGTTCCAATCGCAGTTCTAGTATTTTACTCCGAAAAAAATTAAACAGGGTTTAATTTTATCCAAAATTTACACTAGCTCCAATCAACTCCAAACCAGCTATAAAATGTAGTGCTCGTCAATACAGACTCGATGTAATTCGTTTCGTGTGAAATGGACCTTGTATGAAGAAGTTACAACGTTTTAAAGTTCATACGAAATTATTATATAAATTATTTACAATTTTTTTTTCAAACCTAAAATTCATCTCGGTAGTTGATTTCTAGAGCATTTAATCTCGGCCACGTATCATCTTCTTCCTCCCATCATTATCACCTACGCAACCATGAACCCATTACTGCCCATTTTACGTCGAATTATTATCCTCCGTCGTTCATCAAACCCCGATCAACCACCACCGCTTCGAAGCCCTAACTCCCCCTCACCTTCGACCGAAGGCCGCACGAGCTCCGTCATGCCGATGCGTGGGAAAACGTGCGTGAACAGCATGACATTGCGATAGAAATTCGACCACTACGTCGCTCCGATGATGATCAAAACCGTATAGATGTGGAGAGCTCGAGAAGCCCTACAGTTTTGCTTTAGAAAGTTTTCAATAATATTGAATGGATTGGAAGAAAATAAGGGAGAAAGAATCGAGTATTTTTGTCCATTGAAATATAACCGGCTGTTAACCATAGCTCTATTATGGTTTGTGCAAAATGAAAGTGTTGAGGTCCTTTTATATAAAATTTCACGACACTATTCACCCGAGATTTTTCCAAACTCCAAACGAAGTGTGTCGCCTGGCGCTTATAATGTTTTACCCCTACTCCGAACGCAATAGAATTTATATCGAAAGCCAATTCGATCATATTTGGAAGATAGGTTTTTGAATTAACTATTTAAATTTAGAATTTCACTTAAACAAATTTCTACACGTTTTAGCTTGCCCTGGACAAACCGTATATCCGATTGACACGAAATTTGAAATCCTACAATAATAACATTACGGATCCAATGAAGCTAGTTTCGTCGAAATCCTAGAGTGTGTGAAAAATGGCTATTTTTACACGTTAATTAAATATCAAAATATTCAATTTCTGTACATTTACTTTTATTTCAATTTTAAAAGTTCTCTAACATTATTCTAATTCAAATAGAATTTAATACAACTTTATAAATCATTTTCATTCACATTTAATTCAATTTCTTGTTATTTCAGCAATTTCAAATATTGAATTAACAATTTAGTTATCCAATTAAATCACTATATTCGAAATATAAGTTATTCAACTTATAAAATTAACTTGTGAATATTTAAAATCAATTAAATATCCCAATTTCGAATGGCTGAAATTTAAGGTCGTTACAGATACCAAATGTTAATCGAATTCCAAACTTAAGACCATTCAAATTCAAACCCCAAAGCACGCTTGAAAAAACCAAGCTCGATGTAAGAGGTGCAAAAATAACCTATAAATATCTCAATCCAATTCATTTTAAACCAATCACAATCGGCAAAAAGTAATAAAACAAGCAATAATGAAAAAATAAATCACATACCAATTTATAGTGGTTCCATACATCCACACTTGACAGAGAGCCTTTATTAGTAACAATGAGAGGAGTACAAGAGATTGATTACAATGATCAATATTCAAATAGAATAGATTTTTGGACAATAGAATTAAAGAAAAGTAGGTTTAGATATACCCTATTTCAATGAAAGATAAGAACCTTAACCTCTTAGATCATCCCATCTTTGAAATTTAAAAATAGCTTATATAGGAAGAAATCTCATCCAGGCAAATACCTGATTTTCACCTTGAAGCCTTCACAAATTGTTATCCCGCTTTTTGGCAAAGCCGTGATACCAAAAGACTGATCAAAAATAAAAGACAGTTCGTCTCAAAGATTGGTTGTACGTTGATTCACCATGGATATCGATGAATTTTTTCCAAGCCCGGATCAGGCTATAATTGATAGGACATGACAAGAATGATCACAGAAGTCCGTATCTCAAATTTCAAGTCAATCCGAGTTCACACGCTCAAGTTATGATTGCTTCAAGTTGGAGGAAATCAGCCGAAGTTCGAATCCATCAGGACAGCATGAGTTCGAATCCATCAAGTCACCTCTTCCTTCGAATCCATCCCAATGGCCAAGCTTCGAATCCATCCCAATGGCCTTCTTTCGAATCCCTCAAGGCGAGATACCTCGAATCCATGGGACTACTCCACTTCGTATCCATCAGGTTGAAATCCTTCGAGTCTATGAAGTCACTCCACTTCGCTTACATCAGAGCATATGAGTTCGTATCCATCAGATGGCCTCGCCTCGAACCTATTAAGCAAGTCTCGATTCAAATACACGAGACATAATCTCGCTTCGAATCCATCAAGGAGGAGACATTCGAATCCATGCAGTTGATTCACTTCGAATCCATCGTTGAAGCACATGATCGAATCCATCATTTTCCCCCCGCTTCGACTCCACGAATGCTACCTCGAATCCACTAAGTCAAGGCGGCTAAAATGGTGGATTCGACCCTATGGATTCGACCCTAAGGAATCGATTCGAACCAAGCTTGTTGACCGAAAGTGCAATCTTGAATCGATCATAACTTGAGATCTACAAGTCCAAATGCTATGAAATTTTCACAGGAGCTTGCATGTACATAGAAGAATGTCCACGCCAAGTTTCATCAGGATTGGACACTTTTTTGATCAATTTGAACCAAGGGTCGAATCGATCCCAAAGTGGGCCCGGATCTCCAGAATTCAGCCATGTGGGCCCCCCACACGTACCAGAAGTGGTCTCCCCGAATTTTAGGCGAAATATCAGCCTCCAACACCTATAAATAGAGCCCCTGGTCATTCAAAAAAGGGATCGGAGAATTTTGAGATTAAGAGAACGCCAGGACGCTGCCAGAATTGCTTCAGAGCACCACTACTGCCCTTGATTTCGAATTTTGGCTTACTACTTGTTGTACTTTGACATTATAAAGTTGTATTATCTGAATATCAAGCAATAAAGTAACAAAAATTCATAGTGGACGTAGGCAAAACGCCGAACCACTCTAAATCGTCTCTTGTGCAATTTACTTCCTTCTATTTGGGGTTTTTGTTAGATAATCCACGTTTTAATTTACTTTCTTCATTTATTATCTCTTCAAAAACTTCCGACGAGTGTTGTGCCCAATTTTGACACAAACACTTTGGTGCTTTCACTGAGGAAAAGCCCAGTTTTTTCTCCTGCCCCTTGGATCTATCTTCGATACCGGATTGCATAAATCTAAGAGAGAGATCCAGACCTCATATTCAGATTCCTTCCGTTCTATTCAGATTTGTTAAAAGTCTAGGAAAGGATTCAATGCTTCAAGATGGTGACTACAAGAACCACTTCAAACGTTGGTGATCAAGAAGGTCAGGATAGGCAAAATCCCACACAGCTACAGTCTACCAGTCAAGATGCTGCTGGGCATACAGATCAGTCACGTCCGGTCATAAGACAAGAGTTCCAGGCGCTACTCCAGGAACTAACCCAAAGCCGACAACAGCTAACTGAGCAGTTGCGCGCTAATGCTGAGTTGACCAATCAACTAAATCGCCAAAAGCGAAGAAGATCCGAAAGGGATCAAGCTCCTCATTCTTCCACCAAAAGCTCTGCTTCATCTGACTACAATAACAGATCTGCCCATCCCAGGCTAGACGGAAATCATGCGCAAGCTGCTGACTATCAACAGGCGTTAACCGTTGGGAAAATAAGGGTTGGCCCATCTACCAGCTTCCATACTGGACCCTCCTCTCGAGGAGGCACTATTCCACAATACACTGCAGATGATCGAGCTGCCACAGCCGCTGCAGTTGACATAGGAGTTGATAACCGAGATCACTCCAATCAAAATTATCATCAGCAAGGACATGCTCCAGAGCCATATGTCCTAGAAGACGTCGAGCCAAGGAGGCGAGATACGGATCGTCGACAGCGCCCGATCCCACCTCGCACTGTGAAACCCGACCACACTTTGGCTCACCACACACAGAATGTTCCAATACCAGACTTCTCAGCCATGGTACGACAAATGATTCGCGAGAGTCAAGGCCTAACAAATGACGATTGGGGAATCTCCCGAAGTCATATCCCGTTTACTGATGACATATTGTACGCTGAACCTCCTCGGCGATTCAGAATGCCAACCCTGCCCATGTACGAAGGAAATTCCGACCCAAATCAACATATTTTGAAATACGAGTGGTCGATGACTGCTGCGAGAGCTGATGACGCAGTAAAATGCCGCAGTTATCCCATTTCCTTAGGGGAATTGCGACGATGTGGTTTACACGATTACCGCCACGATCTATTTCTTCATTTGATCAGTTAGCTACCAAATTTGTTGAGCAGTTTCGCATGCATATTGCCCGACCTAAAGATGTTAATAATTATCAAGTGTCACTCAAGCTCCTGGAGAAACACTTAGACGATATTTGGAGAGATTCGATGCTGCATGCACAGAGATCACCAACCCCAATGATAATTCAATTTTAATGGCTTTGACTAAAGGAATCGACCCTGATTCTGAGTTTGGAAATTGGTTAGCTGGAAAGCCTCCCGCATCGTTGGACCGTTTCTTTTTCAAAGCCGCTCAATTCTTAAGGCGAGAGGATGCGAAACAGTCTAGGAAGCAGGACGATGCAAGGCCCAGCAGTGAAGGGATTCAGAGTAATGTTGCGGTTAAACAATCCGGAGAAAGTTCAGGAAAAGTCGAGTTGAATATTCAAAATAAGCAGACTCAACGATCGAGAAACGGTGATAACCGAAGCAAGAAGCAAGACCAGAATCGTGGTCCGAGGCGTAGGGCTGCAATGTTTGACAGTTATACACCGCTTAACACGTCGCTGGAAAATGTATACCTACAGACTTGTAATACTATGCAATACAAGAAGCCTGCTCCGAAGCCTTCGTCGGAAAGGCAGATTCAAACAGGAAAATTCTGTAGGTTTCATGAAAGTTATGGGTATAATACCAATGAGTGTAGACATTTGCAAGACCTCATTGAAAAGTTGATCAGAGAGAGAAAGTTGGACCAGTTTGTTCGTGCGCCGAAGTCTGGTGGAGCGGGCCCATCTAATCAAAATCGAACGCAGAATCAGGAAAGACAAGGTGAACCCGCTCGTACGGGCGGAAGGTTGGTTATCAATACAATAAGTGGTGGTCCCCATCCAGCAGACAGAAGCTGGAGAGAAATGGAGTCATATGCTAGCTCGATCAGGCATGTGGACTTTGAATGCTATAGCAACTCAGAAGACGGAACACCGGCTAAACAACAAAAGACGATGGCTGATGAAGTCGTATTTAGAAATCGAGACGCCGATAAAGTCGAAGCTCCCACAATTGACCTGTTGGTCATATCCGCTCAAATTGGTCCTGCTTGGATGAAGAGGATCTTGGTAGACAGTGGGAGTTCTGTGAACATATTGTTTAAAAGGGCATATGATTTAATGAAATGGAAGCTAAGGACTTAAAACCTTGTCAATCACGAGTCCACGGCTTCAACGGGAGTGCGACGATACCAACCGGAATGGTTGAATTGCCGGTGGAGTTGGGAGTGGGAGAATGCCGAAGAGTTCGGATGTTGCAATTTGTTGCCCTGGATATTCCTTCCCCGTACAATGCTTTTTTGGGCCGACCGGCCCTTGCTGAATTTAGGGCTGCTATTGCCCCATGGTGTTTAACTCTGAAGTTCCCTACTGACCACGGGATAGGAGTTGTACAAGGAGATCAGGCTGCTGGGAGAGCCTGTTATGTTGCTGAGCTGCGGGAGGCGCAGCGAAAAGGGAAAGGAAAGGGCGTAGAGGAATCTCTCTACGTCCGTTTTACTGATGATTGACAATTAGCGCCTAGGCCTCGGCCTGGGCACCACAACCAATTCCAAAAGGATCTTGATCCAAGGGACAATGATAATAAAGAAGAGTCTACGGAAAGTCAAGCTTCTCCGGCCGAGCTAACCATCGATGTCCCGATTGACTACGATCACAATGACTCGAGAATGTTGAAGATTGGGTCTCAACTTAACCAAGAGACACAACAGGAATTGGTCGATTTTCTCCGGGCGAATCTCGACGTATTCGCTTGGACACACTCTGATATGTGTGGAATCTCGCCGGACATCGCGAGCCACACTTTGAACATTGACCCGCGTATATCCCGGTCAAGCAGAAAAGACGTGGTATGGATCCAGAGAGATCTGCCGCCCTGAAAGAAGAGGTCGATAAGTTGAAATCAAATGGGTTTATTAGAGACGCTTTATACCCAGAGTGGGTGTCCAATCCCGTACTTGTCCGGAAACCAAACGGGAAATGGAGAATGTGTATAGATTACTCTGATCTGAATAAAGCCTGTCCGAAAGACAGCTTTCCGCTTCCCCGGATCGATCAACTGGTAGATTCAACCGTCGGACATGAATTGTTATCCTTCATGGACGCTTACTCAGGTTACAATCAGATACCCATGCATGTACCAGACCAAGAGCACACAAGCTTCGTAACCAACTTGGGATTGTACTGCTACAAGGTCATGCCTTTTGGGTTAAAGAATGCTGGTGCAACTTATCAACGCTTAGTCAACCGGATGTTTGCCGATCAAATTGGGAAGACTATGGAGGTTTATGTAGATGACATTTTGGTGAAATCACGATACTTCGATAATCATGTCAAAGACTTGGAGTCAATGTTCAATATCCTTCGGAAATACGCGATGAAGCTTAATCCACTAAAATGTCATTTCGGAGTCGCATCCGGAAAATTCCTTGGGTTCATTGTCAATGCCTGAGGAATAGAGGCCAACCCCGAGAAGATCTGGGCTATCAGAAATCTTCAAACTCTGAGAACCATAAAGCAAGTTCAGAGTCTTAATGGGAAAGTTGCAGCACTGAGCAGGTTGATCTCGAAGTTGACCGACAAATGCATTCCCTTCTTCGATTTGATTCGAAAAGGGAAACGAAACTTCGAATGGACTGCAGAATGTGAGGGCGCATTTCAATCGCTAATCCAACATCTTTCCGTACCACCAATCCTTTCAAAGCCTGTAGATCATGAACAGTTATATCTTTACCTGGCGGTATCAGAAAATACAATCAGTGCTGCATTAATTCGGAAGGAAGACCGAGTGCAAAAACCGGTCTACTACGTGAGTAAACGATTGACCGGAGCCGAGAGAAATTATCCAAAGCTTGAAAAGTTGGCATATTGCCTAGTCATTGCCTCGAGGAAACTCCGTCCATATTTCCAGGCTCATCCTATTACTGTGTACACCGATCAGCCGTTACGACAGGTCCTCACGCGGCCTGAGATGTCTGGTAGGTTACTAAAATGGAACATCGAACTGAGTTAATTCGACATCACTTATACTCCAAGAAGAGCCATTCACGGCCAAGTCCTAGCAGATTTTATAGCCGAATTCACTGTTCCTGAAGACTTGCCCAAGACCAGCAAATCTCCCGAATTCATATGGAAGATGTACACCGACGGTGCGTCCAACGATCGGTGCTCAGGAGCTGGGGTAGTGCTTGAAACCCCCGAGGGACGATCCATATGTTATGCTTTAAAGTTCGAGTTCCGTGCAACCAACAACGAAGCCGAGTATGAAGCTCTACTTACTGGACTAAAGCTTGCCCATGATCTGAAAATCATCGCTGTAGAGATCTACTATGATTCCCAGTTGATAGTATGTCAAGTTTGAGGAGAATATCAGGCCAAAGACCGAAGATTAGCCGCTTATCTAACTCGAGTTCTGGAGATGCTTAATCAATTCGATTACTATGCCATTTTCTACATACCCCGAGAGCACAATCAGAAAGCTGATTCGTTGGCAAATTTAGCAAGTACGGGTGAGGCTCAGCAGTTGGGGGTTGTTCCGGTTGAAACCCTATCCTCTCCGAGCATTGATCGAAGGGAGACCGATTTTACATTTGAAGCTACCTCCACTAGGGAGTCGTGGATGACCCCTTATCGAGATTATATCGAACGTGGTGTATTGCCCGAGCGACGAAGTGAGAAAATACAAGTTCTACGAAAGGCCTCATGATTTGTTATTCAAAATGGAGTCATGTACCGGAGAGGATACTCTGTTCCTCTCCTCCGGTGTATCGTGCACGATGAAGTCAAACGAGTGTTACACGATGTACACGAAGGAGAATGTGGCGATCACACTGGGGGGCAAGCACTTGCAAAGAAAATACTTCGATATGGGTATTATTGGCCTACTGTTAATCGCGATGCTGCAGACTATGCTAGAAAATGTGACAAATGCCAGAAACACGCTCGAATTCCTAGAGCCCCGCCTATTGAGATAACCCAAATGGTCAGTCCATGGCCATTTGCGGTATGGGGAATAGATATCATTGGCACATTGCCTATGGCCAAAGGTGGCGCGAAGTACGCCATCGTCACGGTTGATTATTTCACCAAATGGGCTGAAGCTGAACCCCTTGCGACAATTACGACAAAGAAAGTAATCAACTTTGTAGTACGTAACATCATCTGCCGTTTTGGTCTCCCACATACTATCATCACCGATAACGGAACCCAATTCGACAGTGCTGAATTGAAGAATTTCTGTCAACGATTCCACATCCATAAGAAATTCTCTGCAGTAGCGCACCCTCAAGCAAATGGTCAAGTTGAAGCTGTTAATAAAGTTATCGAGTCCATTCTAAAGAAGCGACTGGAAAAAGCTGGGGGAAAATGGGTCGACGAACTTCTTATGGCATTATGGGCCTATCGAACAACTCATAAAACTGCAACCGGTCATACCCCGTTTTCTCTATCCTACGGCTCTGAAGCCATTATTCCAGTCGAAACGAAAGTGCACTCTCATCGTGTAACGTATTATGATCCGAAAACAAACGCCATACTACTTGCTGAATCTTTGGATTTACTCGATGAGAAGCGCGAAGAGGCTGACTTGAGGGCAGCTGCATATCGAAGTCAAGTCGCCCGACTATACAATGCCAAGGTCCGTCCGCGAACCTTCGAACTCGGCGATCTCGTACTCAAAAGGGTCTATCCGGTCCCTTCGCACATGAAGCCAAATTGGGAAGGGTCGTATGTGATTTCACAAAAGCTCGGAGATGGCACGTTCAAATTATCGACCGTTGACGGTCTTACTTTGCCGAGAGCTTGGAATAGCGAAAGTCTTCGTCGCTACTACATATAAAAGACTTTACTTATTTATTTTCTGTCAATTTATTCCTTTGCATTTTATTCTAGCATTTCGAGATTTAAATTTGTAATAAGGCAACTGACTTTGCCATATTTTCTCGTTTCAGCAATAAAATGCCATCTCTTCGAGCCAGAGCTGTGATTTACTGAATATGACGTATAATATCACGATGCACGGAGAGCTAAGTTCCATCACGCGGTGGGATTTATTCAAATAGTGAGTAACTGTGATACGACCGGTCACTCGCTAAGTGAAACCCGAGCTCGGGGGCAAAACACTACACCAACATAAACGGGGATTGATACACGACAATCCCTCTTCCAACTCCAAATTCCCAGAGTGTGAATTGGAGTATAAATTTCAACTCTCGGTTCCCGGAGAGCGAACCGGAGTATAAATCCATCGCTCCCAGAGTGTGAGCCAACTCCAAATTCCCGGAGTGTGAATTGGAGTATAAACTTCAACTCTCGGTTCCCGGAGCACGAACCGGGATATAAACCCATCGCTCCCAGAGTGTGAGCCAACTCCAAATTCCCAGAGTGCGAATTGGAGTATAAACTTCAACTCTCATTTCCCAGAGCACGAACCGGAGTATAAATCCATCACTCCCAGAGTGTGAGCTAACTCCAAATTCCCGGAGTGCGAATTGGAGTATAAACTCCAACTTTTGATTCCCGGAGTGCAAGCCAGAATATAAAACTCTATCTCCAAATTCCCAGAGTGTGAATTGGAGCATAAACACCAACTCTAGGTTCCCAGAATGTGAACCGGAGTGTAAGTTAATAACTTCAAATTCCCGGAGTGTGAATTGGAGTATAAACGTCAATTACAAGTTCCCGGAGAGCGAACTAAGTCATAAACACTGATAATTAATAAGTTCCCAGAATATGGGCCGAACTGTTAATTGCAAATTATGTTAAGTCCCCGAAGTGTGGACATGTATTCAAGGCTTATGACATATGTGAGCACGAGCTAATCAATGCAATACTTAAGCAAAAAAGAAAAGAGTTGTTTTCCATTCTATCAACAAGCAAAAAAGGGGTTTGATTACATGACCAAAAAAAACAGTCCATAAAGTGGGTGCCGAGTCCACACTTATACACGGCCTAAAAAAGGAGAAGTAAAAAGAATTGCCATTTCACAACCGCATGATAAGACGAGAAGTTCACTCCTTCTTCTTCCGGTGTCTCTTCTTTGGAGTTGAGCCGCTAGACCCACTACCCGGCTTCTTGCGAGATTTTTTGTCCTTCTTTGGGGCATCCTCAGGATCTGTCATAATATCCACGTCTTCCTCAGAGCTGGAAGGGATAGAGATCCTTTTGTGAGGACGAACCGGAGGCAGAGAAGCCGTAACAGGTGGTGGAACTTCAGCACTAGAAGTTATAGCTGTGCTGGCAGGAGAAGTAACCGTTAAAGGAGTTAAGCTTGGTGGAGCAACAACACTTCCGGAACCACCGACCGTCGTCACCGCAGCCATTTCAGCGCTTATCTTGGCAAGGATTTCTTCTTCTCGGGAAGATCGAGCAGCGCTGGACACACTGACAGTCGGTATAAACGAGCTAAAAGTTGGAGCGACTCCACCCATTGCAAAGGAAGGATCGGTAAAAGGTCCACAGGGTTGCTTGAGAAGTTCCTCAATCATCTGAACATCAAACGACATTGAACTCCCCTCTCCCATCTCGCCGGCTACGGCGGTAGTTGTAATAGCCTCAGTAACAACAGCCCCTTGCATTGGCTGCGAAGTTTGTGGTACTGGAAGTACTGACGCATCACTTTCAGTCACTGGTCGAAAAGAAATGAGAATAATTAGTCAAATGATCTGTTCCAAGTTCGTCATTCTAAAAACACTTAAACAACATTTGAAATACCTTCCTTGCCTCGGCTCGGTGATGAGACGAGTTCGGAAACGGTAGTTGTACCAAGAGACAGTTCCGGTCGATCCGGGTTATAAGCAGGAACAACATGTGGACCAACTGCAGTAGTAACTCCAGACGAGGTCGGGGCATCAACTGAAACATCCTCACTATGATTTGCAGCTCCAGAATCCTCGCCAGTCTCCACATGGTGAAAACCAAGTCTCTCTCTCTCTCAGCAGAAATCATCGCTTCATGGAGAAGTTTCCTTTCCTCCTCGCTCAACAAGCGAGACTCGAGTTCAAATTCATCCACGACACCTTCAGGGAGAGATGCTTTCTTGTTCACCACCAACTTTCTCCAAGCACTGAGTAGAAGCGTAGAATAATCTCCGAGCCATGAGAGATTTCTGTGCTCAAGCACATTAGCATTGTAAGTGTCAAGAAGATCATCAAACTCGGCTTCTACTCTGAATATCTCTGCTTGAACTCTCCCTTCCACTTCTGCCTCCACCGCTTCAACCTTAGCAACCGCCGCATCACGCTCAGCTCGGAGAGACACGGCTTGCTCGCACGCTTCTTGTGCGGCCATGTTAGCATCATCTTTTTCCTTGCTCAAGTCGGCAAACTTAGCCTTCAATTCCTTAAGCTCTTTGACCGCCGCATCCCGCTCGGCCTCAACATTTTTATACCGATGGCCCAAATCTTCAACTAAAGTGCAATGCGCTTGTTGCATCTTCGCCATCTCAGCTAGTGTCTCATCGACCTTTTTTAGCGACTCCATTTCGGCTTTACGAGAAGGTTCCGTTTCAGATTGAAGTATGTCAACAATACGGTTCTTCTGAGCCAAGTCTGCTTCCAGTTTCTCAATAACTTTGGCTCGTTCGAAGGCTACTTTCGAAGCTTTAACAGCCGCCCTGTACCATTCTTTATACTGAGCATAAAAATCACGGGTATAGCTGAGGGCGGTGCTCACAGCCTCTTCGGGAATTCTTTTGAGATTGGGTGGAAAGATATAGGCGTCGAAGCATATTTCTAGAAAATCTTTCTTCAGTTGAGCAATTCTTATAGCCCCTTCACCAGACGGTTCAAGAGGGGCCTCCTCCACAGTTACGGTCGTACCCGTATCAGTCCTTGAACGGTGTGGACCAGGTTTTGAGATTTGTTGAGATGGCTGTTGTCGCGAAGGTTCGACTGCAGGTGCTTGGCCTCTGGATGGCGGAGGAGAACGAGAGGGTGAACGGTACCTTCGGTCCCTATCAGAACGCTTCTGGCTAGAATAATATCGGGAATGGTCCCTTTCACGATGCTCTTGCTCATAATACCTCCATTCACGATCACGGTCAGAATCCCTAAGGCGAGACTAGTAATAAGATGAAGAATGATGCACTCGCCGAAGTCTATCAAGTGTAGAAGGACGATCCGACATGGCACCTGTAAAGAAGAAACAATTCAGTTAAGTACCAAGAAAAAGCACTGCCATGCATGTGGAAGTCGTGAAGTGTTTTGAAAAGTGTATAAATGCGCAAACCCCTCGACCAACCAGAAGCGTCGATTACACTAACGGGTAATGATTCGCTTATATCAAGCGCTCCCCGGAGCTCTTCCAACCCGGACCCGTGGTGGAGAGATACGTAGTCTGGAATGGGAATATCGTCCAGCCCTGTGAAAAGGTCTCCGGACTGGCGAGGAGAGGCGCTGGAAACAGTAACCCTAGGTTTGGAACGGGTTACGACTACAGACTTCCATTTCTTAAACTTAGGTACAGCAGCCTTGCCTTTCTAACCCTCTTCTATTCGGGAAAGGTCGGTTACTATCTCAGTGTCCGTGGGCGTTCTTTCATCATCGCTCACTTCTCTTATCACAACGCCAGGTTTTCTTTTTGCCACCTTCTTCTTCTTCCTCGAGGCCGATTTCGCCAATCCTTCAATTACAATACTCTGGCTCATCCCAATCAAACCCAATATCCTTAAGTTATCGTCGGTCAACAGCAAGTCTATGTGCCTTGAGTCGCGTGGGACCCTTTGCAAGCTTTGAACGACGCCTCTATAATGTCCACCGGTAGGTCTCGAAATGATGGCTGTAAGAGTAACAGAGTATTAGTGTAAGTATTAAAAGTGGCCATTCAAAGTTAAATTATGATACTTACGTCTGGATAACCATCTCCTGGCAAACCCTGGGGGGCATCAAACAAAAAACCACTCATTCTTGAAGTAGCTAAGCCTGGTCCAGGCCCCAGTCACAACCTGACAGTTTCTAACCGCTTCCAAAAAAGTGAAAGACGGGCTATCACCCCTACTCTTGAAATTGAATATGTGCCTGATCTCGTTAGGCCTTGGCGAGCGAAAAAGGCAATCCATAAATATGACAAAAACGCTGTTCAGTAATGCATGCCCGTTGGGATAGAGTTGTGAAGGAGCGATTCCTAAATACGACAGCATCTCTCTGATGTATTGGTTAAAATGAGGAAGAGATCCAGTCGCGCAGGCATGACGGTAAAAGGCAGTATATCCTTCAGGTGGGTTATGTGGTTTGTCACTAGCACCAGGTAATAAAACATCGTCCAGGGATATGTTATGTTTCAAACATATCTGGCCCAACAGAGACTCCGAGATACTGGAATGGACAGAATCGACAGGATCATCGATAAATATGGCCTCCGGCAACTCATCCGGAGCCGGATCTATGATTTCAGGAGGGATTTTCGGAATCACAAGCGCTGGAAGAGGCGAGCTTTGTGCTTCTTGTTGTTGAGAACTCGAAGATTCCATAATTAACTAACTCACCAGAAAGCGGCGTTAAATACATAAAAAGCCCATGCATTCCCCCGGTGTAAAGTGTATGAGTATGTCGTGCAGTGCAAGTGCTATGCAAAACTTAAGCAGATTTTACAAGTTGAAACAAGATGTCCGAACGACGAAACTTTGGAATTTGAGAATGAAAATAACCGTCATCGTTGACCGTCACTTTCATGCCACCCAGATGCTACTGACCAATTCAAGTATAAATTCGTTATATTTTGTTTAAGTCATGGTGCCATCGACGAGCTCCAAAAGAGAGGTAAAGTCAAATTCGATTATGCAAGGCCGAAGCTCACCGGAGTCAAGTATGCTAAAGTTTAGTGAGTTCATTAAAGTTCAACTTGAAATTGGTCGTAGTTCAGATATTGGAGCAAATCAGAAGAGTGGGAGTCCCAGAAGCAAGAACGTTCGAATCGATCGACTCGAATCGACACGAGTCGAATTGATGAACTTCGAATTGGTACGCCCCAACTCCATGTAGTTCGACTCGATGAGACCTTGGGAAAAAGGAGCAGTTCGAATCCACGAAGCCCTACATGACTTCGAATCGATCAAAGTTTAGCTCCTTCGAATCGATCAACATATCATTACTTCGAATCGATCAATATTAAGCTCCTTCGAATCAATCAGAATATTGTTATTTCGAATTGATCGCCACGAGCCTTTTTTCTTTTTCTTTTATAACTATCGATTCGAAGCTATGCATTCAAAATCGACTCGAATCGCTCATTCTTGGATCGATGCGAAGCAATGAAAGACGACACTCTGATCGATACGACTCGAATGGCCTCATTCCTCAGTTCCATCGAGTCGACCCATTTCGTCCAGATCTCACCACTCCTCAAAATTTTCAAGAAGAAGAGATTGAATCGATGCCAAAAATGTTCTAAGTACTATCATTCTCATCTCGAATCGATCCCTTGATTACCTAATTTGATTTGGTTACGAATGGAAGCGTGAAGGGGTTCGATCGATTCAAGAAAAGCATGTTTGTCTTGGCCCTGGAGAGATCGATTCGAAGAGAAGGCTATAGCAACAGTGAAAAGTAAAAAGTGAAAGTGACACCGGCTTCACGTATTTATATGGGTCTCACATAGGAAACGGGACGATACGTCTCCCGGTCAAAATGACCGACCCTAATCGGTCACGCGCTGATCAATTCGAAAAAGCCACGTTCGAATCCATCACGTTCGAACTCATCACGTTCGAACCCATCATATTCGAATCCATCAATACTCCAAATCCATCCATGCAGTGTCGATACGAGGCATCATCGATTCGAAGGAACAACCGAACAGAGGTTGGATTGAGAGTCTTATCGACTCGAAGCACGAGGTCCATCAGGCCATCGATTCGAAAGCCATCGATTCGAACAAACATAGCTTCGAATCCATCAAAGACCACCGCTGAAAATGGACGAAATCGTTTCAATGTGAAAAATTACTTGTCTACCTTTTATACCGATTCAGGAGAGGATCGATACAGAAGGATAATCATAGACAACCATAAAAACAATGCTTTGACTTGAATCAAAACTCGATTCAGGAGAGGATCGATGCAGAATTCAATAACCAAACTGATAATAACTTACAAACATGCAACGTTAATCAAAGTCAAGGTAATACATATATATGCACATATGTCTGGCTAATATTTGGTCTTTAACATTCATAGGGATCAAGGGTTCATCTCATCGTGATTTCATCGACAAACAGCCGATCACAATCTTACAAAGGTTAATTACAGCAATATAAAGTACAACTTTCAGCAAAGCATGTCATAGTTGTCCAACGTGAAACTGCAGCTTTTCTAAGCACGTCATGTTTACACAAGACGTACTTTGGGGGACCAAGTGTTATCCCGCTTTTTGGCAAAGCCGTGATACCAAAAGACTGATCAAAAATAAAAGACAGTTCGTCTCAAAGATTGATTGTACGTTGCTTCACCATGGATATCGATGAATTTTGTCCAAGTCCGGATCAGGCTACAATTGATAGGACATGATAAGAATGTTCACAGAAGTCCGCATCTCAAATTTCAAGTCAATCCGAGTTCACACGCTCAAGTTATGATTGCTTCAAGTTGGAGGAAATCAGCCGAAGTTCGAATCCACCAGGAGACCATGAGTTCGAATCCATCAAGTCACCTCTTCCTTCGAATCCATCCCCATGGCCAAGCTTCGAATCCATCCCAATGGCCTTCTTTCGAATCCCTCAAGGCGAGATACCTCGAATCCATGGGACTACTCCACTTCGTATCCATCAGGTTGAAATCCTTCGAGTCTATGAAGTCACTCCACTTTGCTTACATCAGAGCATATGAGTTCATATCCATCAGATGGCCTCGCCTCGAACCCATCGAGCAAGTCTCGGTTCAAATGCACGAGACATAATCTCGCTTCGAATCCATCAAGGAGGAGACATTCGAATCCATGCAGTTGATTCACTTCGAATCCCTCGTTGAAGCACATGATCGAATCCATAATTTTCCCCCCGCTTCGACTCCACGAATGCTACCTCGAATCCACTAAGTCAAGGCGGCTAAAATGGTGCATTCGACCCTATGGATTCGACCCTAAGGAATCGATTCGAACCAAGCTTGTTGACCAAAGCGCAATCTTGAATCGATCATAACTTGAGATCTACAAGTCCAAATGCTATGAAATTTTCACAGGAGCTTGCATGTACATAGAAGAATGTCCACGCCAAGTTTCATCACGATTGGACACTTTTTTGATCGATTCGAACCAAGGGTCGAATCGATCCCAAAGTGGGCCCGGATCTCCAGAATTCGGCCATGTGGGCCCCCCACACGTACCAGAAGTGGTCTCCCCGAATTTTAGGCGAAATATCAGCCTCCAACACTTATAAATAGAGCCTTTGGTCATTCAGAAAAGGAATCGGAGAATTCTGAGAGTAAGAGAACGCCCGGACGCTGCCAGAATTGCTTCAGAGCACCACTACTGCCCTTGATTTCGAATTTTGGCTTACTACTTGCTGTACTTTGACATTAAAAAGTTGTATTCTTCGAATATCAAGCAATAAAGTAACAAAACTTCATAGTGGACGTAGGCAAAACGCCGAACCACTCTAAATCGTTGTCTCTTGTGCAATTTACTTCCTGCTATTTGGAGTTTTTGTTAGATAATCCACGTTTTAATTTACTTTCTTCATTTATTATCTCTTCAAAAACTTCCAACGAGTGTTGTGCCCAATTTTGACACAAACAAAAATCAACCCATGCTGCCAAACACATCTGGCAAAATGCTCGAGAAATAATTTCCCACTGTCTTAGACATTTGGGACCTTCTCCCGGACGTCTGAGAGAACACGCGGGAAGCCTTCTTCCTGTAGCTCACACATTTGGGAGCTTATCCTAGATGTCGTAGAGCATGTGCACTCTACCGTGTATCATCTTCCACACTCCATATCTTTCTCCACCGAGCTTCGATTTGTGAAACATTTTCATCGATATCAAGCTACTTCCGACCACTTCAATTCTCCATATAATGACATCAAAATCAACACATACCACTTTTAAATAGACTAACACAGCGTCAAACAATAGGTCCTAGGGTGCACTAAAAGCAAGGTTTCGTAGGACAAGGGATCTACTAGACAGAAAAATCTTACGATTGCCGCATAAAACATATACTTTATCTTTGACTATATAAATATATGTCAACCATTGTAATGCATATATTGTATGTGTTCTGTTTTGTGTCTAATAAGGCATTAATATTTCGTTCTAACTACATGTGTTTCTTAATGTGATTTTTTATTGGAAATTTTCCACCTACCTATTATAAATGTCACAACACACTGGAAATACTTCGACTGCACTTTGATAACTACTGCCAAAAGTTCGATCATAATATCACGCATGCTCCAACACAGTTTGTGAACTCCCGCGATTCACAACCAATATTTACAGCCCCAAATTTAAGATTTTCTCTTATCCATCACCAGCTACATTCGGGCCTAACTTTATAAACCCCTACAATCATTATTCCTTCATCTCAACATGGTACAAATTTGCTTGCATAGGCTTACTCCTATGTTGTAGCCTAATTATAAGAAATCAAACATTTTTGAACAACCATTATTTGAAGAATTGCAGCATGCTTTGCATTTTAATCCAAACACTAATATATCAAAGGTTCTACAATCCTTAATATTAAACTAGGCCTTGCTTACAACATACTTACACATGGTTGGGGCTACGAACTCATTATTGTGAATGGGCTCTTTCAGCATACAACTTCTAGCCAGCGAATCATAGCGAGCAGCATACACAACAGACTGCAGGATACGGTACAGTTTACATGACTATACACAAAAACATATATATATGTGCATCTACATACGATATAACACACACACACATAACTATTTATGCATGTTCCTGCAACAACCGTGTATCTCACATAACATTTTCTCATTCTTTTCCTACTGCAGCACTTTTAGCACCGTAACATATCAGGTTGGCATCCATGGACAGGTTGGGGCTTGCCCTAACTTTATGTTAATAGTTCCTCCCACTTTCATTCTCTTACTCTAAACATGACCTTGCAATTTTACTACCACAATCATGTCATATGTAGATCGATGAGAATATCACCGGGCCGCAGTTAATTTTGAAGTTTTAAGGGATCCAAGTGAAGGTCTCCCAATTCCCGTTATGTCTTCATTTGTAAAACACAACAAAAGGTACATGACTGCCCTTTCTAGTAATTTTATAACACCGATTTAATTGCAGGAACCACGATAACTAATAGTTGCACTACAATGATCTTAGAATGAAAAAAGATTGCTTTAGCATCTAAAGGAGGGAATAACTCCCAAAAGGTAAGCTACACATACCAACGACTGGTTGTGCATTGACTCACATTTCAAACTGACTTAAAAACAATATTTGCCAGGTTTGGAAATATTCATGCACAAAGGTGGAATTGGAGCATAAAATATAAAAAAAATAAGAAACTTACATTCCTTACCGCAGCGAGCAACTATGCAACTACATCAACAGAGTAACCAACCTCAGCAATTAAAACATGACTTATTAACTTACACTTACTAAAAAGGCATATCCTTGCATCAGAATAGGTAATCATATGCATAGATGATTCCATCAGAGGAGTGTATATTATTGACGAAGATTTACCCAACATGCTGAGCTCACACAAGTTCAACAGCGAACCATTCTCTAACGACCAAAATCTGCAGCCATCGAGTTCCAGGAATAGGTAAGTTCAACTCTCCGCTATAACTTAAAAAAAGCCATATTACCAATACTGCATGAGCTTTTACAAAGTGACACTCAATAGTTATAATGCTTACTATCTTTGACCATCTACATTAAATAGAGAACATGAACCCTAAAAAAGGTTAGAAAATAAATGTATAATGATATTTTTTCCCATCTCTTGAATAAAGCAATTCAATCAACAGGGAGACATAACTTGAATCACCAAGTTCATAAAATAAATTCTAACCTTGAATAATCACATATAAAACCATGTGGAAAAATACGATGACCACGAGTGTAACAACCCGTTGTTGAGAAACAATAAATTAATAATTTAATAATAAAGATTAATTAAATAAATGTGTTTTGAATTAATAAATGTGGAAATATGTAAATGATTTTGAAATTTGATGGGAAA
This sequence comes from Allium cepa, assembly GCA_030765085.1. Lineage (NCBI taxonomy): Eukaryota > Viridiplantae > Streptophyta > Magnoliopsida > Asparagales > Amaryllidaceae > Allium > Allium cepa. Next base: position 217,229,483 of record CM060930.1, read on the forward strand.
TGTTTTATTAAGATGATAAGATTATTGATCTGGCAATTTGTTTAGTTATTTTGAAATATAAAAGTAGAAATTAATCAATTAGAAAAAAATGATTTTATTAGAAATAAATATGTTTGAGATTTATTTGATGATAAAAGGTGTTTTCATTAAAGGAATTTGAATTTAATTAGTGAATGAATTTAAATAGAAGTGATTGAATTAAATTAAGTAATGTAAAAATAATTTTGTAAAATTGTAATAGTATTTGGATGTTAATAGAAAAGTGTATGAATTTATTTGATAATTATTGGGCTTGAAACATGGAGATGGGTTTTATTAGATGCAAAGGAAAAGAAAGAAAGAAATTGAGTTAGTTAGCAAACCCAAGCCCAAATTCTTATAAGGCCCAAAATCCAAATTCTTATGAAAATGAGATCTAGAGTTTTCTTTCCCTATATGTTTAAACTCTCTCTATAAATATAGCATAATGATCGTTTACTTCACTTTGGAAAATAAAAAACCTACCTATATTATACCATTTTAAAAATTAAAATAAATTCAAATAAAATACTATAAATTCCTATGATCAAATACATGCTTCTTAACACTCCTATATGCAAATTGGCATTTTAGAATTAAATTTTAATCATGAAATCATACAAGTTGGTGAAATATAGTTAAGTGCAAACAAGGAAAGATGAAGTAAAGCTTTTAGGTGAGTATTCTACTCATGAATCTATGTTTAAACCATATAATTCCATATATATGTTGAATTGGGAAGATGTTTGGATGAATATACTTGATTGTGCATTTAAATGGAGGAGATAATGGCAAGAAGGAGAAAGTGGCCGGAATTTGATTAGAAGATCGAATACAAGCAACTAACTGTCAGGGCACCCGTCGACCGCCGATCGGTCGACAGCTAGCGGTCGACCAGTGGTACTAGCAATCGACCAATGGTGCCACCAGTTGCACTTCCAGTAGCTACGTAAATATTACATATAAATAATAAAATAAATAAATAATATATATAATTTAAATATAGTTTAATGTTTTAAATACATAATTATAGTATAATTTATATTATATATATATGTATGTATCTTTGAAATTATATGAGAAATATTTAATGGAAATATAGTTTAAATTTATTATAAAAGTAATTTAAATATTTAATGAAACTCTTTTTGATATAAATAATTTTTTTAAAATACTTTATGATTTTTGAAAATTATAAAATGATTTCTGAATACTATTGAGTGATTTCTAAATTAAATTATCAAATATTCGGAATATTAAATGACAGATTTAACTGTATTTATGGTTTAAACTAAAAAGGAATTATTTTGAAGTTTATAAATTTAATTCACAACAGAATTTAATTAAAGTAACTTATGTAAGCTATATCTGATTCGTATAGTGATTTTAGAAGCTTTGTGCATAAGTAAAGATTGTATGTTAAACTAGAATTAATTATCCTTTACATTAATAAATATTGATTATGAAGTTATATTACATATGTCAGGTTCCACACTTCTGTGTTGATTATGGATGTTGTGAAAGATACACCGTTTGATATTATTTGAGGAATTTCTTTTGATACGATTTTATATGGTGCAGACATCCTTCTATATGGTTTTTGTTATCCATAAAAATCTTCTCTAGGTTAAGAGTATGAAAGAAGGAGCTATAATGCAGGATTTGGAAGCTTCCATAAGCATAAAGTGGGTTCTGTAACCATTAAAGAGGGTTCTGTAAGCATCAAAGAGCGTTCCATAAGCATCAAAGAAGCTTTCGTAAGAGTTAAGGGAGTTTTCGAAAATGTTGATGTGACACCCTTGAAGACGTCAAGAAGAAGTAAGGCTTTCGGCGGGATTGAAAAGCCCTCCCAAGCATTAGAGAAGATGCTTTCATCATGGCCAAAGGAGCTTCCTTCCGTCTTCTTCCACGAATGTCATTCTTTTGCCTTCCACGATGCTTGATTGGACTTTCACATCTTTTCAAAGTGCCTCCTTTCGCATCTTTTCAAGGCTGATCCTTTCGCTACTATCTCCTTCCAAAGCTCTTCCTTCTGTCATTCATAACCTTTCGAAGGTGTCACTCCTTCCAAAGGTATCGAAGGGACTTAGGTTCATAGCTACACAAAGTACTACTTTGGTCATCAGCTCCGCAAGCATTGCTCTGACAATATCGTCCTGCCAAAGTTCTTCCATTCAAATTTGTTTGAAGCACTTCCTTCCAAAATTGTTCCTCTCGTGACACATCATGACCCTTATGCTACCCAACAGAACACCTTTTGATAGTGATGACGGCCTCCAAAGGTGCATATAATTGGTATTGACAAAGAAATGAGTTAATACCTACTAAGACCCTGCCGCCAACAACTGCAGAAAGAAAAATTCAAGTGTGGCGGAAGCATTGTATTAGAAGAATGAAGACGGTTCAGCATCAACAACAATGAAAGCTTACGAAGACGTTCCTTCCGACGGTGACGGAAGGATGGAAGCGGAAGGCTCAAACTCGCATCTATAAATAGGACCCCTAGGGTACCATTTGGGGATCCGATTCCATTCCCTCCGTACTTGTACTATTCGAAGAGTCATAAACCATAATTTCTAAATCGAAATTGGGATTTCACTTCATTGTACACTTGAGACTTTGTATTCATAAAAATTATCAATAAAGTGAATACTCAGAATCAATAATAGATTATGTCTTGATTCAATATCATGTATGGAACTACTTGTTAGAGATATTCACTTATACCTTTCGAAGGGGTTCCCTCTGATTTATTGGTCCTTTTTCGACGCTGTTCTTGCCTTCCCTCACCATTGATTTCAAACCTTTTTTAATCATTTAGACTATCCGACCTTAATTCTGCTAATTATAATCATTTTGAAAGGCTTCGAAAGGGTCTTCATCTGGTTAATTTCAACTCTTATTTACATTTGAGGTGTTAACAATTTTTATCATTAGTATTTTTGGCACTAGAAGGAGGGCTTGAACCTCTGATTCCATATAACCTTCTTTGTAGATTAATTGCATATGATTCTTCATTTAAAAGAAGAAAATGGTAAAAGCGAGGAGTAATAATAGCATTCCAAATGAAGAAGCTGCATCATAATAAACTTTGGAAGATATTATAATCTTGAACTTTAACTTAGAGAATATGAAAATTATATAATCTTCAACCCTAATAAGATTTGAAAACAATGAGAATAAAGTCCATCTTAAGGATAATTAAGTTTGTGGAAGGAGAAGATGAAGTGCAATCTCCAAATAAGGACCAATATGAAAACCAAGAAAGTCAATCTAAGAGGTCCGTTGAGCAATTAAATAGTTCAATCCAAAAAGACAACGAAAGTTGCTAAAAAAATGAAGCTGACCAATAAAACGTCCTACACCAAATAATAACGGATATGCTTAAAGAAAAAGGGATTCCTAATCTAGAGAAATATGTTATCCTACAAAAGACTCCTTTTTTAGAAGAAATAGTGGCAGTTAACATTACTCCTCACATTCAACTTCCCCCACTAAAATATGATGGAACAAACGATCCAAATGATCACCTTATAGCATATTCGAATGGATTTGTATAATGCTTTTGGAGCAATTTGTTGCAAACTTTTCCCTGTAACTTTTCAAGGAGAAACTATCAAATGCTACAAGAATTACCAAACTAAAACCATCCGTTCTTTGGAACAGTTCCCTTATGAATTCGTGACACAATTTTACATATACAAAGATCAAACTATGGATTTTAGTTTGTTACCTACTATCAAGCAAAAGCCAGGAGAACTACTTGATGAATACTTGAAGTGATTCAGTACAGAAGTATTGAAAGGAGGGAATACAACCAATAAAGAAAAGTTTATGGCAGTTCGATCAGGATTGATGGACCAAAGTCCTTTCTGGGAAGATCTTTATATAATGGATGCAAAGATCTACAATACTTCTATTCTCAAGTTGAAAGATTTATCCGTTTAGACGAGATGTACCATGATAAGAAGAGAGTGCAACAAGGCATAGAAGAAGGAAGATCTAGTTCTGAATGCCACAACAAAAAGTTAAAGAATGGTGAAAGGATTTGTAATCCAGAACCCGACTATGCAGCCTTAGATCAACCTCTTTCTCGCACATTCGCTGTAGCAAAAGATGATGGAAGTTTCTCAACTACTTATAAAATGTGAAGCCAGCTGGAGTCCTGAAAAGGGGAAAGTTATCGTAATTATCACATTGCAAATGGACATAAGACCGATGAGTGTCACATCTTAGCAGGAATAATTTAGAATATGATTATATCGAGAACGTTAAAGGAACTCATTAAAGAAGCTTAAAGAAACTTCTTGTTCAAGCAAGGATAGCTCAAAAATTTGAAGCTTATCTTTCCATATAAAAAGAAAGCATCTTAAGAACTTTAAATTCGGACTTTTATCAAGCCATGATGTCTTATAACATTTTTTCAATTATGAGTTTTCTTTTCTCATAATTTTGTACTTAAAATAGACGGTGTCTTAATACAAAATTTGAGTGTCTTTATAGGTCAAAAATTAGATTACTGCATCTAAAAGATTCTAAAAGAATGATAAATTCCTTGCTTTTTATGGAAAAAGACAGTTTAAATGCCTAACAAAATGACTCTGTACATCAATGCTTGACCCAATGCAATATAAGGACTTTCTCTCATGAAACCTCAGATTGCCATCAATCCTTCACCAACTTTCGAGGAAAGGCTTACAAATAGACCACTTCAATTTACTAAGCAATAACTTCTAAGGTACGATTATATATATATATATACACACACACATATATATACATATGTATATAAAGGTGAAAACAATGTACACCAACTCCATTCTTGACAAATCATTTTATTACCGAAAGAAATTTTCCAAACATATCTTTAAAGAAAGGCTGTTTTGAATTATCCTACAACTTGAGGAAAACAAGCATATATCTATTTCAATAATTGATTTATGTAATCTTCCAAAGATATTATATGGCATCAGTAAATGCTCAAAATGGATTTTGACTACTCGTGTTTTGACATAAACATCTTCAGAGCTTTCTGAAACTACCGACAAGAAAAATCCTATTCATATTTTCTCAAGAAAAGCTTTTAAAGTAGTGAAATGTTTGTTGACAAAGGAAAATTTTGAATGGAGAGTCTAATCCCAGTTAAAAGACTATCGGTTCATGAATCATGACCTCTTAGTTTTTTATTTGAGATTCGCGTTTCCATTGCGAGAAGAACTATTTTTGGCATTTACTAAAGCACCTCCTAAAGGGAGGGTTAAAACCTCTAGAAAATTCCTTACCAAAACACCTCCAAGAGGGAGTGTTAAATTCTCTTAAGCCCTTACCAAAGGCTCCTCCTTGAGGGAGGGTTAAAACCTCTAAAAAAATCCCTTGCCAAAGGCACCTCGTGGAGGGAGGCTCAAAACTTCTAACAAGCCTTCTCCGGATACACCTTCTAGAGGGAGGGTCAAAACCTCTAACGTCCAGTTCACCTGTTAGAGTGAGGGTTAGATCTAGCACCCACTAGCAACCTTTTAGAGGAATATCAATCTAACATACACCATAGCCCTTAGAATCAGGGGAAGTCCAAAGGGGGCACCAAACAGACAAAGAAGGACAAAGATGTCCGCAAATCAAAAAAAAAGTCAAGACCTAATGGAACAAAGGTTCAAAGGAATTAAACTATCCACCATCTAAAATAAAGATAAAGCCTGAAAAAGGGGTACAAACAAAAGGAAAAGGATGAAGATGTCATGTGCTATAGGAAGGAATCGATAAGATATCCAAGATCATAATAAAAAAGGACAAGGAATCAGATAGCAATCTTCAATACATCTGATGCCTGAAAGGTGGCTCACTCAGCAAAGAATTAAGAAATATACATGCTAAAAGGAAACACGAGACGGGTAAATGGATAAAGAGATCTGTAATTTGAAATGGAAAATAAAGATCAGTACAAAAACTAAAAAAATGGAACAGATATCAGATTTTTACTACAAGGACAAAATTGACTTCGTTCAAAGAATAAATTAAGTAAACCACTTCTAAATCCTTAGAAATAAGGTGACCTTTTAGGATAACAGGTATATATATTATATATATCAATAAGTTATTTGGGCCATTGCACTACCAAATGGCCAAGCAGTATGACGGAGCTTGCATGGCTGAACGATCGACTAGTCAAATTGAGCTTGCACTGTTAAACAGCCAGCTAACTGAATGGAACTACCTGCTGAATGGTTGAACGGCTGAAAAGCTAAATAGTTGAACGGAACTATCTTCTAAATGGTTGATTGGTCTTATGGACGTACTGATCCGAATGGCTGACTGGTATTATAGAACTACTATTTTGAATGATTGCACGGCCGTATGGAACTATCCGGCTCCAATATATCAATAATACTACCAACTTGTAGGCACTTTAGGAATTACTTATCAATTAGTAGGATACTTTCCTTCGAATAACGGGAATCCTTGTTGCTATTCAAGGCATGAGTTCTACATAAATCTCTGGCATAGCATTTTAGGTAGAACTTTGGAACAAGGGCTTTATAGGATTAAGAGTCTTTTGCATAAGTATACTCAGGTTACCATTAATAGACAGTTTTCCAACCTTGACTTATATTGAATGAAATTTTGAGTACTATATTCATCAGATGAAATCCTAACAAAATTCTGATTAGATTCCTGATTTTGTGAATATTCAGTTCCCTTGTTTCTTTTCGTAATGATTTCTTTTTGAATTTATGGTTTTACGAATTCTCAGTTAGATTTTTTTGATTAATTTGCGGACTTCCTATTAACTTTCTAGTTTTCTTGCTAGTTTTCGTAATAATTTCTGAATATTCCATTGGATTTGTGATTTTCTTATGAAATTCAATGCCTTCGTACAATTATCAAACATGAATTCTGAATAAGGATTTCTAATTCTCTATGGCTTTCTAATCCTCTAGTTATTAGATGTTATTCAGATGGTAGTACTATAATATCCTTATTACCAGATAGCATTTTGGATTAATGCTGGATCATTCACTAATTTATTGCTAAATGAAGAATTGATTCATTAAAGTTTACTGACATGCCATCACAGTAGAATTAGGGGTCTTTTACTTTGAGTTTACTTGAGTTATTTATTGCTAGGTAGCTTCCTGACTTTATACTAATATTAGATAAAATTTAAGTAGTTTGTTTGTCAAATGAGATCCTGACAAGTTTCTGATTGCACTCTTGATTTCATGAATTCTCGGTTTATTTTCATGATGATTTTTTATTGAATTTTTGGTTTTATGAATTCTTGATTTCTTTATTTCCTTATTGAATTTTCATGATGATATATGGACTTCCCATTGAATTTTTGGATTTGTAAGTTTTCTAGATAAGTCTTGAGATTTTGTATTGAAATTGAGGTTTTTTTCTAAAAATTCAATGTTTCCACACTATTATTAAATAGGAATTCTGAAAAAGAGTCTCTTGATACGAGACAGACTTCTGTTCTTTTTTTAGAAGATGATGGTAAAAGGGAATAAGAGACTCTTAATCTTTGTATTATTAGACAAAGTTCAAAATTAATACCAAACTATCTACTAATTTATTAGTGAACGAATGAAAATTACTAACACACATCGCAGGGTTGGAGATAAAATTATAGAAAAGAGACTAAAAACAAGGAATTAATTCCCAATGTCTAAAGAAAATTTAACCCAAGAAAGAAGGTTTTGGAGTGTACGATAGCTTTCTTGAAAGGTCCTTTCATATAAACCAGCATCTGCTGATCATGTGATATTATTCCATATTTCTATCATCAATGTTAGAAGGGGTTTGATCATATATTTCTCAAGATGCTCTATCCAGTGATATTATCAGATAATCTCTTGAATTTTAGTTTTAGAATTTAGCATTATCCATCAAAATCTCATAACAAGGATACAATTCTAGCGGAAGTTATTTTCTGTTTTATAGAAAAACAAAGAAAGAAATTCTATTGAGGTTTGAGCAGTCTAAAAGAGGTTCTCAGATTTTTGTCCTAAAGAACAAAAGCTTCTTCCATGGAAGGGGGTTCAAAATGTTATCCATAAATATCTTCTCCAGGTTAAGGGTATGAAAGAAGGAGATATAATGTGGGATTTGAAGGCTTCCGTAAGCATTGAGATGGCTTTTATAAGTATTAAAGAGTGATTCGTAAGCATCAAAGAGGGTTCCGTAAGCATCAAAGAAGCTTTTGTAAGATTTAAGGAGCTTCTGAAAATGTTGAAGGGACACCATTGAAGATATCAAGAAGAAGTGAGGCTTTTGACAGGATTGGAAAGGCCTCCCAAGCATTAGAGAAGATGCTTTCGTCATGGTCGAAGAAGCTTCATTCTGTCTCCTTCCGCAGATGTCGTTCTTTTGCCTTCCGCAATGCTTGATTGGGTTTCGCATCTCTTCGAAGTGCTTCCTTTCGCATCTTTTCAAGGTTGATCCTTATGCTACTATCTCATTCCAAAAATCTTCCTTCCTTCATGCATGACCTTTCGAAGGTGTCACTCCTTTCGAAGGTATCGGAGGGACTTAAGCTCATAGCTATGCAAAGTACTACTTTGGTCATTAGCCCAACAAGCATTACTCCGCCGACATAGTCCTGCCAAAGTACTTATCTTCGAATTCATTTGAAGCACTTCCTTCCATATTGTTCCTCTCATGACACATCATGACCTTTCCGCTACCCAACAAAACACCTTTCAATAGTGACGACAGCCTCTAAAAGTGCATATAATCGGTATTGACAAAGAAATGAGTCGATACCCACCAATACCATATAGCCAAAAACTGCAGCAAGAAGAATTGAAGTGTAGCGGAAGCATTGTATTAGAAGAATGAAGACGATTCAGCATCAACATTAACAAAAGCTTACGAAGACGTTCCTTCCGACAGTGACGGAAGGGTGGATGCGGAAGGCTCAAACCCGCATCTATAAATAAGACCTTAAGTGTACCGTTCGGGGATCCGATTCCATTCCCTCTGCAGTTGTACTATTCTAAGAGTTTAAACCCTAGTTTCTAAATCGAATTAGGGATTTCACTTCATGGTACACTTATGTCTTTGTATTCATAAAAGCTATCATTAAAGTGAATACTCGGCATCAATAATAGCTTATGGATTGATTCAATATCATGTATGGAACTACTTGTTAGAGATATTCACTTATACCTTTTGAAGGGGTTCCCTCTGATGTTATTGGTCCCCTATTGGTGCTGTTGTCGCCTTCCATCACCATTGATTTAAAATCTTATTTGATCACTTAGACTATTCCAACCTCAATTATGCTAATTTTAACTATTTCAAAAGGCTTCGAAAGGGTCTTCATCCGGTTAATTTCAACTGTTAAGCTCATTCAGGGTGTTAACGATTTTTATCATTAACAGTTTTATTATCTTAATTCTATGTGACGAGGAATATGAATAAACAGATTGGTAATACTGTTTGGTATGAGACTTTCGACAATACTTTTCCGTTTATTTTTTGGACTCGTTATATAGAATATGGAGAATGAGTGTAGTTTATGAGCAGTGGATAAATGTTCGCGTATCATATGGTGGTATGGGATGCCATTATGATGTTTATTCGGTTCTTCATTGTAAGTAAATGTCACTCATGTGACAGGATCAATGATACTGGGATAATACCTACGTGAGGTGATGCTTATGTTGTTGAGCAAACTCATGGATTAGAGATCGGTAGGGTAACTATTTATATAGGTGTTATGTGTTTATCTATCATGTGTACTCTTGGTTATTTGTATGGAGTGAACCAGATGGCTAGAATCTTTCCTAGCAACCTGTTCGTGCTGTCGCACCTTGGATCCTTGACACATTTATTGAGTATTATATTATATGTTCATCATAAGGTAGTTTCCATTGTGTCACCAAGGCCAACATTAACAAAAGCTTACGAAGACGGCCCTTAGCCCTTCCGATCCTGGCAACGGGTCATGATCGGAAGTTCTTACCTTGACGAGCACACTAGTAGATAGGGTCATGATTACCGTAGAATTAATTAAAGACTATAGACGCAGATCCGGATGGATAACCTATGTGCTTCTGGAGCAGGCGGTTAGCTATCAGCCTTCCTTCTGGTTCTAATAGAGTATAGATGGGAATGTGCTATTTATACACCTCATCTAAGTATCAATATGGGTGGTCAACCAACACGCTGAGATATGACTCTACTGGGACTTCATGTCTGTCTTATAGTCAATTCCATCACTATTTATTTTATAAGAGTAATGAGATTATACATGCGATAAGTGTCTAGAGTATAATGGATTCTCATGCCATTTGTTACATATGATTTTACTGATAGCTGGCATGCATGCATGCATGTATGTATGTATGTATAATTTTGGTAATAATATTTTGATTATTTGAGGTTAAGGGATATAAATGGGCTATATTGTGCATTGGCCTGACTATATTTGATCATATCTCGATTATTGATTATTTTTACACTTTGGTGATGATTTTGATATGGAGCCCATTAGTCATTAATTCTTTGATTTCCTATGTGATGTGGTTTATTTATGTATAATGACATCTTTGTGGTTGCTTCGATTAATGACTTTTATTTTTGAGATGCTTTGAGGCAGTTTCATATATAATATCCTATATATATTATACATCTATATCTATATGCCAATCCCTTGATTTAGATATAGTCCAACCCTTCTTATTTATGTAATGCTCTGGCCAGTCCAAGATATTTCAGGTTCAAGGACGAAGAGACCAAGTTGCGGATGTTGGGCTTAGATGGAGGATACATATATGTATATGTATATGTATATGTATATGTATATGTATATGTATATGTATATGTATATGTATATGTATATGTATAACGTCACTTAAATATGTATGTCATTGAGATGTACCGTGCATTCATGTTTTTTTATATTTTTGAGATAGTTGGCATTTGTTGTATATACTATATTCTTAGTCAATATATATTACATATTATGTACTACCGCTGTGATTAAAGGCTGCATGTACTCTGATATATATTGCGTATTGTATATTTTCTGTTATAGAGGCATACGTGTTTATTGTTTTGTGTTGATACTGTGTATGTATAGGTGATTATTTATTCGATTAATGAAATACGTACCAATGTTTTCCTAATGAAATATTCACGTATACGCCTTATATAGCCTCATTCTCCATACTATCTAATAGTATTACTCAATAATACTCTTGGATAGTATGAGTCTGTAGGTCGGGTGTTACAACTGGTATCAGAACCAGGTACAGAACAATAGTTGTGTATATGAGACATTAGTCAGGGCCTTAGATGAGAATTAGAGTTCATATTCCTTTTAGGATGCTGGGTAGTTACCCTATGGTAGGGGATGGTGGGAGTATATAATGATTACTGGAGTTTCTGAGGACATATTTGTTTAAGTGTATATAGCTTTTCAATATCTAAGTGTATGAAATATAATGATTGACCTGTGGAGGCTTGGTATAATTTATTGAAGCCAGATCAACTAGTGATCAAAGTGCGCAACGGAAGCTGTTGGATTATTTTTCGCTGATCGCATTGGATGTTTGTTTCTTATATATGCTTGATCGGTTGATAATTGATTGTATTGAGCTTGTAATTATTACTACGAATAACATCGAGTAGAAAATATTATTTAAAGATTAGATGCCTACTCAAATATTGATATATAAAACCTTGCAGTGTCTTCAGTAGTGAAGTTCCCACTAGGGAAACTGAGAATTTTATTTTTCTTTAAGATATAAAATTATTTATAAGTATTAATTTGAATTGTGGAATGAATTTAATTTTGATTTTTATTGGTTGTTACAAGAGAATAAGCATGATGTCGATTGTTATTGTGTGTTATACGAACAAATAAATGTAGTTTATTATTTTAGTGAATATTTAGAAGGCATTTGTAAATATTTTTATGTAAGCAACCATATGTTTTAAATAAGAGTATTTTGAATTATATATATAGGATTAGAAAATATTTTATAAAGACAAGCAAACTTTTCGAATTCGAAAATCTTTTGATGAAAATACACACACATGGATATGATATTTGTTTACATTTTGAAATAAAAGAAACTAATTATTTATAAATTAAAATAAGTAAAAGGTATCATATTAAGTATTTAAAGAAATTTTGGAAGAAAATTATGTTAATTTGTTCGTTGAGTGTTTTAGGAATTCTGGCCGACGCATCTGGCCAACGTTATCGATAGTGATTCCTAAACACTTAGACGAGACATTTGGACATATTGTTTTGCAAAAATTTCAAATCTTGAAAAGATTAAAATGATTTGTAAAGATTTCTATGTTTTGAAAATAAAATGAAAGTTAAATAAGTATTATGATCTATATTTGTAATGATATGAACATGTAAAGGAAAAAATATGATTTAGGAAAGTTATTTTGGTGACTATTTTGACATGAAAGTATATTTAGTATTTTGATATAGCAAAGTATTGTAAAATATCTATATTTTATCAATATAAATATATATATATATATTGTGTGTTGTAATGAATTGTATAAATATAAATATTTTAGAAAGGTATAATTTTCTAAATTAGATATTTTTCCCTTGATCGCGCCACGCTATGGCCAGGTCAAGGCGCCTCCTGGAGAGAGGTTAGAGTAAGCCTTTATCCGCGTCACGCTATGGCCAGTTTAAAGCATCGACAAGCCCTTGACCGCGCCATGCTATGGCCAGGTCAAGGCACCTCTTGAAGGAAGGATGAAGTAAGCCCTTGGCCCCGACACGCTATGGCTTGGCCAAGCACCGAACAAGCCTTCAGTCCCGCCTATAAGGCATGGCTGGAGTGCCTCCTAGACGGAGGTTGGGCAAGTCCTTGGATCTTGCTTGTGGATAAGCTAACCAAGTGCACCAAACAACAATGGACTAAGACGTCCAAGCCCGAGAAGTGACATATCAAACAATAGACTAAGACATCCAAGCCCAAGAAGCGACATATCAATCAATGGACTAAGATATCTGAGCCCGAGAAGTGGCATGTCAAACAACGACAACATACAAGGTCTAAAGGGTGGCACATGTCCAAAGCATCAAAACCCAAAGAGCGGTGTAGAACAGAAGGCTTAAATAAGAACCAGCAGCCTTCGACTTATTCCCAAGAAGAGAATTTCAGAATTTCACTTATTGAAACCCGAATCTGGGTTTCAGGCTATTACCATTAATTTTTGACTTCACTCATCAATGCCTAGATCTAGGCTTTAGACTTCACTCATCAATGCCCGAATCTGGGTCATTTAACTTTTATATTCTATTCATCAATGCCCGAATGTGGGTTCCGAAGCAATGGTATTGAGATTTCTAAGAATTTCAAGTCTTCAATTAAATTTGAAAACTATTTCAGTAATACACGAATCAGGATGACTGGGCATCCACTTCAAACTTTCGACGATGTTATTGGGACTTTTATTAAACGGTTATTATTGGCTTTCTATTTGTAATTTCCAGAAGAAGAATTCTTAACTTCTATAATTGAATCCGGAATTGGATTTCTGGTTCTCTATGATTAAATTTTTGGTATTCTTTCAATATAGCTGAAGTTGAATTACTCTTTCTCTCTCATCATTACCAAAGATGGGTTTCAAGACATTCAACCATATCCAATTATGGAATCACTTCTCACTTATTATCATATGTTTACATAATGATATGTTAACTTCCAATAATAATGTGGATAAACTACTATATAGATTTTAAGTAACAACAAAGAATTACTTTGTACTTTTCGAAGAAATGAGATCAGTAAGGAAGACTGAATGGGCCAGCAAATACAAAAACCACAGTTCCATTTATCAGAAAGCATATTCATAATTGTAAGGAAGGACTATAGACTAGGTGATATTTACATAATTTACATAATTTAAAAAATTATTTACAAATATAGAGTACAAGTGTATATTTCACAAATCTTGAACAAACTTACCTAGATTTTGAGCAATTAAAGGATTAACAATGTGATGGATTGCTACACAAAGAGGTTCTTTAAGTTTCTTTCCCTTTTCCTTATTTTATCGATATCATCAATAGAATCGATACGAGTCTGTAGAGCACGATTAAAATCTTTGTTGGTACCATTAAGGGTTTTATTTTCCCTTTCTAAGTCAGCAATACACTTCTGAAGAAGATACTTTTCATATTCAAGTTTCTGTATTGTAGTTGCATACTCATTCATACGATGTGAATACCTCACTTTTTGTTGTTCATCAAAATATTTCATCATTTTGAATTCGACTTTCTTGCACCATTCTCCTACTACCTTATCGTCTAAGCCAGGAGATGGGTTAGTCATGGTAGGAAATTTTTGAATTGCAAGAGATGTAGACCTTGTTAATTTTATGACAGATGAAGTGATGGGAGAAGCGGTAAATTGATATTTGGGATGTTGTTCCCCATGATGAAATCTAATAATTTGCATTGAGCTTGAATGTCTTTTAATTTAATCTCCAAATCGCTTATTTGCTAAAGAAGCTCGGACCTCTTATGATCAAAATCAATCGATGGATTTGATTTAATTTGGTGCTTCAATATAGAAATTGTTTCATCCTCATTCTTGATGTCCGCTTCAAGATTGGCAGTTTGATCATTAAGATTTCTAACAAATATTCTTTGAAGCAAATATCTCCTATGCGATTCCATTGCATCCGCATTGCCTTGAAAACAAGTAGAAAAAGGATCCTTAAGTGAATGCCTTTTTTCAACATCTGAAATCAATCTATCTATGTTGATAATAAAGAAAGATAAGGAATCCGATGAGAGTGGTGTGATAGCTAACTGTTTGCGTAAAAAATGGCCGCAAACACCCAAAGTCGTGAAAGCACCAGTGTATGAATATAATTCAGCGATATTCAAACACAAATTACAGATCTCAGCAAATAACCCAAATATGTTTGCACAAAAGATGAACAAACAACTCCAAGTCGTATGAATTAGTTGATTTTATGTTGTTCGTATTGATTTAGGTGGTGTATGCAAATACGTAAAAAGTAGGGGCTAAACTGTAAAAGACACACAGATTTATAGTGGTTCGGCCAAAGTGTGCCTACGTCCACTTTATATGTTATTCTCCTTTTCCGATCCGATTACAAGTACAAAGCTTGTAGTACAAGTGTATGAAAGTTGTTTGAAAGTTCCTTCCAGGTTTGAGCTCTCAAACCTCTCCTCCATTGTTGTACCCCTGCCCCTCTATTTATAGAGTGAGGTAGGGGGCAGGGGGCTTGGAAGTATATAGCTGCTAGCGGGCCTGGGCTGAAGCAATCTGGTCCAGCATCATCTGGTTCGGCATGGCTTTCATTCGGCTATGCTTGGATAAGTTGGGGTTTGGTTCGGCCAAGGTGGTCCGATGGTGGTGTTGAAGTTGGTCCGGTAGTCTTCTGGATCGGTCGTAGTGGAAGGTTGGTTCGGTGATCACCTTGGTCCGGTGATTGGTTGGTGATAGTTTGGACCGGCTTCGGAGTCGTTTGGTTCGGTAGGACTATGGGGGAGGCCGGTCCGGTAGTGCTTGGGATGCCGAATGAACCAAGGGGAGGCCGGATATGATATGCCGAATGAAGCATGCCTTTGCTCTGCCGAATGAACTTGAGATTTTAGTGGAATTCCGGACTTATGCATGCTTGCTTGTTTATATCTCTGTACTTCCTGGTTTGTTCGTGGTGGAAACGCGTACAACATTGATATTCCAGCTCTGTCCAAAAAATGGGATAACACTTTGCCCCCCAAAATATGCCTTGCGGTAGGAAGGCGTGTTTTGTATAGTCCCGAATCCAATATCCAAAGTCAATAGCCATATTGCCAGAGTAGATCATCCTTGACTGCTCCGAGTTGATATCCAGTTCCAAACCCAATAACCAAAGCTTGAGCCAATTCCATGTCCATCCGAACTCGACAACAGAGTCCCAAACCATCCTTATCCAATAGCCAACAACCGAATCCAGGACCTCTTTGGGTCGCGGTCCAAATTTATAACCTCTCCGGGCTCTTGCCAAGCGCAATCCACACCTGACGGTCGTGATCCAGCGTCCCTGGACGCTGAGCCATGCGTAATCCATACTTGACGATCTTGGTCCAGTGTCCCTGGACGTTGAGCCAACCTCTCCGGGTTCTTGCCAAGCGTAATCCATGCTTGACGATCTTGGTCCAGTGTCCCTGGACTTTGAGCTAACCTCTCCGGGTTCTTGCCATGCCTAATCCACACATGACGACCTTGGTCCAGTGTCCCTGGATGTTGTACAATGCCATGGCTTAAGTCCTAAGCCGAATCCTGGTCTCTCCGGACCCTTGCCGAGCATAGTCCATACTCGACGACCTGAAAATAACGATTGATAATATAGGGCCTAAGTCCTAGGCCGAATCCTGGTCACTCCGGACCCTTGCCGAGCATAGTCCATACTCGACGACCTGAATGAGTCAATTTACCACGTTCGGGCAAAGCGACTCACCCCTTGCCAGGCATAATCCATACCCGACGACCGTTTATCAAAAGTCAGATAAAAATCCAATTAAAATCCAACTCAAAATCCAAGTCCAAAATCCAAATCGAGAATCCAAATCCAAAATCCAAATCCAGAATCCAAATCCAAAATCCAAATCCAGAATCCAAATCCAAAATCCAAATCCAAAACCATAAAAACAGAAATCCAAACTAACATCCAAAACCGAAAACAATTGTCCAAAGGAAAATCCAAATCAAAAAGCAAGAAAAACCAGGAGCTCAATCCAAGCTCCAAAACCGAAAACCAAAAAGAAAAGCAGTGTCCAATCCAAAAGCGAAAGATAAATTTCACAAACCATAGCATCGCAGTTTATTATCATTCAGAGCATGCCTAGGGGCTATCTCCGTCCCCGTACATGTGTAAATGACTTGGTTGCTTGCCAATAGTTTGCTACTTATTTCATATTAACCTGGTCAAGGGACGATCAACCGACCATCATTCCTGGGCCTCCCACCATCGTAGCTTGAGGTAGGCGGCGGTTGCTCCTGCCTCGCCGTTGCATTCCGAGGTCCAACATATTGCGGCAGTTGTCCACTTCTTACGTGTTCCTCAATTATGTCCTTTAAGTGCCTGCAGCTGTTGGTGTCATGTCCATCCAAATCATGGAAGAGGCAGTGCCTTCCTGATGTCCTTTCCCGTTCTGTTGGTTCTCTCCTAGCCGGCCTCCGGTAGTGAAGGCGATTTCGAGTATCCAGGTATATCCGTTCCAGTGTTTCGTTCAATCCTGTGTATGTGGAAAACTTTGGATCCTTCCATTGCTTCCTAGCATTTCCAGAATCATCGTCCAACTTCCTTTTTCCTTTGTTTTTATCCGAACCATTGCTGGATGGTCCTCCCCCTTCAACTGCATTAACCTTTTTCAATTTTAAATCCGTACTCGCATCTTCTTGTCGAAGGAACCTTTCTGCCTCATGAAAGAATTCGTCGAGATTCCGTGGGGGATCTCGTATCAGAGATACCTTGAAATCCGAGTTCTCCCTGACTCCTGATACTGCTGCCATTAAAACCATCGATGGATCGGGCCGATCCACCGAAGCAACTGCGGCACTGAATCGAGTTAGAAAAGCTCTAAGCGATTCATCCATCCTTTGCCTTACCGATGTCAATGTCATCACGTTCTTCGGTCTCTTGACATGAACCCGAAACTGTCCCAGAAACCTTTCCACCAATTCCCTCCAAGTCCCGATAGATCCTTCTTCCAGCTGCCTGAACCACATCGCAGCTAAGTCCGTCAAGTACAAAGGGAAGCATCGGGCCATCACCTCCTCTGATGCCCCCAGCACCTCCATGTGTCTAGTGTATCTCATCAAGTGATCCGTAGGGTCTTCCTTGCCATTGTATACCTCCACGCTAGGTAGCTTGAACTTTGGTGGATTCTGAGCCATCCTTATTTCCCGAGTGAACGGACTCCTGTTTACTCCTTCCAAGTCTCCGTTGGTCAAACCACCTCGCACAGTCTTCCTGATTATATCTACCAATCCACCGTTGTCTGTCGGGGGTTGCCCCCGAGGGAACTCCGGTACATACTCTTCGTGTGGCTCGTTAGCAGCAACGTTGGTTCTAGCCTGTTGAACTCCTTCCAAAGGTTCTCCTGTGTTGAATCCCGTGGGCCTGCCCCCAAGCCCTTGTTGATTGCTACCTGGCTCCGTATCTTGTCCTTCGTTGGGTTCCATAACCCTAGCTTCTTGTCCTGCATCCACAGCCGTTGTAGCTGCTCCTAAATTCTGCATCCCTGCAGCTCTCATTTGCTCCAAGAAAGTTTGCATCATTTCCTGTTGACTTTTCAGCAACCTCTCTTGCAGTGAATTTGTTATGGCTTCCATTTCATCCCGGGTTATGTAGATCGAAGCCGGTCCTTCCTCACCTCCGGAGGATGCTTGTTGACTTCCTCCTTGTTGGCTTCTCTCAGCCCTTAGCCTTCTACTGTTTTGCCTAGTCATTGTCTTCCAAATCCAAACTTCTATCCGATGTAGTGGGAGCTGGTTCTTCTCAGTGAAAGCACCAAAATGTTTGCGTAAAAAATGGCCGCAAACACCCAAAGTCGTGAAAGCACCAGTGTATGAATATAATTCAGCGATATTCAAACACAAATTACAGATCTCAGCAAATAACCCAAATATGTTTGCACAAAAGATGAACAAACAACTCCAAGTCGTATGAATTAGTTGATTTTATGTTGTTCGTATTGATTTAGGTGGTGTATGCAAATACGTAAAAAGTAGGGGCTAAACTGTAAAAGACACACAGATTTATAGTGGTTCGGCCAAAGTGTGCCTACGTCCACTTTATATGTTATTCTCCTTTTCCGATCCGATTACAAGTACAAAGCTTGTAGTACAAGTGTATGAAAGTTGTTTGAAAGTTCCTTCCAGGTTTGAGCTCTCAAACCTCTCCTCCATTGTTGTACCCCTGCCCCTCTATTTATAGAGTGAGGTAGGGGGCAGGGGGCTTGGAAGTATATAGCTGCTAGCGGGCCTGGGCTGAAGCAATCTGGTCCAGCATCATCTGGTTCGGCATGGCTTTCATTCGGCTATGCTTGGATAAGTTGGGGTTTGGTTCGGCCAAGGTGGTCCGATGGTGGTGTTGAAGTTGGTCCGGTAGTCTTCTGGATCGGTCGTAGTGGAAGGTTGGTTCGGTGATCACCTTGGTCCGGTGATTGGTTGGTGATAGTTTGGACCGGCTTCGGAGTCGTTTGGTTCGGTAGGACTATGGGGGAGGCCGGTCCGGTAGTGCTTGGGATGCCGAATGAACCAAGGGGAGGCCGGATATGATATGCCGAATGAAGCATGCCTTTGCTCTGCCGAATGAACTTGAGATTTTAGTGGAATTCCGGACTTATGCATGCTTGCTTGTTTATATCTCTGTACTTCCTGGTTTGTTCGTGGTGGAAACGCGTACAACATTGATATTCCAGCTCTGTCCAAAAAATGGGATAACACTAACTGTGAGTCTTATATAAATAAGAAATAAATTAAGACTCAAATAACCAATCTCTTTTATACTAACAATATTGATTACAACACATGAGGAAATAATTCAAAACATATAATTCCATTGTTTTAATAAACATTTGTTTTATTACACCTAATGTTGGGAAACGTAATTTTTGACTTTGTTCAAGGAATTAATTGAAAAAGTAACTGCTGAATCAAAAGAGGCATTAAATCCTTTCAGGTTAATAATTGGAGGATATTTGCTATAGTCCCATTGCTCGCCAGGAGGACTATCACGACCACATATTAATTTGGTATGATACGTTCGAATTTCCTTGAGAAGCTTTTTTTTTTCTTCACCAAGAAAATTGAAATGCAGGCGGGGATATTCCACACAAAGTCTCTGAGGTCTCTAAGAAAGCAATATCTGGCTAATTTTGAAGATTTCAAAAATGAAGCCTTTTCTAAATAATCTCTTCTTAATTTACGTATTTGCTTAAATAATCTCTAGAAGCAGGGTTGCCTGAGATATGTTTGTTCTGTGATAACGTAATAACACACAACTAAGTATAGAAGGAAACTAATATAGGAAATTCATATTACATAATTACAAATGTCCATCTGGGTCATACAAAACCGATCTTTTGAATAACTCGAAAACAAATTTATGCTTATAATAATTAAGTTTTTCAAGAGGCAAACTCATGAGGAATTGATTTGACACGTGGTAAATTCCAGCAAGCCCATGGATGTGGATCAGACCCAGGTTCATCTAAATATTTCCTATCTAGATGTTTAAGTAGACCTCCTCTAAAATCGTCCAAGTAAGAAAAATCGACGGTCGGGTGTCTGCAATAGGCTTTGTATAAGAAGTCTATTAGGATATCTCTTTTTTCAACCAAAATCCAAAAGAGTGTAATTAATACTTGATTCTCTTCCAAATGTTTATCATATCGAAGACATGTGCCCTTATCAGTCCGAGGGGGAGGATTTCCTAGTCTTTGAAAGATGTTAACACCATAACACTTTTACTAAGCCTATAATACTTGTCAAAGAGTGCGTTGTGTTCTTTTAATTGCTTATCTAACTCTCTATATAAGCTATTTATTTCTACTTGTTTTCTTTCTAGCTTTGTTTTGTAAAGTTAGACAGATTTCTTCTTTATCTAAAATAAAAAGATGTCAACTACTATTATCTTGAAAGTGAAAGCCATTTGAACAAAGAATCCCATACCTGAGAAACAGGAACTGAAGTTTGCTGGACTTGTTTATTCTCCTTTTGTTCTTTGACATCAATGTCGGCGGTTTCTTCATGGCAATTAGAAGGCTCGGGGAATTCAGTTGGGCTTGTTTCATGATCGCTAGGATCGGGTTTAACTTTTTCTAAGGCCCTAGGGATAACATCGCCATGTTTTTTAGGAGCATCGGCATGATCACCTTCGTTGCCACCTGAACCCCGACCTATATATCCAACATCATCATTATTATTGTCTTTATCATCATCATTATCGTCATCATTGCCACCTTCTTCTGCGGTGACTTCATCATCATCACCTTCTTCATCGGAATCAGAGTCTACTTCGATAGAAGGGACTTCAAAAGATAAGATTTTGACAGCATCAATCTCTTCTCTCTTAGGGACTTCGACTCCCTCCTCCATTTCTTTGACATTGTCCATAAATCTTTTGACCAAAGCAGGATCGAGTGAAGGGAAGCTCAAGTCTGGGCACTTTTCAATGTTGTTGGCATAGGCGAGCATAAGGGCGTCCTCATAAGAGTTTACAATTATGTCGTTATGGGAAGTACTCAGAAATTATGACACCCTTTGCGTGGCTTTAGAAATAGTATTAACGGCCAACGTTAAGGAATTTTTTTCTCCAGCTTCTTCCTAAGAGAGGATTGTTTGACCACCATTCAAGCCTTCTCATCTTCAGATTCTTTCAAACCTATTTTTAAAGCCAAATTTTCATCAGCTAAGAGTTGTTTTGCTTTCCTTTCTTCAGAAATAATAGATTCTGCTTTAGCAAGAGAGGATCCTAATCTTTCCTGTTTCTTCACAGCATTATTTTTGTCAACAGAAAGGGAGATAATCTGACTATTCAAATTTCAGATTTCCTCTTGAAGCCTGGTGTCCGAGCAGAAGATTTCAAAGCAATTTATTGAAGAGAGAACCAACTTTTAAAAATCTGAAAGGATATTACAACATGGATCAAAATTTAGTGAGAAATAATAATAGGAAGGTTAAATAATATGGAACATAGCAGAAGCTATTGCTCTATTAAAGATCGGCAATGACCTACTAGGTCAGGAATAGAAGAAGGTGATGAATGGAAGTAAAAGATGAAGAATTCATGATAGATTGTACCATTTTATCAAAATCATTAGAAGACGCTAGTGATGTGGGTCTAGAAGGCTTCAACTCTTAAGAGGGAGTTGAATTTCCTAAATCTTTTTGCATATACTCGATGATATGAAGAGAATTGAAAACAAAAATATGAGATATGGGATCGTCCTTTAAGGGTGTTGTTTTGGATCAATCAATATGAGCTTCAAGAATAGGACTCTTTATAGTTTTGCATATGTCGACAGTTTCACCTTATTTTAGTGGCGGAGAAGATTGGACATCAACAATCTTAGCTTTCTTAACAGATAGGCCCGCTACAGCCATCTCACCCACTTTTCGTTTGGCGATCATCTTTGACCTAGCGATGGCCTTAGTCAAGGATGATGCACTAGATGTAGAAGTTGGGAGAACTGGGTCACTTACGATCAATTCGACTGGAGGAGCAGTTGCTGAAAATTTGAAGAGTATAAGTTAGTAAAGTAACAAAAGGAGTAACACAACAATAAATTGCAAGCACTATGTTTAAGCTTACCAGAATGATCCAGGCAAATTGGAGACATAGGAGAATAGTTCTTAGGATCGCCCAAAGACAAGAAATGTTTGCTTCGGAAAGTATATTGGACAAGAGGAGGTTGTCCAAGAACCCTCTGACTAACACAGAGAAGAGAATTTTTTGAAGATTGGATGGTGTAAGTAGAGTAAGCCTATTTCTAACGCTACTTGAAGCGGCGATCAACAACTTTACAGTTCCTTTATTCTCATCATTGAGATTTTAGAAGTAAGACATGATAAAGAAGTGTAGATTAACAAAAAATAGTAATTGAATAAAGGTAAAGACTATGATAAACTTACGAGGAGAGGAAAAGAAACCATTAATGTTCGAAAACATTAGATGAAGAAAATTTGCGCCTCCCAGTCTCTAAATTTATTTTCCCCTTCTGAAATTAGTTTTTTATGGGGATTAGCTCTGAAAATCTGGATGTTCAGATTGTTGAGTTTGACTAGGCGAACTAAATAGCTGAGAACTTCAGCATTTAGCGAAGGAATGCTTGACTCCAGAGCCATAAGTTCCAAGGAGAAAATGTATGTATAGACATTATGTGATAACTGGATGGGTACAATGCCTAGATTGGTCAGGAACTTAGGCAAGAAATTTGGGAAGGAAAGGAAACCACCAAGCTAAGTATGAACGAAAGTATAGCGAAGTACCCTTCGGGAGGATTTTGAATAGTATAATTATCGCTAGGGGGAATGGCTTATAATCTATTGATGCCAAAGTCATTTAGAATGCCATCAACCTCAAACTGAGAGGATATTAGAAAATGTTTGGAGATGGATTTAACCTTCTTTGGAGAAGATTCTACCTCTGCGGCTATATCATTTTTAGGTTTCTTAGAGACATTTTCATGCCCATGATTCTGTTAGGTAAAATCAATCAACACCTTTCAAAAATGTCAAAAACCTATTGCAATGGTTCAAATATCAACTAAGTATATAACTCAATATCTTTGAAAGGATGTTAAAGTCAATCTGGGTCACAAAATTTGTTGGGATTTCGATGATATTGAAGGTTAGATGGAATGGAAACACCTAGAAACACCCTTTGACAAGGTCGAAAGCCCAGAGAAAATTTTACTACTAAAAAGGAATAACTAGTCTCATATTACTAGTTTGAATATGTATATGTTAACAACATTTTACAATTAAACTCAATAAACCCTTCGATAACGTCGAAACCAACAAATTTTATTTTGCTAAACGAATACGAATATTGCCGAAACAATATATTCTTATTAAGTTGAAATATTCGAAGCTAAATAACTTTAACACAAATAAAAATTGCTTTGGAATGTTTCGGCGGTGTTTATAAAAATAATAATTATACCCTTGAAACTGCAATATCTTTCGAGTAAGTCGAAAAGGAGCTAAGGTTTCGAAAGCATGTAGACAACTAAACTTTTTTTGATTTGGGAGGTTTCAATTAAGTTGAAAAGCTTGATAAGAATTACAAATTAAAAAAAAAATATTATTCTCGGTCCAATTTATGACAAGAAGTGTAAATTTCTAACTCTCGACACTTTCTAAAAAAGAAGTTAATTAAAATTGGGCAAGGATCCAATGACAAGGTCAATCCACTTTTATATACATTAGGTTTCGAATCTTTTAAAGTAAAAAATTAGGCTTTCGAAAATATGTTTTATGTGACCATTGAATGAAACACATTAAGACGACTTCTTCGAAAGGTATCGAGTGTAACAACCCAAAATTTGAGCTATAATAATTAATTAACAAACCAATTAAATAATAAAATAAGTTTGTGAAATTTTCAAAATCGAACCACGAGAGTTGCACCATTGGCTCCGTGGCGATTTTTTGATCAATTTCCATATATAACATGTCAAAATCCGAGTCAGTACGGAGAAGTTAGGAGAGAAACAGGAATTCAAAATTTAATAAACTAAAACGAAAAAAAATAAAAATAAAGAGGCATAAGTTGACCCATGCTCGCGTCAGGTCGATCTATAGGTTGGCCCCAATAAAAAAGGGTCGACCCGCCTTTGTTAATGGATGAAGAACCATACAGGTATGAGCGAACACGTTATAATTTAATTTTCGTTCAATCTTGTGCGTTCGTAGCTGCATCCAACGGTTCCTAGTGAGCCCATTACGCGGTTACACCAGATTTAATCTTCAAATCCGACGGACTAAGATCCCTAGTCCACACTATAAATAGAATCAAAGGCCAAGCTATTTTTCTCATTCAGATTTTCTCCCAGCTGGGTTGATTGCCTAAGGCTGAACCCTAAATAGAAATTTTTTCCAAAGAGAAGATCTTTTCGATACAAATACTCAACACCCTAAAAGTGGATTCGAGAAGGCCAAGGATTAGAGCTAAGGACCGTAGGAGCGTCTTTTGTAATTATTTTAGATTTGTCAACAATTTCAAATAATAGGCTTCTCAATAGTCGTAGTTTTTCTACAATTTTGAGACAGTTTTTATAAATTTATTTACTGGTAGTTTTTATGTAAATTTCAGAAGTTTAGTAACGACCCGGAATTTTCAATCTCGAAAATTCCAGATAGTTAGAGAAAAGAAGAAAAGAGATAGAAGAAGAACAGAAACACCAAAGCTTAATCTCACATTCGTAGCGGATAAAATATAAAATCAATAATATCAGTTTACAAAGAAAAACTGTACTTGTCAAATTACACTTTAATACATCAGAGTTACAACACACACAAACACTGGATAGATACAATCCACTTGTCCTAGATACTACAATATATCACAGCGGAAAACTCTCTATACATTCCTGCCATCTAGCTCCCCTCCTGAACACCAGAACGTCCTTACTCGAAAATCAGTAATACTCGGTCTGACCCGAGCATTACATCAAAGTAACACCCGGGTCATGCTGGAACCAGCATGAGTAAATTCATCTAACAAGAAATACTAATACATAAGATTTACTTCAAACCCGGGTAAGTCGTACTTCACTACGAGTTCATTACTTGTTATGCTCAAAACTTATTTCACAAATCAAATTCTAAGTGTTCTTACTTAGTTCAAAGGTCCATATTATTCCATCTCACTCTATTGATTTCACATATCAAATCCAAATAGAATCATGTAGATTACAAATCGAAGTGGTTTTGGGTATTACTGATACCCGACCCCGGTCTCTTCGAGTTCAATACCATCTTAACCTAATTTATTCAAGCGAAATACAATTCAACTTTAATTACTGGATAACACCATTACACAGCAATTCATAATTGATAGATATTCACATTATCACTATCCACCCATACATATCATATCACAAAGCAATTCATATCAGAGATATCAATCAATCCAAGGCACTTATCATCATTCAATCATTCATAAGCAGCATTATCAATTCATATCATAATTAATTTAATTACTCAAATTAAATTAATTCCTTAAGAATTAATCGCTTAATCCGGCTCATATTAATTAATTACTAACTTCCTTGATTATCTTATCAATCAATTAATCAATCTCCAATCACAGATTAATTACCCTTTTAACTGTCAATCAATAAACACTAATTATTAATTAATCTCCTTCAATACAAAGTAATCAATTTTTAATTACTTTATAATCAATTAATTATCCTTTAATTAACTGATTAATTATTCATCAACTATTAATTAATAACCTTAATTATTAATCAATATCTCATAATACAAATTAATTAACCATAATTATTCCTATAATTAATTAATTAATCATTATTTAACTAATTAATTATCTCTTAACTATTAATTAATGAATCTAATTATTAATTAACAACTTAATTACAGACCAGTTGATTAACCATTTGATTAATCCTTAATTAACAGTTAATCAATCCTTAATTATCATTTGATTAATCCTTAATCACATTTGATTAATCGATTAATTACCATATAACAACTTCTTAATTACGGATTAATTATCCTTTAATTGTCAATTAATAAAACTTAATTATTAATTAATAAAACTTAATCACAAATTAAGCACTTCTTAAATATTAACCTTTAATTACTTAATTAATTACTCATTAATCAATTAATCAATCTTAATTAATTAATTAATTAAGTCTAAATTACACTTAGTTAATTTATCTCTAATCGTTAATTAATAATATGATTAATGATCTTTAATTATAGATTAATTAAACTTAAAATTAATTAACTTTTAATCCTTAATTGTTTATTAATCAAGTAAATTAATTACCCTTAATTAATTTCTTGATTAATCCTTTATAATTAATTAAATTAATTAATTATACTTAGGTTCTTTAAATTATTTTCATTAATATCAAGACATTAAACCTTAATTTAGATAAAACATTATCTTGTTATTATTACCATTAACATAATTACACCATTTATCTTTAAAATTATCTTTACTTAATTAAATCATTAATTAAGTTTAAATATAAATAATCATTTATTTTGATAATTAAAGTTATCAAATCATAACTTTAAAATAACTTAAACCATTTATCAATAATAATTTCTAAAAACTAGTTTCAAATTTAGAATTTAAAAACTTTCTCGATATAAACTTTTAAAATCTCATTTCTACTCAAATTTTGAAATCACTTAAAATTTACTAAACAAAATTTAAATTTAACAAGCTTCAAACTTCTAAGCCAAAATATTTAAGAAAACATTTATTAAATATCAAGTAATTTATGTAAAAGTAAACTAATTTAAATTTAAAAAAAAACCAAGTTTTGAAACTTTAAAAACTGCTTAACATTTTCTACTTCGGGTCGAACCCGAAGCTTACTCGGGTGAAACCCGAGTTTCCCTTTCTTCCCATTTTTTAAACTTAGATTAAATTTCAAGTTTAAAAACCTACAGGTTAATCACTTCAATTTACTCAAGAACGAACTCGAGCTACCCATCCAAAATACTCGAACCAGCCTTCGAGACATTCACAGCCCCAAACCACTGACACGACCCCACCTCATGCACATGCACCAACGCCGTGGCTACCTTCGACCATCGATATTCCCTCCGGCACATCACTTAGCATTGCGGCAACCAAAATCGATCACTAAAACATGATCACGATCCCTCAAACAAGATCGAACTACCCAGTTGAAATCTGAAACCAATAGCCTCCCACAAAACCCCTTCAACCACACAGCTCCGACCACCAGCGGTCAGACAACTCTGGCCACATCTTGCCGACCCAACGCGCAACCATTTCCTCGAGTTTCACGGCACTCGATCAATGAAAGGAGAAGTAGTGCCTTGAATTTCAGCTTCAACAAGAACTAGGGTTTAAAACCCTTATGACCTACCGCCGGCGTCATAGTGAACTGGAAGCCCTTCTGGCATTTTTGCTTGAACCTCCTTTACCACCTCCACCTCCAGCAATGTTCCCGGCCACCCCAAATGCTCCGGCCACTAGAAATCACCCAAAAACCATTTTCTAGACAATTCCATAATTTACATTCAATTCAATATTAAAAATTTGGATTTTTGTTTTAAAAATCCTATCTTTCAGAGATGATTCAAGATATATACTTGAATCAATAAAATAAAACATTTGATTTATCACATATTTAAGTTTTCAACTGTATTTTCTTGTTTACGAAAAATTCCCAAACTTAAAATACTTAAACTTGTTTTCAAAATTTGGATGGTGTTTAAATTAAACTAATTTGTTTGAAACCCAAAGCTTCCAAGTGAATAGATGGGGAGTTTTGAATTTTGGTTCATTATAAAATCTCTGTCATCTAAAAGAACAGAGAAGCACAAACATCAGACATGCATATTCAAATGCACTCATATACACAGATTTTTATACTTCTATATGTACATGCAGGCATCATCATCACATCAATTACTCAAGCAACAATAATTAATTGCTTAAGTTTTAAATTTAAATGTTTACTCCTATCTATGAAGAAACAGAGAAAGACAAAGCCTAGGAAATGTTTGAATTTGAAAATCTCGAAAAACTTGTTGGGTTTTGATCTG
This sequence comes from Allium cepa, assembly GCA_030765085.1. Classification (NCBI taxonomy): domain Eukaryota; kingdom Viridiplantae; phylum Streptophyta; class Magnoliopsida; order Asparagales; family Amaryllidaceae; genus Allium; species Allium cepa. The sequence goes on from CM060930.1 coordinate 217,257,805, forward strand.
AACTTGCTTTGATATGAAACTGAGTTGAATCAAATCTCCAACTTGTTTTTTGTATTTGCTTGATACTTAGAAACTTGAATTTGTTATTGGTTTGAATTTTGTGAAGAGAATTCTTTGATTTCCATTTACTAGTTTTTTTTCTTCCAGATTTTGAAATCATTAAAGAGAATGAGAGATGATATGAAAATGTTTATATTATCTCCTATTAATTATAAAAGACACTTGTTATTAAACCTATTCTATTGCTTACATTTGTAAATCCATGTTTTATATGTTTTTATGTGTACTTATATGATATTCTAAATTTATCTTTTACATTTATAAATGTCTTTACATTTTAAAATATACATTTATCATATTATCAATTTGCTCTTGTATAAATGTCTTATGTTTTAAATGTTTAAATTTTTATCTTAAATTAATCTTACTTAATTATATTTATTCTTTCTCTTATATTTGTCTATCTATAATTTTAAAAGTAGATGATATAAAATCCCAATTACACACTTATAATAGTTATACAAATATTAATTATATTTTATATACTTTATTTATATTTTTAAATGTTTTCCATAAAACTATTATATTAAATTTCTATTTAGTAACCACTTTCCTTCATTTATATTAATATGATCTTTAAATGAAAATAACAAACTATATACTAATAAAAATATATATATATTATTTTTAAATTAAAATTTCCTTAAGATATTTATCTTTTGAATTTCAAATTCAAATTAAAATCAACACACATAAATATATATATTTAAACAATCACAAATTTAATTCTATTTAAAATCCATATAGAAATATATAATTATAACATATTATTATTATTATTGTTTTGAAAATAATCAAATTTATCAATTTTAAATAATTATAAAGGAGATTATCATATTTATTTGTTCAATTTATAAATCAGTATTTTAAGAAGTTAAATCAGATAACTATCCAAATATCTATTGCTTGAAAATCTGGGTTATCACATTCCTCTCCCTTTTGAATCTTTTCGTCCTCGAAAAGGAACGGAGCCAGAATTATTAAATGTTTATTATTAGAAAAATTATTCTTTAATCACTTTTTAAAACACTTTTTAAAATCTACATAATATTATAAAATGGTTTTTACAAAAAAACCTTTATAACTCGATGTCTCAACCAGTCTATCCTCGTTCTCATAGAAATTCGGTCATATGTTGATCAGGCGTAAGACTGAAAATCTATAAGTACTTGGTAAACCCGTTTTTAACATCTAGTGAAAATACTTGGAAAATAATTTTATTGAAAATATAGAAAACAATTTTGAAAATAGAGGAATATCTTTTGTGAAAATGCTTTGGAAATCATCACCTCCTTCCATGGTCGCGGTTACATCCTGGGTTACGTTGCCATCACAGCAAAAGTCCATGTAATTGTAGGCACTCCGCGCCCCTCGATTACGCCATGGAACCCACCACAGATCGCAGTTACATTCCAGGGTTACGTTACCATCACAGCAAAAGTCCTTGTAACTGTAGGCATCAGCGCCCTCGATTTTTGCTGCGAAAAATGAAACTTCTTCACTCCCACATAGGTCGCAGACTAAATCAGTCAAATCCCAATGCTGCCTTAGGCTCTCACGGCCTCTCAACTTTCGCTATGTCACCATAGGTCGCAGTCTACCGATGTAAAATCAAACGTAGACTGTTGGCTCTCAGCAGCACATACGACTTTCGCTATGGTCTGTAGTAGATCACAGTGACATCGAGTTACACTGTTGTCACAGCATAATCCAAATGCCTCTATAGGCATCAGCGCCCTCGACTTTCACTACACATTACAGATAAACCTCAGGAACTAGTTTTGTCCGGACTCCTTACAGGATTAACTTTAGAAACCCCCCCTTAGGGTTCAAGGCAGTACCACCCTGTGGCACTCTTGAGAAGTTCATTTCAAGGGAGCGCCTTTTTTTCCAAAGCCAATCTCAAAACAATTTATACTATACTCTTATAGTATCTTTCAAATCATACCCTTTATGATTTTCATAAAAAATCGATAATTCTCAAACTAGGCTTTCCAAATTCCAAAATTGATTTTCCCAAAAATCAAAAGCCTTTTCATAATTCATAGGTTCCAAAAACATTTTCTCAAAATCATTCTCATAAGATCCTTTACATATATATATATATATATATATATATATATATATATATAAGTTTAAAAATCTTTGAATCACTTTAAACTTGTATAAATTCCCTTTTTATACTTTAAATACTTTCAAAAACCCTTTTCTTCTGGCAATAGATACAACAAGGGGAGTTTTATAATATATATAACAAAGATATATAACTTTGTTTATTTCAAATCAAATGTTCAAATTTGATTATTCTATAAAGTCTCCTACCAATTACTTACTTTCATAAAGTAAATTTCTACCATAGAAATATCCAATTTCCACTTTACTTCATCATATATTTCACAAAATATACTTTTCATTTCAAAAACCATTTTACAGTTCTTATCCACAAGTTTCCAATATCAATTTCATTCAAACCCGTACGATGTACATATATCATTTGTATGCTATATCAATCTGATCGCTCACTCGATCACACAATTCCACTTTCGTACTAATGTCGTCCACCCGACTTCCTAGTGCGGACTCAGATCTGGTTTCTTGATCAGAAACCGTCATTCTCCTTACGTAGCCATTACTATGATAGAGAATATGCAGAACCAATCAACAATCCATATCCAGGTTCGCCGTCGAAAATCGAGTGGAAAATCCTAACTCGGATCGATAAGCTGCCTCGAAATTCTATGCTCGAATCTGGATCAAATCACTATGCGAATAGAATAATATATGTACATCCTACGTATCTATCCTCATCGATTATTGGCCAAAACAATCTCCTTTTTTATTCACATTCACTTTAATTTCTATCCGCTTATTCACAATTGCTTCAATTCCATTTGAATTATCTTTTTAATTCTTATCTCAATTGATAATTAATCATAAATAGTTTGCACTCTGACCATTTTAAAATTTGAAAATAGCTCGAAAAATTAAAAATAGACAATTAGTTAAAAATTAATTATTAGTTTGTAAAATAGCTGTAAAATAGTTAAGTAATTGTAAAATAATTGGAAAGTAGTTAAATAGTTATAAAATTTTAAATAATTCCAAAATAGTCGTAAAATAGTAATTAGTTATAAGGTAGTTGAAAAACAGTAATTAGTTTATAAATCAGTTGAAAAAAAAATTATAGTTCCAAAAATAATTATAAACAAGTATAAGATAGTTTTAGGTTTAAAAAGAAAGGTTGTAAAGTAAATAGTTTGGAAAAATATATTTATATCAAAACAATTTATGTTGAAAATAGTCCAGAGTCAAACTGTTCAATTCCCAACCTCCATTTCCAATCACTTCAATTAAAATTTCCATTTCCATTTAAATTGACTCAATTCCAACTTAAATAACTTCAATTTCCATTGATCTAGATTTATCCCCAATTCAAGTTGAATTAACCTCAATTTCTTTCCAAATTCAAATTAAATTCCATTTGATTTTAAACCTATTCAACTTTAATTACAATTTCAAATTATTCGAATCAATTTGGACAAATTTGAAATTGAACGCACTTCAATTTCAAATCATTTCAATTTCCGTTTGAATTAATCCCACTTCCCATTTGAATTTGAACTATTTAACTTCAATTTCATTTCAAATTAATCCAATTCAAATTTTCCGTCTGAATTTTTAAACTTATCCATCTTCAACCACAATTCCAATTAATTCAAATCAAATTCAATTTGAACTAATTCAATTCAAATTTCAAATTTAAACCATCCCGAATTATATAAATTCGAGTTAAATTTTTAAATGTTGATTTAATCATTTAAATCAAATTAACCGTTATTTTTAAACATTTAATTCTGAATCCAAATTCCATTTTTAACCTATTTCAAAGTTCAAATAATAATTCAAATCCCTTTTAACAACTAAATCTTTGAAATTCAATTTATCACCAAATTTCAATTTTGAAACCAAACCCTTGAAGCTTTATCTTAAATGTTCAAATCTTAAGTCCAAAATGATTCCATTTTATCTTAATAATGGATATATTACCACACCCCATTTCTACATTCATTTAAACAAATCCAATTTTCAGCTTAAAGATTATTAATAACAACAAGATGGTATCATTCAAATTATTTTAAAATATCCATCCATTTCCAATTTCCAGATCTCAAACCCATTTTGAGATCGCACATGCTCGCGATCGAATTTACCATTTAACTTCCGAAGTTAAATCCCAATTTCATTTTGAAATTTCCAATTCAGGTTATCTGTTCTAAACTTATTTAATTTTCCTAAAATCAATTTCACTTTAATTTAATCCAGACAACTTTACTCAATATGAATTCCCATTCAAATCTTAAACTTCAGATTAATAATCTTCCCGCCTAAGTTTAAAAACTCACTTCACTTTGGGTTTCACATCACATTCCAAGGAAAATTCAAAACTCAACATTAGAGTTTATTTCAAATATACATATTTATTCCCTTTACATACCAAGTTGTCCTTAAATTTTTGACCTTCTTTGGTTTTTAATTCAAAACAAATTTCTTTAAATTTTCAAACAACTCTTGTTTGAAATAGGATCCTTCCATTCAAATACATTAAATAATATTATTTATTATTTCTTTATCACTTTTGAAACAATTTTCAAATTTCTGGATCAAGATTTAAAACTTCACAATTTAGATCATCTTTAATTCCAATTTATAAGTCATACTTTCCTAAATGTTTTACTTCCCTAAAACATTTCATTATTATCTTATTCTGAATGCTTCCCCAAATTCAAGATTTTAATTTCAGTTTGAATCCATTTCAAACTTATCTTTATTTAATTTCAATTTGGTTGTATATCTATTATCACTTAATTTAATTCCAATAATTTAACAACCAAGTACCTCAAATTTATTAGAAAGAAATATTGCTTTATATATCAAAATATATTCTTATATAAAATCATTTAAAATCTTTATATAAGAAAATACCAAGTATGCTCATACACACACACACACACACACACACACACACTCAACTCATTCTAGGGTACCATTGACCCTATACTTAATGAGTAATCCCACCAGAGCCAAGGTTCTCGCTTAACCTCGCTCTGATACCAAAAGTAACGACTCGGAATTTTCGATTCTGAAAATTCCAGATAGTTAAAGAAAAGAAGAATAAGAAAAGAAACACCAAAGCACAATCTCACATTCGCAGTGGATAAAATATAATATCAATAATATCAGTTTATAAAGGAAAACTGTACTTGCCAAATTACACTTTAGTACATCAGAGTTGCAATATGCACAAACACTGGACAGATACAATCCACTTGTCCCAGATACTACAATATATCATAGCGGAAAACTCTTTATACGTTCCTGCCATCTATATCGCCTCCTGGGCTCGAGAACGTCCTTACCTGAAAATCAGTAATACTTGGTCTGACCCGAGCATTCATCAAAGTAACACCTGGGTCAGGCTGGAAACCAACGTGAGTAAATTCATCTAACAAGAAATACTAATACATAAGATTTACATAAAACCCGGGTAACTCGTGACTTAGACCCAATCTCGTTTACTGTGACCTACCCCTCCACCACTTGCCGCGACCGACCACATCACCAAATGTTGCGACCTAACCCTCCTACGCGACCTAACCTTCACCATGAGCAAACCCTAGATCGCGAACAGCTCACTATAAGTCGCGAGATCTCCTGCCTCGTTAACACGCAAAGCTATATGTCGCGACTCCAAATTAGGTCGCGAACGACCTATTCCAATAAGTCGCAAGCGACCTACCACCTACCGAATTAAAACCCTAAGTCGCGAAGATTTCTTTGCCGCCTTTTTCTTAGCTCGTGTGAATTGTTAAGTCGCGAAGAATGACCTACTGGAAGTCGCGAATGAAGCTCCACTAAGTCGCGAATGTTTCTCCAACTTAGTTCGTGAACCGAGATACTTAGGTCGCGAAGGGAAAAGTTAAGTCGCGAACGACTTTATTTTAAGTCGTGTGAAGAATTTTAAGTCGCTGCCTATCCTTTGAGTCGCGTACTTTATTTAGGTCGCGTACGTTGTCATTTGTTGTGTTAAGTCGTTTGTACTGTGTCGTGTACATATTGTGTTGTCCATATTAAGTCGCGTATGATATTGTAATATTTTAAGTCGCAAGTGTTAGGTCGTGGCCGACCTAAGTGTTGTCAAAATGTTGAGAAATGTGTGTGTTGTAAACTCTATAAATAGCGGGGTTAAGTCATTTGTAATGGTTGTTGAAAATTGAATAAAATTTCCATTTTGATTGCTTTGTGCTTTCCTTAAATTGGTAGTCGAGTGAAAATCTCCTATCTCCACTTCGGCATTCGAGTGCGCTCGAATCAACGAACGTTGAAGCCGATTCACGGAATCAAGTGCGCTTGATCAACGTCGAAGAATCGTAGATCTTTCATCACGGTATTGTGCGCGATCAACGTGTTAAGGATAGCTAGAATCCGGTATCTCTGGAGATCAACGGTTTTGGGCATTTTCGGCATCATTCAATCCACCGATTGCTAATTCCATCGACATATCAAGTTTTTGATTAATCCGCTGCGTCAGTTGGTATCAGAGCCTGTTTTAGCTAATCATAGCTAAATCGGGTCTTGGAGCCAAGTCTTCGAAGTTTGAAGTTTATGTTCGTCGTGTTCATATTGAAGTTGCAACAAGTTTGGGGTGTTTTGATCCATAATCATTTGGATCAAAGTGTGGAAAATGTGTTTGAATCTGCGTGGGAGAGTTTGCACGCCAAAGTGAAGTTCGAAGCAAGCTTGAAGCCGTGCTAGTTGATTTGAATTGTAGTTTTGGAGTTGTTTTATTTGAAGATTCTTGAAGACAAATTTGTTAAAGTTTTGATTTGTTGAAGTTTGGAGGTTTTTTTGAATTATTTGTGAAGTTCAATCATGCCTCCGAGACGAGCTCAACGTCATCGCAATATTAATGCTTTATATGGAAGAGAAGAGGCTGATGAAATGGAGCAACGAATCCATGAGAGTTTTACTGAAAAGTTGAACGAAGGAATTGGTCGATTAGAGAGAATGATGCTTGAAATGAATCAAAGTAGAGGAAGAGTTTCACCTGAATCGAGCCATGGGAGAAGTAGAGCTTCGATACATTCAGATCGGGAGAGAAGAGAAGACCATAGAAGTGTTGATAATCATGGTAGGAATGTTGATCGAAGGAGTGGTAGTAGAGATGTTGGAGGACGTGATCGACATCGATATACTTCAGATTTTGATGAGGAGTTTGATGGTGATAGGGGAAGTGTTCATTATCGAGATAGAGAACAAACACGACGTCAGAAATGAGATGTAGATGATGATCGTCGATGGGAGTCGGGAATGAAGATGGAAATTCCAGAGTTCAAGGGTGGAATGGTTGCAGAAGACTTCTTGGATTGGTTATCTAATGTTGAAGAAATCTTTGATTTCAAGGAAGTTCCGGAGAATCGTCGAGTGAAGTTGGTTGCTACTAGGTTGAGGGGGAGAGCTTTGGCGTGGTGGCAGCAAACTAAACTTACGAGAGAACGGATGGGGAAGTCGAAGATTGTAGATTGGGAGAAAATGAAGAAATTGATGAGAGCTACATTTTTACCATACAACTATCAATTACTTATGTACCAGAGATTGCAGAATCTAAGGCAGGGAACGAAATCAGTCAACGATTACGCCGACGAATTTTACCAACTCATTGCCAGGAATGATATAATGGAAACGGAAGAACAATTGACTGCTAGATTTGTTGGAGGGCTCCGAATGCAGATCCAGGATATGGTTAATATGTTTGATCCAAGATCTGTGGCGGAAGCACACCAAAAGGCGTTGGCTTGGGAGAAGCAGGGAAGGCGTGGAGGTGGTGTGTTTACTAATTCCCACAATCAAGTGAAGGGTGTTAGCGGAAGTTCTAATGTTTCTAAACCTGTCAGTAAACCTGTAGTAAAGGAGGGTGAGAAGGCGAAGGTTAACAATGGTTTCAAATGCTACAATTGCCAGGAGATGGGTCATAAAAGCAATGAGTGTCCAAAACCAAAGAAACGAGCTATGATAGCTGAAGTTGAAAGTGAGGATGCTGTTGAGGGTGAAGATAGTCCAGTTGAGGAGAATGAACAGGATATCGCATCGGGAGACGAAGGGTGTAATCTAATGATGAGGAGGTCTTGTTTAACACCAAAGCAAGAAGATGAGGCTAGTTGGTTGAGGAGTAACATCTTTCAGTCGACATGCACTATATTGGGAAAAGTTTGTAAATTTGTGATTGATGCAGGAAGTTGTGACAATATTATTTCTACTGAAGCTGTGAGGAAGCTGAAGTTGAAGACGGAGAAACACCCTAATCCTTATAAGTTAGCGTGGCTGAGAAAAGGAGGAGAGGTGAAGGTGGATAGACGAGTTCGAGTTCCATTTTCTATTGGGAAGAAATATAAGGACGAAATCTGGTGTGATGTAGTTGAGATGGATGTTTGTCATTTGCTTTTGGGAAGACCGTGGCAGTATGATCGAGCAGTGCAACATGATGGTCGGACCAATAGCTACAGTTTTATGTTTGAGGGTGTGAAGATTATTTTAGTTCCAAAGAAAAGGCATCAAGGAGAGAGCAAATCTGAGGAGATTGAAGAGCTAAAAACTCTATTGACTTTGAAAGAATTTGTTGAAGAAGTAGAGGAGAGTGCAGAGGTGTTTTTGTTGATTGGACATGAAGCTACTGAATCCATTGAAGTTCCAGAGGAAGTAAAACCGATATTGGAAGAATTCAGTGATGTGTTTCCAGAAGAGTTACCAAAGGAGCTACCGCCTTTGAGGGATGTTCAACATCAGATTGATCTTGTGCCAGCGTCAATTTTACCTCACAGGCCACATTATAGGATGAGCCCTAAAGAGCATGAAGAACTAAGAAGGCAAGTGGAGGAGTTGTTAGTACAAGGGCGTGTTCAGGAGAGTTTGAGTCCATGTGCTGTGCCAGCCTTATTGGTGCCAAAGAAGGATGGGACGTGGAGGATGTGTACGGACAGTCGGGCTCTAAACAAGATCACTGTGAGATACAGATTTCCTATGCCGAGATTTGATGATCTGATTGATCAATTGAGTGGGGCTATTGTGTTTTCCAAGATTGACTTGAAGAGTGGATACCATCAAATTCGTATTCGATCGGGCGATGAGTGGAAGACTGCTTTCAAAACCAGGGAAGGTTTATACGAATGGTTGGTTATGCCATTTGGTTTGTCGAATGCCCCTAGTACATTCATGAGAGTGATGAATCAGATTTTTAGACCATTTGTTGGGAAGTTCGTGGTTGTTTACTTTGATGATATTCTGATTTATAGTGGGAGTACAGAAGAACACATCCAGCATTTGCGAGAAGTATTGTTGATTCTACGACGAGAGCAGTTTTATGCAGCAACAAAGAAGTGTGTGTTTATGACGGACAATATTTTGTTCTTGGGGTATGTTCTGTCGAAGGAAGGTATTCAAGTGGATGAGAATAAAGTAGAAGCTGTCAGAAGTTGGCCACAACCGAAGACAATTACTGAAGTGAGAAGTTTTCATGGGTTGGTGTCTTTTTATCGAAGGTTCATTCCACACTTTAGCAGTGTGATGGCACCTGTAACCGATTGCATGAAAGGAAAGAAGTTTGTTTGGTCAGAGGAAGCAGGGGTTGCTTTTGAAAAGATCAAGTTACTATTGACGACGGCACCAATACTGGTACTGCCGAATTTTCAGTTGTTGTTTGAGTTACATACTGATGCTTCGAAAGTGGGAATTGGTGGAGTATTGAGCTAGAATGGAAAACCAGTTGCTTATTTTAGTGAGAAATTGTCTGGAGCCAAATTGAGATATAGCACTTACGATGTGGAATTTTATGCTGTTGTGCAAGCTGTGAAACACTGGAGGCACTACCTATTTCAGAAGGAGTTTGTTCTTTACACTGATCATGAGGCGTTGAAACATCTACAAGGGCAGGACAAGATTTCAGCGAGACGTGCTTCGTGGATAGCATACCTACAACAATTTACTTTCGTTGTAAAACACAAATCAGGGGTAACAAATCGTGTAGCAGATGCTTTGAGCAGGAGGAATCACTTGTTGACAACGTTGAAGGTTGAAGTGACAGGATTCGAATTATTGCCAGAGTTGATTGAAGAAGATCCTTACTTTGTAAAGTTTGTTGAGAAAGTTAAGGATGGGAATACTGATGAATTTGTGTTGGTTGATGGATTCTTGTTCAAAGGGAATCGTTTATGTATACCAGATTGTAGCTTGAGAATGAAGATTATCAAGGAATTGCACGAGGAAGGACATGTGGGCCGTGATCGTACATTGCAGTTAATTACACAATCTTATTTTTGGCCGTCAATGAGGAAAGAGGTCGAGAGATTTGTGGAAAGATGTCATATCTGTCAAGTTTCGAAAGGAACGGCTACGAATGCGGGATTATATATGCCGTTACCTGTGCCTACTAGACCATGGGTTGATATCAGCATGGATTTCATTTTGGGTTTGCCTAGAACTCAAAGGGGGAATGATTCTATATTTGTTGTGGTGGACAGGTTTTCGAAGATGGCACATTTTATAGCCTGTAAGAAGACAGCGGATGCAGTTCGAGTGGCACAATTATTCTTTAAAGAGGTGTATCGATTGCATGGTTTACCAGAGTCTATTGTTTTAGACAGGGATACCAGATTTTTAAGTCATTTTTGGCTTAGTTTGTGGAAGATGGTCGGAACAAAGCTGAATTTTAGTAGCGCTTACCATCCACAAACTGATGGACAAACGGAGGTGGTTAACCGATCGTTGGGGAATTTACTGAGATGTCTCGTGAAAGACAATTTGAAAAGCTGGGATATGAATTTATGTCAAGCTGAGTTTGCTCATAATCATGCGGTGAATCGTAGTACAGGTTTCAGCCCATTTCAGATTGTATATTCAAGCTTACCAAAGGGACCGTTGGATTTGACAATAGTACCACAACCGAAAGGGACAGTTAAACGGGCTGCTGATTTTGTTGATGGGTTGACGGAATGCCATAGAATCGTTCAGGAACGATTGGGAAAGGCAAATGAGAAGTATAAACAAATGGCGGATAAGAAACGAAGAAGTGTTGTCTTCAAAGAAGGGGATTTTGTATATGCCGTTTTGACGAAAGATCGCTTTCCGGTGGGCACTTATAACAAGTTGAAAGCTCGGAAGATTGGTCCAGTGGAAATTTTAAAGAAGATAAATGATAATGCGTACAGATTAAGGTTGCCGGAAGAGGTTCATACTTCTGATGTTTTCAATGTTAAACATCTTATACCTTATTATGAAGATGAACAATCCAATGGGGAGGAACTTTTAAATTCGAGGACGAATTTTTCTCAACCGGGGAAGGATGATGCAGTGCTTACCTTAATTAGCAAAGTCGAGCGACCTAATGAAGCTCGGCAATGACCTAACTCCACCACCAACCTCAAAGCTCGGCAACGACCTAATTCCACCACCAACCTCAATCGCCATAGCCGCGACTTAGACCCAATCTCGTTTACCGCGACCTACCCCTCCACCACTTGCCGCGACCGACCACATCACCAAATGTTGCGACCTAACCCTCCTACGCGACCTAACCTTCACCATGAGCAAACCCTAGATCGCGAACAGCTCACTATAAGTCGCGAGATCTCCTGCCTCGTTAACACGCAAAGCTATATGTCGCGACTCCAAATTAGGTCGCGAACGACCTATTCCAGTAAGTCGCAAGCGACCTACCACCTACCGAATTAAAACCCTAAGTCGCGAAGATTTCTTTGCCGCCTTTTTCTTAGCTCGTGTGAATTGTTAAGTCGCGAAGAATGACCTACTGGAAGTCGCGAATGAAGCTCCACTAAGTCGCGAATGTTTCTCCAACTTAGTTCGTGAACCGAGATACTTAGGTCGCGAAGGGAAAAGTTAAGTCGCGAACGACTTTATTTTAAGTCGTGTGAAGAATTTTAAGTCGCTGCCTATCCTTTGAGTCGCGTACTTTATTTAGGTCGCGTACGTTGTCATTTGTTGTGTTAAGTCGTTTGTATTGTGTCGTGTACATATTGTGTTGTCCATATTAAGTCGCGTATGATATTGTAATATTTTAAGTCGCAAGTGTTAGGTCGTGGCCAACCTAAGTGTTGTCAAAATGTTGAGAAATGTGTGTGTTGTAAACTCTATAAATAGCGGGGTTAAGTCATTTGTAATGGTTGTTGAAAATTGAATAAAATTTTCATTTTGATTGCTTTGTGCTTTCCTTAAATTGGTAGTCGAGTGAAAATCTCCGATCTCCACTTCGGCATTCGAGTGCGCTCGAATCAACGAATGTTGAAGCCGATTGAATCAAGTGCGCTTGATCAACGTCGAAGAATCGTAGATCCTTCATCACGGTATTGTGCGCGATCAACGTGTTAAGGATAGCTAGAATCCGGTATCTCTGGAGATCAACGGTTTTGGGCATTTTCGGCATCATTCAATCCACCGATTGCTAATTCCATCGACATATCAAGTTTTTGATTAATTCGCTGTGTCACTTCGGGTCGAACCCGAAGCTTACTCGGGTTGAACCCGAGTTTCCCTTTCTTTCCATTTTTTAAATACATTAAATTTCAAGTTTAAAAACCAACAGGTTAATCACATCAATTTACTCGACAACGAACTCGAGCTACCCATCCCAAATACTCGAACCAGCCTTCGAGGCATTCACAGCCCCAAACCACTGACACGACCCCACCTCTATTCAAATGCACCAACGCCGTAGCTTCCTCCGACCATCAACATTCCTTCCGGCACATCACTCAGCATTGTGGCAACAAAAATCGATCACCAAAACATGATCACGATCCCTCAAACAAGATCGAGCTACCCAGTTGAAATCTGAAACCAAACAGCCTCCAACAAAACCCCTTCGACCACACAGCTCCGACACAACGGTCAGACAATTCTGGCCACATCTTGCCAACCCAACACGCAACCATTTCCCTGAGTTTCACGGCACTCAATCAATCAGAGGAGAAGTAGTGCCTTGAATTTCAGCTTCAACAAGAACAAGGGTTTAAAACCCTTACGACCTACCGTCGGCGTCATAGTGAACTGGAACCCCTTCTGACATTTTTGCCTGAACCTCCTTTACCTCCTCCACCTCAAGTAATGTTCTCGGCCATCCCAAATGCTCCGGCCACCAGAAATCACCCAAAAATCATTTTCTAGACAATCCCAAAATTTACATTTAATTCAATATTAAAATTATGTATTGTTGTTTTAAAAATCCTATCTTTCAGAGATGATTCAAGAGATATACTTGAATCAATAAAATACAACATTTGATTTATCACATATTTAAGTTTTCAACTGTATTTTCTTGTTTACGGGAAATTCCCAAACTTAAAATACTTAAACTTGTTTTCAAAATCTAGATGGTGTTTAAACTAAACTAATTTGTTTGAAACCTAAAGCTTCCAAGTGAATAGATGGGGAGTTTTGAATTTTGGTTCATTTTAAAATTTCTGTAATCTAAAAGTACAGAGAAGCACAAACATCAGACATGCATATTCAAATGCATTCATATACACAGATTTTTATGCTTCTATATGCACATGCAGGCATCATCATTACATCAATTACTCAAGCAACAATTATTAATTTCTTAAGTTTTAAATTTAAATGATTTCTCACCTATCTATGAAGAAACATGTAACGACCTGTAAATTTCGTTAATTAAATTTGTCATTTTAATAAGATTTATGTAAATTTAATTTAGAAGAAATAAACATTTTATAATCAATAATGAAACAAATGCTGAAAATGAAATGAAACCATGGGAATTTAAGGCTAAGTATTTACAGTTGAAATAAAATGACGAATAAATTGAAGTGATGTAAATTGTTATACTAGGCTAAGAATTGCACATAAGAGGACAACGGTAAGTAGTGAATTTAGTTAATGCATTAATAATATTAAATAGTAAATTCAATTAAATCAATGTCCGGTAGAAATTGAAATATTGTTTGGAATGAAAGCTTATAAAGGTAAGCATTTAATTTACAAATGAAATTATGTAAATGTAAGTTAATGAAAATTTAATTTGCGCAAACCCGATTAATTGAAATAAAGGAAAGGATTTAATTGATTAATTCGATAACCACTGTAACGGTATTTGATCGTAAATTTTGGTAATCGGGTAGTACGGTATTTGGAAATAAATTTAAGAGTAGAATCGCGACAATTTTTAAATTACCTAATTAAATAGTAACTGTATGTTGCCTATTGAGGTAGCTTGTTAATTTAAAATTTGAAAATTAGTTACAATAATTTTTATTTTATATTACGTTAACGAAAATTAATAGAATAACGAAAAGAGTAAATGTATTTATTTAGAATATTAGTTGCAATCGGATAGAGTTTTAAAGTAACAATGTTGCTGCAAGGTAAGTGATGCTAAATTGAGTCGAATAAATGAATAGTAAAGATATAACCTGAGGCTTCGATAGACTGAATGGTAAAAATTTGTAATAAATCTGAGTTTAACGTTTGTGGGTGTAAATATAAGTAATGATTGGAAACAATGTTAATTATACCCGTGAAGAGTCAATTCATTTAAATAGCAAGATTTTAAATAAATAAACGTTTTATTTAGGTTTCGATTTGATAATTTATGTAGATTAATGGGAAATCAATTGTAATTAATTGCCCTAATTTTTGCAGTTAGGGTAAATTTGATTTGTCATTAAAGATGATAAATTCTATAAGATGTAATAAATGTTAGTTTTATTTATAATATGAGGACTGGTTGATTTAAGAAGTGGAAACAAGATTTATTAATTTTAAATCTAATAAGTGGATTTATTGCAATTAAGTGGAATATAATATTATAATATTACATAAGTGAGGATTTAGGTGAAAATTGAGAATGTTAAAATAATGGATTTTGATTCCAATATTTATTTCATCTGGTTGTAATAATGAATTTGAATAATATGAATGGAAATTTAATCCAAAGGAATTATTGAAATTTTAATTTATAATTTCTAAATTTAATGAAATTGGAATTTAACGCTTAAATTGATGATTGAATCAACATTTAAGTGACATGTAAATTTGTTTAAATCATTGTAAATATTTGGGAAATATTAAGGTAATAAAATTGGTCAATTTTAGAATTGGAATTTAAAAAAATTGGATTTAATTAATTTATAATTTATTTATTTAATTAATGGAGAAATAGCCATTTTGGCCACTACTCGGATTTCGACGAAACTGGTTTCATCGGATCCGTATCGGTAAATTTTTGTAGGGTTTCAAGTTTCGTAACGATCGGACTTGTCGTTTGATCGTACGAACGCGAAACGCCTTGAAATCAATTTAATTGAAATCAATTTGGAAATATTGATTTTAGCATAACTTCTTCATACGATGGAATTTGGACGTGAAACTTTTTCCATCGCGTTCAGAATATTTTAAAACTTCTATTTTGATATATATGGGTTGACCCAATTTCGTTCCAGAGTCGAAACGGGCTTTTTGGGCCATATATCGTCCAACGCGTACATCCATTTGATCCAGTCCATTCTTTTTCAACCTCGTCTGTTTATATGTCGTTGTAAACCCTAGTAGCAACCTCCACTTAATTTTTTATCCCTAATCCCAAAATCTGCCCTAATTACATTCTAATGGCAATCAGCAAATCAAATAAAGTGGGTAAAATTCAAACTCTTAAAATCATATCATTTAATATACCATTTCGAAGCTCTCGACGAATAGAGTTAGCGTATGGTATTCATTTTGGGAAACAACACTCGTATCAATGGCAAATTGCAGTCAAAGGTCGGAATTCGAAACCCTAAGCTAAATTAGGGGTTTTTGATTTTGGCGTTAATAGGCGAAATTGATTTGTGGGTTAGGTGGAGATTGTCGTGGGGAGTTCAACGACGGCGGTCTTGTTGAGTATAACGACCGGTGGTGGTCGAATTTGGCGAAATAGGGTTCGAAACCCTAGATTTGGAGGCGGCGGCGCGCGGCACCTTGGGGTGACCGGAGGGGACGCGATCAATAGAGGAGGGGAAGGCGAGTTGAATGGTGGCTACGGCATGTCAAACAGTGGTCGTGGCGGCTGATAAATCATGGTCAACGGCAAGGAAAAGGGCGGCTCCGTTCGAAGTTCCTGGAGGTAGTGTTTGCGCGTGATGATGTTGAGAGATGACGTGGAGTTTTGATGAGGTGAGTTATTTTAGTTTGTTTTAATTTATTTTCAAATTTAAATCGATCTAAATTAAATAACTCTCACATACATGATCCGTTTTGCATGCGGTTTTCTCCTCTAGGTTCGTTTTGGGATTCCGGACATTTTGGCGCTGGTTTGGACGGATTTCGAGACTGTCAAAATTTTGGGTTTAAATTGAATTTAAATTCAAAAGGTGAGTGTTTTAACCCACTCACAACTTCTAAGATTTCTTATGTTTGTTAAATTGATTTATGATGTGTTTTAAAATTTATTTATAGCTGTTTGGCATCTATTTCATCATTATATCAGTTAATTTGCATTCATTAAATTTACTTGTTATTTGATTCATTTTTCATATAAACTGATAGTTAAATTTGTAGTAAATTTATTGTGCATATAAACTACCAGTTAAATTATCAGTAAATTTATTTTGCAAAATAAACTGCCAGTGAATGCCTGTTATTTATTATATGTTATATATAGATGCATTGTTCTAATTTGGATGATGATTGTGATAAATGAATGTATGATTTTGATGGATGAATGGATGTTTATTTATATTAACTACAAGTTGTTATGCATTTCATTTCATTCGGGATTGCGCTTTGAAATGATATATAACCGTAATTTTTATTTTAAATTATGGATTGAAATGATAGATATCTGTATCGCTTGACCATAGGGTAGAAAATTTTATACAGACACCGTCGGTCTATATATATTAATATTTTGAAAATGATTTCTATGGTTTGGATAGAATAGGGTTTAATAAATATTAACCTTTGATCTTAGATAAAATCTTCTTTTTATATACATACATAGTTAAACTATTGAATTTAAGCTATGTATAAATTTGTTAATAAAATAAATAAGTTGAATAATGGAGTTTTAATGATTTAAATCAATTAAGATTTGATGGTAAATTGGAAATTTATTTGAATGGAACTTATTTAAAAATTTCACTCCATAAGTTGATGTAAAACTTATTAAAGCTTGGAAATTTTAAAGGTATGATATTTATAACTGGATTTTTATTCAAGATAAATTAAACGAATATTTCTAGCATAAATAAATTGAAGGAAATAATTAAGTTGTTAGTAATTGGAATTTTATTTTAAATGATTTTTGATCTATTATGTAAACATTTCAAAACTAATTAATAGGACAATGAATTGGTGAATATAAATTTCCAACCTTATGTTTTAAAATTGTTAAATACTCAAAGTTAGAAATATATTGAAATTGAAGTGGTTTATTTAACTAAAAGTGAATTTAAAATTTATGGATTTAGACTAAATTTTAAATGAATAAAATTGTAAAGTCGCGGAAATTATTTTATTTTATAAAGTAATTTTAAACTTAAACTATTTTATTCTATATACAGTTTGAATATCCAAACCATTCAAGTTTTAGAAGTTATGGTTTTAAAGCTATGAATTTCGAAGTATTATGTTTTGAAAGTTATAATTCAAATGTTTGGTTTCCAGATATTATAAATTTTAAAGCATTATGATTTTGGAAAGGAAATATATTTGAAATAAAAATGATATTATTGATTTGGGTTTTATAAAAATAATATAAAAAATGAGTTTGTTTTGGAAATGGAAATGATATCGTATTTACAGGTTTGAAATGGATAATTATATTCTGGTTTTAAAATATAAACTATTTTTAAGACCACAGTGTTATAATAACGTTTGGTTGTTGAAGAGACCAGGATCGGAAGTTGTCATACTCTCTGCTAACTCCGGAAACCACTTTAACAATCGTGTATGCGGTGGAGATTCCAGAATGAAGTAGGTTGGTGGCGGCGTTTCCTATAAGGTAAATACGTGGACCCAACTCCTGTGAGTTGACATAAGGTGGCTAAAACAGGAGCGATCGACAGGTTAATTGAGGTAGCACCTTTGATCGGACACATCCCTTCGATATTCTACTCTGACTTTGGTTTTATTCGGTGGCCACTTTTGATTTCTTTTGATTTGAGGGTGTTGTTCGAGGTGGGCGGTAGTAGCAGCTACGCGTTACCACCGACCTGGAAGCGTAATTGGTATATCTACCTTGGCATTGCCTAGTTGTGCCGTGTCACCTACCCTAGCGCGTCTTATACGATTTTGTTTTGTACCATACCTATGGAGTGCCCTCTGACGACACCCAGTACGGGGGAGATTACGGTACTGTATAGACTATGGGAATATATTTTGTGTTAAGGGCTATATGGGTAACCCCTTAACGCTATTTAAAAGTAAGTTTATTTTACAATTAGACACTATTATAATAGCGAAATATACTACATAGTAAATAGTTTAATGGATCCTTAACAGATGTGAATCCCGAGCACCTTTTAAGTTACTGCACTCATATTTATTTCTATTAATTTAACTTACATAAGATCTTTTAGTTCTGACTCGAGTGTTTTTGTCTTTTCAAATTCGCTCGGGTCAGTCCGGGCGTTTCAGGGTTTGAAAATTTAGCTCTGGAGGACGAAGACGAAGATTTGTATTATTATTATTTATATTATCGCACTACACTCATACCGTTCCGCTGCATTTTTATTGGTATGTGTAACTTTGATAAATGTTGTAAGTATAATCGAATATTTTGTAAAACAGTTTTATAAATTGTATATTTGATTATTATACTTTATCCTTCCGCTGTGAAATTCTATTTTGTTTTATTTCTTTCTCGTTTTACTTATTTACCCCATAACAATCTGCCCTTCCGAACGGTTTGAATTGGCACACGTGTCGATTTAAAGCGTGCGAAAAGGCAGGATGTTACAAAACAGATAAAGACAAAGCCTGGGAAAGTTTGAATTTGAAAATCTGGAAAAACTTGTTTGGTTTTGATTTGAACATGCTTTGATATGAAATTGAGTTGAATCAAATCTCCAACTTGCTTTGATTTGTATATTGATACTGAGAAACTTGAATTTGTTACTGGTTTGAACTTTGTGAAGAGAATTCTTTGATTTCCATTTATTGGTTTTTTTCCAGAATTTGAAATCATTAAAGAGAATGAGAGATAATATGAAAATGTTTATATTATCTCCTATTAATTATAAAAGACACTTGTCAGTAAACCTATTCCCTTGCTTACATTTGTAAATCCATGTTTTATATGTTTTTATGTGTATTTATATGATATTCTAAATTTAGCTTTTATATTTATAAATGTCTTTACTTTTTAAAATATATATTTTTATCATATTATCAATTTGCTCTTGTATAAATGTCTTATGTTTTAAATGTTTAAATTTTTATCTTAAATTAATCTTACTTAATTATATTTATTCTTTCTCTTATATTTGTCTATCTATAGTTTTAAAAGTAGATGATATAAAATCCCAATTACACACTTATAATAGTTATACAAATATTAATTATACTTTATTTATATTTTTAAATGTTTTCCATAAAACTCTTATATTAAATTTCTATTTAGAAACCACTTTCCTTCATTTATATTAATATGATCTTTAAATGAAAATAACAAACTGTAACTAATAAAATTATATATATATTATTTTTAAATTCAATTTTCCTTAAAATATTTATCTTTTGAATTTCAAATTCAAATTCAAACTAAAATCAATACAAATATATATATATATATATATATTTAAACAATCACAAATTCAATTCTATTTAAAATCCGTATATATATATATATAAAACATATTATTATTATTGTTTTGAAAATAATCAATTTTATCAATTTTAAATAATTATAAAGGAGATTATCACATTTGTTCAATTTATAAATCAGTATTTTCAGAAGTTAGATCAGATAACTATCCAAATATCTGATGCCTGAAAATCCGGGTTATCACAAGTTCTTTTCAATTTATTTTATTTAGTTATTTTATTCAGTTATTTACAGTTATTTACATCTGCTTTAAGTTGGAATTTAGCCTGTCGATGTTAGTTTCTTTTTATAGAGATTTAATCCCTTTTTACGCGAATAATTAAAAAGAGAAGAATTTGCTAATATGGATTAATATAGAATAACACTAAATTTACATAAATCAGATGTAAAATAAGAAAAACTGAAGCAAAATAGAGATGGACTAAAATAGGAAAATTTAAGATATTTGTAAGCATAATTATAACAAGAAGTTATAACTAAAAAGAGAAAATAAAAGAGTAACAGTTGCAAGAACAGTTATAACATAGGTTATAATTAGAAAGAAAGTAATAACAGAAGAGGCTTATTTTCAAACCAACAGAAGAGGCTTATTTTAAAACTTAGATCTTGGATTAAGTTAATAAGCAAATATAACAAAAATAACAGAAGCGGCTTATTTTAAAACTTAGATCTTGGATTAAGTTAATAAGAAAATATAGCAGAAATAACAGAAAAGGCTTATTTTGAAACTTAGATTAAGTTAACAAGAATATAGTAGAAATAACAGAAGAGGATTATTTTAAAAATTATATTTAGTTAATAAGCAAATATAGAAGTAAGGACCGTACCGGCAGCATTCCATTTCAGTCAGGAACTGATAGTTTCACGATAGTTGGGTGAGGCTGGGACATGCTTATGCTGATTAGGGTAAATAAGTGGCCAATAGATAGAAGCTCAAATCTGGGGATTTGGGTAAGGGGCGCAAATTAGAAATTGTTTGTTAGGACCAGTACCGGCCGCATTCCCTTTCAGGACTAGGACTGATGGTCTCACAACAGGTAGGTGAGACTGGGTAGCTTTCCCTTTCAGGACTGGGACTGATGGTCTCACAATAGTAAGTTGAGGCTGGGCACACTTTTGCTGATTAGAGTAAATAAGAGGTCATAATAGAGGGCGACAGCTAGTGTGTACCTCCGGCGATGACGGAGTGTGCAGCATCAATTAGGGTAAATAATTCGTTGTTGCGTTCCAAGTGCAAAAGTGGTGACTTTTGTAGTGGGACCAATAGGATTGGACTAACTTACAGTGGCACAACAGAGATAGAACAGGCCGATCAACGGGTAGAAATTAGGATTTCAGCCTAATCAAGTTAGTAGTTGAGATAGGATTAGGGTTTCAACCTAATCATCGCAATGTAAGACAAGTGCAAACAATCACAATCAAACAATCAGTCAAACAGAACCAGAAACAGTATTTCATGCTAGTTTTATCTTTTCTGTATTTCCTTTCAAGCTAGAAATATTTCTTAATCCATTATATTTATCTTGCTTAGAAATGTTAGTAATTACTTTCACTCACCAGACTTATTGTCTGGCCCACTCCTCTATTTCCCTTCCCCCCCCCCCCAATAGGCCATCAGAGTTGAGTTGATTCAGATTGCTTGGAGATTCATTCTCGGAGTTTTCTCATTTCAGTTGTATTCTTCTGCTCTTCATTTTTTCATTTGGCTTATGATGGACTTACACTTGTGAGAGGGATTACTATTATTATTGTTACTTTTATACTCTGATTTTATAAGACTGAGATGTATTTTCATAAGACATGAGATATTTTGAGTTTTTGAGACATGTTATGCTTTTAATGACTTATTTTAAGATGAAGTTTAATTTTGAATGATAAGTTATTATTTAAATGTTTCCACTATTTTTACTTATTTGTCTTGTGAATCTTAGTCGCTATGAAGCTTTAGCTACACCTATAATGTACCACATTCTTTGGTGTGCCCTTTTTGGGTGTATTAAGGAATGTAGGATGTTTCACTTGGTATTGGAGCCTAAGGTTACAAGATTCCTAAACAACTTGTTTTGAAGTTAAGTATTTTTCAAAGGTAACATATTTTCAAACTAACTTTCAGAAAGAAACTCTTAGAAATAGTTTTTAAGTATAAGTGAGTTTTTATAAAAATTACCTCAAAGTCCATTTCAACCTTCTTTCGATTCTTTCCAGCCTAAAATATCCTTTTCTTTGTATAGAATGGAGGACGCCTCAAATCTTATAGAGGGTGTCCAAGTTCCTGGCTGGTTCCATATATACCTCCAAGCTATGGCACCAGAGGTGTAAGGGCAAGCGCCCAATGCAGCACCAGCGGGTGGAGATCCCGTTAATCCACCTGCGGCAGCCAATTTTTCTATGCTATGCGAGGAATTTGCTAGTCTATGAGGCAAGACGTTTTCTGGCATGAAGGATTTCATGGAGATACGAACTTGATTGAGGAACTTAGAGCGAATATTTGGGCTATTAGGATTGGATGACCGACAGAGAGTTCAGCTTGCATCTTGACAGCTGAAGGGAGAAGCTTCTTACTGGTGGGAGATCATAGAGATGGAGGGCAGAGACATTGGTTGGTTTGGATTTCAAGAAAGGTTTGAGTGAAAGTTCTTGTCGTAAGCCGACGAAAGCATGCAGTTGGAGAAGTTCATTAGTCCGAAGCAAGGGAGTCTTTCAGTGAAAGAGTATATAAATCGGTTTAATGAGTTATCGCGGTTCGGGATGGAGCTTGTTAATACACCTCTTAAGAAGGCTGCCAAGTTTGCTAAGGGTTTAAACCAACCCCTCTAAGGGTTGGCATTGACACGTGTACCTATGGGAACGACATATGAATCACTTGTGGAAAGAAAATGTTGCTAAGAAAGAAAAGGTTAAGGAAGTTCCTAAATCAGAAAACTCTAAGAAGCAGTGGTGGAAAGATAAGAAGGACAAGAAGAAAGGAGGAGGATTTCAAAAGAGATAAATCAAGAAAGGTGAGAAATGTCATAGTTGTGGATTGGTTGGTCATTTCACAAAGGACTGTAAGAAGGACATGATGAAGGGGGGTGTTATAACTGTGGGCAGCCTGGACACATTAGTATAGCTTATCCTTAAAAGACGGGGCAGAGAGCAGGCGCACCTACGGCGCAAGTGTAAGCTTTCGATGCAGCACCTTCTAGTATTCGACCGGATCGAAGTAGGTAAGTCTTTGTAGAAGGTTTGATCTCTATTTCGGATTTTCCTATTCGAAATCTGTTTGACTCCGGAGCATCGCATTCTTTCATTTCTAGTTCCCTGGTTGATTGTTTATAGTTAGATATTTCTCTAGTAGTAGACCCTATAGTTGTTTCAAACCCCGTAGGAGGATCGGCCCATTTATCAATGATTTTTAGGGGTTTAAAATTTTTTATACTAGGCTTAGAGTTTGACTGTGACGCCAATGTACTGGGATTTTCGGGATATAGGATAATTTTGGGGATGGACTGGTTGTCCCCTCATGGTACGATATTAGACTGCAAGAGGAGAGTCTTCAGACTGGAGACATGTAGCGGAAGGATTCTCGAGGTTTCTCACGACCTGTAGGGGTCAATAATGTTGAGCTTCCTTTATTCCCTTAATCAATCACTAGGAGAGTTAGATTCAATTCCAGTTGTTAGAGATTTCCCATACATTTTTGAGGAGGTTAGGGGACTACCTCCAAAAAGAGAGATCGACTTTAGGATCTATCTGGATGACAATGTTAAGCTAGTGGCATTGCCTATGAGACATGGATCCTAAGGAGAGGAAAGAGTTAAGTAAGCAGATTTGTGAGCTATTGGAGAAAGGATTCAACAGATGGAGCATACCAGAGTGGGAGCGCTAGTCGTCTTCGCTATAAAGGTAGATAGTTCCCTTCAACTTTGCGTAGACTATGGAGAGTTGAATAAGTTCACGAAGAAAAATCGTTGCCCACTTCCTAGGATGGACGATCTTTTCGAGCAATTAGTTGGCTCTTTGGAATTTTCTCAGCTTGACTTAGCCATTGGCTTTCATCAGCATAGGGTCGCTGACGATAGCATTGATAAGACAACATTTAGGACGCTTGATGGATTCTTTGGTTGGTTGATTATTCCATTTGGGCTGATCAATGCCCCAGCCTCTTTTGTAGATTTGATGAGCCATTTTTTTGGGATGTCCTAAATAAGTTCGTCATAGTGTTTGTGGATGACATTCTGGTGTCTTCCAAGAGTATGTAAGAGCATGCTATTCATCTTAAGAATGTTCGTGTTCATCAGTTGAAATAAAAGTTTTCAAAGTGTCACTTTTGGTGTAAGGAGGTGCGTTTCTTAGGGCATCTAGTCTCAAGAGAGGGTTTAGCTATGGATCCCGCTAAAATAGTAGCAGTACAGGATCGGAAGGCCCCTATGAATGCTACCGAAGTTAGAAGCTTACTAGGTTTGGCTGGTTATTATAGGAATTTAGAAGCCTACCCTCATAGATCAGATTGGCTCAAGACAGTGAGTGGATTCAGAGCTTGTAGATATTCTAGATAGGATTAGCAGAGGAGAGGTCTTTAGGCATCTCCAACGTTATTCCATCGATGGTAAAGGGTGGCTAAGGAGAGATGGAACTTTTTGTTCCCTGCATAGGTGATTTTATGAGAGCAGTTCTAGCAAAAGCACACCATTCTCGGATGACTATTCATCCGGGTGGTGATAAGATGTATAGGGATAGTAAGAGAGTGTTTTATTGGAGTGGCATGAAGAAGGATGTAGCAGAGTTTGTGGCTAAATGTCTTGTATACCAAAGAGTTAAGGCGGAGCAGCAGAGACCTGGCGGATTGCTTCAACCATTGGATGTACCGAATGGAAGTGGGATGTGTTTCGATGGACTTCATAGATGGTTTACCCCGATCTATAAAGGGGAGTACCAGTGTTTGGGTGATTATAGATCGTTTGACTAAGAGCGTCCACTTCATTTCGGTCAAGAGTAAGAGGGCAGCCCCTTATTTGACATTTTTGTACGTTCATGAGATAAATTCATGGAGTTCCCTCTAGCATAGTAAGCGATAGAGACTTTATCTTTACTAGTGAGTTTTGGAAGAGCTTGCAAGAGGCTTTTGGGACATAGCTTAGATTGAGTACGGCCTATCACCCTTAAACGGATGGCCAAACAGAGAGAGTTAATAGAGTTCATGAGGATTTTTTGAGGATGTGCATTCTTGATTTTGGAGGGACTTGGAAGGAGCACCTTCCTTTAATGGAATTCGCTTATAACAATAGTTTCAAGCTAGCATCATGATGGCTTCTTTTAAGCCTTTATGGAAGACCTTGCAAGTTGCCTTCGTGTTGGTTCGAGTCTACAGAAAGATTGCTATTTGGTCCCGACATGGTTAGAGAGACTTCAGAAAAGATTGATTTGATTAGAAAAAGAATGAAGACGGCCCAAGATAGATAGAAATCCTATGCAGATAAGTGAAGAAGGGATATTGAGTTTAATGTAGGAGATTTGTTTTTTGTTAAGGTGTCTCCGCTGAGAAAGGTAGTGAGGTTTGGATCAAGTGGGAAATTTACTCCCAAATTTGTGGGACCGTTCCTTATTGTGGAAAGGGTAGGGAAGATGGCATATCAGATAAAGCTACCAGATATGCTCATGTGGGCATGATTTTTTTCATGTTTTGCACTTGATAAAGTGCTTTCATGATTCAGCGGAGGTAGTGGAACGTAGCCAACTTGAAAGAAGTTGAAGTGGAGGGAGAAGCATCAGTTTGTTCCATTCCTACCAAGATTGTTGGACGTGATATCAAGAAGCTTAGGAATAAGGAAGTCCCTTTGGTTAAGGTGCAGTGGGGAGATAGTATTGAGGACTCTACGTGGGAGGCTGAGGAGAAAATACTTACCCCTTATCCACATCTTTTCGATGGTACGTCTTGAATTTTCTATTTCCATCTTTAGTTTTGAATAGGTTCTTTCCTTTAGTATCCTTTGGAAGGGTAGATCTTAAGATTTAACCTATGGATGGTAGGATGAATGAAAACATGCTACAAGAACATGTTATGTATGATGGACGCTAGTGGCTATAAGTGTTTGCTAGTGGATGATATTGTAGGCATATACACACACACACTAGGCATTATTATCTTTTAGGGATCGGCCTAACTAGGTCACAAAAGCATATGCATAAGGATGTGTGCACACTTGCATTTTTAATTCCATGGTTGCTATAATGAGTGATGATCATATGATTGTTGCATTTGGATGATGATTGTAGCACGCATGTAGAACTATCTGTTATCATTAGGAAATTTTCATTCATTTGGATACATGGCACGGACATGATTGCATAAAAAAGAGGTCGACTGAATCAGTAGACGACCTAATCTTTTGCATTAGTTAGGGACATTGACACTACACTATTGCATATATAATAAATTGCATTAGAAAGCTTAAGGACAATGGATGTAATGGATGATGGTTGAATATGTGGTTGTAGAATTTGAACGAAAATATTTATTTCATTCTTCTGTCCTTGGAGATTTCGGGGAAGAAATCCTTTAAGGTGGGGAGAATATAACAACCCAAAATTTGAGCTATAATAATTAATTAACGAATTAATTAAATAATAAAATAAGTTTGTGAAATTGTCAAAATCGATCCTCGGGAGTTGCTTCATTGGGTCCATAGCGATTTATAATCAATTTCCATATATAACTTGTTGAAGTTCGAGTCAGTATAGAGAAGTTATGAGAGAAACAAGAATTTAAAATTTAATAAATTAAAATGAAAAATAAAATAAAATAAAATAAAGAGGCATTGGTCAACCCATGTTTGGGTCAGGTCGACCTATAAGTTGACCCCCAATAAACAAGGGTTGACCCACCTTTGTTAATGGATGAAGAATCGTCCAGGTACGATCGAACACGTGATAATTTGATTTTCGTTGAATCTTGTGCGTCGGTAGCTGCATTCGACGGTTCCTAGTGAGCCTATGCTGTGGTTGCTCCGGATTAATCTTCAAATCCAACGGTCTGAGATCCCTAAGCCACACTATAAATAGAACGCTAGGCCTAGCTATTTTGCTCATTTAGATTTTCTCTGAATTAGGTTCATTGCCTAAGGCTGAAACCTAAATAGAAAAAATTTCAAGGGAGAAGATCTTTGGATAAAAATATTCCACGCCCTAAAAGTGGATCCGAGAAAGCCAAGGATTAGAGCTAAGGACCACCAGTGATTGTTTTGTAATTATTTTAGATTTATAAGCAATTTAAAATAATAGGGTTCTCAATAGTTGTACTTTTCTACAATTTTGAGACAGTTTTTATAAGTTAATTTACAGATAGTTTTTAAGTAAATTTCAGAACTTCTTTCAATCTATTTTATTTAGTTATTTTATTCAATTATTTGCAGTTATTTACATCTGTTTTAAGTTGGAATGTAGCTTGTAAATGTTAGTTTCTTTTATAAATATTTAATCCCTTTTTACATGAATAAATTAAAAAGAGAAGAATTCTCTAATAAGGATTAAAATAGAATAACACTAAATTTACAGAAATCGAATGTAAAATAAGAAAAATTGAAATAAAATAGAGATGGACTGAAATAGAAAAATTAAGATATTTGCGAACATAATTATAACAAGAGGTTATAACTAAAAAGAAAAAATATAAGAGTAACAGTTGTAAGAACAATTATAACATAGGTTATAATTAGAAACAAAGAAATAACAGCAGAGGCCTATTTTAAAACTTATATCTTAGATTAAGTTAATGAGCAAATATAACAAAAATATAGAAGTGGCTTATTTTAAAACTTAGATCTTGGATTAAGTAAATAAGCAAATATAGCAGAAATAATAGAAGATGCTTATTTTAAAACTTTGATTAAGTTAATAAGCAAATATAACATAAATAACAGAAGAGACTTATTTTAAAACTTAAATTAAGTTAATAAGAAAACATAGAAGTAAGGCCTGTACCGGCAGCATTCCCTTTCAGTCAGGAACTGATGGTCTCACAATAGTTTGGTGAGGCTGGGACTTGCTTATCCTGATTAGGGCAATTAAGTGGCCAATAGATAGAAGCTCAAATCTGGGGATTTTGGCAAGGGGCGCAAATTATAAATTGTTTGTTAAGACCAGTACTGGAAACATTCCCTTTCAGGACTGATGGTCTCACAACAGTTAGGTGAGGCGGGGCAGCATTCCCTTTCAAGACTAGGACTGGTGGTCTCACAACAGATAGGTGAGGTTGGACACGCTTATGCTGATTAGCATAAACAAGAGGTCACAAAGGGGGGACAGTTAGTGTGTACCAGCGATGACCGAGCGTGCGGCATCGGTTAGGGTAAATAATTTGCTAATGTGTTCCAAGCACTAAAGATGTGTCTTTTGTTGTGGGACCAACAGGATTGGACTAGCTCATAGTGGCACAACAGAGATAGAACAGGCCGATCAACGGGTAGAATTAGGATTTCAGCCTAATCAATTTAGCAGTTGAGATAGGATTAGGGTTTCAACATAATCACAGCAATTTAAGACAAGTGCAAACAATCACAATCAAATAATCAAAACAATCTGCCAAACAGAATCAAAAACAGTATTTTATGCTAGTTTTATCTTTTCTGTATTTCCTTTCAAGCTAGAATTATTGCTTGGTCTAGTATCTTTATCTTGCTTAGAAATTCTAGTAATTATTTTCACTCACCAGACTTATTGTCCGACCCACTCCTCTATTTTCCCTTTTTCCCCCCAATAGGCCATCAGAGTTGAGTTGATTCAGGTTGCTTGGAGATTCATTCCTGGGGTTTTCTCATTTTAGATGAATTCTTCAGCTCTCAATCTTTTTCATTTGGCTTATGATGGACTTTCACTTGTGGGAGGGATTACTATTCTTATTGTTATTTTTGTACTCTGATTTTATGAGACTGAAATGTATTTCCATGAGACATGAGATATTTTGAGTTTTTGAGACATGTTATTTTTTTAATGACTTATTTTGGGATGAAGTTTAATTTTGAATGATAAGTTATAAATTAAATGTTTTCACTATTTTTACTTATTTGTCTTATGTTTCTTAGTCTCTGTGAAGCTTTAGCTATATCTATAACGCACCACATCCTTTGGTGTGCCCTTTTTGGGTATAGTAAGATGTGTGAGGTGTTTCACAAAGAGTGTCGAAAAATACTTTTGTTATCAAAGGAGTCCATTTCTTATTGACTGCATCAACTCCATCGAAGGGGTTCACTCAAAGGTAAACACATGACCTCCTTTCGACCCCTTCAAAAGAGGTCGAAATAGTAAAGTAAAATTGACCGCCTCAAATTTCGAAAGGGTTGAAAAGTCAAATTACAATTGTAGGTGTTAATTCGTACAATTTAGCCTTCTCTTTGAAGTCACTAGAAAGGTGTTTTCTCCCCAATTCAATTTTGACCCAATACTTCAAAAGGTTAACTACTAAATCGATTCGAGCACAATTTACAATCAACAATAGCAAAAATCCCCAAAATATAAACTCGGACCATAATTGCGAAAAAAAGGAGAGCTTGAGCTCGTACGTAGTAATGGCAAGTAGCCCTTAAACCCAAAGAATTTGAAATCGAAACCAAGAACGGCAAATTATTTTAAGGATAAAACAACAAGCACATACCTTGAATTCAAACTTATGTTAAACGAGAATAGGAATTTCAAATGAAGTTGAGATTTTTGATTCTTATTGTAAACTTATAGCACATGCAAAGAGAGCCTTTTGATCAAATTTAAAAGAACGGTCAAGATCTACCCTAGAATATCAAAAGGTGGGAAATTTTATGGGTTTTGAAATAGTTGACTTAAAAAGTCAAGAGCATCCCTTCATAGGGGGGACAAGTGTTACCACCAAATTTCACTTCAACCTTGTTGAAACTAAGAAGAATAAAAGAGAAGGATTTAAAAAAGATGATATCATCAACAAAACCTTTCGAAGGAGTTGAAGGGATGCTACAGAAAAAAGTTAGAGGTGCTATAAGCTTTCGAAGGGGTCGAATGTGAACAAAAGCACCATTTCGCTTCAATGCTTCCTATCAAAACGGATGCTTCCACATGCCTAAAGACCTTCGAATTAGTTGAGCAACACCTTTATAAAGCAACAAATTAGAGAGTCTCACATGCGCACCAAACCTTTCGAAACAGAGGATTTCACATTAATTCACATTCCATGGAAAGATGTTTTGCTAGAGCAACCCCTTCAAAAGCACAAATAAGCCTTTCAAACTGGTTGGAACCATTCACAATTATGAAGGGAGAGCTTACTAAAGTTCAATATTGCAATCTCCTACACCAAAGGATTGGGTTCTGCACCAATCAACAAGTATGTCTTCAAAAGCTACCTTTCACATTAAAACTTCTACGCCTCAACTCCTTCAAAGCCTCAAAAATCCACCTATTGGAAAAGTCGAAAGCTCGTATCTTTTCTCGCTCGCAACAACATAGCAATACAAAGTGGAGAAGCACACCTACCCCTTTTGATAAAGTCGAAAGCACTCAAGTCCATTTAAAGCAATGTAGAAGGATGCCCTAATGTGAATGACAATGAAAGGTCCCTCGGGCCACCTTTCGACCAGTCGAAAGGACTTATTTGAAAGGTGCCAACACGCACCTATAAATAGGGGTCTGATTTAGAGGATCTGAATTCATTCACTTCATTTTTGTACTTTCTTAAATTTGTGAATTATAATTCTCAAATTAGATTGATGATTCAACTACTTTGTATACCTAATTTTCAATAGCAAAGAAATATATTGTTCGCAGTATGTTTATGGTATTCTTGGATATGTTAATTGATTCAATGTTTTTATGTAGTTTCGATTATAATCTTCCCACATCAACATAATCTAAAAGGTCACCTTTAGAGGAAGTCGATGCCTATTAGCTCATCCGATATCCTTATGTCCTTAGGTCCTAACCTCAAGTCATCGAAAGGCTACCCTACGAAGAAGTCGGAACCTTTTAATTCAACTCATACCCTTAGAGCATTAGGACCAATCTACGAGTCACCTAAATTATTTCAAAAGGGTGGTTTCACAAGTTTAACTAAACCAACTTAACTAGTTCTAAAAGTATTTCTAAAGAAAGGTTCAGGTGTTTCAACCGAGTCGAAATGAGGTGTCGAAGGAATCACTTATACTTTAAACCCTGCATTGAGGTGTTGATAAGTTTTCTTGTTAACAACAAATATGTATCATTATGTTATCAAGTGTTAATAAAGATTATATTATAATAATATACAAATGTGTTATGTACTTAAGTTGGATTTAAGCCAAAAGGAAACTAAAAGTTAAATACCCGTTAAGTTTTCATGTATTCTCTTTTGAATGGAAAGGTGATTTTTGTGCAATAAGTTTTTATGATAAAGAATTCTGAAGATTAGCAGAATTTATAACATTTGATGGAAATATTTTTTAAGAAGGCTTATTTTGGAAAGAAGTATAATATATCCAATTTCGAAGTGTTAAACTTATAAGTGTGTCTAACAGTTCTCTATAATATATATGTATGTTGAAGAATTTTGATAAGAAATTAAATATTTAGATATAAAATTTTGGTTTATCTATCAAGTTCTTAAAATTGTAAGTAAGAACAACTTTTGTTAACAAGGAAACTTGTAAACACCTCAAAATATGGTTTGATGTATGAGTGATACTTTCGAAACCTCATTTCGAATGAATGAAAGTCGCCAACACTTCTCAGATAGGTGAAGGTAGTCGAAAATACCTCTTCGGTACCTTTCAACGAGGTCAAAAGGCTAGTTCTTCTTTCAAAAAATCCTTTCGAACTGGATGGTATGGAACCCTATCGAAACCACTTTTTGATCCAGACAAGATAGTTAAAGTTATAAACTTAATGTTTTCTGGAAACAATTGATCTGGAAGGGTTTCGACCTCGTTGGAAGGGTAGGCACTTGTTATCTAGTGGGTTAAGCTAAAACCCAAAGAATGTGTGAATACTAAGGGCTTTGACTTAGTCGAAAGGAACCTTTCATCCAGGTCGACTTCAGATGCTTATAATCACCTGTAAATAAGATTCTAAAATAGCCATACAATCAGAATTATTATCCTCTCTCTTTGTATTGATCAAAGATGAACAAACTGGACAAATCCCTAATTCAATTTGCAAATTAAGGTTACAAGCTTTTAGAAAATAAAAGTGAGAAGTGAAAGAAATTGGTTCCCTTCAAACTGACCTGGAGGGTCTTGTTTATAGGTGCGGGTTGGCACCTTTCGACCCAATGCTTTCGACATGGGCGGAAGGTTTGTTTTCTTGCTTTCGCACTCCCCTCTTGAATCGTAGTGTTAACGCTAAAAGTGCACGCTAACACCCCGGTGTGAGTTGTGATATAGTGAAAGCACCACCCGTTGGTACGGGAACTAAAAGTAAGAAGAAAATAGCAGAAAATAGCAAAGAGACAACAGTTTTTATAGTGGTTCGGCTCAAAGTCAAGCCTACGTCCAATTAATCCCTTCTATTATTGACTTGATTACAAGTTTCACAATAATTCTTCAATTACAACACCATTAAAGCAAATCGTTAGAACTTTGATGTAGAAAAGTTCATTGAATTCATGTTGAATGAACTTGATCTTTTCCAAGGGTCCTTGAAGTGTCTTTGACGTTTGAAGTGTTGTAGAAGTTGTGAAAACAGCAGAGTCTTGGCGTTCGAAAAAGGTCCAAAAGTCCCCTGTCAAAGTGGAGTAGGTGGAGTATTTATAGGGGAGTTTCAGAGTTAGGTCGTGTGAGGTCATAGGTCGTGAGCGACCTAGGAAGTTGCGACCTAAGAGTGATCCCGAAGTAGCATAAGTCGTCCGCGACTTAATGGAGCCATCCTGGACGAGATATATGCTGTGAGCGACTTAGTATGTGTGGCACAGGAGTTATCTCGGCTTGCTTAGGTCGTGAGCGACCTAATGGAAAAGGCAGTGTGCATGCGGCTTTACTCTAAAGCTTGCTAAGACGTTAGGTCATTGAGACGCTAGGTCGCTAGGTCGTTGAGACGCTTTGTGCTTTAGGTCGCCAGGTCGTGCCATGTTGAGCCGCTTTATGCTTTAGGTCGCTAGGTCGTGCCGTGTTGAGCCGCTTTGTGCTTTAGGTCGTTAGGTCGTTTATGCCTTTAGGTAGTTAAGTCGCTTATTCCCTTAGGTCGTTGAGTCGTGAATAAAGAGGTGTTAACACTTGCCCCTCGAAGTATACGCCTAGGGGCTAGGTCGTGTGCTTCGTTACCTTTTAACTCGCACCATCCTGAGTCGCTAAGTTGTGAGCGACTTATGAGAGAGCTAGGTCGCTCATGCCGATTCGTGTTCCATTCCCCCTGTATATAAGTCGCTTCGGCCGCTCTTTCTTCTCTTCACCTGCTCTAACACTCTAAACCGCCATTAAAGAATTTCTGAGCTCCCGAAGACGAACTCAAGCTAACCAATTGTTGATCATCTTCACCATCACACTATGTAATTGAATCCGATCATTATCCAACCACGACCATCGCCGTATCTTGAATCCCCCATTTTCCGACCCTAATCCAATTTCATGTGCCGCGTTTCACCACAAATCATGTTACGATTGATTTTTGATCGTCATTGGACATGTTGTTGTTGTAATGCATGAGAATACAGCAGTGCATCAGATCTATGATGGATCTGAGGTGATTTTAATTGGTTTTTGGATGATTTGGCGGTGGAGTGATGATGGATTTTATTGTGGAGATGCTAACGGGTTATCGTGTTAGGCGAGTTAATGGGTTAGCGAGTTAGGCAAGT
Source organism: Allium cepa (assembly GCA_030765085.1). NCBI lineage: Eukaryota > Viridiplantae > Streptophyta > Magnoliopsida > Asparagales > Amaryllidaceae > Allium > Allium cepa. The sequence continues at coordinate 217,291,518 of CM060930.1, forward strand.
TGTTGATTGAAGAGGAGTTAGAGGGTTAATGAGAGTTAGGAAGTGCCCGGCTTAGAAGCTTCGAACGACCTAGGGTTTAGCAGTTTGGACATGAATCGCACGACTTAACTCAGTGAACGACTTAACAACTTAACATTCAAACCCTGAACGACATAAGGGACTGCGACCCAAATGACTTGCGACTTATCTTGCCAGAATAGCACATGATTTAAAGCAGAACGACTTAAAGAATAAACACGACCTAATTTAACTCGCAGCGTAGCCTTAACTCGTAGGAATATGACTGATGAATTGCTAGAAATTGACAGAACTTGATTGAATTTCGAACTTGAACTGCCAGAATGAACTGCTTGAACTTTTTGCACGCTTTTACAGATTGTATTAACTTTTAAGCTAACAACTTATTAAATACAACATTTTCAAAAAACTAGGGCGAAATATACTGCCATTGACTGCCCACATCGAGTGACAGATTAGTCGATAAAGAGTAATCAACTTAAGGGAATTTGTGTGAACGAGATGCTATGAATTAACAAGCTCAAGTGTAGTATTAAAACAAAGCTAAATAAATCAACTAAAGCTGATCTGTTTGCATCAACACTGCACTTGGATTTAAAATAACAAGCCCTGAAACTTTATAATCGACAAACGCGAGTAGTTTAATTCCAGTTATATTTGCTTGTCATTTTATTAGTTTTGCACAACACTTCACACTTTTAGGTAACATGCACCTTCATATTTGAATATCCAGTTCCTTGTGTAGAATGGCTTCTCAACAAACGCAAGAAGAGATAGTAGAGCGGACCGATGAGGTTTTCCCAATAGCTGACCCTTTAGAGAATCCTCCGAAAAGAGTTTCAACTTCATTGAGCCAATGGACTTTCAGCCAACTATGTATTCAATTCGGCATTGCTGAAATGGATGCTCTACTTCCTAGGGTAAATGACACTGCCGATAGGCCGCCTTCTGGCTTCATTGCAGTCAATCGTCAGATGTGTTTGAATGGAGCTATTCCTCCCTTCAATGATTTTCTCAGAACACTCCTCCTTCGACTAACTATTTCTCCATTCCAGTTGCACCCTAATGGCTATGCCATCTTGATGGGGTTGGGCGTACTATTCAGGAGGACGCTTAACCGCCTCCCAAGCTTTGAGATGATATGCTATTTGTGTTCATTCGGGAGGAACAAAGATCACCCTTCGATTACTCTTGTAAGGAGTGCAAGAAGCCGTAAGTTGATTACGGATCTGCCCGAGAGCGCTCATGGGTTTTTAAACGAGTTCTTCTTTGTCCGTTGCCCCCCGGGATTCTACGGTATCTGGAGAGTAGGAAGTAAGACTACCTTTCTCTGTTCTCCTCATTTCTGAGCCTTCCAAAATTCGAGTCGTCAAGTGCTAACTTCATTCTTTACTTTTTCAGCACTTCCTCCTCCCTTCAAAGATTCTAGTCACAAACCAACTTTCGAAAGATTGAATGCCGTAGCTATTGATGAGAGAAGTATTAAGTTCCTGCTGAAGAACGAGTTTTTACAGCAATTCGGACTTTTTCATTCTTCTCGATCCGCTCAATCCCGTGATGCCCCCAGTTCTCAAGTAGAAGCGTCAGATGCCCCAGCCTCCGTAAAGGAATTCACACCAAAGAAACCTATTGTAGAGGCTTCATTAGTGAAATGCTCCAGTTCCGTTGACGGTGAGGGATTATCTGGCAAATCTAAACTTCCCCCAGTTATTAAAGAAGAAGAATTTCCTCAACATTCCGGGAAGGCTGCTGGAGAAGCTGATGAGGGAGCTGGGAAAGAAAGTTCTGGTACAAAGAGTGTAAAGCATGCTGAAGAGAGCACTGCTGATGTGACTCATTCCGTTGGGCACGATGATGATGATGTCTTTGGGGGACTGAGCGACCTTATGGTGACTTCCCAAGAGCTTTTTAAAGATGACACCATCACCTCTAAGCTTGTTTCTCCAACAATCGAAGCGACAACCGTCTTATGATCAATTCCATCAACCCAGGAGTTGACTCCTGTCGCAAAAGACGACATCACTCCTAAGCCGAAGAGTGGTTTGTAGCTTGACGCGCGTAGTTCACACGTCACACACACTTAGGATTTTTGGCAATTATATGCACTTAGCCTCTTTATTCCGAAGATTTCTAAATTTTGTCTCTTCTACAATTTCAGGTTCTCCCATGGGACGCAGCGGCTCATATTATGATGAATTTCAGCGCTATACGAGGCGTGATTCTTCTGATCCCAGGTGCTATCTTCCTACCTCTAGGGATACTGATGAGGAAAGAGCAACTAGGAAAGCTCGCGAGAGGCAGGCTCATGAGGGGCGTTATGGAAGGAGAGATGACCGACATGAAGATGAATCCCACAAAAGAAAATCTCATGACGATAAGGGGAAGAGTCATATAGCCGAAGATTCAAGCAAGCGAGCCAAGCTAAGCGAAAAGTCTTCATCTGAAGTTTCCAAAGTGCCCGCTGCTCCTACCTCTATAGACATCTCCTCTAGCTCTCCTGCCCTTCAAAGAGCTGACATTCAATCAATCATTAATAGGCCTCCTTATCAAGTTGAGAAACCTTCGCCTGCACTCCAAAGCTGATTTCCACATTAGTGTCTAAAAGGAGTACGCTTTGATCTGGACTTGGTTCCAATTGATAAGCAGGCCATGCTGAGAAATTTTGACGCCGTCAAGCTTGATATCGAAAGAATGTCTGGCTGGCAAAAATTAGTTGATGAGCTTCAGAGGGTAAATCGCTTAAATCTCGACGCTATGCTGACCATGGAGAGCGATAAGTCTAAGTGGCAAAAAGTTCTTGACCGGCATGATGCGGAGATGAAGAGCATCACCACCTATAATGAGAAACTTGAGGCTGAAGTCAAGAAGCTTAAAGATGATCTTGCCACTTCTTCCACTTCTTATACACAAAAGGAAGAGGTTCTTCAAAAGCAAGTAAGAGATGCCCACGATAGTCAACGAGATGCTGAGGCTAAACTGGAGGCACGGCAAAAAATCGTGGAAATCTATCGCAATGATGTTGCTCAGCTGCGGGAAAAGACTAGCTCTCAAGATTTGGAGATTGCAATGTTAAAAGCTCAGCTTTCCAAGGCTGAAAAGGAGCGTGACGAGGCCATCGTTGGAAAAGCAGCAGCTGAACAATCACATAAAGCGCTAAGGCCAACATCAGCTCCACTCTATTTGAGTTTTATCTTCATAGCGTCTTGGGACGCCGCAGTCTTTCATTTTTGGGCCCAACGTATGAGGTTACCCTAGCTGAAGTGTGGGAGACAGCGGTTTATATGCTTAGGGGCGCTGGCTACACCGAGGAGGATCTTGAGGCTTATTATCTGGATGATGAGAGTCGTGCTGCCCTTGCCAGAGGGAAAGAACAACTTGCCAAGGAGCGAGCCGAAGCGGTGGAAGGATAGCATCTAGGGAAAGCACCTTTGACCGACCCAAATCGTCCTTCGGCTTCGGTTAACATCGATATTATTGGCTCCAGTTCTCACTCTCCGCCTCCTGCCAAAGCCGAAACTGAAATTACAACTTCCCATACCGAAGAGAAGGCCCAAGAAGACACTGAAGCCCAAGATTTTGAAATTGACCTGATAATGCCAACCTCTCCAGGTAACTTCAATACTGATCCAGCTCAAGTGGACTACTCGTTTGCTTCACATGAGCTCGATGAACTTCTTGCTTATTACTTAAACCCCGAGGTGCCGCTATCTCCTCTGTTTGCGAGAAATACTGATGTTAACTTTTCTTCTTCTATAGTGAAAACAGCAAGTGTTGTACAAGCTTCGCCTCCTCCAACTGTTGCCCCTCTGCCTCTTCAAGTTACTCCTTTTTCTGCTTCTCAACCGGGGTCACAAGAAGAACAAATAGGAGCTCTTCAAGGCTTAGATGACCCGGTCGCTGCACAAGAGCAGAAGACTGAAGAACTTGAGGAGGGTGAGAAGACCCCGGAGAAATTCACCGCCGATGATACAAAGCTGATTGATCTTATCACTCCGAGTAGCGAATCTTCTTCAAAGAAGAGGGGAAAGCGTGGAATTTCAAAGAAGAAGAAGAAGGGCACTTCTGCTGGCGATGAGAAAGCGGAAAAGCACCCAATTGTACCTCTTTCGCCTTCTTCCCCGACTCGTTCAAGCCGACTCAAGAAGCTAACCATTAGGCCAGGCGTGAGGGCTCCAAAGGCGGCGGGAAGAAGAAGTAATGGGTCTAGATTTATCCTTCTTGTATTGCTTTTTTGCTTTTTGCTTGTATTTAAAGACTTGTATCGACCGGAGATTGTGCGGGTACCGGCCCCCGCTTTTTGAAACCTGAACATATGTACAAATCTTTTATAGTATGGAATAAAATGACTCTTTTTTACTTATACGATCTTTTGACTGTATTTGCGAATGCATTTATTCCTTATTTTCACACAAGTTTCTTTATTTTCCTTATATGATATTGCAGTAAGATCGTGGTATGTTGCTTGAGCATTGCTTTTATTAATGCAACTATATTATATTGCCCCCATATCACGGCTCATTGCAATCTTCTTCATTTTGAGAAAACTCGTACTCTTACTTTGGAGAAGAATTTTTCCATTTTGAGGAAATATTATTCTACTCTAGTAGAGTGTGCTTTGTATTGGAGAAGTTTTCTTTCCTTCTCGAAAAAAATTTTTACACTTCAACTTTCGAAGATGGTCACTTTTATTTTTGAGAAGTGGATTCCCTTACACGGTGAAGCAGGCCTCCGAAGAGGGCTTTGATTTGTTTGCCAGAAATTTACTTTTCCCGGTTAAATGGATCCACGAGGCGGACGCAAGATACCTAATTGAATGTTCGTTTGTACGGACGATCACAATTTGGTGGCAAGGGCCCGGTGCCTTCATCTTGGAAAGGTGCCCCTTCGGTGGTTCCATCTACCTTTTTGTTTGAGAAAAGCATTTCATTTTTGGGCATGCCTCGTTAGAGGGCCTTTTTGTTTGTGCCTCCAAAGAGGGCTTTTGTGCCTCCGAAGAGGGCTTTTTTGTGCCTCCGAAGAGGGCTTTTTTGGATCTTGAATCACCTGCAAAAGTCCTGGAATTCTTCGCCTTCGAATTGGGTACCATTGTCTGTGATTATCTTCTGAGGCACACCATACCTGCAAATGATATTTTTAGTCACAAAGTTTGTCATCTTTTTAGAGGTAATGGTAGCCAACGGTTCAGATTCAGCCCATTTAGTGAAATAATCAACAGCAACAATAGCATATTTGATTCCGGACTAGGCAACCGGCAAAGGCCCAATGAGATCTATCCCCCAAATGGTGAATGGCCATGGACTGACCATCTGTGTCAGCTCGGTGGAAGGTGATCTCGGGATTTTTGCAAATCTCTGGCATCTGTCGCGCTTTCGGGAGTAGCCAGTAGCGTCTCGATTAATATCTGGCCAAAAATACCCATAACGGAGAATTTTCTTTGCTAGAGTTTGGCCACCTGAATGATCCCCACACTCTCCTCCATGCACCTCAGCTAAAATTGTCTTAGCTTCTTCCTTGGTTACACATCGGAGTAATGGCATCGAGAATCCCCGTCTGTACAACCGGCCGTCTTGAATTACATATCTCGAGGCTTTTCTTAACAGTTTCTGGCGCTCTTTTGAGTTTTCTGGCAGGGAGCCGTTGAGTAGATATTCCTTGATCGGGGTCATCCACGACTCCTGCTCTTGAGATACAACCATAATCCAGTCAATATCCATCTCATCGGTACTTGGAGCTGACAAGACTTCCACAGGGACCAATCCCAATAATTGAGCTTCGCCAGAGCTTGAATATTTTGCGAGAGAATCTGTCTTCATGTTCTCTTCCCGGGGTATATGGCTTATTGTATAATGATCAAAATCATCAAGAAGCTCCCAGGCCTTTGACAAGTAAGCGGGCAGATTTCTTCCTTTAGTTTGAAACTCTTTCTTGACTTGGCATACAATAAGCTGGGAATCACTGAAGATCTGCAATACGTTGATGTTCAGTTCTTTAGCAATCTTCAAGCCGGCAACAAGAGCTTCATATTCTGCTTCATTATTTTTCGAAGGAAATTCTAATTTCAAATGATAGCACAATGACCGCCCTTCGAGGGTTTCAAGCACAACCCCAGCTCCGGAACAATAGTCATTTCTTGCACCATCAACATATAATTTCCATCGGATCGGGATGTCATTAGTCACCTCTTCCTCACTGTCACCTTTATCTGTTTATTCTGCAATGAAGTCCGCTAAAGCTTGTCCGTTGATTGCTCTTCGGGGATGGTAGGTGATATCATATTGGCTGAGTTCAATATTCCACTTCAGAAGACGACCCGAAGTTTCAGGGCGAAATAGGACTTGTTTTAGAGGTTAATCAGTGAGGACTTTAATAGGATGAGCTTGGAAATATGGCCTCAACTTTCTGGACGTAATCAACAGACAATAGGCGAGCTTTTCTAGCTTTGAATAATTCATCTTTGCCCCAGTGAATCTTTTGCTGATGTAGTAAACCGAGCGCTGAACTTTTGCGGCTTCCCGTACCAATGCTGCACTAAGAGCATTAGATGAAACCGCTAAATATATGAAAAGATCTTCACCATCGCTGGGCTTAGAAAGTATTGGAGGCGTTTCCATGTGACGAATCAGTTCATCAAAAGCTTTCTGACATTCAGGAGTCCACTCAAAGTTTTTCTTTCTTTTCTTTAGAGCGTCAAAGAAGGGAATGCATTTATCAGTAGCCTTGGAAATAAACCGACTCAAAGCAGCGACTTTCCTGTTGAAGCTTTGCAATTCCCTCTTTGTCCTAGGGGCTTTGACTTCTCTTAAAGCAGTAATCTGAGCAGGATTAGATTCGTTGCCCCTAGCACTCACAATGAAACCCAAGAATTTTCCGGACTCTACCCCGAATGAACATTTCAGAGGATTTAGCTTCATCCCATACTTTCGGAGGACCACGAACATTTCTACCAAATGATCCATGTGGTCTACTGCCTTTTTCGATTTCACCAACATATCATCAACATATACTTCCATAGTCTTGCCAATTTGGGGTTTGAACCTGGCATTAACAAGTCTTTGATAAGTTGCCCCCGCGTTCTTTAGTCCGAAGGGCATGACTCTATAGCAGTAAAGACCAACATCAGTGATGAAGCTCGTTTCCTCCTGGTCTGGCTCATGCATCATGATTTGATTATATCCTAAGTAAGCATCCATAAAAGACAATAATTCATGCTTGGCTGTTCCATCCACCAACTGATCAATCCTGGGTAACGGGAAACAGTCCTTGGGGCATGCCTTGTTTAAGTCTGAAAATTCGATGCATACTCTCCACTTTCCCTTTGCTTTTTTAACCAACACCGGATTAGAAACCCAATTCGGATAAGTGGATTCTCTGATGAAGCCATTTTCCATGAGTTAATCTACTTCTTCTTTTAATGCTGCCGACCTTTCAGGACCCTGGGTTCTTCTTTTCTGCTTTACGGGTGTGAATTTTAGATCAATATTCAAAGCATGCACGGCGATTTCTGGAGATATTCCACACATGTCGGCATGACTCCAAGCGATTACATCCAGGTTTGCTTTCAAGAATGATATCAACATATTTCGAACCGTCAAACCAAGTTGTGAACCCACATTCAGCACCTTGTTTGGATCATTCAGGTCAACAGGTATTGGCGCCGTCACTTCCACCGGCACCACTCTACTCTCCCCTTCACTGGCTTTTCTAGGATCAATCTCTTTTCGTGCACCACTATGCCCACCAGTGCAGGGTCCACCCCGTAATTACTATAAGATGGGCTCCTTGATGCGGAGCGGAGCTGCCGCACCCTTACCCATTTCTCTCTTCTTTGCCTCCCGTAACTCTATGAGATAGCATTCTCGCCCGGCATTTTGGTCCCCCTTCACAACACCGACGCCATTATCAGTGGGGAACTTCATAGTCAGGCACCATGGGGCGAGAATGGCTTTGAATGAAGCAAGAGCCGGTCGACCCAAGAAGGCATTGTAAGCGGAGAATTTATCAACAATCACAAAATTTTGTTTTCGGACCACCTTCTTTTCCCCTTCTCCAAGCTTTACAAATAAGTCAATAGTCCCAATAGGCTGTTTTCGTTCTCCAGTGAACCCAACAAATTTCTGTGAGGAAGCTTGGACATCAGCCATGGGAATTTTCATTTGAGCAAATGTCTTTCTGAAGAGGACATTGCAAGAGGCGCCACAGTCAACAAGCACCCTTCTTACAATGGCTGGTCCGATGCCTGCAGATATCACCAAGGGATCCATGGTGGGTGCTTCAACACCAACAGAGTCTCTAGCTCGAAATATGATGTCATCGTTAAAAGTTCTCTGCTGTTTTAAAGGTGCAGCATCTTCCAAGACAAAAACACTTCCTTCTGTCGGGACATATCTCAAAGCGTGAGCATATCTTTCCATCTCACCCCCAACTTCTTCCCGTTGGGTAAGGACCCCCTATGATAACATTAATGACAGGACTATCAGATTCCTGCACTGTAGTCCTCTCACCTGAGCCGGATTGATGAGCAGGAACTTGTTGCCCCTGAGTAGATGAGGTTGGGTCACTTCTGTTTCTCTTCACATATTGTTGTAGTTTATTCTGTCTCAATAGCTCTTCAATCAAATTCTTTAAATGGCGACATTCATTAGTGTCATGTCTAGGTTGATTGTGGAACCGACAGAATCTCCCATTACGTGCAACATTTTTCCCAGGCTTCATCTCAGGTGGTTTGGGGTATTCAACAGTATCTTTGGTTGCAAAAAAGATATTTTCTAGAGTATCAGTTAAGGGAGTAAAATATGAAGGTTTAAAGTGGCGATTTTTCTTGGCATTTTTCTGCTTTTTTCCACCGTCATTCTCCCTCTTTTGGCCACCAGATTCTTTTTTGTTAGAAGCAACATTGTTATTCTCAACTTCAGTCACGACTACTTTTGCCGGCACAGGAAGGCTTTCTAAGCACATAAATTCATCGGCCTTCTTGTAGAACTTCTCAAGTGAATTTGGATCTTTCATCTTTATCCATTTTCCGAATTCACTTGATTTGTCAATAGCTCGCATCAAGTAAGTCAGAATCATCCGAGGCTCTGCGTTGTCAACTTCGGCCAAGGCTATATTAAAGCGGTTTAAGAAAGATTTGATAGACTCTCCGAGGCTTTGTTCGAGACTGGATAGTGACATTATGTCCTTGGCCTTCGAAGCATATAACCTGAACTGATCTTTGAACTTCCGAGTCAGGTCGGAGTACTGATCCACAGATCGAACTGGTAGCTTTGTGAACCAGAGCAGGGCCACTCCCTCCAAGCACACAGGAAAGTATCAGCACTTGATCTCATCTGTTGCTCTGGCACCTGTCATATGCTAGTCATACTTGTATAAGAACTGTTTAGGATCACTTGTCCCCCGATAAGCTGGAATAGTGGGGGGAACAAACTTCTTTGGAAATTCAGCCTTGAGAATTCTTTCAGTAAAAGGAGTCTTGCTTGGAGCAAACCCCCAGTCACTTTTATATTCCTCCCTTTGCATGCTTTCCTTCATAATTTGTCGAATCATTCCCGAGAGGTACTCCTCATCGTTTAGAGGCCTCGTAGGACAGACGTCGGCTACTTTTTCAGAAGTTTGCCTGGACAAACGTTCACGAAGAGTTGGCTGCGGCCTTGAACCTCCAGCTTGGGGAGGTGCCCCTTCGGCGATGCCAGTTGCCCTCTGAGGAATACTTTTCCCTTAGGAATCATGAACATCTTCAGCAAAGGTTTCTTCATTATTTCATGGTTGCTGGTTAACTCCAAGCAAAGCATTCAACCTGTCCAACATCAAAGTGTTCTGGGCTTCCATTTGTTGATACAACCCAGACAGTGCAGCATCCAATTCGGCCCTTGTGATTCCAACACTAGGAGCCACTTGATTTGATGCGGGAGAAGTGGCGGTGTTGTCATAAGCATTTCCAGATCTAGTAGATCTACTCTTTCTTTCAGGAGCCATAATTTCGGATAGACTTCTTGTTTTTAGGGAGAGTCTTTCAAAATATCTTTATGTAGAAATGATGAGAGCACTCCTGAGTTCAATTCTCAGTGAAAGCACCAAAAATGTTGACGCTAAAAGTGCATGCTAACACCCCGGTGTGAGTTGTGATATAGTGAAAGCACCGCCCGTTGGTACGGGAACTAAAAGCAAGCAGAAAATAGCAAAGAGACAACAGTTTTTATAGTGGTACGGCTCAAAGTCAAGCCTATGTCCACTTAATTTCTTCTATTATCGACTTGATTACAAGTTTCACAATAATTCTTCAATTAAAACATCATTAAAGAAAATCGTTATAATTTTGATGTAGAAAATCTCCTTGAATTCATGTTAAATGAACTTGATCTTTTCCAAGGATCCTTGAAGTGTCTTTGACGTCTGAAGTGTTGTAGAAGTTGTGAAAACAGCAGAGTCTTGGCGTTCGAAAAAGGTCCAAAAGTCCCCCGTCAAAGTGGAGTAGGTGGAGTATTTATAGGGGAGTTTCGGAGTTAGGTCGTGTGAGGTCATAGGTCGTGAGCGACCTAGGGAGTTGCGACCTAAGAGTGATCCCGAAGTAGCATAAGTCGTTCGCGATTTAGTGGATCCATCCTGAACGAGATATATGCTGTGAGCGACTTAGTATGTGTGGCACAGGAGTTATCTCGGCTTGCTTAGGTCGTGGGTAACCTAATGGAAAAGGCAGTGTGCATGCGGCTTTACTCTAAAGCTTGCTAAGACGTTAGGTCGTTGAGACGCTAGGTCGCTAGGTCGTTGAGATGCTTTGTGCTTTAGGTCGCCAGGTCGTGCTATGTTGAGCCGCTTTATGCTTTATGTCGCTAGGTCGTGCCGTGTTGAGCCGCTTTGTGCTTTAGGTCGTTAGGTCGTTTATGCCTTTAGGTAGTTAAGTCGCTTATTCCCTTAGGTCGTTGAGTCATGAATAAAGAGGTGTTAACACGTAGCTTTTGGCATAGTCGAAAGGATTGTCTGACTGCCCTTCTACTGCTGCCGAAGATTGAGCTTCTTTTTGTCTTGCTTTGTTCCTTTCGAGTTCGTTGGAAGGTATGTTGCTTGATTGCTCTTAACTGTGTCGAAAGTTTTCGCTTGATGCCTTTCGACTTCATCGGAATGTGGTCGGTTGATCACTTTCGGCTCCATTGAATGGTATATAGATGCGCTGATCACTTTCGACTCCATCGAAAGGTGTATAGGTGTGCTCTTCACTTAGATGCTAGTGTGCCATGTAAGTTGGAATGGTGTTGGTCTTCGGTGCTATCAAAACGTATGCTCTTAGGGTTTCGAATGAGTCAAAACACCTTAAAGGCTTTGCAGTAAAAGGTTCCCTTTGAAAGAATCCTCCTTGGTTAGGGCGGAACCATATTCTTTGGTATTAGCGATGTATTCTTTCCTTTATAGGTGAGGACGGCTCTAACCAATTCGAAATGCTAATATATGCTTTCGAAAGGGATGTTTTTGTTGAATGTTCTTCTAATGAATGTGAATGGAGACGAAACCAATCGTTTCGAATGGTTTTGCGCATGTGCAGAAAGTATGCTATCTTTTTCCTTCGACGAGTATCCCATAACCTTATTGAAAGCTCTTTTCTTATCCAAAACTCTGCTGAAACATCCTTTTGACCTCTTCGAAGGGTTCCACTGGCATTATTTTCTCCCTGTTAAAAGTTTTATCTTATGCTTAGATAGACCGCCCTAATGCCTTCTGATCTTCATCAATGCTTTTGCTCCTTCTTTCATACTTTCATTCTTGAGAATATTTTATGGATATGTTTAGCTCCCGTAATATGAAAGAAGCTTTTGTTCTTTAGGAAAAAAATTCCAAAGAATTCTTTTTTTGTTTCCTGCAAAACAGATAATAACTTTTATAAGAATCATAACCTTATTATGGGAACTTAATGGATAACTTCAAACTTATGAAGCTAACGTTCAAAATGTTATTTGATGACATTTTTATAAAAAAGCATTCTAAATAATTCATGATCAAAGCCTCTTTTGATTTACAAATATTAGGGATATGGAACAATATCATCTGGTTAGCAGGTATCGGCTTAAGTAGACGAACCTTTCAAGAGAACTATTATTCACTCCAAATTTCCCTTTCTTGAATTAAATTTCCTTCAGCCATTAGGTATTTGTTTCTTGCTTTAGATGGTTTTTACCTTGTGTCTTCACTATAATCCATTTTCATCCCTTAACCTTTGACAAAAGCCCATCTAATATTTGGAAAATCTTGTATCGAATACCAATTCAGAAATTTGTGGAAAATTCACAATTCATTATAGAAATTCAATAAAGGGATCAAAAGCTCATAAACTAGAAGTTTAATAAGAAACCAGTATGAATATTTAATAAGGAAATCAAGAGTGCGAAATCCATAAATAATCATAAATCCAATAAGGAAATCTAGAATTTGCAAAATCAGAAATTCAATAAGAAATCTACAAAAATCCAATAAGGGAATCATAAACATGAAATTCACAAATCAACATAAAAGTCAAATAGAAAATCTAGAATTCACAAAAATAGAAATCCAATAAGAGATCATCAAAAATTCAATAATGAAATCAAAAATATAAAATCCACAAATCATCATTAAAATAAATAAGGAAATCTAGAATTCACAAAATTAGAAACCCAATAAGAAATCATCAAAAATTCAATGAGGAAACCAAGAATATGAATTTGAAAATATCATACAAACTAATAAGGGAATCTAGAATTCATAAAATCTACATGAAATCTTCATGGAAAGGAACAAAGAAATTGAAAATTCATAAAGTCAAGAATTTAGTCAATGATTTTCCAGGATCTCATCTCTCGAACAAACTGCACAAATTTTTATTAATACTAATATAAAGTCATAAATTTAATAAGAAGCTTATATTTCATCATGGAATTTAATGAAGAAGTCAAGAAATCTGGTATTCAAAAAAATCATCATGAAAAGAAACGTGGGAATTGAAATTCACAAAACCGGGAATTCAACCAAACTCTTGTCAGGATTTCATCTGGCGAATAAGCCATTCAAAATTTCACTAAATATAAATATAAAGTCATAGAACTTTCTGGTAATGGTAAACTTGGTGGGTTCAAGCAAAAGATCCCTAAGCCTATTTGGCCTTAATACTAAAATACCATGCCGAAGTTTTATCTAAAATTTATGCCTCGAATAGCGATGGGGTTTCTCGTTATTAATAGGAAAGTATCCTATTAATAGATATGTAATTTTTAAAGTGCCTACAAGTTATCAGTATTATTATTATGTTGGAGCCGCGTAGTTTCGTAAAGCCATGCAGTCGAAATAGTAGTTTCGTAGTACCATTCAGTCATTTGAAGTAGTACTTTCGTAGGACCAGTCAGCCATTCAGGAGGTAGTTTCACTTGGTTGTCTAGCTTTTCAATCGTTCAACCGTTCAGCAGGTAGTTCTATTCAGTTGGCTGGTCGTTCAGTAGTGCAAGCTCCGTTTGACTAGTTGGTCATTCAGCAGTGCAAGTTTCGTCCTACTACTTGGCCGTTCAGCAGTGCAATGGTCCAAATTACATATTAATATGTGTGTGTGTGTGTGTGTGTGTGTGTAATATATAGACTCTTCTATCTTAAAGGGTCGCCATATTTCTAGGGATTTAGATGTGGTTTATTTGATTTATTCTTCAAAAGAAGTCATTCTATCTTCATAGCCAAAGATTTGTTATTTATTACATTCCTTTAGCTTTCGTATTTATCTTTGCTTTATATCTCATGTCATGGATTTCTTTATCCATTTTCTTGTCTCATGCCTCCTTTCTGAATGTGAGTTTCCTAATTCCTTGTTGTGAGAACTGTCTTTCTGGTTTTGGACGTACTGAAATTTGTTATCTCATATATTGTCCTTTTTTATTATGATTTTGACTCTGTCTGTTTTCGATTATGGCATTGGACATCTTAATCCTTTTGGCTTTGTTAGTACCCCTCTCTTGGGTTTCATCTTTGTCTTAGATGGTGGATAGATTTCTTTCTTCAACCATTTGTTCTCTCAGGTTTTGACATTTGCGTCGAGTTGTGGACCTCTTTGTCCTTCTCCATCTTTTTGGCACCTCTTCCAGACTTCACTTGGTTCTAAGGGATGTAGTATATGTTGAGTTGACCTTCCTCTAAAATGCTTCTAATGGGTGCTTATCTTGACCCTCCCCTTAAGAGGTGATTTGGACGTTAAGGGTTTCTTGATTTTGTGGGAGTTTCACCTGACCCTTCCCCTAAGAGGTGATATGGACGTTAGGGGTTTTGACCCTCCCTCCAGGAGGTGCTACCGATGATCGTCGTAGGCTTTTTAGAGGTTTTGACACTCCCTCTATGAGGTGCCTTTGGTTAGAACTTAAAAGGATTTGACCCTTTCTCCTAAAGGTGCATTTAGTAAAAGCTTATTTAGTGGGTTTGACCCTCTCTCTGTGAGGTGCCTTTGGTAAGGTATTAAGAGGATTTAACCGTTCCTCCCCGAGGTGCCTTTGGTAAGGGCTTATTTAGAGGTTTTGATCCTCCCTCTAAGAGGTTCCTTTGGTGAAGGCTATTTTTTTTTTCTCATAATGGAAATAAATATCTCAAATAAAAGATTAGGAGATCATGATCATGAACCTACAATTTTTTAAGCGAGTATGGGACTTCCTAGTTTGGGTTTTCGTCAATGAACTTTCGACAACTTTAGAATTTTTATGAGAAAGTATGAATAGGCTTCTCCTTGCCAATTTCGTTTAGAAAATTTTGAAATAATAAGATTGCTTAGCTAAATATCCTTTGTGTGCATTCGGTAATGCTATTTAATATTTTTGGAAGATTGCACAAATTAGCTTTCGATATATATATATATATATATATATATATATATATATATATATATATTCATCCTCTTCTAGTTGTGGGCTTACCGAAAATAGCTTTTTTATGAAAATATGGTAGGGAAATTTCTTCGGAAATAATTTTTCAAAAATAAAGTTGGTGTACATAGGTTTTTTCCTTTGGATCTATTACCATATCCTGGAGGCACCGCTTTAGTAACGGAGTAGTCCATATGTAAGATTTCATCAAATATTGATGAAGGACCAACAACGGTAGGTTTCATGAAAGCGAGCCTTTGTATTGTGTTGATTGAAACATTGGTAGTTATTTCGTTTCACACATCCGAGCTGTCTTTCCCAGGTAGCCGGAAATTTGTTGTGCTCTAAGAGTCTATTGAATACTATGGACTGATTTTGTTTTTATCTATGATGACACTCGAATTTTGAATTAGTACATAACCAATTTTCAACACAAATCAACGTACAAATCAAAGTACGAATCAAGTTAAAAAGTTAAAAAAAAGAGAATTCATGGTTGAACTGATGTTGCAAAGCTTTATGATTTGATAGGAGCCTGTATTGTGAAGTTGCTAAGTTGCTTTCTTCAAAAGTTTTCTTTGTATCTCTTTAATGAACTCCTGTAAGGTTCCTAACATGATCATATTCTGAATTATCCCAGCGAATGCGCGGCACTCATCGATCTTATGTTTATTTGCTTTGTGATAATCACAATAACTTTCCTTTTTTCTGGATACTGGCTAGCTTCCCATTTTATGAGTAGTTGAAAAACTTCCATCATCTTTTGTTGCAGTGAAAATATGAGAAATAGGTTGATATAAGGCTATATAGTTAGACTCTGGAATTCTTTTCCAGTTTCTTTCACCGTTTTTTGACTTTTGGTCGGAATACTTAAGATTAGACTTTCTTCTTCTATGTCCTGTCTCGATCTTTTCTTGTTATGGCTCATCTCCTCTAAACGAATAAATTTGTTTGCTTAGAAATAGAAGTATCTAAGATCCTTGCATCCATTAATATAAAGGTTCTTCCAGAAAGGAGTTTATTCAGTTAGACCCGACCAATTCGCAATTAGCTTGTCTTTATCGGTAGCACCTTCTACTTTTAATGCTTTTGCATTAAACCTTCTTAAGTATTCATCGAGTGGTTCTGTCGATCTTTATTTGATGGTCGCTATCAAGCTAAAATCTATAGTTGGATTTTTGAATGCATAAAATTGTGTCATAAATCCATAAGAGAATTGTTCCCAAGAACGGATAGTTTTAGTTGGTATTCTTGTACTATTTGAAAGATGCTCCTTGAAAAATAGTTGGGAAAAGTTTGCGGCGAAATGCCCCAGGGGCATTATATAAGTTCATCCAGTTTTCAAAAGTTACTAAGTGATCCCAGGGGTCAGAGGTTCCATCATATGTTAGTGAGGGAATTTTTAATGTGAGAAGGGATGCTGATTTCCATTATTTCTTCTATAAAAGGAGTCTTTTGCAGGATAACATATTTCTTTAGGCCAAACATTTCTTTCTCTTTAAGCATACCCATTATTGTTAGGTGTAGGATGTCTTCTTGATCGGATTCGTCTTTGTGGTAGCTTTTTCTGTCTCTTCGGATCGAACTGTTTGATTGCTCAAGGGACCTCTTAGTTTGACTTTCTTGGTTTAACTCTTCATTTTTTTCTCATTTGGAGATTGCGCTTCATCTTCCCCTCCATAATCCTTAATGATTCTTGAGATGGATCTCTTTCAAGAAATTATTGCATTGATATTATTTGTTGTTGTAGATTGTGGAATTTAATCTCATTGTTTTTCAATCTTATAAGGATTGAAGGCTTCTCAATTTCCATATTCTCTGAGTTAAAGTTTGGGACTGTGCTATCTTCTATAGTTAATTGTATAGCAGCTTCTTCATTTGGACTGTCGTTATTATTCCTTCCTCTTACCATTTTCTTCTTTTTGAATGAGGAATTCTATTCAATTAATCTATGATGAAAGTTATAAGGGATCGGAGGTTCAAGCCCTATTTCTAGCGCCAAAAATGTTAACAAGAAAACTTGTCAACACCTTAAAATAGGGATTGATGTATGAGCGATACTTTTGAAACCTCCTTTCGAACGAATGAACGTAGCCAACACTTCTCAGATAGGTGAAGGTGGTCGAAAACACCTCTTTAGTACCTTTCGACGCAGTCGAAAGGATAGTTCTTCTTTTAGAAAATCCTTTCAAACTGATGGTACGAAACCCTGTCGGAACCACATTTCGATGCAGACAAGATGGTCAAAGTTATAAACTAATGGTTTATGGAAATAATTGACCTAGAAGGGTTTCCACCTTGTCGAAAGGTTAGGCACTTGTTATCTAATGGATTTGAGCTAAAACTCAAAGAATGTGTTATTACTAAGGGCATCGACATAGTCGAAAGGAACCTTTCGTCCAGGCTGACTTCAGATGCTTATAATTGCGTGTAAATGAGATACTAAAATAGCCATATAATCAGAATTATTATCCTCTCTCTTTTATTGATCAAAGATGAACAAACTGGACAAATCCCTAATTCAATTTGCAAATTAGGGCTACAAGCTTTTATAAAATACAAGTGAGAAGTGAAAGAAATCGGATCACATCAAATTGACCTATACGTTCTTATTTATAGGTGCAAGTTAGCACCTTTCGACCCCATGCTTTCGACATGGTCGGAAGGTTTTTTTTCCATTTGCGTGCCACTCTTGATTTGTAGCTTTTGACATAGTCGAAAGGGTTGTTTGACTGCCCTTCTGCTGCTGAAGATTGAGCTTCTTTCTGTCTTGCTTTGTTCTTTTCAACTTCGTCGAAAGGTTTGTTTCTTGCTTGCTCTTAACTTTTTCGAAAGATTTTTTTTGATGCCTTTCGACTTCATCGGAAGGTAGATCGGTTGATCACTTTCGACTCCATCGAACGGTGTATAGACATGATGATCACTTTCGAGTCCATCGAAAGATGTATAGATATGCTCTTCACTTAGATGCTTGTGTACAATGTAAGTTGGAATAGTGTTGGCCTTCGATGCTATCAAAACGTATTCTCTTAAGGTTTCAAATGATTCGAAACACCTTAAAGGCTTTGTTGTAAAAGGTTCCCTTCGAAAGAACCCTCCTTGGCTGGTGCAGAACCATATTCTTTGGTGTTAGCGGATGTATAATCTTTCTTTTATAGATGAGAATGGCTCTAACCAATTCGAAAGGCTAATACACGCTTTCGAAAGGGCTGCTTTTGCTGAATATTATTCTGAATGTAAATGGAGACGAAACCAATCGTTTCGAATGGTTTGGCATATGTGCAGAAAGTATGCTATCTATTTCCTTCGAAAGGTAGCCCTCGACGCTGTCGAAAGCTCTTTGCTTATCCGAAACTCTATTGAAACATCCTTCTGACCTCTTCGAAGGGTGTTTCTGGCGCTATTCTCTTCTTGTTAAAAGCTTTATCTTATGTTTAAATAGACCACCCTAATGCCTTCTGATCTTCATCAATGCTTTTGCTCCTTCTTTCATACTTTCATTCTTGAGAGTATTTTTTGGATAACAATTTTGTTAATTGATGTTAGCAAGTTTAAAAGAGTTGTTGAAAATGATATTTACATTGAATTATGAAGTAAAAATTCTAGAGAGAACTATCTGGGAAAAAGTTCCGTTTTATTTGAAATACGTTAATATTAAATTGAAAAAATTCTAAAACTTGAAAAGTATTCAAATTATCTATGAAATGAGAATTTAGAAAAAAGAATTAGGAAAACCAATTATTTAAGACGATAAATTTTGTAATTAGAAAAAATATTTTTTGAGTTTGGTAAATAAATTTCAAGTAGAAATGAAGTTATGGAGTATCATTTATTGATATCTTTGAATGCTAATTAATAAGTTAAGTATTTGGTGATTAAAGATGATCGTGGTATTTTCTTTATAAGTATAAGAAAATTTGTTTAAGAATCAATGTGATAATTTTATATAGCTTTTGGTGTTGAGAATTATAGGATTTCTTCATGCCATAGAGATTACTCCGAAGCATCTTGGAAATTCTAACATATGTGGAATACATTTTGATTGTTTGTAAAAGTTTTGAAATTTTCCAAATGAGTTCATTAGAAACTCAAAGTCCATGTTTATAAACATAATGCGAGCAAGATGAATTTGAGTTTTGGAGTAAAGCCAACGATGAAAGGTCTAATCATTTATTTTGTGTTACTTTATTTGATACTTGACAGGTCGATGCAGATCTCTATATGTGTTGACTCGAGATAGTAAAGATAGAGTAGTGTAGAATTTGTTTTAATGGTTGTTTGTTTTGTATTTTAATCAAATTACGAATGTTGTAGTTAACCCAAGAGTTATTAGCATTGTTATAATTTTTCCTTAAGGGAAATTGCGAGGATGCAATTTTCTTAATGGGGAAGTCTACAACAACTTATGGTCGAGAAACAATAAATTAATATTAAGTAATGAAAATTAATTAAATAAATGAGTTTGAATTAATAAATGCGGAACTATGGAAATGATTTGGAAATTTGATGGATATGTTTTATTAAGATGAAAATAATATTGATTTGGTAATTTGTTTGGTTATTTTGAAATATAAAAATATAAATTAATCAATTGGCATTAAATGAATTTATTGGAAATAAATAGGTTTGAAATTTATTTGATGATAAAAAGTATTTTTATTAAAGGAAATTGAATTTAATTAAAGAACGGATTTAAATAGAAATGATTAAATTAAATTAAATTAAATTATGTTAAAATAATTTTGCAAAATTGTAAATAGTATTTGGATGTTAAGGGAAAAATATATGAATTTTCTAGATAATTATTGACATGATACATGGAGATGGATTTCATGAAATGCAAAGGAAAAGAAAGACAAGGAATTGAGTTAGTTAGCAAACCCAAGCCTAAACTCTTACAAGACCCAAAATCCAAATTCTTGTTTATGAAAATGAGATCTAGAGTTTTCTTTCTTAGGATGTTTCACCTCTCTTTGTAAGTATAACCTAAATGATCATTTAATACCCTTTAGAAATCAAAAACTTACCTACATTCTACCACTCTAAGAATTAGAATAAATTCAAATACAATACTATAAATTCCTATAATCAAATTCATGCTTCTCGACACTCCTTTAAGCCAATTAGCATTTTAAAATTCAAGCTTAATCATCAAATTGTAGAAGTTGGTGAAGTATAGTGAAGTGCAAATAAGGAAAGACGAAGTAAAGCTTCCGAGCGAGAACTTTAATCACGAGTCTATGTTTAAACCATATAATTCCATATATACATTGAATTGGGATAATGTTAGGATGAATATACTTGATAGTGCATTGAAATGGAGGAGATGATAGCAACGAGGAGGAGGAAATGGCCGAAATTAAATCAAAAGATTGAATACAGGCAACTGACTTGTAAAGCAACTGGTCAACTGGTGGTGCTACCAGTTGCATTTCAAGTAACTGTGTTAATATATATATATATATATATATATATATATATTAAATTTTATATAAATTTCTGTTTATTTATTTATTATATATATATATATGTCTTTAAAATTATATGAGAAACATTTTAATGGAAATATAGTTTAAATTTATTGTAAAAGTAATTTAAATATTAAGGGAAACTCCTTTTGATATAAATAATTTCTTAAAAACATTTATGATTTCTAAAAATAATAAAATGGTTTTTAAATACTATTGAGTGATTTCTAAATTTAAAAATCAAGTATTTGGAATATTAAATGATGGATTTATTTATATTTTATGGTTTACAGTAAAAAAAGATTATTTTGGAAGTACATAAATTTATTTCAAAATAGAATTTAATTTACGTAATTTATATTGGTTGTATCTGATTTGTAAAGTGATTTTAGAAGCTTTATAAGTAAAGATTATGAGTTAAACTAGAGTTAACTATCCATTATATTAATAAATATTAATTATGAAATTATACATATATTTCATATTCCACTCTCTTTTTTATTATGGATGTTATGAATGATTTACTTTTTGATATTATTTGATGAATTTATTTTGATATGATTTTATACAATGATGACATCCAATTATATGGTTTTGTTATTTTATTTTACGTGACGAGGAATATGAATAAATGGATTGGTAATGCCGTCTATTATATGACTTTTGGTAATACATCTCTAGTTATTCTTTGGCCTTGTTACATAAAATATTATGGAGAATGGGTGTAGTTTATGAGAAGTGAATAAACGTTTGAGTATCACATGGTGATATGGAACACCGATATAATATTTATTCAGTTACATAGTAAGTGGATGTCACTCATGGCGGGATCGATGATACTAGAATAATACTTACTTAGTTGATGTCATGGTGTTGAGAAAATCCATGGATTTGAGTCAGGTGGGATACCTATATGTGTAGATGCTATCATGTTTACCTATATGATGTATCATGATGTTTACCTATATGTGTAGGTGCTATATGTTTACCTATTTGAGTCAGGTAGCTCACGCTCTAGATCTGTGTCATCTTTATTGGATATTCAAATGCGCAACACAGGGTAGGTTCCCTTATTTTAGTGAGTATTATATGGGGGTAACCCTTAGCTTCTATATTGCATAGGCCAACAGTTCTGTTACCGTAGAGGCAGAAATCGGGTCATGACTGGAAGTACTTGCATTGACGAGCACACTTGTGGTAGGTGTCACAATTAGTGTGGAGGTAATTGAAGAATGTAGGAGCGGATCCGGGTAGATAACCGATATGCTCCCAGAGTAGATAGTTAGCTATCAGTTTCCCATCTGGTTCTAGCAGAGTGATAAACGTGCATATACTATTTATACAGCTCACCTAAGTATTGATATGGGTGGTCAATCCACATATTGAAATATGACTCTACTCTGGACTTCATACCTGTCATACATTTCAAATCCCGTCACCATTTATTTCTTTATGGGGAAAGGAGATTATATATGTGATAAGTTTCTGGAGTACAGTGGGTTCTTATATCATTTATTATATATGGCTTTACTGAAAGGTGGTCTATATATACATACTTTTTATATAATTTTGGCGATGATGTTTTGATTATTTGAGGTGAATATATATTATCAATAGGCAGCCTTATTACTGATAGGTGGCCTATATATGTGTGTGTGTGTGTGTGTGTGTGTGTGTATGTATGTGTGTCTATATATATATATATATATATATATATATATATATATATATATATATATATATATATATTGGTGATGATATTTTGATTATTTGAGGTTAAAGGATATATTTGGGCTATGTTGTTTATTAGCCTAACTATATTTGATGATATCTCAATTATTGACGATTTCTTGACATTGATGATGATTTCAATATGGATGATTCACCAATTAGTCACTAATACTATGATTTGCTACTTGATGTAGTCTATATATGGTTGATGACATTTTGTGCATGCTTTGATAGATGACTTTCATTTTTGAGATGCTTTGAGGTAGTTTCATTATCATTATCATATCCTACATATATTATACATTTATATCAATGTGTTAATCCATTGATTTAGACATAGTCTGATCCGTTTGTTATTTACGTCATACTCGGGTCAGTCAGAGACATTTTAGGTTTAGGGACAAAGAAACCAATTTGTGACCGTTGAGATTAGATGGAGGATAGGAATTTTTTTTGAAAATATTATCCAGCCTTTTGGCCCGGCTATATTCAAACCGGCTGGATAAGTTAAACTAGACAATCAACGAGGAAGACAGCCCAGAGAGATGATTATTAGGCTCAGAGATAAAGCGTAGGCAATGATATGAAGCGACGATCAACCGAGGCTAAGAGATAGACTCTCTAGAATATTCTAAGTATGGAATAATGTCTCCCTTAGGCGAGGGATCGGTGCCTATACCTTTCCCTAGGGGATTGGTACATATCCTCAATTTTTGTCCCAAACTTGGTAAGATCGTTATTGAGTGACAAGAAAAGCTCCATGAGACTACATTTCAAGTTTCAAGTCATTTGGATTTCGTATGCTCAAGTTATGGGCAAATTAGTTCACCTATTAAAATGGATCGGTATAAAAGGGATGGTCCATATTCAGTTTTATGTCAATAGCTCAAAGTCTACAAATGTTATCAATGTGATACTTAAGAGTATAAGCTAAGTAGAACGTGTGGAACACCCTATAGGGATCGCATGGAATTTGAAGCTAGATAGAGGGACCGATACCTATCCCTCTAGAGGGATCGGTAGAAATCTGAATTCAAACAACACTACTTCAAGAAAATGCGATATCCCACAAATCGTATGTCGAAATTGCTCGAAATTTGGGGGCAAGTAGCTAACATCTTGGGGAATCCCTCCTAGGGATCCCAACCCATTTGGATGCGATAATATGATCGGTACCGATTCCTATTGTGGGCCTCGATGGACCTGCAAATTTTGGATAGCCTCGTCTTGGTCTTCTAAACCTTCTACCAAAATTTCAGTCTGATCCGTGCATCTCTACCCCTATAAATACAGCAAGCACGGCATCAGAAAAGGAATCCTACTTTCTCTGTTGAGGCTCTACCATTTTATTCTTCACTTTTATGCTAATGGATTACAGCTAATCCAAACATTCTTGTAATGATAATCAAGTGAAAGATATAAAAATATAAAGTGGAAGTAGGCCAAGATTGCCGAACCACTATAAAATTCTACGTGTTCCTTGATGATTTTTGCTATGTTTTAATTTCATTTTTCATTTAATCTCTACTAGATTCTATTGGATGTTGATGCTTATTTTTCACGTTTCACGTCAACAGAAAATGAGTTCCTTTAATTGCTATTAAAAATTACAAAGCACAATCAGATAGTATGGTCCAGCTCAAGAATGTCTACGTTTAAATTAGATCATTATTAAATTGCCTTGAACATCATACCTGGTTTGCTTTCCTGATCGAAAATTGATTTAGAATTGTAAACAAGCATTTTCAGTGATAGCGTACTGTTACTTGTGTTTAGATCTGGCAAATTGTCGCTTTAATGTTCCGGTGGCAAACGAATGTTAGGATGGAGGGTTGATGGATCGTTTTCAGCAATATACGCACGCTATATGCATTTTTGTATGGATAAAAACTCAAAACTATAAACAACAAAGTAAACACTACCTTAGTGCCTCCTTCAGACAACCCAACATGGATGTTCATCTCTACCCATTGTTCATCGTTTTGCTCTGGATCTCATCAGCATAGAAACCTATCTACATTAAAACCCATTGCCTTATGTGTGTAATCTCTTCAATCCTTGCAATCCCATATTGTTTTGGCTTTTCTTGTTGATTTTATTCTCGAATTTGAAGATGAGAGTGGTAGGAGTTCATATGGTTGTTGGTGGGGTTTGTACGTTGAAAAGTGAAAACATCCAAGGACTTGCAATTTCCTTCTTTCCCCGGATTTAGTTACCACGAAAATTAAGAACATTACCCTCTCCTTTTACTTATTGTTGTGCAGTTCCTCTCTATAAGAGAATTCCTCGGATATGTTATATGTACGCATGTGTTTATGTATGACAGGATGTACAGTGGATTCATGTGTTGTATATTTTTAAGATAGTTGACCTTTTTGTATATATTATTTTCCATATAGTCTTATGTATATTACATATTATATATTATCTCTACGATTAATGGCTATGTGTTCTATAATATTTGTTGCATATTGTATATTGTTCTATGCTGGAGGAACACATGCTTATTATTTTATATTGATATTATGTACGTGTAGGTGAGTTATTTATTCGATTGATGAAATACATACCAGCATGAGCCGTAGGAAAATATTCATTTGTGTAATCCATATAGCCTTATCTATATGTCATCTGACAGTATTATCGATTAATACTCTTGTATTGTACGGTATAGAGGTAAGCTGTCATAATGAGAATGATAAAATAGATAAAATGTAGCTATCAAAATAATAGAAAGCATACCAATACCGCAAACAAGCATAGCGGTGTATCACCTATCCATATTTCTCTACATTGCGAGCCCAACAATTCTAGAAAAAAACATTCAATTTCAAGTTGTGCCTGTCACTGTTAGAAAAATGAGTGCATACTAGGTACTTTTTTAGGATTCTTCATAGATAAATTGTTTTTCCCATGATGTCTCCTTCGTTCTCTCAAACATGGAGTTCTAGAGGGTATTTAACTTCGTTTGATGTTCAATACTTCAACCTTATCGTTACTAAGACAACAGTATATACTATTATTTCACTACTTATTTTGTGTATTCAAGATCAACCTATTAATATACAATTATTTTCTTCTCGGCTATCTTAATTGAATTCTAAGCATGACAGTAAAATTATTCAATCTTATGCCCGACCGCTTTTGTAATTTTTCCAGGTTGCACTTGATGTTTTGGGAAAACAATATATAGATGAATGGAATAAAGCCAGTGTGTAGGCTTCAAGTGCATTTTACCAAAGCTTCATCTCAGTAATTTATATCACATTTTAACTACTTATGGTGTTTTATCAATCAAAAAAGCCTATGTCACAATATTTTTTGGCCAAATATTACGGATGTTGCTTTAAAAATATTGTTTTATCTACTGCTGTTCTGACATCTTTTGTGTAATGCAGTTTCTAATGTTCAAATTTTAATATATTTTAATTTACCTCCGTTTGCCAGAAACTATATCTTCCAATAGTTGATTTTGGTATTTTATAGTTCGTTCTTTTTAATACTGCTTTTACTTGTATTGTTCCATGAAATTGATGGATCATCATGTTATATAATCAACTTCTTTATATATAAATTTTTTATTTTTTTTATAGATGATTATATTTTTGTAATAACTACATAATTAATAGTCTAATTTAATTATTTTCAAGTGAAATATAATCTTAACGACACAACCTAGGATAAACCTTTGATAAGAGGTGAGCGTTCAGTCGGTTCGATTGGTTTTTGAGTTAGAAAATGTTAAACCGAATTTGAGCCAAAAAAATTCAACATTGAACCGAACCAAATTAAATTAATTTCTGTTAATTCGGTCGGTAACCAATTTAACCGAACTAGAAAGATATCTTATTAATCAAATGATTTATTCACTTAAAGGAAAATATAAATTTTTGTTTGGAAAATTTCATTTAATATTTTTTATGTTTATAATAAAATTTGACCTTTTTTAACAAAAAAACTTTGTATTTTATCATTAAACCAATTATTTAAAGTGTGTAATACAATAAATTTGGTTAATACAATAAAAGTTTGGTTAATTCGGTTAAATCGATAACTAAAAAACATATTTTACAAACTGAATTCAAACTAATTTAGTTTCTAAACCGAAGTGAACCGATCGAAATGAACTGGCTCGATCGGTTAATTGGTTCTAACCGAACATATCTCACCCCTACTTTTGATAAAGGTAAATTATTACTTTGAACGTTTTAGAGTTAGTAATATATTGTTATTTTTAGTTTATTAGTTGAAATGCGGACTAAGAATATTCCACAATGATATTTGATCAAACTGCTTAGAAAATGTAGTAGTGTATGAAATTACGTAAGTTCACTTTTCATTGCCATAAATGATGTTTTCTTTTTTCCTACAAAAAGGGCCAAGTGGACAAGCCATGGCTTTTATATAGTTCAGTAGCTGTTGTGCATGAGCATAGTTCCCTTTATTTCCTCTTAATCCAGGCCTTTCAACATTGTCGAAAGGGTCTTTTACCTACCTTTCGCCTTTGTTAAGTCATTAATGTTCATGTTTCCTACTTTCTCCTGAATTGCTTTCAACGTCGTCGAAAGGGCCATAAATGCGCTTTTCTCTTCTTGTTGCTTTGTTGCCATCAAAAGTAACGACATGGGCTTTCGACTCTGCCGGTAGGTTTTTTACTCGCGCTTCGAAGATGTTGCAGTATCAATGGTTTTGATGCTGTAGGTAGTTTCCGAATGCATGTTTGAGGATTAATGCGAACCTTCTCTTGATGTTACTGGCTCCGACCGGTTCGAAAGGCCTAACTATGCTTTCGAAAGGGTTGTTTGGCGCAATTTAAATGAAAGCGAAATCTTTGGTTTCGAAAATTTTGGCAGGCATATGGAAGGTTAATGTTCATTGTCTTCGAAAGGGGTTACGAGCTCGTCCTTGCTTTTTCTATATACACAAATCCATCTGCATTGAAAGGTTGAAAGTGGCGGAAGGGTAACCCCGCTTTCATTTTCATGTCTCGAAAGCTTTTACATTGTTTACCACTTGCGAAGGCGTCTGGTGCATGCGTCTCCTTCGAAAGCCTTCTTAATGCCTTTGAAATGTTTTTTTTTCATGACCTTTGTCGAAACCCATGTCTGCGATTCCAGTAGAGCCTGACATTTTCATTAACCTTCTTTCATATCTTTGTTGTTAAGTGGATTTATGGCTAACATTCTGTTTAGTTGTTTTGGACCCTATAAAGTCTATTGTTATCTTTTACCATTACTATAGTAGATAAAATTTTGAGTGTTGTTTCAGGATTACTCTTATATTTTAATAAAAAGCAGTTTGGTTGTTTATACAGCATGTTCCTAAGTGATGTTGCAATCATCAGTTATATTCTACATTGTAATAGCAAAGATAATATAATTGATCCCAACAATTTCTAATTGTACTTAGCATTGTAATAGCAAAGATAATATAATTGATCCCAACAATTTCTAATTGTACTTAGCATTGAAATCAAGCATAATTTTTACATCTATAGGTCACTATTTGGTTTTTAAAAGCAAGTCTCTACTTATTAATTGTTCACTAATGTATTTCCTTTAATAGCTTCTATAATAACGCAACTAAGATGTTGTTTCCTATATTACAATTATGCGTCTAATTAACTGAGATTAATGAAAAGCTGTAGTACTTTTTTCTTCAAAATACACATACAAACGTCCAGTATTTCAACCGTTGTACAATTGTACTAATATAACATAAAAGAAGAGAAAGAAATTCGAATTTCTACTGCTAATGATTCACAATTCCTTTAACCTTTTTTTTCCCTGTTAAGACTTCCTTTATCCTTTTTTTACTCTAATAATTAGGACTCTATTATACAAGAAATGGGAAAAAAATGACAGTAACTTACTTTGATGCAGTGCATTGGAAAATAGGCAAGGTCTTGGACATGGACATGTCTGACTGGCTTTTTTGGAATAGATTAAAAGAATTGAAGGAGCTCCAAGCCTGAGTAATTTTCACGTTAAACATACCTTTGAAGCAGTTTGATTTTTGACCAAAACTGTTATATAAGCAACATATACCCTTATGCCCTACACGGCAGTCAACAACCAATACATGGCAGAGGACGTCCCTAAACAATTAGGACACAGGGAAAGCAGCTTTCTAAGCCGAACACACATAGCCCTCCAACTCAAAGGATTCGGCTACCACTTTCTAGAAGAGTCCATAGGCAGCAATGGATACTTAGAAAATAGCCATCTTCTCTTACAGTCCAACCCTATGGACAAAAAAACACCTGTACTCATTCACAACGGCAACCCCATATGGGAGACTTCTATTATTTGTTGAGTACATCACTGAAGTCTGGTCCATGCCTGGTCTCTTTGGTGGGACCTTGTTGCTTCTTGGTGCAGCGAGTATTCATGTTGCAAGAAAAATAAACAAGTAGTAGCTTTGTGAGTGATCAGAGGATAAAAAACGGTAACAGACAAGAAAAAGAATGGAACACGAATTGAGAAAAAATAAAGTGAGCAGAGTTTTCAGGGGAAAGAAAGTAACACACAGTAGTGAAAAATGAAGAAATAATTTTATTAGAATTGACATCCAATACATGCATACATTGAGCCTTTATATACATAACCTATATTGACTCAGTCCAACAATCAATTACATAATTTGATTATGCTTGTATTTACTGAATGACATCCCCCTACAAGCAAATCCTGATGCACGTGCACATGCATGTACAGCAATTGTTATTCTTGTGAACTACTTAACCCCACTTCATCCCTTCCTTCCAGCCTCTCCAAGCTCTGTATCATGGCTTCTTTCTCCTCCTCCGACCTGCCACCTACCTCTGGCGATTTTTCCGGCGAGCTTGCTTTCAAAAGTGACCTGCAGCCATTTTCAATTGTTTTATTGAGCATCTTATGAAAGAGAATATAACAACTCTCTCCCCTTTCAAAAATGGACCTTGTCTCAAGGTCCAAAGTAGGAAACCTTTTAACTATACCCCAATAATCTTCCCATGTTGTCTCTTCAACAGCCCAGCCTTTCCATTTGATCAAAACTTGTATCACAGCCTTATTATTTCTAGGCACCATTCTCCTATCTAAAATTGTCTCTAGTTCATCAATCAACTACTCAGTCAAAGTCGGCATTTCTGCCTGAATTACCACATTTGTACCCACTTTCTTTTTTAGCAAGGAGACATGAAACACTGGGTGTATTTTGGCATCCTCTAGCAGCTGCAGTTTGTAGGCTACTTCTCCTATTCTTGCCATGACTTGAAATGGACCATAATACTTAGGTGAAAACTTGCTTGCTTTCTGGTTTCTTATTGTAATTTGTCTATAGGGTTGGAGTTTCAAGTAGACCCAATCTCCTACCTTAAACTGCCTTTCAGTCCTCTTTTGATTTGTTAACCTCTTCATTCTCTCTTGTGCTAGATGTAGATTATCCTTAAGTAACTGTCTTGCCACATCTCTAGAAAATAATTATTCTTCAACTTGAGGCCCTGAGTGTATTTGGCACATATGACAGTAAACTTAGGGGAGGTATTCCATATACAACTTCAAATGGAGTGGTCTTAGCTGCTTCCTTATAGGTAGTATTGTACCAATACTTAGCTAGAGTCAACCATCTGATCCATTCATGGGGTTTATGACCAGAGAAGCACCTTAAGTACCCCTCCAATATCCTGTTTATTACTTCTGTCTGGCCATCAGTTTGGGGGTGGTACAATGAACTAAATTTCAGCGTACAGCACTGTAGTGTAAACAATTCATACCAAAACAAGCTTGTAAACACGGCATCCCTATTAGACACAATAGTTTTTGGCATGCCATGTAACTTAACAACCCCATCAAAAAAAACTTGAGCCGCCCCCTTGGCTGTGTAAGGAATTTGCATGGAAAAGAAATGAGAATACTTGGAAAGTCTATCTACAACTATTAATATAACTGTGCATCTATTACTCTTAGGCAATCCAGTGATGAAGTCCATTGAGAGATCTGTCCATATATTTTCTGGGATAGGAAGTGGCTGCAATAAACCTGGTATATTTATATATTCACTTTTATTTTGTTGACATATGTCACACTCTTTCACAAATTTCTCTATATCGGCTTTCATTCCCTTCCAATAAAAAGACTGCTTAATTCTGTGTAAAGTTCTCCTGACTCCTGAATGACCTCCCAGTGGTGTGGAATGGAGCTCTTGTAGGATGGTATGTATCATGGCAGAGTTATTATAATCTAGTAGGACCCTCCCTTTATAAAAGAATATTTCATTTAATCTTTTGTATTTTTTGTTGATTTAGTCTCCCTTCCTGCCACTTTTTCTCTATCTTCTTAAAATACTCCGAAGACTCGTATGAATTCTTTAATTCATGTATCCACCCTGGTTGTATTATTGAGATGGCTTGACACTGCTTGTCGTTATTGGGTGCTTCATCTCTTCGAGACAATGAGTCTGCAATTAAGTTTTCCTTTCCTTTTTTATACTCAACCCCATAATCAAATCATAAAAGTTTTGTTAGCCATTTCCCTCATAGTTGAGTGCTAAGCTTCTGTGATAGTAGATGTTTAAGACTCTGATGATCTGTCCTTATGAAAAAATGCCTCCCCATTAAGTATTAGGCCCATTTCTTGGTGGCTAAGATAAGTGCAAGTAGCTTCTTCTCATATGTAGATAGATTCAAATTTTTTCCATGCAAAGTCTGGCTTATATAGGCAAGTGGCCTGCCTTCTTATAATAATACAGCTCCTATTCCATTCCCACTAGCATCACACTCCATAATGAATTCCTATTCAAAATTTGGCATGGCTAAGATAGGTGGTTGTATAAGCGTTGCTTGAGCTTCTCAAAAGCACTAGTAGCTGCCTCAGTCCATACAAAAGAATTTTTCTTTAATAATCCAGTAAGGGGTCGAGCAATCACACCATATCCTCTTATAAACTTCCTGTAATATCATGTGAGTCCCAAGAACCCCCTTAATCCCTTGATAGATTTTGGTATCGGCCATTCCATTACTGCTTTGACTTTCTCTTTATCAACTTCAATACCATTGACTTGAAAATGGTGGTGCGGATCGTGCTATTTGGAATTATTATATACTAGTGCGGAAATAAAACAAAGTTACCATAGCAGAGTAAATAAGAAAAATAAAACAAGCACACCAGGAATATTTATACTGGTTGGAACTTCCCCTTCTACGTCCAGTCCCAGACTCCTTCTTGAATTTCACTAACACCAATCCTCACTTAACACGGAGGAACAAGTTTACAACAACCCTTGAACAGCCGAACAAAGGAGCTGAGCAGCAGAACAGGATTTCGCCTCAACAGCAGAAGAGGACTTCAAATTTATACAGAAAGTATATGACACAGTGTGTTCTCAATAACACGAATTTGTCTTTTGATAGTACAATCTTCCAATAATCTTCTCCTTTTGATATATATGTGAAGAATATGGAAGTAAATGAATGATTATGTAGAAATTTGAATGCTCAAGATGTTAGAATCAGTGTAGTATAGAAATAGAAAGCTTTTGATCAATTCAGTGAATTAAACAAATGATTCTAATATGTTTATATAGAGTATAAAGAGTTGTAATCATTCGTGAAAAGTTATCATGAAAGAGTATGGATGCATCTCTTAGTAAAAGGTTGTAACTCTTCATGAAAATGAAATGTCTTTTCAAAAAATATAGCAGTTGAAGAAGTTCAGCCGTCTGAAAATAAATTTCAGACTTCTGAAATTTGAAACGTTCAAACCAGAAAAGAAGTAGGATATTTTTGCCTAGATTCAGACGTCTGAAATTTCCAATTTAGACGTCTGAATATTGTTAAAATTTTAAATTTCATTACAGATTCAGACGTCTGAATAGGTCATTTCAGACGTCTGAATTTGACCTGAATTTTCAGTTTTAGCTTTGTGCAAGAGTGATTCATTAGGTGTAAATATATATATCCAAGGAGAGATTTTCACAATATTAATTCTAAACAATGACTCAAAACAACATATATGTAGCATGAAGATTATATGATTCCAGAAGATACCCCTGCAAAAGTATGTTAGTTTTGAAAAATAACATATATAGTTGTCGTAGTCAAAAATACATATGAAACATTGTAAACGAGGTTTCAACATTCTCCCCCTTTTTGACGATGACAACTATATACTAAACTCCTCCTGTAAGAAAGCATCAACATAAATCTTTTTCTCCCCCTTTGTCATTGCAAAAATGTAATCAATAATTTAGAAGATAAAACAAAGTAGACTTGAATTAAAATAGATTATAAACTATAACAAACATCATAATAGTTCAGAAATAAACAAGAATAAAAAGAAATCAGAATCTAGGACTAGAGTCACTTCCAACATCATCAACATCATCATCATCATCATCATCACCACCATTGTTATTCCCCGCGCTTGATGACCATTGAAATGGAGTGGGGTTGAAAACTTCGGTAGACGACGAGGTTGAACAACCAATTCATTCCCTTTGTTTAGAAAGCCGCGAATGGAATTAAAACATTTTTCAGATTTCTTTTCAAGTTTTACCATTCGGTTGGGAAGCTTTGCTTGATTTTGGGAGAGTGTAACTAAGGCATTCCTTGAGCTTGAGTCGAGAGAAAGAATCACAATATCATCGCTGTCTTCTTCTTCCGATGGACGAACACTTGGTTGAACATGAGGAGGGTGATGACGAGGTTGTGGCCGGTTTTGATCACGGTTGGCAATCCATTCTTGAAGAGAGATATATGCCAAATTTTCCGGTTGTTTTGGTAACCCCATAAGACCCAATGTTTTAGACCCTAGTTCTTTGATTAAAGAAAATTCGGATTCAGGAAACAGAATGTTGAAATTTTGAAGAATTTTCATAATGTAAGCACCATAGTGGAAAGTCTTATATCGTCTCCGACGATTTACATCCATGAATTCTTCTAAAATTACTTGAGCCCAATTTATAGGTTGACTGGAGTATATAGCATATAGGTCTTGGAAATTTCTTTTATTAATAATCTCATAACTTCCGGTCCGTGGAATAACGAATCGAATTAATGCCCTATGTAGAATGCGAGCTTGAGGACGAAGTTGAATGGAAGTGAGTCGAGTAATGTCATCGTTAACCCTCAAATTCCTCCGACTCAAAAACTGCGCGACTCAATAAGAAAACGACTCAAGGTGGGCGACGACTCAATGGATCAAGGAGGGTACACAACTTAGGGTCTCCACGACCTAACGAGCTAAGGTCCAGAGGACTTAAGGAAGTCTACGGCTTAAGAGGTGGCACGACTCAACAAATCAAGAGGATGGACGACTTAAGGGACTGACGACTTACCAACTTAAGGAAGCTACGATCTAACAACCTAACAAAATTAAGACCTAAGCGACTTAGGGAATGTCACGACTTAAGAAAGTCCACGACTTTAAGACGTTACGACCTAAGACTTAGAGGACAAGTTCAATACCATGCCGCAGTAAGATGACTCGTCGATGACTTACGACCTAGTTTAAGTCGTACACGACCTAAAACCGCAGAGCCAAGATTTTAGTATTGCCTCACTTTAAACCGTGACCTCTTAACTCGCGAACGAGTTAGGACTTCAAATGAACAAAGAAAAGCTCAGAACCACACCACTTACTCCACTGCCGGCTGACTCTTGAATCTTGAGTCGAATGCGACTTACGACTCTCCATGAGTCGTGCACGACTCATGACTTGAGTGAAAAACTGCCGCCCAGAATCACACCTATAAATATGCGACCACCTCCAACATTCAGGGGACTTTTGGGCTCATTCTTTTCAAACACCGATACTCTGCTACATTCCAAGCTAACTCAACACTCAAAGCTTTCAAGACACGTAGAACGCTATCATCAACTCCAAGAGGAAATCTCATGCATCCGACATGGATTTGAGGACATTCACTTACATTGAAGTTTAAGCTACTCGTTCAAAGTGTTTAGTAGTTCAAAGTGTATTGTACTTAGGAAGAATTATACCAAATTGTAACGGAACCATCAATAAAGATATTCAGAGTGGACGTAGGCAAATTATTGAGCCGAACCATTATAAAATCGTTGTCATTTACTGCTTTTTCTGTGGTTTTCTGATTATACTCTGTTCCCGAATCATCGGGTGGTGCTTTCACAACTACACTTTACACACCGGGGTGTTAGCGTTCAAATTTTAGCGTTAACATTTTTGGTGCTTTCACTGAGAATTGAACTCAGGCGAATCATCATCATTGCTCCACGAAAGTTTGTTGAAGTAATCTCTCTGAAGACTAGAAGTTTATCTGAAATCATGGCTCCAGGAAGAAGGAGTAGATCTGTTAGATCTGGAAATGTTCAAGAAGGAACCTCCGCTTCCCCAGTACCTAGTCAAGCCAATCCACCTGTTGGGGTTACAAAAGCGGAGTTGGATGCTGTAATCTTAGGGCTGAACCAGCAGATAAATGCCCAAAGTGCACAATTGGAGGCTCAGAATGCCCAAAATGCCCTAATTTTGAATAAGTTGAACAATTTGCTTGGGGTAAACCGTCAACCAACGGGTAATGAAAGGAATTTTGCTGGCAACATTCATGAGGCTGAAGAAAGAAACATTCCTGAGAGGGCTGCCAGCCCCTTTGAGCGGACATTTCCTGAAGTTGGTGGATCTAAAGCTCGAAATGATGAGGGGTATCTTTCTGAAATGGTTCGACAAATCATGAAAGAAAGCATGCAAAGGAATGAAGACGAGAAGGAATGGGGTTTTGCTCCAAGTAAGACCCCGTTTACCGAAAGGATCTTAAAGGCTGAGTTCCCAAGGAAGTTCGTCCCTCCAACTATCTCAGCTTACAAGGGAACAAGTGATCCGAACGAATTCTTGTATAAGTATGATTGGCACATGACGGGTGCCAGAGCTTCTGATGAAATAAAATGTCGATATTTTCCTGTATATTTGGAAGGTGTAGCTCTGCTTTGGTTCACCAAGCTACCAATTCGGTCTATAGATCAGTTTTCTGACCTAACCCGGAAATTCAAGAAGCAGTTCAGACTATATGCATCAAAAGCCAAAGATATCATGTCATTGTCAAGTCTAGAACAGAATCCAGGGGAAACTATCAGATCTTTCTTGAATCGCTTTAATATAGCGCTGGCTGAGGTAGACAATGTAGAACCACGGATGATCTTGACCTATCTGATGAGGGCCATCGACAAGTCGAGCGAATTTGGAAAATGGCTTAACATGAAGGAACCAAATTCCCTTGAAAAATTCTACAAGAAAGCAGATGAGTTCATACGCCTGGAAAGCCGTCCTATACCGGTAAAGGCAGTATTGGAAAAAACTGAAGATAACATTGCTGCTCCATGCAAGAATGAATCTGTAGGACAGAAAAGGGAAAATAACGATGGGAAGAAACAGAAAAATATGAAGAAGCCTCGTTCCTTCAAGTCATCGGAATATACTCCTTTATCAGATACGCCGGAGCGTATTTATCTTGCCACTAAAGATTCTGTTGATTATCCTAAACCTCCCGTTCTGAGAACCGGGAAAATAGCTGTACAAAGCGGGAAGTTCTGCCGCTTCCATAATCAACCCGGTCATGATACCGATGAATGCCGCCAATTGAAAATTTTGATTGAAGAATTGATAAGGGAAAACAAGCTGCAGCAATTTGTGGAAAAGAATAGCAGCAATCCTGCTTCGTCTAATCAGGGGAAACGAGCTCCTGCTCATCAACCCAGGACAAGTGAGAAGGCTGCAGGGCATGAATCCGGAAGGCCTGTTATCAATGTCATTACGGGAGGACCTCACCCAGCAGGCAGGAGCTGGGGTGAGATGGAAAGGTATACCCGGGCTTTGAAATATGTACCGGCCGAAGAAGATGTCTTTATTTTGGAAGATGCTACGCCCCTGAAACAACAAAGAACTTTCAATGATGATATTGTGTTCAGAGCCAGGGATTCCACAGGTGTTGAAACTCCTACCTTGGATCCCTTAGTCATCTCGGCTGGTATCGGGCCAGCTATTGTTAGAAGAGTTCTCATTGATTGTGGCGCATCCTGCAATATCCTCTTCAAGAAAACATTCGACCAAATGAAGATCCCTATGGCTGATGTGCAAGCCTCGTCGCAGAAAATCGCTGGCTTCACTGGGGAGCCAAAACAGCCGATAGGAACCGTTGATTTGCTTGTAGAACTTGGAGAGGGAGAAAGAAAAGTAGTCCGCAAGCAAACTTTTGTGATTGTCGACGAATTCTCTGCTTATAATGCTTTCCTTGGCCGTCCAACTCTTGCGGCGTTCAAAGCTGTTCTGGCCCCATGGTGCCTCACCATTAAATTCCCCACAGACAATGGAGTAGGAGTTATAAAAGGGGATCAAAATGCTGGGCGGGAGTGTTATCTGACTGAGCTGCGAGAAGCAAGGAAAAGAGAAATGGGAAAGGATGCGGCAACCCCAGTCTGCATCAAAGAACCAGCCTTGTAGCAATTACAGGGCGGACTCTGTACTGGCGAGCACAGCGGAGCACGAAAAGAGATGGATCCTAGAAAAACCAGTGCAGGGGAGAATAGAGTGGTACCAGTGGAAACGACAGTACCAGTACCTGTTGACCCGAAGGACCCAAATAAGGTGTTGAATGTGGGTTCGCAACTTCATGTGTCAATTCAGAATATCTTAATATCTTTTTTAAAAGCAAATTTGGATGTTTTTGCTTGGACCCATGCCGATATGTGCGGAATATCCCCATAAGTTGCAGTACACGCTCTGAACATTGATCCAAAGTTTACACCTGTGAAACAGAAAAGGAGAACTCAAGGTCCAGAAAGGTCAGCAGCGTTAAAAGAAGAAGTTGATCGGCTCATGGAGAATAACTTTATCAAAGAATCTACCTATCCGAATTGGGTTTCGAATCCAGTGCTGGTTAAGAAAGCCAACGGAAAATGGAGAGTGTGCATCGATTTTTCAGATCTAAACAAGGCCTGCCCCAATGACTGCTTCCCGTTACCCAGGATCGATCAACTGGTAGACGGAACAGCGGGACATGAATTGTTATCTTTTATGGATGCCTACTCCGGATATAACCAGATCATGATGCATGAGCCAGACCAGGAGGAAACGAGCTTTATTACCGATGTTGGTCTTTACTGCTACAAAGTTATGCCCTTCGGGCTGAAGAATGCGGGGGCAACCTACCAGAGACTTGTTAATGCTATGTTCAAACCACAATTGGGCAAGACTATGGAAGTCTACGTCGACGACATGTTAGTTAAGTCTAAGAAAGCAGCGGATCACATAGAGAACCTAGCAGACATGTTCGCAGTCCTCCGAAAATACGGAATGAAGCTTAACCCCTTAAAATGTTCATTTGGAGTGGAATCCGGAAAGTTCTTAGGTTTCATCCTGAGCGCTAGGGGCATTGAAGCTAGTCCAGCTCAAATTACCGCCTTAAAAGAAGTCAAAGCTCCTAGAACGAAGAAGGAATTGCAAAGTCTCAACGGAAAGGTCGCCGCCTTGAGTCGGTTCATTTCCAAAGCTTCTGATAAATGCATCCCTTTCTTTGACGCCCTAAAGAAAGGAAAGAAAAACTTTGATTAGACTCCCGAATGCCAAAAAGCCTTTGATGAATTGATTCGCCATATGGAAACGCCTCCAATACTTTCTAGGCCTGGCGATGGTGAGGATCTTCTTATATACTTGGCAGTATCATCTCATGCTTTAAGTGCAGCGCTGATACGAGAAGACAAGAGGATTCAACATCCAGTTTACTATATCAGCAAAAGACTCACTGGGGCAGAGATGAATTACTCCAAGTTGGAAAAACTATCCTATTGCCTACTGATTGCATCAAGGAAGTTGAGGCAATATTTCCAAGCTCATCCTATCAAAGTCCTCACTGATCAACCTTTAAAGCAAGTCCTGTTTCGCCCTGAGACTTCGGGTCGTCTTCTAAAGTGGAACATTGAACTCAGTCAATATGACATCACTTATCATCCCCGAAAAGCAATCAACGGACAAGCTTTAGCGGACTTCATCGCAGAATTCACGGATAAGGGTAACAGTGAGGAGGAAACGATCGATGATTCCCCAATCCAATGGAAATTATATGTCGATGGCGCGAGAAATGACTACTGTTCTGGAGCCGGAGTTGTGCTAGAGACCCCTGAAGGTCGGTCATTATGCTATGCACTAAGATTGGAATTTCCTTCAACGAACAATGAAGCAGAATACGAAGCTCTTATCGCTGGCTTAAGAATTGCTAAAGAACTAAACATCCGAGCATTACAGATCTTCAGTGATTCTCAGCTTATTGTATGCCAAGTCAAGAAGGAATTCCAAGCGAAAGGGGGAAATCTGCCTGCCTACTTGTTAAAGGCTTGGGAACTCCTGGGTGATTTCGATCATTGTACGATAAGTCATATTCCTCGAGAAGAAAACACGAAAGCAGATTCTCTCGCAAAGTACTCTAGCACAGGCGAAGCTCAATTTCTAGGGTTGACTCCAGTGGAGGTCCTGTCGGCTCCAAGCATTGATGAGATGGATATTGATTGGATCATGAGTGCGTCTCAAGAGCAAGAATCATGGATGACTCCAATAACAGAATATCTGCTCAATGGCTCTTTACCGGAAAATTTAAAAGAACGAAAGAAGCTACTGAGGAAAGCCTCTCGCTATATAGTCCAGGATGGCCAATTATACAGACGGGGATTCTCAATGCCGTTACTTCGATGTGTATCCAGGGAAGAGTCCAAAACAATCCTAGCTGAGGTGCATGGGGGAGAATATGGTGATCATTTAGGTGGTCAAACTTTAGCAAAAAAGATTCTCCGATACGGATATTTTTGACCAGAAATTAATCGAGATGCAGCAGACTATTCCCGAAAATGTGACAGATGCCAAAGATTCGCAAAAATTCCTAGAGCACCTTCCACTGAACTCACACAGATGGTCATCCCATGGCCATTTGCAATATGGGGGATAGACCTTGTGGGACCGTTACCAACTGCCAAATCTGGAATTAAATATGCCATTGTGGCTGTAGATTATTTTACTAAATGGGCAGAAGCTGAACCACTGGCTACTATCACCTCTAAAAAGATGGTAAGTTTTGTGACTAAAAGTATCATTTGCAGGTATGGTGTGCCTCAAAAGATAATTACAGACAATGGTACTCAGTTCGAAAGTGAAGAATTCCAAGATTTTTGCAAACGATTCAAAATCCAAAAAAGCTTCTCAGCAGTAGCTCATCCGCAGGCAAACGGGCAGGTGGAAGCAGTAAATAAAATTATCAAGTCAACCATCAAGAAGCAACTTGAAAGAGCAAAAGGTGGTTGGGTCGATAAGCTAACGCTAGCACTATGGGCATACAGAACTACCCACAAGACTGCGACTGGGCATACTCCGTTTTCATTGGCATACGGATCAGAGGCAATGATTCCGGTAGAAACAGAGGTCCCTTCACATAGAAGAATCCATTTCAATCAAGTGGAGAATGAAAAACTACAGCTTGAGGCACTAGATCTCCTTGATGAAAAAAGAGAAGAGGCTGAGCTCAGAATCGCATCTCATCAGCAAAGGATAGCCAGACATTTCAATTCCAAAGTTCGTCAACGCAGCTTTGAGATTGGAGATCTAGTCCTAAAGAGAATTATGACAGCGACAGGAGTGTTTGGGCCAAATTGGAAAGGGCCATATGTCATAGGTCAGAAGCTTCTTGACGGCACATTCAAACTCATTACTGTCGAAGGAGATCAAATTCCAAGAGCTTGGAACAGCAATCACTTGCGCCCATACTTTACTTGATAGCTTTGTTGAAATATTGTAAAAAGAATGATGAATGTATGATTCCTGTAATTGAAAGCGATTGTAAAACCGATGCAAGTGAATAATGAAAGACTATAAAGTGGATGTAGGCCCAAATTCTTGGCCGAACCACTATAAATCTTGTGTTCCTTATTATTATTACATGTTTGCTTTATTTTCGATATGAAAAGTACATTAAATATATTGCTGAAATGTCGATTTAAATTTTTGCAGGCAACGAAAATAAAACTTGCACATTACAAGACCAAGTGATTCTTGTTATCATTCAACAAACAAATTCCAAGTCACAAAATTCCCGAATTTAATCCTAGATAAGAAGTGCTTCAATTGAATGGCCAATGATTTCGTCGAAAACGGGCTCTAGCTAATAAATTGAGAAGTTTGAACAAACAAACATCCAGTTAAGAAGCTTATGCCCGTTCTCGCGAACTGGTCTAGCAATGAAGTACACTTCTTTGGATTAAACAAACTACTTGTAAGAGAAGGGAGTGCGAGCTTGAAAAGAAAAAATAGAGGATCGCTAAAAAGGAATAAGCAAATGGACAATGAACAACTAAAGCCCTCTTCGGAGGCACAAGTCCTCTTCAGAGGCACAACTCTTCGGAGGATAAAGACCTCTAACGAGGCATATGCCGCAAAAAAAAGAAAGTTCTCTACTCAACCAAAAAAGATTGGAGGAGTCATGACCCTCCAACCATGAGAGAGTAACTTTCAGGCAATCCTCGGAGGCACATTTCACCAGGAGTTGAAGTGTGACAACCGCTCTTCGGAGTTTCACTTCACTAGAGTTGAAATGCAAAACAAAATAAAAAGCCCTCTTCGGAGGCCCATTTCACCAGGAGTTGAAGTGCGATAGCCACTCTTCGGAGTTTCACTTCACCAGAGTTGAAATGTAAAACAAAATAAAAGCCCTCTTCGGAGGCCCATTTCGCCAGGAGTTGAAGTGCAACAGCCGCTCTTCGGAGTTTCACTTCACCAGAGATGAAATGCAAAAAAAAAAGAGAAAGCCTCACCCAAGGGGCAGAAACAAAAAGACCTCTTCCCAGAGGCACAATAAGACAGAAAGACCTCTTCCCGGAGGCAGAAATGAAAAGACCTCCTCCCGGAGGCACAATTAAGCAGAAAGACTTCTTCGGAGGCACACGTTTCGCCAAGATTGAAATA
Organism: Allium cepa; assembly: GCA_030765085.1. NCBI lineage: Eukaryota > Viridiplantae > Streptophyta > Magnoliopsida > Asparagales > Amaryllidaceae > Allium > Allium cepa. Next base: position 217,332,537 of record CM060930.1, read on the forward strand.
AAACTTCCAGGCATTGAAACGTAAAAAAAAAAATCCTCATCAAAAGCACACTTTAACTTTCAAAGGAAGAATGAATTACTTATTCTAGAAAATTCTCTTCCTCAAAAAGAAGTTGAAGTACCTTTCAAATACCCGCTTTACCACATAGAAGATTTCATTCAGTAAAATGTGTATATGCACAAAATAAAGAAGTGATATCTTTGAAGGTTGAAGCGTAGAAACTTATTTGTGCTCTATTTTTTTTAATGAAATAACATTCCTCCAAATGTGGAATAATTATTCTCTAAAAAATAAAAGCACAAGTTCCTCATAAAATAAAATATTACAATGGGCTTATGGTATAGGGGCAGCATGGCATAACTACATCGGTAAAATTGCGCTCGAACAATATATACCACAAGCTCACTGAAATATCGTACAAAGGAACTTGTACAAAAATGAATAATAAATGCATTCTCGGATACAGACAGAAGTTTGTACAAAGAAAAAGAATCATTTTATTCAACGCTATTTTATATACAGGTACAGGTTCCAAAGTAAAAAAGCAAAAGAAAAGCGGAGGGCCGGTACCCGCACAATTTTCGGTCGGTACCTGCAAAAAAGGCAAAAAGCGATATGAAAGCCATAGAACCAGAGCCATTATTTCTTCTTCCGCCCACCTTTTGAGCCCGCACCTGGCAGAATGACCAACTTTTTAGGCCGGCTTGTAAGGGTAGGGGATGAAGGAGAAAGGGGCTCGATCGGACTTTCTTCCGTCTCTTCTTCGCCAGTTAAAGATCCCTTCTTATTCTTCTTCTTGGAAACTCCCTGCTTTCCTCTCTTCTTGGAGGAAGACCCACTCCCTGGAGAAAGAAGTTTGGATAACGGTTCAGCGTCGGAGCCAGTTGGTTCTGGAGTCCTCTCGCTTCCTTCAGTTTCTTCTCCTTTCGGATCTTGAGAAGCAACGGGATCATCTAAGCCGTGAAGGGCTTCTATTTGCTCCTCTTGTGACCCGGGTTGCGAGGCAGAAGGAGGAGTGACCTTAGGAGGCGGGGAAGGAATAATTGGAGGAGGAGAAGCCTGAACAATGCCCGACGTTTTCTCTGCAGAAGGAAAAAAGTTCAAGTCGGCAAAAAGCGGAGATAAAGGTTCGCTGAGATTCAAGAAGTAGTCAAAAAGCTCATCAAGTTCATAAGAAACAGATGAACAGTCTACTTGGGCAAGATTGTCAGTAGGGTTTCCTGCAGAAGTCGGTTCCCTGACGTCAACTTCGTAAGCCTGTGCCTCGGCACTCTCGCCGCCTTCATCTCCACCTTGTATGCTTGTGATATCAGTGGTAACCTTAGTAGGAGATGGGGAATGAGAACTGGAACCGATAGTGTCAATTTCGGCTGAAGGAGAAGGTTGAATTGGAGCAGTTGAGGTGATTTTTCCTGAATATTCTCCTGCCGCTGTTTCGTCCCTTAATTTTGCAAGTTGTTCTCTCCCCCTAGCGAGAGCGGCACGAGCATCATCATCAAGATAGTGCTCCTCAAGAGCTGACTCAGCATAGCCAGCGCTGCTGCCACCGAGCATATCGAGTGCGGCCTCCCAAACTTCAGCCAGTGTAATTTCGTACTTGGGGCCTAGAAAGGCGAGGCTACCGCGCCCCAAAATGCTGTGCAGATAGAAATCAAATAATGTTGAGCTGATGTTGGCCCTCGTTGCCTCGTGAGATTCTTCAGCTGCAATTTTGCCGGCAACGGCCTCATCACGCTCCATTTCAGCTTTAGAAAGTTGAAGCTTAAGCATTTGAATCTCCGCCTCTTGGGAGCTGTTTTTCTTCCGAAGCTCTTCAATATCAGCAACATAGCCCTCACTAATTCTTTTCTGCACTTCAAGCCTGTCTTCGGCATCCCTTTGGCTGGCATGAGCATCTCTCACTTGTTTTAGGAGCACTTCTTCTTTTTGAGAATAGGAAGTAGAGGAAGCAGCAAGATCTTGTTTCAATTCCTCAACTTTTGCTTCAAGCTCTTCATTATAAGAAGCAATGCTCCTCAACTCAGTGTCATGTTGCTCAAGAACTTTTTGCCACTCGGCTTTATCGTTTTCCATAGTGAGCATGGCCTCTATGTTCGCACGATTAACCCTTTGGAGCTCATCAACAAGTTTTTGCCAGTTCGACATCCTCTCAATATCAAGCTTGACGGCATCGAGGTTTCGTAACATAGCAGACTTGTCAATGGGGACCAAGTCAAGATCAAACCTTACTCCCTACAGACACCACTGTGGAAACCGACTCTGCAAAGTGGCCGGACCCGGTCCGACTTGGAATTTGGGCCTACTAATTATTGTTTGGATGTCTATCTTCCCGAGAGCGGGAGAGCCGGAAGGAATATCAAGCGAGGCAGGAGCAGTAACCTTTTCAGGAGTTGTAGTGGTGTGCTTCTCACCATGTCGGGCTCGCTTGCTCGAATATTCAACCATATGACTTTTTCCTCTGTCATCATGGGATTTTCTTTTATGGGAATCGTCGCCTCTCAGCGAAGAATCATGGTGCTCTTCCCTCTCTCTTCTTTCGTAACGCTCCTCTTGAGTCTTCTTCTCTTGAGCCTTTCGAGCGGCTCTTTCTTCATCAGATTCTCTGTAAGAGGGAAGGTAACGCCTGTAGTCATATTGGCTACGCCTCCCGTAGCGCTGGAAATCATCATAGTAGGATCCGCTGCGCCCCATCGGAGAATCTGAAATAAAAAGAGCTAGAATTTAGAATTCTTCAGAGTACAAAAAACCGAAAGCATAAAAGTGCCAAAAAAAATTCTAAGTGTGTGTGACGTGCAAACTACACGCATCAAACTACGAAACACTCTTTAACTGAGGAGTGGTTGTGGGTGTAATAGTTAGCGTCAACTCTTGAGTCGACGGAGTCTGTTGCAGGACAGAAGTCGCTTCAACTACTGAAGAAGAAACCCCGGTAGTAATAGGATCATCTTTAAAAATCTCTTGCGAGGTGGCGAAGAGGTCGCTCATCCCTTCGAAAGTATTATCCCTGCTCTGCTTGGCAAGGCTAGTTTTTTCGGCTTCTTCGCCAGATTTCTGTGACAGTCGGGGAGATCCCTGGGGCTCTTCTTCCTCAATAACCGGGGCAAGCTCGACAGATGGCCCCGCAATATCAACCGAAGTGGAGCACTTCACTAGCGAAGCCTCGGGAGCAGGTCCTTTTGGTATGGATGTGTCTATAGAAACTAGAGCATCTGATGCTTTAGGTGGGGAGTCTAGAACCTCGCAGGGGTGTGTGGAGCGAGAAGGATGAAGAAGTCCGAACTGGTGAAGGAATTCGTCGTTCAGCAAAAATTTTACGTCCCGTTCTTCAACCGGTACTGCTACAAGCCTCTCTAGGGTTGTCTTGTGACTGGGATCTCTACAAGGAGGGGGAAGTACTGAAATAAAAGAAAAGAAATGATGACGAAGTTAACACTTGGCAATTCGAACTTCAAAAGACTCAGAATATAAAGGAGGTGAAAGTAGATGATCTTACTTCCTTCTCTCCACACAGCATAAAACCCCGGGGGGCAACGGACATAGAAAAATTGAGTCTAAAACCCATGAGCACTGTCAGGAAGACCGATGATCAATTTACGATTTCGAGCACTTCTCACGACAGTAATAGATGGGTGATCTTTTGTCCTGGTGAAAGAGCGTAAGAAGCAAATCTCGTCAAAACTTGGGAATCGATCAAGCGTCCTCCTAAACAGTACACACAACCCCATTAAAATGGCATAACCATTGGGGTGTAATTGGGACGGGGTGATGGCCAATTGACGAAGAAGTTGTTGGAAAAAGTCATTGAAAGGAGGAACGCCCCCACTCAGGCACATTTGTCGATTGACCGTTACAAAGCCAGGGGTGCTATGTCAGTAGTGTTACTTCTCTCGGGAAGAATGACATCTGATTCAGCAATGCCAAACTGAGCGCACAATTGGCGGAAAACTCTGTATGATAAAGTAGAAGAGGCTCTTTTCGGGAGGATTAACCAGAGGAGCCGGAATTACAGTTGCCTCTCCAGTTTGAACCGTTGTATCTTCTTCCTGAGAAGTCATTCTACACAAGCAACTGGATATTCAAATGTGAAGGTGCACGTTTCCTGTAAAGTGTGAAGTGTCGTGCAAAACTAATAAAAATAGCAAGTAAATATAACTGGAATTAAACTAGTCGATGATTGGTCGATTACAAAATTTCAGAACTTGTTAATATAAAGTTCAAGCATAATATTAGTGCAGGCTGGTCAGTTTCAATTGACTATTTCAGTGTTGCTGTAATATTTTACTTGAAGTTGATGAAAGCACTTCATTCACACAATTTATTTGAGTTAATTATCTGTTATTAACTAATCTGTCATTTGACGTGGGCAGTCGATGGTAGTATATTTGTCCCATCTTTCTGCAAGTGTTGTGTTTAACAGGTTGATAGCGTCAAAGTTAGAGTAATCTGTGAAGAAACACAACAAAGTTCAAGCAGTATATTCTGGCAATTCAAATTGGAAATACAATTAAGTTCTATCAACATCTCTAAGTTTTCAAATTTTGTTCAAATCATTGAGTCACAGTCCGAAGAATTCTCTAAGTCATAAGTCGTCCACGACCTAAAAGTTAAGTCATCCACGAATTAAGAGATAAAGTCTTAGCTCGGCTGCAACTCAAGGCTAAGTCGTGCACAACCTAGAAGCCAAGTCGTAAAGTCTCAAGTCAAGACAAAAGAAATGAAGTGCAAATGAAGCTAAGTCCTGAGTCGTCCAGAAGCAAGCATAACCTAAGGGGTTAAGTCGTATGCAATTAAGGTCGTGGGGGATCTTAAGTCAGTCACTTCGAAAACTATGCAAATTGGCAAAGTCGCAAAAAACTTCACGATATCTCTTCTCAACTCATTGATCCTCCTCCAACCCAATAACCCGTTATCTTCCTAACTCCTAACCCACTAACCCATGTAGGACGATATCGCCTCCTCTAAATTTATGAATCAACTGAATCGAAATATGGTGACCCATCGCCTTCTCCTTGCAAGTCATTTAAAAAACTCAATCAAACTGCTTCAGGCTTGTCAGCGATCGATCATAACGCGATTCAAGAAGAAGCCTGATGTGAGGATTCGGATTGAGGTTGGAAAATGGGAAATCCATGTTCGAAAGATAACAGTAATTGTGAAATTGGGCAAGCGATGAGTTTACTTACGCAGTGTAATGATGAAGGTGGCTGGAACTTAATTGGTGATAAGGTGAACTGATCGAATTCGTCTCTGAAAAGCTTCGAAGATCGTTAATGGCGGAAGTAAGCACGGAAACAAGTAGGTGAAGAAGGAGCGACCTAAACCTTTTATATCTCAAGGCAGAGGAATTTGAAATGGCACACGAGTTAAGATAAGTCGAAGCACACGACTTATGACTTAGGCGCGTACTTCGAGGGGCAAATGTTAACCCTCAAATTCCTCCGACTCAAAAACTGCGCGACTCAATAAGAAAACGACTCAAGGTGGGCGACGACTCAATGGATCAAGGAGGGTACACGACTTAGGGTCTCCACGACCTAACGAGCTAAGGTCCAGACGACTTAAGGAAGTCTACGGCTTAAGAGGTGGCACGACTCAACAAATCAAGAGGATGGACGACTTAAGGGACTGACGACTTGCCAACTTAAGGAAGCTACGACCTAACAACCTAACAGAATTAAGACCTAAGCGACTTAGGGAATATCACGACTTAAGAAAGACCACGACTTTAAGACGTTACGACCTAAGACTTAGAGGACAAGTTCAATACCATGCCACAGTAAGATGACTCCTCGACGACTTACGACCTAGTTTAAGTCGTACACGACCTAAAACCGCAGAGCCAAGATTTTAGTACTGCCTCACTTTAAACCGTGACCTCTTAACTCGCAAACGAGTTAGGACTTCAAATGAACAAAGAAAAGCTCAGAACCACACCACTTACTCCACTGCCTGCTGACTCTTGAATCTTGAGTCGAATGCGACTTACGACTCTCCATGAGTCGTGCACGACTCATGACTTGAGTGAAAAACTGCCGTCCAGAATCACACCTATAAATATGCGACCACCTCCAACATTCTGGGGACTTTTGGGCTCATTCTTTTCAAACACCGATACTCTGCTACATTCCAAGCTAACTCAACACTCAAAGCTTTCAAGACACGTAGAATGCTATCATCAACTCCAAGAGGAAATCTCATGCATCCGACATGGATTTGAGGACTTTCACTTACATTGAAGTTTAAGCTACTCGTTCAAAGTGTTTAGTAGTTCAAAGTGTATTGTACTTGGGAAGAATTATATCAAATTGTAACGGAACCATCAATAAAGATATTCAGAGTGGACGTAGGCAAATTATTAGCCGAACCACTATAAAATCGTTGTCATTTACTGCTTTTTCTGTGGTTTTCTGATTATACTATGTTCCCGAATCATCGGGTTGTGCTTTCACAACTACACTTTACACACCGGGGTGTTAGCGTTCAAATTTTAGCGTTAACAGTCATCATTCAAGAATTGATGTGAGACTTCATCTCTATCATCCAAGTTTAAAGACACATCAATCTCATCAAAATCGTTCCCGGTTGATGGACATTGTAGTATTTCACCAAGTCTTGCAATTGGTAGATATATTTTAACACCACATACCAAAGTCCAAATACAATCATTGCAATTGTGAGGAATATGATGGTCTAAATTCATATTTGCATAAAATAATTTTGCTAAAAGATGATTAATCTTGATATTGTTAGCAGCAAAAGAAACTAGAGACTCTAACCCATTAGCTCTTACAATTTGATGAATACGATAAGTGCTGAATTCCTCAAATTTGATGAAAGCTCCAGGAAAAAAATTAGATCTACTCATTTGAGCAAATCGTTGCCTAGCTTGTTCATTCCATAGCCACTGATCAATGTTTGGTGTAGATGAAGAAGATGATGGTCTCGATCTCTTTGATTTTGGTGCCATTTGATTGTATGAGAAGAAAGATATAAGTTTTAATGGAGGAAGAAAAACTGAAATGAGAAGATGAAGTATGAGAATAAAGCAAAGGACAGGTTGAATAAAGGGGTAGGTGTCTTGAAATTCGTGCAAAAGAGATTCAAAATTTGAAAAGTCACCAGATTTCAGACGTCTGAATATGTATTTTAGACGTCTGAATAGAAGAAAATTGAAACAGAAAGAAATTAGTGTAATTTTGCCTATTTTCAGACGTCTGAAATTGTTGTTTCAGACGTCTGAATCTGAAGAAAAAATATTCTTCTATAATATTCAGACGTCTGAAACAATGACTTCAGACGTCTGAAATTTGAATTTCAGACATATTCACAAATCTTTTTATTTAAAATGAAAGAAAAAATTATATTATTATTTGAAAGAATTACAAGATATAAATATGATCATTTTAACAAATATTTAGATACAAGAAATTATTTGTCCGAATCGCTTGGAGTTTTGCACTCTTCCGGTTCGATCTTGGTTATCTCTTTGTACGGTCGCAAAGGAGACCAATATGATCGACATTCCCAAGGGTTTGGAGGGACCAGAGGACGTTGTGGACTCGGCTCCCATGTATTCCATCCAGATGAAGTTATTTGATGTGATGTTGAGGGTTGAACTACATCTTTCTTTGGAGATGTACCACAGAATTTTAATGCTACTTGTTCAATGAAACTAAGTCGTTTAACATTAATTATATGTTCGTAATACATCTCTCGTTGCAAATCCAACTGTTCTCTTTGGTAATGAGGAATCTCGTATATTTTCTCTTTGGTTGATGGAGAACCAAAGAAAAGAAACCGTCGAGATTTCTTCTTTTCTGGAGTATAACCAAAATGTTCGCGTGAAGGACGAGGTTTATCCTGTTCACGTGGTGTTGGAGTTGCCAAAATTTCAATAGAAAACGTAGAATAACTCGAAGGAGTATTGTCCGAGTTGGAGTTGGTGTTGTAAACCATTGAGACAAGAAGATAAAACTTTTTGAAATCCATTGCAATAACCTTTTTGTTTGATAATGAGAGAACAGAAACTATTTGGTAAGAATAGAGATAAGTTTGAACGTATAAGTAGAGGAGAATAGGTTATATAAAGAATTTGTTGTTAAGAAATGTGTGGCTGAAAGATGTAAGTTAATAATATCCATACGTTTGTTGAAAAATTAAAAGGTGGGAAAAAAGTTTAAATTAAGTACAAATATGTTAGAAACATAGTTATGTGCTTTTATTAGAATAAACAAATATGTTAGGAATAGACAAAAGATGATTTCTATGAAACTAACTAGATTTCAGCCAGGAAAACAAAAAATGAGCTAAGGAACAAAATATTAATACTAGTCAAATTAAATGTTATGGAATTTTAGTAATAGTTAACTGTTAGCAAGAGATTATGAAGCAAAGTTACAAATCTTAATATCTTATAAAAATTATAAATTTTTAAGAGAGACAATACCGAGCGCTCTTCTTAGTTTGATAAAAATATTTTCTAAAAGTGGTTTCGTAAAAATATCAGCCAACTGATTTTCAGAAGAAACAAAATCTAGATTGATTGTTCTTTTTTCAACATTGTCACGAAGAAAATGATGACGTATGTCAATATGTTTTGTTCGTGAATGATCGATAGGATTTTTAGACAAATTAATAACACTTGAGTTGTCACAAAATATAGTTGAGTTTGATAAATTTATATTGAAATCTTTAAGTATTTGTTGCATATAAATTACTTGAGTACACGCCAAAGCAGCAGAAATATATTCTGCTTCACATGTAGAAAGAGAAACACAGTTTTGTTTCTTACTAAACCAAGATATGAGTGATTTTCCAATAAAATGGCACCTACCACTTGTACTTTTTCGATCTATTCGATCAGCATCACTATATGAAACTAATTCGAATGGACATTCTTTATGATAGAACAGACCAAAATCCTTTGTGTTTGTAAGATAACGTAATATCCGTTTTACTGCTCTTAAATGTGATTCTTTTGGATTGGCTTGAAATCTAGCACATAGACAAACACTCATCATTATGTCAGGATGACTTGCAGTTAAATATAGTAATGATCCAATCATACTTCGGTATAGTTTTTGGTCAACACTTTTGCCATTGTCATCTTTTTCAAGATGTGTTGTTGTACTCATTGGAGTTGGTTTGGCAGAAGTATTCTCCATTCCAAATCGTTTGATTAAATTATTACAATATTTTTCTTGATTAATGAAAATACCATTTTGAAGTTGTTTAATTTCTAAACCAAGAAAATATGTTAGTTCTCTCATATGAGACATTTAAAATTCTTTGGTCATTATTTCAGAGAAGTCCTGACACAATTTGTCATTAGTAGAACCAAAAATGATATCATCAACATAAATTTGAACTATTAAAATATGCTTTTCCGAATGTTTAATAAAAAGTGTTTGATCAACTTTCCCAATTAGAAATCCCGAAGAAATTAGATAAGTCTTTAATTGATCATACCAAGCACGTGGTGCTTGTTTTAAACCGTAAAGAGCTTTCTTAAATTTATAAACGTGATTAGGAAATTTCTCGTGAATAAATAAGGGAGGTTGTTTAACATATACTTTTTATTTTATATAACCATTCAAAAAAGCACTTTTAACATCCATTTGATAAAGTTTGAAATTGTGAAAACATGTATAGGCCAATAAGATTCGTATTGCTTCTAGTCTTGCAACTGGAGCAAACGTTTCTTCGTAGTCAATCCCTTCTTCTTGATTGTATCCTTGTGCAACTAGTCTTGCTTTATTTCTAGTGATGTTACCTTGTTCATCTGCTTTATTTTTGTAGACCCATTTTGTTCCAATAACAGTTTGATCACTTGGTCTACGAACTAATTCTCAAACTTCATTGCGTTCAAACTGGTTTAGCTCTTCTTGCATTGCAGTTATCCAGTAGTCATCTGTGGAAGCTTCTTTGGGATTCTTTGGTTCGATATTAGAAAGGAATGCTACGTGGCCCATTGGATATAGTTGACTTCTAGTTCGAACATTTGAATTAATTTCTCCAGTAATATTTTGAACAGGATGATCCCGTAATATTTTTGGTGAAGATCTTAATTCATCATTATTGTCAACAACGTTTTCATCATTTTCAAGATTTATAGTTTCCGTATTTGTAATGTTATCTGGAAAATCTTCATCATCTTTTATACTTGGTTTTTGTAGAACAATTTCATCGAAAGATGCGTGTAACATTTCTTCAACAGTATTTGATCTTTTATTAAATACACGATAAGCTTTGCTACGATCTGAATATCCTAGAAAGATTCCTTCGTCGGATTTCGCATCGAATTTTCCAAGCTGATTTTTTGTATTTAATATAAAACATTTTGAACCAAACACTTTAAAATAAGAAATCTTTGGTTTTCTTCCAGTAAAAAGTTCATAAGAAGTGTTTTTCGTTAGAGGTCGAATAGAAACACGATTCAAAACATAACAAGCAGTTGCAACAGCTTTTGCCCAGAAATGTTTTGGAAGAGTGCTTCCATTTAACAAAGTTCGTGCGCATTCCTGTAGAGTTCTATTTTTACGTTCTACAACCCCATTTTGTTGTGGAGTTCTAGGAAACGAAAAATTATGAAAAATTCCTTTCTTTTTACAAAAATGATCAAAAATTTCGTTTTCAAATTCTCCTCCATGATCACTTCTTATATTCTTTATTTCAAACCTTTTAAATTTTGAATTCGTTTGACAAAAATTTTAAACTGCTCAAACGTATCACTTTTGTTTTTCATAAAAATGGTCCAAGTATATCTAGAACAATCATCTACTATTACAAACACATATCTATTATGGTTTATGGATTGAACTTGAGTTGATCCAAATAGATCCATTTGTAGTAATTCAAATGGTTGTAAAGTAGAAATAACTTTCTTAGATTTAAAAGATGATTTAGTTAATTTTCCTAATTGACATGCATCACAAATATGATTGACCTTGAAGTTCATTTTTTGTAATCCTCTGACTAAATCATTTTTAGAAAGTTTGTTTATAGTTTTGAAGTTGATATGGCAGAATCTTTTGTGCCACAGCCAAGGATCATTTTCATTAGCTATTAAACACATATCTGAATTATGATTGATTTTCATATTCAGAACATAGATATTTCTGTCTCTATTTCCTTCAAATATAAGATTTTGATTTTTATCAAAAATGCTACACTTGTTTTCAGAAAAAGATATTTTGAAACCATTGTCACATAACTGACTGATACTTAAAAGATTGTGTTTTAAATTTTTGACTAATAAAACATTAGAAATAAGAGGTAAATCAGATGTACCGACATTGCCGACGTCGCCTTTTCCAATGATATATCCTTTGGAATTGCCTCCAAAAGTGACAGAGCCTCCATTTGAGTAAGTAATGTTTGATAGCATATTTTTGTCTCCAGTCATATGTTTTGAGCAACCACTGTTGAGTATCCATTTTCCTCTCTTTATAAGTGGGTCCTACAAAAAATAATAATAACATTGGTACCCACTTGGTGATAGAGTCCTAAGAGTTAGGTCTTAGGAAACCAAACCCAAGTAGGTTCAGTATCCCCTTTAAAAATATAATTTTGATTTTTATGAACAGTTTCCAAAAAGGTATTTATATATTTATTCCTAATCAAACTATTGTTTGTTTTAGGAACCCATATTTTTATGATTTTAAATTATATTTCCTTTTTGGATAAGTATTAGTATAAGAAATATTTCTCCTAATTTATTTTTTAGGTGGAGATTTTAATTTCTTAGAGTATCCTAGTCCCTTCTTATTGGAAGTGGATTGAGAATTTTCAATAATATTGGATAGATTTTCTCTACATTTATAAAAGTTAGAAACATTTCTAGTAATATTATCCAACTTGGTTTTGAGACAAGTATTATCTAATTCTATCATTTTGATCTTAGTTTTTAGCTCATGATTTTCAGAGACAAGAGAATCATTCTTTTCTTTTTGAGTTTCAATTTCTTGACTCAATAAAGTAAGTTGAGAGTTATCATTAGAGAAGCTATCTTGAAGTTTTTCAAGTTCTTCTTCTAATATTTTCTTTTCATCATTAAGCATATCTCTCTCGAATTCTGCTTTCTTCTGATTTTCTAGAGCTTCTTTATATTTTCTTTTGATGCTTTTTAAATTATCAAGAAGTTATGAATTGATTTCAATCATATCATCAAAAGTAAGATCATTTACCTCATTTCCTGTAGCCATAAAACAAACATTTGTTTGTTCTTTCTCACTATCACTGCTGCTTTCTGAAGAAGAAGAATCTGAGTCATCCTATGTTACTGAAAATGCTTTTCTTTTAGACTTTCCCTTTCGATTCTTATTGTGATATATCTTTTTTGTTCTGGACAATCCTTTTACATGTGTCCTTTCTTGTGACAGTTAAAGCAGTCTAGTATAGATGAAGATGACTTATTTGAATTATTGTTGAAGTTCCTTTTCCCGTTGTTTCGATTTCCTTTTCTATACTTCAAAAACTTTTTAAAGTTTTTAGCAATGAATGCTAAGTCTTCTTCATCCGAATCTGATTCTTCTTTTTCAGCATGGAATGCCATATTATTTTTGTCTTGTGCTTGTACTCTTTTAGCCTGCAAATTCACTTCATAGGACATTAGATTTCCTATCAACTCTTCTGATTTCATGGTAGAAAGATCATTAGCTTCTTCAATAGTTAAGACTTTTCTTTCCCATTCATCCGTTAAAGAGTTAAGGATTTTTGAAACAATATCAAAATCAGAATACTTTTCTCCAAGTCCTAGTAAAGAGTGATATATTTCTTGAAATCTAGAGTACATATCGTTTATAGATTCATCCTGCTTCATTCTAAAATTTTGAAATTGACTTTTGAGCATGAATATTTTGCTTTGTTTAACCTTGTTAGTTCCTTCGTGAGTAACTTTAAGAGTTCTCCATATTTCATAAGCAGTTGTACACATGCTAACACGGTTAAACTCATTTCTATCTAAAGCACAAAATAACATATTCATAGCTTTGGCATTAGCAGTAGCATCTAGTTTTTGTGTGTTTGACCATGTAGAATATTATGTTGTAGGAATGTTATATTCAGTTTGAGTAATATTGCATGAGTTAAAACCACTCGCTTGCATATAAAACGCATTCGAGTTGCCCAATAATTGTAATTCATACCATTAAATAGTGGAGGTCGTGCAGTAGATTGACCTTCAATAAAACTAGTGTTAGTGACAGTGTTAACAGTGCTGGTGTTGTTTTCCATCTTAGCAAAATATCAGATAACTATGTAACGGTTATAAGAAACCTTGCTTTGATACAAAATGAAAATGGTGGTGCAGATCGTGCTATATGGAATTATAATATACTAGTGCGGAAATAAAACAAAGTTACTGTAGCAGAGTAAATAAGAAAAATAAAACAAGCACACCAGGAATTTTTATACTGGTTCGAACTTTTCGTTCTACGTCCAGTCCCAGAATCCTTCTGGAATTTCACTAACATCAATCCTCACTTAACCCGGAGGTACAGGTTTACAACAACCCTTGAACAGCCGAACAAAGGACCTGAGCAGTAGAACAGGATTTCGCCTCATCAGCAGAAGAGGACTTCAAACTTATACAGAAAGTATATGACACGGTGTGTTCTCAATAACACGAATTTGTCTCTTGATAGTACAATCTTCCTATAATCTTCTCCTTTTGATATATATGTGTGTGTGTATGTGAAGAATATGGAAGTAAATGAATGATTATGTAGAAATTTGAATGCTTAAGATGTTAGAATCAGTGTAGTATAGAAATAGAAAGCTTTTGATCAATTCAGTGAATTAAACAAATGATTCTAATATGTTTATATAGAGTATAAAGAGTTGTAATCATTCGTGAAAAGTTATCATGAAAGAGTATGGATGCATCTCTTAGTAAAAGGTTGTAACTCTTCATGAAAATGAAATGTCTTTTCAAAAAATATAGCAGTTGAAGAAGTTCAGCCGTCTGAAAATAAATTTCAGACTTCTGAAATTAGAAACGTGCAAACCAGAAAATAAGTAGACTATTTTTGCCTAGATTCAGACGTTTGAAATTTCTAATTCAGACGTCTGAATATTGTTAAATTTTTAAATTTCATTACAGATTCAGACGTCCGAATAGGTCATTTCAGACGTTTGAATTTGACCTGAATTTTCAGTTTTAGCTTTGTGCAAGAGTGATTGATTAGGTGTAAATATATATATCCAAGGAGAGATTTTCACAATATTTCAATTCTAAACAATGACTCAAAACAACATATATGCAGCACGAAGATTATATGATTCAGAAGATATCCCTGCAAAAGTATATTAGTATTGAAAAATAACATATATAGTTGTCGTAGTCAAAATACATATGAAACATTGTAAACGAGGTTTCAACATGACTGAGATCACATGGCCCAAATGGCTAATGGATTTCTGAGCAAATGAGCGCTTGGACAATTTGATAACTAGGTTGTGCTTCTGAAGTACTTGCATAGCTATCTGAAGATGGGACAAGTGCTCAGACCATGTCTGGCTATATATCGTCATGTCGTCAAAAAACACTAATATGAATTTCCTCAAATAGGGTTTAAAAATATTGTTCATTAAAGACTGAAAGGTGGAAGGGGCATTCGATAAACCAAAGGGCATTACCAGAAACTCATAATGTCCTTCATATGTTCTAAAAGCAGTCTTATGTATATCATTTTCATGCATTCTAATCTGGTGGTACCCTGATCTCAAATCAAGCTTGATAAAATATTTTGAACCATGCAATTCGTCAAACAAAACATCAACTAAAGGAGTAGGATACTTGTCTTTAATGGTGTGAGCATTGAGAGCTCTATAGTCTATGCAAAGCCTCCATGCCTCCTCTTTTTTTTCTAACCATTACCACGGGTGAAGAATATGAGCTGGAACCGGGTCTAATAATGCATGTGGTTAGCATTTCATTGATCAATTTTTCTAACTCATTCTTGACATGATGGGAATGTCCGTAGGGTCTCTGTGACGCCCCACTCCGAGAGCCTCGTTAACAAAGAGTATTACATAGATAATACTGTCGGCTAACGCGGACAATAGAGTATAATGGAAGCGACCATGTGCAATCTTACCTTAACTATTCACTAAATATGTCGAAAAGTAGAAACATATTAAAATTCGACCTATTCAATAAATATTTAAAGCAAAACTACAATGGCTATAGGATCTATCAGAAGAAAATATAACAACTCAAATGTAATATGCATCACAGAACAGTCGATCATAATATACACATACACAGATACACCACAGAGTATACAAAATAATACATGTCAAGTGGTACAGGAGACCACCATATACAGACGAGACGAAAGAGTATAAATCAGAGTTATAACATATAAGGACTACAAAAGACGCTATAACAAAATGAAGCTAGCGAATAGTCCATGCGGAAGCAAAATAGGCTAAGTCCCCAAAAGCACCTAACCTGAAAAATCTCGGTCTGACCCGAGTATAAAATACACGGGTCAGTCTAGATAACAAATCAGTTAGATAAACTGAACACTAATAAACCTGCAAGGTCATACAGTATAATAAATATCTCTAGGGGAGATAACACAATCATCAACAAGAGATGAATCATATAGGACAAGCCTCATATCATCGGCAACATATAGAAACAAAGGATACAAATTTCCCAAAACAAGCCAATAGGCAAACAACAAATACCAATAAGGTATACAAGTTCCACAAGGTAAACGCTATACTCCATGCGGCTCAAAAAGACCAATACCGAAGGGCGATACCAAGGGAATATACATATCAATGAAACATCATAAAATTTGCTCGAGCTCAGTACTGTACAAACAAGGATCCATGAGCCCGAAGACTCCAAACCCAAGTATCACCCATGCGGCACATAAGGCCAACATCAGAGCGAAACTATATAGGGCAACAAACCCGAAGGCACACACCCGAAGGCAACATACCCGAAGGCAACAAACCTAGGGAGACAGTCCGAAGACACTATCCTAGAGGCAATAAACCGTAGTGGTGAAGGTCGAAGACCCAGTACTGGACACCACTAACTGGCGGAATGTGTCACAACTCTCGAAAAGGAATCCGAAAAGTGTTAACGTATGTCCCATAACCACTCGTTCGCACTAAACGGTTTACTATCCATCAGTCCCTTTCACACTCAAAGCAGTACAAAGTTTACCTCATATCATCGATAAACCAAACCCGAAGGTCAAAACAATCAATCGAATAGGTCGAGGACTAATCGGAAAGATAAACGCACAGATTCATGGTCCGTGTTTTGTCCAACCATTTAATCACCCTTCCACTTCGTTCGAAGTGCGAAAGTGTGTGTGTTTTAAATAGAATTTATAAATTAGAGAAACGAACTTTTAAATGCGATTCGAGAGATTATTTTATAAAAACCCGTGGATTAAAATTAAAAGGAACCATCAAAGTCAAAACAATTGATAATCATACATAGGATCATCATGAATCGATTCAAATTGAAAATTCAATCCCAAAAGGCAAAGTGGGCTGAAACAGCAGGTTCAGTCGACTGAACAGAGTTTTCAGTCGATTGACCCTATACCTGGAAAATTTTCCAGGTTTAGGAAACTTTCTGTTTCCAGGTTCAGTCGACTGTGCAGAGTTTTTCAGTCGACTGAATCATGCCTAGAAACTCTCGGGTTTCAGATTCAGTCGACTGAACAGAGTTTTCAGTCGACTGAATCATGACTGGGCTGTTTTTCAGCCTTATTCAAATGAAGAGCAAACTCTCCCAAAATGCAATCAGACAAACATTGGCTCTAAGGGCTTATGCCAATCGACAACCCGGCCTTATATGTTCCTCGATGCATCACCAAAACATGATTAAAACGTCAAAGTTAGGATTTCAAAGATTTGAACCCAAAACACTAAAAATTGGAATATTCCCCAATTCAACCCAAACCAATTCCAAGTGCATATGAACAAGGTGTTAGGAATTCATACCTAACATCAATGAAATCAAGAGAAGTAGATGTGAGTTCAAAACTCACCTTTTTACACAAAACAAAGAAGATGAAGAAGCACAATTGCAAGGGATCAACCAACTACACTCTACTTCAACACTACAAGCTTCAATCTAGAATCAAAAGCAAGTATTTCCTAAGTTAGGGTTAGGAAATTACTGAAATTGAAGAGGAGAAAAGATGGAGAAGGTGGAGATGAACTTACCAATGGATTCTCTTTGATTTTGGAGCAAGAATCAAGTTACAAAGGAGAAACTAGGGCTTGCTAATTTCTATTTCTCTTTCCTTTCCCCCATTTCAGTTTTTAGTTTAAGAAATAAAATGAAATGAAGATGAAATGAAGAGAAGGGTTGAGCTAGGGGTTAAGTGAGCTAGTGGGCTGAACCCAACCCCAAACCCAATAGGAAAAGTAGCCAAAATTTCACAAACTCCCATATCAAAGATTATACTCAAAAAGATCGCAAATGCCATTTTGGACTCAATGGAAATGGTTTCGAGCTCCAATTCGGCCATTTGCAGAAAGTAAAATTTCGGACCCCAAAATCCGAATAACGACGCTATATTTAAATCAAACATTTAAATATAAAATCGTTAAATATGCGGGTTGTTACAGATCTCCCCTCCTTACAAAATTGCGTCCCCGCAATTCCTAGAGACGATATTTGTAACAACTACATACATACAACATACAAAAGAAAGAATAAACTTTAGACATAGAAATAGACTTACCATTACGAAGCAAGGATAGAAAACCTGGATAAGATCGCTCGATATACTCTCTGGTTTCCCAAGTACAGTCATTGGGATTAGCGGACCATTGAACTTTAACGAGCGACACGTCCTTGTTCCGAAGGTGTCGCACCTCCGTGTCAAGCACGCGAATAGGTTGTTGTACAATCGATAAGTCTGGTGAGATCTCAAGCTCTTGCAAATCAGGAGAATCAATTACAGAATCCGATTCTCGAAGACACTTCCGAAGTTGCGAGACGTGAAACACGTCATGAATGCCAGATAAATGAGCTGGAAGTGAAACTCTATAAGCCACAGGGCCAATACGTTCAGTAATAGAAAACGGTCCTACATAACGAGGAGCCAATTTTCCAATCGCACTGAAACGCATAACCCCTTTCAAAGGAGAAACACGAATAAAAACAAGATCGCCGATCGAGAACTCGAGAGGCTTCCTACGGTTGTCCGCATAGGATTTCTGGCGACTCTGTGCCTCTTTCATCCTCAATCGAATAAGATCAATCTTCTCAGAAGAACGACGAACAAAGTCCGGGCCAAGAATAAGCTTCTCCCCAGATTCCAACAACAAGAAGGTGATCGACATGGCCTTCCGTATAAGGCTTCGAAAGGAGCCATACCGATACTAGACTGAAAACTATTGTTGTAGGAGAACTCTACAAGAGGTAGGTGATCCTCCCAACAACCACCGAAATCAAAAATACAAATACGGAGAAGATCTTCCAAAATACGATTCACCCGTTCAGTCTGTCCGTCAGACTGCGGATGATAAGCTGTAGAAAAATTAAGCTTTGTTCCCAAAGCTTGCTGAAGACTCTTCCAAAAATGACTCATGAATAAAGGATCACGATCACTCACAATAGAACTAGGAACACCGTGAAGTCTCACAATTTCCTTGACATACAACTTGGCCAAATGCGAAGCTGTCCTATTAGACTTAATAGGGACAAAATGAGCAGACTTGGTGAGGCGATCAACAATAACCCAAATACTAGAATGACCTGATCTCGAACGAGGTAGGCCGTCAATAAAATCCATAGAAATTTGATCCCACTTCCACAATGGAATCTCAAGAGGTTGAAGAAGTCCAGAAGGACGCTGATGTTCGGCCTTCACACGTTGACATGTCATGCAGTTGCTCACATAACTCACCACATCGCGCTTCATGCCTTCCCAATAATAAAGACGATGCATATCGGCATACATCTTACTACTACCGGGATGAATGGTATACTTAGAACGATGGCAATCATCAAGAATGTCATGCCTAAGTGCAAAATCAGAAGGCACAAAAAGACGGTTCTTCTTACGAAGACACCTATGAGAATCAATGCTAAAATCTTGCAACGCCTCATCACAAGATCCAGACTCACAAAGCTGAATAAAATGCAACAAATCAGGATCACGCCGCTGAGCATCGGCAATACGATCCAATAAAATAGGTCGAGCTCCAAAACTAAATAATAGAATAGGAGAATCAGAAGATGAACCTCGATCACGAATTTCACAAAAAGATAGAGTCTCAAGAATATTCCATTCGGCAAGCATCATAGAAATAATAGCCGAATGTTTATGACTAAGCGCATCTGCAACACGATTACCCTTACCAGGGGTAAACTGGATATCAAAGTCATAGGAAGCAAGAAACTCGAGCCAACGCTGTTGTCTCATATTGAGTTCCTTCTGAGTAAACAAATACTTCAAAGATTTATGATTGGTATAGAGAATAAAGCGCTCGCCCAATAAATAATGTCGCTAAATCTTCAAGGCAAAGACAATGGCAGCTAACTCAAGATAATGAGTGGCATAGCGAACTTCATTCGGACGCAGTTGCCTAGAAGCATAAGCAACTACCCGATCTCTCTGCATAAGCACAGCACCGAGACCACTACCACAAGCATCGGTGTAGACAACAAGATCATGATTCCCTTCGGGAACCACAAGAATAGGAGCATTAGTGAGAAGTTCTTTCAATGTCTGAAAGGAAGCTTCACACTTGTCGGACCAAATAAAACGAATGCCTTTCCGAGTAAGGCTTGTGAGAGAAAGCACAACACGGGAAAAGTTCTTAATGAACCGCCGGTAATAACCCGCCAATCCAAGAAAACTACGAATCTCATGCACATTCTCAGGCCTCTTCCAATACTGGATGGCTTCGATCTTTGAGGGATCGACAGAAATGCCATCGGAAGATACAACATGGCCTAAGAACTTAAGCTTATTCTCCCAAAAGTAGCACTTGGAGAATTTGGCTTTAAGAAGATGACGACGAAGAGTACTCAAGACAATTCTCAAGTGATTAGCATGCTCAGCTTCAGACTTAGAATAAATAAGGATATCATCAATGAAGACAAGAACAAACTTATCGAGATATTCCCGGAATACCCGATTTATGAGGTCAACAAAGAAAGAAGGAGCGTTCGTCAAACCGAACGGCATAGCGAGCCACTCAAAAGAACCATAACGAGTGCGGAAAGCGGTAATAGGTATGCTATCCTCCGCGACTCATAACTGATGAAAACCTGTGGCAAGGTCAAGCTGAGAAAAGACCTTGGCACCACTCAATAGATCGAACATATCATCGATCCTAGGCAATGGATACCTATTTCTAATGGTCAACTCGTTAAGCTTGCGATAGTTAATGCAAAGCCTAAGAGTTCCATCAGACTTCTTCACAAAAACGACCGCGGATCCCCACGGAGAAAAACTGGACTGAATCAACTGCTTGGACTCGAGCTCTAAAAGCTGCTTCTTGAGTTCCTCATTTTTCTTTGTAGACATCCTCGTGGGAGGACGACTAACTGGCTGCGCGCCTGGAATGAGATCAATGCGGAACTCAATTGCCCGTTTGGGTGGCAAACCCGAATCAGGTTCAAAAACATCAGAAAAGTCACAAGCAATAGGAATACGAGATACATCATCACCATCTCGCGAATCAAGAGAATACAAAGCCATCTCGGAATTATCCACATCCCGAAGAACAAGAGA
The DNA here is from genome assembly GCA_030765085.1 of Allium cepa. Lineage (NCBI taxonomy): Eukaryota > Viridiplantae > Streptophyta > Magnoliopsida > Asparagales > Amaryllidaceae > Allium > Allium cepa. The sequence goes on from CM060930.1 coordinate 217,353,269, forward strand.
TAACTGAGAAGGTGAATCAGGATGACAAAGATATAAAATTCTCTCGGAACAAATAATCCTGGCATCGTACCTCACTAGCCAGTCCATACCAAAAATCATATCAAAACCCAAATGAGAAACAACGTGCAGATTCGCACGGAAAGAAAAGCCACATAAAACAATCTCAATATCATCACAAAGCAAACTAAGGGTCGCGGATCCCCCAATAGGATTCGCAATCCTTAAAGAAGTAACCATACAAGAAACATCCAAAGATAAATCATCTACAAGCTTCTTCGATACGAAAGAATGTGAAGCACCCGTATCGAAAAGAACTCGTATACTATGATCATGAAATAGAATTGAACCCTCCAAAATAGATGGAGTCATACCTTTGGATTGAGAAGGACCTCCAGAAGCATTAGCCACATTGAGCTTGCCAGGTTTTGCATTAGCAGGAGCAGTAGGACAAGCAGAAACATGATGACCTTCCTTCTTGCAATTACGGCAGAAGAGAGGCTTTGGACAAGCTCGAATAATATGATCCGGAGAACCACAATTAAAACACTTTCGAACGAAAGGTGTTTCGGAAGACTGAGGCTGAGAGCTAGGACCACCGGTCTTCTTCTTCTTATAAGGAAAAGGCTTCTTCTGAATTGGAAACTGCTTCTTGTTGGGGTTTCTGGAAACCTCAACATCAGCATCACTATCACACTCCTTCTCGACGGTCTCGAGATGAAGCGCCGAATCAACCAATTCCTCAAAAGAAAGTTTAAGCTGGAGCAACAAGAACTTCTTAAGATATTTCTTAAGGCCAGAAACAAACTTCAAATTCTTCTTATAAGAAGTGCTGATGAATTCAAGACCATACTGAGATAAAGCCTCGAACGATGCGACATATTCAGAAACAGAAGATTTCCCTTGCTTCAACTCAAGGAAGCGACGGGTCAATAAAACTTTTTCAGATTCAGAAACGAACTTGAGTTCAAATCGTCCCCGAAACTGAGTCCAAGAAAGAGTAGACTCATCAATTTCAGCTACAAGAAGCTCATACCAGTCAAGAGCACGCTCTTGTAATAAGCTAGAAGTTACAAGAACTCTATCATGGTCAGAAAGATCCATGCGAGAGAAAATACGCTCGCACATGCGAAGCCAAGCTTGGACTTCAAGAACAGACTCGGAGCCCTTAAACGACTTTCCTCCAAGATGAGCAAAATCACTGCACTGACGTGCAAAAGCAGACTTGCGAGGTGGAGACACTCGAGGAGGAACGGGAGGCTGAGTGCTCCTAAACAATTCCAAAAACTGATCGGCAGACATATATACGCCATCCGGATGCGAGCCACTAGATTGCCCAGCATCCGAACGTCGACCCCTGCCTCTTCCAGACATAAGCTGAAAGTAAGATAAGAACAAGATTATTCACAAGGTAGATATTACAATATGGGATACTACAGAATAAAATGCATTTCTAGACGTATTTCCAATATCTATCTAACCTTGATGGAATGAAGAAACACGATGATTCAAGGATCTGTATCACTTGTACACTTTGATGTACCATAATATGTGCATCTATTCTTTGTTTATCATATTTTGTTCTGAACCTCGCTCTGATACCACGCTGTGACGCCCCACTCCGAGAGCCTCGTTAACACAGAGTATTACATAGATAATACTGTCGGCTAACGCGGACAATAGAGTATAATGGAAGCGACCATGTGCAATCTTACCTTAACTATTCACTAAATATGTCGAAAAGTAGAAACACATTAAAATTCGACCTATTCAATAAATATTTAAAGCAAAACTACAATGGCTATAGGATCTATCAGAAGAAAATATAACAACTCAAATGTAATATACATCACAGAACAGTCGATCATAATATACACATACACAGATACACCACAGAGTATACAAAATAATACATGTCAAGTGGTACAGGAGACCACCATATACAGACGAGACGAAAGAGTATAAATCAGAGTTATAACAGATAAGGACTACAAAAGACGCTATAACAAAATGAAGCTAGCGAATAGTCCATGCGGAAGCAAAATAGGCTTAAGTCCCCAAAAGCACCTAACCTGAAACATCTCGGTCTGACCCGAGTATAAAATACACGGTTCAGTCTAGATAACAAATCAGTTAAATAAACTGAACACTAATAAACCTGCAAGGTCATACAGTATAATAAATATCTCTAGGGGAGATAACACAATCATCAACAAGAGATGAATCATATAGGACAAGCCTCATATCATCGGCAACATATAGAAACAAAGGATACAAATATCCCAAAACAAGCCAATAGGCAAACAACAAATACCAATAAGGTATACAAGTTCCACAAGGTAAACGCTATACTCCATGCGGCTCAAAAAGACCAATACCGAAGGGCGATACCAAGGGAATATACATATCAATGAAACATCATAAAATTTGCTCGAGCTCAGTACTGTACAAACAAGGATCCATGAGCCCGAAGACTCCAAACCCAAGTATCACCCATGCGGCACATAAGGCCAACATCAGAGCGAAACTATATAGGGCAACAAACTCGAAGGCACACACCCGAAGGCAACATACCCGAAGGCAACAAACCTAGGGAGACAGTCCGAAGACACTATCCCAGAGGCAACAAACCGTAGTGGTGAAGGTCGAAGACCCAGTACTGGACACCACTAACTGGCGGAATGTGTCACAACTCTCGAAAAGGAATCTGAAAAGTGTTAACGTATGTCCCATAACCACTCGTTCGCACTAAACGGTTTACTATCCGTCAGTCCCTTTCACACTCAAAGTAGTACAAAGTTTACCTCATATCATCGATAAACCAAACCCGAAGGTCAAAACAATCAATCGAATTGGTCGAGGATTAATCGGAAAGATAAACGCACAGATTCATGGTCCGTGTTTTGCCCAACAATTTAATCACCCTTCCACTTCGTTCGAAGTGCGAAAGTGTGTGTGTTTTAAATAGAATTTATAAATTAGAGAAACGAACTTTTAAATGCGATTCGAGAGATTATTTTATAAAAACCCGTGGATTAAAATTAAAAGGAACCATCAAAGTCAAAACAATTGATAATCATACATAGGATCATCATGAATCGATTCAAATTGAAAATTCAATCCCAAAAGGCAAAGTGGGCTGAAACAGCAGGTTCAGTCGACTGAACAGAGTTTTCAGTCGATTGACCCTATACCTGGAAAAATTTTCAGGTTTAGGAAACTTTCTGTTTCCAGGTTCAGTCGACTGTGCAGAGTTTTTCAGTCGACTGAATCATGCCTGGAAACTCTCGGATTTCAGGTTCAGTCGACTGAACAGAGTTTTCAGTCGACTGAATCATGCCTGGGTTGTTTTTCAGCCTTATTCAAATGAAGAGCAAACTCTCCCAAAATGCAATCGGACGAATATTGGCTCTAAGGGCTTATGCCAATCGACAACCCGGCCCTATATGTTCCTCGATGCATCACCAAAACATGATTAAAACATCAAAGTTAGGATTTCAAAGATTTGAACCCAAAACACTAAAAATTGGAATATTCCCCAATTCAACCCAAACCAATTGCAAGTGCATATGAACAAGGTGTTAGGAATTCATACCTAACATCAATGAAATCAAGAGAAGTAGATGTGAGTTCAAAACTCACCTTTTTACACAAAACAAAGAAGATGAAGAAGCACAATTGCAAGGGATCAACCAACTACACTCCACTTCAACACTACAAGCTTCAATCTAGAATCAAAAGCAAGTATTTCCTAAGTTAGGGTTAGGAAATTACTGAAATTGAAGAGGAGAAAAGATGAAGAAGGTGGAGATGAACTTACCAATTGATTCTCTTTGATTTTGGAGCAAGAATCAAGTTACAAAGGAGAAACTAGGGCTTGCTAATTTCTATTTCTCTTTCCTTTCCCCCATTTCAGTTTTTAGTTTAAGAAATAAAATGAAATGAAGATGAAATGAGGGGAAGGGTTGAGCTAAGGGTTAAGTGAGCTAGTGGGCTGAACCCAACCCCAAACCCAATAGGAAAAGTAGCCAAAATTTCACAAACTCCAAACATATCAAAGATTATACTCAAAAAGATCGCAAACGCCATTTTGGACTCAATGGAAATGGTTTCGAGCTCCAATTCGGCCATTTGCAGAAAGTAAAATTTCGGACCCCAAAATCCGAATAACGACGCTATATTTAAATCAAACATTTAAATATAAAATCGTTAAATATGCGGGTTGTTACAGTCTCAGACACACTGGCTTGACTCCTGGTTTTAATGGAATATGGTGGTCACAGTCTCTAGGGGGAGGGAGGGTAGTAGCTTAATTGTGTGGTCACATCAGGAAACTGTTCCAGTAATTGAGCTATTTCCTTTGGAATTTCTGTCATGTTCCCTTGCCTTGCTGGAGGGACTTCTTGGTAAAACAACATTAAGGCTATTTGTCCTTTAGATATCTCCTTTTTGCAAGACTTGTCCTTGATTACTTTTATCTCTTCTGTGTCGATCCCTTGCCATATATAATTTTTTTTCCTTTGTACATAAACTTTACTTGTAGTTTATCAAACTTAAGAGTGACTTCCCATAGGCTTTTCATCTATTGAGCCCCTAAAACCAACTGGCAGCCATCAAGAGGGACCAGTAGGACGTCAATAGGCATGGTGCAACCTTGACATTTTAACTTAACTTGGTTACATATACCATTTCCATTCAGTTTGTTGCCATTGGCAATTATTACTTAATAGCCCTTTGATTCATTGACTTTCAAACCAAGTTTCTTTGCTTCAGAGGTGTTGATGAAATTATGTGTTGATCCAGAATCTATGAGTATCTGTACAGCCTTTCCATTGATGCTTCCATTCAGTTTGAGGGTATTCAGGGTGGGTATGGCACACATTGCTTGTAAGGTAATGGAGAATGATTCTTTCCTTAGGGATGTCATCTTGAATCTTTAAAGACATGACTCCCTCCAGTATATATATTTTCTTGTTCTTGCATTCATGTCCAGCATGCCATCTCTCATTGCACCCAAAACATAACCCTTTCCTTCTCCTATCAATAATCTCTTCAGGAGTTAGCCCTCTTCTTTTTGCACCAGTCTCTACATTTTCTTTTCCAACAGTGGAGTTAGGATGAGGTAAGGCTGGTTGGTTTCTTGCATAATTGTTTCTAGGATTTCCAGTAATGGTTGATTGGGGTTTTGAACTCCTCCTAGTGTTATTGTGTTTATTTTCAAATATTTTTGCGAGTTTCACAGCCTCCTTGAAGCATGTTGGCCCAGATGCTTCAACATCAAACCAGATCTCTTCCTTGAGGCCATCCATGAATTTGTCAAACACATAATCGGGGTGTAAGTGATCAAGTAGTCCTTGCAGTTGTTCAAATTTGGTGAGATAAGCTTGAACAGTAGTTAGTTGTTTCAAGTTTGCAAAGGCACCAAAGGGTGTCTTGAGTTCAGGAGGAGCAAACCAGATGATGATTTCTTCTCTAAACACCCTCCACTGCAAGTAGTTTCTGACATTCCTTTTTAGCCATCTGTACCATTTCTGAGCATCTTGTTTTAGGTGAAAGAAACATGTTTGAACCCACTCAACTTAGGGTGCTTGATGATATCTAAAGAGATCTTCCACTTGCTCTAACCATTCGACTACTGTATGGTCATCAGAATAGGTAGGGAACTCTAGTTTAATTGCAGTATGTTGCAGAAGTCTGGGGGTAGTCAATATGCCTGGTGAGTGATCATTATTTAAATTGAGGTCAGTGGTGTTTGTTGGAGAGCTTCTTTGAAATGGTGGCACATAAGGTAGAGTTCTTGATGGAAGAGAGGATTGTGGAGTTGGATTCTGGGTGTTCTTGAGGGTTTGCAGCACTAAGTTCATAGTTTTAGATAGTTGATCCATTTTGAGGGTTAAATCATTTGATCTTGACTGCAAATTTTGATGAAGTTCTTGATTTGAGATATGCAGTTCTTGTTGAGAACTGTGAAGCTCCTGCTGTGCCCCTTGCAACTGCTCAAGGGTTTGAGAAGTTTTGTTGTTAATGTGTTCTTGCCTTGCCCACAAATCTGATTCATCATCCAATTTTGGCATGGATAGGTTATCATCATCTTGGTTATCGAGGTCAGAGTTTGGGATGGTTGAGGTGAGGCTGAGTTTGTTGTAGGTGGCACACTGGGGTCTGATACCAATGTGGTGGGACCTTGTTGCTTCTTGGTGCTGCGAGTATTCATGTTGCAAGAAAATAAACAAGTAGTAGCTCTGTGAGTGATCAGAGGATAAAGAACGGTAACAGACAAGAAAAAGAATGGAACAAGAATTGAGAAAAAATAAAGTGAGGAGAGTTTTCGAGGGGAAAGAAAGTAACACACGGTAGTGAAAAATGAAGAAATAATTTTATTAGAACTGACATCCAATACATGCATACATTGAGCCTTTATACACATAACCTATATTGACTCAGTCCAACAATCAATTACATAATTTGATTATGCTTGTATTTACTGAATGACATCCCCTACAAGCAAATCCTGATGCACGTGCACACGCATGTACAGCAATTGTTATTCTTGTGAACTACTCAACACCACTTCATCCCTTTCTTCCAGCCTCTCCAAGCTATGTATCATGGCTTCTTTCTCCTCCTCCGACCTGCCACCTACCTCTGGCGATTTTTCCGGCGAGCTTGCTTTCAAAAGTGACCTACAGCCATTTTCAATTGTTTTATTGAGCATCTTATGAAAGAGGATGTAACACTCTTCATGCTCCCTTCTAATCCATTTGAGATTAATAATATGTAAACTATATTACTTAACAATAATTACATAGGTTAAATTTGGTCTAATCGCTGTAGTAGCTCTCTGGCAATATTATTTTTGAGACTTCACTAAACTTCTGACGAGGAATGAAATGAAATGAAAAACCTAGAGAAGGAATGATGGAAGCAATGACGTGTTCTACTTAATTTTTATATCAGCATGCAGTTGGAAAGATAAAATAAAATACCTTCGTACTCATAATTTAATGAAATTCAGAAGAGAAGTCAAACTTTGGTTGCTTCCAATACATTACAAACCTATGCATGCCAACCCTCTCTCTATATAGGCGCTTCTTAACACCATTACCTTACACATAAATCAATCACCCCTGAACAAAAAGAACATATAAAATCAAAGTTAAGAAAATAATGGCATCTAATGATGTGAAGCTACTAGGATCGTGGCCAAGCCCTTACGTCTACAGGGCAAAAATTGCTCTGAACATCAAAGAAGTCACCTATGAATTCTTCGAAGAAGTATACAGCAACAAGAGGGAATTGCTTCTAAAGTCTAATCCAATATATAAAAAGGTTCCGGTTTTAATTCATAACGACAAACCTATTTCGGAGTCGATGGTCATTGTTCAATACATCGATGAAGTGTGGGAAGGCTCCTCTATTCTTCCATCAGATCCTCTAGAGCGCTCGAAGGCCAGATTTTGGGCTTATTATATTGATGACAAGGTATGGAAAACTCCTATTTTTATAAATATATTACGGGATGCACAGAACTCATACTCGACATGACCCCACCCACATAAACTCGACCCGACCTAGACCGATTGAAATTTGTAACTCAACCTCATTTTAACCCAACCCAACCATACATAAAATACTCATTCAATATCCATTCAAGTAAAGTTGGAGTAGTCAATACAAAGAATAAAGTGTGTGTATGTGTGTGTATATTATGATAAGTATACTAAAAATTTCATGTTTCATGTCAACGTAGGTAAATTTAGAACAATCAAAACTCATAGGATTGATTGAGAGATTTTCAAAAATATTCTTGAAGCATTTTATGTATTTTGTAATGAAACTCCTAACTAAATATGTAGTGGATCAATTCTATGTGATGCATTTTGTAATGAAATTCAAACGAAGTATGTGCTGTGGTAGCTCGGATCTATTTAATGCATTATGATAGCTAAAATCTAGTACTTCGAGTTGACTGCGTGCATGTGCGTGTGTTTTAGGTTTATATAACATAAACCAAAATCTAACTCATATTTCAAACAAACCTAGCGAGGTCAGATATAGATTGAACTATCTTTAACGTGTATTTATATGGGTCAAATGAAGTATTTGATTCAATCCGACCCAACCGAATCTTTATCCAACCCTAACATTTATCAATGTTCATTTTCTTTCATTTTTGATTTATGTTACTTAATGACAGTTACATACAAGCTACATAAGCATAATAGCTAATAAAACAATAGAAGAGGCGAAAGTGCAAGGGGTAGAACAAACGGTTTCTAGTTTGAAATTACTAGAGGATTATTTGGAAGACAAACCATTTTTTGGAGGAGACGAGATTGGATATGTTGATATTGCACTTGGTAGTAGGCTTGCTTGGTTCAAAGTGGTGGAGGAAGTCGAAAATGTCAAATTGTTAGATGAGGAGAGGTTGCCAAATTTAGTGAAATGGGCAGAGAGGTTTTGGTTAAATGACAGAGTGAACGGAGTGATGCCTGAACATAACAAGCTGGTAGAGTATTGCAAGGTTCTCCAGGAAACAGTCTGGAAATCTAAGCTTGCAAACTAAACTATTGTTGTATTTTTCCAGTATCTATTTTTGTTTTCTTATGTTTTGATATTTGAATTTGTGTATGGTGCACGACTGTATGTTTCTGTTATGCTATAAATCCTGGAAGTGTATCCTTACCACCGACTTATTTCAAGCAATATAAGTGGATTAAGTTCCATAAATACGTTCGAACTTCGAACACATAAGTTTACTTATCTAATCGTAGATCTAATGCATTGTTTAATTATTTTCAGTTACAACCGAAGAAGCAGATCACATATCGTCGTTGTCCTTTTCTCTTCTTTTTTTTTTTTGAACGTTACCACAGGTTTTTGGTCCAAATATTTAAAACATGTATTTAAATCAGTAAAAGTCAGTTGTACCTTGGATTTCAACGTAAATATGACAATTGGGTTACAGATAGAGTGAACCAAACTAGATAATTATTTGTTTATTAGTGTGCAACCATGACGTTGAACATGATACGTTGTAAAATATATATTTATATGTATTTCTAAAGATTAGCGAATTAAACGAGTTATAACTTGAACTTAATATTTCTGCAAATATGTCATTTTTATTATGTGATACATATAATTTTGTATTTGAATAAAAAATAAAATTTATCATTTTTTGATAAAAACGAATTATACATGTCGTTGTCTTGTTTTAAGATTTAATAACTGTTAAGAGAATAAATAAAGATTACTATTCTTTAGTGATTTAAAATTTTATATTTTTTGAAAATTTAACAAACAAATATTTTTGTACAAAAATTATGATTTAACACTCAATTTTTGGAATACGCGATTAAAAGATAAATGACATTGATTGAATTTAAAATTTTACATTAGTGAATGGTGAAAATACATAAAAATTAAAGTACAACATATTTGTATGCATTTAAGGTCATTGCAACAAATATCAAAATATTTATCAAAAATAAGTGTGTGATATAATGAGTTTCTGGGAAGGAGAAGTTAGTACTAACACTGAATGTTCTGGCTATGTTACTCTACGTAACTTTTAAGTGGAGTAGGAATGAATTTTGATAGGTGTTACTAGCAATATTTTAATTAAATTAACATGGGCTCCATATTTTACGAAAAATAGCGATATGGTCAAATTTTCACAAAAAGGAAAAAAAGGAAAAAAAACATAGGTCTCAAATAATATATCATGAAGAACATATGCATGTTTTTTGGTCAAGGGTGGTGCAGGATTTCTAAATGCTATGTGCCTCTACAGGCAGGCTAGCGTCAGATTAATAATATGAAAACTACATTAATGATAATCACATTAGGTTAAATTTGGTCTAATCACTGCAGTATCATTAACAATAATCAAAATACTGCTAGGAATGAAATGAAAATGGAGAAAATAAAAGGAAGAATGAAGAAAGCAATGTCATCTCCTTTGCTTATACTTTATGTTACCATCGTACCAGTGTTTTCATGACCATACCCTGCCTCGGTCCGACCTCGAATAACCCGGAACCTTGAACCACCATGGTCCGAAACACAATCGGATCTCATTCATCCATGAATCTTGATCGGACCTTCAAACCAATGGTCCGACCGTCAATTTTACCTGGTTGAACCACGGTTCTTTGATTTTTTTTTCCTACTTTCTCATCGTATAATTCTCTCTCATTTTCATCTTTTGCATTGTTTTGAAAAAATAAATAAATAAATATTTTCAAAAATCATAATAGTTTCAAAATCTAAACCACTAATTTTATCACTTTATTCTTCACTGCTGCAAACTCCTCTAATACCAGTGTAAGCTTCGTCAAGTTTGTCATTATTAAACTTCTATCGTTGTGCACTACACTATTATATACAAAGTTGGAGTTGTGTACTGCAACAATACACAACTTCAGTTGTAGATCTTAAAGACCATCAACAATTTATGCACATAGCATTATTTCAATATATTTTTTGTATATTTTGAAGTTAATTATGCAAATTTTTCGAAAAAATAAATCACGGTTTTGACGGTTCGACCGGTTGAACCATCAAAACCTTAAACCTTCGATCATCACGGTTCAAGGCTCGGCACGGTCATGAAAACTATGCATCGTACATAGTGTTCAAAAGGAAAAAAAAATTAGTTTATGGATGTTCAACCTTCATAATCATTATATATTCAATTTCTGGAGAGCATTCAATATCCGATGCATCCATACATTTCTCATCCATATCAACTCCTCTGTATATACTTCTTAGAGTCATCATCTTAAACATAAATCCTTCACTCCTAAACAAATAAGTAAAAACTAGCAAAAGTTAAGCAGATAATGGCATCTAATGATGTAAAGCTACTGGGAATGTGGGCATGCCCTTATGTCCTAAGGGCGAAAATCGCTCTAGGCATCAAAGAAGTCACTTATGAATATTTCGAAGAAGTACGCAACAACAGAGTGAATTGCTTCTAAAGTCTAATCCAATATACAAACAGGTTCCAGTCTTGATTCATAACAGCAAACCAGTTTTTGAATATCTATGATTGTTGTTCAATACATTGATGAAGTTTGGGAAGGAGCATCCATTCTTCCTTCAGATCCCCTTGAGGGTGCTAAAGCTCGATTTTGGGCTTTTTACATCGATGACAAGGTATGCAAACTCCAGCTTATATATCAGTATTCATCTTATCGACTTAGATCATTTCTAACTGATGTTACTTCACATAGTTAATCCCCAGTTTTTTTAGCATCATAAAAATGAGAACAACAGAAGCTAAAGTGGAAGGACTAGAACAAGCTATTTCAAGGTTGAAATTGCTCGAGGATTATATAGCAGAATGCCATTTTTTTGGAGGAGACAGCATTGGTTATGTTGACAATGCACTGGGTGGTTGGCTAGCTTGGTTCAAAGCAGCCGAAGAAGTCGAAAGTATTAAATATTAGATGAAGAAAATTTTCCAAATTTAGTGAAGTGGGCAGAGAGATTCTGTGTAGATGATAGAGTTAGGGAAGGAATGCCTGAATATAACAAGGTTGTTGAGCATTGCATAATTCTTCAGGAAACAGTCAGGAAATCCAGGCCTGCAAATTGAGTAGAGATCCTTTGTCTCCATGTATGATTTATATTGTGTTACTTGATTTAAGTAATTACCATGATACCGTGGAAGTATGAAGAGAATAAGATTTAGGCACAGAATAGAATTTGAGTTATTTTGAAGTTAAATTTGCATTGTGTCGTGTTGAATGATCAGTCTGTAACTGAGTTAGAATAGCTAATATATATAGCTTGTATCAGATTGTATTAATGTTACTGAATTTCGTATTCACTGCATATTGGTGTCTTGCTGAACAAGTCTTGTGCGCATATATATTAGTGCCACTGTATCTGTTTTGAACAATATTTCTTTTTTTTTTTGAAAGAAGATAAAAAGGGCCCAGCCCAAAACATAATCGGGTAAAATACCCGCTACTCCTAAACAAACAAACCCTAACAAACCCTAGCCGACTCTAACCACACTACAACTCGAACAATCCAAGAGAAAATAAAAGAAAACAGCAATGGCCGCTCCATCTCTACTCTCTAATTCCTCTTTTCGCTACTCTCTCCTCTTTCCCAGTATGAAAGAGCTTCATTAAAACCTCTTCTCATGCCGCTGCAACCAGTAGTAACCCAAGAATCATTGCGACTGTTGTTCAACAGCGAAAAAACATTAGATCTATGGTCAACGCGACCTAGATCTGATGAAGCTTGGTGCGCTTTGCTTTTATCACCCAAATGAGTACCAGATCTCACGGCAGAATCAATGATGGCCTCTGAATTGTTAGATCTATGGTCAACTCGACCTAGATCTGATGATACTTGCAGCGCTTTGCTATTACCACCCAAAAATGGCCCGGATCTCGCAACATTATCTCTAGTGAACTCGGAATTGTTTGATCTAGTGTCAATACGACCTAGATCAGACGAATTCATATCAGTAGTTTGATGAGGTTCATTGCTGTAGCTCGAAGCTCTGAAAAAGCTATTATCTGCAATAATCTGGAAGTCTCTCGGGTTTAAAAGAAAAGCTTCCAAATGCTTGCTACCAGCTTCGGTTTTCCAGTCATCAGCAAGGGAAGTATATCTTGTTTGACTTTTATGAAATTTTTTTGATTTTTGCAACATGATCTTACTATCTGTATTAACAGTAAGCCAAACTTGCTCTTTGCTACTGCTGCCCTTATTATGCACACGCAGATTTCTTTCTTTCCACAAGTAAAAAACTGCCGTAGTAAGAAGAATGTAAGCGTACTCAGAATCTTCTGAATTAACCTTGAATTTGCTATTGATAATTCTGATAATATTCATGATATCCATATGTCTGTTGTCATCAATGTTTAAAGTCATTCTGATTTGGTTCCATATAAAAAATGAGTAGCTGCATTCAAAGAATATATGATTAGCACTTTCATCACATAATTTGCACAAGGAACAGAGTGAATTAACATTGCTACCCCATTTATTAATCCTGTCCCAAGTTGGCAATCTGTTTTTAATTGCAAAATAAGTACAGAATGCCATCTTGGGACAGTTCACTCTATTCCAAATGCACTGATACCATACTTCAGTAGGATATTTGAATCTAATAAAGTTCCAAGTTTCTTTAAAAGAAAACTTCCCTCTGTTAGTAGCTTTCCACTCCCAGTAGTCATTCTCTGCATTTTTGTCAAATTGAATATTGCATATATTTTTTTTATGAGGGTTAGTAATGGGATGAATCTGTGGGTGCCACTGATTATTAACAATAATATCAGAAACTTTCTCATTAGGTTTACCACATAAAACAAGACTATTCCACCCTACCCTATTTATAAAAGTATCATTATTAAACCAAGGATCAAACCATAAACTGGTGTTTTTGCCATCTTTAAATTTCCTAATTATAAGAGATTTCCCAGTTTCCCTACAGTCTAAAATATGTTTCCAAGTGTTTGATTGATTATTTTTATGAACAGTGGTCCAAAAATTATCCTGCTTTAAGTACTTGGATCTCATCCATCTAGCCCACAAGGAATCAGAACTAATGAATCTCCAAAATAATTTTAAATGGCAAGTATTACACAAATCTTTAAGATTTCTAATACCAAAACCCCCCTCATTTTTAGGTCTACACACATTAATCCAACTGATTTTGTGGTATTTGCCTCTCCACAAAAAATCTGCACATCTGTTTTCCAAACTTTTAATAGTAGCAGCAGGGATTTGAAATGTTTGTAACCAGTATAAGATAATAGCATAAACCACAGTTTTAATAAGCTCTAGTCTACCAGCAATGGAAAGTAATTTGCATGACCATGTTTCCATTCTTTCTTGAATTTTATCAATAAGAATAGAGCAATCTGAATTCTTAATCATATTAGTAGAAAGAGGCAAACCTAAATACTTGATAGGAAGAAAACCTTCATCAATTTGTAAAATATTTAAAAATTCTTGTTTGAACTTACAATCTTTGCTAAAATATGCTTTACTTTTGTTAACATTAAGTTGAAGCCCAGCATGAATTTTTAATTTTTCAAAAATGTATTTTAAAGATTCTGCATTAACTTTATTAGCTTTGATAAACACCATAAGATCATCTGCATAGATCAGATGATTGACACTTGGTTGAATTCTATTAATAGGATGGATTTTACCTTTCATACTTTCTATTTCAATAAGAATAGAGAAGTATTCCATCACTATAGCAAAAAGATAAGGAGACAATGGATCTCCCTTTCTTAGACCCCTATTAGACTTAATAAAACCTTCAGCCTTACCTTGAATGAGAATAGAAAAAGTGGGGGTGTTAATACACTCAAAAATCAAATCACAAAATTTAATAGGAAAACCCATACACACCATAATGTGACGAATAAAGTGTCTGTTAACCTTGTCATAAGCTTTCTGCAAATCTATCTTAATACAAACATTATCACCCTGTTTAGTATTAAATTTTCTGACCATTTCATGAGCTAAAAGGGAGTTTTCATATATGAGCCTACCAGGAACAAAAGCACTTTGGTTTTCAGCAATAAGAAAAGGTAGAAACACTTTAATTCTGTGACTGAGCACACTAGCAATAATTTTGTAAATAAAATTGCAGCACGAAATAGGTCTGTAATCTCCTATATCAATGGGGTTTTTATTTTTTGGAATAAGGGTAATAAAAGTATGATTAATACTTTTGAGAATTTTACCATTGATCATAAATTCATTGACCACATCAGTCACTTGTTGCTTTATAAACTCCCAATTGTTTTTAAAAAATTTTGCATTGAAACCATCAGGGCCAGGACTTTTGTTGTCCCCTGCATTAAAAACTATAAATTTAATTTCATCAATACTAACAGAAGCCATTAAGATTTCTGCAGCTTTATTATTTAAAATATTTTTACAAATTATATCAGGGAACTCTCTTTCGATAGATTCAGAATAATAAAGATCCTTATAGAAATTGACAGCTTCAGAAGAAATTTTCTCATATGAATTAGCTAAATTACCCTCTCTATCAAAAATGCAGCCTATATTATTAAGGTGTTTCCTATTACTCATCTTAGCATAGAAAAACTTGGTACAATCGTCCCCTAAAGTAAGCCAATCAGTCTTAGCCTTTTGTCTAGCATCAACTGATTCTTTATACATCTCATTAGACAACTCCCTTTGATTAAGAAAAAATTTATTAATATTATTCAAATCACCAGGCTTAATATCAGCATTCATTTGTAAGTTTTTACCTTCATTTCTCAGAACAGCAATCCTATTATTATTGTAAAGTTTATTTTTATTCCAATTTTTAAGATTATATTTAGTGAATTTTAGAAACATACAAAACTGAAATTGCTTGGAGCCAATACAATAAAAATTATTACAATTTTCCATTAAACTTTTGTAATCTTCTTCTAGAACCCAACTGTTTTTGAATCTAAAAGGATATGCTTTTGAATTAACAATACTATTATTAACAAGGTTAACCAGAAGAGGAGTGTGATCACTTAAGTTCTGCTCCAAAGTAGAACATGTATTGTCAGGAAATTTATTTAAAAAGTCTTTATTATACAGAATTCTGTCTAATTTGCAATGAATATTTTTAGCTAAACCAGATTTCCAAGTAAATTTACTACCACTAACAGTAGGCTCAATCAGACCAGACTCTAACATAAACTTATTGACTTTATCAAGCTTATTTTGAGGAATCTTAATCCCACCAAACTTTTCATTAACATGAAAGACAGTGTTAAAATCTCCTAATATTATCCAAGGGAGATTATAAATGTAATTTAGAGATTTCAGTTTTTGCCACAATGCATTTCTTTCAATATCTAAGTTACTACCATATACAGCAGTAACTTGTAAATAAAAACCACCAATATTTCTGAAATTACAATCAATAAATTGACTATCTTTATTAATATTTGTATTATTCCAGACATTAGAATCCCATATAACAATAATTCTACCTTTACAGCCACAATCATTATTATGAATAGCTTTCCAATTGCTAGATAATTTAATGCAGAATCGATCAAAGTTTTCATCATTCAATTTATTCTCTATAAGGGCAATTATAGTAGGTTTATATATATTAATCATATGAAGAATATCAGATTGTTTAACAGGGGAATTCATCCCCCTAACATTCCATGCAAAGATAGACATATATATATATGATAAAAAAAGAAATTTAAATTGTACCTGACACCATGGTACTTTTACCTCTCCTTTTATTTTCAGTACCTTTAGCCTTCAATCTGGTGGACATTTGATCCCACTCTGGGTTAATTGATATATATTTTTGTTTGAAAGCTTTTTTCTCTTTGCTCCCCTTTAACTTACCAGAAGATTTTGTTTTACTTATATGTAATTCTGATATATCAAACTCATCACCACTGTCTTTTTCCTTAGATTTATCTTCTTCCATATGTGCAGATTCTGGAATCTGGATTAAAGATAAATCGAAAATAGCTGTGCGAGGCAATTCTGATTCATTATAATCAGACATTGCAGCCTGCTCTGAAGATAGATCATCCTTGCGAGGCAATGTTGAGCAGCCATTATTCTCAACATCTACAGCAAGTGAAGAAGAAGATCCCTTCTCAGCCTTAGATTCTTGATTCATATTGGAATTTTGATGAATTTTGTTCACTATGCTTGTATTAATCTGGCCTGTAATTAAACATGACTCTGAAATATGGGGGGTTTCAGAGTTAAAGACCTGTATGATTTTACCCTCCTTTTTATTAGTCGGATCTTGATCTTTAGAGGTTTCTTTGCTTTGCTGATGAACTTCCATTGCCATGATCTGATTGTTTTGATCAGTGAGCTCTTTAGAATTGCATTCTTGATCGAAAATGATATCTTCTTGATAGATTCGATCACCTTCTTCTTGAGATTTTGACTGTAATATTGTACCTTTACTGACTTCAACTTCTTGAACTGTTTCAGACCTAATTTCTTGAATACTATCTAAATTTTTCTCTTTCTGTTTGGGAATCCACGTCTGCTTCTGGTTGCACTGCTCCTTGGTATGACCGAAGCATTTACAGATACTACACTTTGGTGGAACCCATTCATACTCAACCTTTTGTATAATGTTTTCACCATTATAAAGATTTAAACAAATTTCGTCTGGAAGTTCATCCATTGCAGAAACTTCCACTAGAATTCGAGCATAATTCAATCTCGTCTTCATGGTTGTTGCTGCATCCATTTTAATGGGTTTTCCGATAATACTTGCCATGATGCTAAACGCCTCTCTATCCCATAATTTGAGATTTACACTTGGTAATCTAATCCATATCGGCATAGTTGACAGAAGATCTCTGTCCATCTTCAACGATTCCGACCACCTTCTCATAATGATGAGCTTGCCGTTATAGAAATGTGGACCATTCTGAATTATGGAATTGCAGTCTTGTGAATCATAGAATTTAATCAGAAAGAAACCATTTTCTCTGGAAAAGATTTCAAACTCACCTTTTGGTTTCCAAACTCTTTTAATATATTCTTTGAAAAACACGAAATATGGTTTACTGCTAACAACATAAACTAATACGGAATTATTCCAACACTCCATTGCTCTTTTACAAACCGTCTCTTTTATAACACCATATTTCTTGCTATTGATTTGGATAGGCATGATGGTTTCAAGACTGCAATCTTCATCCTTTGGTTCATTAGATTGCTCTGAGACAATCTCGGCCCAAGATTTCTGCCCTAGTTCTCTATTTAGTGAGAACTTTGCTGGTGGTTTATCACTTTTTGTCGGTTTGGTTCTGTCCCTGAGAGAATTGATCTTCTGATCCTCTATCCTTCTCTGATTACTATTGATCTGGGACTGAGTCTGACCAAATCTGGGCTGATTTCTCTTTTGCGATCTTGTTTGAACCAATTGGAAGCCCTCATTATCGATGTTGACATTATTCGTCTTTCTGAAATGGGTTTCAGGTGGCCTATCTTGAGGAGATGGACAAGAGAGAGGGGAATTGGAATTGGGTTTGAGAGAGAGATTGAAATCTCCCATGGCAGAAGAAAACCCTAGATTATAACAGATGTTTTTTTTTGAACAATATTTCTTTCTAATAAATAAACTTAGTCTTCTTCCTCAAATATTCTCAAATATTTTCATGGTATCAGAGCTCCTATGGCCTCACGGCAAACACCAAGATCCAGAACCCTAATTCTCAATCTCTCAATCAACCTCAGATCCTATCCCAAACTCTCGATCAACATCAGATCTGATCCAACCCCATTAGATCCAACTCACATCTGCTATCTCACCAAATATCTCCCTCGTACAAAACCCTAATTCATCAGTTTTTCATCATGGCCAATCACAACAACGACCAAACAACTACAGATTCTTCCAACACCACCAACACAAACCACAACCAACCCTCAAAAACTCTTGAAGAATCATTAAAATCAATCATCAATCCTCAAACTCAACTCATCACTGTTACATTGGATGAAAACAACTTTCTATTGTGGAAATTCCAAGTGGAGACTGCAATTAGGGGCTACGGCCTCGAGAAGTTCATCAGCGCCACCACCACAGCTCCGCAGCAATTGATCACCAATACTGAAGGTCAATTTATAGCAAACCCAGAGTATATCACGTTTCATAGGCAGGATAGTTTACTCTGTGCCTGGCTTCTCTCATCGATCAACACCAATCTCCTAACCCAAATAGTTGGCTGCAAAACATCACTGGAGGTATGGAACACAATACATCTGAGCTTCAATTCTCAAGCATCTGCTAGGATTATGAGCTATAAAACACAACTACAAAATGTGAGAAAGGACAACATGAGCGTGAGGGAATATCTGAACAAGATAAAAACACTATGTGACACTCTTGAATCATCAGGACATAAGGTCAGCGAGACAGAACAGGTGTCAAATATATTAAATGGATTGGATGATAGCTTTGAATCCGTAGTAGCGGTTATCTCGTCTAAGGAAACTATCCCCTCGGTTCAGTATGTTACATCAATTCTTCTGGCACATGAAGGAAGGCTGGAACAAAAACAAAGTACAACACAAGAATTCTCAATCAATTATGCAACAAACATGAAAGCCAGACCTCAGCAACAAAGACCAGAACCATCAGCAAACAGTCCCAATCACAGTCAGCTGGTGCAAGGTGGACAATGGTATGGAAGAGGAGGAAGAGCCAGCAGAGCCAGAGGACGAGGGAGGAATAACAGCAGCAGACCGAGATGCCAAATTTGTGGAAAAATAGGGCATACTGCAGTAAGATGCTACTTCAGGTTTGACAATAATTACACAAGTAATCAGCAGATATCACCCAATCAAAGCTTGCCAAAACCACACCAGTACAATGTGAATCTTAGCCAAGCCCAGATGAACTCGAACGCAAGCCCAAGGATGTTGAATCAGGCACTGGAAGATCAGGAGCACACTGCAAAAGACTCTGACATTCAGGATAATACCTGGTTTCCAGACTCGGGGGCCACACACCACGTCACAAGCAAATTACAAAATCTAAATCTCGGTGGATCTGCATATCAAGGTAACAACTATATTTATATGGGAAACGGTGAACCTATAAACATCACCCATGTTGGAAATGCCTGCATTAAATCCACTAATAAAAATAGACAGTTATTATTAAGGAATTTACTTCGAGTACCACAAATAAAGAAAAACTTAATGAGCGTCTCACAGTTTGCTAGGGACAATGAAGTATTCTTTGAATTTCATCCTAGAGTTTGTATGGTCAGAGACAAAGTAAGTAGAGAGATCCTTCTTCAAGGTAGCATATGTAATGGTCTATATAAGTTTAATATGAAAGGTGGAAGAGAAAACAGTAGTAAACCAAAACAATGCAATTCTGTAAGTCATGGAACTGATGATGTATATGATATCTAGCATAAGAAACTTGGTCATCCCAATGTAAAAGTAATGGAACTAGTGATGAACAAAGAAAACATATCATATACCAATCCACAACTACCATACATATGTAGCCAATGTCAGTTGGGGAAGAGTCACAAACTACCCTTTGGCTTGTCAAGCACTGTATATCACCAACCTCTAGAATTGGTAGAATGTGACCTCTGGGGTCCAGACCCAATTAACTCTAGCTGCAATCATAGATATTATATAGCCTTTGTAGATGCATACAGCAGGTATACGTGGATATACTTCCTAAGGAAAAAGTCTGAAGCATCAGAAGTGGTAAAACAGTTCATAACTCAAGCTGAAAGACAACTAGATAGTAAACTGAAGATATTACAGACGGATGGTGGGTCAGAGTTCAAACCACTAAAGAACTTCTTCAACGAGAAGGGAATACTACACAGAACCACGTGTCTCCATACCTCTCAACAGAATGGGATAGTCGAAAGGAAACATAGACATGTAGTAGAGTTGGGACTAACCTTACTAGCACAAGGCACTATGCCACTGAAATTGTGGACAGAAGCCTTTTCCACAGCAGTGTATCTAATTAACATGCTACCCACAAGTATCTTGAAGAACACAAGCCCACATGAAAAGCTATTCGGTCTGAAATCCGATTATGGAAGACTAAAAGTATTTGGGTGCTTGTGCTTTCCTCTATTGAGGCCATACAACAGGCATAAAATGGATTTTAGATCATCAAAGTGCACATTTATTGGCTATGGCTCAAATCAGAAGGGATATAAATGTCTAACCAGTGATGGAAAGATTGTCATTTCTCGGCATGTGATGTTCAATGAACGAGTATTCCCATTTGCAGATAGTAAAACAAGAAGTCCTACGAAAATAAACAATGTCAGACAACCAATTACTGCCATACCAATTTGTGAATCACCTGTCCCACAAGAAGTAGAAAGAAGCCACACATCCTCGCTAAATTCAACTCCATCACCTGTCACATAGGAAGAAGAAAGAAGCTACACATCCTCATTAAATTCATCCCCACTAAATTCATCTTCTCTTAATAGTAATAATGACAACCTGAGAAGTCATGAAGCAAGACATAGAGACAGAGACACAACCAACAACATGCAAGAGAAAGATAGGGAAGACTCATCACCAAACATTCAAACTCCAAATCTATCGAATAGTGACACACAAGGAAATAGACAGAAGAGAGAGGAGACACCCTATCAGCAAGGTCACCACATGATAACAAGGTCAAAGCTGGGTATTTTCAAGCCGAAAATATATGCAGCCCAGAGATCAGTACAGGAACCTACTACATTTGAAGAGGCAATACAGCATGAAGAGTGGAAGAGAGCAATGGAAGAGGAGTATAAGGCATTAATGAGTAATAAAACATGGGAACTGGTAGCTCTACCCAATAATAAAACAGCGATTGGATGTAGGTGGACGTACAAGCTAAAGCATAAATCAGATGGAACTATTGATAAGTGCAAAGCAAGGCTCGTAGCTAAGGGCTACACACAACAACCAGGTTTTGACTTCAAAGAAACATTCAGTCCAGTAGTTAAACCTACCACAATTCCAGTTGTTCTAACCATCGCATTGCTTAATCAATGGCCCATCAAACAGTTAGATGTGAACAACGCTTTCTTAAATGGTGAACTAGAGGAGGAAGTGTATATGGAACAGCCTAGAGGCTTTGAAGCTGTTGAGGAAAACCAGCAGATTGTATGTCGATTGAATAAGGCAATTTACGGACTGAAGCAAGCACCTAGAGTCTGGTTCGAGAAACTGAAGAAAACATTAATAACGTTGGAATTTCAGACCATAAAATCAGACAGTTCATTGTTTATACAAAGAAAGGGGAATGAAACTATATATGTCTTAGTATATGTGGATGATTTCATTGTGACAGGAAGCAACTATGCCGGGATTCTCAAACTAACAAACCACTTGAACAATGTGTTCAAACTGAAAGATCTAGGAGAATTGAACTACTTCTTGGGTATTGAAGTAAGAAGAAACAGGAAAGAAGAGATTCACCTAAATCAGAGAAACTACATTCTATCAGTTTTGAAGAAAGCAGGAATGGACAATGCAAAAAGTATGCCTACTCCAATGACTAAAAATCTGCAGTTAACAAAGAATGATGGTGACCCAATAGAAAATGCACATCAATATAGGAGTATAGTCGGAGCTCTTCAGTACATTACTATAACTCGTCCAGAGATCTCATACAGTGTAAACAAGGTTTGCCAATTCATGCAAAACCCTCTAGATACCCATTGGAAAGCAGTGAAAAGGATACTTCGCTATCTAGCAGGAAAATTAGACTATGGACTGAAGCTATATGCCCCAGGAAAACTCAATATAAGTGCCTTTGCTGACGCTGATTGGGCTGCAGACAGAGATGATAGGAGATCGATGAGTGGTTATTGTGTTTACCTAGGTAAGAATCTGGTAGCTTGGTGCTCGAAGAAACAACCTACTATCTCGAGATCAAGTACGGAAGCTGAGTATCGAAGTGTAGCAGCGGTTGTATCTGAAACTATGTGGTTAAAGTCGCTACTGTATGAGATTCTGGGAACGAAACAGATTTTAGTCACTGTGTGGTGTGACAATGCAAGTGCAGTTGCTTTAACTGCTAATCACATATTACACTCTAGAACAAAACACATTGAGTTAGATTTGTACTTTGTAAGAAAACAAGTTGCAATGGGAAACATATGCATTAATCATATACCTGCATTATACCAGCGTGCTGATATTTTAACTAAATCCTTATCTTTGAATCATTTTGCCAGGCTGAGAGATGCACTGAATGTCACCAAGGAAGAAAGAGAAGACTAGAGTAAAGAGAAGAAGGAAGCAAGAGAGATAAAAGAGAAAGAGAGAGTTCAAATTGAAGAAACGAGTTAGACTATCTAATATATATAGCTTGTATCAGATTGTATTAATGTTACCGTATTTCGTATTCACTACATATTGGTGTCTTGCTGAACAAGTCTTGTGCGCATATATATTAGTACGCCTGTATCTGTTTTGAACAATATTTCTTTCTAATAAATAAACTTAGTCTTCTTTCTCAAATATTTTCAAACTGATTCTACATTGTCTGGTTTGTTTTGTATTTTCTAAATTTATATATATTCTAGTATTTATATTTATTTTCACATCTTATAAAACTAGATATATTGTATGTATGGTACACAAATATATATGTTTGACCATGGTATGAATCGTGGAAATGTACATCTTTTGCTTTAATATTTTTTGATAATTTTGTTGTGAAAATTATGCAAAATACACAAGATCTAACCTGCCGATAATTACCAACAAAGAGCAATCTCTATAATTCCAATCAGCACAAACAAATAACGTAGCAAATTAGACCACTAATAGATATAATATAGTTCGGTTTTAGTGACTTACATCAACCGAATATATCTGATACGTTACTTGTAGCAATCTCAGATCATGAGGATTTAACATCCAGGACTGAAAATCGAAGAAGCAAGTTCATCTGATCAGAGGAGAGTTACAGGCTTTGATTCAAAGGATATATCTATGTAGCAAATCAAGTGTTTTCATTGCTACAAATTGCCAAATCAACATCAAATAAAATTTAAAACAAAATAAAATTTAAAATTTAAAACAAAATAAAGAATTCCGGTCGTCCTCCAACTCCTTGCTTTCACTCAGAATCTGACGAAATTTTGCTCGACAAAGAAAATGACACCACAAACTATAAGCAAATCTATGTCTCCAATACAACCGCAACAATCCACAGTCGACGAACAACGAGCACAATAATCGACAGTCAAAGAAGCCCTAGCTACATCAGAAGTGAAGCAACAATGAAAATTGAAATGTCGAATCACTTCCAACAGTAGATATTCCAAAAGAAAACGCAATAATAGAAGAGGAAAATCTACATCTAGTGCAAATGATAGCAAAGACAATAAAGGCAAAAGGCAACGAGTTAAAACTTTGAAAACCTACATCAGTGGAAGATGAAAAACAAAATAGAGAAAAAAGAACAAAAAGAATACATGAAAAAATAGAGCAATTCAAAGCAGGCCAGAAATAAGAGAAATATACCAGAGAAGGAAACTGATACTATAAAATCAAATATAACAAAGTTAGTATAGTTTTATTATAATAACATTGAATATTTTTGCACAGAACAAAGAAAAGAACATGCAGCAACAAATAGCTGCAGAGAAAACAGATGAAGAAAATATGTAAAAAGGAGAACAAAGAACAAAGAACAAAATGAAGAAATGAAAAAATGATTCGAAAGAAAATACAAACAAAAACTGAGGTAACTAAAATTGCAAACTTATAAAACTAATACTAACAATTTCATACTGTTAATTGTATTCTAATATTATCAAAAAAGTTAAACAGGAAAAATCTCAGAAAGAAGAAGAGAAAAAAGCTGCAGATGAAGAATCAGAAGAACAACTCAATTCGGTAAAATTAGAAACATTATAACTTTATAACATAATAGATCGTACAAAAATAACACCTACAAATCATTTGGTAGAAGAAAAAGCTGATAATTCAACAAACTGATACCTACTTACAACAAATAATGTCAGTATCATTTAGTGTAGATCGTTTGGTAAAATAATAGTCAGTATCATTTAGTTGAAATCTGATACTTCCAAAAAAGTGATACCTAGTTACAAAATACTGATACCTACTTACAAAAAACTGATACCTACGTGAAAATAAAATGATACCAACTTACAGAAAGCTGATACCTACTTAGTACAAACTGATACCTATTTACTGTAAACTTGAAATCGTTACATATTTGACTAAAGATATTTCACTGTGGCTAATACCCAACCTATTGTTTTGTTTTAACATAATTTGTTTCACAAATAACTTATTATCTTTATTTTGAAATAATAGGATGATGATCCTCTCCTCAACGTAACTTTTAAATAACTTTCACCATTAACAACAACATTTGTACAGACAAATCCAATAGAAGATGAAGAAGCACGAACATTAGATGAACTTGAAATAGAAGCACTATCAACATATTCCAATTCAGAACCCTTAACTTTAACAGTAAAACAAAAAAAACAGTTCTTGTATAACTGAAAACAAATTATACTCTGAATATCAGAATCAGTGTCAACCATAATAGATTTGTCCTCAAGTACATAAAAAATCTAAATAGAAGAAGGAGTTAATTGAGACCAACATCGAAATATCTCATTCTTCAAATCAAAGAAAGAGCAATCGATAAACAATCGAGTGCTAAAGCGTTATTATTCAACACAAACAGACAAAGAAGACTGTCATCACCACTGCCAAAAAAATCAAAAATAAACATAAGTAAAAATATGTTCAATTTAGAACATTAATTTTTCCATTTCACAAAACTAATACCTACCGCATACAAAAATGATATCTACTTACTGATAATAAAGAAAATGATACTAAGAAAAAATAAAAATGATACCCAGAAACTGAACCTAAAACACGATTCTTTTCCACTCTATCACAACTTTATATATTAGAAACTGGGTGGCTATAACACAATGTTGGATCTTAAGGCTATTCAGACACTAGAAGTGGTGAATTGTGTATTAACTACTTACTTATGAATATAAAACTGTATTTGAGCTCTCACTATATATACAATTTTCAATTACAATACAATTTCAATTATAATACAAATTTGATTACATCACAATTTTCAATTTACATTTGCACCTCACTACATATCGCTCATTCGCTCGTATTTGTTTTTCAACTGTAGTCCAGATTGAATCCAGCATCTGAGTTATCTGTAAAGTAAACACTCACGCAGTAAAATTGAAAAAGAAATATTTTTGCAATGTAAAATAAAATGTATTTTGAAAATATTATTTGCCTCTATTATTTGGCTTGTTCGTCATGATTTAATTTTGAATTCATTATATACGAACAACTCGTGATATGCACAATGTATCACCGTACATACCATAAGGCCATGCACACCAATGTACACTTGATAAAATTACAGGGACAGGTGAGCACAAGGTCAAACCCAATCAAAAGTCGGGTTCAACTTAAGTGAAATATAAATAAAGTCACGATCTTAGCACAAGGTCAAACCCGAGCTATAAGCTAGATTTAACACAGGTGCAATCCAAATTTACACACATGAATGCTATGATCAAAGACAACATGTGAAATAAGTTCAGTTACCACATCTCAGGCATATGGACATGTACTTGATGCAATCCGAAAGTTCAATGGAAAACAAACAACAATAAAGCAACCAGACTTCAACGATTATATACAAAATGTATATATGACGGTAATGGCATGTATGAAGACCACAACAAGTAACATATATGCAACCCGACTAGTTTCAACATGCATCATATACATGAGGACCAGAGCACCGGTGAAACAAAAATCCCAAACAAATGGAGGCAAAGCTCAAACACACATACGTATATATATGAACATACAAGTATGGATATATATACATTGCACAACAACTATCCAGTGCAGACTCGAAGAACAATGGACAGAGCTCGATGCAAACCAGTACAGTTGCAAATACAAGTCGATGAGCAAGGCCAAATGAAGACAAGAACAAGCAAAATACTTTACTGCACGGTGCAATGAACTAGTCAACCCAAACTATGAACACAGTAATTTCAACATTTCAGACAACAAGTGCAAGTACACAAGTGAATGACAACATGCAACACATACAGAATGTCAACCAGAAGACTCGGTACAACAGCTCGAGTGTTCAGATTCAAGAAAATGACCAGAGGCGACTTCAAGCAGACTACATGAACAAGACTTCAAGCATGCGAACATAAGTGCAACCATACACTACTAGAAAAAAGCGAAATAGCGACGGCTGGGGGCGACGGCTTCCGACGGCGAATTTCCGACGACTTCCGACGGGCCGTCGGCGGCCGTCGGAAATTCGCGAATACCTGCAGCCGGCCGAGCCTTTCTTCCTCATTTTCCAGCTTCCCCCAATCTCACCAAAAACCCCCAAATTCACATTTTCCACCTCCATTCGCCAATTTCGTAATTTTTTCTCCTTCCACACTGCTGATTCAACACCTCTTTCTCTCAATCTCAGGTATAATCTCTTATTTTTCTGAAAATTTCAGTTTTTACTCTAATTTTAGATTTGCATAAATTGATAAATTAGGGCGAATTAGCGATTGAAATTGTTTGCATTAGCGTAACAATGGTTTATAACATCACATGACATACATATTTCATTTTTTATCGTGAAATTGTGAAAAACACGTATACTTTGTGGTTGTTCATGTATATGTAAATTGTTGTGTATGTCCTGATTCGACGATTGTATACGTTATTTGGCATACGATAAAATGATTGAATGAACTAGGAGTATTATATTGTGCACGTATTTACTTATGAAACAAAAAAATGCATTACTCTAAATTATAATTGTGTGTATTAAAAAAAAGACAAAAATGTTAAACCAGCCTTTTTGATGCGTAATACGTCGAATAACTGTGTTAAATTTTTATATATTTTTGTAAATGTGAACAGTGAGTAAAACTGTATTTTTGAGTAAAATGCGCGCATGTTAACCGACAAATGTCCCTTAGAGAGTTTTTGGCCCCGTCTGACGAATGTTGTACATGATCGTTGTATAAATAGTCGTTTTTTCCGAAAAACGACCATTTATATTTATCTGGTACAATGTTTGTCGGATTTGTCCATGTATTGGACAAGTTATGAACACAGTAAGAATTTACATTTTGTATACTACTTCGTCTCAAACGGTTCATAAAATTTCGCCCTAACTTTTCTTTTTTGTTTCCTGCGTACACGCATTTGTGTACAATGCAGGGAACAAAAGGGAAATGCTGCCGAAATTTTATTGAATCGTTTGAGACGAAGTAATATACGAAATGTAAATGCTTACTGTGTTTGTAATGGGAAGTAGGATGTCTGACCAATGAAAAAAAATTATATATATTTTTAATCGTTACGTACGTTAAAAAATGAAATGTGCCCAATTTGAAAATATTTTTAAATTTGTGAAGCTGTTCTTTAAATTCAAAATATTATACGAACATGAAAATAATCTTTTTCGAATATGTATTCTTCAAAATAAATATTAAATTTTGAACTTCTCATTTTGTCAAATAGGAAAAATGATTGATTATTTTGTTGATCGAAGGAGATGGATGTACCAAAGAAAAGGACTGAGGGGCTCAATAAAAGAAGATTTTTATAATGGTATAAACGTGTTTGTTGAATTCGCCTTAAGTAATAACGGAAACGATCCAGAAATTCGTTGTCCGTGTAGTAGGTGTAGACATTTGAAGTTTTTGTTACCAGATATTGTGGAAGTTCATTTGTGCCAACACGGTTTCACACCCGAATATTATGTTTGGGATCGGCATGGAGAAGTTGTAGAAAATACTTCTGTAGAGTCTGAAAGTGTCGTTAACGAAATAGTTTCAACGACCCGTATAGAAAATATGGTCGAAGATGCAGCACGATCAATGTTTCCTATGGTTGAAGTTGACGACGATGATGTAAATGTTGAAGAACCAAATATTGAAGCTAAGAAAATTTATGATTTACTAGATGCAGCTAAGAAACCTATTTGGGATGGTTGTAAAAGCGGCACGCAGCTGTCAGTAATCGCAGAATACATTGCGATGAAGTCAAAATACAACATCACTGAAGCTGGGTTTACGGCTGTTGTACAAGCTGCAAAAAGACATATGCCGCCCGATAATCTAATGTGTGAAAATCACTACGAAGTTAAAAAACTTATGTCGGCTTTTGGTTTACCGTATCAGAAAATAGATACATGTTTAAAAGGATGCATGTTGTTTTGGAAAGAAGACGCAAACCTTAGAAATTGTAAAGTTTGTAACCAGGAGAGATACAAACCAAGAAAAAAGAAGGGTAAGGAAGTTTCGTACAAGCGTATGCACTACTTACCCATAACTCCAAGACTTCAAAGATTATATGCATCTTCTGTAACTGCGTCTAATATGAGGTGGCATAGCGTGAGAACGGAGGAAGAGGGTACGTTGACACATCCGGCCGATGGAGAAGCATGGAAGCATTTCGATAAAACGTATCCAAATTTTGCAGCGGAGAGTCGAAATGTTAGATTAGGATTATGTACGGATGGTTTTTCTCCATTTTCTCAATTTGGTTCTAAATATTCATCCTGGCCCATTATCGTCACACCGTATAATTTACCTCCATGGATGTGCATGAAAACGCAATATATGTTTCTTACTGTTGTCGTTCCTGGCCCCGACGATCCGACACAAGGAATCGATGTATATTTACAACCGTTGATTGAGGAGTTAAAAATACCGTGGAACGAAGGAGTAGAAACATACGATGTGTCAAAGAAGAAAAATTTTCGTATGTTTGCTTCTTTGTTGTGGACTATAAGTGATTATCCTGCCTATGCAATGCTTTCGGGATGGAGTACTGCCGGTCGTCTAGCATGTCCATATTGCATGGATGAAACAAGAGCGTTTTCTTTATCTCATGGTAAGAAAATT
This sequence comes from Allium cepa, assembly GCA_030765085.1. Taxonomy (NCBI): domain Eukaryota; kingdom Viridiplantae; phylum Streptophyta; class Magnoliopsida; order Asparagales; family Amaryllidaceae; genus Allium; species Allium cepa. The sequence goes on from CM060930.1 coordinate 217,382,746, forward strand.
TCATGGTTTGACTATCATCGATGTTTTCTCCATGTAAATCATCCCTTCAGAGGAGACAAGAAAAACTTTTTAGCTAATAGAGTAGAAACCAGACAACCACCGACGATATGGTCAAGCGAAGACATATATGAACTTGTTAAGGGTTATCCAAAGATATATGAAATTGGGGAGCAAATAGAAATTGAAGGCAAATCAGTTGTTCATAACTGGTGCAAACAAACTATTTTTTGGGAGTTGCCGTATTGGAAACATCTTCTGCTTCGCCATAACATAGATGTGATGCACAATGAGAAAAATGTATTTGATAATGTGTTTAACACAATTTTGAATGTGAAAGGGAAGACGAAGGATGATTTGAAATCAAGACGTGATATAGAAGAATTATGCAAACGTCCCGAGCTTCATATGAAACCAAATGACAGTAAAAAACCAAAAGCTTGTTACGAATTAGATAATAATCAAGTTAAAGCTGTGTTAAAATGGGTGGAAGGGTTAAGATTTCCTGATGGGATATCATCAAATCTTCGTAGATGTGTTGACTTTAAAAATGGTAGATTGAGCGGAATGAAAAGTCACGACTGTCACATAATGATGGAAAATTTATTTCCCGTTATGTTTAAAGAACTACTGCCGTTAAAAGTTTGGAAGGTAGTAACGGAGCTTAGTATGTTTTACAAAGAGCTTTATTCGACTACTTTAAAAGTGCAACGTTTACGTAAACTTGAAGTGGACATTCCTATATTGCTTTGCAAATTAGAGAAAATATTTCCGTCAGGTTTTTTTAATGTGATGGAACATTTACCTGTTCATCTTCCATCTGAAGCACGACTTCGAGGTCCTGTCCAATACGGATGGATGTATCCATTTGAGAGGTATGTAATATGTTATAACGTAATTTAATTGCATTTGAAAGATGAAGTTAATATAAATTAATGTTGCATAGATATTTGAATCATCTGAAGAAAAAAGTGAGACAAAAAGCACGAGTTGAAGGTTCGATATGTAAATCTTACATCGAAGAAGAAGCTTCGTTCTTTTTCTCTCACTATTTCAGTGACCATGTGAATATTTCATTTCAAAGTGTTCCTCGTAATGATGAAGGCGACGAACAAGAGTCCTCTCAAGCAATGTTATCTATTTTTAGACAACATGGTCGGCCTTCTGGAAAATGTGTGGAAATATGGCTAGACGATAGAGATCTTCGTGTAGCACACACTTATATTCTTCTAAATTGTGCCGAGTTTGCACCGTTTGTTAGGTATTCTGAAATAATAATTTTTGTTTTATTCTTTTCTGTAATGCATGCGCGTGTATAACCTAATGTAATAATTTGTTTATATAAACAGTGTTTATGAACGGGAACATCCGAACGGAGATCTCAGTAAAGAATTTTCCCATTGGTTTTCAAATTACGTTTATGAGCGAAAAATTGTGTTGTTGACGAAGGGTTGAAACATCTTGCAATGGGACCAAAAAGAGTGGTCAAGACATATCCAATATATTTCGTCAATGGATACAAATTTAACACCAAAGAATACGGTGCAGAAAAATTAACAAATAATACTGGTGTATTTGTTAAAGGTAGTGACGATCCAGAAAACCATTTAAATGATTTTTATGGCGTTCTAACACAAATTTTGCAACTGACATATTTCTCAAGACCCGCGGAGGAGGTGTTTCTATTTAGATGCAATTGGTTTAGCAATGTTCCAGGTTCTGGAATTAATGTGCATAAGGATTATAATCTTATCGAAATAAAGCATACATCGCACTATCAAAAGTATGATCCTTTTGTACTAGCCAAACAAGCATTGCAAGTTTATTACGCTCCTTATCCGTCTCTAAAAAGAGATAAAGCAGATTGGTCTGCAGTTTTTAAAACAAAGGCCAGATTCACATTCGATGGGAAGAATATTCCGGACGAACAAGCTTATCAGGCAGATCTTGAGCAAAATAACGAAATAATAATTACAGACGATCATACAGATTTTGGTCCTTTGATCGATGAATCAAATGTTTTGGTAGAAGCGTTTGACGGTGCAGAGGAAAATATCGTCGAAAACGAGACCGAATCTGAATCAGAAGACGATGATGACTGATATAAATTTGAATCTGTTTTTTTGCAATTGATGTAACTATGTTGAATTCTTGATGTATTATGAAATTGATGTAACTATGAAACTAAATCAGTTTACTATTGTTTTATGTTATTTCAATTTGTCATTTATTTAGCAATTTTTATTAAAAATGCAATGAACTCTGCTTATCGTAGGAAGAGTACACCCATTATGAATCAGGTATAACAAACTTACATTTCTATTTACATTTCAGTCATTATAATTAAGCAATTTATACCGTTGATGTCATGTTCATATGAAATATATTTCATTATCATGTTTTTATTCTCTTATATAATGATGTGTAAACGTCACAGGTTTATCATTATGTCACATAGAGGGAGGAGCTCTTCCCGTTCTTCAGGAGGCGATGGCAGTGGCCCATCGCAAGCGCCACACCGTCCAGTTGTTACGTTAGTCCCCAAAGCAGATGGGTAAAAATTAAATCTTATTCATCATCTTATTTTTTCTATACTATACGTACGTACTTATCTGTATCGTACTTAAAAACAGGGGGTTCGAGCTACTACCCACTAAGGTAGTGTTGGACGTCTCCAGAGCAGCATATCGTAGTAGGATGAGTGCGTGCTGGCCGAAGTGGGATACCATCCCTCCGCACATCATAGAGTGCATATGGCAGGATGTCCTAGTATGTGTAATTTTTATGTTTTCCATTTTTAATTCGTTTTTGTCGTTTTTCTACCGTTTATCGTTTAAAGTGTAATCTTTTTTTAACACAGGCTGAGATAGACATCCAGACAGATGATATGCAGCTGGCACGAGCATACTGGATGAGGAAGATGCGAAAGAACTACAGAGACACGATATCTGAGGTTAAGAAATCCGGGAAGAGACCACGGTGGATGGGGGAGAGCGTGTGGCAAGCTTGGTTGAGCTACTGGGAGACGGACGAGGCGAAGGCAAGTATACTAATTTTTTTTGAATTATTAATTTAACGTGATTGGAAAATAATGTATCAAATTTTGAATGTACAGGCAGAGTCAGATAGAAACTCTGCAAATAGAAATAAGAATCCCGTTACTCATCGCGGAGGATCGAAGTCGTTTCAGCAGTATCGGCAGGAGTTGGTAAATTTAATTACTGAATAATAAATGTAAATAGTTTATGCTATATGATTTTAAATGTATAATAATTGTATGTAACAATCAACTTCAGGAAGCCGAGGCACATGGTCCTGTCAGCTATATGGACGTGTTCACCCGTACGCATGCTGTCGAGCATGTTAATCCAGACGGGACTGTTTCGTACACATGGCAGGACGATAAATCCAGTAAAAACCATGTAAGCATATTTCATTTTATTCAGTATTAGTAATTGTTTTAGTTGTCAAATTATTATGAAATAAGATATGATATTATTAATTTGTCAATGCAGAAGATGTTTGTGGAGCAGCGACAGAAACTCCTTTCTGATACGGGTCGAGAGCAGCTGACGACCGATGAAGAGGACGTTATTTTTGAGTCCGTTATGAGTCCACCAGAGCATGGTCGACGATACGGATTTGGCAATTTAGCGGTAAATAAATTAATTTTTCTTAAAATACTTAAAATATGATATTCTTACCTTTTCAAAACAATAAACTTTGATTTTATTTATTTTTCAATTATTGCAGTCCAGTAGTCAGAGTAGGAGACGGCGGAGTAGACCTCAGAGCGAGCTAGCAAGTATAGAAGAATTGCAGACTAGAGTTCAGCAGTTGGAGGAGCAGAACCGCCAACAGGCCATGCAGACGGCACAGTTATTTGAGTACATGCAGCAGTTTGGTGGCCGCTTCCCTTCATCGGCTGGCTCTGGATCTGGGGCAGATTGATTCATTGCTTTCTGATTCGTTCGTGCAGGTATGTTTAGTTTTAGTTTACAATGATTTGGTAGATGGAACAATTAATTGTTGATATGTATAATTATGTATAATACACTTGGTTCTGTAGCTGTATCAGGATATGCATGATTAGAACAGTTATTGTTAGTATTATTGTTAATGTTGGAATGTTATGTATATTTTGTATTTTATTTTTATTCCAATTTTGTTTATTTCTGTGTCTATTGAATATTTTGGAGTATTGGTTTGCATGTTTGGTTGGATTATTGTTTATTGGATTGTGCAGTATTGATATTGTAGTGTTTGGAAGAGAAATGTGGATGTAAGGCTCTATTTGCAGCAGATTTTTTAAAAAAAAAACAGCAGATTTCCGACGGCTCCCGACGGCTTATAGGTCGAAATTTTCATCGGCTACCGACGGGTGCTGCCGTATAGATTACCGACGGCTTCCGACGGCTTCCGACGGGCGACGGAAGCCGTCGGAAACCGCCGGAAGCCGTCGGAAGCCGTCGGTAATCTATACGGCAGCACCCGTCGGTAGCCGTCGGAAACACTGCTCCCCGACGCAGTCATTTTCGACGGTTTTTCCGACGGCCGCCGACGGCTTCCGACGGCCGCCGACGGTTTTCAACCGTCGGAAATCCCCCTTCCCCTTGTAGTGATAAGTGCACAAAAACATGAATGCAATACTTATTGCATGAACATAAACAGCAGAGCAATTGAAGCAAATGCATATCCGACTACAACAAGATAACAATGAAGCATATACATGAAGCAGAACAGGACCACTTGATACTGCAACTACCAGAGACCATCACACAACAACAAAGGCAACATGATAACACGGCTAACAGTACAAAGCCAGTTGCAGTAAAATTCAAATTGATCATGCCGAAAGGTAGCAGTGTCAAATCGAGTCAATGTCATAGGATTTTCTATTTGAACAAGTCATAGTAAAAGCCACGTGTTAACAAGAATCAAACAAGTCAATATTATCTCAAAACCAAAGAGGCCGATGTCAACAGAGGAAAAAACGGAACCAACTTCCATGTCAAAATCGAAGCCGTGTTTAACAAGCAACGAAAATATACAAATTGAAAAGGTTAGAAATCATCACAAGCATCAAAATGAAAATCAGTGGCCAAGCAAGAATTCAAATAAAATATATACGAGCGAAATTATAGGAATTTAAATCCTGTATAACCCAAAGTCATCATTGGCCTAAAATTCATTCGAGTTCAAGTAACAACAGAGAAGAATAAATCATATAACTCGAATCATAGACGAGCACAATCAAAAACAAAAAGGAATATCACTTACAAATTTTTCAACTAAGTATATACGCTCAACAAGTTGAAGGAGCCGAAGTAAAACAAAGCAGCCATCAATCCAGATCTCAATCGAAGTATCATTTCAAAGCGGAGACTTCAACCTGCAAAACCCTAATTTATGTTTAAAGAGGAACGACGAGCAACGAAGAAGCAACCATTTGTCATAAAGAAGAAGATATGGCTGGAGGAATAAAAGAAAAGGGGATAGTCTATTTTATCACATAAATCTTTTTTTGGGCCAGCTTCTATTATGTCACTTGGCGCTTTTAATTTAAATTAGGGCTTTTGTTATTGTTTAATTGTTTTATTATGTATGTTATTTTTTAAAAGTTTGTAATTTTCTAGTGTGTGACTAGGGGACGAACTACGGTGGTGTAGTTCGAGAATTCACAACTCAGTGGCTAAGATGTGGTAGGATTTTGAGCGTAAAGTTAGGTTAGTCGATAGCGGGTTCGCGAGTTTATGTGTGTAAGCGTCTTACTACTTAATTTCTAGTAGAAATCTTGGGAGCAGAAAGTAGGTCGTGTTTTGCCGACGCTGGATGAATCTGTGTGTTCTATTTTCTGCTTTTAATATTCTGCTATTGTCTGTGCTGCTATTATTCTGCTATTACCAGTGTTGCGATTATTTATATACTTCCGCATTAAATTTTTATAATCATCAGTATCGCCCTATTCACCCCCCACCTAGCGTGAAATCGATCCTACAGTAAACACAACCTATAATATGCTTAAAATATCATATTTGATGTCAACTTATATAAAATTAGAATGGTTAAAACCCAAGATTGATTGGAAGATTTTGAGGAATATTCTAGAAACATCTTAATGTATTTTGTAATGAAATTTTTAACTAATTATATGGTGATTCAGTTCTATATGATGCATTTTGTAATGAAATTCTAATGAAATATGTGCTACAATGAATCAGATCTTTTTAATGTATTATGCTAGCTAGAATACGCTATTTTAAGTTGAATTGTTTTTTTTTTCAAATTCTCACTTTTTTTGTTAGGTTTATTTAACATAACTACTAAATCCGTCCCAACACATACTTCAACCCAATTCATACCTAATTTCATATGAGATCGGATACAAATTGAATTGTTTTTACCCCATATCTATACAAATCCAATGAAGCATTTGGTCCAACCTTACCCAACCGAATCTTTGTCCAGCCCTAAAATATATCATTGTTCATTTTATTTCATTGCTAACTTATGTTACTTAATGACAGTTATATAAAAGCTACATAAGCATAATAGTGAATAAAACAACGGAAGAGGCGAAAGTGCAAGGGGTAGAGCAAACCATTTCTTGTTTGCAATTACTAGAGGATTATTTGGAAGGCAAACCATTTTTTGGAGGAGACGAAATTAGATGCGTTGATATTGCACTTGGTAGTAGGCTTGGTTGGTTCAAAGCAGTGGAGGAAGTCGAAAATGTTAAATTGTTAGAAGTGGAGAGGTTGCCAAATTTAGTGAAATGGGCAGAGAGGTTATTGTTAGATGATAGAGTGAAAGGAGTGATCCCTGAACATAACAATCGGGTGGAGTATTGCATGGTTCTCTAGGAAGCAGTCTGGAAATCTAAGCCTGCAAACTAAACTATTATCGTATTTCTCTAGTGTTTATTTTTATTTTCTTATGTTTTGATACTTGAATGTGTATGGTGCACAACTTTATGTGATTGATGTATAGTATTTGGTTGTATGATTACATTGTTTGATGGATTTGGATGGTTCCATTTGATTGGTATGATATATTTATATGGTGGTGATGTAATTTCTATGTAAATTTCTATGTTGCATTATATATACGATTATATGTGATATGTGTGAGATTATATGATGAATGAAGTGATATTGATTGTGAAATTGAATATATGTGTTAAAAAGTGATTTGAATTTGGTTGTGTAGTTGGATCGATTGAAAGGCAGAATTGGAGCTGGAAATTTATCTCAGGTTAGCGACGGCTATGTGGTTTCAATTTAGTGGTGGCCTGTGGCGCTTTACCTGTGATAACTAATTTTTCACGTGTCCAACTAGACGCTGCCAACCGTCACTATTTTGGTGACGAAGCCGTCACTTAAACCGTCGCTTTACTATGTGATGCCGACCTAAATAGCGACGGCCGACGACGCCTTTTAGCCGTCGCTAAAGCCGCCTTGTTTTGTAGTGCAATATACGAGGATTATGCTCCATAAATATGTTCAAACTCTATACTCTATCATTTTCAGCTCAATAATCATATAGATTTACTTACATGATATTGTTGTAGATCTAATGTATTGTTTAATTATTTTTATTAACAATTGAAGAAGCAGATCACACTTTTTTTTTTCTTCTTGAACTTTACCCATAGGATTTTGGTCCAAATACTTAAAACATATATTTAAATCGGTAAAAGCCTATTGTACCATGAATTTCAACCTAAATATGACCACTGGATTAAAAATAGAGTGAACTGAACTACATAATTTTTTATTTGTTAGTGTACCTAGATGTTAAACATGATACGTTGTTAAAAAAAATGTTCTTACATGTATTTCTAAAGAATGGCGAATTTGTTAAGATAAATGGGTTATTATTATTTTTGTAAATATGTAAATTTTACTTTGTGATTGATATAATTTTATATTTGAAAAAGAAAATTATCATTTTCTGATAGAAATGAATTATATGTTGATGATTATATTTTAAGATCTTAATATTTGTTAAGAAAATAAACGAAGATAAGTATTCTTAAGTAATTTAAACTTTTCTATTTTTAAAATTTTTAACAGATGAGTAATTACGTACAAAAAAAGAAGTTAATTTAACATTCTGTTTTTAGACCATGTGATTAATAGATAAATGACATATTGATCGAATTATAAAGAGTGGTGAAAATATATTTTTATTAATAGTTGTAATACCTTTGGTGTCACTCTTTTTTGGTGTCAACGTGAACTATAAAAAATGCCCCTCTACAAATATTATTAAAATCTAACAATCGCTTAATAATAGAATCTAATAAATTAACCTACTTTACCAATTCAAACCGCAATTTTACAAATATTACCAACCTAAATCTTAATATCACGTAAAAATATAATCTAACAAATAAACTTTCTTCACCAATTCAAAACGTTAATCTCTAAACATTATCAAATCATATCACTTAAAAATACGATCTAACAAATAAATTTGCTTTACAAATTCGTTCTTTCTTAATTAATAATAGAAATAAAAATTAAAACAAACAAAAAATTATATGTTACAACTTAGAAATATAAACTAGAACTAACTATACATTATTTTAGCGAAAAAATATAATTAAATGTATAAAATGTGTAAATAAATAATTCATGCGCGAAGCGCGCGTCGTAACACTTAATAATAGTCGTAATACTTTTGGTGTCACTTTTTGATGTAAACTTGAACGACCTAATGTGCTCCTAAAAAGAATAATAAATTGCTGGACAGATTTAAAAATTCAAAGCTTTATAAATAATTGACGAGTCAAAGTCTTATCCTTAAATTGGGCAAAAGTTTTTTTTTTTTTTTTTTTTTTTTTTTTTTTTTTTACACTATCATTCTCATTATTGAACATAAGAAATAAAATAATATATTAGAATTACATATATTGAATGAGATCAAACAGACAGCTATATTTTTTAATAGTTAAAAAATTGAATTTTTTTATTGTATATCTTTTTCTAAGAATATGGTTGTAACATCTTTGGTTTCACGGTTTTGTAAATAATTTTCATTTGCACACATGAAACACATATCATATCCACATGCGAAGCATATTCCGTCATACTCGTACCTAAAAATTAAAATGTAACCGTAATGAATCAATATACTTGTATGCATTTAAAGTCATTGTGACAAGTATCAAAATATTTATCAAAAATAAGTACATGTATAATAGCCATTAATGAGTTTTTGGGAAGGAGAGGGTAAATATGCTGGCCATGTTATTCTACAAAACGTTGAAGTGGAGTAGGAATGATTTTTCATAGGTGTCGGTAGCAATATTTTTATTAAATGGACTTGGGCTCCATATTTTATGAAAAATAGCAACGGGCCAAATTTTCACAAACAAAGTACAGTAAATAGTCTCACAAAATATATGCATGTTTTTTGGTCAAGGGCGGTGCAGGATTTCTAAATGCTACGTACCTATACAGGCTAGCGTCGGATTAATAAAATAAAACTAAATTAACGATTATCAAATTAGGTTATTGGTCTAATCACTGCAGTATCATTAACAATAATCAAATACTGCTTGGAACGAATTGAAACGAAAAAACAAAAAGGAGAAGGAATGATGAAAGCAATCACATCGCACACAGTGTTCTAAAGGCAAAAGTATATTCTATGGAAGTTCAACCTTTATATTCATTATATATTCAAATTCAGGAGAGCAGAGTCGATATCTGATGCTCCCATGCCTTTCTCATTTCTATATCACCATCTCATTTGTTGACCAACACACAAACCCATCCCTATCGACTCCTCTATATAAACTTCTTAGAGCCATCGTCTTAAACATATATCCTCGACTCCTAAACAAATAACTAAGCAAAACTACCAAAATCTAAGAAGAAAATGGCATCGAACGATGTAAAGTTACTGGGAATGTGGGCAAGCCCTTATGTCATAAGGGCGAAAATCGCTCTAAGCATCAAAGAAGTCAGGTACGAGTATTTAGAAGAGGTACGCAACAACAAGAGCGACTTGCTTCTAAAGTCTAATCCAATATACAAAAAAGTTCCAGTCCTGATTCATAACAGCAAACCTGTTTTTGAATCTATGATCGTTGTTCAATACATTGATGAAGTTTGGGAAGGAACATCCATTCTTCCTTCAGATCCTCTTGAGCGTGCTAAAGCTCGATTTTGGGCTTTTTACATAGATGACAAGGTATGAAAAACTCCTGCTTTTATATCTTTATCATTAATCATCTTATTAACTTAAGTAGTTCATTTCTAACTGATAGTCATTTCACAATAGTTAATCCCCGGTATTTTAAGCATCATAAAGACGAAAACAGCAGAAGTTAATGTGGAAGGACTAGAACAAGCTATTTCGGGGTTGAAATTGCTCGAGGATTATATAGCAGAGAAGCCATTTTTTGGAGGAGACAGCATTGGTTATGTTGACATTGCGCTGGGCGGTTGGCTAGCTTGGTTCAAAGTAGCCGAAGAAGTTGAAAGTGTTAAAATATTAGATGAAGAAAAGTTGCCAAATTTAGTGAAGTGGGCAGAGAGATTCTGTTTAGATGATAGAGTCAAGGAAGTGATGCCTGAACATAACAAGGTTGTTGAGTATTGCAAGGTTCTTCAGGAAACTGTGTGGAAATCCAGGCCTGCAAATTGAGTAGAGATCCTTTGTCTTCATGTTTGATTTCTATTATGTTACTTATTTTAAGTAATTATAAATAAACGATCATGATATTGTGGAAGTATGAAGAGAAGAAGATTTAGGCACAGAGGAGAATTTTAGTTATTTTGAAGTTAAATTTGCAATGTGTTGATCAGTCTGTAACTGATTCTACAGTGCCTGGTTTGCTTTGTATTTTCTAAATTCATATATTTTCTAGTATTTATATTCATTTTCATATCTTATAGAACTTGATATCTTTGTATGTATGGCACACTATTATTTATTTTTGACCATGGTATGAATCGTGGAAATATTCATTTTTGCTTTAATATTTTTCTGAACATTTAGTTGTGAATATTATGCAAAATACATAAGATCTAACCTGCCGATTACGTTGTTGGAATTCCTATAGTAAAAAATGAATGACAAATACACATATAGTCCCACATCGCCTAATAAACTAAGAAAGCCAAGTATATTAATAACTTTCTCAAGTGAAAGTTGGGGCTTGGGGTTCTCAAATGTATGCTTCGTTGTGAGGAGAGAGATTATGCATCACCACCACGCGCGCGCCGCCGCCGACCGAACGGGCTCGGGTATGGGTCTAAAATTACTATTTTTTTACTAGGCCATCGTTTAACGGTTTTGGGCTTCGGCTGAAACTGGGCTGGGCCTGTAATTTAAAAGAGAAGCGGGCGGGTGAAGACGGACGCGGCTGTTCATAAAGCGGACGGCCGTAGATGCGAACAGAAGCAGACACGGACGAATGGATGCGGCATGAGCGGGTGCGACCCGATTGAAGTGGCGCGGGCAGACGGGTGCGGCTGTACGAAGTGGTACGAACGCAACTGTTTGAGCGAACGGGTGCAGACACGACCGTTCGGAAGAGATACGGACCAACTATAAATAAGAAGGAAAACTGATCACTTTCCTAACTCATTTTTTTAGAATCCGAATCTTCTTCTTCCCTTCTGCTGCTATACTCTAAATCACAGAGTGATATACTCTTTATAATCTCGTGCAGATTACGTCTGTTGTATCTTGGGAGAGTTTTGAAATAAAATTCTTAAGGAAATTGTTACGACAGGCCTCAGACGGAATTTCCTTTATATACTGGTTAGATTCACTGTAATCTTTCCCGTTTATAAGCTGTACTATTTCTTACAATAGTATAAGGTTGTTGTTGTAATTTATTTACAACGTAACTTATTGTTACATTTATCTAATACAGAATTCCAGTGTAGTGGAATTCTAATTAATAAACTTGTGCGACGAGTTTATTTTAGCGTGCTATCTGTTTTAGTACACTACACATATAACATCTGATTGTATATTTATATACATTGTTCTATATTTCTATCCATTATTCTGTTTATACTGTTTATTCAAAATAGTATAACGCTGTTGTTGTAATTTATTTACAACATTCATATTGTTATAATAATTACTACAGAATTCCAGTGTAGTGGAAATCTGAGTTATAAACTTGTGCGGCGAGTTTATAATTGATTATTCTCTGTTTTGGTACACGAGACTTATAACATACGTATCAACAAAGACCAATCTCTATAATTCCAATCAGCACAATCAAATAACGTAGAAAATTAGATCGATAGATATGGTATAGTTCGGTTTACTGACTTACATCAACCGAATGTAACTGATACCTTACTGCATCAATCTCAGATCATGAGGATTCAATATCAGAACTGACAAACAATCGAAGAAACTATTATGCCTATCTTTTCTATGCCTTGTATTGACCATGATGATCAGTAAAAAGCTAATGACAAAGGGTGGTTGAAAACTTGGATTCTTGAAGGCTGGAAGACAGAGAGAAAATAAAAAAGTACCAACAAAGTTTTCAAATAGAAATGAATAAATTCTTTTATTAACTCCCATAACATTAATGCAACTGATTCTCATAGCTTATTTATATACACTTCACCTGAATACAGCTCATTACATGACTTAATCAAACATTGAATAGATCAAATGATCAGTTACAACCACTGCTATTTGAACAGGTCTTAACCAAGCTATGTACACGTGCACACACCATCTACTTGCTACTGGGTTTGACTGAAGGGTCGGCTGTCTCACTGGGGTCAAGCAGGTCCACATGATGGATGAAGTCAGACTGCACTCCTCCTGAATCGCCACTTGTAGCCGTAGAAGCAATCTGCACTCCTGTGTTCGACAAAATTCCACTATCACTAATTAAATGCAATTTGCTTTCCATTTTGTTTCTTCTTCCTTGCGCATCATCTTGCATTCAAATCTGTTGAACCTGAGGCCTAACACTCCCTTCCCCTTCAAAGTTGACATTGTCTTAAGGTTAAAAGTGGGAAACCTCTTCACCAAGTCCCAATAGCCTTCCCAAGTAGATTCATCTTGCGTTCTTTGTCACCATTTAACTAATACTTGTGTAATGGACTTATTGTTCCTTGAAAATATCCTCCTATCCAAAATGGCCTCTGGCTCATCGACAATCTCTTCCAAAAATGTAGGATTATCTTGCTGAAGAATAACCCTACTGCCTACCCTTCTTTTAAGCTGTGAAATGTGGAATACTGAGTGTATGCGTGCTCCAGAGGGTAGTTCTAATTTGTAAGCTACCTCTCCAATTTTCTGAATAATCTTGTATGGTCCATAGTACTTGGAAGATAATTTGGTGGTCTTCAAATTACTCACAGTGATTTGTCTGTATGGCTGCAACTTTAGATTATACCCAATCTCCTTCACTATACTGCCTTTCGGTCCTCCGAGCATCATTGTGCTTCTTCATTCTCTCTTGTGTGTGTCTTAGATCATCCTTTAATAATTGTATCACAATATCCCTAGAGTATAACTCCTACTCTACTTGCGGCACCCTTGCAGTTCTTGGCACATAAGATATCAAAGAAGGTGGTGGTATTCCATAGACTTCCTGGTAGGGTGTGGTATTGATGGAGGTTTGCCAGCTAGTATTATACCAGTATTCGGCCATGGTGAGCCATTTTGACCATTCTAGTGGCTTGTGACAAACAAAACAATGTAAATATCCTTCCAAAGTCTGGTTGACAGCCTCAGTTTGGCCATCTGACTGGGGCTGGTAGGCTGAACTCATTTTTAGGGTACATCCTTGCAGTCTCATCAGCTCTTGCTAAAAATTGCTAGTGAATATGTAGTCTCTATCACTAACAATGCTATGCGGCATGGCATGTAATTTAAACACCCCATCGAAAAATATTTTTGCAACTTCCTTAGCTGTATAATGTTGTCGTAGGGGAAAAAAGTGTGAATACTTAGAGAGTCGATCCACCACTATGTATATAGATGTGTACTTGTAACTTTTTGGTAACCCTATTATAAAATCCATAGAAATGTCGCTCCATATTTTGTCTGGCACAGGCAATGGCTGTAGCAGGCCGTGGATTAATATGTTTTCATGCTTGTTCCTTTGGAAAACATCGCATTCTCTTATATACCCTTCAATATCTGATCTCATTCCCTTCAAGTAAAATGATTGTTTTAGCTTGTGTCTTGTCTTTTTAATACCAGCATGACCACCCAATGGAGAAGAATGATATTCGTGTAGTATAGTTTGTATTATTCCTCTGCAACTTGGATCCAACATTATTCTCCTCTTATAATATAACAAATTATCTACCACTGTGTATTTTGATGATTCAAGCTTGCCTTCCTCCAGTTTTTTCTTTAATTCCTTAATATATGTTGATTGTCCCATGTAATTTTTAAGTTCTTGTATCCAGCTTCCCTCTAGTGTGGCCACTGCTTTACACTGTATCATCTGAACTTCATGCTCCTCTGGCAATCTAGAAAGTGCATCAGCCACAATATTTTCCTTCCCCTTCCTATACTCCCTTCCCCTTCCTATACTCAACCTTGTAGTCAAACCCATGTAGTTTTGCTAACCATTTTCCTTGTATTCCAGTTGAAAGTCTTTGTGAAAGCAAATGTCGAAGGCTTTGGTGATCAGTTTTGATAATGAATTTCCTTCCCATAAGATACTGTGTCCATTTCTTTGTAGCAAGCAATAATGCTAACAATTCTTTCTCGTAGGTGGACAATAGCAAATTTTTTCCATTCAATGCTTGACTCAGGTAAGCAACAGGCCTTCCATTTTGAGTAAGCACAGCCCCAATTCCCACTCCACTGGCGTCACACCCAATAACAAATTCCTTGTTGAAGTCCGGCATGCATAATATGGGTGGGTTCATTAGATGATGTTTGAGTTGCACAAAAGCTTCAGTTACAGTTTTACTCCAGGAAAATGTGTTTTTCTTCAGCAAATTGGTTAAAGGCTTGGCTATCAACCCATGGTGTTTAATAAACTTTCTATAATACCCAGTAAGGCTAAGGAATCCTCTCAATTCTTTAATATTTTTTGGTTGTGGCCAGTCTCTTATTGCCTTAATTTTTTCTGGGTCTACTGCAATTCCCTTTTCTGAGATGATATGCCCTAAATAAGCAACCCGCCGCTTAGCAAATGAACACTTGGATAGCTTAATTACCATCTGATTGTCCTTTAATATCTGCAACGTCGACTTAATATGGTGTATGTGCTCAGTCCAAGTCTGGCTATAGATTAGAATGTCATCAAAAAATACCAAGAGAAATTTTCTTAAGTAGGGTTTAAACATATCATTCATCAATGGTTGAAAAGTTGAAGGGGCATTGCAAAGCCCAAAAGGCATGACTAAAAATTCGTAATGCCCTTCATGAGTCCTAAAAGCTGTTTTATGAATGTCTTTAGGGTGCATTCTTACTTGATGGTATCTAGATTTCAAATCAAGTTTAGTAAAGAATTTTGAGCCATATAATTCGTCTAATAAATCATCAATAAAAGGTATAGGAAACTTATCTTTGAGTGTCTGCTGATTGAGTGTTCGGTAATCCACACATTCTCCATGATCCATCTTTTTTCCTTACCATGACCATTGGTGATGAATACTCACTGGTGCTTGGCTATATGACACCTGATTCCAGCATTTCTTTGATGAGTTTTTCTAATTCATTCTTGATGTGATATGAATGCCTATATGGTCTCAAACAGACAGGCTTGGATTCAGGAATAAGAGGGATTTTATGATCATATTTTCTGGGTGGAGGTAAGGTGGTTGCAGAGGCAATGACTGAGGGATATTATGTAAGAATTTGATATATTTTAGGAGGTATGTCTTGATTATTGATGGGTGCCCCCACTTGAATTTCCTTTGAACAAAGCAGTAATGATAATTGACCTTTAGCATTTTCTTTTACAATGCTTTTTTCATCCACCAACCTATTATTGTCTTTAATTCCTTGCCAGTTATGCTCTTTGCCATGATACTGGAACTTTAGCTGGAGTTTAGCAAAGTTAAATGATACTTCCCCAACTTCCTTCATCCATTGTGCACCAAGTACTAACTGACATCCCTCTAGTGGTATCAATAACAGATCAATGGCCATCTGACACCCTTGGCATTTAAAAGTTACCCCTCTGCATACCCCATTGCCTTGTATTCTATCACCATTAGCTACCTAAACCACATAAGTTTGGGTCTCTTGAACTGGTAAACCAAATTTGCTGGCTATATCTGAATTAATGAAACTGTGAGTGGATCCTGAATCAACAAGAACAGTGATAGGATGCCCATTAATATAGCCTTGTACCCTGATGGTATATAGAGTTGGTATACTGCACATTCCATTGATGGTAATAGCATAAGTCTCTTCACTTTTATCACTACCTGTATACAATTCTACTGTGAATTAGTCTCTCCTTATGGCTTATTATCTTCTTCTGTTTCTTGACTGATATCAAAGTCTTGCAAAGACATTACTCCTTCCATAATGTAAACTTGTTTATTTTTGCATATGTGCCCTTGGTTCCATTTCTCATTACAACCAAAGCAGAGATTCTTCCTTCTTCTTTCAACAATTTCTTGGGGTGTAAGGCCCTTAACTCTAGATGGATACTCCACATTTGGTTTGGTCACAGCTGTGGGTTTAGAGTAACCACTCTGATTGAGATTTTTGGTTGGTTTATTAACTTTATTCTTTTTCTTGCAATTCCGTTTGCATTCAAACACCTTTGCTAGACTAACTGCTTCCTTGAAATCAATAGGATTGAGTGACAATACATCATACCTAATTTCCTCTTTTAACCCATCAATGAATTTCTCCAACAAGAATTGGTCAGGAAGTGCTTCACATAATCCTTGCAACTGCTCAAAATTCTTGAGGTATTGTCTGACGGTTGCGGTCTGTTTGAGGTTAGAGATGGCTTCGTAGGGTCTTTGTAACTCCTATGGTGCGAATCTTGTTAACAGTTCTTCTTTAAAGATTACCCATTGGTCATAATTCTTGACTTTCTTGATCAGCCAACCAAACCAGAGATGAGCTTCTCCCTTGAGATGGAAGGAACACGTTGGCGCCCATTCATTCTCTGGAGTATTATGATAAACAAAAAGTTTTTCAACTTGACTAAGCCATTCTATCACTCCACTGTCACCATCATAGGTAGGGAATTCTAATTTGATGACTGTGTTTTGTAAAAACTGAGGTGTGTTGTTTCTTGTTACTGCATCGCTATGGGCGTTTTGGAAATTTCTGAGTGAAGAGTTGAATTCTTGATTGAGTATTTCTTGTGCGGCAGTCTCTTGATTCAGTCCCTGATGATATCTCTGGGGTGGTGGAATATATGGGGGTACTGTTGCTGGTGTGATTCATGATTGCGTTTGATTGCTGGTTTCTCCTCTTCTACTATCAATTTCCCTCATATTTTTGAGCTCTTTCAACTCTCTGTTTACAGCAGTGAGTGCTTCACTGATACTGTCGATCTTGACATTTATATTTTGAGTGGTTTTTGAAGGGTCATGGAAGTTCCTTGCAACTCTCTGATGGACAGGGAATTTTTTTAAGCTGATTTTCTCTTGTCTGCTCTTTTCCATAATTTCATCATTGATCAGTTTGGTTATCATCATCGGTTAATTCTAATGGATCTCCTGGCCTTGCCGGCTCTTATATCAAAGTGTTACGCCCATCTTTTCTGTGCCTTGTATTGACCATGATGATCCGTAAAAAGCTAAAGACAAAGGGTGTTATAAACTTGGATTCTTGAAGGCTGGAAGACAGAGAGAAAATAAAAATGTACTAACAGAGTTTTTCAAATAGAAATGAATAAATTCTTTTATTAACTCCCATAACATTAATACAACTGATTCTCATAGCTTATTTATATACACTTCAGACCTGAATACGGCTCATTACATGACTTAATCAAACGTTAAGTAGATCAAATAATCAGTTACAACCACTTCTATTTGAACAGGTCTTAACCAAGCTATGTACACGTGCACATGTGCACGTGCACATACCATCTACTTGCTAGTGGGTTTGACTGAAGGGTCGGCTGTCTCACTGGGGTTAAGCAGGTCCACATGATGGTTGAAGTCAGACTGCACTCCTCCTGAATCGCCACTTGTAGCCGTAGAAGCAATCTGCACTCCTGTGTTCGGCAAAATGCCACTATCACTAATTAAATGCAATCTGCTTTCCATTTTGTTTCTTCTTCCTTGCGCATCATCTTGCATTCGAATCTGTTGAACCTGAGGCCTAACAGAAACAAGCTCATCAGATCAGACAAGAGTTACAGGCAGTGATTTAAAGACTACATCTGTATAGCAAATCGACTACTTTTAATTTTTTTATTAAGAAAAATTGCTGCAAATCGTCAAACCAATATCTACGATTCAGAGATCAAACTCATCAATCCAATTATCATCGAGTACAGGTTCGGGCATACACTCTCGGATCCATCGTCAGGAAACATTGGCTCCTGATCAAAATTAAGGTAAACCTCCAATGCGGCCATCGTCAAAAAGCGGGATTCACGGTCGAACTGCAATCCAGTACAATCTAACCCTCAGGTGACGGAGAGAAGTCATGGCAGCACACCTCCGACCTTGACAAAGAGAATTCATTTTACACAAGGATCAGTTTGGTGCAAAGGGGAAGAGAATAGGCGTGAAGAAATTTTAAGACCGTTAGGAAGAAAATAAATTCTAAGTTGGTCAAAGAGATGCGGAGGAAATTACTGTTTTGCTGATTTTGACACCCAAAATTATGATTGGGCTTAATATAAATAGTAGTGCAACTTTGATCATTAACGGTCGTTCACCATCGTATGATGATAAACAACCACCAAAGACAGAAGCAGAGAACGTTTGTTCAGATAGGACACATGCTCTAGCTTAAATCTCCATATTCTTTCGTAATAAATGATATAGTGGCATTTTCGTCCAATCTGAAATATTCACTCAACACATTTTGAAAGTAAACCCGACCTGAAGTTACATACTAACTCCGCCACTGAATGTAATTTGGTGTCTATTTGACAAAGCAAAATAAAATATGGTATTAGTAAGTCTATAAATAGAGTTTGTACGGTGGCAATTAGTTATGGTAATCATAAAAGTTTTTCAAAATGCCTTTCGCAACGTAGTATATTTTTCTGCTAGGTATTTTATAGCAAAACCCCTTACTGCAACCTAGAGCTTGGACTGAAGTGAAAAGTAAAATAAACATATGCACTGCAAAACAAGTAGAAAGTAAAACAACAAAATTAGAATAGATGTTCCAAACGAATGTAAGTAGGAATGGCACATGTATAATATTTTTGGATATAAAGTGTAACAAGAAATAAACAGGTAATTATGCGTAGTTACCAAGTATAGTTCAGCCTTGGTCGTGCAATATTGATCACAAAATTGAAAAGCAAGCTACGAGTCAGAAAAACCGAAACAACGAAAACAGCAGGTACATACACAGTCCATGGAAAACCATCTGGACAGTGACGAATAATATCTGCAACGGAAGAAAAGGCAAATCAAGAAGACTGCTGCATGTTTACGCCACACGTCAAACCAGTCTGAGATCACTTCACAAACCAGTGCTGCAAGGAATAAACAAACGAACACGTTAATGGGCTTTATGTATCCCCCCTCGCTTTGCGCATTGTATGAAACCGTTTTGTCCTTCTGAAGTTCCCATTTTGACTACGAACCAAATGAACATCATCGAAAAACACATCGTGACGAGTAATATATAATATTCAAATGATTTTTACTAAAGAAAAACTGTAATATACATAAATCAATTAGAGTAAACAAATCTCTCATCGGTTTGGATAGTTATAGCACATGTCCTCATAAATAGCCGGTAAATCTGGAAATATACTCGGTCTCTTGAAGCTTAAAAACATCCAAAGCTAAATCTGGAAATACACTCAGTCTGACACGAGCATTATAAGAAAATAATGCTCGGATCAGTCCTGTAAACCAACACGGTGTTAACGCTAAAAGTGGACGCTAACACCCCGGTGAGAGTTGTGATACAGCAAAAGCACCACCAGTTGGTACGAGAACTAAAAGGAAGCAGAAAATAGTAAAGAGACAACAATTTTTATAGTGGTTCGGCTCAAAGTCAAGCCTACGTCCACTTAACCTCTTCTATTATCGACTTGATTACAAGTTGTACAATAATTCTTCAATTACAACACCATTAAGGCAAGAAGTTAGAACTTTGATGCAGAAAAGCTCTTTGAATTCATGTTGAATGAACTTGATCTTTTCCCCAAGGCTCCTTGAAGTGTTTTTGGTGTTTAAGTGCTGTAGAAGTCATGAAAATAGAAAAGTGTCGGCCTTCCAGAAAAATCCCCCGTTCAATGTGGAGTAGGCGGGCTATTTATAGGGGAGTCTCGGAGTTAGGTCGTGTAGCGTCATAGGTAGTGAGCGACTTAGGGAGTTGCGACCTAAGAATGATCACGAGGTAGCATAAGTCGCTAGCAACTTAATGGAGCCATCCTGAACGAGGTATATGCTATAAGCGACTTAGTATGTGTAGCACAGGAGTTATCTCGACTTGCTTAGGTCGTAAGCGACCTAATGGAAGAGGCAGTGCGCATGCCGCTTAACCTTGAAGCTTATTAGGTTTTTAGGTCGCTTTTTCCTTAACTCGTTTGGTCGTTGCCTTCATTGAGTCACTAGGTCGCTGAAGCTCCTTGAGTCGTTGAGTCGCGCCATGTTGAGCCGCTCTATGCTTTAGGTCGTTAGGCCGCGCCCTGCTTAAAGTTGTTAAGTCGCTTATGCCTTGAATAATTAAGTCGCTTATTCGCTTAGGTCGTTGAGTCGAATAAGTCGCTAAGTCATGAAAAAGAGTGGTGTTAACACTTGCCCCTCGAAGTATACGCCTAAGGTTAGGTCGTGTGCTTTGATGCCTCTTAACTCGCGCCATCCTGAGTCGCTAAGTCGTGAGCGACTTATGAGAGAGCTAGGTCGTTCATGCCGATTCGAGTTCCATTGCCCATGTATATAAGTCGCTTAGGTCACTCCTTCTTCTCTTCACCTGCTCTAACACTCTAAACCGCCATTGAAGATTTCTCCGAGCTCTCAAAGACGAATTCAAACCAACCAATCATTGATCATCTTCACCATCACACTACGTAAGTGAATCCGATCATTATCCAACCACGACCATCACCGTATCGTGAATTTCCCCATTTTCCGACCCTAATCCAATTTCATGTGCTGCGTTTCACCACAAATCATGTTACGATCGATCTTTGGTCGTCATTGGACATGTTGTCGTTGTAATTCATGAGAACACAGCAGTGCGTCGGATCTATGATGGATTTGAGGTGATTTGAATCGGTCTTGGGTGACTTGGCGGTGGAGAGATGATGGATTTCATTGTGGAGATGCTAACGGGTTATCGGGTTAGGCGAGTTTTTGAATGAAGAGGAGTTAGCAGGTTAAGGAGAGTTAGGAAGTGCCCGACTTAGGAGCTTCGAACAACCTAGGGCTTGGCAGCTTGGACATGAATCGCACGACTTAACTTAGTGAACGACTTAAAGAATCAACACGACCTAATTTTAACCCACAACATAGCTTTAACTCGTGGGAACATGACTGATGAATTGCCCAATTTGACAGAATTTGATTGAATTTCCAACTTGAACTGCCAGAATGAACTGCATGAACTGCCAGAATGAACTGCTTGAACTTGTTGCACTCTTTCACAGATTGTATTAACTTTTAAGCTAACAACCTGTTAAATACAACATTTGCAGAAAGCTAGGGCGAATATACTGCCATTGACTGCCCACATCGAATGACAGATTAGTCGATAAAGAATAATCAACTTAAAGGAACTATGTGAACGAAATGCGGTGAATTAACCAGTTCAAGTGAAGTATTAATGCAAAGCTAAGTTAACCAAGTAAAGCTGATCTGTTTGCATCAACACTGTACTTGGACGTAAAATAACAAGCCCTGAAACTTTATAATCGACAAACGCCAACTAGTTTAATTCTAGTTATATTTGATTGTTATTTTATTAGTTTTGCATAACACTTCACATTTTTAGGAAACGTGCACCTTCATATTTGAATATCCAGTTCCATGTGTAGAATGGCTTCTCAACAAATGCAAGAAGAGATAGTAGAGCTGGCCGATGAGGTTTTCCCAATAGCCGATCCTCTGGAGAATCCTCCAGAAAGAGTTTCAACTACATTGAACCAACGGGTTTTCAACCAGTTATGTACTCAATTCGACATCGCTGAAGCGGATGCTCTACTTCCTGGGGTAAATGACACTGCCGATAGGCCGCCTCTTGGCTTCATTGCAGTCAATCGTCAAATGTGTCTGAATGGAGCTATTCCCCCCTTCAACGATTTTCTCAGAACACTCCTCCTTCGACTAACTATTTCTCCGTTCCAGTTGCACCTTAATGGCTATGCCATTTTGATGGGGTTGTGCGTACTATTTAGGAGGACGCTTAACCGCCTCCCAAGCTTCGAGGAGATCTGCTATTTGTGTTCATTCGGAAGGAACAAAGATCACCCTTCCATTACTCTTGTGAGAAGTGCAAGAAACCGTAAGCTGATTACGGATCTGCCCGAGAGCACTCACGGGTTTTTAAACCAGTTCTTCTTTGTCCGTTGCCCTCTGGGATTCTATGGTATCTGGAGAGTAGGAAGTAAGACTACCTATCTCCGTTCACTTTATTTCTGAGCCTTTCAAAATTCAATTCGTCAAGTGCTAACTTCATTCTTTACTTTTGTAGCACTTCCTCCTCCCTCTAAAGATTCTAGTCACAAATCGACTTTTCATAGATTGAGTGCCGTAGCTATCGATGAGAGAAGTATTAAGTTTCTGCTGAAGGATGAATTTTTGCACCAATTAGGAATCTTGCACTCTTCTCGATCCATTCAGTCCCGTGATGTCCCCAGTTCTCAAGTAGAAGCGTCAGATGCCCCAGCCTCCGCAAAGGAATTCGCACTGAAGAATCCTATTGTAGAGGCTTCATTAGTGAAATGCTCCAGTTTTGTTGATGGTGAGGTATTATCTGGCAAATCTAAACTTCCCCCAGTTATTGAAGAAGAAAAATTTCCTCAACATTCCGGGAAGGCTACTGGAGAAGCTGATGAGGGAACGGGGAAAGAAAGTTCTGTTGTGAAGAGTGTAAAGCGTGCTGAAGAGAGCACTGCTGATAAGACCCATTCCGTTGGGCACGATGGTGATGATATCTTTGGAGGACTGAGCGATCTCATGGTGACTTCCCAAGATCTCTTTAAAGATGACACCACCACTTCTACGCTTGTTTCTCCAGTAATCGAAGCGACATCCATTTTGCAATCAATTCCATCAACCCAGGAGTTGACTCCTGTCGCAAAAGCCGACATCACTCCTAAGCCGAAGAGTGGTTTGTAGCTTGACGCGCGTAGTTCGCACGCCACACACACTTAGGATTTTTGGCAATTATGTGCACTTGGCCTCTTTATTTCGAAGATTTATAAATTTTGTCTCTTCTACAATTTCAGGTTCTCCGATGGGACGTAGCAGCTCATATTACGATGACTTTCAGCGCTATGCGAGGCGTGATTCTTATGACCCCAGGCGCTATCTTTCTGCCCCTAGGGAGACTGATGAGGAAAGAGCAGCTAGGAAAGCTCGCGAGAGGCAGGCGTATGAGGGGCGTTATGGAAGGAGAGATGACCGACATGATGATGACTCCCATAAGAGAAAGTCTCATGACGATAAGGGGAAGAGTCATGTAGCCGAAGATTCAAGCAAGCGACCAAGCTAAGCGAAAAGTCTTCATTTGAAGTTTCTAAAGTGCTCGATGCTCCTACTTCTCTAGACATCTCTTCTAACTCTCCTGCCCTTAAAAGAGCTGAAATTCAAGCGATCATTAATAGGACTCCTTATCAAGTTGAGAAGTCTTCGCCCGCACTCCAAAGCCGATTTCCGCATTGGTGTTTAAAAGGAGTACGTTTTGATCTAGACTTGGTTCCAATTGATAAGCAGGTCATGCTGAGAAATCTTGACGCTGTCAAGCTTGACATTAAAAGAATGTCCGGCTGGCAAAAACTAGTTGATGAGCTTCAAAGAGTAAATCGCTTAAATCTCGAGGCTATGCTAACCATGGAAAGCGATAAGTCTGAGTGGCAAAAAGTTCTTGATCAGCATGATACAGAGATGAAGAGCATCACTGCCTATAACGAGAAACTTGAGGCTGAAGTCAAGAAGCTTAAAGATGATCTTGCCACCTCTTCCTCTTCTTATACTTAAAAGGAAGAGGTTCTTCAAAAGCAAGTAAGAGACGCCCACGCTGCTCAACGAGATGCTGAGGCTAAACTTGAGACGCAGCAGAAAATCGTGGGAATCTACCGCAATGATGTTGCTCAGCTGCGGGAAAAGACTAACTCCCAATATTTGGAGATTGCAATGTTAAAGGCCCAGCTTTCCAAGGCTGAAAAGGAGCATGACGAGGCCATCGCTGGAAAAGCAGCAGCTGAACAATCACATGAGGCGACTAAGGCCAGCATCAGCTCCACTCTGTTTGAGTTTTACCTTCATAGCGTCTTGGGACGTGGCAGTCTTTCATTTTTGGGCCCAAAGTATGAGGTTACCCTGGCTGAAGTGTGGGAGGCAGCAGTTGATATGCTTAGAGACGCTGGCTACGCCGAGGAGGATCTTGAGGCTTATTATTTGGATGATGAGGGTCGTGCCGCCCTTGCTAGAGGGAAAGAACAACATGCCAAGGAACGAGCCGAAGCGGCGGAAGGAGAGCATTTAGGGAAGGCACCTTTGACCGACCCAACTCGTCCTTTGGCTTTAGTTGACATTGATATTATTGGCTCTAGTTCCCACTCTCCGCCTCCTTCCAAAGCCGAAACTGAAACTACAACTGCTCATGCCAAAGACAAGGCCCAAGAAGACACCGAAGCCCAAGATTTTGAAATTGACATGATAAAGCCAATCTCTCCAGGTAACTTCAATACTGATCCAGCTCAAGTAGACTACTCGTTTGCTTCACATGAGCTCGATGAACTTCTTGCTTATTACTTAAACATCGACGTGCCACTATCTCCTCTCTTTGCGAGAAATACTGATGTTTAACTCTTCTTCTTCTGTAGTGAAAACAACAAGTGTTGTACAGGCTTCACCTCCTCCAGCTGTTGCCCCTCCACCTCTTCAAGTTACTCCTTCTGCTTCTCAACCGGGGTTGCAAGAAGAATAAATAGGAGCTCTTCAAGGCTTAGATGACCCGGCCGCTTCACAAGAGCAGAAAGCTGAAGAACTTGAGGAGGGTGAGAGGACCCTGGAGAAATTTACTGCCGATGATACAAAGCTCATTGATCTTATCACTCCGGGCAGCAAACCTTCTTCAAAGAAGAGGGGAAGGCGTGGAATTTCAAAGAAGAAGAAGGACACTTTTGCTGGCGATGAGAAAGCGGAAGAGGACCCAATTGCACCTCTTTCTCCTTCTTTCCCGACTCGTTCAAGCCGACTCAAGAAATTAACCATTAGGCCAGGCGAGGGCTCCAAAGGCGGCGGGAAGAAGAAGTAATGAGTCTTGTTTTATCGTTCTTGTTCTGCTTTTTTGCTTTTTGCTTGTATTTAAAGACTTGTATCGACCGGAAATTGTGCGGGTACCGGCCCCCGCTTTTTGAAACCTGCACATGTATACAAATCTTTTATAGTATGGAATAGAATGACTTTTTTTACTTGTACAAACTTTTGTCTGTATTTATAAATGCATTTATTCCTTATTTTCACACAGGTTTCTTTATTTTCTTTGTATGACATTGCAGTGAGCTCGTGGTATGTTGCTTGAGCGTTGCTTTTATTGATGCAGCTATATTATATTGCCCCCATATCACGGCTCATTGCAATCTTCTCCATTTTGAGAAGACTTGTACTCTTACTTTGGAGAATAATTCTTCCATTTTGAGAAAATATTATTCTCTTTAGTAGAACATGCCTTGTATTTGAAAAAGTTTTTACACTTCACTTTTGGAGATGGTCACTTTTATTTTTGAGAAGTGGATTCCCCTACGCGGTAAAGCGAGCCTCCGAAGAGGGCTTTGATTTGTTTACCAGAAAGTTATATCTTATCGCTAAGTAGGCCCACGGGACTGGCGTCAGCTGCTTTATCGGATATTTGTTTGCACAAACGATCGCGAGCAATCAGCTGCGGCCTAGAACCTTCCTTTTGAGAAGGTGCCCCTTTGGTGGTTCCATCAACGACTTCTTTCAAGAGATACATTTCATATTTGGGCGTGCCTCGTTAGAGGGCTTTTTTGTTTGTGCCTCCGAAGAGGGCTTTTTTTGTGCCTCCGAAGAGGCTTTTTTGTGCCTTCGAATAGGGCTTTTTTGTTTGTGCCTCCGAAGAGGGCTTTCTTTATTTGTGCCTCCAAAGAGGGCTTTCTTTGTGCCTCCAAAGAGGTCTTTTTTTGTGCCTCCGAAGAGGGCTTTTTTTGTGCATCCGAAGAGGTTTTTTTGTTTGTGCCTCCGAAGAGGGCTTTTTTGTTTGTGCCTCCGAAGAGGGCTTTTATTGTGCCTCCGAAGAGGGCTTTTTTTTCTTTTCAGGGAAGTGTATTTCATTGTTAAGTGAATCCACGGGGAAGACGCAAGCTACCCAACTGGATGTTTGTTTGCACAAACGATAACAATTAACTAGCGAGGGCCTGGAACCTTCACTTTGGGAAGGTGCTCCTTTGGTGGAATCACCAACTGTTTGTGAGAAGCACTTCTTATGTAGGAATTGAATCTGGAATTTTTGTGGCTTGATATTTGTTTGATGAGTGATTTGGAGGAATCGCTTGGCCTTATGATGTGTTGAATAGGTAAGCTTTGCTTTGATAGCCTGCAATATTAAATCGACATTTTAGCAATATATTTAAGATATTTGCACATCGAAATGAGACAGGTATTTTATAGTAGTAGAGAACACAAGATTTATTGTAAAATCAGTGTGAATCAATGCAAGAATGATACATCCATAATCATTTTACAAATTTAAGTATAGCTTCTAAGTAAAATATGGACGCAAGTGATTGCTGTTCCAGGCTCTCGGAATTGGGTCTCCTTCGACAGTTGTGAGCTTGAAAGTGCCATCAAGAAGTTTTTTGCCTATGACGTATGGCCATTCCCAGTTTGGCCCAAACACCTGTTGCTGTCATGACCCTTTTCAAGACTAGATCCCCAATTTCAAAGCTGCGTTGGCAAACTTTAGAATTGAAGTGCCTGGCTATCCTTTGCTGATGGGCTGCAACTCTGAGCTCAGCCTCTTTCCTTCTTTCATCAAGCAAGTTAAGTGCTTCAAGTTGCAGCTTTTCATTTTCAGCTTGGTTGAAATGAATTCTCCTGTGTGAGGGACCTCTATTTCCACCGGAATCATTGCTTCTGTTCCATATGCTAATGAGAATGGAGTGTGCCCATTCGCAGTCTTGTGGGTAGTTCTGTATGCCCAAAGTGCAAGTGGCAGCTTATCGACCCAACCACCTTTTTCTTTTTCCAGCTGTTTTTCGATGGTTGATTTGATAATTTTGTTCACTGCTTCCACTTGCCCGTTTTCCTGCGGATGAGCCACTGCTGAGAAGCTTTTTTGGATCTTGAATCGCCTGCAAAAGTCCTGAAATTCTTCGCTTTCGAATTGGGTACCATTGTCTGTGATTATCTTCTGAGGCACACCATACCTGCAAATGATATTTTTAGTCACAAAGTTTATCATCTTTTTTGAGGTAATAGTAGCCAATGGTTCAGATTCAGCACATTTAGTGAAATAATCAACAACAACAATAGCATATTTGATTCCAGACTTGGCAATCGGTAAAGACCCAATGAGATCCATCCCCCAAATGGAAAATGGCCATGGACTGACCATCTGTGTTAGCTCGGTGGAAGGTGCTCTTGGGATATTTGAAAATCTCTGGCATCTGTCACACTATCGGGAGTAGCTAGCAGCGTCTCGATTAATATCTGGCCAAAAATACCCATATCGGAGAATTTTCTTTGCTAGAGTTTGGCCACCTGAATGATCCCCACACTCTCCTCCGTGCACCTCAGCTAAAATTGTCTTAGCCTCTTCCTTGGTTACACATCGAAGTAATGGCATCAGGAATCCTCGTATGTACAACCGGCCGTCTTGAATTACATATCTCGAGGCTTTTCTTAACAGCTTCTGGCGCTCTTTTGAGTTTTCTGGCAGGGAGCCGTTGAGTAGATATTCCTTGATCGGGGTCATCCATGACTCCTGCTCTTGAGATACAGCCATAATCCAGTCAATATTTATCTCATCAGTACTTGGAGCTGACAAGACTTCCACAGGGACCAATCCCAATAATTGAGCTTCGCTAGAGCTCGAATATTTTGCGAGAGAATCTGCCTTCATGTTCTCTTCCTGGGGTATATGGCTTATTGTATAATGATCAAAATTATCGAGAAGCTCCCAGGCCTTTGACAAGTAAGCAGGTAGATTTCCTCCTTTAGTTTGAAACTCTTTCTTGACTTGACATACAATAAGTTGGGAATCACTGAAGATCTGCAATACTTTGATGTTCAGTTCTTTAGCAATCTTTAAGCCGGCAACAAGAGCTTCATATTCTGCTTCATTATTCATCGAAGGAAATTCTAGTCTCAATGCATAGCACAATGAACGCCCTTCGGGGGTTTCAAGCACAACCCCAGCTCCGGAACAATAGTCATTTCTTGCACCATCAACATATAATTTCCATCGGATCGGGATGTCATCAGCCACCTTTTCCTCACTGTCACCTTTATTTGTATATTCTGCAATGAAGTCCGCTAAAGCTTGTCTATTGATTGCTCTTCGGGGATGGTAGGTGATATCGTATTGGCTGAGTTCAATATTCCACTTCAGAAGACGACCCGAAGTTTCAGGGCGAAATAGGACCTGCTTTGATCGGTGAGGACTTTAATAGGAATAGCTTGGAAATATGGCATCAACTCTCTGGACGCAATCAACAGACAATAGGCAAGCTTTTCCAGCTTTGAATAATTCATCTCTGCCCCAATGAATCTTTTGCTGATGTAATAAACCGGGCGCTGAATTTTTGCGTCTTCCCGTACCAATGCTGCACTGAGAGCATGAGATGAAACCGCTAAATATATGAAAAGATCTTCACCATTGCTGGGCTTAGAAAGTATTGGAGGTGTTTCCATGTGACGAATCAGTTCATCAAAGGCTTTCTGACATTCAGGAGTCCATTCAAAGTTTTTCTTTCCTTTCTTCAGAGCGTGAAAGAAGGGAATGCATTTATCAGTGGCCCTGGAAATAAACCGACTCAAAGCAGCGACTTTCCCGTTGAGGCTTTGCAATTCCTTCTTTTTCCTAGGGGTTTTGACTTCTCTTAAAGCAGTAATCTGAGCATGATTAGCTTCGATGCCCCTAGCACTCACAATGAAACCCAATAATTTTTCGGACTCTACCCCGAATGAACATTTCAGAGGATTTAGCTTCATCCCATACTTTCGGAGGACCGCGAACTTTTCTGCCAATCCATGTGGTCTACTGCCTTCTTCGATTTCACTAACATATCATCAACATATACTTCCATAGTCTTGCCAATCTGGGGTTTGAACATGGCAATAACAAGTCTTTGATAAGTTGCCCCGCGTTCTTTAGTCCGAAGGGCATGACTTTATAGCAGTAAAGACCAACATCAGTGATAAAGCTAGTGTCCTCCTGATCTGACTCATGCATCATGATTTGGTTATATCCTGAGTAAGCATTCATGAAAGACAATAGTTCATGCCCGGCTGTTCCATCCACCAACTGATCAATCCTGGGTAACGGGAAATAGTCATTGGGGCATGCTTTGTTTAAGTCTGAAAAGTCGATGCATACTCTCCACTTTCCATTTGCTTTTTTAACCAACACTGGATTAGAACCCCAATTTGGATAAGTGGATTCACTTATGAAGCCATTTTCCATGAGCCGATCTACTTCTTCTTTTAATGCTGTCGACCTTTCAGGACCCTGGGTTCTTCTTTTCTGCTTTACGGGTGTGAATTTTGGATCAATATTCAAAGCATGCACCGCGATTTCTGGAGATATTCCACACATGTCGGCATGACTCCAAGCGAATACATCCAGGTTTGCTTTCAAGAATGATATCAACATATTTTGAACCGTCATACCGAGTTGTGAACCCACATTCAGCACCTTGTTTGGATCATTCAGGTCAACAGGTATTGGCACCGTCACTTCCACCGGCACCACTCTATTCTCCCCTGCACTGGTTTTTCTGGGATCAATCTCTTTTCGTGCACCACTATGCTCACCAGTGCAGGGTCCACCCCGTAATTGCTACAAGGTGGGCTCTTTGATGTGGAGCGGAGCTGTCGCACCCTTACCCATTTCTCTCTTCTTTGCCTCCCGTAACTCTATGAGATAGCATTCTCGCCCGGTATTTTGGTCCCCCTTCACAACACCGATGCCATTATCAGTGGGGAACTTCATAGTCAGGCACCATGGGGCAAGAATGGGGAATGCGGCAAGAGTCGGTCAACCCAAGAAGGCATTGTAAGCGGAGAATTCATCAACAATCACAAAAGTTTGTTTTCGGACCATCTTCTTTTCCCCTTCTCGAAGTTCTACAAATAAGTCAATAGTCCCTATAGGCTGTTTTGGTTCTCCAGTGAACCCAACGATTTTCTGTGAGGAAGCTTGGACATCAGCCATGGGAATTTTCATTTGATCAAATGTCTTTCTGAAGAGGACATTGCAAGAGGCGCTGCAGTCAACAAGCACCCTTCTTACAATGGCTGGTCCGATGCCTGCAGATATCACCAAGCGAGCCATGGTGGGAGCTTCAACACCAACAGAGTCTCTGGCTTGGAATATGATGTCATCGTTAAAAGTTCTTTGCTGTTTTAGAGGTGCAGCATCTTCCAAGACAAAAACATTTTCTTCCGCCGGGGCATATCTCAAAGCGTGAGCATATCTCTCCATCTCACCCCAACTTCTGCCCGCTGGGTGAGGACCGCCGTGATAACATTAATGACAGGTCTCTCAGATTCATGCGCTGTAGTCCTCTCACCTGAGCCGGATTGATGAGCAGGAACTTGTTGCCCCTGAATAGACGAGGTTGGGTCACTTCTGTTTCTCTTCACATATTGTTGTAGTTTATTCTGCCTCAACAGGTCTTCAATCAAATTCTTTAAATGGCGACATTCATTAGTGTCATGGCCTGGTTGATTGTGGAACCGACAGAATCTCCCATTATGCACAACATTTTTCCCAGGCTTCATCTTAGGTGGTTTGGGGTATTCAATAGCATCCTTGGTTGCGAAAAAGATATTTTCTGGAGTATCAGTTAAGGGAGTAAAATCTGAAGGTCTAAAGCGGCGAGCTTTCTTCACATCTTTCTGCTTTTTTCCACCGTCATTCTCCCTCTTCTGGCCACCAGATTCCTTTTTGTTAGAAGCAACATTGTTATTCTCAACTTCAATCACGACTACTTTTGCCGGCACAGGAAGGCTTTCTAAGCGCATAAATTCATTAGCCTTCTTGTAGAACTTCTCAAGTGAATTTGGCTCTTTCATCTTTAGCCATTTTCCAAATTCACTTGATTTGTCAATAGCTCGCATCAAGTAAGTCAGAATCATCTGAGGCTCTGCATTATCAACTTCGGCCAAGGCTATATTAAAACGATTTAAGAAAGATTTGATAGACTCTCCGGGGCTTTGCTCGAGGCTGGATAGTGACATTATGTCCTTGGCCTTCGAAGCATATTACCTGAACTGATCTTTGAATTTCCGAATTAAGTCGGAGAACTGATCCACGGATCGAACTGGCAGCTTCGTGAACCAAAGCAGAGCCACTCCCTCCAAGTACACAGGAAAGTATTTGCACTTGATCTCGTCTATTGCTCTGGCACCTGTCATATGCTAGTCATACTTGTATAAGAACTGGTTAGGATCACTTGTCCCCCGATAAGCTGGAATAGTAGGGGAACAAACTTCTTTGGAAATTCAGCATTCAGAATTCTTTCAGTAAAAGGAGTCTTACTTGGAGCAAACCCCCAGTCACTTTCATCTTCCTCCCTTTGCATGCTTTCCTTCATAATTTGTCGAATCATTCCCGAGAGGTACTCCTCATCGTTTATAGGCCCACGGGACAGACGTCAGCTACTTTTTTAAAAGCTTGCCTGGAAAAACGTTCACGAAGAGTTGGCTACGGCCTTGAACCTCCAGCTTGGGGAGGTGCCCCTTCAGCGGTGCCAGCTGCCCTCTGAGGAATACTTTTCCCTTGGGAATCATGAGCATCCTCGGCAAAGGTTTCTTCATTATTTTCTGGTTGCTGGTTAACTCCAAATAAAGCATTCAACCTGTCCAACATCAAAGTGTTCTGGGCTTCCATTTGTTGATACAACCCAGACGCTATGGCATCTAATTCCGCCCTTGTGATTCCAACACTAGGTGCCGCTTGATTTGACACGGGAGAAGTGGCTATGTTGTCATAAGCATTTCCAGATCTAGTAGATCTACTTTTTCTTCCAGGAGCCATAATTTCGGATGGGCTTCTGGTTCTTAGGGAGAGTCTTTCAACAAATCTTTGTGAAGCAATGTTGAGAGCACTCCTGAGTTCAACTCTCAATGAAAGCACCAAAAATGTTAACGCTAAACACCAGTGAGAGTTGTGATACAGCGAAAGCACCACCCATTGGTACGGGAACTAAAAGCAAGCAGAAAATAGCAAAGAGACAACAATTTTTATAGTGGTTCGGCTCAAAGTCAAGCCTACGTCCACTTAATCTCTTCTATTATCGACTTGATTATAATTTGTACAATAATTCTTCAATTACAACACCATTAAGGCAAGAAGTTAGAACTTTGATGCAGAAAAGCTCTTTGAATTCATGTTGAATGAACTTGATCTTTTCCCCAAGGTTCCTTGAAGTGTTTTTGGTGTTTGAAGTGCTGTAGAAGTCGTAAAAATAGCAAAGTGTCGGCCTTCCAGAAAAATCCCCCATTCAATGTGGAGTAGGCGGGCTATTTATAGGGGAGTCTCGGAGTTAGGTCGTGTAGCGTCATAGGTAGTGAGCGACTTAGGGAGTTGTGACCTAAGAATGATCACGAGGTAGCATAAGTCGCTAGCGACTTAATGGAGCCATCCTGAACGAGGTATATGCTGTGAGCGACTTAGCATGTGTAGCACAGGAGTTATCTCGGCTTGCTTAGGTCGTAAGCGACCTAATGGAAGAGGCAGTGCGCATGCGGCTTAACCCTGAAGCTTACTAGGTTATTAGGTCGCTTTTTCCTTAACTCGTTAGGTCGTTGCCTTCATTGAGTCGCTAGGTCGCTAGGTCGCTGGAGCTCCTTGAGTCGTTGAGTCGAGCCATGTTGAGCCGCTCTATGCTTTAGGTCGTTAGGTCGCGCCCTGCTATAAGTTGTTAAGTCGCTTATGCCTTGAATAATTATGTCGCTTATTCCCTTAGGTCGTTGAGTCGAATAAGTCGCTAAGTCGTGAAAAAAGTGGTGTTAACACATGGAAAATACAAATCATATGGATCTTTAATATTATAAAACCTCTCAAAAAAAGTATCTCATAAAATCATGCAACACATAAACACGGTTGGTTTTATCTTAAGATAACTAAACCATTTTATTAGAAAATCCAGTGATATTATACTAATGTCTAAGGTTTAAAATAAATATATAACATACTTGAAATGTTTGCATCTCAAATTTCAACTTATTTGGTCACAACTAACTTCTTAAGACACTTACTGAAGAATGGATTCCATATAATGACAATGTAAGAGACTACCTTCCATACAGTATATCTCTAGGTAAAATGTACATGGCTATAAAACATTTATCACTTTACCAACACAGAACCAGTCTATCCTTCCGTGATAGTATCGAATGATCACCACACCGGTTGCCAACTTGACAAACCATTTTCATGAACACAAGTATATAAAATCTGTTTTGAGATGTTGGATGATATGTTTGGTTGTTTTGACATGATTGATACATTTTGAGATGTTGGAGGTTGATTGTGTTTGGCGTTGGAATGTTTTATTGAATGGTGAATTGTTTGAGTTTGATTTGTCATAAATATTGACGGCTTTTTATTATTAATGTTTTATATGTGATTTGAGCTCTCTCTCTCTCTCTCACACACACACACCACACACACACACATATATATGATTTTATATGCGTGAAATTGAGCTACGATATATATGTGTTGTATGAGATCCGAATGGCAGCGGAAATGAAAAAACAATCTATTTTTCCGATGACTTCCGGTGGCTTAATAATGAACAATAACAAATGGCTTCCGATATTTAATTAGTAAATTATAACAAACGGCTTTCGATGGTTTCCGATGGCCAACTACCTACGGCTTTCGATGGCTACCTACACAAATGTGATTAAACCGTTGCTTATAATGTGTACACGGTAGATGTTGGAAAGCCATTGAAAATTCCATTAAGAGTCATGAGAAAGCTTTCGATGAAGTCGTTGAAAAGTCGTTGGAAACACTGTTTGGTGATGTCCTTTCTGACACCCGCTATCGGTTTAGAGCCATTGGAATGGTGATGTATCCTGTAGTGTCGAGGACATGGTAGTAGGAAAGATGGCCGGTCAAATCGTCCAAACATTGGGTGCTTGAATTGCGGCAAGTTTGGACACTATGCAAAAGAGTGCTATTCCAAAAAAAAGGTGGAAGAAAACACGAATCTTGTTGTGGAAGAAGAAACAAGGGACGATGGTGTTCTGTTGATAGCCTATAAGGACAATGGTCCCGATAATGACATAGTTGGTATCTCGATATTGACACTAGTAATCATATGTGTAGGCAAAAACACATTTTTGTGGAGGTGCAAGAGGTAAAGAATGGACACATGTCATTTGGAAATACGTCAAAAATTGAAATTAAAGGCCAAGGTAAAGAAGGAAATTGATTGTTTTCCATTATTTTGTTACTTGTGAAAGCACAAAAAACTAATTTTTCTTCTATTTTTTGCATTAACATCATTTTTGAAATTAGTTATATTTTGAAAATATATATGTCGTATGCATGTTCTTTAGATGAAAGCATAAGATCAAAAATAACAAACCAAACGGTACTTCGTCAAAGAAATGTGAAGGGAATCATGGCAGTATAAAATTTGGAAAATGTCGAGCTAGGCCGTTCGGCAGTATGAAGTTGTTTGCTGAATGGGTAGCATGAAAATAATTGGTGGGTATTTTGAAGTGTGTAATCGTATAGTGTTGGGTAAAATGGAGAATGGGCAAAAAGAAGTTTGTAACGTGGTGTATTGAACCGATCGTTCAATCACATAATTTTAAGGAAAACATATTTGATATGGTTTTTCATTAATTTTAGTTTAATATCAAATGATAATATATGGATGAAAATTTTGAAATTGAAGAGGTTTAAGAAGATGTTCATGGAGAGAACAAATAAAATAGTAGTGATGTGATTTAATCCAAGAGGTCTAAGGAGATATTTATGGAGATAACAAATTAAATAGCGGGGCTTTGCACAAAAGGTTTCTATTTTTTATGTTGTTAGAAGAAAAGTCTATGTGGTAATGAGTACGTGAATTAGGTCCCTGTTTCTAAATCAGAAAGCGCAAACTAACTTGCGTTTTCCTTATAGAAAATGCAAGTTAACTTACGTTTTTTAAAAATTTCAAACTTAAGAAAAAAAATCAAAAAACGTAAACTAGCTTGCGCTTTCCTGATAAAAATTGCAAGTCAACTTACGCTTTTGAAAAATTTCAAAAATTTTAAAACTTGAAAAAATTATACAAAGTCTGAAAGCGCAAACTAGTTTGTGCTTTCCTGATAGAAAGCGCAAGTTAACTTGCGCTTTTCAAAAATTTAAAAATTTTCAAAATTTTCTAAAAAAATAATTTCAAAGTCAAAAAATTGCAAGTTTGCTTGCATTTTCTGTCAGAAAAGTGCAAAGTGTTAGCACCAAAATTGGTCACTAACACCCTTGAGTTGAATTATGTAGATAGATTAACGAAGAGAGTAAATTAAAAAAGAGAAATAATGTAATTGAATGCAAAAAGAACAATAAAAACAAGAACGCCAGATTTATAGTGGTTCGGCGTAATTGCCTACGTCCACTTTGAATAAAATCTTTATTACTTTCTCAATTACTTGAATATAGATACAATACGTAAACGAATCACTTGAATATAAGTTTGAATTGAAAAGAGGAGAGTATAAAAAAATGGCAGAGTCTCCCTAGAGTTCTCGAAAAAAAGGTCCCTTCAACCATACCTCTGCCTATGTATTTATAGACGAAAATAGGTTGGACTTCCTTCCCAGGCCTAAGAGCAAAGTACTTCAGCCCAAAATAGACAACTTCTGTACACCGAGCCATGCATACCGAATGGCGGTTGCTGAACGATTGTGGCCGAACGATGGTGGCCGAACGAGGGTGGAAGAATGATGGTGGCCAAATGAGGGTGGTCGAACGAGGGTGACTGAACGATGGTTGCCGAACTAACCTGGCCGAGCGAGACCTCTTTGGACACCTAGACCGAGCCATCTCGTTTTCCCATTCTTGACTGAGCGATATGTGTTGGTTTCCCATAGCTTCCTTTCTCGGCCAAGCGATATGTGCCATCCATCAAGGCTGAACGATACACATAGGCCGAGCCAAGCATATTGGCCGAAACCGTACACATAGGCCAAACCATGCACATATGTCGGACTACCCAAAACGGATCAATCCCTTATGTCTCCAATCTCTAACTAGCTCGAGTCTTATCCAGAATCAATCAAAGTCTTTTTAACTATCACTTTGTAGCCGGGCCAAGTGACAGGATAACATTTTCCCCCCAAAGTGCATCGTGTGAACCAGCATGACGCGCTTTGAACCAGTAATCCATCCTTGTTTCCAGAAAGAAATCCATCATGTTTCCTGAATAGTCATTATCCTTCAATTTTATCCTCCCAAAGTGTTGTATCCTACTTTGGTCATCATGACGCTTGGTCGATTCCCAATAATATAAATTCAGGGTTGTAGTTCATCAATGGCCATCCGTGTCCGGTTCTATAGGGCAAGTAAGCTTCGGCTATTTGATCCAGTTTTTTCTTAATAACCCTAAGTGATAATTCAATTTCTGTTGATTTCAAGAAGTCTAACTTTTTCGAATGTACACTTGAATGTTCGGGTGCACGTTCTTGCCATTGGCTCTCGGATGCGTTTTATATGCTCATAAGTCGTCACCAATTCCATCTAGTTTAACTGCAATTCAATTGCGATTGCTTATTTGTATTTTTTTGTGAAATAAGGGTTGTAATCAACCACTTGATAAGAGGGGACTTCAAGTTGTACATGGATGAAAGGGCGAATGGAGTACGGCCAGTCACCGACTCTGGGTAGTTTTATAAGCCTATAATGCTGTTGGGAGTTCATCCACCCATTTACCTCTAGCCTTTTCCAAACCTCTCTTCAGAACATACTTTATGATTTTGTTCACAGCTTCAACCTATCCATTTGCAGTTATAATGAATCCTGGAAGGTCATAAGGATAGATGACGTTACGGACAGTGAAGTTGATTATTTTCTTCATCTTGATTGTGGTTAAAAGTTCTTCATCTGCCCATTTGGTGAAGTAGTCAACTGTTATGATGGCATATTTCGCACCACCTTTAGGATCGGCAAGAAGATGATGTCAATGCCCCCATGTGGCAAACGGCTATGGACTAGCCATTTGAGTAATTTCCATCGGTGGGGCTCCTGGAATATTTTGCAAACATCTTGCACTCGTCAAATTATCTAGCATGATCAACTGCATCTGGATTGATAGATGGCCAGTAATAGCCGTAGCAGAGTATTTTCTTTATCAGGGTTTCCCCCTGATGTAATCGTCGCATTCTTCTTCATAGACTTTGCTCAAGACTCATTTGATAAAATCATGGGTGATACACCGAAGCATGGGAATGGATAAACTCCTTTCTACACGTGACTTCTTCTTTGATGATTTGGCGTGAAGCTTTAAGGAGGATCTGTCATTTTCCATTCCTCTGTTCAGTAAGAATTCCTCATTATAGATAGTCTTTGATAGGAGTCAACCATGACCCCTTTTCTAGCTCTTTCTCCAAGATCTAGACGATCTCCATCCGTCAATGCTTGGAATATTAAGATTTTCAACCGAAACAAAGTATGTTCGTTTCGGGTCCCTGAAACTGGCCAGCTTGGCCAGTGACTTGACTCTTTTCATTTTGTTCGCTAAGTAAGTGCGTAATGAAGTAATACGTGAAGTCGGCTAGTAGCTCTTGGACCTGGCCGGTAAGGAGCAAGATAATGCCCCTAGCAAGATCAACTTCCTTAACTTTGCACACTACCAATTGGGAATCAAAAAAGATATGTAAACTTTCCACTCCAAGTCCTCTAGAAAGTTTGAGGCTGGAGGTCGAGGCTTCATACTAAGCATCATTGTTTGTTACAGGGAAATCGAGTTTCAGGACATAGCAAATCGATCGTTCCTCAGGAGTCATGAACATGACTCCTGCGCCATAACACCAATCACTGGATGCTACATCCGCGTACATTTTCCATCTGTTGGTTGGTTCTCCACTACTCTTCGAGTAGTCATCTGATGCAGTGAATTCTGGTACGAAGTCTGCTAATTTCCGTTCTTGGATAGCCCTTCGAGGGAAATAAGTGATATCAAATTTGCTTAGTTCGATATTATATTTAAGTAGTCTTTCAGACATCTTACGTCGTTGTATGCCCTATCGCAATGGCTAGTAGGCATAGACGTTAGTGGGGTGAGCCTAAATGTAAGAGTGGAGCTTTCATGATGAAATCAATAGACATTACGCTAGCTTTTGTAGCGTCCGGTCGATATCCAATGCATGGCTCGCGATAGTCGGTGAAATCATACATGTATGTCAGAATGGGTCCAAGGGAACATATCATCATAAGAAGTGAAGATAAATTCGACTAATTCTTTTGTCATCCTTGTACTGAGCCGTGATCCGATATTCAGCACTCGTGAAGGGTTGCCATGGCTGGTTGTAACGTCGACTGTCAACTTAGCGGATGCAATCTCAAATTCTTTGAGTTCAGATGTAACTATTTTGCGTAACATTCGATGTGAAATATGGTAGGGATGGTCAATGTTGATGGTCGCTCCGGTCAAATCCTAGAGTCTTGTCATGAGTTATTAAGTCTGATAGTAAAGGGCTTTGAATGTTCTGATCAATTATCTGCAAATGGCCAAAGATTAGGCGTAGAAGCACGTTGAAGAAAATGTTGAGTAGGGGTCAGCCTCAAGTTGTGTGAAGCTGCATATTTGGACCTTTCTTTGAGCTTGGAGTTGATTGTATATTCGAGTAACGCACTTTCCATTCAATGCATTCATGATCTTTTACACGTCCTTCGGGTTAGAGTGATAGTCAGTTGCCCACGAGCTTAGGCATCAATTTAATGGTTCTATCTCTAGGCATTCTTTCGGTCGTAGCCTTGAATAGTTATAAATAATATATATAAGTTTCAATATTGAGCTATCGTAGCCAGGCTTTGGATGATCACGCTTCTGCTCCCAGACTCGGGTTGATAAATGTACTGCGTGGACGGTTGAGCCTTATCCTAGCTATGTTTATACTCCTACAAAAACTCCAAAGACATAGAGTTGATCGGTGAATAGTCAGTTCACATTCATCCTGCTTCTCGCTCGTGCCCCTAAGTCTGGGGTATATACCGATAAGTAGGAAGGCCAACCATGCCCACTTTAGCTTTACTCTCTTTCCCGTTGAATCGTGGGGTCAGGTCAGTTGATGGAAGGCTGAGTCTCGCCTATCCTGGATTGTATTCTGATTTTTCATTCCAAGGGGAATACTTCGATGCCTCATCAGTTCCTAGGCATAAGTTGGGTACTAGATAGTCAGCTACGTCCACTTTAGTTCATGTTCTGTAATCAGATCTTGAGGTAGAGTTGGCTCAAGAGCAGTTTGGTCATGCTCTTCTGGTTTCATACTCCTTTTGACGGATCGAAGGAGGGAGCTGGAGAATTAATGACCAAGTATTCATGGTTTACTCACCTTTCCATACTCTGGTGGTCATATTTTTTCAAGGGACATTTGGGTCACACTCGTATGTGCTTGGTGTAGATCGGTATTGACACTCGATCTGAGGTATGATATAGTCGATCGTTTGTAGCTTTGGATGCCATTCCGATTGGTTCTGTATTGAGGCCTCCTCACAGTCGTTGCCTTAAGTTGTAAAGAACGCCAAGTTAGAGCTATAATGAGCTGTCGTATTCAACTTTTAGTGATTTGTACTCCTGCTTCCAGCATTGATTTGGCCAGGCCACAAGTCGGATGGTCAAACTCCATCCTTAGCGAGTTAATACTCCTCATGTCGATTTTAGGCCGAAGTTTGCGGAATAGAGAACGGTTGGAATCCACTCATCTATTTATCGATGTTTATATGTCACTCTGCATTCTGGTGACTTAGAGTTACTCTTCCCCCGGTCGACTCGCACCCAATTTGTGTTCATGCTTCAGTCCATGCTCCAGGGAGTTAGAGATTTTTCGAACGGTTTATGCTCTAGTCCACAGTTTGAAACATAGAGATTTTCGTCAAGTCGTTTATACTCCAGTCCATGCTCTGGGGACTCAGATTACTCTAGTCCGCCTTAGGAACTTAGAGATTTTTCTCAAATCGTTTATACTCCAGTTTGCTTCAGGGACAAACTTTTCCTTAAGTCGTTTGTATTCTAGTCCACGCTCTGGGACTCAGAGATTTTTCTTAAGTCATTTACACTCTAGTCCACGCTCCGGGGACTCAAAGTATTCTAGTCCGCTTCAGGGATTTAGAGATTTTTCTCAAGTC
Organism: Allium cepa; assembly: GCA_030765085.1. Taxonomy (NCBI): domain Eukaryota; kingdom Viridiplantae; phylum Streptophyta; class Magnoliopsida; order Asparagales; family Amaryllidaceae; genus Allium; species Allium cepa. The sequence continues at coordinate 217,423,588 of CM060930.1, forward strand.
GTCTATACTCTAGTCCGCGCTCTGGGGACTCAAAGTACTCTAGTCCGCTTTAGGGACTTAAAAGGTTTTTCTCAAGTCGTTTATACTCTAGTCCACGCTCCGGGGACTCAGAGTACTCTAGTCCATGCCCTGGGGACTTATAGAATTTTAAGCCGTTTATACTCTAGTCCGCACTCCGGGGACTCAGAGCAATCTAGTCCGCGCTCCGGGGACTTAAAGATTTTTAAGTCGTTTATACTCTAGTCCGCACTCCGGGGACTCAAAGCACTCTAGTCCGCGCTCCGGGGACTTAAAGATTTTTAAGTCGTTTATACTCTAGTCCGCACTCCGGGGACTCAGAGTACTCTAGTCCGCGCTCCGAGAACTTAGAGATTTTTAAGTCGTTTATACTCTAGTCCACACTTGGGGACTCAGAGTACTCTAGTCCGCGATGCGGGGACTTAGAGATTTTTAAGTCGTTTATACTCTAGTCTGCACTCTGGGTATTTAGAGTAATCTAGTCCACTTCAGGGACTTAGAGGTTTTTCACAAGTGCTTTATCCTCTAGTCCACACTCAGGGGACTCAGAGTACTCTAGTTTCCGCTCCGGGAACTTAGAGATTTTTAAATCGTTTATACTCTAGTCCACACTCCGGGGACTCGGAGTACTCTAGTCCGCGCTTTGGGAACGTAGAGATTTTTAAGTCGTTTATACTCTAGTCCGCACTCCGGGGACTCGGAATAATCTAGTCCGCGCTCTAGGGACATAGAGATTTTTAAGTCGTTTATACTAGTCCGCAATCCGAGGACTCGGGGTACTCTAGTCTACACTACGGGGACTTAGAGATTTTTAAGTCGTTTATACTCTAGTACGCACTATGGGGATTTAGAGTACTCTAGTTCTCGCTTCGGGGACTTAAAGATTTTTAAGTCGTTTATACTCTAGTCCACACTCCGGGGATGCACTGTACTATAGTCCGACCTCTGGGGACTTAAAGATTTCTAAGTCGTTTATACTCTAGTCTGCACTCCGAGGACTCAGAGTACTCTAGTCCGCACTCCGAGGACTTAGAGATTTTTAAGTCATTTATACTCTTGTTCGCACTCTGGGACTCAGAGTACTCTAGTCCACGCTCTGGGGACTCAGAGTACTCTAGTCCGCGCTCTGGGGAATGAGTGATTTTTAAGTCGTTTATACTCTAGTCCGCACTTCGGGGACTTAGAGTACTCTAGCCCGCTTCAGGGACTTAGTGGTTTTTTTAAAGTCGTTTATACTCTAGTCCGCACTCTAGGGACTCAAAGTACTCTAGTCCACTTCAGGGACTTAGAGATTTTTATTGAGAGCGATCGTATTTCCACCTGTTTAATTTGTATTTTATTTACCGTATCGAGGCTAATGTTGTCGAATGAACGATCGAACCACGTTTGCTCATGGAATGGGACTCAGCCCCCAGCATCAAGGATGAAACTTGAAAAATGGACGGTCGATTCCCGTCGGCTTGATGATTATAACTCTTCCAATCAAGTCAAGGAAGGAGGTATATGATAGATGGTTGGATCACATCCATGCTGGGGTTGGATAATCAAGTCTCGCATAATTTGCTTCATATCTCTTTCTAAAAAATGAGGATAATGGACTACTGAGTAGAGAAAGTAAGTTGCATATATTTCATGGTGCAATCTTGTCCATGTATTGAGAGCGATGGTTAACGAGTAGGCAGTCCAACACAGCTACTTCAGGTTGGGCTTTCAAACAACCTTTTGTGTTCAGGGTAGGATTTGATATGTAGATGATCAAATCACGTCTACTCTAGATAGATCCCATCATCGCCGAGATTCAGGAGAGGCATCTGTATTTTATTGAACTTTGTTCTATGACTCGATTTGAGTGTTTGTTCGGGCCATATTCATTCCAACCCTTGCTTAGGTCTCCAAGTCAAATATGGAGGTCGATGAATGGATGGTCGATCATGTTGACTTTGTATTAGGCTCTGACCATTATGAGCTTTTCAATCTCTAGTCCTTGGCCCCAAATCAAAGGCACATGGTTGATGATGAGCGATCGAATCATGCTCGTCTTGATGAAACTCCACAAATCCGATCAAGGTCTGCGTGGATTGGTTAGCGGCCGCCTTTGAGTACTTGGTCACCTGCATCATTTTGGAAGAAGTTTAGTTCAAGTCGGTCATAATTCAAAGCACAATTGAAATTAAAATAATCCAAAGTAGATTGGTATAAATCTTATTGATAAGGGGAATAGCATCGTGTGCTCGCTATTCAACTCTACCCCTAGCCCCTTCTAGGGGGATGTCGACTGCCAACAATCCAATTTATAATTAGAGTTCTTTATTGATGGGTGTTCGAAGTTCCTAGCTCGTCCTTCTACAAAGCTTGCACGTATTATTGATGCTTTCAAAGTGCATATGAGTCAAATTTTGAGGTCTTGTTTTGTTTACTGGAATCAGAGTCCTTAGCCAACGGGCCTGCATTGTTATTTTTCCTAGTCTGCTCCACTCCTCCTCACTTTGGTTCTGATTCATTTTGTAACGGAAACGATCCATGGTCGTAGGAGGCTCACTAGCTAACTAGCTGCCAGTACGATTACCTTGTTAGTATTTGGAATAAATTGCTTGGAGCCAAACATTGGTCTGCTTAGTGTCATTAAATTCGAAGTGCTGGGTCAGTGAAGAATGATGCTTGGAGTCATTTTGGCGTTTGCCTAGCGTCATATCATCTATGTTCTCCAACCTTTGGAAGTATAATTTGAGTAGCGGTTGCTTGTTCATTCTCTTATTCCCATTCAGAAGCTTCCACTTGATCCTTTATGCCCTCGTCAATCATAGGATCTAAGGGAAGTGGATAGATCCCTCCTTTATTAAGTTGAGTTTTGAATTCACTATGCGGGTGCTCTACGCTGCGGCTAGGGTTCGGGGGGTGTTTCCCTCCCCAAAAAAAAATTAGCATCTTTTTCGAAAAATTGGGTCGTACCCAAAAATATTTTTTTTGAAAATAGCGGTCGTATAAAAAACCGGTGTAACTTAAGTTTGGATCGGCCAAGGCGGTTCGACCAAGGTGGATCGGCCGAGGTGGATCGGCCAAGAGTGGCTCGGCCAAAGCGGTTCGGCTAAGGTGGATCGACCGAGAATGGCTGGGCCCAGGCAGTTTAGCCAAGGTGGATCGACCAAGGTGGATAGGCCAAGGCGGGTCGGCCATGGTGGATCGGCCAAGAGTGGCTCGGCCAAGGTAAATCGGCCTGAGTGATTCGACGCATACAGTTCGGTAGCTTGAGTCTAATCTCGTTGGGCCGGTCCGGATTGCTCCTTGTATATCGCTCGGTCATGGAGAGAAGGCTAAGGCAGGTCCGCTGTTCATCGTTCGTTCGATGACGTTAGCAGATTACCAACAGGGCAATATGGTTAATTTTCCTTCACTTTGGGTTACATCCCTAGCTGCTCCGAGTTACAAGAGATTTCGCTTCGAGTCATGCACGAGGGGTTCATGGTTCGGACAGGCTGGCTTGGTGAATACTGGTTTGGTTAAAAGGGGTCGATATACATGGATTGGCATTTTCTCAGTATATCTGCATTGAGTGAGAGGTCGGCTATATGAGAGATTGGCTGAATTGCCTTCAGAGAGGGATCGGCCCTCATATAACTCCGGTGCAAACTTCAACATCCAATCCCAAAAACTTGCGTACATCAGTGAGTCCCATCCCATGGCTAATAGTTTCCTTTAGATCTCTTTCAAATCTGAGTAGAATAGGAAGTTTGCTAGTAAACAACTGGATCTATCTCTATCACTAACCATGCTACTAGGAACTCCATGTATCCTAACTATGTTCTTCATGAACAACTCAACCAAAACAGGTGTCGTTCTGGTTGACTTAACTGGAATGAAATGAGTACTCTTGGTCATATTTTCCACTATAACCCATATACATTCATTTCCTTTATTTTACCTTGGCAACCCGTCTAGAAAATCCATGGATATCGAACCCTATTTCTAAACTGGAATCTTTAGTGGCTGAAGCAACCCACTCGGCCTCTGATGTTCGACATTCACTTATTGACAGTTTGCATGCTGCCTAACCCACAAGCCGACATCCCTCTTTATACCTTCCTAATAGAAGGTCCTCTTCATATCTTGATACATATTGTTCCCTCTAAGATGATCGTAAACTTGAATTGATGACATTCTCCAAGAACTGTTTTCCTCAAGCCCCCAACATTCAGAACATACAACCATCCCTTCTTTCTCAACCATCCTCTCTGGTCAAGACTAAAATCTTTCAGATCATTGATCTTAGTTCCAACCTCAAGCCTTCTAATCTTCTCGGCTAATAATGGGACCTCCTTCTACTTAGAAGCTATTCTCTCGATTAACGCTGGTCGAACTTTTAAACAGGACAAGCTAGAACTAGCAGTCGATCTTAACTGCACACTACAGGTAGTCGAAGCTTCTAAATCCTTTCACTCTGCCAACATAACTAACACCACATTTGATGTCTCCTGCTAAGAGCATCCGCTAACTTATTTCTTTTCCTAGGAGTATACTCTATACCAAAATAATAAGCAGCCAAAAACTCCAACCACCTCTGCTGTCTCATATTCAGCTCATTCTGAGAGAATAAGTACCTTAAAGACTTATGATCTGTGTGTAGCTCAAATCTTTCCCCTAAGAGATAATGTCTCCAAATCTTTAATTCCAAGATCACCGTAGCCAACTCCAAGTCGTGAGTAGGATATCTCACTTTATGCAGTCTAAGCTATCGTGAAGCATAGGTAATCACTTTACATTTCTGCATCAGCACAACTCCCAATCCAGTTTCATATGCATCAGCATACACCACCAACCCTTTGTTTCTATCTGGAACTACTAACACTAGTGCATTGTTAATAAATGATTTAACTTAAGGAATGCTTCCTCACATTCGTCGGACCAGACAAACTTTACCTCCTTCGTGGTTATCTTAATTAAAGGTGCTACTATCGGCGAGAAATCCTTAATGAATCTCCGGTAATAGCCAGAAAGTCCAAGAAAAATTCTAATCTCAACCACCATCTCTATTCTAAAAGCTTCGATCTTATCTAGATCGACTGACAGTCCCTTCTCTTAAACGACATGACCAGGAAATTTAACTTCTTTCTTCCAGAAATGACACTTGGAAAACTTTGCTTTTAGCTAATGCTGCCTCAGCGTCTCAAGCATAACTCTAAGATGTCTTCATGCTCTCTTTTATCCTTAAAGTATACCAAAATTTCATCTATAAACACCAACACAAATCTGTCCGAATACTCTTGGAAGACTCGGTTCATCAAATCCAGAAAGAATTAGGTGCATTCGCTAAACCAAATGGCGTTACTAACCACTCGTACGAAACATACCTAGTCCAAAATGCTGTCAAAGGAATATTGTCCTCTACTATTCTTAACTGATGGAAACATCACCAAATCCAATTGGAAATACATTCTGGCTCCACTCAACTGATCAAATAGATCATAAATTCTTGGAAAATGATACTTATTCTTGATCATCCTCTCGTTCAACTTACGATAGTCGATACACATCCTTAAACGACCCATATGGTTTCTTCACGAACACCGTGATTGCTCCCCAAGGTGAACTGCCTGGTCTAATAAAATTGCTTCCTTCAAGATCCACTAGCCACACGTTCGATTCCTTTATCTCAGTTGGTGTCATCCAGCTAGCTGGTCTACTTATAGGTTCAGCTCCTGGTATAAGATCGATTCGAAACTCAACAGCTCGTTTCGGTGGTAGTTCTATGACTGGCTCAAAAACATCTGCAAACTCTCTTGCTACTTGAACCTGACTTAGCTCTTCTTCCACTTCCACCACACTTAGCAAAGCATAACAACTCCAGTTAGAATTCTCTACTAAGAATGTAATTCGATTATGGCTATCGTGGTGTCTTAGTGATACCGCCCCATCCTGGAAAAATATTCTAGCCACATACCTTCTCAACCAATCCATACCCAAAATGATTTTGAAATATAAGAAATCGAAAACATACAGACTTCATGTAAACATATGACCTAACAAATCAAGTTCTAACCGGTAATATCTCATCCCCAGAGTCGCATACCCTCCTATTGCATTCGCAACCCTTAAGGAAGTAACAAGGTAGATGGGTTCTAAGCATAACCTATCAACCAAACAATAGGATATAAATGAATTTGATGCACCGGTATTAAATAGTATCCAAACTTATATACTTTGAATCGAAAATATACCTTCGATCGCAGTCTTCCCTTTCTCAGCTGCAGTTGGCATAGCAGATGATCCAATAGAAAAAACCTTTCCCTTGTCCGTCCTAACCTTTTTTGGACACTAGTTCGTACAATTCCCAAGTTGATCATAGTTGAAACACTTCACATTCTTCTTATCTGCAGCCTTCTTCCCCTTGCCTGACCGGCATTCATTTGCATAATGACCCTTTTTGTCACACTTGTAGCAAGCTAAATCAGCCTTTGCCTTCTTGGTAGTTTCTCTCTTCTAGGTTCCCTTCTTCTTAAAGAGCTTTCTTTTCTTTTCCCAAGAACCTTGGGTTTCAACTGGCTTCTCTCTAGCACAAACAGCAAGCATCTCCTCATGGCGAATTTCCATCTCCACAACCACATTACAAGGATCACGCATATGTGTCAGGGTCTCCCTAGCAAGCTCAGGCCTCAGTCCTCGAATAAACCTCTCATTCCTTTTGATGTTAGTGTCTATTGTAGCATACCCATATCGAGACAACTCATCAATCTTAGTAGCATACCGATAACCGACATCTCTCCCTTAACTAGATCCATAAACATTCTCATCAATGCTGACTTTGCAACCTCAGATAAAAACCTCTGTTCAAATCTCCTACTGAATTTAGCCCATGTCAACTATTCCTCCGGAACTCCGGCAGTAACACTATTCCACCAATGAAGTGCAGACCCTTGCAACTGCTAGAGGCCAAACTTCTCTTCTGCTCATCATCTAAACCTAAATCAGCAAAGATACGTTCACAATGTAACAGCCAATTCTCTACCTTTATGCCATCCTCCAATCCCAAAAATGATTTCCCATCTAGACTGGTGTAATATCTGCTCAGCTTAGCGTAATTATTCCCAACTGGAGCCACAGGATTAGCTCCTCCAACATTTCTAGCAACTCCAGCGGCAACTACTGCTTACATCATATTGACGAAGAACTGATACATCATCCCCATATCTACTGGTGGATTCCAGCACCCACGTTGGCAGCAACATTTTGGTTAGCATTAGCCTGTCGACCTTAGTTCCTTCTGGTATTAGGTCGAGCATTTCCATTAGTTGTGGCACTTCCTCCATCGAGATTTCCACTTCCATTTCCTGCTTCCATATCTTCTTTCTCATAAATCTACATACGAGCCTTAGTAAGATAAAGAACGGTCTAAGAGAGTGAGGAATACGTACTTATATATATATATAAATATATATAATAATACAAGTACGTTACTGCTGCGTTAACCCAAACCCTATCATATTTCTGATTCGTTGGATTATGTTTCGAAAAATCTTTTAGGTTTAACTTTTCTTTTAAGTTTTCATAAAACTATGCTCTGATACCAACTTGTAGCATTTCCTTACTTGGAGGCCTAAAACTAACAGCTATGGATGCTGCAGTCATCCATAATTATTAAATCATCGACGACCAAATATGGCAATGTTTGATTCATTGATACATAGAAACACATGAATATGGAAAAAAATTAAAACATCAAATAAGATCTACATTCCATTTCAAAACATTTCAAATTCATTACATAATCCCACAAGCGTTAACTACGTTCAAAGAAAATATATTTATTACAACATACGCCAAGAGCAACATATAAAGATGCCACCATGGATGATCAGAGTATATACAGGCAATTTAACAACTTTACCATTACAAACAACGCAACAGAATCAAAATAAAGAGAACTCTAGATAGCTATCATGCCTCCTACATGTCTTCGAAAGCTTCTTCATCTAGTGAGGTACCTAAAAACCTCAACTCTCAAACTACTCAATATAAATGGAGTACCCAAGAATTGACGGGGAAAACATAAACTTCAATCAGGCATAAAGCCTGGTAAGAATAATAATTTACCATCTCAAAACATTTAGATATCTAGTGAGACCACTCTGCTAAGCGGAACGGGTTTTCCTCTTACTTGTATCCTAAAACCATTATAAAACCATATACTGTGCACCTATGTCCACAATGGTTAAAGCAATTCAAAACAATAAGGTATGATGATATGCAAAACATGTGAATTAATTCAGTATTACCCATCCATATTCATTTTGACTACTTGTCTCAGTTAAAGTTTCTAGGATTACTATTAACCTTATAGTTTTCATGGGCCGACTAATAACCGGTTAAATATTTAAGTTATCCATGTCCAATTACATAGTTTTCATGGGATCACTATGAACCTATTGGTAACTCCAATATATTTACTCTTATCCTAGTTTTCATTGGTTGACTTGGAACCTATTAGTAACTCCAATATCTTTTCTTGTTATCCTAGTTTTTCATGGGCTGACTAGGAACTTATTGACATCCGTCAATATCTTAATCCAGATATAGTTTTCATGGGCTAACTATAAACCTATCTTTCTGACATCTTCATTTATACATAGTTTTCATGGGCTTGCAATGAACCTGTTGGCCCCTGCCAATATCTTTTCCTATACATAGTTTTCATAGGCTTACTATGAACCTATTGGCCCCTGCCAATATCTTCCTTTAATATTTAGCATCCTATATTCATGTCTTCGTGACCTCCTAGATGCAATTCTACTCATTTAGGAGCTAACTTAATTTATATTCACTACCGGATCAACCTAGCTGGTTACTCCACCCTTCACCAAAATATAGTTATGGGTCCATTACAATGTGAATATATACATATATGAAGAATCAAACACAATAACTTGGTTAATCACTTTAACCTTTTAATGAAAGAAAACTTCTTCAAAAACTCCTTTTCAAAACACTTTATTTATTTATGCCATGGCTTTCCTTAAAAATGAGATTAGGTTATTTGATTTGAAAACTTAGGCTTTCGAAACCTTCATAACCTTGATGTTGACTTCACTGGATAATCTCCTTCGAAAGCTTATAAATCTCTTTTCAAAACATTAGGCCCCTGCCATTCGAAACACTTTAAAACCCCTCTTTTGAAACCTTTTGAATGTAATAAATTATTACTTAATAACTCTTAGAAGCATAACTTTGAAACCCTTTAAAGTACCCCTTTCGAAGCCTTTGGAAGAATCCCTTCCGACACCATTGAAAGTCTCTCTTTTGAAACCATTGGGTTTATATTTAAAATATCATTTGGATCAGAGTAAATCCAAATGAAAGTATCTATTTCGAAACCATTCGTTATCATATAAAAGCATTGGGGAAAACTTGACGGCGTCAACACCACCCCTTTCGAAAGCTTCAAAACATTTAAGTCATAACACTGAAGGATTGCATCGAAACCCCCTTTCGAAGTCATTTCCTTCGAAACCCATGGCCCCTTTCGAAAGCATTGAGGAAGTGGCATAATACATCTTTAAAATAAGCACTACTTTTCAAAAGCATTGATGATTTTAGTACACCCGAAAGGTAGAAGAACGGCAGCAAGGTTTCGACTAGGTCGGAACCCCTTCTTTTGAAAGCATTATTTTACAACTAAAGGAACTCATTCGAAAGCTCGTACTTTTTGAACATAAAATGGCAACCCCTTTGAAAGCTACTAGAAACCCCTTTCGAAAGAATATTTTTTATCTCCCTCAAAAACTTTAGTAAAACAAAGGCAGACACTTAGCTTTTTAAAACAACAAAGGTATCGACCCCATCGAAAGCAATGCTTTCGACACCATGTCTTCCACCTTTTTTCCAATCCACTACATACATCTAAGTGATACGTTGTGTATTGTTTCAGCTTAGTGGGGTTTCGACTTGATTGAAGGCGAAAACTCTGAGTCAAAAGTTACTTCTATTAGAGGCGGAACATGCTTTCTGAGTAAACGCTGATTAATGCCAATTAAAGAAAATTTTATCTAACTAACATGCCATGTGTAAACATTTGATTGGTTGGCCCAAATTTTCAAATTCTTTACCAAAATAACTATCGCTTATTCAGATCTAAACCAAGGTTAATTTAGCAAATAATCCCTTCCATTAAGCAAAACTAATATTGCAAATAAGTCCTTCCTTTAATATAAGTTAATTTCAATAGCAAATCACTTAGGAAAAATTCCTAAAAATTATAGAAATTTACTTTAATCATGTTGTCTAACATATCAAATTTTTTTACCCAAATTCTCGATATAACTTCTGAAATAAATTTCTAAACCCAATTAACCATATTTTCCTTTGAAAATTCATAATAATCTTGCCATAGCTTAGAAAATGAACAAAATTAAAAGCCAACTCTAAAATCTTGTTTTACAACAACAACAATACCAACAACTAAGTGATTATTTCCAAACAAGTTGGGGTCGGCTAGAGATGGAACCCAAAACTAAAAGGCAGTCAATTTAAAAGTCATAATAATAACAATAACAAAATAAAGTCAAATAAGTAATTTAATAATAATAATAACTAAGTAAATAAAAATAAAGATATATATATATATATATATATATATATATATCTGTGTGTATGTATGTATGTATAAAAATGATAATAATAATACTAATAAAGATAATGGTACTAATAGTAATATTGGTCAAAGACTAAACATTATGTCTTAGGCTTATGTTCCCTAGTTTTATAATCTAAAACTTAAAAAACTCATAACTCATGGTTCCGGTACGTGGATTGCTAACTTTCACGCGCTTCTGTCCGACATGAGCTCTTCGGATATACTCCAAATCTTAAAATCCCTTTTTACTACTTCCTCCCATCTCAACCTTGGTCGACCTCTGCCTCTCTTTGAGCATTTGACATGGCCTATAATTCCAACGTACATAGGTGCCTCAGGCGGCCTCCATTGAAGATGTCCAAACCATCTTAAACGATGTCCTAAATCATGTTTTGCATAACATATCCATGGAATTTAAAATCAATTATAATCGGTTTTAACTCCAAAACCATGACAAATCATTTTTAAACAATCCTGTTTAAATCTAACATATTTTTATCCAAGCATATCATCATCCAAATCGTCATAAAAACGAATTTAATCTTAAATCCGAAAACATATAATTATAAAACAAAATAGAGATAGTATAAATTATTATTTACCTTGATTATAATAGGGAGATTGGATTGAGATTGAAATTTATTCCCCTTGCTTTAGTCCTTAGCTTTAGTTTGATTTCTTTTCTCTTTTTTCCTCAACAATTGTCGGCCCCTCTTGATTTATTTTTATTTTTGTTTTTAAAATAATGTGAATGGGGAAATGAAATGTGAATGGAATATATATAAATTTAAGGGTTATGTGCGGTTGTTCTTTGGTATACCCTTATGTAGATTAATTAATATGTAACCCATTCTTAAGCCCATTTAATTAGTTAATTGAGCACGTCCTAAATTTATTAATTCAAATCTCAATCCCCTTATCGCTTAACATATCTTTATTCTATTTAATTTATCTAATTAAATCTCTTGAAAAATGTTATCAAAAATTACGGGTGTTACATTCATTCTTGAGAATATTTTATGGATAACCAACAGATTAGTGGAGCGTACTTGAATATTGTTCTATCAGTTTAAGTAGCGAAGGAATGGTGCATACTTGAACATAGTTTAATCGGTTCAAGCAGCAAATGAATGGAGTGTACTTGAAAATAGTTCCATCGATTCCAACAGCAAGGTACAACTTATGGTTGCACATGAAGGTTTGGGACTTCCCGATGCTACTGGAGCAATGCTAGTTCTCAGAAGGAACGGATCGAATTTCCACTTTGATTCGATGGTTTGAGTCGATTTCACCGTCGACTCAGCAGTTTGCTTACATGAACGTGGTTCCATTTGTTCAAGAAGTAGAAATTTTCACTAATAAAATTAAAGGAAAAGCAAGTCTTTCCATTTACAATGCCTCAAATGTCCTATGGTGGCTTATTTTCGAAAATAGGAAATACATAGATAAGTATTAAATAAAGTAGTGTTGCAACGAACTGTTGATCCAAGCATGGGGATTCGAAATTTCGTCAACTGTTGTCAGCTTGAAATCCATCTTCAAGTTTCTGACCGACCATGTAAGGTCCTTCCTAGTTGGGTCAAGTGCTCCTATACGATGGAAGATCCATCTCAGGACAAGATCTCCTACTTTGAATGTGTGATTGCAAACCATGGTGTTGAAATGTTGCGGCACCCTCTTTTGTTGAGCAGTAGTCATTTGTTCCACTTTTCTGATGGATCTGGTCAAGTGATTTGAGCGGTCGTTGTTCGCTTTCACTTTTATTGATGTGCTATCCTTGATGAGAGGGGACTTTTAGTTCCATTGGGATTATAGCTTCTTAACCATATGCCAAATTGAATGGTGAGTGCATGGTCATAGATTTATGTTTTATTCTGTACGCCCATAATGCAAGCGGAAACTCACAAACTCAATTTCCTTTAGCTTTCATCATTCGCTTCTTGATATTATATTTGATGATTTTGTTCACTACTTCCACTTGCCCATTTTCCTACGGATGCACTATTGTGGAAAAGCTTTTCCATATTTGGTAACGCTTGTAAAGATCTTTGCACTTGGCACTTTTGAACTGAGTTCCATCATCCATGATGATTTTCTGTGGTACTCCAAACGTGCAAATAATATTTTTAGTAATAAAGTTAATTACTTTTTAGTTGTAATTGTGGCAAGTGGTTCCGCTTCAGTCCATTCCGTAAAGTAATCAACTGCATCACTAGCGTATTTGGCTCCTCCTTTTGCTATCTATAACACGCTGATCAGATCGATCCCCCAGATGGAAAACAACCATGGGATGACCATTTACATAAGCTCTATAGATAGGGTTTGTGGAATCTTCATGATTATTTGGCATCAATCACATCGTCTAAAATAATTTTCTGCCTCTCGGTTTATTATTGGCCAGAAATATCCATAGCGGAGCGCTTGCTTAGAAAAGGTTTGTTCTCCGGTGTAGTCCCCATAGCTACCTTCATGGATCCCTACGAGGATCTTCCTAGCCTATCTTCGGCTGCACACCTAAGCAAGGAGGAATAAAATAATCTCCTGTAAAGCACTCCATCCTGCATTACGAATTGCGGCGCCTTGCGAAGAAGCTTCTTTAATTCATTTCGGTATCTACGGAGTATTCCTCTGAGCAAGTAATCTTTGATCGGTGTCATCCATGATTCTTTCTCTTCTATGGTATCTAGAGTCCAATCCATATCCATTTGATCATGCTTGGATCCATTAACACTTCAACTGGTACCAATCCCATTTATTGTGTGTCTCTAGAATTTGCCAGTTTCGCTAAGTAATCGACATTCATATTCCATTTTCTAGGAATGTTAGTTATTGTGTAATGTTCGACGTCATTGAGAAATTCCTATGCTTTTGACAAGTAAGGGGCAAGATTTGTACCCTTAGCTCGGTATTCCCTCCTTACCTGAAATAACTCCCACTTATGAGCAAAATTCATTTGACATGCCATCAACAAACAACTTCTATTGGGATACTTTTTCCGTAGTTTCCTCCTCCTTATCGTCCTGAACTATAAACTCGATGATAAAATCGGCCAACGCTTGTCCATTAATTGCTCTTAGAGGATGATAAGTTACATCATACAGGCTCAACTCAATATTCAACTTTAGTAGTCGCCCCAAAGTCTTGGGTCAGCGGAGTACTTGTTTCAAAGGTTGATCCGTTGGCACTTTGATCAGATGAGCTTGGAAGTACAGTCATATTTCCTCCATGATATCAACAAGTTATACGTCAGTTTTTCCAACTTCGGGTAATTTTGTTTAGCTCTAGTGAATCTTTTGCTAATGTAGTAAACTGGTCGTTGGATTGTAGCTTCCTTATGCGCAAGTGCGACGCTTAGCATGTAGGAAGACACTGCCAAGTAAAGGAACAAATCTTCTTCGTGCCAACTTGGATGTGTTCGCAAAACTTGGATCCATTTGTCATAGTAATTCCTCAAAAGTGGTTTCGAAGTCCTGATTCGATTCAAAATTCTTCTTGCCCTTCTTCAGTGCGTTGAAAAATGGTATACACTTATCTGTTGTTGTGTAGTTGAATCAACTCAATGCCGTGATTTTTCCATTCAAGCTTTGTAACTCCTTCATTGTAGGGACTGTGACACTGTGCAATGTGGTAATCTACTCTGGATTGGACTTGATGACCCTTGCATTCACGATAAAACCAAGAAATTTTCCTGAAGTGACACCTAATGAACACTTTAGGGGGTTTGATCTCATCCCATATTTTCGAAGGACCTCAAACATCTCCGAGACATCATCCATACGATTCCAGGGTACTCGTGACTTCATGAGCATGTCATCCACATACACCTCCATCATATATCTGACCTGATTTTTAAATATTTTTTTCATCAGTCATTGGTAAGAAGCTCCAACGTTCTTCAAACCAAACGACACTAGTCGATGACAGTACGATCCGAAGATAGTAATAAAGCTAGTGTTCACTTGAACGGGCTCACGCATCATGATCTGGTTATATCTTGAGTAGCCGTCCATGAATGAGAGTAATTCATAACATGCAGTTCCATCGACAAGCTAATTAATCCTATATAATGAGAAGTTATCCTTCGGGAAAGCTTTGTTCATATCTGAGTAATTGATGCAAGTTCTCCACTTCCTATTTGATTTCCAGACTAGCACGGTGTTTGATATCCATTCAGGATATGTTGCATCATGAATAATACTGTTAGCCAACAACTTATCCATTTTCTCCTTTGGCATGGCAGATCGCTCTGAACCTAAACTGCATCTCTTCTGCCTTACTAGTGTGAAACAATTGATCGATATTAAGTGAATGACATGTTATCTCCAACGATATCCTGCACATATCGGAATGTGTCTATGCGAATACATTCAAGCTGGCATGAAGAAATTTAATTAACTCTTGTTGCATTTTGATCCCTAGTTGGGAGCTAATCTTCAAGATCCGAGTTATGTCATCAATATCGATAGGAACAGCTACCGTAAACTCTATCGGTGCTGCCCATTCCTTTCTTGAACTCTTCTTCCTAATGTTCAAAACCTTTTCGATGCAGTTACGATCCTCGAGCCAGGGGCGGTTCTATAATTTCTATGCTTGCGGTTAACAAATATGGAGAGATTTCCCCATATTCTTCCCTTTCTCATGTCATTTGGATTCATGCAATTCAATGTCATAGCATTTTCTTACAACACTTTGTTCTTCGCTTACTACCCCAATCCCATTCTTCGTGGGGAATTTTATGGTGAGGCACTAGAGGGGCTAAAGCGACCCAAAAATCAGTTAGGGCCGGTTGGTCCAAGAAAGCATTATAGGCTGAAAATTCATGGACTATCATGAAGGTTTGAACGAGAATAACTCTTCATTCTACTTCTCCAAGTTCCACAAGCAAATCGATCATCCTAACAGGTTGCATTCACCTATAAATCGTAGAATCTTCTCCTGCATGCGGTCACGTCCTTCATGTTTATCTACATCTGATCGAATGTTTATCGGACTAAGATGTTAACAGAACTTACATTATCGATGAACATCTGATGTACAACTACGGCCGATGCCAACTGTTATCACCATCGGGTCGTTAGTTGGCACATCTATACCTTCAGTATCCCACTTTCGAAATACGACTCAATCTGTAATCGTTTTCTGTTGCTTGGCTGGGGTTCCATCTTCAATGGCATAACAAGCTTCTTTAGGAGCATGCTTCAAAGAGCTAGTGTATTGTTCCATCTCGTCCCAACTTTTCCGAGGTAGATGAGGTCCTTATGTAATGGTGTTTATAACGAGTCCCTAATCTATTCATTTGGAGCCTTCTTCGTTGGGACCAAATTGGTTTCCATGACTGTTTAGAACTTGGGTCCAATAGATTGTTCAGTATTTTGCGGCTTCTTCACATGCTGCTGGAGTTTTTTGTTCCTTACCAGTTCCTCAATTAAGTCCTTTAGATTTCTACACTCGTTCATTTTTTCCCATGAGTCTCATGGAAAAGGAAAAAATTGCCTCGTCTCTTTTGACACTTGGACTCTTCCTTCCTAGGCAGTTTGTTGTACCGTTCAATGCCCTAATTGGCAAGGTAGATGTTCTCTAGAGTGTCGTTCAATAGCGTATATTTCTCCAGCCTTAGGTTTTTGATTCGCTTTCCATTCTCTCTCACCTTCCCGAATTCTAGGTTTTTCTTTTTTAATTTCCATTCTTGCTTGCATCTCTGTAGTAACTCCAGAATCGTTTCCATCCTCCTTAATCGCTACATTGCTTTGAACTACCTTCTCTAGTTGCATACTAATGGTCTACTCTCCAACGTGTTTGCTTTTTCCAATCTCAAAAACTGGCTTGCTTCTTGATTAAACTCATTTATGGTAGTTGGCTAATTCATCTTAAACCACCTACCAAAGTCTGTGGTCGGGTGGGTGGTTCGGACCAAAGCCATAAACAACATATCGTCATCTTGATCAATAACTTTAGTAACCACAATGTTGAATCGGTTCATAAAAGACTTCAGTGACTCATTAAGTCCTTAGAAAAAGATAGATAGTGAAAACATGCCTTTAGTTGTGCAATGTGAAGCCTAAACTGTTTCATGAATTTTCTTGCTAATTCATCGTAGGTCGAAATGGATCTTGGAAGAAGCCTATTAAACCACATGGATGCTATCCCCTCCAAGAAGATAGGGAAACATTTGCAGCAGACAACATTCATCACCCTAGCTCCATCCATATACCATCCACACCAGTACTGGTGTGGTTCTGGGTACGTTGTGCCGTTGTATGATAGCATGGCTAGCATAGTGCTTCTTGCGATATTCTTCTCTTAGAATGTTTTCAATGAATAGAGTTCGACTTGGTGTATAACTCCAGTCATCGTTCTTCTTGCCTCTACTTTCCTCCATTAATCGTTTCACCATGTCAGCAATGTACACTTCGCTGGCTTGGAAATCTATAGGTCAACTGTCAATGGCTATACCAAATGTTTAACTCCACAAATGAACTTGGTTTGCCAACTGAAGCCGAGGTCCTCCATTCTCCAAGAGAACCACTCCTAAAGGGTTCCGTTGAGGCATAGTTAGTCTTACTGTGGCAGGTTGAACTTCATTTCTACCTGTCTTCCTGTTTGCGTCAGCATTCAGTTATTGTTAGCAACAGAACTGATCACTAACACCCTTGAATAGAGTTATGTAGAGAGATTAATGAAGAAAGTAAATTAAAATGGAGAAATAATGCAGTTAAATGGAGAAAGAACAACAGAAAAAGGAAACACCAGATTTATAGTGGTTGGCGTAATTGCCTACGTCCACTTTGAATATGATCTTTATTACTTTTCCAATTACTTTATTGCAGATACAGTCCATAAACAAAAAACTTGAACACAAGTTAGAGCAGAAAAGAATTAAGTACAAAAAATAGCATAGTATCCCTGGAGTTCCCGAAAAAAGGTCCCTTCATCTGTACCTATGCCTCACTATTTATAGACGAAGATAAGATGATCTCCTATGTAGGCCCAAGGCCGAGATAGTTTGGCCCACATATGATAATTTTAAGTCAGCCGAACCAAGTATGCCGAACGACATTGGCCGAGCGACAAATGCTGAACCGGGGCATTTTGATGAATGATTTAAAGCAATTTCTCACGAGGCTTGAAGCGAATAGCGGTGTGACTCGAAGCGATGACATGCAAATCACCTCGCATTGGAATGAAACTGATAACTACCAACTCCGCCAGTATGCACCGAACCAGGTATGCTGAACTACAATGACCAAACCACAAACGCCGAAACTGGACTGAACAAAACACCTTAGCCGATCCACGCATGGCTTTCCTCCCTTGACCGAGCGACATCTGTTGAAACACCTGGACCGATCGACACATGACGACCCATTCAAACCGAACGATACATGGCCTCCCCTGACCGAGCGATGCATGACTTAGTGCCTTTGAGGCCGGACCACAATCAACCGAACAACCAGGGCCGAACCAAATCCACACTGACTCATTAGATACGACACCTTCTCGATCGGACCACTTTGCCTTGCCCATTTCGGCCGACCCACCAAGCCTACACCCTAACACCTACCAACTTCGGCCAAGCCAGT
The DNA here is from genome assembly GCA_030765085.1 of Allium cepa. Classification (NCBI taxonomy): domain Eukaryota; kingdom Viridiplantae; phylum Streptophyta; class Magnoliopsida; order Asparagales; family Amaryllidaceae; genus Allium; species Allium cepa. The sequence goes on from CM060930.1 coordinate 217,441,807, forward strand.
GCCAAACATACCAATCCATGTGTATAGGCCGATCCATATTTAAGTTAAACCGATCTCTTATACTTACAATCCCTTCTTAACTTAAATCCCATCTAGGTTCATCTATAGGCTCTATGACTATCACCAGGTAGCCGGGCAAAGTGCCGGGTAACATTTGCCCCCTAAAGTGCGTCATGTGAATCAACACGATGTGCTTTGAATCAGCAAGCAATCCTTGCTTTCAGGAGCTATTTCATTCAGAACGATAATCATATGTCATTTAGATCCTCTTCTTAACTCTCCAAAAGCTGAATGTACACAACCTCTTGGAGGTTGAAAACACACTGGGTTTTCCCAAACCTGTGCTTCTCTTCCTATCGGGCGAAATCCATCTCTCTATTGCACTGTCATCTTCGATTAACATTACAGGCATATATATATATATATATATATATATATATGCACATTTCATTTTAATATTATTTTCATTCATTTATTATTATGTTATTATTTATTTATTTTTATTTTTTTAACTAGGAAGGGGTTGATGATAGTAATGTGTAACAAATCAAGTTACTGGTTTATGAGGGCCGATCCACTTGGTCGGCTTACTTGGGTTGGATCATGTCGACTTGCCGATCCCGTGAAACATAATGATCGGGTCTTTAAGAAAACACTGATTCACCTTCCCCTCTCCATATAAAAGCCCAGGCCCTTACTTTCTTCTTCCCACTTTTACTTTATTATTCTCTTCCTTCGGCTCTACTCAAAACCCAAGCTCCATTTTTCTACCGAACTACCACATTCTTCCATTCAATCATCTTCCCCAACATGTTCCCCCACCATTCTCAACTTTAAGCCCCAGTAGTCACTTGCCTCAGCTTCAAACTACTGCATAGGTAAGGATCTACGCTCCGGTTAGAACTATTAGGGCTAGCTTTCCTGGACTCGACCTGAGTTCGAGCCGTATATGCATACGACTCTTCATGGTGAGTAGGAGAGGAGAGAAATACAAGGTGTGAAAGGATAGGAAAAGGTAGTTAAGAGAGATTTTGACATAGGTGTTATTAGAAAGGGAGGTGGGTAAGTTTGGGATCGGTGCATAGGCTAAAGAGTCGCGTTCGGCATACCGATCGAAGGAGAGTAATTGGTAGGTTCACGGAGTAAGGTTGGATCTATAGGCATCCAACCGAAGTCTGGGTCGGTAGGAAATGCAAACAGTCGGTCGGTAAATCTTTTATGGGAGTGGTGCTAGGGAGAGACTCAGTACCCTGAGAGAGAGTGTCGTTCATTCCTGAATGAGAGGGAGAGAGTGGGTCAGTCAACACGTGTTTAGGAGTGTGACCGCTCGGTATTAAGTGAGTTGCTATGAGTCGGTAGGATTCTAGGGTAGTGGGTCGGTACATACTGAGAAAGGTGAAGGAGAGAAGTATTGTGAATAAGGTTTAGCGTATGATGAAGTGATGTAGGTCAGTAGAAGTCCGAGTGAGGCCGTTCGGTACTTAGGGGGAGTTAGCGAGTTAGTGGATCGGCATTGGCAATCAAAATTGTTTCAACTTGAACATAGTACACATTTTGGTAACTTGCCTCCATAACCAACCACAGTGTATCGGACAATAACAAGCAATGAAGCATATAAGCCCAAGGATTCAATTTGAACTAACTCCCCCATAGCTTGAACGATCTTACATGAAAATTTAATTGAACAAATGCGAACAACAACCTTCACAATCTATGATGCCAATGTTCGATTCCAAGACTTCTACTGCCAATCATATGATAAACCGCAAGCGATGGTTAGCGAAGGCAGTATCCGAAGACAACAACTTAAAGTTCTATCACACCACACTTGTGTTTAAAATTTTAGTTTTTTCTGCACTCACGTTTGAGTCGTCGCACTAGTTCACACACTACACGAGGAGATATATTATTGTCGTTATATCTAATATCGATTGTCTTTCAAGTCTAGCTTAAACAGGTATCTATCCATACTAAACGCTCGTTGAAGATGTCCAAAAAATCAAGCTCTACTATGGTTTCTGATAAGCCTGAGCCAAGTTCTCGGGAGGAGGTAGTAGGAACTTTGAATCTACTGACAACCTCTACACACAGTACTCCGGATCCATCTGTTGTATTTATTGGGCCGGCTCCTGACACCATAGATGGAGGTTTTATTCTAGATAATCCCGTTGATTCGAAAGCCTCAAAAATTGGCCAAACCGCTCTTCGATCGGTTGTGCTCAATCCATAAAATCCCCTTCGATGACGTTTTGGTTCCGTCGGGACAAGATTGGCCTCATCCGCCCTCAGTCGGATATACTGCATGCAACAAATTCATGTGCTGGGTTGGAAGTGTGCCACCCTTCAATCCATTCCTCTACGAAGTGTTGTAGTATATTGGGATTGCTTTGGCACAGCTACAGCCTAATAGTCATGCATTTATTCATGGCACTCGTGTTCTCTTCATGAGCACCTTATTCAGACTCTCTACTCCCAAGGATATTCGTTATATTTATTGCTTCAAGTGACATTCCGATAGTCCATCCTCCATATTTCTTGAGCCACATTTTCAATGTCAAATCCTAACGGGCGCATGGAGTAAATTTTCCCAGTATAAGCAAGAGTGGTTTTATGTATGCTGCCCCCTGTTTTTGTGAAAAGATGGCTGGAAGGGAGTAAGTTTCATTTTTAGATTAATATTTACCTAAGGCTCTAAGTGCACCCTTTCTGAACTTCCTTTGATTCTTCTAGGTATCCGCCCATGACCTTAAGGCGCTGTGTATTCTGAGGCCGTGAAGACCATTCAAGCTATTCCCGTGAGAGACCGGTATATCAAATTTGTTATTTCCAACGAATCGCTTTTGAAGTTTGGATTACTGGTGGAGGGTCGTCAAACTAGCCTTCCAATCGATGCCACTACAACCGGATCCGCTGAAAAAAATACAAAGAGTAGGTTGGACCTTCGGTGCCCCCTATAGGGGGGCCCATGATACAATTGAGGAAGGTGAAATTAAAGAGATTGGGGTACCAGAAGCGACTGACGAGAACACAAGTTCTGACTTAGCACCAGTAACTAACGCACCCGACATCGATGAACCGCCTCCCCCTTCAAAGAGGAAAAAGAGCCTAGTTTATAAGTTGAAAAAAAAAAATAGGCGGAACATCAAAAGCTACATTTACTCCAGCTGAGAAAGAGCCGTCTCCTCAAAATTTAGAGGGTTCACTAAAAGGTCTATCAGACCTGACCATTCCTGACGATTTGCTAAATTATGGTTTCAACAACCTAGAGGCTATAGGACTTAATTAGCAGACGCGAAGCGATGAAGGCGATCGGGCTCATCATCAAGGAGAGAAAACTCCCATAAGTAATGCAAAAAACACTGGTCCATCGGTGGGAGGCACTAGGACACACACAAACACTTACACTTCACTCTACACTTAATTTTTTTCCATCTTATGATTTCCACTAACTCATACTCACTTAAATTTCTATGCTGGTGATATATGGCATGCACATGGCTTTGACCGCCTTCGTGGGTCCTTTATCTTCTACCATTCCAACCGGTATTCAGGATCAGGTAGATGACTAAGACAGGGATGACAATGACGATGGAGATTATCGTCACAGAGAGTCACCATCTTTCAAAAGAAGAACTTACAGTCATTCCTCATATCCAAACGATCCTTCCCCTTTAGTCAGAGCACAATAGGGAAAAATCTGCTCAAAAGGGATCTCAATTTGAAGCTCCCATGACTAACATTCTAGCTCGTCGAGCACTAAGCAATCTCGTGAGCCCCATAAGAAGTCTGTGACTCCGGCTAGGCAGACTCCCCCAGTCTCCACACATGATCCATCGATAGTAGAAAAATTAGCCGAGCTTAAGGCCACATTCCCGAAGATATGTTTTGACGGATTGAAATTCCTTCCTGCGATTCATCCTATTCCAAGGCATGTCAAACAAAGTGCCATCGCTTGCAATAATGATGTCTGTGTTCAATATGACGCATTCGTTCATTTGGCGAAGAAAGGTTTAGAGGTTTCTGTGGAACGTCAACACTAAATCGATCGCCTGAAACTTGAAGCCATTCATAACAAAGATATTATTAAAGCCAAGATGATGAACTATCCTTGGACAAATCTCAACTAGAGGCTGCCTAGAGAAACGCCAAGGATACAGCTGAGGCAGTTAGTCGTTTGGAGGCCACTCACAAAAAGGAAATTGATGAGGCAATCTAATGTAGTGGTTCTCTAGCCTTAGAGAGAAAGACTCCATCCAGAAAGAAAACGATATCCTCGCTCCATCAGTTAAAGAACTGGAGGAGCTGCTCCTTGAAGAGAAAGACGAGAAAACTGCTGCACAAGGAGAGTCACAATGATATTGCGATGAAATTTTCGCAACATTACTCCTAAAGACAAAGCTTAATGAGGAACTTTCTAAAGTCGAAGCACTAAAAGAGGCAGCTCGCGAGTAGGGTAAGAGAATGGCACTTAAAGAAGTTGATTCTCGCCTCGAGGCAGCTGCTGAAGCCGGTAGAGAAGAAATTAAGTGCTTATTTGATCCACTCATTGCCGAGTATGATGCTCGAGTTCTCATGCATCGGGATCTATCTTTTCTAGGCGGGGGTTACCTCGAATCATTGGCCGAAGCATGGGATACTTCAATAAAAATTAAAAGAGTTGAGCTCGGCACCGAAGAGGTTCATGAAGAAGCTCTTGTGAGGGAAGTGCTTCGAGGAAATGAGCCTTCCAACTTATCCACAACGAAAGCTCTCTTCGGAAGAGATTCCTTCTCATCAAAGGGGAAGGACGACATTGCTGGCCCATCCAGAACTGAGTCTCCCCTTCCTCCTTCCATTCAGTCGGCTGGTAGCTCATCACTCGATCCATCCGAGCAGCATGTTGGCTATGACCTGGAGAAGCCCGGGCTTGATGTTCACATTCTATCCCCTATTCTAGAAGGCGAGGCTCCCAAAACAGCGGAGAGTCAACCGAAGCAGGTATGTAATTTTTTCTTCTAGAGCTCAAAGAACCATCATTTTTGGCGAGTAATAGACGTATTATAACATTTATCTTTTACCACTTTGTGTAGGGCATTCTGATCCTGAACCAACTCCAAGGAGCAATGTCGCCACAGAGAGGGAAGAGAGAAAGGCAGAGGCACTCCACGCTGGGGATACTCCTGGACCCGATGCTCAAGTGATCAGGGCGCTTGATGAGGATAAACTTGAAAATCCCTCGCTTGTAGACGAACATGATGAGGTCTTGATCAAAGGCGCTTCTGAACATACTTCGAAGCTGAGTATGAAGGAGCAGATCATGGAAGAGGAGAAAATGAAAGCCAAGGTTAAGACTGAACCTCAGGTCATGGAATTTGATGATCCTCTAAATAGGACCCTAAAGGTCATTCTTCCCGGTGGGACCACACCTCTAGAGGTTCCTCTTCCTTCCCCAGTTACCACCTCACCCGGAAGCAAGGCGTCAAAAAGAAAACTCTTGAGTGAGGAGCCTTCGGCGAAACCAAAGAAAAAGAAAACGTCAAAGAGGTAGCTATCATCTGGTCATGCCTCCTTTGGCCTGAATAAACCTAAATCATGTAGTGGTTTCTTTTTCATTTTTATAGTCATTGTAGATAGACTTTTGCTTCGAACTTCAGAGAAGTTGTAACGGAACTTAATCTTCGATTAATAAAAAAAATTGTTTCTTTATTTTCAATGATTTTCGTTGTTTAGCTTATCATCCAAATTGTAATTGAAACCCAAAGTTTTGTGGGTCATGTAAGCACCTATTCGCTTCCACATGACTTCGAGATTTCTGAATTACTTGTACTTTAGCTCGCACTTCGAGGACCTAGATATTTTTTGAATCATTCATACACTATTCCGCACTACGAGGACTCAGACTACTCTAATCTGCGCTCCGGGGACTTAGAGATTTTTCGAATCGTTTATACTCTAGTCCGCACTCTGGGGAGTCAGAGTACGCTAGTCCATGCTCTGGGGACTTAGAGATTTTTTGAATCGTTTATACTCTAGTATGCACTATGAGAACTCAGAGTACTCTAGTCCGTGCTCCGGGGAATTAGAGATTTTTTGAATCATTTATACTCTAGTCCGCACTTTGGGGACTCAGAGTACTTTAGTCCGCGCTTCGGGGGATTAGAGATATTTTTGAATCGTTTATACTCTAGTCCGCACTTCGGGGACACAGAGTATTCTAGTCCGTGCTTTGCGGACTTAGAGATTTTTCGAATTATTTATACTCTAGTCCGCACTCCGGGGACTCAAAGTACTCTAGTCTGCGCTCCGGGGACTTAGAGATTTTTTGAATCGTTTATACTCTAGACCGCACTACGGGGACTTCGAGTACTCTAGTCTGTGCTCCGGGGACTTCGAGATTTTTTGAATCGTTTATACTTTAGTCCGCGCTCCGGGGACATAGAGTACTCTAGTCCGTGCTTTGGGTACTTAGAGATTTTTTGAATCGTTTATACTCTAGTTTGCACTTCGAGGACTTAGAGTACTCTAGTGCACGCTCCGGGGACATAGAGATTTTTTTGAATCGTTTATACTCTAGTCCGCACGCCGGGGACCCAGAGTACTCTAGTCCGCGCTCCAGGGACTTAGAGATTTTTCGAATCGTTTATACTCTAGTCTGCACTTCAGGGACTCAGAGTACTCTAGTCCACGCTCCGAGGACTTAGAGATTTCTTGAATCGTTTATACTTTAGTCCACACTCTGGGGACTCAGCGTACTCTAGTCAACGCTTCGGGGAGTTAGAGATTTTTTGAATCGTTTATACTCTAGTCCGCACTTCGAGGACTTTGAATAATACAGTCCACGCTCCGGGGACTTAGAGATTTTTATTTTAATTTTATGCGTGCATTCATATGCCAGACAGATCAATGCAATTCTATTTTGCCACAAAATTGCAAAATACAAAACACTAACAGCTGATAGGAAAATAGATTCAAGCCTTTATTGATTATAGAAAATAATGACAACTAAATTGTCTTATTACATGTGGAAACCAAGAACTACAAAAGAAACAATTATTGAAACAATCGCTACTAAAATGCAAAAGAAATAATCTAAGTGTAATAACGACGCAAATGCTCGCTATTCCATGCTTAAGGGAGTGTCATGCCATCAACAGTCGCTAGCTTGAAGATTCCTTCTCCAAGCTTTCGTTCAATGACATATGAACCTTCCCATGTGAGATTCATATGTGACGGGATTGGAAAAACTCACTTCAAAATAAGATCACCCACATAAATATTCTCGGTCGAACTTTTTCATTATGATATTGAGCGACTCGGTGCCAATAAGCAACCGCCTTTAAATCAGCTTCTTCACGTTTTTCATCGACAAAGTCCAGCGATTCCAATAAGAGATCCCGACTCATCCTAGGATCATAATGAGTCACCCAGTGAGAGAGAACTTCAAGTTCCACGGGTATAATAGCTTCAGTTCCGTATGCCAAGGTGAATGGAGTATGGCTAGTCGCGGACTTGTGGGTGGTTCCGTAGGCCCGGAATGCTGTCGGAAGCTCTTCCACCCACTTTCCTTTGGCCTTCTCCAAATGTTTTTCAATATGGACTTGATTGTTCTATTTACGGCTTCAACTTTTCCATTGGCTTTAGGATGAGCGACTGCCGCAAACCTTTTCTCAATGCAATATTTTTGGCAGAATTCTTTGAACTCCCTACTTCCAAATTGAGTTTCATTGTCTGTAATGATAGTTCGTGGGAGGCCAAAATGTCATATGATGTTTCGCACAACGAAATTAATGACCTTTTTGGTGGAGATCGTAGCTAAAGTCTCTGCTTCAGCCCACTTGGTGAAATAATCGACTGCAACAATTACATATTTTGCACCACCTTTGGAGTTTGGCAAAGAGCCAATTATATCGATCCCCCACATTGCAAATGGCAAGGGACTAATCATTTGCGTGAGTTCCATCGGCGGAGCTCTCGGGATCTTTGCATACTTTTGACATTTGTCGCATCTTTTTACATTGTCCGCGGCGTCTCGATTCACGGTCGGCAAGTCGTATTCACAACGGAGGATCTTTTTGGCTAGCGTATGCGCCCCAGTTTGGTCGCTACATTCTCCTTCATGAACTTCTTTTAAGACCCGCTTTATCTCATCGTGGGTAATGCACTGAAGTAAGGGAATCGAGAATCCTTTCCGATACATTATCCCATCCTGCATTACATACCGCGAGGCTTTGCGAACGACTTATCGTCTTTCGTTGTTTCTCTCAGGAAAAATTTCATATAACAGGTATTCTTTGAACGGGGTTATGCACAACTCACTTTCATTTTCCATCCCTAACACAAAATCTACTTCCATTTCGTTTATACTCGGGGCATGTAAGATTTCGACGGGAACTAAGCCCATCTGTTGTGCATCACCGGTACTTGTGAATTTTGCCAATGAATCGACTTCCCCATTTTTTTCACGTGGGATATGCAAAATATCGTAATATTCAAGGATTGCCAATAGTTCTTGAACCCGAGCGAGGTATAGGGCAAGTCTCTGCCCCTTTGCTTGATAGTCTCCCCGTACCTGGCACGCCACTAATTATGAGTTACAAAAGATTTCAACTGATTTTACTTTGATTTCCTTGGTAAGTTTCAAGCCAGCAATCAATGCTTCATATTCGGCTTTGTTATTTGTAGATGGGAAATCGAGTTTCAAAGCATAACAAATTGATCGGTCTTCAGAGTTACAAAAATAACACCAGCCCTAGAACAATGGTCATTGGATGCCCCATCGGTGTATAGTTTCCATCGAATGAGGGGAATGACATCGCCACTACTTAGCTCGTCTGATATGGTGAATTCTGCAATGAAGTATGCTAGCACTTGCCCTTTGATAGCCCTCCGTGGCAGGTAAGTGATATTGAATTGACTCAACTCAATGTTCCATTTGAGAAACCTTCCAGAGGTTTTTGGTCATTGGAGCACCACTCGTAGAGGTTGATCGGTATAAACACTGATCAGGTGTGCTTGAAAATACGGACGGAGCTTGCGTGATGTAATCACCAAGCAATAGGCTAGCTTCTCAATCTTTGGATAATTTCTCTCTTCCCCGTTAGACGTTTAGACGTAGCACACTAGCTTTTGAATTCGGTCTTCCTCGCGAACCAAGGCTATACTGATGGCATGCTGAGACACGACCAAGTAAACATATAATTCCTCATGGTCTATAGGCTTTGACAGAACCATGGGCCTCTCCAACTGTCTCTTAGAGCTCGGAACGCATCCTCACAGTCCAAAGTCCATTCAAAATTTCTCTTCCCTTTTCTTATCACATCGAAGAAAGGAATATACTTGTCGGTCGCTCTGGATATGAATCTACTCAATGCGGTGACTTTTCCATTCAGGCTTTGTACTTGCTTTATATTTCTGGGCGCTTGTATGTCTCGAATAGCCTGAATCTTTTTTGGGTTAGCTTCGATTCCTCGTGCATTGACAATAAAATCCAAAAACTTTCCCGACGCAACGCCAAAGGAATATTTTAGTGGAGTGATTTTCATTCTGTAGTATCTAAGTATATCAAACATCTCCGCTAAGTCTCGAATGTGGTCGTTTGACTACCATGACTTCATGAGCATGTCATCCACATAGACTTCCATTGTTCTACCAGTTTGGTCTTTAAATATCCGATTCACCAAACGTTGATAAGTTGCTTCTGCGTTCTTCAACTCGAAAGGCATCACTACATAATAGTATAGTCCAACGTCCGTGACAAAACTAGTATGTTCCTAACCTAGAATGTGCATCAGGATCTGATTGTATCCCGAATATGCATCCATAAATGATAATAATTCATGTCTTGCTGTTGAGTCGACCAGCTGATCAATTCTGGGTAAAGGAAAACTATCCGTAGGGCATGCCTTGTTCAGGTCTGAATAATCAACACAGGTCCTCCATTTCCCATTCGCCTTTCTCACCAGTATGGGGTTAGATACCCATTCAGGGTAGAGGACATCGCGGACGAACCTATTGGCTTTGAGTTTGTCCACTTCTTCTCTGAGACCAGCAGACCTCTTCAGGTCCATACCTCTCCGTTTTTGCTTCACTGGCACATACTTCAGGTCAATGTTCAACATATGACTTGCGATGGCGGGAGAAATCCCATAAATATCAGAGTGGGTCCAAGAGAAAACATCCAGATTCGCTCGGAGGAAATCAGTAAGATCCTCAATCATCGAGGGGTTGAGTTGTGATCCAATCTTAAGCACTCATGATGGGTCTTCATGGCCGATAGGAATGTCAATCGTCAGTTTAGCCGGTGCCACTTTAGCCTTCTTGATTTCTTCATCATCGTCTCTTGGATCCATATCTCTATAGATCTGACCCTGTTGCCCAAGCCAAGGCTCGGGCATCACTTGTCAATTTTCAACAACATGGTTGCTGTAACGACCCAGAATTTCTGACATTTGAAATTCGTATATTTAATTGATTTTAAATATTAACAAGTGAATTTTTTAAGTCGAATATTTTTTTTCCGAATATAGTGGTCTAATTGGATAATTAAATCGATAATTTAATATTTAAAATTATTGAATAAAATTGGAAATTGGGGTTAATGTGATTAAATTTTTTTTGTAAAGTATTATGTCATATTGGAGTTAGAATGATGTTGTAGAACTTTTAAAATTGAATTAAAAGTTAAATTTTAAAAATTGAATATTTTAACATTTAATTAACGAGTTAAAACAGCCATTTTTCAAACAGTCTCGGATTTCGACGAAACCAGTTTCATCGGATCCGTAATGTTAAATTATTGTATGGTTTCAAATTTCATGTCAATCGGATTTATGGTTTATCCGGGACAAGCTAAAACACTTAGAAATCGATTCGAGTGAATTTTGAATTTAAATAATCGATTCAAAAACTTATCTTCCAAATATGATCGAATTGGCTCCCGATATATATTCCATTGCGTTCGGAATGGGGGTAAAACATTATAAATGCCAGGCGGCACGCTTCATTTGGAGTTCGAAATTTTTTTTGGATGAATAGTGTTCGTCAATTTTCTATAAAAGGACATCAATTATTCACTTTTACACCAAAACCCTAGGTCTAAGCTTCAGCCGCCACCCTAGAAAATTAGTGGCCGAAATTGTATCATCTTCTTCCTTTGATTTCTTTCAGTCCAAAAACAATTACAAGAAACTCTCAACTACAATATTGTAGACAACAACGAGATCTTTGATATCAACGGTGATGATCGATTTAAGTCGAGTGGATCAACGAAAAATTGCTCCCGTTCGTTCATCATGTATGCCCGTTTTTCGAGGACATCATAGGGCCGAGCTCTGTCGCGTTCGGGGTGGAGGTGAGGCACGACACGAGCTTCGAAGTGAGGGTATCTGATCGTGGTCACGGTCAAAGGAGAGGCCACGGCAACTTGATGAAATCGACGGCTATATGGGTTTATGGTCGCGTGTGTTACTGGAAGAGGAAGAAGGCAATTCACGGTTAGGATGCTAGGGTTTTGAACGTGCGGCCCTGATTCATTGTGGTTATAAAAATAATAAAATTTGTAAATTAATATATATAATAAATTCGTATAATGTTTAAAACGTCATTACTTGTTCATACGAGGTCGGAATTTGACGAAACGAATTGCGTTGGGTTCGTATTCGCGAACACTACGCAATGGAGCTGGATTGGAATCGATTTGAGTTAGTGAAAATTTTGGGTAAAATTAAACGCGCGTTTAATTTTATTCGAAATAAACGCTGAAATCGCTATTGGAAGCAAGGTGAGACCTTCTCACTCAATCGAAATTGTTTCGATTTAAATTTTAAATAGTTAGATTTAAAATTGCTTAATTGTGTGATTGAATGATAATTACTATCTGTTGTATTGAAATAGACCCTATACGCTGTATATTAAGCGGATGTTAATTAAATACATATACCGCGATATTCCATCTTGAAGTGGAATTGGTATTATATATGTACTTGGAGTTGATTTTCCCGCATTATATAGCGGATGAGACCCTATTGCGCCGCATAATAGCGGATAATATTTTATAAATCCCATATACCGCGATATCCCGTATTGGAACGGGATTGGTATTGTGCTAACATCTGTGGATGCAGGGAAACAGGTTGGAGGGATCCAACCGGATTCCTCACCCGTATTGATTTATTTACAGATATTGTGATATATTATGTTATCATATGATATATGATGTTTTGGATGCCGTGATTATTATGTTTAGTGCTGTTGCAGCATTAGGCCTATTTTGGAAAAATTAAAAGTGTTAAAGTGATGATTCTCAAATTTAAAAATGGTTTTAAAGTGATTTTTGAAAGTATACATTTTATTAAAATTTTGGAATTAATTCATTTTAAATAAATAAACATTATAATTTTAATGTTATAAAATTTATGATTTTTGAGAAATTTAGTTAAAATGTGATTTCTGAAATATGGAGTTAATGAACTTTATAAAATAGTTTAAATTGATATTTTTGAAATTATAATAAACGGTTTATGTAAAAGATTTATACAATTGATATTTATAAATTTAAAATATTGGAATTATAAAACGATTTTTTTATAAGTGTTAAAATGAAATATAAATGGATTTCATAAGTGAATGAAATTTATAGATTTATAAATTGTGAATTTATAAAATGAATAGATTTGGTAAAATAAAAGATTTATAAGTAATTAACTTATAAATTGGATTTTGGCATTTAAATGGGATACGGATAGAATTTGTTAATAAAGTGATTTGTAACTTGAAGTTTTTATAATATATAAATGTGAATTTGTAAACATTGATTTATAAATTCAAGATTGAATGAATTTGATAAGTTAATTTTTGTAGCTTATTAAAGGAGTATATTCACGATTTTGGGACAGTGGATAATCCTTTAAAATAAAATGTGTAGAAACGTTGAATTTGGTTAACGAAGTATATTCACGATTTTGGATAGTGAATAATATATTAAAGAAATATTTTAGGAAGTGATCTTTTAAATAGAATTTAAACGATTTAAAATTGTTTTAAAATGTGTGAAGGATCGAAACCATAGATTTCAACGTTCATTGTTGAAATGGACGTTTTCGAGAAACAAGGAAAAGATGGACTATAACACTGTTGTTATAGTAAATGATTTTTGAAAGGAAATGTTTTTGTATAGTATTGGGATTTATATATCTATCTAAATTTCGAATCCCTATACTAGTGATTTTGGGTTGTCGTAACGATGTTTTACGCAACATTCGTTTGGACCCAAATAAATGTGTTCAAAAGAATGTTTTCCTTAAAGAATGAAATATATACTTAATCGTGTTTTAAGTATATTGAATATTTTCTAACTATTGAATATAAATAGATTTGTGAATTACTTATTATTAAATAAGTATGGAAATGTTTTCCAATACGAAGTGAAATGTTTTGAGATTATATCTTTTAAAGATAAATTGAAAGTGAATATTTGAAGTTGATTTGAAAATCGTATATCAATGGATATTTGGAAATTTAAATTCACATGGAATTTATAAAGGAAAGGGAAATTTGTTTGAAAATGAACATTGATTTATTTTGAAGTGTGGAAAATATATCTTGAACAGATATTTTTGGAAAATAAATAATTTGGGAAATTATTTGGAATTTGGTGATGATTGTGCATATCTATTGATAGTTAAATAACCGACTATCAATATTTACCTTTAAATGGGTATTTGTTGTGATTTGCTTGAATTTGACTGCTACACTTATTTTTAAAATAAGCGCTCGTTATTCGGTTTAGCCGGGAGAGGACCTTTGTGTTATAAATCCCATTCCCAATAATGATATGTCATAATGGATAGCATTTGAAGACCGGTGTTGAAGACCGGATATTTTTGAAAATGGAAGGATTACCGTCGAATGTCTCTGCATCGGCTGATCTCCGATATACAGATTTTATCACCCTTTGTGATGGGAAGTCCGGTCGTGATTAGTGAATATCTGGATTGCAAGGGCTTCTTTGGAAGTGCCTTCGGTTCCGTTCGATCACGGAACGGACTTGTGTGGATGTGTGTCTGACGTTACAATTTGAGATGTAAAGCTGGTTTCTATCAATTATATTTCTGTTGGTGGCGAAAAATTTATTCTCTTAGCTTAACACCCTTCTCTGAGATGTACGAGCTTAGAGGTTATGTAGTTGATGGTTACTAGTGATATATTCCCAAATAGGTAATGTGGCTGTGCTGTTGAGCATTTGTTGATCAAAGCGTGGCTTTTGTATAAAGCGTGGCTTTTTTATAAAGCGTAGCTTTGTGTACGAGACTTCGTCGGACCTCACACCCCGGTAATGGTCAAAACAGGAAAGATGCGGCAAGGTTATTAGGGGATAGCGCCCCCTTAGTTTATGTCATTTCCATATGGATAGAGGTGGTATTATGGTATGGAGCCCTGATACTTAACCTATGTTGCCACAAAATTATTATTTTGTGGTTGTTAGGGAATCCCGGGATTTAGGTCGGTTACGACCGGGGGATTGCATATTCGTGTCAGTTGTTAACCAGCTAGGGGTAACCCGACCTTGTGTTGGCAGAGATCAGGTTAGGTTCTTGGGGCGTCTTTCCAGAGGCGTACCCACGTGGCAATGGGAAGTTCCTCGGCCTGAACATTTTTTGGAAATCCAAACTCCAAAACGCAGCTTGTACGGTTTTAGCTGTAGAACCTGCCATTTACTTATGGTGGTCATCACTGTTTAGATGGTAGCTATAGTAGGCATACGATACTGGTCGTATGTTGGCTAAGATTTATATTATACTTTCGAAATATTTTCCTACACTTTGCACTTACAGTAATAATATCAAAGAAATTTTACGTATTAAGCATGTTTGACTATCATAAGGAGAAATCTCCTCCGATTCTGCGTTTGCATTGTGTGTGTGTGTGCTGGAGGACTTATGGTAGTTTCATTTTCTAAAAGCATTGCGAATCTAATTTAAAATATCCCTTTTTATGTTTTTAAAGATATAACTGTTTTAAGTTCTCACACCAGTCCCATGACTGACTTGGAGTTTATTGTTCCCTTCCTAAACTCTGGGTGCCCATAAATTTCTACACAGGCAGTCTAGAGTCAGGTTATCAGGTCATTCTGGAATGCAGAAAATGCTGTGGAGCTAAAGAAGCAAGCTGGATGGCATGGCGTCTAGTATATAGTATTTCTTTTCTGCTGTTTGTTGTTGTAAACTCTGATAATGTAATGTGATGTAATGTAATAACATATATGATTCTTTGTTTAAAGATATTCATTTATCTATTATATTTGTTCCGCTGCGATTGTGAGATTCTGATATTGTTTCTGTTGCTTCTTCTTTCTTACTTCTTCTATCTTCTACCTCTTCTTTAACCCTAACGGTACGGTTTTCCGGCATTCGATTGCTCGGTAGTTGATACAGTGGACGTATTAATGTCGACTTTCATGAGTCGAAAATTCCTTACCTTTACATTTGGTATCAGAGCATATGGTTAAGCGACAACCTTGGCTCTGTTGGGAATTACTCATTAGAGATAGAGTCAATGGTACTCTAGAATGAATGTGAGTGTAATAATAGCTATGGGCGCGTATTTGTTAGTGAATATAAATTGTTTATATTGTGATGATTGGTTTGTTGAGTGGTATATGGATTCTGGTCAATACGAGTAATTAACGTTGTTGATAGGGATCTCTAAACACTTGTACAGAACAATTTGATACGATATCGTTTTAAAATAGGGTAAATGAAATAATTTTACCTCGATTATATTTTATATGTAAAGGAATAATTTTTCAGAATTCTTAAAGTGCATATAAATTGATTGTTTAGTTGTTGAAAATGTAAGAATATATATATAAGTTAATTAAAAGAATAAATTGTATAAGCGAAGAATTATAAGTATGGAATTATGATTAATGTGATTTAAAATTATGAACTAATCTTATATATACAATAAGTGAATTTATATAAGAAAAGACTTATAAATGTGGTTTATGAGTAAAAAGAATTTTTTTTGAAAGAATTTAAAGCACCGGATTCACTACTGTTGCTAGGAAATAATAAGGGTGATGACTGCAGCATCATCAGTATCATTTTCGAGTTTCTGTGTGATGGATTTGCAACCATGGTAAATTGAAAATTTAAGTTTTGTTGTGATAAACAAATTTGAAATTAAAATCCAAATTGTAATTATTGAATATAAGTGAAACGAATTTTGGACTTATAATATGAGATAATAAATTTAGCTTTGGTAAAGTTAAAGGATTTGGGTTAGCATAGTAAAAATATGATGTGAAATTTAACTAAAGGAAAGTTAAATAAATTAACTCAGATTTGAACTGGATTGGATAAGTTAATGGATTCGGAAGTTTAAATAAATAAGTTGTATAACTTATTAAATGTGAAATTGTAAGTGAAACTAAATGACAAAATGGTTAAACAATTTTGCTAAGCAAAACGAGATATGAATTTGAATAAGTGATGAAATTTGACTTTAGTAAAAGTTAAATAGAATTTACTTTAGAATTGGAATCTGAATTGGATTTATAAGGGGAAATTTAAGTTAAGTTAAACAAATGATGTTTGAAATGGAATATAACTTAAGTAATGTTGAACGAAGTTGATTTTGGTATTGAAGTAAATTAATAAAGTGAAGTGATGAATATGAACTTGAGTTATGTAATGAAATTCAACTTTTGTGGTTAAATGAATTAGCAATTAAATTAAAGAAAAGGACTGAATGTTAGATCAATTGAATGTAAATAAATTGATATGAAATAATGGATGTAAGCGTTAATTCATTAAAGCTAATTAAAAGTGATGAACCAAATTGAATGAATGTAAGCAAAGTAAAGAAATTTGGTAATGTTGGATATACATTGTTTGTTAGATGATGGTTAGTTGATTGTATAGAAATCCATATGAAATTGAATAAATGAAATTGAAAGCTAAAGTAATTGAAATCAAATTGGAAGTTAAGTGAATCTTAAACAGAATTGAATTTGATTAGGAAGTGAACCAACTTAAATATGAATTAGTGAATGTAACCTAATTGAAGATGAATAAATGAATGTTAGTAAAAACATCCAATGTTAATGAATCAAATGTGATTTAAATTGAAAAACCAATTCATTGAATATTAATGAGAAGTGAAAGTGTATTGATTTGGTTATGGACGTTAGTTGAATGCTAGTTGGTTGATGGTTGGATTTGTTGCTTTTGTTGCATTGGCTATATTGACATATATAGTTGTTGGTATATGTTGTATATTGATATTACTTTGATATATGCATGTTTCTCATGATTTGTTGAGTGTTTAGTAGGTGTGGATTGCGCTTGCTTCGCTTTTGGAGCTCGCTTTCGCGCTATATTAGCCGTATATGCTCGCTAATAATATATAAGGTACATATCTCGGATTACATATCGTACTTTTACACTTTTTTCCCTGCGGGATGCCACGTTACTTTAATGAGATGTATATTTGTGATATATATTGCCATTTTTTTCGGATCGAGCCGCGCAAAGGAGACCCTGGTGAAATTTTCTGAAAATTTAAGGCGTTAGAATATTTTTAAGAAAATTGAAATTTTTTGAAAACTATAACTTTGATTTTGGAGTGAAAAGTTGAACGATATAGTTGGTTTTGAACAGATAACTAAGTATGATTTGAAAACTTAGTAAAGTTATTGTAAGAAGTTTAACTGTGGTTTTGAAAAGTTAATGGATTTTTGTAACTTTTTCTTACTTGGTAATTTCGAGGACGAAATTCTTTTAAGGGGGAAGTTCGTAACGACCCAGAATTTCTGTCATTTGAAATTCGTATATTTAATTGATTTTAAATATTAACAAGTGAAAATTTTAAGTCGAATATTTTTTTTTTGCGAATATAGTGGTTTAATTGGATAACTAAATCGATAATTTAATATTTAAAATTACTAAAAAAATTGGAAATTGGGGTTAATGTGATTAAAATTGATTTGTAAAGTTTTATTATGTCATATTAGAGTTTGAATGATGTTGTAGAACTTTTAAAATTGAATTAAAAGTTAAATTGTGAAAACTGAATATTTTAATATTTAATTGACGAGTTAAAATAGCCATTTTTCAAACAGTCTCGGATTTCGACGAAACCAGTTTCATCGGATCCATAATGTTAAATTATTGTATGGTTTGAAATTTCGTGTCAATTGGATTTGTCCGGGGCAAGCTAAAACGTGTAGAAATCGATTCGAGTGAATTTTGAATTTAAATAGTCGATTCAAAAACTTATCTTCCAAATATGATCGAATTGGCTCCCGATGTATATTCCATTGCGTTCGGAATGGGGGTAAAACATTATAAACGCCGGGCGACATGCTTCGTTTGGAGTTCGAATTTTTTTTGGATGAATAGTGTTCGTCAATTTTCTATAAAAGGACATTAATTATTCACTTTTACACCAAAACCCTAGGTCTAAGCTTCAGTCGCCACCCTAGAAAATTAATGGCCGAACTTGTATCATCTTCTTCCTCTGATTTCTTTCAGTCCATAAACAATTACAAGAAACTCTCAACTACAATATTGTAGACAACAACGAGATCTTTGATATCAACGGTGATGATTGATTTAAGTCGAGTGGATCAATGGAAAATTGCTCCCATTCATTCATAGTGTATGCACGTTTTTCGAGGCCATCATAGGCCCGAGGTCTTCCGCGTTTGGGGTGGAGGTGAGGCATGACACGAGCTTCAAAGTGAGGGTATCTGATCGTCGTCACGGTCAAAGGAGAGGCCGCGACAACTTGATGAAATCGGTGGCTATATGGGTTTATGGTCGTGTGTGTTACTGGAAGAGGAAGAAGGCAATTCACGGTTAGGATGCTGGGGTTTTGAACGTGCGGCTCTGATTCATTGAGGTTATAAAAATAATAAAATTTGTAAATTAATATGTATAATAAATTCGTATAATGTTTAAAACGTCATAACTTGTTCATACGAGGTCGGAATTTGACGAAATAAATTGCGTTGGGTTCATATTCGCGAACACTACGCGATGGAGCTAGATTGGAATCGATTTGAGTTAGTGAAAATTTTGCATAAAATTAAACGTGCGTTTAATTTTATTCGAAATAAACGCTGAAATCGCTATTGTAAGCAAGGTGAGAACTTCTCACTCAATCGAAATTGTTTCAATTTAAATTTCAAAAAGTTAGATTTAAAATTGCTTAATTTTATGATTGAATGATAATTACTGTCTGTTGTATTGAAATAGACCCTATGCGCCGTATATTAAGCGGATGTTATTTATTAAACACATATACCGCGATATTCCATCTTGAAGTGGAATTGGTATTATATATGTACTTGGAGTTGATTTTCCCGCATTATGTAGCGGATGAGACCCTATTGCGTCGCATAATAGCAGATAATATTTTATAAATCCCATATACAGCGATATCCCGTATTGGAACGAGATTGTTATTGTGTTAACATCTGTGGATGCAGAGAAACAGGTTGGAGGGATCCAACTGGATTCCTCACCCGTATTGATTTATTTACGGATATTGTGATATATTCTGTTATCGTATGATATATGATGTTTTGGATGCCGTGATTGTTATATTTAGTGCTGTTGCAGTATTGGGCCTATTTTAAAAAAATTAAAAGTGTTAAAGTGACGATTCTCAAATTTAAAAAAGGTTTTAAAGCGATTTTTGAAAGTATACGTTTTACTAAAATTTTGGAATTAATTCATTTTAAATAAATGAACGTTATAATTTTAATGTTATAAAATTTATGATTTTTGAGAAATATAGTTAAAATGTGATTTTTGAAATATGGAGTTAATGAATTTTATAAAATAGTTTAAATTGAGATTTTTGAAATTATTATAAACGGTTTATGTAAAAGATTTATAAAATTGATATTTATAAATTTAAAATATTGGAATTATAAAACGAGTTTTTTATAAGTGTTAAAATGAAATATAAATGGATTTCATAAGTGAATGAAATTTATAGATTTATAAATTGTGAAGTTATAAAATGAATAGATTTGGTAAAATAAAAGATTTATAAGTAATTAACTTATAAATTGGATTTTGGCATTTGAATGGGATATGGATAGAATTTGTTAATAAAGTGATTTGTAACTTGAAGTTTTTATAATATATAAATGTGAATTTATAAACATTGATTTATAAATTCAAGATTGATTGAATTTGATAAGTTAATTTTTATAGCTTATTAAAGGAGTATATTCACGATTTTTGGATAGTGAATAATATATTAAAGAAATGTTTAGGAAGTGATCTTTTAAATAGAATTTAAACGATTTAAAGTTGTTTTAAAATGTGTGAAGGATCGAAACCATAGATTTCAACGTTCATTGTTGAAATAGACGTTTTCGAGAAACAAGGAAAAGATGGACTATAACACTGTTGTTATAGTAAATGATTTTTGAAAGGAAATGTTTTTGTATAGTATTGGGATTTATATATCTATCTAAATTTCGAATCCCTATACTAGTGATTTTGGGTTGTCGTAACGATGTTTTACGCAACATTCGTTTGGACACAAATAAATGTGTTTAAGAGAATGTTTTCCTTAAAGAATGAAATATATACTTAATCGTGTTTTAAGTATATTGAATATTTTCTAACTATTGAACATAAATAGATTTGTGAATTACTTATTATTAAATAAGTATGGAAATGTTTTCCAATACGAAGTGAAATGTTTTGAGATTATATCTTTTAAAGATAAATTGAAAGTGAATATTTGAAGTCCATTTGAAAATCGTATATCAATGGATATTTGGAAATTTAAATTCACATGGAATTTATAAAGGAAAGGGAAATTTGTTTGAAAATGAACATTGATTTATTTTGAAGTGTGGAAAATATATCTTGAACATATTTTTTTTGAAAATAAATAATTTGGGAATTTTTTTGGAATTTGGTGATGATTGTGCATATCTATTGATAGTTAAATAACCGAATATCAATATTTACCTTTAAATGGGTATTTGTTATGATTTGCTTGAATTTGACTGCTACACTTATTTTTAAAATAAGCGCTCGTTATTCGGTTTAGCCGGGAGAGGACCTTTGTGTTATAAATCCCATTCTGAATAATGATATGTCGTAATGGATAGCATTTGAAGACTGGTGTTGAAGACCGGATATTTTTGAAAATGGAAGGATTACCGTCGAATGTCTCTGCATCGGCTGATCTCCGATATAGAGATTTTATCACCCTTTGTGATGGGAAGTCCGGACGTGATTAGTGAATATCCAGATTGCAAGGGCTTCTTTGGAAGTGCCTTCGGTTCCGTTCGATCCCGAAACGGACTTGTATGGATGTGTGTCTGACGTTACAATTTGAGATGTAAAGCTGGTTTCTATCAAATATATTTCTGTTGGTGGCGAAGAATTTATTCTCTTAGCTTAACACCCTTTTCTGAGACGTACGAGCTCAGAGGTTACGTAGTTGATGGTTACTAGTGATATATTCCCAAATTGGTAATGTGGCATACGAAGTGCTGTTGAGCATTTGTTGATCAAAGCGTGGCTTTTGTATAAGGCGTAGCTTTGCGGACGAGACTTCGTCGGACTTCACACCCCGGTAATGGTCAAAACAGGAAAGATGCAGCAAGGTTATTAGGGGATAGCGCCCCCTTAGTGTATGTCATTTCCTTCTAGATAGAGGTGGTATTATGGTATGGAGCCCTGATACTTAACCTATGTTGTTGCTGCAAACTTATTATTTTGTGGTTGTTGGTGAATCCCGGGATTTAGGTCGGTTACGACCGAAGGATGGCATATTCGTGTCAGTTGTTACCCAACTAGGGGTAACCCGGCCTTGTGTTGGCAGAGATCCGGTTTGGTTCTCGGGGCGTCTTTCCAGAATCGTACCCATGTGGCAATGGGAAGTTTCTTGGCCTGACCATTTGTTGGAAATCTAAACTCCAATACGCACCTTGTACGGTTTTAGTTGTAGAACCTGCCATTTACTTATGGTGGTCACCACTGTTTAGATGGTAGCTATAGTAGGCATACGGCACTGGTCGTATGTTGGCTAAGATTTATATTATTCTTTCGAAATGTTTTCCTACACTTTGCACTTATAGTAATAGTATCAAAGAAAATTTGCGTATCAAGCATGTTTGACTATCATAAGGAGAACTCTCCTCCAATTCTGCGTTTTCGTTGTGTGTGTGTGCGGGAGGCCTTATGTAGTTTCATTTTCTAAAAGCATTGCGAATCTAATTTAAAATATCCGTTTGTTTGTTTTTAAAGATATAACTGTTTTAAGTTCTCACACCAGTCCCATGACTGACTTGGAGTTTATTGTTCCCTTCCTAAACTCTGAGTGCCCATAAATTTTTACACGGGCAGTCTAGAGTCAGGTTATCAGGTCATTCTAGAATGCAGGAAATGCTGTGGAGCTAAAGGAGCAAGCTAGATGGCATGGCGTATCAACTAGTATATAGTATTTCTTTTCCGTTGTTTGTTGTTGTAAACTCTGATAATGTAATGTATTGTGATGTAATGTAATAACAGATATGATTATTTGTTTAAAGATATTCATTTATCTATTATATTTGTTCCGTTGCGATTGTGAGATTCTTCTGTTGCTTTTTCTTTCTTTCTTCTTCTATCTTCTACCTCTTCTTTAACCCTAATGGTACGGTTTTCGGGCATTCGATTGCTCGGTAGTTGATACAGTGGACATATTAGTGTCGACTTTCGTGAGTCGAAAATCCCTTACCTTTACAGTTGCGGACAGAGTTGTCCACAACCTTCCCCTTCTCTCTTCGCTGGGCCTCTCTCAACTCAGCCACATAACATGCACGACCAGTCGCTTGATCACCATGCACTACACCAACTTCTCTATCCGTCGGAAATTTCAAGGTTAAACACTACGGGGCCACTCCGCCAGGGCCGGTCGACCCAAAAACACATTATACGGGGAATCAACATCCAAAACAATGAATGCTAGGATCCACACCCTCCTACATTCACCTTCTCCTAACTCAATTGGTAATTCAATGAAACCTATCGCATCAGTGGCTGCACCATTAAAACCGTGAATGCGGGATTTAGATGGTTTCAGATCCTTTACCTCCATCTTCATTTGGTCATACGCCTTTTTGAAGATAATATTCAAAGAACTCCCACAATCAATCAGTATCATTCTCATAAGGGTCGGCCCAATCGTGGCTGAGATGACCATCGGGTCAATGGTAGGTGCCTTTACTTGATCGACATCCCTGCTCCTGAATACTATATCATCTATCATCATTCGTTGCTATTTCGCTAGGGTCCCGTCTTCTGTGTTCGAGCAGCATTCGAAATCCGCATGCTTTAGGGAACTAGCATAGTGTTCCATTTCTTGCCAACTCTTGTCTGCCGGGTGAGGCCCACCGACTACGTGTTTATGACCAGTCTACCTCCAGTATGAGCGGGTTCCTCGGGTCGATGCAAAGCCTGCCCACAATTAAGGTTTGATGTTCCCTGTCCTCCTTCCTGCGGATTCTTAACAAACTGCTGTAACTTCTTCCGCCGAATCAACTTTTCTATAGCATCATGGAGGTGTCTAAATTCTTCGGTATTATGCCCGTAAGTCTCAAGGAAGCGACAATAATTCCCAGTCTGCTTTTTTACTTGGTGGATTCCTTTGGACACGGCTTTCAGTACTGGAATGTATCACAAGTTGATAAATAAATATTCTTCGGAGATACGTTGAGAGGAGTGTATTCATTGTAGGTTGGGATCCTTGGTTTCCTCTTTCCTGCTTCCCTCCTTCTTTTGTAATTTCCTTCCTCGAATCCTTTAGATTGCTTTGGCTTATTTTGAACGTTGACCTGGACATTACCAGATTATCGCCAGATTGCTTTACCGCAGTGTTGCTTTGCACCATCTCCTTGCCAGGCCCTAGCGCACTACTTCGCCTTGTCCATCTGGCCTCTTCCCTTCTCATGAATTGGTTTGCCTTTGAATAAAAACATTCCAGGTAGTCGGGTGTTTTCCTACCTGCCAATTGCCAAACTCTGAGTCTAAATCTACCACTCACATCACGGCCATAAGAATAGCATGGTCATTCGGATTGCTAACTTTGATAGCAGCAACGTGAAATCTTTGTAAATATTCCTTTAACGACTCTCCTGGAACCTGGATTACACTGGATAAAGACATCACGTTCTTTGGGTGAGTGGTATGAATACTGAAATGCTCCACAAATTTCGTTGCTAACTCATCAAACCTGGAGATCGATTGCGGAGGAAGTCTGGTGAACCACATGGTAGCTATTTCGGATAAGGTTATTGGGAAACATCTACATTTAGTCGCATCATTTCCCTGGCCGAGTCCACCATCCACTCGTATCTCATTACATGCCATCGGGGATCAGTCTTCCCTTCATAGGCTGGAATAGTCGGCATACTAAACTTCCGAGGGTACTCAGCCTGTAGGATAGCATTTGTGAACGGAGTGTGACTGCTAAATATGCCTCGATCATTGTTGGATAAACCTTGATTTTCCCTCATTAGCTGTCTAACCATAGCTGATAAATCCGAGGTCTGGATGGAAGGTAGCAAGTTGGAATCCGTCCTGCGTGGTCGCTTCGGCAGATGCCTTCTCAGTTGGTGGTCTCCCAAATGCACGTTCCGGGGACCTGCTTCGGTACTAACCTGGCGAAGTGGTGGACTGGCTTCCACTTGTGTTTCAGATCTAAAGTTTCCCACTCTAGTCTGAGTGCGATTTCCCAGGTGCAGGTGAGGAGCAACGGTTCTAGGTAGGGAACTTGGACCATTTCTGTTGGCCTATGATGCTCATCTGACGAAGTGAAGCTGTCAGATGACGAGTGGGAAGTGGGGCTTCCTCCAGCATTCTACTACTGTTGCTGAGCAAACTGGGTCATATGATTGGCATTATCTTGAATTTGCTTGTTAAGCTGTCTCCTGCTTTCCACTAGTTCTCTCATCAGCTCACTGAACTCTGCTTGGTGACAACTTCTGGTTGGTTTAGGATGGTGGCAGTCCCTACACTTGGATTTGGCAGTTGATTGTTGGGTCCCACTTGCTGGATGCTAGCGGTCTCGTTGACATCCGCATTGTAGGAGGCTGATCTGGTACGTGGTCTTTCCATACTAGAGTTATCCGTCTGAGCTCTGAATAGAATCTTTGAACTCTTGAGAATGAACTTGGATCTCCTTCGGGGGATTTTTTTTCAATCCAATAGCGATAAGTAGATCCTAACAGCCTGAGAATTCACTTTCTTGGTGAAAGCACCAAAATTGGTCACTAACACCCTTTAATAGAGTTATGTAGAGAGATTAATGAAGAAAGTAAATTAAAACATAGAAATAACGCAGTTAAATGCAGAAAGAACAACAAACAAAGGAAACACCAGATTTATAGTGGTTCGACGTAATTGCCTACGTCCACTTTGAATATGATCTTTATTACTTTTACAATTACTTGATTACAGATACAATCCGTAAACAAACAACTCGAATGCAAGTTTGAATAGAAAAGAATTGAGTACAAATAATCTGCCAAGCAGTAAAATATATTACAGTAGTAGGATCTCTAAACTTGTTGTTAGTGATACACTGGTTTCTTTCAATCCATAAGCGCTAGCCAATGATAATATACATTACATTTATGGTACTTCTTTATGGTTGATTATAGTTAGATCTAAATCCAATCCAATAATGTAAGGGTAAGGGAATGATATAATATAATTGAAAATCATATTGGAAAATTAGCGTATTAATGATATTTTGCAAGTAGTTGCATTCATAGTATGAATGCATCATTATTTCCGAGGTGAGTTACCGAAGTAACACATATCATTAACATTACTATTTGGGATATAGTTCCTTATATTTACATATGTGTTAAGTTTGTTATGTATCACGATCTACATAAGTATTTTAGTTTTGGGTGTACATGAGTTTTCCAAAGACCATTACAGTGAATTAATTTTACCCTTGTAAAATTAAGAAAACTATACTTGATTTTTTGGAGCATACATTATTCTTGTTGCAAGCCTGATCCAAGTTGTCATGTTATTCGTCCAAAGTCTACATATTCGATTTTAGTTATAAGAATCTAAAATTTTCTAAAAGATTCTTTAGCTAATTTGGTTACATGTTATAAGTTTGGTACTTCACATTGTTATTAAGATGGTTTGTATACTTAAAACCTTTATTATAGTTACTTACCGTTTATAGTATGTCTATTAATTATCCTTCTTTTCTACGTATTGGGTTTAAAGACCCCAAACTTTGATTTTCAGTATCCATTGTTACCATAAAAGCTAATAGTATCATTTAAGATTGGACACTATTTATAGTGAAAACCAGTAATTAAACTTGTATAGTGATAACCGGTAATTAAGCTAATATCCATTGTTACTCTTTGATGACGAGGACTCTCATTTGCCAGTATAATGTTGATATATGGAATGATGAATATTCACATTGCACAACTGCTTTTTCTTGTTTTTTAGAAACTTACCTCGAAGATCATGTTTGTCCAAGCCCTTATTTCATTACTTCACTATGGAAGAGTTTCAAAAGATTTTTATGTAGATTTAA
The DNA here is from genome assembly GCA_030765085.1 of Allium cepa. Classification (NCBI taxonomy): domain Eukaryota; kingdom Viridiplantae; phylum Streptophyta; class Magnoliopsida; order Asparagales; family Amaryllidaceae; genus Allium; species Allium cepa. Next base: position 217,468,378 of record CM060930.1, read on the forward strand.
CAGCATTAGAGATCAATAGTGCGATGGAAGCTCGGCTTAGCAGAAATTCTGCACTGACATATTTACAGAAATTCTGCACTATTGATCTCTTGTGCTGTAAATCTACGATAGATGCTCAGCTTACCAAGAATACTGAAAGGTACCTCTTAAACAAATTCACAACATAGTAGGCAAAACCTACCATACTTAGCTTTAAATATGTGCAGTGTGCAATATTACATTTAAAATTGCAGTTGTAGTTTATCATGGAAAAGTGGGAATTTGAGACCTAATGAAGTTTGTATACTACTGTATTTTGTTTTAAATTTTCTTAAATTCGGGACCTATTGAAGTGGATGTATCCTAAGCCTAAAACTTTACAACAGAAGAAACCTATAGATTTTTCTAATGCAATCTAGAGAGAGTTCTATTTCATTGTTTTCTGAAAGGTGGCTTCAGTCCATGGTATCTTTGAGTGCTATAGTCCAAGGTATTTTTTTATTTTAGAATTAATCTTCACTCAATGTTGTCTTTTTGATTCATGTGGTATTTACTATTGTATTCTATAATTTTAGGTTTATGTGGTATTTACTATGGTCGTGATGCTATGTTAGACTTTTGGAATACTTCATATCGTCCATCCTTACTTCTTCTCTATATATTTGTTCAAAATTATATTGCTATGTTTGTACATAAAAGGAAAAACTTTAAAGGCATGTTTGTTTATTAAAGTGAAAAAAATTCACTACAAGTATCATCCCAGATAGGTTCATCATGTAATTATTTTTAGATGTATCCTTGAGTATACTTTTTACTTTATAGGAAAAGGCACTGAAGGAAAAATCAAGAATTAACGTGGAAGCTAGAAGTTCATAAAAAACCATATGCTCACATGACATAATTTTAAATTTGGTCGTTTCTAATGACTTGTGGTGCAGGATTCTGTTTTACTAATAAGGATGATCAAACTATAGATGAATAAACGGTCATTTAGAATGGATGTTAGCAACATTGAAATGAGCAAAAGAGGAAAAGCGATAGCTACAACTGAGAATAAATATATGAAGAAACAATTTCAAACTAAAGGATACTATTTTATACCTTCTATTCTAGTTGTAGTGATAAAAAAATGAAATTGACAAAGAAAAAATTGGGAAAGTTAACTGTGATGATGCTTTTGAGGATTTGACAACTAGTTTTTACCCTGATTATTACAACCAAGGTTTGTAAAATGCATCAAGCTTCTTAAGTGTTCTTTAAATATAAATGATAATCCATGTAGAAGATCTCAAATGATTATTTGTTGTATAACTACAATGTCGGGGAATGTGACCCGTTTAGGTCAGACTTGTTTTGAACATGTAGCCCTCGTCATGGCGGTGGAATGTTTTCAAATGTAGCAGCTTCTAACTCTATATCCCAAATTTTCTTATTCTCGTTATACTTCTCCCAATACTACAAATCGATATTCCAATTAAAACGGTGGACCCATAACTAAAGAATTCATCTCCCTTCACCTGCAATCACATCGCACAACTCACCATTGCCGCTCAACTCTACATAGCCTCTCACCAAGTCTCCAATGAATCTCGATATCGCATTTATGCAGTGACACTACACTGTTGCACTCACCGGCAGTGTTTAATACACTTATACACAGCTGCCTAAGGGCGGTAGTGTTTATGGTTACACTGCTGCATAGGTAGTAGTGTGGTGTGTACTGCTGTCTTTGTGCTACTGCCTAGTGCAGCAGTGTATTGTTACATTGCTGCCTATGGCAGTATGTACACTTTTACACTACTATCCATCGCAGCAGTGTACATTATTACACTGCTGCTACTAGGCAGTGGTGTACACACTGCCCACAGCCAGCAGTGTGGTATACACTGTTGCGTGTGGTAGTAGTGTACACTTTTACACTACTGTTACTAGGCAGTAGTGTACACATTTCCACCACAACAACAGCGTGTAGTACATTGGTGCCTAGTGGCAGCAGTGTATATTCTTAGACTACTACAATTAGGCAGTAGTGCACAGATTTGTGCACTGTTGTCCATAGCAGTGTACCCTTTGTTTCGAACTCTTTCCAATGGGCACCAAGCTGTGGAAAGGTCGAGGCGAGTTTCGGGTTTTATAAAATTAAACAAATTTTATAAAATTAACTAAGCTTAAATTAACTAAATTTTATAAATAATAATAATATATCTAATAAAAAAAGGTTTATAAATAATAATGATTATGGTGATAATGAATTAACTAGGTTTATAAAAATTAACTAAGTTTATAATAATAATAATAATAATAATATAATTGAGTTAATTGAGTTTTGATAACAACAACAACAATAATAAATTAACTAAGTTAATAAAAATTAACTAGGTTTTGTTAAAATTAAACAAGTTTTATAAAATTAACTAAATTTATGCTAACTAAATTTTATAAATAATAATAATATAACCAATTTAACAAAGTTTATAACTTATAATGATGATGATGAATTAACTATGTTTATAATAATCATAATAATAATAATATAATTAAGTTAATCGAATTTTAATAATAATAATAAATTAACCAAGTTAATAAAAGTTAACTAAGTTTAGGTTAACTAAATTTCAAAAATAGCAATAATATAAATAATTTAACAAAGTTTTATAAATGATGATGATGAATTAACTAGGTTTATAAAAATTAAATAAGTTTGTAATAATAATAATATAATTAAATTAACCGAGTTTTAATAACAATGATGACAGCAGCAGCAGCAGCAGTAGTAAATTAACTAAGTTAACCAAATTAATAAAAATTAACTAATTTTTTTTAGAATTAAACAAGTTTTATAAAATTAAGTTTAAGTTAACTAAATTTTATAAATAATAATAATATAACTAATTTAACAAAGTTTTATATATAACCGTAAGATTGGACTTTATTTATTTCATTTTGTTTATAACTTTGATTATTTATATGACATTATTTGTAGTATGACATACTTGTACAATGCTGTAGATGTTCGATATCAGATTTGAAGTCCTACATATTAACATAATTGTTTTACTATATGTTTTGCTTTCACTTGTGTAGGCATTGGGATTTCAAAGAGAGCAAGGTTGGACTTTTATTGCGTTAGCTTTCGCTTTAGCATGCAACAAAGAATTATGGGTAATCTAGCATTTTGTTGGTACAACTTAGGTATAACATTTTATCAGTAATAGGTGTGTAAATTTTATACGAATGGTTATTGTATGTGAGTTTGGTTATTTTATCGAAAAAATATTGTATCGGAATGGTTATGGATATTTTATTTGAATATATGGTTAATATGTTTTTTTAATTGTTTTAATATGATGATTATGTGAGTGATTGTTGATTGATATACTAGAAACAAAATATACCATCAATGGGGAATAATAGCATGAAAAAACGTAGCAAAATAATCAACTTTTAGGAGCGTTTCAAAAATGCTATTGAAATACATAAAGTGGTGTTGAGTAAACGCAACCATAAAGCAGGAGTAAGTTTGAAACTCTATTAGTAGCGTTAAAAAGATTTTTAGTGAAAATTTTAAAACGCTATAAAAAGATTTATAGTTGCGTTTGAGAAATGCAGCAATAAAAGGATTTATAGTGGCGTTGGTATAAAAGCAACTAAAATGGGTTTTATCGCGACATGCATTAAAATAATACCATGACTTTTGGTAGCATTTTTTGTGGCTTTGTTGTTTATAAATATGATCTTATTTGAGTGAAATTACAAGGGGTTTAAAGAAAGAATCACAATACAAGGGCTAAACAAGTTTTATGTCCTAGAAGACCTATCCAATCCTAGAGTAAATAGATAGATCTTAGCAAGGATTCAGCATTTTCAGTAAAAGCACGAAAATGTTAACTAAAAAAATAGATCAACACCCCAGAGTATTATGTAAAAGCATTAGCCCTGTTAGAATAAGGTAAAGATAATAGAGAATAGCAATAAAGTAAATGAATAAGAAAGAGAGACATAAGATTTTATAGTGGTTTGACAATCTATTGCCTACATCCACTTTATAGCTTTGTTTCTTATAGATTTGCTCTTTTTTGAGTGAGACTACAAGGGGTTTAAGAGAAAAATCACAAGTCAGGGGTTAGTCAAGTTCTAAGTCCTAGAATTACCTAAAGTTGCTACCCACGTGACTATTGTATAAAGGAGATGATTGAAGAAGTTATAGAATTCTGGTGTAGTGCATGACAACATAATCTAAATCCTCTTTTTGTTGCACTATGGTTTGTATTTATAATGGTAGCAGTTGTATTGGATCAAAAATCCACTACTAGAGAGGTCCAAACATAAATCCATGATGGCGTGAGGAAATTGGGAGAGCATTGAGTTAAAGTCATAACTCGGTACAGAGTTATCCTCTTAGTGGGAAACTCAATGCTTTCTCCCGGGTTGGGTTTCTTACTCCATTTTGTAGTTCCCCTTGTGTTTTCATGGCTTGTTGACTTGTTTTTGTTATCGTTCCTCTACAACTCGGTTTGTGTAGTATGCTGGAGCTAACTCTTCAATTATTGAGATAGGTCATCCGAAACTTCATGAAATTGTTTGTACTTGCGTGTAATAGTTAAAGAATGACTTGGGAAAAGTTGAGCTTCCAACTATAGAGCACATAACTTGTTGTCGAGTTATGGACTTAACTCCATAGTGGCTCAATTTTCGCTGACCTATTTCCATAGCCTGTATGAGCATACCTTCTAAATTTCAAGTCGTTCTGCTTTCGTCTTGATGTTCTACCTGTTGTAAACTTTTGCTTAGTTAAAAACACACTTAATAATAGTTAAATTATTGCCATTGAATATTGACTTTACTCAACCATATTGATTGTTGATTTCATAAGCCTATGTTCATTAACAATTTCCTCCCTACCTTCAATTACTTCACATACTTATCTACCTTCCTTCCTAAACAAAAGTAACTTGACACTCCACTACAAAATATTATTCGTATTCACTACACTACTCATCCTTATCTATTCCTCAATTGCAAGGCATACTCTCACTTCAACCACCCCTATAATGAATAACAAAACTTTACTCTCCGCTTTCGATTTCCTTCGCTCTCGGGTTCTTTGACCCGAACTCGATAAACTGCTACATTGGGTTATAGTACAACTGAATACCCAAAAATGCTTGTATATATCAAAGAAAATAGTTACAAAAAAACCTCTAAATGCATATAGAATAAATAATTTGTATCATACATAAGTTCTAGGTAATGTTTATATCTGTTAAATTTTGAAATCATTTTATCTTTTTTGATTTCCTGAAATGTTGAATATTTTATATAATTTTAAATTTATTTAATCTTTTTCAGTTTTGAATTTCTTGAAAATTTCGAAATTTTGTTTAAATTTTATTAATATTTTTAAATTTATGTTACAAAATTTCAATATTTTGAAAATTTTAAAATATTAAATATTATATAAAATTAGCAATTATAATTATTGGATATATTAATTAATAAATAGCAAATATACCTATTATTTATTATAGATTACTTATTAATCGTTAATAATCAAAAATTAATTATTAAATAGTAAATATTGAATATTATTCTTAATTATTAATTCTTAATTATTAATTATTAATGGTTAATTGTTAATTATTACTACTTAATTATTATAAGGTAATTGTTAATTATTAGATAATAAATAATTAGTAATTATTAAATATATAATTATAGCCGTTATTTATTTAATTATTTAACAATGAATATTACTTACTTATTTAATAATAAATAATACTTTTTAATTTTTAAAGACTACTTATTAAAGTTAATTGTTATAATTGATTATTAAATAGTAAATATTAAATGTTAGTCTTAATTATCAATTATTACTTCTTGATTATTAACAATAATTATTAATTATTAAATAATCAATAACTAGCTATAATTTACTAATTATTAATGCTTAGAGTATTAATTATTAATTGTAACTTGAAAGTTATTAATAATTAACTATAATAAATTATTAAATATAAAAATAATCATTTATCGTAGATAACAATTAGTAATCATAAATTATTTATTACAAATTATTGGTTATAATGAATTATAATAATTATCTATATAAGTTATTATTTATAAATTATTAACCATAACTTACCATTCATATATCATTAAATAAGCATTAAATATTTGTTATTAATTATAAATTACTAATTATTATTATTTTTTAAGCAATAGTAATCATATACAAAAAAAATTAATGTAAACCTATGACGAAAACTTCTTTTAAAAAATTATAATAAATCAATATCTACAACGTTTGGAGAAAATTGAAAAAAACAAATATTTATACAAGGTTTATTTTTCAAAAATTTTATTAAATGGTATTATGACAACTTTACAGATTTTTTTGTAAAAAGGAATGTTTGTACAATGTTTGTGTGGAAAATGTTGTAAAATAGAATGATTTTATGATGTTTGTGTAGAAAACTTTGTAAAAAAATTTATTACAACGTTGAAAAAAATAAATGTTGTAATACAGAAGTTATAAAATGGTACATTTGTTGTAGTGGGAGACTCTAGATTAATTTAGTAAAGTTACATTAACATGTATACCATTGGGGAAGGATGTGGAAACGAACATTTCCATACTTTTTATTTCTCTACTCATATTCTGTTTTAAAATTTTACTTCGATGAGTTCAACCACAAAGAGTCACACTAGCAATTCCCTTTGATATTGTTAGGATATTATCTATGTATCTTGTGATGTTTGCCAAGCGTGATCATGTCTAAATAGACAAAATGTGTTTATATATAGAATTTATTTGTCACCTTCATTCAAAAATCAGTTATAGCTGCTTAAATTTTAAAGCGAGACTCAAACTTGGGCTACTTTTCATCATTTTTTTAGGAGAGGATTTTAAAATATTATAAAATAAAATCGATCATATTTTGACTGTATATTTTAATGTAATTACACTCGAGGTCACAATATATTTTATCAATTTTGCGTTTTACTTTGTATCTCAGGTTTGAATGAATTTGGAGTTAACTTTCTATGATACATGATGATAACTTATTCGTTATATAATTAAGGAGTTTTGATGTAGAAGGCCCTATCAATATTTTGATACGACTCCTTTAAATATTTGACATGTGTACTATATGTCAAATTAGCACATATAACAAAAATTTAAAAGTGCATAATTTTTTGGCATCTATTTCACAAGACACAATGTAAGTATGATGCGTCACATTCTCGGTACAACATCGAGGTGTATCAATGTTTTTTCTTAACAGTATGTAACGTTATGTTAATATATATATACATATCTTATACATAAATACATACATACATATATATATATATATATATATATATATATACATGCATACATATATGTATGTATGTATACGTATACGTCTACATAAATACATACCAACACACACACACACACAAACACACACACACACACACACATATATATATGATGAGCATTCAAAGGCACCCCAAACAGTGTAGTAGCCCTATAAGCCCTCGATTTCTATCACACAATCCGAACTTAATAATATGGCTTTCTCCCTCTTTCCACTAGCTATATTAGGCTATAGGGGTGCTGCAATGTTTGGGGTGCCACTGAACTCTCCTTTCTATATATATATATATATATATATATATATATATATATATATTTGTGTGTGTGTGTTAAATTTTGTCAAATAATAGCTTAAACACTGTGACAATACATTTAGAACTTCAAAATATTAACTTTCTGACTAGGGATGAAAAGATATGAAAAAAAAGATGGAATGATAAAAGCAATGACATCTGCTCTGCTTAACTTTCACATTATCATGCACAAGAAAGGCTAAATAGTAAATTATATGTATACCACCTTCATAACCATCATTATATTCACAAGCAATCAAAGTTGGATGCCTCAAATTCATTTCTCATTTTCTTGCTTATGAAAGTCAAGTTTGATTACCACAAACCCAACCATATCATTTCCACTATAAATACCTTTTAGAACCATAATCTTTATATTGTGAAAAAATAATTTTCAATGAACGAAAGCGCTTTGGTCGGGATCTAGCGCCGCCTCATTGATTACCAATGCAACTCAAATTCAAGTATGCAATCACACAACACAAATAATAGAAATAAGAGAGACATAAAAGATAACATGGCTCGGATATAAGAATCCTACAACCATGGAGGCATAACAACCCCTTTTATTCAATCACTAAATATTACAAGCCAACTGTAACACCTCGTAATATGGCGTTAGTTATTTAAGTACTTAATTAATTAGGCTTTAAAAATGGAATTTGTATGAACGAGTGAATTTGACCATGAAACTTGCATCATTGTGTTCATGGTGAAATTCTTAACAACTTTTATATTTTGAGTTTTGTGATCGGAGTTCAAATGAAGCAGTTACGGAAAAAATGAATTCGGAATGAAAATAATTAACATTTTTAATATTAATTACCCAGTCCCATAGGCTACCCATAATTAGGGACGGCCGACCCCTAGCGGTCGGCTGGACACCTAAGGCTGGTCGACCGGTGGCTGTTAGAAACTGAAGTGGCTACAACACAATGTTGGATCTTAAGGTTATTCAGAAACTAGAAGTGGTGAAATGTGTATTAACTACTTACTTATTAATATAAAACTATATTTACTCAAATTGCAAACAGAAAAAAATTATCAGAGAATAAGTAAGTAATAAAGTAAAATGCAGTAATGTAAGTAACACCCGGATTTTTATACTGGTTCGGATTAACCAATCCTATATCCAGTCCTGCACTCTGTTGTGCATAATTCCACTACAATCGCTTGCTTTCCACAGGTGGCAAGAACACCATTACAATCTTGGTTTCAAGGGCTACAAGACACACCCTGTTGATTTTACAGGTTACAAGAACACCTTCCCTTATCACCAACAACAAACTATGGCAAGTAGTCATATCATCAATACAGATTCTTGCAGATTCGGTACAATGATCCTATAGACCTCCAATGGCAATATATATTTGAATTCTTTGAGGAATAGGAAGAAATCAGAGAGAGAATGGTCTGAATTAAAGTACAACTCTCTAATATTGTGTGGTTTGCAAATCAGTGAAGAATTGGAGTGAAACATTATCGATTTGCAAGGAGATTGAAAGAGTATGCAATGGAATTCTTTTGCAAATGTTTGGAGAAGGAGTAAGAGAAAATAAGAATTCTTGATGTTAAAATTCGTTTTCAGAGGCCTTTATATAATGGTTGAAGAGACGTGTCTTTTGATGAAGAGGTGGAGGAAAATGTCCCTTCATTTAAAATTTGATATTCTGAAAAATAGCAACCTTGTCGACAACCCCCTATCCCCCTTGTCGACAAGGGTGTGTTGCAAAATGAACATAAACACTAATAAGTGTTGCAAATTTTCAGCATTTCAAATTACCTTATATTTGTGGATTTTTGTGATTCAGTTGAGGTCAATGGTTGATGGTCTTCAAATATAATTGCCATGATATCTTTAACAAGATATTCTAAGGTTCAATCAACTCCTCATCACTTCAAACACCTTTATCCTTCAGCATTCTTCTCTAATTGGGTTTTGTTCTTTAATTGCTCTGATTGACCTTCTTCTATAATTCATTGGCTTCCACTGTATTCTTGTTTATCTCTGTAAATGTCTCCATAATATATCTGATATGACTGCATAAGTCGAAGATACGTCAGTAGTAATATTTATGTTGTTGTTTTCATCAAAATCAATACCTAGGGTATTAACAATCTCCCACTTTTTTATGATTACAACCATATAAATATTTGAGAGATAAAATATAATACTTTTATATTTGACCCCCCTAACTCTGTGCACTCCCCCAATCATTTTGCCTAGTATATTTATACCTTTTCTCCCCTTTTGTCATCAACAAAAAGGGTGAAAAAGAGTCTCTTAAATCACTGCTAGACAATATCTAGAGTTTGTATATAGAGATAAATGCTTATAAACAAAACACTTAAGGGAAACCAAATCAATTCAAAACATGAAATAAACTTATCAAATAATAAGATGAGTTTTAAAGTTACCGACATGCCGATGCCAAAAACCAATCGTTTTCGTATTTATCCAATGTTCAATAGATTTCTTGTCATATGATTTGAGCATCTGTTATCTGATATACATTGTTTGGTACCTGAAAAATTATAAAATATGCACACTGGTACCCTTTTTATTTTGGGGTCCATGGGGTTAAGTTTTGGGATGCCAAACTCATGAAGAGTTTGAATTTCCTTTCAAATTATAATCATTAGATGAATGAACCTTATTAATAAAATTATCAATATATTTTTCTTTTTTAATATCATCCAACCTTTTTGGAACCCATAAATTAATGAATCTATTTGGAGGTTTTAACTTTAATTTCCTAGGTTTTGGTTTGAACTTGGTAGACTTAACAAACTTAGTATTTTGAATACTTGATTTAGCCTTAGGGGTGTATCCAAGTCCATGTTTATTCCTAGTGTGTTTAGATCCAGATAATAATGTTTCTAGATTATCCTTCCCTTTGTCAAATTTATCAATATCAGTTTTCATTTTGTCAAAATCCTTATTACGAGTAAGAATAACTTTGTCCAGAGATGTTATTTTGTCATTCATATCAGTGATCTGTGACTTCATTGAAAGATTTTCTGATTTTAAGGATTCGTTTTCACTTTTTAGTTTTTCAAAACTTCCAAGTGTCAAATCCTTTTCATCATTATACCCATTAAGTCTTTCAATTTCATCTTTTAGACATTATTTTTCTTTAGTTAACCTTTCAATAAATATTTTTAATCTATCTATCTCAGCCAAACTATTGTTGTACTCTTTCCTAGGTATTTTATATCCCTGATACATATATAATTTAAAACATTAGTAATTTCTTTCTTAAAATTCCATACCTGGTCATGCTTTCCCTTGAAGCACATGTTGGAATTTTCTGTTTCTGAATCACTATCACTTGATGATGTATCTGAATCATCCCATTTTGCATTGAACGCTTGTTTCCCCTCCTTATTGAAAGTGTTTGTTTTCTTCAGTTTGGGACAGACTCTTTTCAAATGACCGGGCTTATCATATTCGAAACACTTAACGACGTTTCCATTTTTAGAATTATTGTTGTTAGTTTTTCGAAGTTTGTTTGTTATCCAATACTTCAATAATTTCATGAACTTCTTGGTTATAAACTCGATATCGTCATCAATAGCATCATCATCTGGTTCATCTGTGTCGATCATAGCATTGAGTGCTAGTGATTTCTTATCATTTGCCTGAGACTCTTTTCTCATCTGCAACTTTACTTCATAGGACATTAGGTTACCAATTAAATCTTCTATTTTCATAATACTAATATCATTGGCTTCTTCGATTGTCAGAGTCTTCTGATACCATTCACTAGGAAGTGAATTCAAGATCTTTCTGACTTGATCTTCTTCAGCAATTTTCTTTCCTACTGATATTAAGGCATGTACTAAATCTTGAAATCTAGAATACATATCAGAAATAGACTCATTTGGTTTCATTTGAAAGAGTTGAAACTGGTTAATTAGCATAGATATCTTTGTTTGTTTTACTTTACCGGTGCCTTCATGTGTGACATGCAGTGTTCTCCAAATTTCATATGCAGAATTACAAATAGACACTCGATTAAATTCATTTCTATCTAAGGAGCAAAATAAAATGTTCATGGCCTCAGAGTTATTAAGTGCATGTGTCTTTTGGTCTAGTGTCCATTTTGAATATTCAGTTTGAGGCTCTATGTATTCTATTTGGGTAATGTTCCAAATATTCAAACCATTAGACTGCAAATAACATTTCATCCGACAAGCCCAATATGCATAACTACTGCCATCAAATAAAGGGGGTCTAGTGGTAGATTGCCCTTCTACAAAAGGGTTGAAAAATGTGTTACTAGTGTCATTAGCCATTTATACTTTTCAAAAACCAAGTTATGAATTTTTGAAAACCAATGCTCTGATACCAAATGTTGGAAACTAAAGTGGCTACAACACAATGTTGGATCTTAAAGCTAGTCAAAAACTAGAAGTGGTGAAATGTGTATTAACTACTTATTTATGAATATAAAACTGTATTTACTCAAATTGCAAATAGAAAGAAGTAATCATAGAATAAGTAAGTAATAAAGTAAAATGCAGTAATGTAAATAACACTTGAATTTTTATACTGGTTCGGATTAACCAATCCTACATCCGGTCCTGCACTCTATCATGTAGAATTCCACTATAATCACATGCTTTCCACAGGTAGCAAGAATACCATTACAATCTTGGTTTCACGGGCTACAAGACACACCCTCTTGATTTTATAGGCTACAAGAACACATTCTCCTTATCACCAACAACAAACTATGGCAAGTAGTCGTATCTTCAATACAGATTCTTGCAGATTCAGTACAATGATCCTATAGACCTCCAATAGCAATATGTCTTTGAATTTTTTGAGGAATAGGATGAAATCAGAGAGTGATGTGAATTGAAGTACAACTCTATGATATTGTGTGGTTTGCAAATCAATGAAGAATTGGAGTGAAACAGTATCGATTTGCAAGGAGATCGAAAGAGTATGCAATGGATTTCTTTTGCAAATGTTTGGAGAAGGAGTAAGAGAAAATAAGAATTCTTGATGTTAAAATTCATTTCTAGAGGCCTTTATATAGTGGTTGAAGAGACGTGTCTTTTGGTTAAGAGGTGGAGGGAAATGTCCCTTCATTTAAAATTTGAAATTCTAAAAACAGCTACCTTGTCGACAACCCCCTACCCCCCTTGTTGACAAGGGTGTGTTGCAAAATGAACAACAACATTAACAAGTGTTGCAAATTTTTAGCATTTCAAATTACCTTATATTTGTGGATTTTTGTGATTCGGTTGAGGTCAACGGTTGATGATCTTCAAATATAATTGCCATGATATCTTTAACAAGATATTCCAAGGTTCAACCAACTCCTCATCACTTCAAACACCTTTATCCTTCAGCATTCTTCTCTGATTCGGTTTTGTTCTTCAATTGCTCTGATTGACCTTCTCCTATATTTCATTTGCTTCCACTGTATTCTTTTTTATCTATGTAAATGTCTCCATAACATATCTGATATAACTGCACAACTCGAAGATACGTTAGTAGTAATATTTATGTGGTTGTTGTCATCAAAATCAATGCCTAGGGTATTAATAGTGGCGACCTAGCGGCTCCAATAAATCTAGGCTGCAACAACCGAGATTTAATATATTTTGATATAACGGTTTTAGCTGATTCTAATGCCTATAAATTTTGGCCTAACCCTCCCTTCTTTTGTCATATTTTTATGAAGGCAGTAGTGAAGCTCTGCCATTTCATCTTCTCCGCTTTCTTTCTAAATTATAGAAGATAAGATATTTGTAACTATGTTCATACTAATCGGAGAAGAGTAGAAATCTAATAAAAAGGAGAAGAGAAGAGAATCAACCATATGCGAATTTGAGGTAATTTATATGTTTATATATAGTGTATCTATTTTGTAACGACCCGTAAAATTTCGATAATTAAAAATGTAAATTTAATAATATTTCTTGGTTTAATGTTGGAAGAGAAAAAATTGTAATTTATGTATGGTAATAATAACTAGAATGAAATGCAACAAATTTTATCTAAGTTAATTATTTATGAATTGAATGAAATCCCAAATAAATTGAAATAATATGAAGTCAACGGTAATGGAATGAATTTGTATTGTATAGGTAATTGTGACACTTGTTTGTAAATAATAAACTTATAAGTAATTAAAAGTTAACGGTGATAATTATTTAAGTTACCTATTCATTTAGTTAGTCGAATTGAATTTGTGAACCAATTGCAATTGAAATGAAAGTTCATATATTAGTTGAGTGCATTATCTTTAACTGTTGTTAAATAATAGTGTGGAATTCATTTGATGTAATATAGTAAATCGACTGATAATGAAATTTTTATTTAAAAATCCAATATTGAAATCCATCAAATATTGAACAATTAAATTGTTTAAATTTAATATTTGGAATTTATTGAATAATTGAATAACGGGAATTGAATAACTGTTTTAATGAAAATGGTTGTTCTATAATTTGAATTTGTTAAATTTTATAAGTTCGTTTTGAATATTTCAAAAGATAGTGATTTAAGAATAATCAAATTTAACTAAATTTAATATTACAAATGTTTGAATAATTAAATTCCGAATTTGATATGATTAATTTGATATTGAAATTTAATATATGAAAATAGAGTGAATAATTGAAATTTGATTTAATATGATTCAAATTGGTTTCCAAAGTGAATGCAAGTTATATCAGGATTATAATAGAGTTAATAAGATTTTAAAATTGGAATTTACTGGATAATTGAATAACGGGTTTAATATGATTAAAAATGATTTTTAAAATTTTATTTTATCATATTAAAGTTAGAATGAGGTTGTAGAACTTTTAAAATCGAATTAAAAGTAAATTTGTGAAAATTGAATATTTTAATATTTAATTGATGAGCTAAAATAGCCATTTTTCAAACAGTCTCGGATTTTGACGAAACTAGTTTCATCGGATCCGTAACGTGATATTATTGTAAGATTTCAAATTTCGTGTCAATCGGATTTACTGTTTGTCCAGGGCAAGCCTAAACGCCTAGAAAATCGTTTAATCGATTTAATTTAAAATCGATCGTTTATTGCCGTAACTCGCACAGATGATCGAATTAGCTTCCGAAACCTATTCCGTTGTGTCTGGAACGTGGGATAAACCATAGGAACGTCAGTCACCGCGTGAGATTTGGAGTTTGGAAATTTCGGATGAATAGTGTTTTCGTTGGAATTCTATAAAAGGAACCCTTCACCGTTCATTTGCAAACCCTAATCTCCAATGCCCTAGCCGCCACTTCAATATTCAAAGGCCAGAATTGCTCGATTTTCTTCCTTAATTTCCTTCCAATCCACACGTTAATTCCATAAATCTCCAACTACAAACTTGTAGAGATCGTTGAGTACTACGATCTCAACGGTTATGATCGATTTTAGAAGCACGGATCGACGACAATTTGTATTCAAAGTCGTACGTTTGGTGTGCGTTTTCCAAGGAAGATATAGGGCCGAGTTGCATAGGATGGTGGCCGATAGTGCCTTTCCGTGAGGGCTACAAGGTGATGGCCTTTGATCGTCTTCAGATGCGGTGTGGTGATCGTGAAAATAGGAGGTTGGAGGCGGCCTTGGTGGGTTCTTTCGCGTAAGAAACTGGAGAGGGAGGAAGAAGTTGCGTGCGGCCCAGATTCCTCAGGCAAGAAACGAACGGCTGTGATGGAGGTTAGGCGAATAAATAAAAGAAATGTAAATTAAATTGTAATTTAAATCATGTGATGTTTAAAACGTTGTATCTTTGTCATACGAGATCGAAAAATTGCAAAACAAGTTGCGTTGGAATCGTATGGACGAGCACCACGCTATGGAATTGGATTGGAGTCATTTTGAGCTAGTGAAAATTTTGGGTAAAATTAAACGCTCGTTTAATTTTATTCGAAATAAAACGCTGGAACTACGTTGAAATCAAGGCGAGTTTTTATAACGCTCACAACGTACTGAATATCTTTATGCTAGTTAAATTTGACATTATGAAGTGTTATGAATTTTATTTGTCATTGTTTGATAAAATTTAATTTTCATTTGAATTCACCGTTGAAAAATTAAATTGACAGTTAAATTGAAATTAAAATTGAATTGCGATTAAATTAGCTGACATTGATAACTATGAAATTGCCATGAATTGTATTGTCTATTGGATGATGTATTTTGATGGATGTTATTGGTTGATATTTAAATGTTTGGATGTTTATTTGCTTATATATATCCTGTTATGTATACATAAGAAACTGTGATTTTATTTAAGTGATATATATTCATCCCTGACATTTAATTGAAATAAATAATTACTTGGCCATAGGATAGAAAATTATATACGGACACCGAATTGGCTAAATTAATAATTTTTAAAATCGTTGATTTAAAATTTATTTAAATGTTTTGATTTAAAAGTTATAAATAGAAATCAATTTATAGAAAACGAATTTATCGAAAATTGAGTTTGGAATGTTGAAATAAATTTTGGTTAAAAGAAATTGTTAAATAATTAAAGTGGAGACTTGGAATTTAAAATCGGGATATGATTGAATTTCAAAAATTGATTTGTTTAAAGATTGAACCTTAATTCGAGCTTTGAAGATTACTAAGTAAAAGTGATATAAAAATGATATTTTGAAATTGAGCTTGAAATTGAATCATATTTGTAACTGGGTTTTAAACTTGAATATTGATGGATAATTTTGTTAAGTGTTATAAATGGATATTTTTTTAAAAATCATGCTCCAAATCGATATAAATTGAAATTGAATTAATTGAAAGTGAATATAAAATTGAATAAATTTAAAGTCAAAGTTGACGTTGATTGAATCGAAGTCGAAATTGAATCGGTAGAATGGAAATTGATTTGAATTGGGAAGTTATAATTGAAATGGATTGGTTTTGAAGCTGTTTTATTTTGTTTTCCAAATTACTCTGTTATATAAACCATTTTTGAATACTTAAACTATTTTAATCTATTTTAAATCTACTTAACCTAATTTAAATTATTTTAAACTAATTTATCTATTTCAAATCCATTTTAAGATTTTAAGTATTTTTAACTATTTTACTTATTTAAAACTACTTTTAAACTACTTAAAACTATTTTCTAAAATTCTAAGCTGGTCAATAAGGTAAAATGTTTATATTTAAATCTTGAATTTAAATACGAATTGGGTTAAATGAAGTTGCAACCTAAATTGAAATTCGAAATGATTTTGAAATCGAAATGAGATATTGATGCGAAAAATGATTTTTGAAACGAAATTTTACATTTGAATAGATACGATGATATTTGAAATGGATTTGATTTTTGAAGCGAATATGGTATTTTGATTTTAATTATGAATCGATTTTAAATGTAAAAGAGCCAACAGTGTAATAATACATAGTTATTAAAGAGACCGAGATCGGATATGGACATACTCTCTGTCGATACCGAAAACCACTTTAATAACTATTATATGCGGAGTGTTGATCCAGAATGAAGTGGATGGTTTGGTGAACGCGTTGATTGATGAAAGAGAACGATATTGGATGACCCCTGACATGACTAAAACAAGAGCCGCGTCGGGCCATTGAGGTTCGCCATTTCTTGCGGACATGCTTCTTCGATACCATATCTATTACATTTGTGATTCGATTTGGGTGCACCCCTTGATTTGGGAGTGTTGTTTCGCGGTGTTGGGGTAGCTGCTGGCTATGCTCAACATCAGTCCAGATCACGCAACTACTAGTATCCTAGTTGGTATCGCCTCATGTACCTTGTCATACTGATTATCCTATTCGCGACCACTACGTTATGTTTTGTGTTATACCTATGGGGTACCCTCTGATAACCACCAGTTTATGGTGGGGCTTACGGTGCTGTATAGACTATGGCATTATAAAAATGTGTTAAGGGGGATTATGGTAACGCCTTAACGCTATTTTGATACTTTATATTACTGATAGGCATTATCTACTTAGCGTATTGTACTACATAGTAGATAGTTTAATGGATCCTTAAGAGATGGAAAATCCCATAACATCTCTTAAATTATTGCACGTACGTTGACACTGGATATGAGATGTCAAACCCCGTAAACATCTCTGATGCCGTTACACTCATATTTATTTACGATTGATTTAACTTTCATAAGGATATTTTAGTCCTTACTCGAGTGTTTTGTCTTTTCATTACGCTTGGGTCAAACCTGAGTTTTTCAGCTTATTGAAGATCTATTCTGGAGGATGAAGACGAAGATTTGGTATACTATTGTTATTATTATCTTTGCATCATGCTGTCTGCTGCATTATTTTATTTGTTCTGTTGTATATGTATAACTCTGATAAATGTTGTATAAATAATTGTCAAAGTATAGTAAACAGCTTCATGAACTGTTTATTTGACTATTATATTTTATCATTCCGCTGCGAGATTCTGTGTTGTTTCATTTCCTTTATTTCTCTTTCTTTTCTTTTCTTATTTACCCCAATAACCATCTGCCCTTTTGAATGGTTTAGAATCGGCATGTGTATTTGATCGTTGTTTTAAACTATCCAAAAGGCGGGTCGTTACATATTTGTTCTTCCAATTCCAAATCTCTTCTTAGATATGTAATTCTAATGTATGTATATACCCTTTTTATACATATCTCTTGGATTAAAAGGATTTATAGATTAATCAAAGGTTCTACTTCAGATCTGGAGATTTGGATCGCTTTTAAAAGGTGAATGAGAACTTTTATAAATTTTTATAATATGAAAATTATCCCATTGGGGTTTATTTGATTTTTATGCCTAATTAGATAATTATATATGAGTTATAGGCAACAAATTGAATACGATCCGAATATAACAAATATCGCCTACATATTCTTGTTATGAATTAATTTAGCATTATGCATAACCTTATCCGGAAATCAATCCCAAAAGTACGAATTTAGAATATTAATTTGAATGAAATTTATTCCAGATCTGAAATAGGTTGTTTAATAATGTTATACATTTTTAATACTACCCTAATCCTGTTAGAATATAAACACCTCTATATTTGGAATTGTTGGAATTTAGACCCCTTTAATATTTGTAAATTAGTTTGATTTCTTAAATTGTTTTGGACTAATTTATGCAATATAGTGGATAATTTTAGATATGATTTCAACAATTTAACACGTAAAAGTATAGTCTAGTAAAGGTATATAACCAGAACACATTTAATGAAAGTAAATATTTGTACGTAATTACCGCGCTTATATTAGTTAAATAAAAAGCTAATAACGACGTTTGCTCATAATATTCGCTCAAGGATAATTAACTAATGAGAAAAGAATTTAAAAAGTTGTAACTCTTATAAACGGTAATAAATATGGGAGTTGCAATAATTTGATTGGATAAATGGGTTAATGAGATTGATAAATAGAGAAGTTGAATTGATAAAAACGGAATAGGTAAAAAAGGTTACTATTTGAAGTTAGTAATCATATAAAAATATATTAGGAAATGTCCGTTTGGATTTTATGGACAAATTGACATTTACGAGCAATTAA
This sequence comes from Allium cepa, assembly GCA_030765085.1. NCBI lineage: Eukaryota > Viridiplantae > Streptophyta > Magnoliopsida > Asparagales > Amaryllidaceae > Allium > Allium cepa. Next base: position 217,487,549 of record CM060930.1, read on the forward strand.
ATGGAGATTTATAGGTAGATAAATATTTTAGGTAAATCTTATTTCCTTATATAAAAAGGGAATTAGTAAGCTAAACCAATGTCCACCTAAGCCAATATAAATAAAGACTTAGGATGGTTAATTAGACTTAATAGGTTTGTGATGCGAGGTCGGTAGAATCACTCGATGGAAGATTGCCCTTCATTTTGAGGCTACCAATAGTAAGGTTTACTTACTGCTGATATGAGATATCACTAATCCAACAACTAATGACGACGTGAGAGATTGAGCTTGGTTTCTTAATTAGAATGTATTAAATGGTCCAAATTTGGAATTAGGAGCAGTGAGGAATCTCTCCATAGGGGTTTGCTTCTGGTTTGAGGTCTTAAGTGGCTAAAGGGTCCGTCTCACTCCTAAATGGAAGTATTAAACAACCTAGTGAGATTCCAAAGGGTTTACTTCAGTGTTGAGGTCTTAAGTGGCTGAAGGGTTCGCCTCCCTATCGAAAACAGTAACCTAATGAGATGCCATATTTATAATTAAAGATTGAGAGTGGATATCTCAGAAATGGTTCGCTTCAGGTTTAGACTGACTAAAAAGTCCTCCTCTTTCCTATAGAAGAAGTATTACATGGCCCAGTGAGATTTCCAAGCAACGATAGCTAGATAGTACCATTGACGAGCACGCTTCTGGAAGTAGGTCTTAAATGATGGGGCCTGCCTGTTTTTCACTGTGAAGTATTAAGTGGCTTGGGTACAGTCTTTTACATTGCTAAAGTCAAAATAATAACGATACCATTTAGGAAGCACGCCTTAGGGATAGGTCTGAAATGATAGGGTCTGCCTTAGTTAAGGCTTTGAATGGCCAGAGTCTGCCTATTTTCTAAAAAAAGGTATTAAGTGGCTTGGGTACTATTTATTACATGACTATGATTTTATCGGTGATAGATGCAGTAATAGTTGGATATTAAATGTCAGAAGCCTTAAATAGTGGTTTGAGTTCTTATAGCTAGGACCCATTGACCATTCACATCATTGTTAGGAAACCACCTTGGGAATATGTCATAAATGATGGGGTCTACCTCAATTTAGGTCGTAAATGACATAGGCTGCCTATTTCTCTTTTAGAAGCATTGCAGAAGCCTGCTTCATATTTAGAAGTGTTAAGTGGCTAATGGGTTTGGAAGTATTGGATGGTTGATATGGCTTTACTAATATTTCATACCTTGGGAGGGGGTATGTATGTAAACATGTGTGCAATGCAATGTTAGATTAGAATTGCTTACCTTAATGGACATAATAATTAAATGAAAACCTATTAGTATAAGTTGATGTTAAGGACGGTTTATATTTTTCCAGTTATCGGAATGTTGTTCCGACCCGCTCCTCATTACAACCCATAGGACTTATTTAGGTGAATAAGTCACTGGAGCTAGATGTGCTTTATTGTTAGGGAGTCTTTTTTCTCTCAAGCTCAATGTTGATGTGACAATTTGATATCCAAGGAATACCCTTAGTTCTAAGGTAGTAGTCATAGTCAGTAGTTATTTTATCTAGTTTCCGCTGTGAGTTTAGATTTATATCAATCTTTGATAATGCTCCTGCTTATTTGCAGGTATCAAATCCAACGACCATGCTTTGATGGACTTGGATTTCGGTTGTTGAAATTTTGGCCCATTAAGGTATGGCTTGTTACATTTGGTATCAGAGCACTAGGTTAGTAGATCAGAGGGATTAGGGAAAATTGAGAGAATGCATTCATACTTTCCTATCTAGTAATATTATAATTTTACGCTCGATTCTAAGAGTTTCGACTATAAAAGTAGTTGTAATTCGACCCCAAAGGAATGGAAAAGAAACAATTAGTTGGAAATATCTTAGAGCTAAAATTTTCATGCTGACTTCGAAGTACCCCACGGAGTGCTGGCGATGCATAAAGCGTTGTTGATGAAGAGCATGAGTACCATATATGCCTGAATCCTGGAGACTAGGGGTGTTCGACTGGAAAGTTGAGATTTTAGCAACCTTGTGTTAGGACTTTTAGTTCCAATCAGAGACACATAATTATCCCAAATGGGTGGAGAATTAGATTTGTATGTCATAATTGTCCAGAAGCAAGTCTTTGCTGGGGTGCATTCATTTATCACCTCTTAGGTGGAAAACTGGATTTTTATTTGAGTAGTTAATGTCAATTCCTTAGTCTAAAACCCATGAGAGAATTTTTATATATTATATTTTGGAAATGCCTTCGATTTTTGAAAAAAGGGTTTTCAAAGGATTTCTTTTGCCAAAATTTTATTTTAGGAATTTTGTTTTATGAAAGCTTTGAAATTTTATTTTTCAAAGAGACACGTATACCACTAAGTTGGTCGAGTTAAGAGCTTTTAAGTTTACAAAAGATTAATTCTTTAAATCCTTAAATATTTATATGTATATATATTAGTAAAGGATTAATATTGATTTTTGGCAAGAAAATAGTTTTCCAATTTGGGAAGTTTTGTGTTTTAAAAAGGTATTTGGAAACCCTGAAATATTTAAACATATAAGTTGGCTTTTAAGGGATGTTTTGGTGTGAAGTGGTTTTTGTTAGAGCACATATTTAGCTCAGCAATATTTCGGTTTATAACATTGAGGGTATTCATATTTTCTCTCTTTAAGGTACGGATGAAATAGGAATGACATGGGGTATGTATTTAAAGTGTTTTAAAACCCACCAGCTATTGGAAGAAATATTTTCCTACAAAGTAGGCATGAAATAGCAGTTGGAATATTTTTACTTTTGGAAGTGTTGTTGGTTACAACAGTTTTGTTGAGGCTATTGCAATCTTGCTAAGGAAAGTTCTACACGGTAAGGTGGATATTGTCATGTGTAAGGTAAAAAATTTCTGATTAGGCTAAGCTGAAGATGGTATGCGGAACGTTCATTGGAATATTTATTAATTTAACCGACCCTATTGGATCCAGGTCAGGCCACGTCCAAATATACGCTAGCGGTTGACAAAGCGGTCGATCAGTTAACCTAATAGTGGTCAACCGCTAGGTGAATTCTGGTCGAACCTGAACCTAGAATGCGACTATAAGCCATGCCCAAATGTTCAGCTACCGCACCCTCTCACTCTCTTCTTCATCCTCGATTTTTTAGCCTAACCCAATTTCACCTCCCCCTTTCTCTGCTTAACTAAAGCCTCTCTCCTCCATTCCTCCACCAATCGATGCCAAAGCCTCTCTCCTCCATTCCTCCACCAATCGATGCCAAAATCCTTATGCGTCAGATCTTTCCCCACCTCTACTTCAGATCTAAACCATTTTCTCCTTTTTCCAACCGCCTCTTGGCCTATGGCACAGCTATGTACCGACGACTCTTCCACTCATTATCCCGGCCTCACTCCACAAGAAGCCACTTGGCTTGACTAGAACGAGGGGAAGATCGCCACCTATCTTAGAACGACGTACTTTGGTTTCCTTCATGGATGACCAGTGAAGTTCAGAGACTTTGCTGCTCTCAGGCTTGAAGAGCTTTTCATCGCGGCAGGACTTGCACCGATCCTCTACTTTAGGACTTATGAGCGAGAATATTACCCATGCTGCGTCCGTCTTTTCGACGCATAAATGGCTCGGAATTTTGATGAAGGCAACAACTACATTGAGTCCGAGGTAAAGGGAGCTCAAACTGAGATATAATATGCACAGATGAGACTTATTGTTTTTGGATACGCGAACTGCTACTATATACATATACATATATATATGTATATGTGTATATATATATATGCACGGTAGAGAAATAATATAATATAGGAATCTCATAAAGGCACTTTACTAACAATAAATACAATGTAAGACTAGAAGTTTAGAATAGTTGGAAATTTTAGGGAAGTACATGACAAAATTGTTTAGATAGCATGTGCCATTACTCATGTACCTTAAAAGCTAATTTTTTTGAATAATAGATGCGTTGACATTTTTAAATACAATCTCAATTTCCTGGATAGTTTATAGTTGTAGAATTTTGGAATTTGTTCATGCATTTGGCGCATAACCGACTTCCGACTACGCTAAAAGTATGGCTTGATTTATCAAAAATTTTGAGAAGGAAAATATTTTGATTATTTTCCCCTGATTTGAAAAGTTCGCTTTTGAACAAAAAAAGAGTAAGAAAAAGTTTTTCTTTTTAGTTATTTTTGAATCTTAAATTATATATAAAGTTTTTCTAAAAATTTTATTTTCAAAGGAAAGCATGCGTCTAAACATTTTGGGATTTTATTTTCTAAATGACATAAAAATTTGAAAAGTAAGAAAGATTTTTGTGACAACTTTGATTTTGAAGGCCACATGTTAGGCGTAGGGAAGGCAATTGGAGTTAGAATTTACGAACTTAGCGGCGCCCAAGGGTCGACGATGTGATAAATGCAAGCGATAATAAGGAAAAAGTTGTTTTGGTCCTGGAATTTCTATTTCCATACCTTGTCAATGACGTGCACAAGTTAATTTTTAGACTTAATTCCATTTTAGAGCTTGAAAATATACCTCCTTATGCATTTTGTGTATGGAAATCTGAGGCAGCGAAGAAACTTCCACTGTACCGGGAATGAGAAAATTATTGTGTAGTAAGAATATTAAATTCTCCGCCCAAATTCCTTTTTCTCCATAGGAGTAACGTTTAGGAAGTGATGTGTTAGATTATTGGATGATAGGAATTGGATGCAAAATTGGTTGCTTATTGTGTAGTAAGAATGTTAAATTCTCCGCCCAAATTCCTTTTTCTCCATAGGAGTAACGTTTAGGAAGTGATGTATTAGATTATTAGATGATAGGAATTGGATGCAAAATTGGTTGCTTAATACTTCTATTTGTAACTGTATGAGGGTTTGGTTGAAAAGATTTTTCAAAAAGTTGCATACATGTACAACTGCCAATATATATATATATGCATACATACATACATACATACATACATATATATATATATAGTTGTTCGCACCATGTTTTCAAAAGAAATGCATTCATATAGGAGGATCTAATTTAAAATCATTCTGCATACATATTTTTAATGTGGTGATAAAATAATACACTATGTACTTATGCACATTTGGTTGCAAAATTTATTGTACACTCACTAGTTGTGTAGTTTAGGATAATTAGGAGCCAAAACCTTTACTTAGTCATTAGTGAAATTTTAGGGACAAAATTCTTTTAGGAGGGAAAGAATATAACACCCCGTAATTTAGCGTTAGTTATTTAATTAATTAGGCTCCGAAACTGGAATTTGTATAAACGATGGAATTTGACCATGAAACTTTCACATTGCATTCATGGAAAAATTATGAGCAACTTTAATATTTGAAGTTTTACGGTCGGAGTCCAAACGACGAAATTACAGATGAAAAACGAATTTGAAACGAAAATAATTAAATAAGAAAAATTAATGTTATTAATATTAGTTACCCAGGGCTACAGGCTGACCCATCATTGGGGACGGTCAACCTCCAGTGGTCGGCCGGTCCCCCAAGGGTGGTCGAACGGTAACGACCTGGCGGCTCCAGTAAACCTAGGTCACAATGGATCGGATTTAATATTTTTCGATCTAACAGTTTTGGTTGACTCTAGCGCCTATAAATTCTGGCCTAACCCTCCCTTCTCTTCTCACATTTTTATGAAGGTGGTAGCGAAGTTCTGCCATTTCTTCTTCTCCACTTTCTTTATGAAGGTGGTAGCGAAGATCGCTTTTAATAGGCAAGTAGGAACTTTTATATATTGTTAAAATATGAAAATTATCCTATTGGAATTTATTTGATTATTATGCCTAATTGGATAATTATATATGAGTTGTAGGCAACAAACTAAATACTATCTGAATATATTAAATATTGCCTACGTATTCTTGTTTACGAAGTGATTTAGCATTGCATACAACCTAATTTGGAAATCAGTCCCAAAAGTACGAATTTAGAATATTAATTTGAATGAACTTTATTTCAGATCTGAAATAGGTTGTATGATAATGTTATAAATTTTAATTATTACCCTTGTCTTGTTATAATATAAACTTATCTATATTTGGAATTGTTGGAATTTAGATTCATTTAATATTAGTAAATTAGTTTGATTTCTTAAATTATTTTAGACTAATTTATGGTAATTATAGCGAATAACATTTCTAGATATGATTCCAACAATTTAACATGGAAAAGTATATTCTAGTAAAGGTATATAACTAGAACACATTCAATAAAAGTAAATAATTGTATGTAATTACCGCGCTTACAATTATTAAATAAAAAGATAATAACGACGCTTGCATGTGATATTCACATTTGGATAATTAACTAATGAAAAAAAATTAAAAGGTTGTAACTCTAATAAATGGTAATAAATATGGAAGTTGCAATAATTTTATAGATGGATTAATGAGACTGTAAATAAAGAAGTTGAATTGATAAAAATGGAATAGATATAAAAGGTTACTAATTTGAAATTAGTAATTATACGTAAATGTCTTAGGAAATGTCTGTTATGATTTTATGGAATAATTGACATTATGAGCAATTGAATAGCGATTATGGTAGATAAATATTTAAGCTAAATCTTATTTCCTTAAATAAAAAGGGAATTAATAAGCTAAGCCCAATGTTTACCTAAGCTAATATAAATAAAGACTTAGGATGGTTAATTGGACTTAATAGGATAGTGATGTGAGGTTAGCAGAGTCACTCGATGGAAGACTGCCCTTCACTTTGAGGCTACCAGTAGTCGAGTATACTTACTTCTGATGTGAGATATAACTAATCCAACGACCTATGATGATGTGAGAGATTGGGCTTACTTTCTTAATTGGAAAGTATTAAATAGTCAAAATTTGGAATTACAAGCGGTGAGGGATATCTCCATAGGGGTTTGCTTCTAGTTTAAGGTCTTAAGTGGCTGAAGGGTCCATCTCTCTCCTAAATGGAAGTATTAAGTAAACTAGTGAGATTCCAAATAAATAAAAAAGGAAGTGCCTAAAAACGGTTTACTTCAGTGTTGAGGTTTTAAGTGGCTGAACGGTTCGCCTCCCCACTGAAAGAAGTAACCTAATGGAATGCCATACTATTAAAGAGTGAGAGTGGATATCTCGGGAAGGGTTTGCTTTAGGTTTGGGGTCTTAAGTGAATATAAAGTCATCCTATTTCCTATAAAAGAAGTATTAAGTAGCATAATGATATTTCCCAACAATGACAGCTTGACAGTACCATTAAGGAGCACATTTCTAGAAGTAGGTCTTAAATGGCGGGGTCTACCTATTTTCCACTAGGAAGTATTATATGGCATGGGTACAGTCTCTTGCATTGCTAAAGCCAAAATAATAATAGTATCATTTAGGTAGCACGCCTTAAGGATAGGTCTTAAATGATGGGGTCTGTCTTAGTTAAGGTCTTAAATGACCAGAGCCTGCCTTTTTCTACTAAAAGGTATTAGGGCGCTTGGGTACTAATTATTATATGACTAAGATTTCATCGGCGATAGATGCGGTAATGGTTGGACATTAAATGTTAGAAGCCTTAAATAATGGTTAAAGGTCTTGTAGCTAGGATTCACTGACCATTGACAACATTGTTAGGAAACCACCTTGGGAATAGTTCTTAAATGACGAGGTTTACCTCAATTTTAGGTTGTAAATGATAGAGTCTGCCTATTTCTCTTTTAATAATATGGTAGAATCCCATTTCATATTTAGAATTATTAAGTGGCTAATGGATTTGGAAGCATTGGATGGTTGATATGACTTTATTAATATTTCATACCTTGGAAAGGGGTAAGCATGAATCGTGTGTGCAATGCAAAGTTAGATTAAAATTTCCAACCTTAATGGACATAATAATTAAATGGAAACCTATTGGTATAAGTTGTGTAATAGGCAATTTATAGTTTTCCAATCACCAGAATGTTGTTCTGACCCCTCCTTATTACAACCCACATACATATTTAGGGGAACAGGTTACTAGAGCTGGATGTGCTTTGTTGTTGGAGAGTCTTCTTTCTCTCATGCTCCTTGCTGATGTGACAATCTGCTTTCCAAGGAATACCCTTACTTCCAAGATAGTAGTCATAGTCAGTATTTTTATCCTACTATGATTTCCGCTGTGATTTTTGATTTCTATCAGTCTTTGATAATGCTTATGTTTATTTGCTGGTACCAAATCCAACGATCTATGCTTTGATGGACTTGGTTTCCGATTTTTGTCAAAATAGGCCCATTAAGTTATGGGTTGCTACACTAATTCTATGATTAGAGAGTCACAATATGTGGATACTCTTTGTTAAACATAAAATTCGCTCAAGTATAAAGGTGTGAAAGAAGGCTTCCAAAGGCATCGAAAGAAGGATTCCACAAGTGTTAAAAGAAGGCATACGAAAGCATCAAAAATAAACTTATCATAAGGGCTTCGCAAGTTGTAACATCTCGTATTTTGAGGCCCAAAGCTTGCCGCTACAGATGATGCAGTCATCTACAATATTAACTTCCAATGAAAAAACACGGTAATGTTAATGGTATTCATAATGTCAGAAATACAAGAATATGAAATAAAATCAACAAAGATTTCAAAACAGCTTTTCTAATTACATTTCAAATCAATATTTCATATTCAATTACGTAATCCCAAAACGATTCCCAGGTTCAAATAAATATAATTATTACAAAATACGCCAAGAGCGATATATAAAGATGCCTTGTTGGATGATCAGAGTACTGAATAGACATATCAGTCAATAAATACGTCACAGCGAAACAATTATGGATAGTGTAACAACCTAAAATTTGAGCAATAATAATTAATTAATGAATTAACTAAACAATAAAATGATTAATAGCTGCATCTGATGGTTCCTAGTGAGCCTATGACGTGATTGCACCAGATTTAGTCTTCAAATCCAACGGCCTGAGATCCCTAAGCTACACTATAAATAGAACACTAGGACTAGCTATTTTTCTCATTCAGATTTTCTCCCAATTAGGTTCATTGCCTGAGGCTGGAGCTCAAATAGAAAGAATTTCTAGGAAATAAATCATTTGGATAAATATTCTACGCCCAAGAAGTGGATCCAGGATGGCCTAGGACTAGAGCTAAGGAACATAGGTGAGTGTTTTGTAATTATTAGATATTTGTAAGCAATTTAAAATAATAGGATTCTAAATAGTTGTAGTTTTCTACAATTTTGAGATAGTTTTTATGTAATTTTATTTACAGTCAGTTTTTAAGTAAATTTTTGAAATTCTTTTCAGTCGATTTTTATTCAGCTATTTTAGTTATTCGTAGTTATTTATAGTTATTTACATATGTTTTAAGTTGGAATTTAGCATGTAAATGTTAGTTTCTTTTTATAGAGATTAAATCACTTTTAACATGAATAAAATATTAAAAATAGAAGAATTTGCTAATATCGATTAAAATAGAAAAACATTAAAATTACAGAAATCAAATGTAAAATGAGAAAAACTGAAATAAAATAAAGATGGACTGAAATGGGCAAATTTAAGATATTTGCAAGTATGATTGTAACAAGAGGTTATAACTATAAAGAGAATATAGAAGAATAATAGTTGCAAGAAAAATTATAACACATAGGTTATAATTAGAAAGAAAGAAATAACATAAGAGGCTTATTTTAAAACTTTGATCTTAGATTAAGTTAATAAGAACATATAGAGTATGGCTCATACCGGCAGCATTCCCTTTCATGCCTAGGACTGATGGTTTCACACGTAGGTGAGGCTGGGACACGCTTATGCTGATTTAGGTAAATAACTGGCCAATAAATAGAGGCTCAAATCTAGTGATTTGGGAAAGGGGTGCAAAGCTAGAAGATTTGTTTGTTAGGACAAGTACCGGCAACATTCGCTTTCAGGTCGAGGACTAATGATCTCATACGTAGGTGAGGCTGGGCACGCTTATGCTGATTAGGGTAAATAAAGGGTCAAATAGGGGGCGATATTTAGTCTGTACTGGCATGACTGAGCATGTGGCATTGATTAGGGTAAATAATTCGCTACTTCATCCTGAGCACTAAAGAGGTGTCTTTTGCTATGACCAACAGGATTGGTTCACAGTGGCACAACGGAGATAGGAAAGGCCGATCAATAGGTAGGATTAGGATTTCAGCCTAATCAAGTTTGCAGTTGAGATAGGACAGGATTTCAGCCTAATCACAATAGTTTAAGACAAGTGCAAACAATCAAACAATCGAAGCAAATAGTCAAACAGAATCGAAAACAGTATTTTATCTAAGTTTTATCTTTACTGTATTTTCCTTTCAAGCTATAACTATTGCTTAGTCTATTATCTTTGTCTTGCTTAGAAATGCTAATAATTGCTTTCACTAACCAGACTTATTGTTGGAGCCACTCCTCTATCTTTCCTTTCCCCTATAGGCCAGCAGAGTTGAGGATAGTTGATTCAGGTTGCTTGGAGATACATTATCGAAGTTTTCTCATTTCAGATGTATTCTTCTGCTTTTCATCATTTTCATTTGGCTTATGATGGATTGGCATTTGTGAGAGGGAATATTATTATTGTTACTTTTACACTGATTATGTAAGACTTAGATGTATTTTCATAAGACATGAAAGATTTTGAGTTTTTGAGACATGTTATGTTTTTATGACTTATTTTGAGATGAAGATTAATTTTGAATGATACGTTATTATTTAAATGTTTCTATTGTTTTTACTTATTTGTCTTGTGAATCTTAGTCCTTGTGATGCTTTAACTATACCTAAAACACACCACATCCTTGGGTGTGCCCGTTTTGGGAATACTAAGGGGTGCGGGGTGTTTCATTTGGTATCAGAGCTTAAGGTTACAGGATTCCTAAAAACTTGTTTTAAAAGTAAAATATTTTTATAGATAACGTATCCTCAACCTAAAAGTATTTTTCAGAAAGAAACTCTTAATATAGAAATAGTTTTCAAGTATAAAAGAGATTTTATAAAAATCCTCTCAAAGTCAAGTTCAACCTTCTTTGGATTCTTTCGAGCATAAATTTTATTTTCTTTGCATAATATGGCGGACGCCCCAAATCTTCTAGAGGGTGTCCAAGTCCATGGCTGGTTCCATAGATACCTTCAAGCTACGGCACCAGAGGTGTGAGGGCAAACTCCTAATGCAGCATCGGTGGGTGGAGATCCCATTAATCCACTTGCAGCAGCCAATTTTTCTAATCTATGCAAGGACTTCGCTAATCTAGGACGCAAGCTGTTTTCTTGCATTGAGGATTTCATAGAGGTATGAACTTGGTTGAGGAATATGGAACGGATATTTGGGCTATTAGGATTGGAGAATCGGCAGAGAGTTCAACTTGTATCTTGGCAGCTGAACGGAGAGGCTTCTTACTGGCGGGAGATTGTAGAGATAGAGGGTAGAAACATTGGATGGTTTGGATTTTAGAAAAGGTTTGAGAGAAAGTTCTTGTCGCAAGCCGAGGAAAGCATGCAGTTGGAGAAGTTCATTAGTTTGAAGCAGGGGAGGCTTTAGGTGAAAGAGTATATAAATCAGTTTAATGAGTTATCACGGTTCAAGATGGAGTTTGTTAGTACACCGCATAAGAAGGCCACCAAGATTGCTAAGGGTTTGAACTAGCCCCTACAAGGGTTGGCATTGACACATGTACCTATGGGAGCGACGTATGAATCACTTATGGAAATGGCTCTCATATCAGATGTTGCTAAGAAAGAAAAGGTTAAGGAGGTTACTAAATTAGGAAACTCTAAGAAGTAGTGGTGGAAGAATAGGAAGGATAAGGACAAGAAGAAAGGAGGAGGGCCTTATAAGGGACGAATCAAGAAGGGCGAGAAATGTCATAATTATGGATTGGTTAGGCATTTCACGAAGGACTGTAAGAAGGACACGATGAAGGGGAGGTGTTACAACTGTGGGAACCCTGGACACCATAGTAAAGCTTATCCTCAGAAGACAGGGCACAGAGCAGGCACACCTACGGTGCAAGTACAGGCTTTGGATGCAGCACCTTCTAGTAGTGGACCGAATCGAGGTAGGAAGTCTCTGTAGAAGGTTTGATCTCTATTTTAGATTTTCCTATTCGAACTCTTTTTGACTCCGGAGCATCGCATTCTTTTATTTCTAGTTCCTTGATTGATTGTTTGCACTTAGATATTTCCCTAGTTGTAGACCCTATAGTTGTTTCAAACCCCATAGGAGGTCGACACATTTATCCATGATTTGTAGGGGTTTGAAAATTTTTATACTAGGCGTAGAGTTTGATTGTGACCCCTATGCACTAGGATTTGTGGGATATGGGATGATTTTGGGGATGGACTAGTAATCCACTTATGGTGCGATATTGGACCGCGAGAGGAGAGTCGTTTGACTAGAGACAAGCAGCGGACGAACTCTCGAGGTTTCTTACGACATATAGGGGTTAGTCGTGTTGAGCTTTCTTTATTCCCTTGATTCATCACTAGGAGAGTTAAATTTAGTTCCAGTTGTTAGAGATTTCTCAAACGTTTTTGAGGAGGTTATGGGGCTACCCCCAAAGAGGAGGTCGACTTTATGATCATCTGAATGATAATGCTAAGCCTATGGCATTTCCAGTGAGACATATGGCTCCTAGGGAGAGGAAGGAGTTAAATAAGCAGATTGGTGGGCTACTAGAGAAATGCTTCATCAGATGGAACATATCTGAGTGGAGGGCGCCAGTCGTCTCCGCAACAAAGGCAGATGGTTCCTTACGACTTTGCTTAGACTATAAAGAGTTGAATAAGCTCACTAAGAAGAACCGTTACCCACTTCCTAGGATAGATGATCTTTTCGATCAGTTAGGTGGCTCTTTAGTATTTTCTCAGCTTGACTTAGCCAATGGATTTCATCAGCTTAGGTTCGCTGACGATAGCATCAATAAGACAACATTTAGGACACCTAATGGATTCTTTGAGTTGTTGTTTATGTTTTTTGGGCTAACCAATGTCCCAGCCTATTTTGTAGATCTGATGAGCCATGTTTTTTGAGATGTCCTAAATAAGTTCGTTGTAGTGTTTGTGGACGACATTCTGGTATTTTCCAAGAGTATGGAAGAGCATGTTAGTCATCTTAAGGAGGTTCTTCGCACACTTCATTTTCATCAGTTGAAAGAAAAATTCTCGAAGTGTCACTTTTGGCGTGAGGAGGTGTGTTTCATGGGGCATGTAGTCTGAAGAGAGGGTTTAGCTGTTGATCCCGCTAAGATAGTAGCAGTACAGGATTAGAAGGCCCCCAAGAACGCTATCGAAGTTAGATGCTTCCTAGGTTTAGCTGGTTATTACAGGAAGTTTATCGAAGATTTTGCTAAGATTTCAGCACCGTTTACTCGCCTCACTAAGAAGAATGCGACATTCGTATGGGACGTGGATTATGAGGATTCCTTCACGATGCTAAAGAGAGCCTTTACTATTGCACCAGTGTTAGTTTTACCCGACAGAGCTAAGCCATATACAGTATACACCGATGCATGTGGGACTAGCCTTGGAGCAGTATTGATGCATGAAGGAAGGGTTGTATGCTATGGGAGTAGACAGTTGAGAACTCTTGAGAAGAACTACCCCACCCATGATTTTGAGTTGGAGGCTGTTGTTTTTTCGCTCAATTCTTGGAGACATTACCTGCTAGGAGAGAGGTTCGAGCTTTTTACTGACCGTAAATCATTGAAGTGCATGTTCTCACAAAAGGATTTAAACTTGAGGAAGCAGCATTGGATGGAATTTCTGGTATTATATGACTTTGAGATAGCTTACACTCCTGGCAAGGGGAATGTGGCTGCGCATGCATTAAGTAGGAAGAGAGCAACCCTTAGTCCAATTTTCGTGGAGTGGAAAAGCCTAGAGTTTATTTCCACCTTTGATTTTAAACCCTCTATGGACATCACTCCTGGATTATTGACATCACTTGAGGTTAAGCCTAACCTCATAGATCAGATTGGCTTAAGGCAGTAAGAGGATTCAAAGCTTGTGGATATTCTAGATAGGATTAGCAGAAGAAAGGTCTCTAGTCATCTACAATGTTATTCCATCGATAGTAAAGGGTGGCTAAGGCAAGATGGAAGACTTTGTGAACCCCGCATTGGTGATTTGATGTGAGCGGTCCTAACAGAGGGACACCATTCTCGGATGACTATTCATCCGGGCGGTGATAAGATGTATAGGTACATGAAGAGTGTATTTTATTGGAGTGGCATGATGAAGGATGTAGCAGAATTTGTGGCTAAGTGTCTTGTGTGCCAAAGGGTTAAGGCAGAGCAGCAGAGGCCTAGCAGATTGCTTCAACCATTGGATGTACCCAAATAGAAGTGGGATAGTGTTCTGATGGACGTCATAGGTAGTTTACCCCAATTTAGGAAGGGGAATACTAGTATTTGGGTGATTGTAGATCGTTCAACTAAGAGCGTCCGCTTCATTCTAGTCAAGAGTAAGAGGACAGCACCGTATTTGGAATCCATATACATTCGTGATATAGTCCAACTTCATGGAGTTCCCTCTCGCATAGTGAGAGACAGAGACTCTATCTATGCTAGAGAGTTTTGGAGGAGCTTGTAAGAGGATTTAAGGACACAACTTAGATTGAGTACGGCCTATCACCCTCAAACGAATGGACAAATGGAGAGAGTAAATAGAGTTCTTGAGGATTTGTTGAGGATGTGCATTCTTGATTTTGGAGGAACTTGGGAGGAACACCTTCCTTTAGTGGAATTCACATATAATAATAGTTTTCAGGCTAGCATTGGGATGTCTCCATTTGAACCCCTTTATGGAAGACCATGTAAGTCGCCTTCGTGTTGGTTGGAGTCTACATAAAGATTGCTACTTGGTCCCGACATGGTTAGAAAGACTTCAGAAAAGATTGATTTGATTAGAAGAAGAATGATGATGGCCCAAGATAGACAGAAATCCTATGCAGATGAGTGAAGAAGGGATATTGAGTTTGAGGTAGGAGATCTGGTTTTCATCAAGGTGTCTCCGCTGAGAAAGGTAGTGAGGTTTGAATCAAGTGGGAAACTTGCTCCCAGATTTGTAGGACTATTCCCCATTATGGAAAGGGTAGGGAAGATGGCGTATCGGATAAAGCTACCAGAGAGGCTCGTCGGAGTTTATGGTGTTTTTCATGTTTTCAACTTGAGAAAGTTCAGTAGAGGCAGTGGAACCTAGCCTACTCAAGGAAGTTGAACTGGAGAGAGAAGCATCAGTTCATCGTATTTCTACCAAGATCATTGGACATGATATCAAGAAGCTTAGGAATAAGGAAGTCCCTTTGGTTAAGGTGCAGTAGGGAGATAATATTGAGGATGCTACATGGGAGGCTGAGGAGAAAATACGTACCTCTTATCCGCATCTCGTCAATAGTATGTCTTGAATTTCATATTTCCATCTTAAGTTTTGAATAGATTCTTTCCTTTAGTATCCTTTGGGAGGGTAGATCTTAAGATTTAACCTATGGAGGGTAGGACTGAATGTAAACATGTTACTAGAACATGTATGTATGATGAACGCTAGTGGTTGAAAGTGTTTGGTAGTGGATGCTAATGGACGCATGCACACACACTAGGCACTATTATCTCTTAGAGATCGACCTAACTAGGTCACTAAAGCATATGCATATGGATGTGTGCGCACTTGCATTTTTATTTTATTTCCATTGTTGCTATAATGAGTGATTAGCATATGATTGATGCATTTGGATGATGATTGTAGCACGCATGTAGAAATAATAGTTATCATTAGGAAATTTTCATTCATTTGGAAACATGGCACGGATATGATGACAAAAAAAGGAGGCCGAGTGAATCAGTAGACCGCATAATCTTTCTCGTTAATTAGGGACATTAACAATACATTATTGCATATATCACAAATTGCATTAGAAAGCTTAAAGACAATGGATGCAGTGGATGATGGTTGAATATGTGATTGTAGAATTTGGATGATAATATTTATTTCATTCTTCTGTCCCTAGAGATTTCGAGGACGAAATCCTTTAAGAATGAGAGAATGTAACAATCCAAAATTTGAGCTATAATAGTTAATTAACGAATTAATTAGACAATAAAATAAGTTTGTGAAATCGTCAGAATCGAGCTACGAAAATTGCACCACTACGTCCATGGTAATTTTCTGAGCAATTTCCGTATATAACTTGTAACAGACGCGGTTTTGTCGGGATCCGAAGGTCGACATTCTTACGTCCACTGTATCAAATGCCGCATAATCGAATGCCGAAAAACTGAATTGTTAGGGTTAAAAAAGAAGAGGTAGAAGAAAAAGATAGAAGAAGTAAGGAAACAGAACAGAAATAATATCAGAATCTCACATATCGCAGCGGAACAACATATAATAGATAAATGAATAATCTTTAAAACAAATAACTATATCAGTTATTACATTACATCAGATCATCATCAGAGTGTACAACAACAATATACAACACAACAAAACAATGGACAGTTATACAAGCACGTCCTTGCAAGTGAATTTACAGCGGAAAGATAATATCATATACAAGTAGTACGTCTCGCCATCCAGCTCGCCACTTGAGCTCCAAAGCACTTCTGAATCCAAAATGACCTGATAACCTGACTCTAGGCTGCCCGTGTGGAAAATTATGGGCACCCAGAGTTTAGGAAGAGAACAATAAACTCCATGTCAGTCATGGGACTGGTGTGAGAACTTAAAACAGTTATTTATCTTTTAAAACGACAACAACGATAGAAGTGGAAAATATGCGCAATGCTTTTGGAAAATTAAACTACCATAAGGCCTCCCCGCACACACACAATGCAAACGCAGAATTGGAGGAGATTTCTCCTTATGATAGTCAAAGATGCTTACTACGCAAAACAAATCATTTTTTTGATATTATTATTAGTGCATAGTGATGAAAGCATTTCGAAAATAGAATATAAATCTTAGCTAGCATAGGTACCATTATAGTATGCCTACTATAGCTACCATATTAAATGGCAGGTTCTACAACTAAAACCGTACAAGGCTCGTATTGTTTCTTTGGATTTCCAACAAATGGTCAGGCTAAGGAACTTCCTACCGCCATATGGGATCGCCTCTGGCGGGACGTCCCGAGAACTTAACCAGCTCTCTGCCAACACAAGGCCAGGTTACCTCTGTAACTAGGTAACTACTACACGAATATGCCACCCCTCGGTCCTTTGGGACCTTTGTCCGAGGGCCCTCGATCACCAAGCAACAACCACACAGAAAAATGAGATTGAAGCAACCACATAGGTTAAGCATCAGGGCTCCATACCTGACACCACCCTTTTCCAGAAGGAAATGACATACCCTAAAGGGAGCGACCCTCATGACCTTGCCGCATATTCCTGTTTCGACCATTTCCGAGGTGTGAGGTCTGACGAAGTCTCGTCCACAAAGCTATGCTTTTTCACAAAGCCACGCTTTGATCAACAAATGATCAATGAATAATCATCACACAGCAACACTCAGCATGCCACATTACCAAATTGGGAATATATCACTGATAACCTTCAACTACATAACCTCTGGGCTCGTACGTCTCAGAGAAGGGTGTTAAGCTAAGAGAATAAATCCTCTGCACCAACAGAAATGTATTTTAAAGAAATCTGCTTTATATCTGTAATGTCAGACATGTAACCATACAAGTTTGTTCCGGGTTCGAACAGAACCGAAGGCACTTCAAAAGAAGCCCTTGCAATCCGGGTATTCACAATCCCGATCAAATTTCCCATCACAAAGGAAATCTCCATACCGTAGCTAACGGTGCAGAGACAATCGTTAGGCCATCCTATCGTTTTCACAAATACCCGGTCTTCAACACCGGTCTTCAATGCTATCCATTACATCGTATCACAATTCGGAATGGGTAGTCCGAATAACGAACACAATAATTTAAAAATAAGTGTAGCATTCAATTTCAACCAATTCACAACAAATAGCCATTTAAGGGTCAATATTGATAGTCGGTTATTTAACTATCAGTCTGTATTCACAAGATAACCCGATTTCAAATAATTTTCCATATTATTTATTTCCAAAATATCTTTATAGGATATAATTTCCACACTTTCAACCATTTGAAAAACAAATTTCAAATCAATTTTCACCTTTACAACTTTTATTTCAAAATGGTTCATTTAAACCAATCAAATAAATCCTTACCGATTTATTAAATTTACGTTCCAAATCCGTAAATTTATTTCCACACTTCAAAATAAATCAATGTTTATTTTTGAAACAGATTTTCCTTATAAATTTCCATTGTGAATTTACATTTCCAAATATTCACTTTTTTATACGATTTTTCAAATCGATTTCAATTATTCACTTTCAATTTATCTTTAAAAGATACAATCTCAAAACATTCACTTCATATTGGAAACATTTCCATACTTCAAAATAAATCAATGTTTATTTTTAAAACAAATTTGCCTTATAAATTTCCATTGTGAATTTACATTTCCAAATATTCACTTTTTTATACGATTTTTCAAATCGATTTCAATTATTCACTTTCAATTTATCTTTAAAAGATATAATCTCAAAACATTCACTTCATATTGGAAACATTTCCATACTTATTCAATAATAAGTTATTCACAAATCTATTTATTTTCAACGTTTGGAAAATATTTAATATACTTAAATCCAAATCAAGTATATATTTTATTCTTTAAGGAAAACTTCTCTTAAACACATTTATTTGGGTCAAAACGAATGTTGCGTAAAACATCATTACGACAACCCAAAATCACTAGTATAGGGATTCGAAATTAAGATAGATATATAAACCCTAATACTATACAAAACTTTTCCTTTCAGAAATCATTTACTATAACAACAGTGTTATGGTCCACCATGTCCTTCTATTTCTCGAAAACATCTATTTCAACAATGAATGTTGAAATCTATGGTTTCGATACTTAAAACATTTTAAAACATTTTTAAATTGTTTAAAATTCTATTTAAAATATCACTTTCCCAAAATATTTCTTTAATATATTATTCACTGTTCAAAATCGTGAATATACTTCATTTACCATATTCAACATTCCTGCATATTTTATTTAAAGGATTATTCACTGTCCAAAATCGTGAATATATTTCTTAAATATGCTATAATAATTAAAATTATTAAAATAAGTCGATTTCGGATTTATAAAACAACGTTTATAAATTCCATTTATACTTTATAACAACTTTAACTTATAAAATCACTTTATTAACAAATTCTATCCATATCCCATTTACACGCCAAAATCCAATTTATAAGTTAATTACTTATAAATCTTTTATTTTACAAAATCTATTCATTTTATAACTTCACAATTTATAAATCTATAAATTTCATCCACTTATGACATCCATTTATACTTCATTTTAGCACTTATAAAAACTTGTTTTATAATTCTAATATTTTAATTTATAAATATCAATTTTATAAATATTTTATATAAATCATTTATAATAATTCAAAAATCCCAATTTAAACCATTTTATAAATAAATCAACTACTTATTTCAAAAATATCACATTTCGGTTATATTTCACAAAAATCATAATTTTTATAACATAAAAATTTCAACGTCTATTTATTTAAAATGAATCAACTACTAAATTAAATTTTATTATGGATTCTCAACTTAAATTTCCAGAAATCCAATTTTATTCACTTTCGGCATCTAACGATACCAAAATATATTCGGCTAAAATTTAGCCTTTAACGATTTCAATCACAAAGATAATCACGCAGATTATAAATAGATCAATAAATAGATCAACACACAATATTGAAATAAATTTAAATTTTTGAGGAATCCAGTTGGATCCCTCCAACCTGTTTCCCTGCATCCAAAGATATTAGCCCTATACCAATTCCGCTTCGAGATTGAATATCACGGTATATGTGTTTAATAAATAACATCCGCTTAATATACGGCGTATAGGGTCTATTTCAATACAACAGATAATAACTATCATCCAATCACACAATCAAGCAATTTTAAATCTAACTATTTAAAATTTAAATCGAAACTATTCGATTGAGTGAGAAGTTCTTACCTTGAGTTTCCGATAACAGTTGTAGCGTTTTATTTCAAATAAAATTAAACGTGCATTTAATTTTACCCGAAATTATCACTAGCTCCAAACGACTCCAAACCAGCTACATTGCGTAGTGCTCGACAAAACGATTGCAACGCAATTTGTTTCGTAATTTTCCGACCTCGTATGAACAAGTTACAGTGTTTTAAATATTATACAAATTAATTCCTATTTTTTTTTATAACGTTTGAATAATCTGGGCCGCATGTTTTTGCATAGGAGATCGCGGCCGCTTGCATGCATTTCTTCCCCAGGTCGAAATCGCGACCGAACCCAACATCGTGCAAAAAACCCTAATTGCCGCACCCCCCAAACGACGACCGGAAACCAATCAAAGACCATCGATGCGAAGCCCCTCACGTGCCACCCCCCGGCCTCGAACGGCGCTCAGCTCGGCCTCCCAATTTTTGACAAAACCGCGTCTGTTACATAACTTGTCAAAACCCGAGTCAATATGGAGAAGTTATGAGAGAAATAAGAAATCAAAATTTAGTAAACCAAAATGAGAAAAAAAATACAAAGGCATAGGTCGACCATGCTTACCCCTTAATTAAATCCCTCCTCCATTTCATTTTAACTCCTCTTTTAATTCATTAATTAAATGGCACGGTTACCCCTTAATTAAAATCAAATCTCAATCCCCTAATTAACACATTAGTTTATTTAATTTAAACAATCAGATATCCTAAATAATGTTACCAAAAATAGGGGGCGTTACAGAATTCTTTGTCGAGCTCTGCTTCTTTGGACTCATCATAGACAACAATCAATGTATATGTTCCATGTCATTGAAGTCAATCTCTTCGATGCTAAATCCAACAAACTCACCAAGCCACATATGCTTCATTTTGCTATCTAACAGGTTTAGTTTCTAAATGAGCTCTACCTTGAGTTTGGTCCTCTGTACCAAAGGTGCTTCCTCATCAACCATGGTGCCATTGGAAACACATCTGAACCTCTATGGAAAGAATCTGAAGATGACTTGGCTTGTATTTGGTATTCTGTATCTGTCCTCTCACTTTCATCAATGAGGAAGGCTCCACCTTTAACACAGTCTTCTCATCAAAAGTCACATGCCTGCTGATAATAATCTTCTTGCTAATAGGACACTGTAACCTATATCCCTTAACTCCTCTTCTTAACCTAGAAAAATACACATGCGAGCTCTAGGTTCCAACTTTCCTCTACTCTCATGCACATAAGCTGGACATACAAACACTCTAAGAAAGAATAGCTAACAGGCCCTCCTCTCCATACTTCTTCAAGCATCTTCAGATCTATGGAAATAGAAGGTGAGTGGTTGATAAGGAAAGCCGCCAAAGATAAAGCTTATACCAAAAATCTCTTCTTCAACTTAGTATTCAATCCGAGGCAACGAGTTCTCCTCAACAATGTCTGATTCATCCTCTCAGCAACTCCATTAGACTAAGGGTCGCTAGGTGTGGTGTAGTGCCTCTTAATGCCTTCGGACAACAAAGATCAATGAAATCCTATGGTACAAATTCATCCCCATTATCCAAACGAAGAACTTTCAACTCCTTCCCTAACTGATTCTCATATAGACACTTAACTAATAGTAAATGCAATGTAAACCTGGATGTTTAGAATAGTTGAAAATTTTAGGGAAGTACATGACAAAATTGTTTCAATAGCATGTGCCATTACTCACGTTACATAAAAGCTAAAAAAATTGAATAATAGACGTGTTGACATTTTAAATACATTCATAAATTCTTAGGTAGTTTTTAGTTGTAGAATTCTGGAATTTTGTTTACGCATTTGGCGCATAATTGACATCCAACTATGCTAAAAGTGTGGCTCGATTTATCAAAATTTTTGAGAAGGAAAATATTTTTTGAAAAAAAATTCCCTTGATTTGAAAAGTTCGCTATTGAACAAAAAAAGAGTAACAAAAAGTTTTTCGATTTAGTTATTTTTTACTCTTAAATTATTTTTATAAATTTTTTTCAAAATTTTATTTTCGAAGGAAAGTGTGCTTCCAAATATTTTGGGATTTTATTTTCTAATTGACAAAAAAATTTAAAAAGCAAGAAAGATTTTTGTGAAAATTTTGATTTTGAAGGCCACATGTTAGGTGTAGCAAAGGAAAATAGAGCTAGAATTTATGAATTTAATGGGGCCTATTATCCTCCTTTTGGCAAGGCCGTGATACCAAGAACTTAACAGGAAACCAAGGAAAGTCTGTCCAGAAGATCGGTTATACATAGGCTCGCTATGAATGTCGATGAATTTTTTCCAAGACTGGATCGAGCTACAATTGACAAGACATGACAAGCAAAGCTATGAAAGCCAATGTTTCAAATTTCGAGTCAATCTGAGTTCGTATGCTCAAGATATGATCGATACAATTCAAGGAAACCAACTCATTCGTATCCATCATTTCGTATCGTTCAGGCTGCAATCCATCACTTCGCATCGATTGATTTCATATCCATCACATACCTATCTATTTGTATCCATCGCCATGCAGCTGTCTTGTTCATATCCATCGAAGAAGGTCTACTTCATGTCCATCAACGAAAACGCGAGTGTCTAGTTCGGATTGATTAAGTTTCAACAAGCTTCGTATCGATCAACCATAAATCGACATGAAATCAACACTCCCCACCGATACAAAGTACAATGCAGTCGATCGATTCGAATAGAACAACGCAACCAATCGATACGAACAAGGCAACACAACTGATCGATATGAACAAGGCAGCTGCGACCGATCGATACGAACAGAACAATTAAGATCGATACGAACAAGGCGAAAACCTTGGAATGACTAGGTTAATTTGGCATCGAAAGTGGACCGATCCAAGTATTCAGTGCCACGTCAACATGCAGATACGTGCTCTGATGATACGAACAAAGCGATACGAAAGGATCGATATGAACCAAACAGCCTACCGAAAACTCGAATTTGCATCAATCATAACTCACAACTTACAAGTCCAAATGCCACCATATTTTCACAGGAGCTTACGTACGGCCTATGGAATGTTAATGCCAAATTTCGAATCGATTGGATCAAATCTTGATCGATAAGAAATTCGTTGTATCGATCACGAATCGAGTCAAAATCACGTGGGATCGATCGCGTGGACCTACTCATGTGCCAAAAGAGGTCTCCCGAGATCTGAGCGAGATATTTGCATCCTACGCCTATAGATAGCACCTCAGAGCCTATATAAAAAGAATCTTTTGGCTCTTTGACGTCCAGACTTTGCTGAAACTATTTGTGCACTTTGAGGCTACTGTTGGACTTGAAATTCATTACTGTAATCCGCTGTAATCATTTGTAATCAAAAAGAAAATATCAATAAAATCATCAACTTCATAATGGACGTTGGCCATATGCCGAACCACTCTAAAACCCTATGTTTCTGCGTACTTTTCTCATCTGTTTTTGAAGTGTTTGTTAGATGACCCTCCTTTTACTTTTATATACTTCATTTTTATCTCTTCAAACATTTCCGAAGAGTGTTGTGTCAAATTTTGGTACAAACACTTTGGTGCTTTCACCGAGAAAACACAGTTTTCTCCTGCTCTTTGGATCTACTATTGATACCGGATTGCACAAATCCAAGAATAAGATCCAAATCTCAAGTCAGAGTTCTTTCATCCTATTCAGATTTGTATCAGATCTAGGAAAGGACTTCACCATCCACCATGGTTAGCAAAGGACCGCTTCTACAGCTGAAGATCAAGAAGGATGGAACAGATAAAATCCTGTGCAACTGCCTCCATCCAACCAGAATGCTGCCGGACCATCAGATCCATCGGCCCTTCCACGAGACAAGAGTTTCAGATGCTACTTCAAGAGTTGATACAGAGTCGACAACAACTTACTGAACAATTGCGTGCCAACGCAAAATTGACCAACCAGCTGAATTGCCAACGGTGTAGGAGATCCACGAGGGATCAGGCCTCCTATTCCTCTACAGAGAGTTCAGTCTCTTCAGATTACCATCACAGATCTATGCGCCCATGGCTTGATGGGAGTTATACTTAAGATACCGGACATCAACCTACGCCGAACATTGGGCAACCCAGAGTTGGCCCGTTAACCAGCTACCAGACTGGACCCTCCCCCCGAGGAGGTAATGTTCCTCATTACACCACGGACAACCGCGCTACCACCATTGCTATTGAACCAGAAGTTGATGCCCGGAATCAGTCAGATCGGAACCATCGTTGGCATGGACATATTCCCGAACCCTATGTTCCAGAGAACTTTGAGCCAAAGAGGCGAGATATAGACCGTCGACCGCGACCAGTAGGACCTCGCATTGTGGAACCCGACCACCCCTTGGCCCAGCATGCATAAAATGTACAGATGCCAGACATCCCCACTGTGATCCATCAGATGAGAGTGAAGGCCTTACAAATGATGAATTGGGAATCTCCCGGAGTCATGCTCCTTTTACCGATGAAATACTTTATACTGAACCACCTCGGTGATTCAGGATGCTGCCTTTACCAGTCTGTGAAGGAAGTTCTGATCCCAACCAACACATCCTGAAGTATGAGTGGTTGATGAATGCTGCATGAGCTGACGATGCAGTTAAATGCCGAAGCTTCCTGATCTCTCTAGGAGGCATAGCTACTATGCGGTTCACACGTTTTCTACCTCAATCCATTTCTTGCTTTGACCAATTGGCTACAAAATTTGTTGAACAATTCCATATGCATGTTGTAAGGCCGAAGGACGTTAACACTCTGTCTAGTTTCACTCAAGCTCCTGGAGAGGCACTCCGATGTTATTTAGAGAGATTCCATGCTGTGTGTGCTGAGATCAGCAACCCTAATGATAACTCCATTCTTATGGCATTGACTAAGGGGATTGACCCCGATTCTAAATTCACAACTGGTTAGCCGAAAACCCCCCTGCATCATTGAACCGTTTCTATTCCAAGGTAGCTCAATTTTTGAGAAGGGAGGATACGTAACAGTCTACAAAACAGGATGACGTAGGGCCTAGCATGGAAGGAATCCAAAGTAATGTTGCAGTTAAACAGTCCAAGGAGAATTCCAAAAAAGTGCAATTGAATATTCAGAATAAGCAAACCCAGCAAAAAGACAATGGGAATCAGAATAGAAAGCAGGATCAGAACCGTGGTCTACGACGTAGAGCTTCTATGTTTTATAATTACACTCCTTTGAATACCTCGCTGGAGAATGTATATCTACAGACATGTAATATAATCCAGTACAAGAAGCCTTCTCCGAAGCAATCGTCGGAGAGACAGATCCAAACAGGGAAATTTTAAAGATTCCACGAGAGTTACGACCTAAGGACAAATGAGAGTCGTCATTTGCAAAATATCATTGAGAAATTGATAAGAGAAAGGAAGCTAGAACAGTTTGTACGGGCGGCGCAGTCTAGAGGTGCGGGCCCATCGAATCAAAATAATGTGCCTAATCAGGCGAGACTGGAGGAACCCGCTCGTACCGGCGGGAGGTTAGTGATAAACATTGTGAGTAGTGGCCCTCATCCAGCAGACCGAAGCTGGAGGGAAATGGATTCATATGCCAGTTCTATTAGGCATGCGGACTTCGAGTGTTGTAGTAGTTTTGATGAAGGGGATCCGGCCAAACAACAGAAGATGATGACTGACGACATCGTGTTTCGAAATAGAGACGTTGACAAGGTCGAAGCCCCCACTATTGATCCACTTGTCATATCAGCGCAAGTAGGTCTTGCTTGGATGAAGAAGATCCTAGTCGACAGTGGAAGTTCTGTTAATATCCGGTTCAAGCGAGCTTATGACCAAATGAAGATGGAAGCCAAAGATTTGAAGCCTTGCTAGTCTCGAATCCATGGTTTCAATGGGAGTGCTACTATACCCACTGGAGTGGTGGAACTACCAATGGAGTTGGGAGTTGGAAAACGCCAGAGAGTTCCGGATATTGCAGTTTGTTGTGTTAGATATTGACTCCCCTAACAATACTTTCTTGGGTCGACCGACCCTTGCTGAATTCAAGGCAGCCATTGCCCCATGGTGTTTGACTCTAATGTTTCCCACTGATCGTGGAGTTGGAGTCGTTCAAGGAGATTAGGGTGCTGGACGAGCTTATTATGTTACTCAGCTGCACGGGGTGTAACGAAAAGAGAAAGGAAAGGGCGTAGAGGAATCTCTCTGCATCCGTTTTGCTGATAATTGACAATTGGTGCCTGGGCCCAGGCCTGGGCGTCCCATCCAATTCCAAAGGGATCATGACCCAAGAGATACTGAAAGTGAAGATGAAACTAAAGACAGTCAAGCTTCCTCGGCAGAACTGACAATCGATGTCCCGATCGATGATGACGAAGATTCAAAGATAGTAAAGATTGGATCTCAGTTAAGCCAACACACACTGGAGGAGTTGGTTGAATTTCTCCGGACGTACCTTGACGTATTCGCCTGGATGCATTCTGACATGTGTGGGATCTCACCGGACATCACAAGCCACTCTTTGAATATCGACTAGCCTTATATCCCGGTCAAACAGAAAAGGCGTTGTATGGATCCAGAGAGATCTGCCGCGCTTAAAGCAGAGGTAGAAAAGCTTAAAGCAAATGGGTTTATCAGAGATGTATTATATCCAGAATGGGTGTCAAATCCCATACTTGTCCGAAAGCCGAATGGGAAATGGAGAACGTGTGTTGATTAGTCAGACTTAAATAAAGCTTGTCCTAAAGATAGTTTCCCACTTCCCAGAATTGATCAGCTTGTAGACTCAATAGCTGGACATGAACTCTTATCCTTCATGGATGCGTATTCTGGCTACAACCAAATACCATGCACTTACCTGATCAGAAACATACCAGCTTCATAATTAATCTGGGACTTTACTATTACAGGGTCATGCCATTTGGACTCAAGAACGCCGGTGCTACTTATCAACGATTAGTCAATCGAATGTTTGCCAATCAGACCGAAAAGACCAAGGAGGTATATGTGGACAACATGCTTGTGAAGTCGCATTTTTCCACTGACCATATCAAAGACTTGGAATCAATGTTCAACATCCTTCGAGAGTACAGACTGAAGCTCAACCCATTGAAATGTCACACTAGGATCGCATTTTGAAATTTTCTTAGGTTTATAGTCAACGCTTGAGGAATCGAAGCCAATCCCAAAAAGATCTGGGCGATCAGAAATCTTGAAACTCCGAGAACTATAAAACAATTCCAGAGCCTTAACAAAAAAGTAGCAGCATTGAGCGGGAACATTTCAAAATCCACCATCAAGTGCATTCCCTTCTTCGATCTGATCCAAAAAGGGAAATGAAACTTTGAATGGACCACCGAGTGTGAAGGCGCATTCCGAGCATTGATTCAACATCTCTCCACACCACCTATTTTGTCAAAGCCTATCGATCACGAGAAGTTGTACATCTACCTGGCAGTATCAAAAAACGCAATCAGTGCTGCCCTTATTCAGGAGGAAGACCGAGTGCAAAAACCAGTCTACTATATTAGCAAACGGCTGACCAAAGCTGAGAGAAATTATCCAAAACTAGAGAAGTTGGCTCATTGTCTCGTTATTGCCTCAAGGAAGCTCCTTCCATATTTTCAGGCTCATTCTATCATTGTCTACACCGATCAACCGTTACGACGGGTCCTTCCTTAAGAAACCATTCATAAACCTTTTGAAACCCATGAAAAACCTTTCCTTCGAAAGCTATAAAACCTTAGACATCATATCTTAAAACACTTTTCAAACTGCCTTTCGAAACCATTGGAAAAATCCTCCTTTTAGACTTTTTGAAAATGTTAGAAAATACCCTTTCAAAACTTTCGAAACAATTAGGGAACCACCCCTTAGAAACCTTTCTTTTAAACCTTTCGAAAGTATTAAAACCTTTGTAAACTCAAACCTTTCGAAAGTACATGGGTTGAACTTAAAACATGTGGAAAAAACCTTTCGAAACCATTTAAACCGTCACCTTCGAAAATAGTTCATTTATATTTCAACAGAACAAAAGGGTCATTAAAACCATTTAAGTCGAAAGCCTATCATTCGAAAGCAAACCTTAAGTAAAAAGTAATGGTGTCGAAACCACCCTTCCGAAAGCATTAGAGATGTGGCTAATTTTAAAAGCTAAGTATACCTTTCGAAACCATTGACTTCGCAAGGTGGAAGCAGCTAGGGCTTTCGATCCCTTCAAAAGCATCTGATTAAAACAAAGGCACAACCTATTCGAAACCATTCTTTAAAAACAGCCGATTCGGTCGAAAGCTAACCAAGTCGAAAGCTAGCCCTTCGAATGCAAAGCAGGCGTTATTTCAATTAAAATCAAAGACAAGCTTCGACCCCATCGGCACCCTGTGTTTTGACCCAGTTGTCGCGATCTTTATCCAGTTCGCTACATACCAAGGGTATTGATACCATGCTCATTGGTTTCGATAGCAATGGGGGAGAAATGTCTACGTCGGAACCCCTGATGCTGAATGTGGCAAAACATGCTAAAAACATGTAAATTTTGATTCTAACTTAAAAGAAAAATACTTTTTAACTTACCTACTATGTTTGTCAAATTTTTATTGGTTGCACTTTTTTTTTCTCCAAAAAGTGCTACCAAGATTTCAGAAATATATAATAATTTTATTTTACAAAATACCCCTTCTCCTTTATAAATAAATAAACATTTAAGTCTCATACCTTAAATAATTTTATATATCTATTAAAACACTTAGGAAAATTCTATAAAATCACTTTTAATATGTTTTTATCATATATAAATTTCATACCCATATAATTAATTATTTAGCCGTAATTAATTTAATACCCAAATACTCATTTTCTACAATAGAAAATTAGTATAAAATCCAATTAATCTCATAAAATTATGAAAATTGAAACCAATCTCTAAAATGTCATTTCTTATTTAAAATCATAAGGCATTTGGATGTCATTCATTAGGTTTTTATATCAAAACATATCATATAATCTATACGAACAAGCATAAATCATCAAGAAGCATATATAGCTTTTAATCATTCAAAAACTTGGCATAATCATGCAAAATACTTCGGATTCATTCATAAAACCGAAAATATTTAGGGAGATGAGATGTAGTAGTTATTCACCCTAGCTTGAGATTAAAGAATTTGAGATTTGAATGAATTTGATGTTGATTAAAATTCCACTTTTTCTTTCTTTCCTTGCTCTTGAAAATGATGGCTGGCCTCTATTTAGTTTTGATTTTTGTAAATGAAATGAAAATGAGAACTCACGGCTAAGGTTTTGGGTATTAGAAAGCTTTTTCCCTATTTTACCACTTCTCTATAACACTTAACCATTTTTTATTTTAGTTCATTCATTTATAAGGCACGACTACCCTTAATTATAATCGAATCTTAATTGCCTAATCATCTCATTATTTTATTTTATTTAGCTAATTAAATTTCCTAAATAATGTTACCAAAAATTAAGGTCAATATAGTACCTAAAGTATTCTGTAGACTCTTCCAGAACCCACAAGTGAATATGGAATCTCTATCACTTACTATATTACTAGGAATTTCATGCCGTCTAACTATATTCCTCATGAATAACTTAGCTAAATCTGGTGCTGTCCTGGTCGGCTTAACGGGCATAAAGTGTGCGCTCTTAGCCAATCTTTCCACTTTAACCTATATACTTTCATTTCCTCTATAGGACCTCGGCAATCCATCTATGAAATCCATTGAGATAGAGTCCCAATTACAGATTGGAACACCCAAAGTCTGAAATAATCCACTCGGTACTGATGCTCGACCTTTACCTGTTGAGAGTTCAAACATTGCTTCACTCATAGCATTACATATCTCTTCATATCTTCCTAGATGAAACTCATTTTCATATCTGGCATTCTCTAAGATCTTTCTTCCTAATATTTCCTACACTCGAAACACATGGTTGTCCTTTCTTCCTCAACCTTCCATTTTGGTCAAGATTGAAATCTTTCAAGTCATCGCTCTCTGTTCCATTCCTTAACCTCTTGATTAGCTCTGCTAATGGTCGATCTTCTCCTTATTTAGAAGCAATCCTTTCAATCATCCTCGGTCGATCTTCCAAACATGATAACACGGCTATTTCTTGACTATAAGTACTATTAGATCTCAATTGCGCTTCACATGTAGTCAATGCCTCTAAATCTTTCCACTTAGTTATCATAGGAAAAGCTGCATTTTGATGTTTCCTACTAAGTGCATCTGCCACCTTATTTCCTTTTCCTAGTGTATACTTAATACCAAAGTCATAAGAAGCTGCGAACTCTAACCATCTCTACTATTTCATATTAAAGTCCTTCCGAGAAAAAATATCTTAATGACTTATGATCCATAAACAAATCGAATCTTTCCCCCAACAGATAATGTCTCCACACCTTCAATATGAGAATGACCGTAGCTAATCCAAACTATGAGCTGGATATCTGACTTCATGCGGTCCAAGATGTCGAGAAGCATAGGCAATCACTTTACCTCCCTGCATTAACATGGTTCCTAATCATGTTCCACATGCATCCGTGTATAATACTAAGTCCTGATTCCCCTCTGAAACAACTAACACGGGTGAATTCGTCAATAGATGTTTCAGTTTTTAAAGTGCTTCCTCACACTTATCAGTCCAAACAAACTTCACATCTTTCCGAGTTAGCTTAGTCATTGGTGCTGCTATCCACGAGAAATCTTTAATGAATCTCCAGTAGTAGCCAGATAATCCAAGAAATAATCTTTATCTCATTCATTATCTAGGGTCTCTTTCAATTATTCACTACCTCAATCTTAGTCGATTCTACCGACAACCATTTCTCTGAGACTACATGAACAAGAAACTTCACATCTTTATTCTAATTATGAAACTTTGAAAACTATGCCTTCAACTGATGCTGCCTCAGTGTCTCAAGCACTACACAAAATGAACTTCATGGTCTCATTCATCCTTGGAATATATCAATATGTCATCCATGAATACTAATACAAATCTATCCAGATGCTCTCGAAAGATTTTTTCATTAAGTCCATGAAGAATGCTGGTGAATTAGTTAGTCCGAACGACATCACTAACCACTCATATGATCCATATCTTGTCCTAAATGTCGTCAAAGGGATACTATCCTCTACTACTCTAAGTTAATGGAACTATACAGCCAAATCCAATGGAGAAAATAATTTGGCTCCATTCAACTGGTCGAACAAATCGTTAATCCTAGGTAATGGATATCGGTTCTTCA
The DNA here is from genome assembly GCA_030765085.1 of Allium cepa. Taxonomy (NCBI): domain Eukaryota; kingdom Viridiplantae; phylum Streptophyta; class Magnoliopsida; order Asparagales; family Amaryllidaceae; genus Allium; species Allium cepa. The sequence continues at coordinate 217,518,851 of CM060930.1, forward strand.
TTGTCTATCCATTCAGCTTACGATAATCGATACACAACCTCAATAATCCATCCTGCTTCCTTGCAAACACTGCAGCTGCTCCCCAAGGCAAACTGCTTGGTCTGATAAAATTCTTATCTTCTAAGTCCACCAACTGTACCATTAGCTCCTTTATCTCGATAGGTATCATTATATTTGGCAATCTACTCACAGGTTCAGCTCTTGGTACTAAATCTATCCAAAACTCAATGGCTCGTTTTGGCAGTAGTCCTATCACGAGCTCAAAGAAATCTATGAAAAATCTAATAATGAAAACTCAATTCAACTCGTCTTCTTCATCCATATTGCCCACCAAAGCGCAAGAATCTAAATTCGGGTTTTCTACAGTGTATACAATCCGATCGCTACAACTAGGGTGTTAGGTGAAATTTTCCTATCATGGCAAAATATCTTGGTATCATACTTACTTAACCAATCCATTCCCAAAATAATTCCAAAACCTACGAAATCAAACACATGCAAACTGCAAGCAAATATATGACATAACAATTCAAGCTCTTTGTGGTTACATCCCATCGCAGGATTCGCATACTCTTCTATATGATTTGCAACCCTTAAGGATGTAACTAGGTATGAGGGTCCTAGGTTAAGTTTATCTACCAAACAATGACATATAAAAGGATGCGATGCACCAGTATCAAATATAACTGACATACCACAAATCAAAAGCATACCTCCCAACGCGGCTTTTTCTTTCTCTACTATTGTTGGTTTTGACGTAGCTGGTTCCAATGCAAATGCTTTGCCCTTTCTATCCTTGGCTGATTCCTTTCACAGTTGCATTAGTTCTTATAATGTCCAATCTGATCATAGTTGAAGCATTTGATATTCTTCTTCTTGATCACTTTCTTTCCATTCCCTGATGACATTCATTAGCGAAGTGCTCTTTATTATCACACTTGTAGCAGATAACATCTGTCTTTCCTTTCTTGGTAGCTCCAATCTTCTAAGCTCCCTTCTTGTGGGAAAACTTTCTCTTTTGGTTCTGCCCACTTTGAGTTTCCACTGCTTTGTTACCATTAAAGAAAGTGAGCATCTCCTCATTCCTCAGAGCCTCTCAACAATTACATTGCATGGATACCTAATATGTGGTAAAGTTGCATTAGTAAGCTCGGCTCTCAATTTGTGGATGAACTTCTCATTCCTTTTGACAACTGTATCAATCGTAGCATATCTGTGTCTCGATAATTCCTCAAATTTGGTAGCATACTCAAGCACTGTCATGTCTCCCTGAATCAACTCAGCAAACTTCCTAAGCAGAGTTGAGTTGGCTATCTCCAACATGAATCTTTACTCAAACCACCTTCTGAGTTCTACCCAAGTCATAGCCTCTTTAGCTACTCCTACAATAACACTGTTCCACCGGTACAGTGCTACTCCTTACAACTGTCTGGATACCAATCTCCTTTTCTATTCATCGTTAAGTCCTAAATTAGCAAAATTCCTCTCGTAATGAAGCAACCAATTATTCACTTCAATTGCGTCCTTATTCTCAATAAACGGCTTCCCTCCAAACCTATCATTGTCCCCGCTCAATACTACGTTGTTATTGACCACCGGAGCTTCCTAATTTCATTCACCAACATTTCCTCCAACTAATCCCATAGCAGCTCCATCTTACATCATGTTGATGAAGAAATGACACATAGCTCCCATATCAACTTGCGGTGCTTAAGCACCCACATAAACAACTTATGCCCGACCTTGATTCTTTTGAGTATTCAGTCTGGCATTTCCATTAGTTGCGGTGCTTCCTTCACCAAAGTTAACTCTTCCATTCGTAGCTTCTATATCTTACTTCCTTTAAACCTGCATTCGAACCTTTGTAAGATACGGAAGAATAGCCTAAAGGAGATGGGAAGATGGAGATAAAGTGTACACTTATATATAATAAATACAAGTACAGCTTTATCCCATACCACAATCTTTTCTCTAATTCCTTAGGATTATGTTTTTCAAAATAATTTTAGGTTTAAAATTTCTTTTAAATTTACATAACCCTATGCTCCGATACCAAGTTATAGCAACCCCTATTTTGAGGCCCAAAGCTAACCACTACAGATGATGCAACCATCTATAGTATAAACTTCCAATGATAAAATATGGTAATGTTAATGGTATCCATAATATCATAAACACGTGAATATGAAATAAAATCAACATAGATTTCAAAATAGCATTTTTGATTACATTTCAAATTAATATTTCATATTCAATTACATAATCCCAAAATGATTTCTAGGTTCAGATAAATATAATTATTACAAAATATGCCAAGAACGACATATGAAGATGCCCCCTTCGATGATCGGAGTACTAAATAGACATATCAGTTAATAAATACATCACAACGAAACAATAATCCATAGACTCCTAAATAACTAATCCTCGCCTCCTGCACGTCTTCAGAAGCTTTATTCATCGCCTACTAAAACCTAAAATACCTTAAATCTCAATCTACTCAAATTAAATATTGAGCACCCGAGCGTTTAAGGGGAAAATATAAAATTTGAGTCGGACATAAAGCATGGTGTGAATAATTCAGTTGCATCTCTTTTTACTAATATTAAGTGAGACCAGACCACTTAGCGGAACAGGTTTTCCTTCACTAATATCCTTTTAAAATCTTATCTTTTGCAAATCAAAATCCTACAATCGAAATAATTATAACAACAATAGCTATAACATATATGCATACAAATCAGGTAATCAGTGCACTATCCGTCTGAACATTGTAGCTTTATCTGGCTGATTATTAACCACCAACTGACTCGAGCCTACCTGACATAATAAATATTCTAACTTCTGTTAGACACAATACTAGATGGTCTGTCCTTAACTTACTTCTCATGAGGTCAACTGATCCTAATGGTTTTGCGGACTCACCAATAACCTATCTCTACTCTATGTATTCCTTCCTGTGCGTATCATCATTTTAGTCATACTTGCGACAAAGCCCTGCACAGTGAAATTTTGGACTTATATTAGCTAGGAGCTACTTGCTAAAGTATGGGGGAGACCCCACACTAGTCCCATCTTGTATTCTAAAACCTAAGTCATTCTTCTAGCAAATATCAAGGCTGACCACCCTATTTAAATTTCATTTTTTCTAAAATAATTTTACAAATGATTTACCCCTAAAATCATATCATTATAAAACAAGAAAATTATACTCTTTTCTTTATTCAAAATACTTATGCCATGATATATGCTTTATAGAACAATGTTGATGAAAGTCTAAAATCAATAGGATTATCTATCCCTTCAAAACATGTTAAATACTTTAACCTTGAAAACGTTAGGCTGAAAGGCCAAAATCTTCCTTTCAAACGCATTGAAAATGGTCCTTTCGAAATCATTAGTTAAAATCTTAGACATCCTCTTTCGAAACCATTAAACGTATCATTTGAAACATTTGGTAACATTACTTTCAAAACACTTATAAACATATCTTTTGAAAGCATTGGGTTCAAGTAAAAAGTTATGAAAGCATAGTTTCAAAATGAATTAAGCATTTCTTATGAAACCATGGTTTGAAAGCAAGACAAACTATAAAGTATAAAAAGGACACGTTCGAAAACTATACTTTCAAAAAACCTAGGATGACGGCAACATGCTTCCGCATGTATACTTATGCCTTAAACAAAGCGATCTTAACCATGTTGGAAGGTATAGGTGCGACACCTTTCCTTTCGCATGTATGGGTTAAAAGGAAAGTGGCTCAATGGTTGTGGAGGGGTATTGGTTCGAAACCTAACTTCCGCACTCATTGATCTAAGGGTTGTAAAAGCGGCCTCTAACTAAGATAAAAGGTATCAATGTGGAAGCTAAGGTGTCAAAGGGGCTCAAAAGCGGCAACCCTTTCATAAGCATACTTTAAAATAAAGGCAGGTCAATGGGTTTGAAAGCTATTAAAGATAGCTTTAACCTCATCGCAAGCTTGCCTTCGTCACATCCCTTCTGCCTAACTCCAACACACTACGTACCAAATGCTTGATACCATGTGCATTAGTTTTGTATTGATGCGGAAGGTCTACAAGTGGGAGTACGGTGACGGAAGCAAGCATAGGGAAGTGGCCAAGAGGTAAATTATTGCAAAACAGATTTTATGCTTTATAGAGTAACACGTTTTCACCTAATTTCATTATTTGTCAACATGTGACTGGTTGACAATTACTTTACCAATTTCTTTTGGAAATTTACTATCGCAAGTAAGAAATTTAAATATTAAACAATTTTACATTTTAACCCATTTTAATTAGGTAAATAAGTCCTTCTCCTTAATAAAACATTTCAAACATTTAAGTCCTCTAACTTAAATAATTTATTTACCATTGTAAAAAGATTGGGAAAAATTCTCAAGAATCGTAATAAAGCACATTAAAATTATGTTTTCTAACATATATAAATCTCAGACCCGAAAAGATCATTTAATTACCTTAAATAATTTATACTCGCAATTAACTATTTTCTCTCATAGGAAATTCATAATAGATCCATAATTACTTAAAAAATTATGAAACTTGAAATCAACTTTTAAATAATATTTTTGACCATAAATCAAAAATGCAACTCATTTGGATATTATGTGATAGGTTTTCTATTCTAAACATATCATAAAATTCTTAATAAATCTCTATAAATCATCGACTCAAAGCATATAATCATTTGATCACTAAAACATGGCATATAACTTGCAAATAAATGGATTTATCCTTTAAAATTGAAATCATTATCAAAACATGAGATGGTAGTTATTATACACCTTGGCTTTGTGTTAAAAAGGTTGATATTTACCCTTATATTGATTTCTTCAAGCTTTCTACTTGAATCCTAGCTTACTTCCCTTTAAATCTTCATATGGTGACCGGCTTAAGCTTAGTATTGTTTTTGTTTAGTTTGTGAATGTATAATGAATGAGGTAGTGTAGAGAATGGAAGGGTTTAGGGTATAGGAATAAAGGCTATTCCCATTTTACCCTCATCATATCCCTCATTCTTAATTATGTTTAGTTTCACTTTTGTGAACATATTCATTAAGGCACGGCTCCTTCTTAACATAGAGATCTCAATCCCTTAACTTTCTATGTTATTTTATTTAATTTACCCAATTAAATGTTCTAAATAATGTTAACTAAAATTAGGGCCATAACGTAAGTATTGAAAAGGGGTTTCGCTATAGTTCAAAAGAGGGAGAAGGAATTGAAATTGCTTCTTAAGAAAATTAGATTGGTGTCACAAGCATTGTACACTTCTACGAGAGATGAAAGTAAGGGCTTCCACCAAACACTACTTCTTCCGCATAGATCGAACCTTTCGAAACAATGGTTATGCCACTGTCTTCCTTCCACAGAAGAAGAATCTACCAACACTTCTCTTCCACAAGCATTATAAGGAGTTTCGCATGCATCAATAGGGCCTCCGCAAGCATCAAAAGTTTGGCTCTCGCAATAGTCAAAGAGATTACCTTTGTAAACAACCTTCCGCATCCATTATAGCATTTCGAACAAGTTCATATACCCTTCCTTTCACGTCAAAATAACACACTTCAACTTTGATGTAAGGTTTCGAAGGCGACGAAGGGGTTAGAAATGCTTTTGCTTATACACAAAGAGCACAGTGAAGTACCGAAATCCATTTGCTGCCCAAAAGCCCACCTTTTGACGGTGACGAAAGACTTCAAAAGTATATGTAAGTGGTATTGATGAATGTCAGTTCAATATCCATCCATAGCATGCCTTCGACAGAGACAAAAGAGCTTATTCAAGCATGCAAGAAGACCCAAGTTCCTACAGCTACTTTGAAACCATGAGAGCGGAAGGATGGACGCAAAAGGGTCTAACCTGCCTCTATAAATATGACCCTAGGGGTCCAAATTCAAGGGTGTTTTTAATTCCCACATTCCTTGGTTAAATCAAATTCTTGCTACCCTAAATCAAATTGGGGACAACTTCTATTGCTTCTAATCCCTTTGTGAAAAATAAAAGAGAGAACATATGAACTTAATCGTTCATGCTTACGTGAATAAGATTATTTTGGGCTATTGGAGGATAGGTGCTTGATAGCCTATGAATATTGATTTCAATGTGAGATCAATCATTTCGACCATTAACTTGCTTAATGACAAATTGCACTTGATACACACTTATCTTCTAAAAGAAAACGTTATGTCATAGAACCAATTTGGATATCTTGACTCCAATGCATATTGTTATTAAAATCAAAGCCCTTGCGGCATGAACTTAATGTGATGACAAAAATCCAATATCATTGAGTCCAATGGACTTATGATATCTGAAATGAGAGTCTATAGCATAATTGAATCTACTCTTTACTCAAATATACGTACATCAAGTTTTGGATGTTTTCGAAAGGCACTGGACCTTCGAAGGGGTTCTCATCATAACTGTAGAATCAACTCCTATGGGAGAACTTCTTCGAAAGGCATTTGAATGCTTTCAAAAATATATTGGCTTTCGAAGGAGTTCCCTCCATAACTGCTGTATCGACACCTTCAGTGGGATCCATTCGAATGAATTCTCTTAACTATAACCTATTTTGATCCCTTCAAAAGGGTCTGTACATAAGACTGCAATATTGAATCATAATTTTCTCAATACAAGCTGTTTCGAAGTCCTTTGAAATGGGTATTATTTTGATTTACTCTCAATTCAATGTACCTATGTATGTTGACAATTATATTGTTAACACTCTCTCTAGTCAATCACACAATTGAAGAAACTACAAAATTGAGCACTCAAAATAGAAAAACCCTAATTTGATTAAGCTAGGGTTTCTATTAACTAAATGATTGGAAATAAGATTGATCGTTGATTACTTGATTAGGAAGACGATTAAGAGGTTAATTTATAGATGCTTTAATCATTCTAGTCCATCTGATCACTTCAAAAGAATCTGCAGCATCAATAGAGAAGAAACCAGCACCAGAATACAAAACTGCCCTCCAAAATTCGACTCAGCGAAAAACCCCAAAATTCTTTAAAATAGTGACACAAATGTCAGAATAAATGTTTAGACATCTGAGATAACTCTTGGGCTTACCAACGATGTTAGGTTCAAATGTGTAATAGTCAAATATGAGAAATCATCATCTTGGACATTTGGATAAAAGCATAAAACGTCTATGCGTAAACACAGACGTCTAGCCCAAAAACATCCAATCGTCTATCAACCCGAAGCTTCATGGTTTTGTAACACACGGACTTCCAAACACCTAGATAGTTTTTCCCAGACGTCTGGTATCTTATCACAAACAATTCCAGCTAAATCTTTTCTCCAACTCTTCTTCTTCCTTCCTCCAATCGACTTCCTGTCTCTTCCCACATAAAGCTCTACACCATATCTTCAATCTAAAGCTCTTATAGAAACATATTTGAGTCGCATAACAACAACACTCCACCTCGATTCAAATAGTAGGTCTCATCGACAATCAACATAGGGGTTGTTGGGCCTTGCATCCCATAGCGCTTAAACTACTTAAATCAAATGGAGCAATGCTCAAACTTGTCCATACGAAGTGACTTATTCATCATATCTGAAGGGTTAGCCATATTACTTGCCTTCACCAACTTGATCTTGCTTCATTCTTCCATCAGCATAAGAAAGAATCCACTAACATCAATGAGCTTCGTCCGAGAACTATATGCTTGATTCTTTACAAGATGAATTACGATTTAACTATCTAAAAATAGCTCTTCTATCTGTTGCACCACAAAATAATCATCCAACAATTGAAGTAAGTACAATCCCTCCTTCCATAATCGATATCAAGTCGCGGCCTCGGTAGTCGACAAAGCTACTATAGACTGCAACTTTGACCTCCACAAAATCAAGCCTATGACGAGTGTAATACACAGCTAGACACTGACTTCTGTCCTCTCTATAACATGCATAATCTAAATCATAGTAACCTCTAAGAAATGCCACAAAGATATCTGAGAATCCACTTTACTGCTTTCCAATTCTCTATGCCTGAGTAAGATATATATCGACTCACAACACCCACTACATGGGCCAAATCTGATTTGTGCACATCATAGCATACATGAGACTATCAAAAGCACTAGGGTAAGGTATATTAGCCATATACATCTCGTCTTCATCCCATGAAGGTGATAAGTCTTTTGACAACTTAAAATAAGAGCCTAATGGAGTACCAACTAGTTTAGCTTTCTCCATATCAAATCGAGTGAGGACCTTCTCGATGTACTGCACCTGAGTGAGTCTCAAATCTCTCCGCTTCATATCTCTGAATATCGCCATTTTCAAAATTCTTTGTTCTTTTTCCAAATCCTTCATATCAAATTCTTTGCAAAGATCTTCTTCTTTGGACTCATTGTAACGACCCACAAATCCGTACCCCTTGAGTCAACACTATTCTACAACAGTCAACTCAAGTTGCACAGAAATACGAACCCTTTGGTTGAAGAAGAAGAGGTAGAAGAAGAAAATAGAAATCAACATCAGAATCTAACCATCGCAGCGGAATGAAATATAATAGATAATAAATAATCTTTACTCAACTCAATATATATCTGTTTATACATTATATCATCAGAGTACAACAATCAACAGCTCAACATCAATATTATACAGATGGATACACATCAACTCAACAAAGCGGAATATACATATATAAACAAGTACGGAAGTACGTATCGTCATCCTGCTCGTCTCCTAAGCTCCATAGCATCATATCCTGTATTCTATAATACTCGATCTAACCCGAGCATTACAGTTAAATAACACCCGAGTCAGTCTGGAATACCAGCGTGAGAAAATCACACTCAATTGATTATTAAAGTTTCAAAAATCCCTTGAAAACAAAAGCATCTCGTAAGACCACGCCACAAATAAACATGTCGGGCTTTTACCTTACGATAGCTAAAACAATTTTTATAGAAATCCTCTGATATTATAATAGGGTCTATATACAAATACTTACAAAATAGCCGAAATTGTTACAATATTAAATTCTAGCTACTAGCCACAGAGTGGGTAATACAAACAAAACTCGTACAAGGCTCGTAGGGAGAATGGATTTCCAACTAATGACTAGGCACGGGGGTACCACCTGTCACAGTACGGGGCCTAGATCACCGTACCGAGGAGTACGCCCGCTCCCCTACAACACAAGACTGAGACTACCCCTTACTGGACAATCCCAAGTGAGATCACCCCACGGTTGGGATCAGAAACTGCCCACCAAGCCGAAATAAAAAGGGACATCTAGACAGGAATGACCTCACCCTGCTTGGGTGCTACCCACCTAGCCTTGCTGCAAAACCCCTAATTTTCTGTCATTCCCATTTGATGAGGCTTGAGGCTAAGCATTACCTTTTTAGAATATATCCCTTAGAATGCCCATCGTCCACCTGACGATGTTTCGCAAGCATTCATCCATACAAGTCCGTCCCGGGTTCGAACAGAACCGAAGGCACTATTCATACTACATCCATTTTGGAAATATCCTCAGGATTAGTAGCGACTAGCCCTTGCACTTCACTGCTCCATCTTCGAATCCAAATTCGTTTTCGCGAAACGTACAAACCGGATCGAAGTGGTTTTCGAGAAATAAATCTCGATCCCGGTCTCTTCAAAACGATCAACGCATTTGTCCAATAGTGATAGTCGGTGATTTAACTATCAATTAATATTCACAAACAACCATCAACCAATAAATAATTTCCCAAATTATTTATTTATCTCAAAATATCTTTACAAGATAAATTTTCATTTTAACCCCTTTTTAAAACAGTTTCAAACATATTCCTTTCCCGGAATAATTTCCCAATATTTATTTCCACTGAAACACCAAATATAAAATACTTTTAGATTTTAAAATAATTTAAAAGCTCTTAGTTATAAAATATACTTCATAACCTTAAAATTTTAAAATTACTTTAATTCTTTATTAAAATATATACTTTAGAAATATTTAATAAATAAAGCTACCTTTATAAAATATAAACCTAGATTTTTCTTTAAAACAAATACCAAGTCATTTAATAATTACTACGATAATAGTTTTAAAAAATATTTATTTTAGAATTTAAACATTTAAAAATAATAAATTTTCTAAGATATGCATTTTAAAACAACATTAAAACCTTTAACTTATATTTAAAATTGCTTGAAAATCGTACTTGGCTATCCCGGGAAACACTCTTCTCTTTCACATCCTTTAAAAATGAATCACTATTTATTTTTAAACGAATTTCCATTGCTTTATAAATTTCCACTTTGAATTCATATTTAAAATATCCACCGATATTTATTTTACTTGATAACCCATTTTAAAAATTCCAAAATCTCACTTCCCTTATAGATTTCAAATCCCAAAACACTTTAATCAATTTACAATTTATTCCCAATTTACTTTGCCTAAAATAAATTTTCTTTCTTTCTTTACTTATTTCAAATTTCATTAACCCTTTAGATTTTATTTCCTCATTTTGAGTAAAAACCCTTTTTAACTGAAGATACAAATTTCAGATTCCCAAAATTCCTTCTTTATCTCTTAATTAAATTTAATCCCTAAATAAAAAAATAAATTCTTTATTCATTCAAATAATATCACTTAAGCTTTACAATTTATTATTACCTCTAATAATTCAAATTCCTCTTATTCCAAATTTGTTAGAGTTTTGCAATCACTTTTATTTTATTTTCAATTCATTATTAATTTATTCCAATTCATTAGAATTATTTTACTTAAAAATTTACTCTTTTATTTCTTTCGAAAATACAATTCTAGAGATATGATCATTTATTTTACTGAGACATTCAATCCAACCATACCATTCAGTACTTCAATTATTCATAAAATCATCACAGGTTATCAAATATTCAGAACACAGAATATTAAATAATCTAAATAATTTTGAGGGGTCCCGTTGGATCCCTCCAACCTGTTTTCCCTGCATCTAAAGATGTTAGCACAATAATATGCCAATTCCAGAATATAACATACTATAGCACTTCAATCAATTCCAACTATTCAAACAATTATTTAAATGTAATCATTTAAATTTAAATTTAAATTAATTGAGTGAGATTAACTCACCTTTGCTTTTGTCTGACAACCCACTTCCATCTTGGTTTGTTTTCACCATTTTCGTGACCTTGTATAAATATTAGATGATTTATTAATATTCGAACTTGTCGAAATTAAATTTCCATTTATTTATTTAATTTAAATTAAAATTTTATTTCTAACTACTTTTTCTTTACTGATCCTTAATAACTAAAATAAATTTAATAAGCAGTTGAATAAGTTGACCATCTTAATATTTATTTTAATTGAAACAGTGAGTGGAAATAGGTATAAAAGTTATTATTTTTTTCCTTTTCTTTTGAAATCACCTATATATATATATAAACTAATGTAGATTCAAAAATTCGACTTGAGCAAACTCTATAATATTGTTAAAATCTCTATATATCTATATATATTTGGTAAATTAAAATCGAATTATTTCAATCTCTACTGTATATTTTCTTCTGCAGTATATACATGTTAAAATAAAAGAAACTGCCTTACCTCAGCAGTCTCGCCCGATCGAGCTTCCACTGCTCGTCGACCAGAGGTCGTCGCCTCGACCCCCTTGCGTGAGTGCGTACGCAAGCGTGCCCCAACCCAATCACGGCCGCGACAAACCCTAAATCGCCCAAAAACACAGCCGCCTCCTACCCTCGATTCGCGACCTCGCCTACCCGGAAGAACGCCGCCACAACCCTAACGCCGAGTCGAGCGCATTCGATATTCTCGAATTGGTTCGAGATTGGAAAACGAGATGAAGCCAAGGGTTTGGTTTGCATTCGATTTCGTAGGCAGTAGTAGTGAAGAGAGCAAAGCAGATAATTAGGGGAAGATAATGGAAGACGCGATTTTGAGGAAGGAAACCCCCCCTTTTATTTTCGAATCCCGATTTGAGTTGCGACCATTTTTTTCTTCGATTTTAGTTTTAAAATGCTCTGTTGTAATAAAAGAAGAAGGGGACACGATGTTTTAAAGAGGGGAGACAGGCGTGAACAATCTACAGAGCTACAGTGATGTTTGATTGAAGAGAAAGGAACGCGGCTGAGAATTGACTAGCCGAAATATTATATTTAAATTTCGAATCGGCTATTGCCAATTAAATTTCAACACGTTTTCTTACCGTACGCTCATACAACAATTCCGATTACTATGAAATTTGAAATTCGATAAGAAAACAATATTACAGATCCAATGGAACTGGTTTCGTCGAATTCCGAGACTGTGCCCCGGAAGGCTATTTTTAAATTCAATTTAAACAATAAAATTTTAAAACTGAACAAACCATTGTAAATTTCAATTTTACAATTTCTATTATTTTCAGTGTTTTCAATATAATTTTTACAACCCTTCAAATTATTTTTAACAGGCTTAAAATTCCAGATTCAACATTTTACCCAACTTCAAATTATTTAATTCAATAATTTAATTAACAATTAATAGTGATATTTGAATTCAAGTTAAAATTATTCCATTGAATATTTAAATCAATTAAATATTTCAATTTTTAAAGGCTTAAAAATTCCGGATCATCACATTCCTCCCCCCTTAAAAGAATTTCGTCCCCGAAATTACTAGTTAGGAAGAATGGTCCAATTCCCGTTTATTATTTCCCTAAAACTAAACAGTTTCTAACAATTCAACATCTAACCAACTATATTTTATAAAAGACCTATTATTATTCTTATTAACTTCGCAAACCCTCCCAATAGTTTCAAACAATACTATTTGATTAACCATTCAAGTTTCAGTTTAAAATCAAATTTTGAAATATCAAAATTTTCTCAAAAATTTTCTAACTCTCTAAATTTTCGAAAAATTTCGCCAGCGTCTCCTTTGCGCGGCTAGCTCGGTACAACTACAAAGTGGCTCTACGGCTTCCCAAATCCAAAAAGAAAACAAAACGCCAAGTGGCTAGATCCAAAAACCCAATCAGATTCCATATAGAATTTTAAACACATACCTTTTAGTCGGGCAATTATAATTTATTATCTAAAATCAAAACCACTTTCATTTCCCCTTTCATACCTGCATAACCTGTTTAGCAATAATATCCAATCACGACATTCAAAAATATTTCATTGACTTCTTTTACACATTTTCAATATTTGTTTTACTTAAGCCCGTACGACGCACATATATCATCCATACGCAATACCAAATCCGATCGCTCACTCGATCACACAATTTCACCTCCGAACTAGTATCGTCCACCCGACTTCCTAGTGCGGACTTGGATCTGGTTTCTTAATCAGAAACCGTCATTCTCCTTGCATAGCTGTAAACTATGATAGAGAATTTACAGAATCAATCAAAACTCCATATCCAGGTTCGCCGTCGAAAATCGAGTGAAAAATCCTAACTCGGATCGATATTACCATCTCGAAATTCTGTGCTCGAATTTGGATCAAATAGCTATGCGAATAAAATAATATACGTACATCCTACATATAAATTCCAATTGATTATCAATTATGTCAATTTCCTTTTTATTCACATTTATATTGATTGTCATTCACTTATTCTCATTTTCCCTTGTCACAACTTCAGTTAAATTTTCATTCAATTATTCACTTGGAATAATTTTCTTCAATACCAATTTACTTAAGAATCTCACCATTCATATCTTAGGTTTAATATAATTATTTTATACACTTCTTTCGTAAATTTGTTTTCACTTCACTATTGGAGTTTATATCTATTTTATTCAATTTGCCCTTACAATTTCATAAAAATTTCAATTTGCTTCACTTTGTTAATTAATTTCAAATATAAATACTTCTTCCCAATTTTACTTAAATTCAATTCATTTCCAAACTTTGAATATTGAATTTTGATTCACCCTATCTCAATCCATATTTAATTAACCATTTCCCTTATTCGTTTTACTTACTAATTTATTTTTATATCTCAAATAAAAGTTAGTTTGCAAACTTTTTCTTCTTCTAGTTTCTTTGGACAATTCTTCAGTTCATCTTCCTTTACTTATACAATTTAAATTAAATTTCAACATTCAGTTATAATTCTATTTGCTTAGCAAATTTAAATCATTTGTCGTTAATGAAAATTTTCAAAATTTTCAAAAAATTTCTAACTCCCAAAATTTTCGAAAATTTTTGGCAGTCTCTTTTGTACGGAAGAGCTTTTGCAATTTGACAAGAGATATAAATATATATACATCGACCCACACGGTCGAAAAACAGTTCATATTTCCTATTTGTATTGCGTAGGCGTACCTTATTTAGCATTTTAAGCAAAGCGGTTATTTATTTAAGCTGTTAGCGCGGGCAAAACCAGTCAACGGCTTCCAAAAACCTGTGCTTACTCAATTTAAACATGTCAGTGTCAAATATACAAAGTTTATTAACATTTCACTTATCATAAATAACTAAAACATGGATTCTATATACAGTGCATATTATATATTTCCATAAGCACATATGAAATATTTTGACACTTATTTATAATGCTTTCAAACAATAATCAAACCATCCTATTCAATTCAAATGATTTCACAACTCTCTTAACTTAAACTTATTTTAAGTCCAAGCAAACTCATTTAAAATGAATTAATCCCAAAAGTAATCTAACTTCCATTTTATTCCAAGTCAAATTCTCATTAATATAACTTAAGTTAATTTACTCAATTACTAATTTCATTTACCAAACAAGTTTTATTTAAAATCATTTCATAAAACTCGACACCACCATATCTCAAATTACTTAAGTCAAGCTTTTATTTAATTATTACTTAAGTTATTCTATTTTTTTCGTCAAGTTATTTCAACCTTAAAACTCAAGTTATACTTTGCTTTTACAAGAACTTCCCAATTTAAAACTTTAATTTGATTTTTAAATTTCCAAACCAATCTCATTTACTAGTTTAATTAAATTAGTTTATTCAGTCATTTCTTTAAACTTCAAACTTCTATACTTAATTCATTCTGAATTTATTTCTATCAAAAACAAGGAAAGTTTTAAATTTATATCTACTTGGATTTTTATCCACCAATTCAATCCATCATTGTTATAATCCAAGCCGAATTCATTCATTCTCGAATTCATTTCCAATTATATACAATTCACCGACAATCCAGGCTGAATTCATTTACACTTCATTGCTTACATTCAACTTATTTTTCATCCAAACAAGCTCATATTTATTTCAATTGATTCAAAACCAATTTTATTGGCTTCTGTTATCCCATAGAATTTACATAATCTCGTTTACGTCAAACGACAATTATTTTTATGCAAATTCAGTGATATTTACTTAAAAGAATATTCATTCCAGTTTGTAACTATTTTAAATTAATACCAATTCAATCTATACTTAATTTGATTTCATTTTAACTGATTCCGTTCAATTTATTTTGTATTCTATATTCATTTGCAATCATTTCAATTTTATTTTTATTCACTTGAATTTTATTTACCACTCAAACCATCACTATTTCAACTCTATTTTGTTTAATTTGGGTTCATTGCCAGCTCCATTCGTTTAAATTAAATTAATGTATTTCATTGAATCAATATGAATTTCAATTCACATTCAATAATTTATTTCTAAATTCCTCTCATTTTATAACGAGGTCATTTCCAATTTATCTCTACTTAGATTTTTATTTGCAATATAAATCCTTTTTATGTTAATTCAATTCCATTCAACTTCAACTCAAATTTAATTCACTTAAAATCTTAAGTTGAATTTCTATTAATAACTCAAGCTTCACTTTCAAATTCTATCATTTATTCACAACTCAAATTTTTATTAACCAATTTGAGTTCCATTTCCATTTCCATTAACTAATTTATTACCAATTAGTTTATTCAAATTATACCCAATATTTGATTTTCATCTCAAAAATCACGTTAACTATTTTACTGGGGTTCAATCTATTTTATAATTTAAGTTTTGGATTTTATTCATTTCCCAAAATACAAAACAATTTCATTTTGTCTTATTTATTCCACATCTAACTTTTATAAATCACACATTTATTTATATTCAGGTTTCATCTATTTACAATCAATCCCATTCACATTTTACTTTTTAACTCGAAATTATACCCTTTTATTTAGCCAATATATTTTTATTATTCCATAAACATTTTAAACAAGATTCCAGAGTTTAAACAATTTTCCAAAATTTAAAAATCACTTTTGAAATCAACTACATCCAAAATTCTTTGGCAAATTCATTTATTCCTTTGAATTTCAAAACCAAACCCAGTTCACAAACAATTCCAATTTAAAATATTCGGGTAGCAATTCTTCTCTTGGAAACTCGAAAATGAACACCGATGATGTCGCGATCATCATCGGAATTATTTTCCAGCGACCGAAAGAGTTTAGTGCTTTTATCTCTTTATCAACATTTCAAATATTTTTAAATTTTCAAATCTCTCCATATTCGATTCCAATTCAAAAATATTCCCGAAATAATACCACTATTATTTCTCCAAAATCTTTGAAAACCACTTTCAAATTCCAAGGGATTTAAACTTTTCCCAAAATTCCAAATTTGAAATCCATTCCGATTTATTTTTGAATATTCCTCTGGAATCCTACTCCCAATTAATCACATTTGTGTATGAAGTTTATTTCAATTTATAAATTATATTTATACTCTATGTTTCAAATTCCATTTTGTTATATAAACTTATTCTTCAACTTTGGTTATAAGTTTTTCAATTTCTAATTCAATTTCTACACAATAGTGTTAATAATTTAATATTATCATTCCTTAACAATGAAGCATCCAAATACTATAATACTTTATAAAAATTATATCCTTTATATACAAAAATAATTTGGGTAAAATTATTTCATTTATCCTACTTTAAAACAATACTGTGTTGAATTGTTCTATTCAAGTGTTTAGAAATTCCTATCAATAATGTTAATTACTCGTATTGACCAGAATCCATAAACTACTCAATAAACCAATTGAAACAATATAAAATCATTTTATATTCACTAACAAATACGCGCTCATATATATTAATACGCTCAAACTCATTCTAAAGTACTACGGACTCTAATTTAAATGAGTAATTCCCACCAGAGCCAAGGTTATCGCCAACCTAAGCTCTGATACCAAGTGTAACGACCCGCAAATCCGTACCCCTTGAGTCAACACTATTCTACAACAGTCAACTCAAGTTGCATAGAAATACGAACCCTTTGGTTTAAGAAGAAGAGGTAGAAGAAGAAAATAGAAATCAACATCAGAATCTAACCATCGCAGCGGAATGAAATATAATAGATAATAAATAATCTTTACTCAACTCAATATATATCTGTTTATACATTACATCATCAGAGTACAACAATCAACAGCTCAACAACAATATTATACATATGGATACTCATCAACTCAACAAAGCGGAATAAACATATATAAATAAGTACGGAAGTACGTATCGTCATCCTGCTCGTCTCCTGAGCTCCATAGCATCATATCCTGTATTCAATAATACTCGGTATGACCCGAGCATTACAGTTAAATAAAACCCGAGTCAGTCTGGAATACCAGCGTGAGAAAATCACACTCAATTGATTATTAAAGTTTCAAAAATCCCTTGAAAACAAAAGCATCTCGTAAGACCACGCCACAAATAAACATGTCGGGTTTTTACCTTACGATAGCTAAAACAATTTTTATAGAAATCCTCTGATATTATAATAGGGTCTATATACAAATACTTACAAAATAGCCGAAATTGTTACATTATTAAATTCCAGCTACTAGCCACAGAGTGGGTAATACAAACAAAACTCGTACAAGGCTCGTAGGGAGAATGGATTTCCAACTAATGACTAGGCACTGGGGTACCACCTGTCACAGTATGGGGCCTAGATCACCGTACCGAGGAGTACGCCCGCTCCCCTGCAACACAAGACCGGGACTACCCCTTACTGGATAATCCCGAGTGAGATCACCCCGCGGTTGGGATCAGCAATCGCCCACTAAGCCGAAATAAACAGGGACATCTAGACAAGAATGACCTCACCCTGCTTGGGTGCTACCCACCTAGCCTTGCTGCATAACCCCTGATTTTCAGTCATTCCCATTTGATGAGGCTTGAGGTTAAGCGTTACCTTTTTAGAATATATACCTTAGAATGCCCATCGTCCACCTAACGATGTTACGCAAGCATTCATCCATACAAGTCCGTCCCGGGTTCGAACGGAACCGAAGGCACTATTCCTACTATATCCATTTTGGAAATATCCTCAGGATTAGTAGCGACTAGCCCTTGCACTTCACTGCTCCATCTTCGAATCCAAATTCGTTTTCATGAAACGTACAAACCGGATCGAAGTGGTTTTCGAGAAATAAATCTCGATCCCGGTCTCTTCGAAACGATCAACGCATTTGTCCAATAGTGATAGTCGGTGATTTAACTATCAATTAATATTCACAAACAACCATCAACCAATAAATAATTTCCCAAATTATTTATTTATCTCAAAATATCTTTACAAGATATATTTTCATTTTAACCCCTTTTTAAAACAGTTTCAAACATATTCCTTTCCCGGAATAATTTCCCAATATTTATTTCCTCTGAAACACCAAGTATAAAATACTTTTAGATTTTAAAATAATTTAAAAGCACTTAGTTATAAAATATACTTCAGAGCCTTAAAAATTTAAAATTACTTTAATACTTTATTAAAATATATACTTTAGAAATATTTAATAAATAAGGCTACCTTTATAAAATATAAACCTAGATTTTTCTTTAAAACAAATACCAAGTCATTTAATAATTACTACGATAATAGTTTTGAAAAATATTTATTTGGAATTTAAACATTTAAAAATAATAAATTTTCTAAGATATGCTTTTTAAAAAAACATTAAAACCTTTAGCTTATATTTAAAATTGCTTGAAAATCGTACTTGGCTATCCAGGGAAACACTCTTCTCTTTCACATCCCTTAAAAATGAATCACTATTTATTTTTAAACGAATTTCCATTGCTTTATAAATTTCCACTTTGAATTATATTTAAAATATCCACCGATATTTATTTTACTTGATAACCCATTTTAAAAATTCCAAAATCTCACTTCCCTTATAGATTTCAAATCCCAAAACACTTTAATCAATTTACAATTTATTCCCAATTTACTTTGCTTAAAATAAATTTTCTTTCTTGCTTTACTTATTTCAAATTTCATTAACCCTTTAGATTTTATTTCTTATTTTGAGTAAAAACCCTTTTTAACTGAAGATACCAATTTCAAATTCCCAAAATTCCTTCTTTATCTCTTAATTAAATTTAATTCCTAAATAAAAAAAATCTTTATTCATTCAAATAATATCACTTAAGCTTTACAATTTATTATTACCCTAATAATTCAAATTCCTCATATTCCAAATTTGTTAGAGTTTTGCAATCACTTTTATTTTATTTTATTTTCAATTCATTATTAATTTATTCTAATTCATTAGAATTATTTTACTTAAAAATTTACTCTTTTATTTCTTTCGAAAATACAATTCTAGAGATTTGATAATTTATTTTACTAAGACATTCAATCCAACCATACTATTCAATACTTCAATTATTCATAAAATCATCACAGGATATCAAATATTCAGAACACAGAATATTAAATAATCTAAATAATTTCGAGGGGTCCCGTTGGATCCCTCCAACCTATTTTCCCTACATCCAAAGATGTTAGCACAATAATATGCCAATTCCAGAATATAACATACTATAGCACATCAATCAATTTCAACCATTTAAACAATTATTTAAATTTAATCATTTAAATTTAGATTTAAATTAATTGAGTGAGATTAACTCACCTTTGCTTTTGTCTGACAACCCACTTCCATCTTGGTTTGTCTTCACCATTTTCGTGACCTTGTATAAATATTAGATGATTTATTAATATTCGAACTTGTCGAAATTAAATTTCCATTTATTTATTTAATTGAAATTAAAATTTTATTTCTAACTACTTTTCCTTTACAGGTCCTTAATAACTAAAATAAATTTAATAAGCAGTTGAATAAGTTAACCATCTTAATATTTATTTTAATTGAAACAGTGAGTGGAAATATATATATATAAGTATTTATTTTTTTTCCTTTTCTTTTGAAATCACCTATATATATATAACAAAAACTAATGTAGATTCAAAAATTGAACTTGAACAAACTCTACAATATTGTTTAAATCTCTATATACCTATATATATTTGGTAAATTAAAATTGAATTATTTCAATCTCTACTGTATATTTTCTTCTGCAGTATATACATGTTAAAATAAAAGAAACTGCCTTACCTCAACAGTCTCGCCCGATCGAGCTTCCACTGCTCGTCGACCAGAGGTCGTCGCCTCGACCCCCTTGTGTAAGTGCATACGCAAGCGCGCCCCAACCCAATTACGGCCGTGACAAACCCTAAATCGCCCAAAAACACAGCCGCCTCCCACCCTCGATTCGCGACCTCGCCTACCCAAAAGAACGCCGCCACAACCCTAACGCCGAGTCGAGCGCATTCGATATTCTCGAATTGGTTCGAGATTGGAAAACGAGATGAAGCCAAGGGTTTGGTTTGCATTCGATTTCGTAGGAAGTAGTAGAGAAGAGAGCAAAGCAGATAGTTAGGGGAAGAGAACGGAAGACGCGATTTTGAGGAAGGAAAACCCCTCCCTTTTATTTTCGAATCCCAATTTGAGTTGCGACCATTTTTTTTCTTCTTCGATTTTAGTTTTAAAATGCTCTATTGTAATAAAAGAAGAAGGGGACACGATGTTTTAAAGAGGGGAGACAGGCATGAACAATCTACAAAGCTACAGTGACGTTTGATTGAAGAGAAAAGAACGCGGCTGAGAATTGACTAGCCGAAATATTATATTTAAATTTCGAATCGGCTATTGCCAATTAAATTTTCAACACGTTTTCTTACCGTACGCTCATACAACAATTCCGATTACTACGAAATTTGAAATCCGATAACAAAACAATATTACGGATCCAATAGAACTGGTTTCGTCGAATTCTTGAGACTGTGCCTCGGAAGGCTATTTTTAAATTCAATTTAAACAATAAAATTTTAAAACTGAACAAACCACTGTAAATTTCAATTTTACAACTTCTATTATTTTCAGTGTTATAAATATAAATTTTACAACCCTTCAAATTATTTTTAACAGGCTTAAAATTCCAGATTCAACATTTTACCCAACTTCAAATTATTTAATTCAATAATTTAATTAACAATTAATAGTGATATTTGAATTCAAGTTAAAATTATTCCATTGAATATTTAAATCAATTAAATATTTCGATTTTTAAAGGCTTAAAAATTCCGGATCATGACATTCATCATGGACAACATTCATTGTATATATTCCATGTCATCTAAGTCAATGTCTTTGATGCTCAATCAAAAAAACTCACCAAGCCACCTAGGCTTCTTTTTCTATCTAAATGGTCTAGTTTCTAAATGAGCTCTACCTTGAGTCTGATCCTCTATACCAATTATACTACCCTCATTAACCATGGTACAATTGGAAACACCATATGAACCTCTATAGAAAGAACCTATAGATGACTTGTCTTGTGTTTGGTATTCCGCATCTATCCTCACATTGTCATCAAATGAGGAAGGCTCCACCTTTAACATAGTTTTCTCATCAAAAGTCATATGCATGTTGATAATAATCTTCTTGATAATAGGACACCATAACCTTTATCCTTTAACTCCTCTTCTATAACCTAGAAAGATACACCTACGCACTCTAGATTCTAGCTTTCCTCTACTCTCATGTACATAGGCTGGACATCCGAATGCTCTGAGAAATGAATAGTTATCAGCTCTCATCTCTATACTTCATCAAGGATCTTCATATCTATGGAAGTAGAAGATGTGTGGTTGATAAGGAAAGCTGCCAAAGGTAAAGTTTCTGCCCAAAATCCCTTCTTCAACTTAGCAGTCAATCTAAGGCAATGATTCCTCTTCATCAATGTCTAAATCATCCACTCAGCAACTCAATTGGACTAAGGATCGTCAGGTGTGATGTAGTGCTTCCTAATGCCTTCAAACTCATTAAAATCAATGAATTCCTATGATACAAATTCACCTCTATTGTCCAAATAGAGAACTTTCAACTTCTTCCCTGGTTGCTTCTCAACAATGGATTTCCACTTTCGAAACCTGGCAAATGTTTTACTATTAAACTGTAGAAAGTGTACCCATACTTTGCTAGAGAAATCATCTGTAAATCAAAAAAGTACCTGGCTCCACCTCAGGATGGGCAGGGAGAGGGTCCCCAAACATTTGTATGAACATACTCTAAAATATCTTTTTCTTTATGCTCACCAGTACCAAAAGAAATCTTTATCTACTTATCAAGAACACACTCTTCACAAAAGCCAAGCTTTGAATGTTGAACACCATCAATCAAACCTCGCTTTCTCAACTCATCCAAACTGTGTTCGTCGATATGCATCATCCGCAAGTTTCACAATCTGGAAGAATCTGAATTAGCAGAAGTAGCAGAAATTGATTCACCAACTATAGTAGTGTCTTTCAATACATAAAGATTTCTTACCCTCACACCTTTTATAATAGTCATGGAACCCTTCGATATCTTCATCTTGTCTCCCTCAACTACAATCTTTAATCCAGGCATAATCAAACCCCAATAGAAATCAAGCTCCTTCTTAAATTAGGTACAAGTCTAACATCAGTACTAGTACCAACAATACCATTAAACATTTTAACCTTTACACTACCAACACCAACCATACGATAATATGCATCATTTCCATCAAAACCTCTCCTCCATCAATCTCACGATATGTAGAGAAGTAGTTTTCTATCAGGTGTCAGATGATAGGATGCGCCAGAATCAATAAGCCATATTTTACTTTTTCTAGAAGAGCCAGAAGCTGTATAAGCATCGGTATCATCTTTGTATCTGATTTCTCCACAGTAGATGTTGAAGCTTGCTTCGGGTCTTTTCTTCTTCCTTCGAGCTTGGGACATTGAGCTATAAAGTTTCTCGGTTTCTTACAATAATGGTAAGTCAAACGTTTAGGCCTCCTAGACTGAAATCTTGAATTACTTTGACCTCTTCCATTCTTTGACTAGCTCTGACATCTACCTGTCTAAACATATAAGCCCTTTGTATCACCATCCAAACTAGTGCTTTCTAATCTACTCTCAATAATTCATTATGAAGATCAACCTTTATATCCGATAAACTAATCTTACTGCAACCATATATCATGGAATTAGCAAAAGCTTTATACTCCTTAGGCAAGGAACATAAGAGGATCACTGCTTGAGCCTCATTGGTAATATCAAAATCTGCTACCTTTGAGTTCATAATTAAAGTGGACAAAGCATCTCATGCTCCATAAGTTCGATTCCGGGCTATAACTTAAACGAATAGAGTTGTTGTTGAAGAATAATCCAATTAGTGAGAGAATTGTCTAGATATGCATCCAATAATGCATCACATAATTTCTTCACCGTCTTCTTATGAGAAAAGTGTCTAAAGCCTTCATTTGAAAGACTCAACTGTATTGTTGAAGAGCTTCATCTTCCATCTCTTCTAAAATATTTTCCTTAATGTCCTTCAGTTTATCAGGCTTAGAAACAACCTTAAAAGTCTTATCTTTCTTCAACACTGCCTCTATCTTCACCTTCTAGGTTTTGAAATCTCCCTTTCCATCAAAATGTGTAACAACATAATTAACACTAGATCTACTAATAGACTTTCCAAAAGTAGCCGTTAATACCTAAATAGAATAATAATATTGCTCCAATACCAAACTATTGTGAAAAAAATTCGATGAGCTGAAGCATTTGGTCAGGATCTAGTATTGCCTATTTGAATATCAATGTAACTCAAATTCAAGCACGCAATCATACAAGACAAGTAATAGAAATAAGAGAGAAACTGAAGATAATGTAATTCACATATAAGAATCTTACGTCCATGGAGACGCAACAACCCTTTTTATTTAATCACCATAGAGTACAAGTCAATTCTATGATTAGAGAGTTAAAAGATGTAGAGTTATAAGATGTGGAGACTCTCTCTAATCAACCACTCCATTGAAGAAATTACAAAATAAAGCACTCAAAATAGAGAACTCCCAATTTGATTTAGCAAGATTTTCTATTAATGTCAATTATTAGAAATATGATTGATCCTTGACTACTTGATTAGGAAGATGATTGATAATCTAATTTGTAGATGCTCGAATCATTCAAGACCATCCGATCACTTTAAAGAACTTGCACCATCAATAGAGAAGAAACTAGCAATAGAATGATGAAATAGTCCTCCAAAATTCGACTCAGCTAAAAATCCCGAAATTCTTTGAAGCAGTGACTTAGACGTCTAATTAAACGTTCAGATGTCTGAGTTAACTCTCGGGATCACCAGAGTCATCTGGTTCAAATGTGCAGAAGTTAGATACAAGAAATCAGCATCTTAGATGTTTACAGACTCTATACGTTAGCACAACCGCCAGGCCTAAAACATCCAGTCGTCTGGCAATTAAAGTTTCACAGTTTTGTAACACATGAACTTTTGGATTGTTTTTTCAAAACGTTTGTTGCCTATTACAGGTAATTTCGACTACATATCTTCTCCAACTCATTTTCTTCCTTCCTCCAATCGACTTTCCGTCTCTTCCAACATGAAGCTCTACACCATATCTTCAATCTGAAGTACTCATCGGCACATATTTGAACAACATAACAACAACACTTCATCATAAACCCATCATCATAAATCAAATCAAACAATTCTAATCAAGCAATTCAACCTATAAGGAGATCAAATAATTTTAGGAACTTCAACCCATCCTTCTTCTCCAAAAATAGGGTCCATTTTAATATCTTCCCAGTCTTCAATATTTTGAATCAAAGTTCCTTCAGGATTTGCAAAATCATCTTGGTTTAGGGCAGAAATCATCCAACGGAGGGCATCGAAATCCTGCTCTTGTTCTTTTATCATCTGCATTTGACTTAGTTCTAAGTGCCTTTGATTACGGAGAATAAAAGTAAGTATATTCTTGAATGACTTGAGAGTTTCTTCAAGATTTTCACTTAAAGTTTGAGAAGAGAATGCCATTTTTGATAAATAGTTAAAAGATACAAATAGAGATGAGTAGAAATAAAGAGTTTACAAATTTCTGGAAGAAATAGGTGTTTAAGTAAGCAGGATTTCATAGGTATCTTCTTTGTTTTATGCATAAGTATGTATATAAACTTATATACTATACTATCATTTATTCCAAAGGTACGATAAGATTGAAGAACAGAAGATAGATAAAAAAAATTATAGATAGATGAGCTAACACATGAGAAACTTCATAACATGATAAAAGAGCAATATAACTTCATACAAAATAAACTAGTACATCACATCCTAATTTTTAAAATGTGCTAGAGGATGAGGAGGAGGATGATAGGCCAAGTTTCCGACCAACTTTAGCAAAGAACTTATTCATATTAGTGGTTATTTTATCCAATTTCTTAGTAATAGATCTTTTGAGAATCCGTTGATTTTCCACTATGATCTTTTGATTTTTGAGGAGAGTTTTGTTGGAAGGATTGTTAGTACTGATAGGATATTCAATACTTTCCAAGGAGGTGTCTTCATTTTCCTCTTCAATTTCCATTTCCTCCCCTTCTTATTCTTCATCATTTTCTTCTTCCATCTCTTCATGTGCCAACCTTTCATCCTTTTCGACAAGGGATTCGTATTGTTGAAATATGAAAGGAATTTTCATAAGAGAAATATTGGCATGATTAAACACTTTTCTTGAAACAAATTCTTCCCTTTTATAATCAACACCAAAATAATTAAAAATCCGAGTGAGATAGATTCCATGATACAAAGTATTCTCATCCATTTCCAAATTCTTAGGACTAAGTTCATCCATAATCGCTTGCGTTCAATTAATGTCATAATGACCAAAAATAGCAAAAGAAGCTTTACAAACTTTTAAAGTCGGGTTGTTGAAATTCCCCGATCTATGAGTGAAAGTATGTTGCAAAAGAAGATTAACAATACGTGCTTTCGGACGAAAGTTACGATTTTTAAATTCAAAGTTTTCATCTCCTTCGAAAATGTGATGAAATGTCTCACGATCATGTTCATCAATTTTAAAAGTAGAAATGTCTGTTCCCGAATTCTTGCAATTGAGAATGTTGCCTAAAATTTCACAATTTAATACAATTTTAGTGCCTTTAACACTACTCCAAATTTCATTTTCATTTCCTTCATGAAAATCGCGATTCAAATTCGCATAAAACATTTTAATAAGATTTGGATAATAAACAAAATCATTGTCAGAATTGTCAAAAAGACTAAGAATATAGTTCTCTTCAAGAAGAGTATTGATTTCATATGTAGAGAAATCGCTAAAGATAGCAAATTTTCCCGTATGAACTTTTCCATAATTAACATAGCTTATATAAGCCTTGATTGCTTCCGGATCATTATAGAGATACTCTTTAATGGTTTTTGACAGCCTCATCACGGATGGAGTGCTTGAAGAAGCCATTTTTGAAGAGAGTAGAGAGTTAGAAAGAGTAAAAGAAAGTTTGAGTTTTGAAATGAAAGTGAAAAGATATGATAAGATAAATGAAATAAATAGATATTCAATAGTCATGTTCTCTGGTCAATAGGTACCTTTCCAGAACATTGGAGTTTGCGAAAAGGTGGAGGGAAGTTCAAAGATTTGAATTTAAATTTGAATTTCAAATTTCTGAAAGGCATGTCGACATCATGGGTTGGGCCATGTCGACATGGGTTAGAGAATTCATATGTTATCCCGCCTTTTGGCAAGGCCGAGATACCAAGAAACTGACTGGAAAATAAGGGACATACGTCCGCAGCATCGGGCAGCTACTGGATAGCCACGAATATTGACGAATTCTATTCGAGCTCGGATCAGACTGTAATTGATAAGACACATCAAGCGAAGCCATGAAAACCAACGTTCCGAATTTCAAGACAATCCGGGTTCATATGCTCAAGTTATCGCCAGTGAAAAGTGGAGAAAATAGTCCTAGGTTCGAATCCATAAGCCAAGCCCTAGGTTCGAATCCATAGGTAGAGATGCTGTTCGAATCCATCAAAGCAGACTATGTTCGAAACCAACAATTTGAATCCATGCAGTTCGTTAACCTCAACGAGTACTCGTTCGAACCGGTCAGGGTAATCCTCTTCGAATCCATAAAGCTAAAGTACCTTGAATCGATGAGGCCATAGTAGTTCGAAACCCTCAAAACGAAGCACTTCGAATCCACGAAGCCACCATACTTCGACTCCATCCCATGACCTGCTTCGAATCCACCCTGTTGAGGAAGCTTCGTATCGATCAGCTATGGGATACCTCGATCGATTCGAACGAACATCTCCTCGAATCCATTCCCTCGAATCCACTAAGTCGAAGCGTCTTAAACCATGGATTCGACCTAGTAAACTCGGAGAAAAAGCTGGATTAACCCGAGAAGCTCGCGCCATGTCACTATTCGCACGCGCAAGCCATCGATTCGACCCTAATCGATTCGAAGGGGATCGATTCGAAAGGGACGCATCAACCGAAAATGCAATCTTGAATCGATCATAACTCAGGAGCTACAAGTCCAAATGCTATGAAATTTTTACAGGAGCTTACGTACACACTGAAGAATGTCCACACCAAATTTCACCTCGATGGGATGCATTCTTGATCGATTCGAACCCGAGTTCGAGCCGATCCCAAAGTGGGCCCGGTTTTCCAGTATCCGGGCGTGTGGGCCCCCTCACGTGCCCGAAGCGGTCTCCCCGGATTTTAGGCGAAATATCAGCCTCCTACACCTGTAAATAGAGCCCCTGGTCATTCAGAAAGGGGAGGGGAGAATCTTGAGAGACAAAGCACGCCCGGACGCTGCCAGAATCGCTCCATATCATCAGAGCTGACATTGATTTCGAATTTCCAGTTGTAACTCGCTGTTGATCGCTGTAAAAACTTGTAATCATTGAAAGAGAATCGATAAAACGCCAAAATACTTCACAGTGGACGTAGGCAACACGCCGAACCACTATAAATCGCTTGTCTGCGCTTTTACATTACTGTTGATTGGAGTTTTTGTTAGATAATATTTATATTCAGTTCATACTCTTGATTATTATCTCTTCAACGACTCCCGAAGAGTGTTGTGACCAATTTTGGTGCAAATACTTTGGTGCATTCACTGAGAAAACCCAGATTTTCTCCTGCTCTTTGGATCTGTCATCGATACCGGATTGAATAAATCTAAAAGAGAGATCTAGATCATCAAGTCCAACTTCCTTCCCTTCTATTCAGATTTGCACAAAGTCTAGGAAAGGAATAAAACTTTCAAGATGGTTAGCACAAGAACCACCTCTAACGCTATCAATCAAGAGAAGCAGGATAGACAGAATCCTGCACCACCACCTCCATCTAATCAAGATGCTACTGGACCCTCAGAACCATCAGGTCCAGCTACCTGACAGGAGTTGCAATTGCTACTCCAAGAGCTGACCCAGAGTCAGCAACAAATAGCAGAACAGCTACACGCTAACGCTCAGTTGATCACCCCACTGGATCGTCAGAAGCGAAAGAGATCCAAGAGAGACCATGCTTCTCACTCATCCAGCGAAAGCTCTTCCTCTTCTGATTATCATAATCGATCTCCATGACCACGGCTAGATGGGAGTCACATGCCAGCCACTGGAGATCAACTGGCAATGACTGTTGGACAACTGAGAGTTGGTCCATCAGCCAGCTTCCAAACCGGACCTTCCTCCTAAGGAGGTTCCGTTCCTCACCAGCATGGACATACTCCTGAACCATACGTCCCAGAGGACTATGAGCCAAGAAGGCAACACTTGGACCGTCCACAACATCCGGTCCAACCCCAAAGTATGGAGCGTAACCATACTCCGGTGCAAGCCACGCAAAACGCACAAATGACGGATCTTTCAACTATGATACGCCAGATGATCCGTGAGAGCCAGGGACTCACGAATGACGATTGGGGAATTTCCCGAAGTCACACTCCTTTTACAGACGATATTCTTACGGCTGAGCCCCCACGGCGATTCAGAATGCCAACTCTACCCATGTACGAGGGAAACTTCGACCCCAACCAACATATTCTGAAATATGAATGGTCGATGACCACTGCCAGAGCCGACAATGCAGTGAAGTGTCGTAGTTTCCCCATATCTTTGGGGGGCATTGCTACAATGTGGTTCACTCGACAGCCACCTCGATCCATCTCTTCATTCGACCAGTTGGCCACAAAATTTGTTGAACAATTCTGCATGCACGTTGCAAGGCCAAAAGATGTCAACACTCTGTCTAGCATCACCCAAGCTCCTGGAGAGACGCTCAGACACTACTTAGAGAGATTACATACTGCATGTGCGGAGATCAGCAATCCGAACGATAACTCCATCCTTATGGCGTTGACTAAGGGGATTGACCCCGATTCTGAGTTTGGCAATTGGTTAGCTGGAAAACCACCGGCATTGTTGGACCGTTTCCACGCCAAGGCGGCTCAATTCCTTAGAAGGGAAGACGCGACACAGTCTAGGAAGCAAACTGATGCAGAACCAAGTACGGAAGGGATCCAAAGCAATGTCGCAATCAAACAGTCCGGTGAGAGCTTCGGAAAAGTTCAAGTGAACGTTAAAAACAAACAAGCTCGGCGGAGAGAGAGCGTGAATCAAACTAGAAAATGAGATCAAAATCGTGGCTCACAGTGCAAGAATCCTATGTTTGACAGTTATACACCCTTGAATACTTCGCTGGAAAACTTGTATTTGCAAACCTGTAATACAATCCAATATTAAAAACCTGCTCTAAGACCGTCATCAGAGAAGCAAATCCAGACGGAAAAATTTTGCAGGTTCTATGAAAGCTACGGGCACAATACGAACGAGTGTCGTCACTTACAAGATCTCGTTGAGAAATTGATCAGAGAAAGGAAGCTGGAACAGTTTGTTCGGACGCCGCAGCCGGGAGAAGCGGGCCCATCAAATCAAAATAATGAATCTAATCAACTGATGCAGGAAAACTCCGCCCCCACCGATTGGAGGTTAGTAGTAAATGCTGTTGGAGGTAACCCTCATCCAACAAAGCGAAACTGGGATGAGATGAAGTCATATGCCAGTCCCACTAAGCATGCGGATTTTGCATGCTGTAGAAATTTGAAAGATAGAGTTCCGATCAAACGACAGAAAGCAATGACTGACGACATCGTATTTCAGTGTAGTAATGATGACAGAATCATAGTCCCGACTACCGATCCACTAGTCATATCAGCTCAGGTAGGCCATGTGTGGATGAAAAGGATCCTGGTTGACAGTGGAAGTTCTGTGAATATAATATTTAGGCGAGCCTATGACCAAATGAATCTGAATGCCAAAGACTTGAAACCATGCCAATCCAGTCTTTGCGGCTTCGACAGGAGCGCGGCCATACCCATTGGAGTGCTAGAAATACCAATGGAGTTGGGAACTAGACAGTGTTGCAGAGTCCGGACATTGCAATTCATGGTGATGGACATAGATTCGCCGTACAATGCCTTCTTAGGCCGACCAGCCCTTGCTAAATTTAGGGCTGTTATTGCCCCATGGTTCCTAACATTAAAATTTCCCACTGACGAAGGAGTTGGTGTTGTTATGGGAGACCACGCCAACTTGAGAACTGTCATACTCCGAAAGCGAGTTTCCCGGTTGCACGATGTCAATGTTCAACCCCAAACCTTCGAAATTGGTGATTTCGTCTACAGAAGAGTACACTCAGCACCATCGCGCGTGAAACCAACGTGGGAAGGGCCATGTGTGATTGAACAAAAATTTGGGAATGACCTATTCTTGCTATCGACCATGGGCGGTCCTATTTTGCCAAAAGCCTGGAGAAGCGAGAACCTTTGCCATTGCTACGCATGACAGGCTCTATTCAATCTATGAATACTTTACAATTTCCTTTACATTCTGAAGTTTGAACTTGTAATAAGGCACTGACTTTGCCATATTTTCTTATTTCAGCAATAAATTACAATCTCTTCAAGCTAGAACTGTGATTCACCGAATGCAACTCATTCAACAATCACGACACACGAAGAGCTAAGTCCCATCGAACAATGGAATTTATTCAAATAGCGAGTGGCTGTGATATGACCGGCCACTCACTAGGTGAAACCTCAGCTCGGGGGCAAGCCATCACATCAAAGGCTGAACTAGACCGACACACGACAGTCCTACAACTAACTCCAAATTCCCAGAGTGCGAATTGGAGTATAAACATCTAATAACTCGTTCCCAGAGTGCGAACAGACTCCAAATTCCCAGAGTACGAATTGGATTATAAACATCCAATAACTCGTTCCCAGAGTGCGAACGGACTCCAAATTCCCAGAGTGCGAATTGGAGTATAAACATCCTATAAATCGTTCCCAGAGTGCGAACGGACTCCAAATTCCCAGAGTGCGAATTGGAGTATAAACATCCAATACTCGTTCCCAGAGTGCGAATGGACTCCAAATTCCTAGAGTGCGAATTGGAGTACAAACATCCAATAACTCGTTCCCAGAGAGCGAACGGACTCCAAATTCTCAAAGTGCGAATTGGAGTATAAACATCCAATAACTCGTTCCCAGAAAGCGAACGGACTCCAAATTCCCAGAGTGAGAATTGGAGTATAAACATCCAATAACTCGTTCCCAAAGCGCGAACGGACTCCAACTTCCCAGAGTGTAAATTGGAGTATAAACATTAATTGCAGGTTCCCGGAGCGCGAACCGGAGCATCCGTGCTGACTCCATGTTCCCAGAGTACGAATCGGAGTATAAAATTACAAGTTCCCTTAGCGCGAACCCAAACATACATGCTATCTCCAAGTTCCCAGAGTGTGAGTTGGAGCACGAATATCAAGTCAAAGTTCCCAGAGGGCGAACCGAAATATCAATGCTGACTCCAAGTTCCCAAAGCGTGAAGTGGAGTATAAACATCAATTCCAGGTTCCCGGAGCGCGAACCGTGTTACAAACATCGATAACTCTCAAATTCCCAGAGTGCGGACTAGATTGTCGATCTCAAATTATCCTAAGTCCCCAGAATGTGGACATGTGCTTAAGATTTGCAATAAGTGTGATCAACCACCAAAATATAGATGTTGTTCTCCAAACTTGGGGGTAAGAAAGCTTAAGTGTTAATCGATAACTGAAGCAATACAATGCCCGAAGATCAACTCATTCATCAATCACGACATGTAATCGAGTTTTTCAGACTTGGCAAACAGAAAAAGAACTCTACTTGACGGTAAAAAACACCACAAGTACACCGGACTGAAAGCCAAACAGTGCAAATGCTTAAGTAAAAGAAAAGAACAATTTCCCATTCCATCAATACATGGCAAATCAAAAAAATTTCGATTAAGTAGAGGCCAAATCCACACTTATACACGGCTCTAAAAGAACGAAAGGAGAAGTAAAATAACTACTATTTACAACCACATGACAAGTCAAGAAGCTCAATCCTTCTTCTTCCGAGGCTTTTTCTTTGGAGTCGAGCCGCTGGACCCACAACCCCGTTTCCTCTGAGATTTCTTGCCCTTCTTTGGTTCAACCTCCGGATCTGGCATAATATCAACATCTTCCTCGGAGCTGGAGGGGACAGAGATCCTTTTGGAAGGGCAAACTGAAGGCATAGGAGCTGTGACATGTGTCTGGGCAGCGACGCTTGAGACGGTCACCGTGCCGCCAGGAGAAATCACCATTGGAGAAGATAAGCTTGAGGGGGCAGTGCCGCTTCCAGAACCACCGACCGTTGTCACCGCGGCCATCTCAGCACTTATCTCAGCAAAAATCTCTTCTTCTCAAGACAACTGAGCTGAGCTGGATACGCTGGTGGTCGTCATGATAGAACTGAAAACTGGAGCAACTCCGCTCATTACGAATGAAGGATCAGGAATAGGGTCAAGGGAATGACCAAGTAGCTCCTCAATCATTTGAGCATCGAACGACATTGAGCTCCCCTCTCCAATGTCACTGGCCATGGCAGCAGTTGAAATCGCTTCGGTGATAATAACTCCATGCGTAGGATATAGGACCGGAGGAACTGGGGGCACGGGCGCAGCACTTTCAGTCACTGAACAAAGAAGAGCAAAAATAGTCAGTTCAATAAATTCTCTCCAAAATCATTGTTTTAAGACGCAAGGGAAATAATCAAAGTACCTTCCTTGCCTTGCCTCGGAGCTTGAACAGGTTCGAAAACAGCAGTCTTACCAGGAGATAACCCCGGTTGATCCGGATTGTAGGCAGGAATGACTTGTGGATCAACCGCGGCGATAACTTCGGACGAAGTCGGGACAGGAACTTCGATACTCTCGCTGTGATGCGCAACGCCCGAACCCTCGCCGATCTTCGTCTGCTGAATGTCGAGCTTTTCTTTCTCAACAGAGATTATCGCCTCATGAAGAATTCTCCTCTCTTCCTCGCTGAGCAGACGTGACTCAAGCTCAAACTCGTCCAGTGCTTCATCTGGACAAGACATCCTCTTGTTCTCCACTAGTTTTTTCCAGGCACTGTAGAGAAGCATAGATTAATCTCCTAGCCAGGCGAGATTTCTGTGCTCTAACATGTTGGCATTATATGTATCCAGGAGTTCTTCAAACTCAGCTTCCATCTTGAACCTCTCCGCCTGGACTTTCTCCTCCACTTCCGTTTCCACCTCCTTAACCCTTGCGATTGCTGCATCGCGCTCAACCCGAAGAGACACAGCTTGCTCACACGCTTCTTGAGCGGCCGTATTAGCATCATCTTTTTCCTTCCTTATGTCAGCAAACTTGGCCTTTAACTCCTCTAGTTCTTTAATTGCCGCATCCCGCTCGGCCTCAACATTTTTGTATCGATGGCCCAAGTCTTCTACTAAAGTGCAATGTGCCTGTTGCATCTTTGCCATCTCAACTAATGTCTCATCGACCTTTTTTAGCGATTCAAATTCATCCCTGCAGGAGGACTCCACCTCAGATTGTAGTATATCGACGATACGGTTCTTCTGAGCCAAGTTAGCTTCCAATTTCTCAATAATTTTGGCCCGATCAAAGGCTGCTTTTGAAGCCTTAACGGCCGCCTTATATCATTCCTTGTACTGAGCATAGAAGTCGCGGGTATAGCTAAGTGTTGTGGTCACAGCGTCTTCGGGAATTCTTTTGAGATTAGGAGGGAAGATGCAAGCGTCGAAGCAAATTTCCGAGAGGTCCTTCTTCAATTGAGCAAGTCTAATAGCCCCTTCAACGGATGGTTCGATAGGAGCCTCCTCCACAGCCGTGGTCATAACAACCTCAGACCTAGAACGATGTGACTCAGGCCTCGAAACCTGTGAAGACGGTTGCTGTCGCAAAGGCTCAGATACATAAGTATGGCTTCTGGGTGGCGGAGGAGAGCGAGAAGGGGAACGGTGTCTCCGATCTCTATCTGAACGCTCTTGACTAGAGTAACTACGGGGATGGTCCCTTGCGTGATATTCTTGGCCATAATACCTCCATTCGCGATCGCGGTCGGAGTCCCCACGTCGAGATTCATAGTAAGACGAAGGATGATGCACTCTTCGGAGTTTGTCTAGTGTAGATTGACGGCCAGACATAGCACCTGCAAAAGAGAAGCAACTCAGTTAAACACCAGGTGAAAGCAATACGATCTATGCGGAAGTCATGTAGTGTTATGAAAGTGTATGAAAATTTGCAAAACCCCCGACCAACCAGAAGTGTCGACTGCACTAACGGGTAAAGGCTCGCTTATTTCTAACGCTTCCTGGAATTCATCCAACCCGGACTCGTGGTGGAGCGATACGCACTCCGGGATGGGAATGTCATCCAGTCCTCTAAAAGCATCTCCTGATTGACAAGGAGCAGCGTCAGAGATAGTAATTCCGGGGATCAAACGAGATACAACTACAGACTTCCGTCTCTTAAATTTAGGGGCAACAGCCTTGCCTTTTCGCTTCTCTTCTATTCGGGAAAGATCAGCCGCTAGCTCGGTATCTGTGGGCGTCCTTTCATCATCGCTCGCCTCTCTTATTACTATGCCGAGTTTTCTTTTCACCGTTTTCTTCTTTGTCTTCGAAGCCGATTTTGCCAACCCCTCAATAACAATGCTCTGGTTATTAAACCCAACATCCTTAAGTTATCGTCAGTTAGCACCAAGTCGATGTGCCTTAATTCGCTCGGGATCCCTTGTAAACTCCGAACAATGCCTTTATAATATCCACCGTCAGGCCTCGAAATGATGGCTATAAGAAGGACAGAGTATTAGTACAAGTGTTAAGAATAGCTATTCAAGAGAGACTTGCGACACTTACGTCAAGACAGCCATCGCCTAGCAAACACCTGGGGGCACCGAACAAAAAACCATTCGGCTTTGAAGTAGCTAAGTCTAGTCCAAGCCCGGTCACGACTTGGCAGTTTCTGACCGCTTCCAGAAAAGTAAAAGATGGGCTATCACCCCTACTTTTGAAGTTAAATATGTGCCTAATCTCAGACCGTCGCGGCGGGCGAAAGAAACAATCCATAAATATGATGAAGGCACTGTTCAGCAACGCATGTCCGTTAGGATGGAGCTGTGAGGGAGCAATTCCTAAGAATGAAAGCATCTCTCTGATATACTGATTGGAAGAGTTTTGGCCGCACAAGCATGACGATAGAAGGAAGTATACCCTTCGGGCGGATTATGAGGTCTGTCATCGGCTTCCGGTAGCAAAACATAATCCGGGGATAAGTTATGTTTCAAGCAAATCCGGCCCAGTAAGGCTTCAGAAATATTGGACGGAACGGAGTCGATAGGATCCTCGATAAATATGGCTTCCGGCACTTCATCCGGAGCCGGACCAACTACTTCGGGAGGAATGTCAGGGATTTCAAGCACAGGAGGAGGCGAACTCTGTACCTCTTGTTGTTGGGAGCTCGAAGATTCCATAACTAACTAACTCATCAGAAAGCAACATTAAGCACATAGAAAACCCGTTCATTCCCAGTATAAAGTATTTGCAGTGTAGTGTTGTGCATTGCTTAGAAGATTCTACAGAGTTAGAGAAAATTTGCAGACAGCAAGGTGTGCGAACGACAAAACTTTGAAAATCGAGACCGGAAATGACCGTCATGGCTGACCGTCACATCCACGTCATCCAGATGCTACTGATCGATTCAAGCATAAATCCGTTATATTTTTTGTTAGGCCACAATTCCATCGACGAGCTTCAAAAGGCAGTCAAGTGTAGTCCTACAGTCAAGCTCAGTTATGCAAGGTAGAAGCTCGTCGGAATCAAGTATGCTGAAATTCATTAAGTTCATCAAATTTCAGCTTGAAATCGGTCGTAATTCAGATGTTAGAGCAAAGTCATAAGAGTTGTATTCTCTGAATTGAGGACGGTCGAATCGATCGCCTCGGATCAATACAGGTCAACTCGATGTGCTTCGAATCGATAAGAGTCGACTCGATCACTTCGTATCGACATAGGTCCCTGGAACGATATCCATAGCATCAAGTAAAGGAGCGCTTCGAGTCCATCAGAAGAGCATTCATATCAACCCAAGAAAGCAACTTCGTATCGATCGAGCTCGATACCTTCGAATCGATCATGAAATTATTTGTTCGAATCGATCGATACGAACCACGTCACCTCACAAGCATCGATACGAAGCCCCATAATCAGGATCGACTCGAACGAATTCATCCTGGATCGATACGAGACGGAGGGGAAAGAAATCCTTCAAGATCTTTCCTTATCCAAAGAAAGCCTCAACACTTTGTCACGCCCCATCCATCGATTCGACCGGTTTCGTTCAGATCACACAACCTTCAAAAAATTGATTTCAGAAGAAAAATTAAGGGTGATGGAGAAGATTTCCAATTCGCATCGTTCTATGCTTAGCCTAATCCCTTAGCTACCTGATTTGTTTTGATTATGATCGAAGGATTGAAGGCCAGATCGATTCGAAAGAGTGTCTTTCTCGAGCCTAAAGGATCGATGCGAAGAGGAAGGCAGAGTAACAGTAAAAAGTAAAAAATGAAAGTGAGCTAAGCCTCGCGTATTTATATGGATCCAAGGGAGGAAAAGAGACGCTTCGCCACTCGGTCGACCTGACCGATTGTTACCGGTCAAACACCAATCGATTCGAACGAGCGCGTTCAAATCCACCATACTTCAAATCCATCAAGGTAGCGTTGCCACGAAGCTTCAGCGATACGAAGCGATTGAACGAAAGATGGATTGAAGTCGCAGAATCCTATCGATTCGAAGTGCCAGTTTCACAACCATCGACTCGCAGCGGTTCGAAGTCTATCGATTCGAAAGACCATTTCGAATCCATCGGAAACCATCGATGAGAATGAACGCATCGCTTCGATGTGAAAAAATTATTTGTCAACCTTTTTCATCGATTCAGGAGAGGGTCGATACAAGAGGATGACCATTGACAAACATCAAGACGATGTTTTAGCTCGAATTACAAATCGATTCAGGAGAGGATCGATTCGATAACAAACTGAACTGACAACGACTTGCAAACACGCAACGTTAACTTAAGTCAAGGTAAGACATATACGCATATATGTCTGACTAATATTTGATCTTTGACATTCACATGGATCAAAGGCTCATCTCGTCATGACTTCGACGACAAACAGCCAATCACAATCACACAATGGTTAATTACAACAATACAGAATACAACTTTCAGCAAAGCATGTCATAGTTGACCAACACGAGGCTGCAGCTTTTCAAAGCACGTCATGTTTACACAAGACATACTTTGGGGGGCAAATGTTATCCCGCCTTTTGGCAAGGCCGAGATACCAAGAAACTGACTGGAAAATAAGGGTCATACGTCCGCAGCATCGGGCAGCTACTGGATAGCCACGAATATTGATGAATTCTATTCAAGCTCGGATCAGACTGCAATTGATAAGACACATCAAGCGAAGCCATGAAAACCAACGTTTCGAATTTCAAGACAATCCGGGTTCATATGCTCAAGTTATCGCCAGTGAAAAGTGGAGAAAATAGTCCTAGGTTCGAATCCATAAGCCAAGCCCTAGGTTCGAATCCATAGGTAGAGATGCTGTTCGAATCCATCAAAGCAGACTATGTTCGAAACCAACAGTTTGAATCCATGCAGTTCGTTAACCTCAACGAGTACTCGTTCGAACCGGCCGGGGTAATCCTCTTCGAATCCATAAAGCTAAAGTACCTTGAATCGATGAGGCCATAGTAGTTCGAAACCCTCAAAACGAAGCACTTCGAATCCACGAAGCCACCATACTTCGACTCCATCCCATGACCTGCTTCGAATCCACCCTGTTGAGGAAGCTTCGTATCGATCAGCTATGGGATACCTCGATCGATTCGAACGAACATCTCCTCGAATCGATTCCCTCGAATCCACTAAGTCGAAGCGTCTAAAACCATGGATTCGACCCAGTAAACTCGGAGAAAAAGCTGGATCAACCCGAGAAGCTCGCGCCACGTCACCATTCGCACGCGCAAGCCATCGATTCGACCCTAATCGATTCGAAGGGGATCGATTCGAACGGGACGCATCAACCAAAAATGCAATCTTGAATCGATCATAACTCAGGATCTACAAGTCCAAATGCTATGAAATTTTCACAGGAGCTTACGTACACATTGAAGAATGTCCACACCAAATTTTACCTCGATTGGATGCATTCTTGATCGATTCGAACCCGAGTTCGAGCCGATCACAAAGTGGGCCCGGTTTTCTAGAATCCGGGCGTGTGGGCCCCTCACATGCCAGAAGCGGTCTCCCCGGATTTTAGGCGAAATATCAGCCTCCTACACCTATAAATAGAGCCCCTGGTCATTCAGAAAGGGGAGGGGAGAATCTTGAGAGACAAAGCACGCCCGGACGCTGCCAGAATCGCTCCATATCATCATAGTTGACATTGATTTCGAATTTCCAGTTGTAACTCGCTGTTGATCGCTGTAACAACTTGTAATCATTGAAAGAGAATCAATAAAACGCCAAAATACTTCACAGTGGATGTAGGCAACACGCCGAACCACTATAAATCGCTTGTCTGCGCTTTTACATTACTGTTGATTGGAGTTTTTGTTAGATAATATTCATATTCAGTTCATACTCTTGATTATTATCTCTTCAACGACTCCCGAAGAGTGTTGTGACCAATTTTGGTGCAAACATTCATGTGACCTATCTATTCTTAAATACTTTAATATATATATATATATATATATATATATATATATATATATATATTTGTGTGTGTGTGTGTGTATATGTGTGTATATATATATTATTTTCAATGTCTATATATTTTTCTAAAGTGATTATTAAGTATTATAATACTCTTTTAATTAAAAAAATTTAATATTTAAAAATAAAATATAATAATAAAAATAAAAATTTAAAATTTAAAATTCAAACAACACAATTTCAAGAGCAATCAAACAATCAAACAATCGATCAATTTTAAGCAAACAATTTCAACCAAAATATTGTAAACGTGTACCTTTTCTAGATTCGTATCTCTGAGATCATCAGAATCATGAATAGCCGTAAAACACATATTTGAATTTTCTGTCTTCTTATCGTCATCGCTTGAGGATGAGTCTGAGTCTAAATTGTCTAGAGTAGCGGTATATGCTCTTTTCCTTTTCTTTGTATAATCATTGCTTGTAGGAAACTGTTGCTTATCAGGATGTGGACGGTCTCTTCTGAGATGGCTTGGTTCATCACAGTTGAAACATTTGACGTGATTTGGTACTACATTATGATTTCCAGAATTCCTACGATCATACTTATTGAGGTTGTTCATTTTTCTGTATTTTAGAAACTTTCAAAAATTCCTTTCATGAAGGCCGTTTCTTCATCATCATCACTACCCGATTCTGATTCATCCGTTAATGCATTGAACGCAATTGACTTCTTTTCGAAAGCCTTGCTATCTCTTCTCCCTTGCATTTGAACTTTGAATGACATTAGATTTCCAATCAATTCTTCAATCTTTAAAGTACTAATATCATTTGCTTCTTTGATTGCATGAATTTTCGGATCCCATTTCGGAGTAAGAGAATTTAGAATTTTTCTAACTTGATCTTTTTCAGAGAAACTTTTTCCCAGTGATATTAGAGAATGCATGATATCCTGGAATCTACTATACATATCTGAAATGGACTCATCAGAATTCATTTTGAATAATTGAAACTGATTCGTGGGTATGGATATTTTGGTCTGTTTGACTTTGCTTGTTCCCTCATGAGTAACTTGTAAATTTTTCCAGATATCTATGCAGACTCACAAACAGATATCTATTGAATTCATTCCTATCAAGTGAACAAAATAAAATATTCATGGCTTTGGAATTATTTTGTGCAATAGTCTTTTTCTCAGCAGTCCACTGTGCAAAACTAGTTGTGGGTTCAGAATATTCAGTTTGTGTGATATTCCAAGTGTCTAATCCTATTGACTGTAAATATATTTTCATTTTACATGCCCAATATGCTTAGTTACCGCCATTAAAAAGTGATGGTCTGGCGGTAGACCGACCCTCTATAAATGAACTAGTGATAGTGTTAACAGAACCCGTGTCGGTAGCCATTTAAAAAACTTTTCAAATTTTAGATTATGAAAACTTGGAAAATCTTGCTCTGATACCAAATTTTAGAAATTCATATTACGGATCTTAAGGCTAGAATAACACTAGAGTGAGGGTGAATAGTGTTTTGTGGATTTTATAAATCTTTTAGAAAATTATGTAATTTAATCACCAGCAAATGCAATGCACAAACACAGATATAATCAAAGAATCATACACAAATGCAAATAATAAGTAAAAGAAGTAAAGGAAAGAACACACCAGGATTTTGTACTTGTTCGGAGTTACCCTACATCCAGTCCCGCACAATTGTACGGATTTCCTTTCAAAATAATCTTCGAGATTACACCTTCGATTTTAAGGCCATGAGGTACACCCTCCTGTATTCGAGTCCAGGGAAAACTCTCTTGATTTACCAGGCCATAAGATCACCTAATCGTTTTTCGGGGCAACAATCACACCCAATTGATTTCAAGGCTCAACTGCACCTTTTACTCAAACAGTTTGATTTACAAATAATACTATAACTATGAATAGCACTGAGATCTTATGGAGAGAGTGGCAGAGAATCAAACAAGAGATAATCAAGTTTGATTCACTTGGTATTTCGGCAGAGTATAGTTTATGATTCTTTAGAATAAATGTGGAAGATGAAGAGGAGAGAAAATAAGCAAAATATAGTTCAAAATTCGTTTAGAACTATTGGTATTTATAGAAGATCAACAACCATATCTATTCGTGAAAGGATATGATGAATAGACACTTCTTTTGAAAATTTGAATTTTAACGGGGACCATGTCGACATAGGGAGTAGGAGTATGTCGACATGCTCTAGGCAAAAAATGGTGATTTTGATTTTCTTATTAAAATTAGTTTCTATAATTTTCAAAACAATTTCTAAACTTTTATAAATATATTTGAATATAGTTTAAACATATAAAAGAGTTTAGAAAGTAATTTTTAATATATAATCTTAATCTATAAATTGATTTAAAATCTGAGTATATAAATATTTAAAAGCTAAATATTTCCCAGCGGCCACAAGTATGAGACATAAGTGCACGGCCACTTTAAAACCGGCTTAACCAAAGGTCAGGGCGACATAGTCTCCCTGTCCCCAAAGTTTTGTCCGCGGGCTTGGTGCGGTGGTGGGGTGATACGCCTCCCAAGTGGGAGGTCTCAGGTTCGAGTCCCACCTTGTGTGGGAGGAGAAATGCCTTTCACATGGGAGGTTGTTTCACTTTCGCGCTTCTTGCACCAAGTCAACCGAAAGGTCTGGCTAGCCTGGAATAGTGGTTGTGGCGGGCCTTCCATCTATTCCCTAGGTTTACTGATCAGGAACCGCATGTCGGTAGTGATTGACCAGGTTTTCCCTAGTTTCAAAAAAAAAAAAAAGCTAAATATTAAAACAAGAGATAGTTTAAAATGGAGGACAATTTTGAAATAAAAATATTAAAAATAATAAAGATAATTTTGAGGCTAAAATATTTCAAACAAGAGAGATGTCTTTTTGAAAAGAAGGTTTTGAAAAAACTTATATGTTCCACTAGATATTGTCGTGGGTTCCATCCTACTAGGGTTCCATCCCTTTAACAGGCTTGAAGTGAATTCCATTCCACGAATAAATTTCGAATAAAGATGTAAGTGCTTTAAAGAAGTTTTAACATAATTCTAGACTCAATACTCATCTTGTACTCTTGAAATCTTGAACTCTTGATATCTTAATACTCATGAGTCTTCAATCTTGATATCTTTAATCTTGAATCTTTATACAATTTTCATTCTTGGTACATGTATGGTTAAATCCTGCATATACATATATATCTAAACTATAATGTTAGTATTTATATTTTATAACAAGTCCTAAGCTTGTTGTCATCAAAATCATCATCTCAAGGACTAACACGATTGAAGTGAATCACATTTAGTGTTGTATGGAAAAGTTTTGCTCTATTGCAATGCAATCAACTATTATCATCTTTTATTTATCTCAGTCAACGTTAAACATGAGAATATTGGACTAGTCAGAGGCTCTAAGAACCAAAAAAATTGTATAAATAATAGAAACAGGGACAAAGTCTGAATGACCTCAAATGAAGAGAAGTTTAAAATATAAACCAAAGGTGGATATTTTGATTTGGATAGATAGAATCTATCTATAATTTAAAGATGATGCAACGGAGACATCGTTGTACAATTTTAACTTCATCTTTATATTTGATATCTTCATATGAATCTAAAAGTTGTTTGCTAATATTTAGCAGTTGAAACTTTAGTTGGACCACAAAAATCTCCATTTCTGATCCTTTACTTCAAAACTCGTTCATAGTATATCCTTGCTTATTACATGAATTTTTTACGACAATTAACTTTTTGAATGAATTTATAGTTGTTTAGTAGTGAGTAATGACTTATAAATTCAACTGTCCATTTTTAATTCAATTTTCCTATGAGCATGCCCTAAAGACCATTTTATTGAGTGGATTTGGTTCACCATTTTTTATCCAATTGTCCTGTGAGCATGTCCTAAAGACCATTTTTTGCAATAATAAATAGAAAATACTCACCTAGTACCCTTTAACATGCCCTAAAGACTATGAGTGTGTCCTGTGAACATTGGAGCTATCCCAATTTGATAATAATTTTCATTATAGAAATCATAATAAACAAACTCAATCATGACCTCCAAAATCAGCTTAAGAAAAATGCTTTCTCACTTTAGGATGTTCATATGTTTTGATATTTATTGAACTACTGAAACCCTTTCAAGTACTGATATGAATTTTGAAACTAACCTGCTAAAAATCAAAATTATAGAATTTAAAAATCATAAATTAAGTATATCATGCACTTATTGGTCTTGCAAATAACATTCTTTTTTCCTTTTGTTTCTCGAGTATAAAAATTACTCCCAGCATTTCA
Organism: Allium cepa; assembly: GCA_030765085.1. NCBI lineage: Eukaryota > Viridiplantae > Streptophyta > Magnoliopsida > Asparagales > Amaryllidaceae > Allium > Allium cepa. The sequence continues at coordinate 217,562,527 of CM060930.1, forward strand.
AGTATAGTATAATGGTGCATTTCAGCAAGTTAGCATTGCTTAAAACCACTACTTTTAATGTCAATGCACCAGATTTAAGTTTGCACGAAATATCAATCCATGACTCATTTTATCAACCAAACATACCTAATATCCCACCACTACATTTACTGACATCAATCAACCAAACACCGATCCACTATCATCTTTACTCGTATCCTTTCCAACTCCACCTCTAACATCATTTTCGTTTATGCAATGAACCATCTTGCCGCTAAACAAACCAAGCATAACCTCCCTTATGAAGTGACCAAAGTTCGAAAGGAAGCAAAAGTAACAGTATGACTTACTTTTATAAGATAAAACTAAAGCCTACTGGTTGTATGAAATGTACATGCTGCTAAAAAAGATGTACATCTGGGCTCACTTTAACAGGTTCAGACTTCAAAGAAAAAAAATCAAAATAGGAAACACTACGTAAAATTTGTTGGCAGGGTCAGCAGCTTATAGGACGAAAAATATTTTTTTGTTTTTTAAGAAATAAAAGAGAGAGAGAGACAAACAAACAAATAACATAGTTTAGTGAAATGCAAATATTCAGATTTGAGTATTAATCTCAGCATACAAAGATATAAGCTTCACCGATTTATCAGAAACCATTAAATCAGAAAACTTTATGCATTCAACTACAGAATCGGCACAGCCAATCCAACACAGAAAGATAATCAAGTTACATTTTACTTTTTGAGTAAAGTGGAAAATCGCTGAAGATTGTACGGCTCAAATTAGGACAAAATAATTTGGAATCGTTAATGACAAGTTTCTGAACCATATACTTGACCCAAGTACCTAAATATATGTGTTAACTAGGATGGGTTCAATGCCCATGAAGCAAATGGATTCCCAAAAAAGTTATGAAAAAATTGAAACAACGAATAACTAAAGTATATACCATAAAAAAGACACCAGCAAGATACTGAAATAACTCAAACTTTAGCTATAATAATAATAAAAAAGTCACATTCTTTGGCAGTTTCCAGAGAGGATGTAAGTGCGTACACAACGTGTCAGGTTCTTTTTATAATCATTTGATAGATAACAATTTCAATCTACAGTGTAAGCCATTGATGCTCAATATAACTATAGGAGATTATTGGGTGATTTTGCAACAGCCATGAATAACATGTAGACATAAAACATGTATTAGATATTAGATATCAAAAAGACAAACATGTATTAGATATTAAAAAACTAAATCACATAAGCATAAAATTATGCATACTTGGATAGAGTGGAAATAATTGGTATTCTAAAAGATAATAAACTGCATGCATTTTTCCCACTCTATATATAGTGTATGTTATGATATAGTGTATGTTACGATGAACACTAGTACAAAAAGTGCATATTGCTTCGCCTCATTTGAATCGGTTGAAGTAAAAACTGATGCAAATAGAACTATTTACATCAGTTCTATCTTAATAACCGATGCAATTGGTACGTAGAAAGCAGTAGATAATAAAAAATCAAACTTGCATCAGTTGTCACCAACAACCGAAGAAAATATATCGATGCAAATATTTTCGTGACATCGGTTTGAAAGTCAGCCGATGCAACTATGTTATTTTGTGAAATCAACAGCTGCATCTTTTATTTCTCTCTATTTACCCCCAGCTCTCCGCTTTCTCATCCATCAAACCCTAGATGTAAATGTCCCCCAGATTTGTTTCTTTTTCCATTTAGTGGATTTATTTCTTTCTTTTCATTCTCTCTGGCTTGCTATTTCTCACTCTTCGTTGTTTCGAGCCAAATCTAACGCGTTATACATCTAGTGTGCTGATTCGTTGTACTGGTTCACCACATATTTCCTCACTGAAATTGTCAGGTTTATTTCTTTTCTCTTCACTCGATACTGATTTCTTCATCTTATAGTTGTGTTCTGATCCCTTACTACTTTATGGGCATTAATATGGGAAGATTTTTCCATTTAAACATCTATCAAAATAAATTTGCTGATTTAGAGTAATAGTATATATTATCATTTTTAATGTTTTAGTTATGGCAACATATAGCGAAGTTTGTTCTTTTTACTATTATTTAAATGATTTCAAATTTGGTGTTCACTTTTAGGTTATTAACATTCCTCCGAATTTGATGAGCAATATGTATGGTTTTTGTTGGTTTGGGCTATTTGAAAATGTTTGATTTTGGCCTGCTATTTATTTTAAAAGATTTGTAATACTTTGTGACTTTCTTAAACCATACTACAATCAGAAACTAATCTACATTTCATGTGAACATTGCAAAAACAACCTAGAGTAAGATATAGATAATTCACTGTCATACTTCAGTTGCATAAAAATTGCAGTGTTAAAAGAAGTCATTAATTCGGACAAACACATAACTAGTATGCTAGGTGCTAAACCTCCTACTTTTTACTAGCAGGTCATATGTGGTGCTCTAAATTTAATGTTTAATGATGCGTTAGTGCATGAATATTTATTGGATAATGAATTAAAAATATTACCATGACATAAAAAAATCTTATTTCTTTATATGATTTACAATTTTTTAATCACATTATACTACTAAAGAGTCACTCTCATTGTCTCAATCTAATTCGATAATGTAACGACATGTAATTTCGCTACTTCGAAAATGAGAGATTTAGTTCAATTTAAATTTAAAAGGAGTTTAAATATTAAATAAATATGTTATACATAAAAACAATTATCTATTCTTATAGTTAATAAGTTTAAAAAGTATAAATTTGGATTTTGGAACAAATCGACAAAAGTTAAGTTTTGTCAAAAATAAATAAAGACTTAAATAAATGGATTTAAATATTTATTTAAAAAGATAAATCTTATTTAAAACATCTAATAAAGATAATAAAAGTATGTTAAAAGATTTAAAAGTTTGTTAATAATCGTTTTACAAAAATAACCAAAAATTTGTCGCATTTTGTCAGTTTTACATACACTGTAAAATTAGAGATTTTGATATTAATTTAATATGGTTTTAAAATATAAAGAGGCTTGTTTTAATTTATTTAAAGAAGTAAAAAGTTCATTTTAAAGTTTGGTTACTCCAATATATAGCTTAATAAAAAGGTCAAATTTTGACCGTATAATTTGTCATCAAAAACGCCATTTTTAACCAAAACAAGTTGTCGACAAGTTGTTATAACTTGATACATTTCCAAACTTATAAATACAAGTTTACAAACTATATAAACATTATACATTTAGCACTAAAAACAAAAAAGTTTACTTTTGAAAATATTTACATAAATGTATAAAAAGTAAAAAAGCATGATTTGACAAATTTAAAAATTATTAAACCTTTTATAAAATAACATCATTACTCTACTTCATATCTCATTAATAAGAAGTTATGTTTATACATAGGAAATGAGCAAATGCAAAAGTGAAAAGAAAGCTAATGTAAGGAGTTAATGACACATACGTACATGCATTTAATGCAAATCAAATCATTCCAAAGTCTTCTCTCTAAACACAAAATCTAAGGAAATAATCATTCCTCTTTCTTACCATCACCATTAATACATATCAAATCACTCTTTTTCACATAAAAGAAAAGTATATTTAAATTCAAAAATGAAGAGGGTATTAATGTCATTTACCACTAAATATGTTCACTTATAAATACAACCACACCTCTCTTCATTTCCACTACACTTTCATTTCATAAAATTTCCAAAAACCTTCTCTACTTCCACCATTTCCCTTCTGCCTTCAAGATATCACCCCCATACTCCAAACCATCACCTTACACAAGCCAAACTACCACCTACACACCTCCTCCTCACCCAAAACCCACGCCTACACCCCCACACCACCCTAGGTCGAGCCCCCCAGTCCAAGCCGAGCCCACACAAGCCCAAGCCGAGCTCCACACCCCCTAGGCCAAGAACCACCCTCTCCTTCCCTCTCCAACACGCCTAAACCCCAAGGCCGACCCTCCTCTTAAAAAAAAGAAGAAAAAAAAGGAAAAAAAAGAGAAAGAAAAAGAAAGGAAAACAAAAGCATTCGGAAAAGAAGCAATAAAGGCGAGACGTTGGAAAGTAGCACGTTAGCGAGAAACGCATATCTCACATTAAAGATTGACGAAGTGGATATTATGGTGAGAAATTCTCACCGCTTTTTAAATTATATTGATTATCATGTAAAATTGTTATGTTAAATAACCACCATTTGATGATATGGATGTTTGATTGAATGTTTGAATATGTTGGATAATCCGTAGTGATGTTATGACATTTACTGTATGGAAAATATTGATGTTATATGGATGTTGTATGGTTGTTATGATAATTTGGATATCAAATTCCAATTAGTTAAGTAATCACTTTGTTTAGTAAGACCATATTTTAGTAATATGAGAAATTGTGGAAAAATAAGTCTCTTTTCATTTAAAAGTGAAACTAAAGTTAAAATGAAAGAGAATTTGAAATTTGAAGTGAAACGGATTTGAAAAGGATAGTTAATTTGAAATTGAAATTAAGATGAATAATGAAATTGAAATTGAAATCGATTTTGAAAAAGTGAAGTTTAGTTTGAGAATGAATTGAAGTTTAAATTGAAACTAGATTTGAAATCTAAGTTTTTAATGTGTTTAATTTGAGATTAGAATTGAAATTGAGTTGAAATTGGAATTTAAAATTTAATATTAAAATAATGGAAATAAAATAATATTATAATATGGTAATAGTGAAAATATATTTTAAATACTTTAAAAAGTGCAAATATTGATTTAAAATGGTTTCTAATGATTTTATAAGTGTTGAAATCCAATTTGAATAGATTATTTCAAGTATTGAAAAATAAGTTAAAACTAGACGTGTCGCGCAACTGTAGTTCGCGATTTCGTGCCGAAAAGTTCAAATGAGTGTATAGAGTGGAATATGGCTCGGAATTCTTCGAGATAAGAAAATTCCGGACTATTATATCTATATCTTCTAAACGAAGAAAGAAAATCAAAGTTTCGATAAGTAGATTTTGAAATAAGTCCAAATCAATTTTCTAGAAATATCGCGCTAGTGCAGTTAAGTGGCCGTAAGAGAAAATCTGTTTAAATGGATGTTTTTAATTATGGAAAAATATGGACTAAATTTGATAAATCTATTTAAATGATTTAAAAGAGATTTGGATTGGAAAATATGAATTACCGAATTTTTAAAAGTTGTTTAATGAAAATAAGCTTATTTAGCATTTTCCGCAGCACTTTTATGTTGTGAATTCTATAACTTTTGGAATATGAGTTTAAATGTAACGGCGTTTTCCAAAATAAATTGTGGATGTTTTAAAAAGGATAATTAAGCATTTTGAAGGATAATTTGGAATATTTATAAGAAATTCCAAAGTAAAGTTGAAAATCTGAGTATGCGGAAATGGCTAGTACATTTGTCCCTCCTGTGAGATCTAGAAAGATAAAACAAAGGATTTGACTAAGGTTAGGGATGGAGCAACCAGTGCCCTAAACTTACCTGGCCTATGTTTTCTTTTCTTAGGCGAGGGTTGGAAGAGATCGAAAGGAAAGCCCGGATGCTCTTAAATAAAAAGATTCTGTATTAAGTTTTCGAAATAAAAGAAGATTGGTATTATATGAAAGTTAAGCAATCTCCAAGAGGAATGATTTCTATGATCTTATTTACTCAAAAATGTTTTTGTTAAGATTGACTTAGGGTTTATCGTAAACGATGTCTTAAATAACATTATTTTTGACCTGCCTAAAAGTTTAAAGGATTTGATTGAAAGTTAAGTAAGAAAATCTGGGATATTTTCCAAAGCAGAAGAATATATTTCTTAGAATCATCCTAAGTTAAAAGAAAGAGATTTCGAAATCATCGGAAAAGAATTAAAGTGAAAAAAGACTTAATAAATCCTATATACTCATATTCACTTTTATCGATGATTGGATTTCGAAGGAACCGGAGATCGGATTTGTTTGATTATGTTCAGCATGATAGGGGGTTCTCGCTTTGTGAACAGTGACGAAGCTTGGCTCTGTTATGGGTAAGAAAACATGTTTGTTACATTTGGTATCAGAGCTGAAGGTTAAGCGAGAACCTTGGCTCTGTTATGGGTAGAGTCTCATTAGAGATAGGATTAGTAATATCCTAGGATGAGTATCTCATTAGAGATAGAGTTAGTAACACCCTAGAATGAGTTATGAGAGTATTATATATATATATGAGCGCATATTTGTTAATTTTATAAAAGTGATTTTGTTTTAAAGAAATTGGTAAATGAAATAATTTTACCTTAGGTTTATATTAAGGGGATATTATTATCTTTTGGGTGAGAAGTTAAGGATTGATTGTAACTTTGCTTAGTAAAACTAAAATATGAATATCTTGTGATTAGAATTGCACAATTTGACTATAAGATATTCCTATAAAGAAATCAATTGATAGAAAACTATAATTTAGAACTTTCATAACCCTAGATATTCATCCTTAAGAAATAATAAAGGATTAATAAGTATAAAATGAGTAAATAAGAACAAATACCTCGTGAATTAAGTTTCACAATTTGATTATAAGATATTTGATGATAATATTAAAGCTTCAGGTTGTAATTAGAGAAAGTAAAGAGAAAATGTACACATAGAAAAAATTTGTTATCAATAAGATAGAAAAAGATAAGCCAAGATTGAAATTTGGGGTAAATATAATATAGAAAGATATGTTGTATAACTTATAAAGGAGTTAAGTTAATATGAAATTTAGACACTTTGATTAGGTTAAAAGTCAAAGTAAAATTTAGGAATAAGTGATATAAAAAAATATCATCCTAATATAAAAACATTGAATTACCGATACATGTAGGGTAACATTTGTAATTCAAAATGAACTAAGATTAGAAGTGGATATTTTTGAATTATATGGTTAGTAGTTTGATTGTTAGATGAAAAAGGTTAATACCAAATACCATGTGAATTAAGTTTCATAAATTTGACTATAAAGTATTTGATGGATTTAAGAAATTTGATTTCGAAATGGATAAATAATACTACCTAAATCAAGATCTTAGGTAAATAAAACTAATGGTTGAGTTTTATAACTTATTAATTTGAGATAATAATAGAATTCCACATTTGTTAAACACCATAATTGAAGTAATAACAATTTGAAGTTTGGGGATATGTATATATCCTCTTAAGAAGTAAAGGTATATTATACAAGTTAAGTCATATCTATATGCTTAAGTAATAATGTATTTAGAAGAAAGTAAATGGTTGTGAAATAAACTTGGATTAATAGAAGTTTTGAAGAAATGTATTAGGTAAAGATTAATGTGAAAAAGTATATAAGTTAAACATAGATCATTTCAGCACATAAATTTTGATCTAAAATTTGAGTATAGAACTTTAAGGTGTTTACACTAATCCAAAAAAGGATTTAGCACTCGATTCTCGACGGTAAGCATTGATAGGAGTTTATGATTATGTACACAAGTTTTCTATCATAGTTGAGAGCTATGCAAGGGAAGCAAGGGTCTGTGATCAGGAAGTCTGATCAAAGTCCGCACTAGAAAATCGGAGGATCGATACTAGTTCGGAAGAAAAGTTGTGAATTCAAATAATAGATCGAATCAAATATCACATATAGTATGATGTGTTGGGTCTGTCTACATAGTAGTTATACAGTTATCTCAAATAGTAGGCACTAAGATATAGTGGTTGGACTGATGTTGTGGTATGTATATTGTAATAACCCGGATTTTGGCTATTATAATTAATAATATGATTGGATTAATTAATAGAAATACTAGATTTTATATGATCAGATAAGAATTCTGATAATAAAGAATATCTGAATATAAATAATAGAAACTGAATTTTTATATCTGGGTAAATAATTATTTAATAACCTCCTAATATAATTATTTAGAATGGGAAAACTATTATTTTCAAATAAATTAAATTAATGTTTGATTAGATAAAAATACATATATTTTAATTAATGTTAAATTAGATTTTAAATTGAATTTGAACTTAAAAATATTTCGGATTTGAAATATATGAGTAAAGGTTTAAAACAAGATTGTTTTATATTATTTTTCTTTAAAGGAAATTTATTTATATAATTTTAGAAAAAAGCATTTACTTATTTACAAAGGTATTTATCAATTAGGAAACATTAATATAAAAGCTTTAAAAATCTTTTAAAAATAATATAAATATAAGCTATTACAAATGTTAAGATATAAACCCTTAGAATAACAAGTGTTAAGCAATTAAATTAGGTGAAAGACAAGTGTCAATAGTTTATTTTATTTTCTTTAATTTAAAAATTTACTCTAATTTAATATATTAAACATTCACTTCGTATCTACAACTCTTTTTCTATTTTCATTTCTAATAACAAAGTGAAAACAAAACAAGAACTTCATCAAAAACCAGAAAATTTTCATGCAATCCAAAATCTGAAACCTTTTCTAAAAAAAAGAATCATCAATCAAGTAAACCTGGAAATTTCCTCTAACCTGAACCTAAGGCCTGAAATTCATTCCTCAAGACAATGCAAACCTGTGAATACCACAAACTCAAGTACAACTTAGAGAAAAAGGCAAGCTAGGCAACCTATCTCAGATCAGTTACAAATTCTAATACATCAAATAAAGGGCAGATCAAAACAAAATCCAAATATTTCAGTTTACTATCAATTCCAGATGATAGGCCTCTGTTCATGTCAAACAGGTGAGTAAACTTAAACTTAAACAGTTTATATTGATGTAGGTGGAAATGTTGGATGGAAATTTTGTGATGCATGTTTAAATATATGTATGCATGCTTGCTTAAAATATAAATGCGTGTATGATTATGAGAGTTTGATGCTTGAATAATGCTAATATATCTGCAAAAGCAAAACCTGAAAATCAAAAGAAGAATGAAATCAAAATCATTTCTTTTTAAACCCAATTCTTTTATATCCTGGTGAATGTAAAATATGATTTAAAAGAAATAAAAATAGAATGATAACTTGGATTTGAATTCCATAGTAGAATAAATAGAATTGTTAGAAAAACAGGAGAAATTTTGTATGTTTATCTTGGTATGTAAATGCATGTTCTGGTGTTATCACCAGGTCTAAATTCCTTTAAAAAAAAAGGAATTCATTTCTCTTACCCAAGTTCTTATAGCATAAGATGTTTTGAAGGTAATAAGTTAGTAGACATGAGATTAAAAAAAAACTACTTTATTCTCTGCAATTTAACGTGAGCAAACTTTTTCATAAAAAAAAACTTTGGTAAGTGTAGTTGTTGAATGTTAATTTCTGTGTTGGATAATGCTTTGCATGTGAGTATATAAATAGATCTATGTGTGTATGCATCTGAAGGGAGTTTGCATGTGGGTGGCCTGAGTATCTCTCTGTTCATATGTGCAGAGTTAAAGTTTCAAAAAGAAAACAAATTTCAAATCTTTCCATCTGCACTTGTGTCAGGTTTTGGAATTTAGACAAAAATGGTTTGCTTAAACCTTATCTAAGATTTGAAATCATAATTAAGTAGGAAAGCTAGAGTATCACCTGAAAAAAAAATAGCAGTGAAAATTTTGATAAATGTTAAAATTCAAGTTCAACAACCTTCTGATTTTCTTTTATATCTTGAATTGTTGACTTAAATTATGATTTTTAAGAATAAATTCATAAACTTTAGTCTTGGATTGAATGTGTTATTCTGAGTTAACCAGAATATAGAATTTTAAAGTTTGCGAGTTGCTAGAGGGATTTTAGTGGTCAAGGCCATTACCGGAGGAGGTCGGAGTATTGAGGAGTTCGGGAAAAATTGATGGAAGGTGGATTATCCACTGAGGTGTTGGGTATTGCTCGATTAAGACATTAACCCTAGTTTTCCTGTGTTTAAGAAAAATGACCATCGCAACCCCTATGATTGATCGAGTTATTCCAGTTGTAGGTTGATGATAGATGGGGTATAAGGGAAATAGTGGTCGGAGACATAGATTTTCAGATGATCAGAATTTTGAGTTTTGGGGCGAATTGCAGTTCGACATCTTGTTCCAGTTTCGAGTTCAAAGCTCGATTTTGATTTTTGGTATCTGCTATCGATTGGATGATCGGAGTTGGATTTAATGTTGGTCGTCGACATGCTCGAGTTGTTGCAAGGGGTCGGAGTTAGTGTGGCGGCGGTGCAGGTGCACGAAGTTCAGGGCGTGTCAGTTGTTTGGGAAGGAATGGGTTCTCGAGTTTGGATTCGAGTTGCGTCGTGTTTTGTTCGGAGCAGGGGGTGTTGGACTCGAAGTCATTGAGTTGAGGTCTCGGGAGTACGTGTTGTTACAGGTTCATGTGGAAACCTGACAGAACCACAGATTTGAATAAATAAATGAATGTTACTCGAGTTGTTTTGAGATTTACTCGGGATTGTTTCATGTTCTGCTCGAAGTAATATCTATGAAGGCTCTTGTAACTTTTGTTCCAATTTCAGTATAAACAGAAACCTGTCTCTGTTATAAGATTTAAAGTAAAGCTGGCAATGCAAACTGAAATTTTAAAAATAGGTTTAAAACTGTGTTTAAAACTGAATCCAGAGTTTGAATCTTAAATTTTGAAATAATTTAAGTTTTGAATCTAAGTTGGGTTTTAAAAACCATTTAAGTATAAAAGTAGTTTGGTTTTGAAATTTAATAGAAGTTTAAGTTGGAAAGTAGGAAATGTAAGATAAGTTTGAATCCGAGTTTTGAAATCTAGAATTTGGTTTAAACTTCAGTTTTTAAATAAGATGAGTTTAAATTTAAATTGTTTAATAACTTTAAAGTGGTTAAATGATTTAAATTTAAAATGAAGTCTAAAATGTGTTTACGGTAAACTTAGAAACAAATTGTTTTTAAATGCTTATTTGAGTAAGAAATTGTTTATCTTAAAGACACATAAAATTTAATAATTTGGATTCATTAAATTATTAAGTTAAATTAAAATAGATAATTAATTATTTAATTAATTAATAACATGGATGATTAATTAAGTAATTAAGAGTTTTTAAATTGATTTATTAAAAAAAATTAATTAATTAAGATTAATTAATTAAGGTTAATTAATCTGTAATTAAAGATTTTTAATTAGATTTTTATTTATGATTACGAATTGATTAATCAGGTGATTAAGGATTAATGAAGATTGCAGTTAACACTTAATTAATTAAATAATTAAAGATTAATTAATTAGTGATTAAACATTAATTAATTCGTAACTAATGGAAATGTAATTACTTAAGGAAGTAATTAATGGAATTACTGAATGTAATTAGAGATGTTGATGAAGGAAGTAATTTGAGTTATATCCCTATGGAATTAATCAGAGCTAACTAATTTTGGGTAATTAATTTTTGAAATGAAGTAATTAAGGGTAGTTAATTACTGGATGTTATTAATCAAGGGTGATTAATAATTATGGTTTATAATTAATTAATGAGGTAATTAAAGGTTAATTACTGTATTTGGTTAAGAATAAATTAATTTGTTAAATTAATTTAAAGGATAAATATAATGATATGAGAAGTCTTTGATTAATTGTTATCCCTAATATGTGGTTCGTAATGCTATAAGATATGATATGTTGAATTTAAATTGTGATGATGTGGTTTCCTATTGATGATGAATTACTGTGACATCTTGTTTTAAAGTAGAATTGTTTTTCACTTGAATAATTTAAGTTAAGTTGTCAAGGGTTTCGAAGAGACCGGAGTCGGATATTAGTGAATATCCGAAACCACTTCGATTCTTATAATTTGATATGTGAAATCAACAGGCTGAATTGAAATGATTTAAATGACTGGACTAGGTGTAACCAAGAAAAGGTACTTAGGGATTGCTTGTGGAAATATGTGTTGACTATAGCAAGATATGAGTTTGTAGTAAATAACGAGTTGCCCGGGTTTATATCAGTTGTATGCTTTCATATTCCTTGTTAGATGAGTTTACTCACGCTGGTTTCCAGCCTGACCCGGGTGTTACTTTAATGTAATACTTAGGTCAGACCGAGTATTACAGATTTTCAGGTAAGAACGTTCTGGAGCTCAGGAGGCGAGCTGGAGAGCAGGAACGTATGGAGAGCTTTTGATGTTAATATATTATAGTATCTGAAACAGATAGATTTATCTGTTCTGTGATTGTAAATCTGTTGTAACTCTGATATAATATCACATAAATAGTATTTGAACTTAAAAATATTTCGGATTTGAAATATATGAGTAAAGGTTTAAAACAAGATTGTTTTATATTATTTTTCTTTAAAGGAAATTTATTTATATAAATTTAGAAAAAAGCATTTACTTATTTACAAAGGTATTTATCAATTAGGAAACATTAATATAAAAGCTTTAAAAATCTTTTAAAAATAATATAAATATAAGTTATTACAAATGTTAAGATATAAAACCTTAGAATAACGAGTGTTAAGCAATTAAATTAGGTGAAAGACAAGTGTCAATAGTTTATTTTATTTTCTTTAATTTAAAAATTTATTCTAATTTAATATATTAAACATTCACTTCCTATCTACAACTCTTTTTCTATTTTCATTTCTAATAACAAAGTGAAAACAAAACAAGAACTTCATCAAAAACCAGAAAATTTTCATGCAATCCAAAATCTGAAACCTTTTCCAAAAAAAAGAATCATCAAATCAAGTAAACCTGGAAATTTCCTCTAACCTGAACCTAAGGCCTGAAATTCATTCCTCAAGACAATGCAAACCTGTGAATACCACAAACTCAAGTACAACTTAGAGAAAAAGGCAAGCTAGGCAACCTATCTCAGATTAGTTACAAATTCTAATACATCAATTAAAGGGCAGATCAAAACCAGATCCAAATATTTCAGTTTACTATCAATTCCAGATGATAGGCCTCTGTTCATGTCAAACAGGTGAGTAAACTTAAACTTAAACAGTTTATATTGATGTAGGTGGAAATGTTGGATGGAAATTTTGTGATGCATGTTTAAATATATGTATGCATACTTGCTTAAAATATAAATGCATGTATGAATACGAGAGTTTGATGCTTGAATAATGCTAATATATCTGCAAAAGCAAAACCTGAAAATCAGAAGTAGAATGAAATCAAAAGCATTTCTTTTTAAACCCAATTCTTTTATATCCTGGTGAATGTAAAATATGATTTAAAAGAAATAAAAATAGAATGATAACTTGGATTTGAATTCCATAGTAGAATAAATAGAATTGTTAGAAAAACAGGAGAAATTCTGTATGTTTATCTTGGTATGTAAATACATGTTCTAGTTGTTATCACCAGGTCTAAATTCCTTTAAAAAAAAAAGGAATTCATTTCTCTTACCCAAATTATTATAGCGTAAGATGTTTTGAAGGTAATAAGTTAGTAGACATGAGATTAAAAAAAACTACTCTATTCTCTGCAATTTAAGGTGAGCAAACTTTTTCATAAAAAAAACTTTGGTAAGTGTAGTTGTTGAATGTTAATTTCTGTGTTGGATAATGCTTTGCATGTGAGTATATAAATAGATCTATGTGTGTATGCATTTGAATGGAGTTTGCATGTGGGTGGCCTGAGTATCTCTCTGTTCATATGTGCAGAGTTAAAGTTTCAAAAAGAAAACAAATTTCAAATCTTTCCATCTGCACTTGTGTCAGGTTTTGGAATTTAGACAAGAATGGTTTGCTTAAACCTTATCTAAGATTTGAAATCATAATTAAGTAGGAAAGCTAGAGTATCACTTGAAAAAAAAATAGCAGTGAAAATTTTGATAAATGTTAAAATTCAAGTTCAACAACCTTCTGATTTTCTTTTATATCTTGAATTGTTGACTTAAATTATGATTTTAAGAATAAATTCATAAACTTTAGTCTTGGATTGAATGTGTTATTCTGAGTTAACCAAAATATAGATTTTTAAAGTTTGCGAGTTGCTGGAGGGATTTTAGTGGTCAAGGCCATTACCGGAGGAGGTCGGAGTATTGAGGAGTTCGGGAAAAATTGATGGAAGGTGGATTATCCACTAAGGTGGTGGGTATTGCTCGATTAAAACATTAACCCTAGTTTTCCTGTGTTTAAGAAAAATGACCATCGCAACCCCTATGATTGATCGAGTTATTCCAGTTTTAGGTTGATGATAGATGGGGTATAAGGGAAATAGTGGCCGGAGACATAGATTTTCAGATGATCAGAATTTTGAGTTTTGGGGCGAATTGCAGTTCGACATCTTGTTCCAGTTTTGAGTTCAAAGCTTGATTTTGATTTTTGGTATCTACTATCGATTGGATGATCCGAGTTGGATTTAATGTTGGTCGTCGACATGCTCGAGTTGTCGCAAGGGGTCGGAGTTAGTGTGGCGGCGGTGCAGGTGCATGAAGTTCAGGGCGTGTCAGTTGTTTGGGAAGGAATGGGTTCTCGAGTTTGGATTCGAGTTGCGTCGTGTTTTGTTCGGAGCAGGGGGTGTTGGACTCGAAGTCATTGAGTTGAGGTCTCGGGAGTACGTGTTGTTACAGGTTCATGTGGAAACCTGACAGAACCACAGATTTGAATAAATAAATGAATGTTACTCGAGTTGTTTTGAGATTTACTCGGGATTGTTTCATGTTCTGCTCGAAGTAATATCTATGAAGGCTCGTGTAACTTTTGTTCCAATTTCAGTATAAACAGAAACTTGTCTCTGTTATAAGATTTAAAGTAAAGCTGGCAATGCAAACTGAAATTTTTAAAATGGGTTTAAAACTGTGTTTAAAACTGAATCCAGAGTTTGAATCTTAAATTTTGAAATAATTTAAGTTTTGAATCTAAGTTGGTTTTTAAACAACATTTAAGTATAAAAGTAGTTTGGTTTTGAAATTTAACAGAAGTTTAAGTTGGAAAGTAGGAAATGTAAGATAAGTTTGAATCCGAGTTTTGAAATCTGGAATTGGGTTTAAACTTCAGTTTTTAAATAAGATGAGTTTAAATTTAAATTGTTTAATAACTTTAAAGTGGTTAAATGATTTAAATTTAAAATGAAGTCTAAAATGTGTTTACGGTAAACTTAGAAACAAATTGTTTTTAAATGCTTATTTGAGTAAGAAATTGTTTATCCTAAAGACAAATAAAATTTAATAATTTGGATTCATTAAATTATTAAGTTAAATTAAAATAGATAATTAATTATTTAATTAATTAATAACATGGATGATTAATTAATTAATTAAGAGTTTTTAAATTGATTTATTAAAAAAATTAATTAATTAAGATTAATTAATTAAGGTTAATTAATCTGTAATTAAAGATTTTTAATTAGATTTTTATTTATGATTACGAATTGATTAATCAGGTGATTAAGGATTAATGAAGATTGCAGTTAACACTTAATTAATTAAATAATTAAAGATTAATTAATTAAATAATTAAAGATTAATTAATTGTTGATTAAACATTAATTAATTCGTAACTAATGGAAATGTAATTACTTAAGGAAGTAATTAATGGAATTACTGAATGTAATTAGAGATGTTGATGAAGGAAGTAATTTGAGTTATATCCCTATGGAATTAATCAGAGCTAATTAATTTTGGGTAATTAATTTTTGAAATGAAGTAATTAAGGGTAGTTAATTACTGGATGTTATTAATCAAGGGTGATTAATAATTATGGTTTATAATTAATTAATGAGGTAATTAAAGGTTAATTACTGTATTTGGTTAAGAATAAATTAATTTAAAGGATAAATAGAATGATATGAGAAGTCTTTGATTAATTGTTATCCCTAATATGTGGTTCGTAATGCTATAAGATATGATATGTTGAATTTAAATTGTGATGATGTGGTTTCCTGTTGATGATGAATTACTGTGACATCTTGTTTTAAAGTAGAATTGTTTTTCACTTGAATAATTTAAGTTAAGTTGTCAAGGGTTTCGAAGAGACCGGAGTCGGATATTAGTGAATATCCGAAACCACCTCGATTCTTATAATTTGATATGTGAAATCAACGGGCTGAATTGAAATGATTTAAATGACTGGACTAGGTGTAACCAAGAAAAGGTACTTAGGGATTGCTTGTGGAAATATGTGTTGACTATAGCAAGATATGAGTTTGTAGTAAATAACGAGTTGCCCGGGTTTATATCAGTTGTATGCTTTCATATTCCTTGTTAGATGAGTTTACTCACGCTGGTTTCCAGCCTGACCCGGGTGTTACTTTAATGTAATACTCGGGTCAGACCGAGTATTACAGATTTTCAGGTAAGAACGTTCTGGAGCTCAGGAGGCGAGCTGGAGAGCAGGAACGTATGGAGAGCTTTTGATGTTAATATATTATAGTATCTGAAACAGATAGATTTATCTGTTCTGTGATTGTAAATCTGTTGTAACTCTGATATAATAAAGTGAAATTTGACAAGTACAGTTTCCTTTGTATAACTATTATTTATGTGATATTATATTTTATCCGCTGCGTATGTGAGACTTTGGGTTTGGTTTTCTTTCTTCTTCTATCTTTTTCTTCTTTTCACTAACTATCTGGAATTTTCGGGGTCGGAATTTCCGGGTCGTTACATATATATATAGACGTCAGTTAAAGTACATGCTCAGGTCAGATTATGAGTTATGTGGTGGTATTCGTTTATCTTGGTTTAGTATTATTGTGTTTGTTTTGGATGCGTAGTCTTGTTTGGTTGTTGTATATATTATCTTAAATTTTCAATATGCACTAGGATGAGTACTGTTATCCCGCTTTTTGGCAAAGCCGCGGTACCCAAAGATCGATCGAAAATGGAGAACAGTTCGTCTCGGAGATTGGTCATACTTCGTTTTGCTATGGATATCACTGAATTCCGTCCGAGTCCATATTGAGCTACAATTGATAGGACTCGACAAGAAATATCACAGAAATCGTCATCTCAAATTTCGAGTCAATCCGAGTTCATACGCTCAAGTTATGATTGATTCAACTTGAAGGGAAAAGGACTGGTTTCGAATCCATCATGGTAGGTGTCTTCGAATCCGTCATCGAACACCATTCGAACCGATCACCTTCGAATCGATGGATCTCGAACCCATCGGAGTGCCTCGGTTCGACTCCATCAACTTCGAATCTATCGAGTTCGTATCGATGGGCCTCGTATCCATGGTGAGGTTGCAAAGCTCGTATCCATCAGGGAAACGCAAGTTCGTATCCATTAAGCATCGGTCATTCGACACCATCGATAAATCCTTGTTCGAACCCATCATTGGAGCCTTGTTCGAACCCATCATTAGAGCCCTGTTCGAATCCATCTATGAACCTTCGTTCGAATCCACTGGGTCAACTAGCCACGGTGACGTGTCATCCATTGGTTCGAACGCGTCTAGATACATGGAGTCGAAGCGGTCAACTCGGAGTGAAGACCAGATCGGTTTGAGGTTTGTGCTCCACGTCACCAAGAAGGCACGTGCCACCATCGGTTCGAAACCATCGATTCGAAAGGATGGTTTCGAACCAAACAGCCACGCAATGAATCCCATCTCGAATCCATCATATCTCTCAATCCACTGATCCAAATGCCACTAAATTTTCACAGAAGCTTGGATACATGTTGAAGAATGTCCACACCAAATTTCACCACGATTGGATGATTTTATGATCGATTCGAATGGAGTTCGAATCGATGCCAAAGTGGGCCCAACTTTCCTGAGGCTAGGCGCGTGGGCCCCCTCACGTGCCAGAAGTGGTCTCCCGAGTTTTCAGCGAAATATCAGCATCCTACGCCTATAAATAGAGCCCCAGAGCCAACAGAAAAAGGATCTTTCGACTCTCAAGCGCCTAGACTCTGCCGGATCGAGATCTCCATCATCCTACATCATAATTTTGCTGCTTGATTTCAAATTTCCAGTTGTAACTCGCTATTGATCGCTGTAACAACTTGTAATCATTGAAAGAGAATCAATAAAACATCAAAAAACTTCACAGTGGACGTAGGCAACACACCGAACCACTATAAATCGCTTGTCTACGCATTTACTTTACTATTGATTGGAGTTTTTGTTAGATAATATCTTTTTTGAATTTACATTCTTCATTATTATCTCTTCAACGACTTCCGAAGAGTGTTGTGACCAATTTTGGTACAAACACTTTGGTGCTTTCACTGGGAAAACCCAGATTTTCTCCTGCTCGTTGGATCTGTCATCGATACCGGATTGGATAAATCTAAGAGAGAGATCTAGATCATTAAATCCAACTTCCTTCCCTTCTATTCATATTTGCATAAAGTCTAGGAAAGGAATTTGACTTTCAAAATGGTTAGTACAAGAACCACCTCTAACGCTATCGATCAAGAAGAACAGGATCGACAGAATCCTGTGCCGCCACCTCCATCTAATCAGAATGCTACTGGGCACTCTGAACCGTCAGGTCCGGTTACCCGACAAGAGTTACAGTTGCTATTCCAAGAGCTGACCCAGAGTCGGCAACAATTAACAGAACAGCTACGCGCTAACGCCGAGTTGATCAACCAACTGGATCGTCAAAAGCGAAAGAGATCCAAGAGAGACTATGCTTCTCTCTCATCCAACGAAAGTTCTTCATCTTCTGATTATCACAATCGATCTCCACGACCCCGACTAGATGGGAGTCGCATGCCAGCCGCTAGAGATCAACCCACACTGACCGTTGGACAACTGAGAGTTGGTCCATCGGCCAGTTTCCTAACCGGACCTTCCTCCCGAGGAGGTGCCATCCCTCACCACACTACAGAATACCGCACTACTAATGTTGCGGCTGAACCGGGGGTCGACGTCCAAGATCAGTCGGACCAGGACCGTCGTCATAGCGGACGTACTCCTGAACCATACGTCCCAGAGGACTATGAGCCAAGAAGGCAAGGCTTGGACCGTCGACGACATCCGATTCAAACCCAAAGTATGGAACGTAATTATACTCCGGCGCTAATGCCGGATCTTTCAACTATGATACGTCAGATGATCCGTGAGAGCCAGGGATCACAAATGACAATTGGGGAGTTTCCCAAAGTCACACTCCTTTTACAGACGATATCCTTACTGCTGAACCTCCACGGCGATTTAGAATGCCAGCTCTACCCATGTACGAAGGAAACTCCGACCCCAGTCAACACATTCTGAATATGAATGGTCAATGACCGCTGCCAGACCTGACGATGCGGTGAAATGTCGTAGTTTCCCCATATCCTTGGGGGGCATCGCTACCATGTGGTTCACTCGACTGCCACCTCGATCCATCTCTTCATTCGACCAGTTGGCCACAAAATTCGTTGAACAATTCCACATGCACGTCGCAAGGCCCAAAGATGTCAACACTCTGTCTAGCGTCACTCAAGCTTCTGGGGAAACGCTCAGACGCTACTTAGAGAGATTCCGTACTGCATGCGCAGAGATTATAATCCAAACGATAACTCTGTCCTTATGGCGTTGACTAAGGGGATCGACCCCGATTCTGAATTTGGCAACTGGCAAGCTGGAAAACCACCTGCATCATTGGACCGTTTCCACGCTAAGGCGGCTCAATTCCTGAGACGGGAAGATGCGAAACAGTCTAGGAAGCAAACTGATGCAGGACCAAGTACGGAAGGGATCCAAAGCAATGTTGCAGTCAAATAGTCCGGCGAGAGCTCCGGAAAAGTTCAATTGAATGTTAAAAACAAACAAGCTCGGCGAAGAGAGAGTGTGAATCAAACCAGAAAACGAGATCAAAATCCTGGCCCGCAGCGCAAGAATCCAATGTTTGACAGTTACACCCCTCTGAATCACTAGAGGACTTGTACTTACAAACCTGTGATACAATTCGGTACCAAAAAACTGCACCAAGGCCGTCGTCAGAGAGACAAATCCAGACGGGAAAGTTTTGCAGGTTCCATGAAAGCTATGGGCACAATACGAACGAGTGTCGACACTTACAGGATCTCGTTGAAAAACTGATCAGAGAAAGGAAGCTGGAACAGTTTGTGCGGACGCCGCAGCCCAGAGAAGCGGGCCCATCAAATTAAAACAGTGAACCCAATCGACCGAGACAGGAGGACTCGACTTGTCCCCGTGGAAGATTGGTGACAAACGCCATCAGTGGCGGACCGGCGTACCCAGGAGCCTGGAACGACGAAGATCCTCGTCACTATCACACATGACAGGCTCATTCAATCTATGGATACTTTGTAATTTCCTTTACATTCCGAAAATTGATTTTGTAATAAGGAACTGAATTTGCCATATTTTCTAGTTTCAGCAATAAAATACTATCTCTCCAACTAGAGCTGTGATTCACCGAATACAACGTTCAACAATCACGACACACGAAGAGCTAAATTCCATCAAACAATGAAATTTATTCAAATAGCAAGTGACTGTGATACGACCGGCCACTCACTAAGTGAAACCCCAGCTCGGGGGCAAGCCAACACATCAAAGGCTGAACTGGACCAACACACGACGGTCCATTCAATAACTCCTTCCCAGAGCGTGAACGGACTCCAACTTCCCAGAGTGTGAATTAGAGTATAAGCATTCAACAACTCGTTCCCAGAGCGTGAACGGACTCCAACTTCCCAGAGCGTGAATTGGAGTATAAACATTCAACAATTCGTTTCCAGAGTGCGAACAGACTCCAACTTCCTAGAGCGTGAATTGGAGTATAAACATTCAACAATTCGTTCCCAGAGTGCGAACGGACTCCAACTTCGCAGAGCGTGAATTGGAGTATAAACATTCAACAATTCGTTCCCAGAGTGCGAACGGACTCCAACTTCCCAGAGCATGAATTGGAGTATAAACATTCAACAATTCGTTCCCAGAGTGCGAATGGAATCAAAATTCCCAGAGCGTGAATTGGAGTATAAACATTCAACAATTCGTTCCCCGAGTGCGAACGGACTCCAACTTCCCAGAGCGTGAATTGGAGTATAAACATTCAACAATTCGTTCCCGGAGTGCGAACGGACTCCAACTTCCCAGAGCGTGAATTGGAGTATAAACATTCAACAATTCGTTCCCGGAGTGCGAACGGACTCCAACTTCCCAGAGCGTGAATTGGAGTATAAACATTCAACAATTCGTTCCCGGAGTGCGAACGGACTCCAACTTCCCTGTGCGTGAATTGGAGTATAAACATTCAACAATTCGTTCCCCGAGTGCGAACGGACTCCAACTTCCCAGAGCGTGAATTGGAGTATAAACATTCAACAATTCGTTCCCGGAGTGCGAACGGACTCCAACTTCCCAGAGTGTGAATTG
Source organism: Allium cepa (assembly GCA_030765085.1). Classification (NCBI taxonomy): domain Eukaryota; kingdom Viridiplantae; phylum Streptophyta; class Magnoliopsida; order Asparagales; family Amaryllidaceae; genus Allium; species Allium cepa. The sequence goes on from CM060930.1 coordinate 217,583,732, forward strand.
GAGTATAAACGTCAAATCCATCGTTCCCAGAGGGTGAACGGACTCCTAAAAAGCCCAAATAGATGTGACTGACCATCCAGCGGCTAACTCCAAGTTCCCAGAGCATGAAGTGGAGTATAAACATCAATTTCAAGTTCCCGGAGCGCGAACCACGTTACAAACATCGATAACTCTCAAATTCCTGGAGTGCAAACCAGGTTATCGATCTCAAATTATCCTAAGTCCCCAGAATGCGGACGTGTACTTAAGATTTGCAACAAGTGCGATCAACCACCAAAAATACTAATGTTGTTCCCCGAAACTGCGGGGTAAAAAAGCTAAGTGTTAATCACTAACCAAAGTGATACATGTCCGAAGTTCAACTTATTCATCGATCACAACTTGTGACCAAGATTTTCAGACTTGGCAAATAAAACAAACTCTACTTGACGGTAAGAACACCACAAGTACACCGGACTGAAAACAAAACACTACAAGCACTTAGGCACAAAAGAAATCAGAATTGAAACAAAGAAACTGAATTTTATTTCAGCTAACTAAAGACAAGGACTTACATGCAAATAAGTTCTCCCAAAAAAGAATCCCTACTAGCAGGGGCCGAACCTGCATCTATACACGGCCTACTAACAAAAAACGAAAACAAGTTCCTATCTATCAAAACATCTGCTTGAGTGGCCGATCTATTTCTTCTTTTTCGACCTCCTTATCAACGGTTCGTCGTCAGAATCACTAGGAACAGAAATCCTTCGTTTGGAGGGCTTCCTCTCCGGTGGCTGCTCTTCGGCCGGGGGCATAATGTCAACGTCCTCCTCAGGACTTGAACTTAAGAGAAAGCTTCCCGCCGGAGGAGTTGAAGGGACTGGACCCGCAACGGAAGATGGGATAGTGCCACCCGATGATATTGTCCTTAAAGGCGCTGGGCTATGCGCCGCCGTACTGCCACCAACACTACCACTTTGCCCCGCATCTTCTAATTCTGCATGAATCTCGGCCAAGATCTCTTCATCACGAATCGTTTGGGCTTGGCTGGGGGCATCCGCAGTCTGCATTGAAGAGCTAGAGATTGGTGGGAGGTCACTAATGAGTAACGGCAGGTCTGTGGAGAAGCCACCCTGCTCACCGAGCAGCTCGCTCACCATTTGTTCATCGAGAGATAATCCGCTCCCCTGCACCGCTTCGGTTGATACTGTTGTTACGACAGTAGTCTTGGTGGTGATGGCCTTATCCCCTTTACTTGATTCTTGGGTCGCGGCAATCGACGCAACTCCAGTCACTAAGCAAAGATAAGAAGTTATTAGTAACCGCTTCAAAACGAACGCTCTAATGAAAACACGCTTGAGATATGTTCAAAGTACCTTCCTCGGTTGGACTCGTTGACGGTTGGACGGCCTCAGAGACTTGCTCCCGAATAGGAGATAACCGCGGCTATTCTGGGTCATAAGCAGGAACGGGTTGTGAATCAACCGCAGGTACAGGCTCTAACGGAGGTGGAGCAGTAAATTCAAGAACAGTAGCGTGACGCTCAACACCTGATCCCTCTCCAACCTCCAGAGATCGGCCACCAATCATCTCCTTCTCATGAGCAATAATAGCGTCATGGAGGATCTTTTTCTCGTCATCTGTCAGAAACCGGTTTTCGAGTTCAAATCGGTCGACCAATTCATCCGGATGCGCTTCCTCTTCTTCCTCAACCAGTCGACCCCAAGCGCTGCGGAGGTGTATCGGGTAATCTTGAAGCCAGGCCAAATTTATGTGTCTCAACACATTGGCATTGTAACTGATGAGAAAATCTTCAATATCGGCCTCCAGCATGGCCTTCGCTTATTCAACATTCTCCTCAACCTCCGTCTCGACCGCCCGGACCTTGGCTACTGCCGCATCTCATTCAGTCCGGAGAATCACGGCTTGTTCACACGCCTCATGGGCTGCGTTATTCGGATCATCCCTATCCTTGGCGATTTCGGCAAATTTGGACTTAAGCTCGTTTAACTCCTTCAGGGTTGCGTCCCTCTCAGCAGTAACCAGGGTGTTTCGATGGCCCATATCCTCCACCGTGGCATAATGCTCAAGTTTCATCCTATCCATCGTTGCCTAGGCTTCGTCGGCTTTTTTGATAGCCTCCATTTCAGATTTTCGAGAGGATTCAGCTTCAGTGTTTAGCACCTCAATAATATGGCTCTTTTGAGCTAACTCAGCCTGCAACTTCTCGATGGTGGCCCCACGCTCAAAGGCCAATGACGACGCTTTCTCGGCCGCCTTATACCACGCCTTGTATTGGGCATAAAAGTCGTGCACATATTCGTGCGCCGTCTGCTCGGCCTCCGACGGGATTCTTTTCAAGTGAAGAGGAAAAATGTAGTTATCAAAGCAAATATTCGGGAAGTCCTTCCTTAATTGCGCAAGCCTGATTGCTCCTTCCCCCGAAATTTCAGTAGGAGGCTGTTCCGCAACTATTGGAGACATCGCCTCAGATCTGGGATGGTGGGGCTCGGATCTAGAAGATTGAGAAGCTGGCTTGTATTGAGAAGATTCGGAAGGACGAGAAACATAGGCAGGAGGTTGCATAGGAACTCTTGGAGGAGGAGTGCGAGATCGAGACCGACGTCTGTGGTCCCTATCTCTCCGTTCTTGGCTAGAATACCCGGAGTACCTATCGTAATTCCCATCTCCTTCTCTCCGTTGTGACTCGTAGTATGAGGAAGATTTGCGAGCATGTCGTAGGCTCCATAACATCGAACCGCGTCCAGTCATAATATCTACAAAGCGTAATGAGAATAAAGTTAGTGGTTTCTCGAAACCGATGACCTAGGATTCAGGGCTGTGTAGTGTCGTGAAGTGTGTATGAATATGTATTCCCCCGACCAACCAGAAGTGTCGACTAAGCTAGTAATAAAAGGCTCTCTCAATTCTAGAGTACAATGGAACTCCTCCAACCCGATGTCATGTTGAAAAGACACATCATCCGGGATTGGAAGATCGGCAAGCCCTTCATAAAGATTTTCAGTTCTTGGAGGAGACATCTCGGAAATTCTAACTCCGGGAGCGGATCGGGCCGTGACAACCGATTTCCATCTCCCCTTCTTAGTTGGCTTGACAATGGCGGTCTTGCCTTTTCTCTGCTCCGCGACATCCTGATCTACATCCGTAGTTTCGGTCAGCGGCTCATCATCAGTATAGGTTCTTTCAGAATCAGCTTCCTCGGCTATAATAACTTTGGGCTTCTTGTGCTTGACTCGTTTTTTTAAAACGGTCTTTAGTGCCCCCTCGAACTTTATGCTCTTCCCTCGTTCGATCAACCCGTAAGTCTGGAGATTCCTATCCGTCAAAAGCAACTCGATATCCCTATCTTCGCTCGGGACTCCCCGGAGTATTCGGACTATCTCCTTAAATTGTTCGCCTTCGGGTCGCTGAATTGTTGCTGTAAAAAGAAAAAACATAAGTTTCACTTTGACCGCAATTGCCTTAGTAATTACATGATAACTCAGCTACACTCACGTCTGAATAACCATCGCTGGGCAAACCCCGGAGGACATCTGACATAGAACCATTCCGTCTTGTAATAATTCAACCTGGTACAGGATCCAGTGACCACTTGGCAATTCCTCACTACTTCCAGAAAAGTGAAGGAAGGATAATCACCTCGGGTTTTGAAGTTAAATAGATATCTAATCTCGGTCGGGATCGGTGGTCTATGAAGGTACTCCATGAAGACGATGAATAAACTGTTCACGGACGCATATCCGTTCGGGTGTAGTTGAGATGGAGCGATCCTAAAAAAAGACAATACTTCTCTTATATACTCGTTGAACGGAGGAAGCATCCCGGCCGCACACGCGTGGCGGTTAAATGTTGTATATCCCTCCGGTGGATTGTGTGGTCTATCATTCGGCACCGGCAATAACACGTCGTCCAGTGACAGGCCGTGCCGCAAGCATACTCTCCCTAGCATATCTTCAGAAATATTGGATTGAACGGAATCTGATGGATTAGCGATGAAAGACGCATTGGGAAACTCGTCCGGAGTTGGACCGATGATCTCAGGTTCAATATCCGGAACCTCTAGTCTCGGAGAGGCTGTACCTTGAATCTCCTGCTGCTGTGAACTTGAAGGTTCCATAACTAGCTAACTCATGAGAAACCATTGTTAGACGACAAAGGACCCATGCACTTCCCCAGTGTAAAGTGTATGAATGTATGTTGTACAGTGTCATGCATTACTTGAATAAATATCGCAGAGTTAAAGGAAATATGCAAACGACAAAGCTACGGAATCCAGTTATAATGACCGTCATCGCTGACCGTCATCACTAAACCATTTATATGATGGAAATTGATTCGAATAGAAGTTATCGTTCCATCGACGAGCTTCGAAAGGTGGTCAAGTATGTAGTTTAATTGTCAAGTCCAAATATGCAAGGATGAAGCTCGTCGGAATTATGCTTAGAAAATGTCAAACTTTGGTATCCATCATAGAGGGTTCAAACCGATCACAGGGAACTCATTTGAACCCATCCTAACATCGCTTCGAATCGATGCAGAAAGGCGCGCTTCGAATCGATAATCAGGTGTCACGTTCGAATCGATCAATGAAGGATGACTTCGAATCGATCTTTGGTTGACCAAGTTCGTACCGATCAGGAAACCCTTAACTTAACATCGATCACGTTCGAATCGATACCCTTCGCATCGATGTAAAGTTGAGAACTTCAAACCGATACCCGATGGATTCGAATCCATCGATTCGAATGGACCCATCAAGATGGTCAATCAGTGCGAACTGCGTCACCCCCATAAGGTCATCCCAGGGATCGATACGAAATCCAAGAAAAAATGATGCCGCCATCATCGATTCGAACACGAGTCCCCAGATGGTTTCGAAGCTCCCCCAGACAGATCTGGTTTTACCAATCACCAGAGTGACCAATCGATGAAGAAGAGGCGGGTTCGAAATAGCTTTGTCGTTTGGATTCGAGGCTAATTACCTAGTTTAAGTGATGGATTTGAGGAGTTAAAGACTTGGATCTTGAATGGTTCGAATACGTAACACGGTGCCTTCTTCTCTGAAGCTTCGAGACGATGCAGAACACAGTAAAAGCAAGACGAAAGCGAAAAGTAAAAAGTGAAAAAAAAAGTGAAACCCTCTGCTATTTATATGGAGCCATGAGAGCAACCGAGGCGATTCCCCTTCCGGTAAACTTGATTGGTCGCAACCAGTCAAAGCGTGGATCGGTTCGAAATCTCCATACCATTTTCCTAATGCCTTGTGGGTTCGAAGTTAACCTCATATTTCATCGATACGAAGCACATGGCAAAACATCGAGTCGCATCGATGCGAAACAAACAGTAGGCACATTGATTCGAAACCCCTGTTCACATCAGCAAACCCACAACTCCATCCACAACCTACCGAAACGAACTACTATTTCGTATCCATCCTTTCACATCGGTTCGAATGTCAGTTTCGTACCCATCACAGCACAAGCATAACTCCATCCATACGAATGTAGATTTCGAACCCATCAATGCTCCAACACATCGGTTCGAAATATTACATTCGCGCAACCCAAAGTCATTTCCTTCGACCTTCTACATCGGTTCAGGAGAGGATCGATACGAAGGGACTTTTCAAAACAACCATCATGTGTTGTCTCAACTAAAGTTTCCAAATCGGTTCAGGAGAGAATCGATACGAAATTCAATAGCAAACCAAACTGACAACGACTCGTGGACGCACAACGTTAACAAGGGTCAAACTAACATATGTGCATATATGTCGAACTAACATTCGATTTTAAACATTTACAGGGATCGAATACTCATCTTGTTACAAATGCAACAGCCAACGGTTAAGCACTATTATACAGCAGTCAATCATGTCAACGCAAAGTTACAGCAATACAGAATACGAGTCTCAACAGAAAAGAGAGCAATGATTGTTCAGAGAGAAATTGCAGCTATTCAAAGCACGTCATGTTCCCACAAGACGTACTTTGGGGGGAAAAATGTTATCCTGCTTTTTGGCAAAGCCGCGATACCCAAAGATCGATCGAAAACGGAGAACGGTTCGTCTCAGAGATTGGTCATACTTCGTTTCGCTATGGATATCACTGAATTTCGTCCGAGTCCATATTGAGCTACAATTGATAGGACACGACAAGAAAGATCATAGAAGTCGTCATCTCAAATTTCGAGTCAATCTGAGTTCATACGCTCAAGTTATGATCGATTCAACTTGAAGGGAAAAGCACTGGTTTCAAATCCATCATGGTAGGTGTCTTCGAATCCATCATCGAACACCATTCGAACAGATCACCTTCGAATCGATGGACCTCGAACCCATTTGAGTGCCTCGGTTCGACACCATCAACTTTGAATCTATCGAGTTCGTATCGATGGGCCTCGTATCCATGGTGAGGTTGCAAAGCTCGTATCCATCCAGGAAACGCAAGTTCGTATCCATCAAGCATCGGTCATTCGACACCATCGATAAATCCTTGTTCGAACCCATCATTGGAGCCTTGTTCGAACCCATCATTAGAGCCCTATTCGAATCCATGTATGAACCTTTGTTCGAATCCACTGGGTCAACTAGCCATGATAACGTGTCATCCATCGGTTCGAACGCGTCGAGATACATGGAGTCGAAGCGGTCAACTCGGAGTGAAGACCGGATTGGTTCGAGGTTTGCGCTCCACGTCACCAAGAAGGCGCGTGCCACCATCGATTCGAAAGGATGGTTTCGAACCAAACAGCCACGCAATGAATCCCATCTCGAATCCATCGTATCTCTCAATCCACCGATCCAAATGCCACCATATTTTCACAGAAGCTTGCATACATGTTGAAGAATGTCCACACCAAATTTCACCTCGATTGGATGATTTTCTGATCGATTCGAATGGAGTTCGAATCGATGCCAAAGTGGGCCCAACTTTCCTGAGGCCAAGCGCGTGGGCCCCCTCACGTGCCAGAAGTGGTCTCCCAAGTTTTCAGCGAAATATCAGCATCCTACGCCTATAAATAGAGCCCCAGAGCCAACAGAAAAAGGATCTTTCGACTCTCAAGCGCCTAGACTCTGCCAGATCGAGATCTCCATTATCCTACATCATAATTTTGCTGCTTGATTTCGAATTTCCAGTTGTAACTCGTTGTTGATCGCTGTAACAACTTGTAATCATTGAAAGAGAATCAATAAAACATCAAAAAACTTCACAGTGGACGTAGGCAACACGCCGAACCACTATAAATCGCTTGTCTATGCATTTACTTTACTTTTGATTGGAGTTTTTGTTAGATAATATCTGTTTTGAATTTACGTTCTTCATTATTATCTCTTCAACGACTCCCGAAGAGTGTTGTGACCAATTTTGGTGCAAACAAGTACAATAGAAGTTTGAGTTGATATATGTATATAATCGTAAGTACGTGATAAGTACTCAGGTTAGTGTGGGGAATCTCTATATGTATGTTTGGCATCATCTTTTTTTAGTGTTGTTATGATATCGACCTTCTTCTTTTCTATCATCAGTATAAATAAGTCAAATTATTTGAGGAGAAGAGTATGGGATAGATTCCTTTATCTTTGATTTCATTTCGAGGACGAAATGCTTTTAAGTAGGGGAGAATGTAACGACCCGTAATTTCGCTACTTCGAAAATGAGAGATTTCGTTCAATTTAAATTTAAAAGGAGTTTAAATCTTAAATAAATATGTTATATATAAAAACAATTATCTATTCTTATAGTTAATAAGTTTAAAAGGTATAAATTTGGATTTTGGAACAAATCGACAAAAGTTAAGTTTTGTCAAAAATAAATAAAGGCTTAAATAAATGGATTTAAATATTAATTTAAAAAGATAAATCTTATTTAAAACATCTAATAAAGATAATAAAAGTATGTTAAAAGATTTAAAAGTTTGTTAATAATCGTTTTACAAAAATAACCAAAAATTTGTCGCATTTTGTCAGTTTTACATACATTGTAAAATTAGAGATTTTGATATTAATTTAATATAATTTTAAAATATAAAGAGACTTGTTTTAATTTATTTAAAGAAGTAAAAAGTTCATTTTAAAATTTGGTTTACTCCAATATATAGCTTAATAAAAACGTCAAATTTTGACTGTATAATTTGTCGTCAAAAACGCCGTTTTTAACCAAAACAAGTTGTCGACAAGTTGTTGCAACTTGATACATTTCCAAACTTATAAATACAAGTTTACAAACTATATAAACATTATACATTTAGCACTAAAAACAAAAAGAATTTACTTTTGAAAATATTTACATAAATGTATAAAAAGTAAAAAAGCATGATTTGACAAATTTTAAAATTATTAAACTTTTTATAAAACAACATCAATACTTTACTTCATATCTCATTAATAAGAAGTTATGTTTATACATAGGAAAGGAGCAAACGCAAAAGTGAAAAGAAAGCTAATGTAAGGAGTTAATGACACATACATACATGCATTTAATGCAAATCAAATCATTCCAAAGTCTTCTCTTTAAACACAAAATCTAAGGAAGTAATCATTCCTCTTTCTTACCATCACCATTAATACATATCAAATCACTCTTTTTCACATAAAAGAAAAGTATATTTAAATTTAAAAATGAAGAGGGTATTAATGTCATTTACCACTAAATATGTTCATTTATAAATACAACCACACCTCTCTTCATTTCCACTACACTTTCATTTCATAAAATTTCCAAAAACCGTCTCTACTTCCACCATTTCCCTTCTGCCTCCAAGTCATCACCTCCATACTCCAAACCATCACCTTACACAAGCCAAACTACCACCTACACACCTCCTCCTCACCCAAAACCCAAGCCTATACCCCCACAGCACCCTAGGTCGAGCCCCCATAGTCCAAGCCGAGCCCGCACAAGCCCAAGCCGAGCTCCACACCCCCTAGGCCAAGCACCACCCTCTCCTACTGTCTCCTACACGCCTAAACCCCAAGGCCGAACCCTCCTCTTAAAAAAAAGAAGAAGAAAAAAAAAGGAAAAAGAAAAGAGAAAGAAAAAGAAAGGAAAACAAAAGCATTCGGAAAAGAAGCAATAAAGGCGAGACGTTGGAAAGTAGCACGTTAGCGAGAAACGCGTATCTTACATTAAAGATTGACGGAGTGGATATTATGGTGAGAAATTCTCACCGCTTTTTAAATTATATTGATTATCATGCTAAATTGTTGTGTTAAATAATCACCATTTGACGATATGGATGTTTGAGTGAATGTTTGAATATGTTGGATAATCCGTAGTAATGTTATGACATTTACCGTATGGAAAATATTAATGTTATATGAATGTTGTATGGTTGTTATGATAATTTGGATATCAAATTCCTGTTAGTTAAGTAATCACTTTGTTTAGTAAGACCATATTTTAGTAATATGAGAAATTATGGAAAAATAAGTCTCTTTTCATTTAAAAGTGAAATTAAAGTTAAAATGAAAGAGAATTTGAAATTTGAAGTGAAACGGATTTGAAAAGGATAGTTAATTTGAAATTGAAATTAAGATGAATAGTGAAATTGAAATCGAAAAAAAAGTGAAGTTCAGTTTGAGAATGAATTGAAGTTTAAATTGAAATTAGATTTGAAATCTAAGTTTTAAATGTGTTTAATTTGAGATTAGAATTGAAATTGAGTTGAAATTGGAATTTAAAATTTAATATTAAAATAATGGGAATAAAATAATATTATAATATGGTAATAGTGAAAATTTTAAATACTTTAAAATGTGAAAATATTGATTTAAAATGGTTTCTAATGATTTTATAAGTGTTGAAATCCAATTTGAATTGATTATTTCAAGTATTGAAAAATAAGTTAAAATTAGACGCGTCGCGCAACGGTAGTTCGCAATTTCGCGTCGAAAAGTTCAAATGAGTGTATAGAGTGGAATGTGGCTCGGAATCCTTCGAGATAAGGAAATTCCGGACTACGATAAGTAGATTTTGAAATAAGTCCAAATCAATTTTCTAGAAAATCGCGCTAGTGCAGTTAAGTGACCGTAACAGGAAATCTGTTTAAATGAATGTTTTTAATTATGGAAAAACATGGAATAAATTTGATAAATCTATTTAAATGATTTAAAAGAGATTTGGATTGGAAAATATGAATTATCGAATGTTTAAAAGTTATTTAATGAAAATAAGCTTATTTAGCACTTTCCGCAGCACTTTTATGTTGTGAATTCTATAACTTCTGAAATATGATTTAAATGTAACGACGTTTTTCAAAATAAATTGTGGATGTTTTAAAAAGGATAATTAAGAATTTTGAAAGATAATTTGGAATATTTATAAGAAATTCCAAAGTAAAGTTGAAAATCTGAGTATCTAGAAACGAATAGTACATTTGTCCCGCCTGTGAGATATGGGAAGAGAAAACAAGATGTTTGACTAAGGTTAGGAATGGAGCAACCAGTGCCCTGAACTTACCTGTCCTATGTTTTCTTTTCTTAGGCAAGGGGTGGAATAGATCGAAAGGAAAGCCCGGATGCACTTAAATAAAAAGATTCTGTATTAAGTTTTCGAAATAAAAGAAGATTGGTATTATACGAAAGTTAAGCAATCTCCAAGATGAATGGTTTCTGTGATCCTATTTACTCAAAAATGTTTTTGTTAAGATTGACTTAGGGTTTATCGTAAACGATGTCTTAAATAACATTGTTTTTGACCCGCCTAAAAGTTTAAAGGATTTGATTGAAAGTTAAGTAAAGAAAATCTGGGATATTTTCCAAAGCAGAAGAATAAATTTCTTAGAATCATCCTAAGTTAAAAGAAAGAGATTTCGAAATCATTCGAAAAGAATTAAAGTGAAGAGAGACTTAATAAATCCTATATACTCATACTCACTTTTATCGATGATTGGATTTCGAAGGAACCGGAGTCGGATTTGGTTAATTCCTATCCGAAAACCACTTCGAACCAATGTATACGTTCGAATGTGAAGACTTGTGGAAGACGAAGATTATTGAAGACTGTGGATCTTCATAGCGTGAGGACTGCTTGTTGACTTGCTCTGGGTAGCTCCCGAGTTATATATAGCAGTGGTCTCCTCGTGATGGAGATTTTGCGGATTGCAAGGGTTCTCGCCTAGTAATGGCCGAGGAAAGTGCCTTCGGTTTGTCCTGTTCCTGGACAACTTGTATGGACGTTTGTCTGACATTGCATTTCTAACGATTACGTACATTGGTTTTTACAAACGTACATCAGTGGTGGCGGAGAAGACAACTTCTCTTAGCTTAACACCCTCCTTGAGACATATGAGCTCAAGGGTTGTATTTTTGTGGAAGTCAATTAGTAGTTAAACGGAAATGGCAATGTGGCATTCAAAGATTTGATATGTGCTTCGTGAAAAGGTAATCGTAGCCTCATGCCTCATCAAACCGGAAATGACCGAAACATGATTAGATGCAGCAGGGCTAAGTGGGTCATTCCTAATTAGGGTATGATCATCCCCTTCTAGATATATTTCTTCCCGCTATGATGTTCGGGATGTTAATTAATGTGGTGTATAGAAAACGAGCGCTCGGTTAAAGGTCGGTAACGACCGGGGATGACATATTCGGTACTATCTAGTTAAAGAGGTAGGTCGGTCTTGTGTTGGTAGAGGGCAGATGTTCTGTGCCTCGGGACATCCATCTAGAGGTGTACCCATTTCGGAAGGTAGATCCTGCGCCTGGTCATTTGTATGGAAATCCATTCTCCAATAAGAACCTATAGGCCTGATTGTAAACCTATTATGCTGGAATTTAATCAATGTAATAATTTCGGCTAAGATTAATAAGTTTATTTGCAAATGTTTTCAAAGAATGTCATTAGAAATAATATCAAACGTTTTGATATAAAAGCGTTTTAGTTATCATAAGGTAAAAACCCGTCTGTGTTTATGTGTGGGCGTGGTCTTATGAGATACTCTTTATTTCCCAAGGATTTATAACAAAGGCTGATATATGACACTGTCATTTATTATTGAGTTTTTCTCACGCTGGTTTATCAAGCCTGATCCGGGTATTTTCAATACTCGGGTCAGATCCGAGTAGTTTTAGAATAGTTGAAGACAGATGGAATTTCCAAAGGAGAGTTGAAGATATTCTACTATCCACTTTGCTTAGTGTATTTTGTTTGATGTTTTTCAGCATTTGTAAGGGAAGGTTTTATAACTGTCCAAGCTGAATTTATATTAGACTCTGATATTGTATTTTAAAAAATTTCCACTGTAAAGATTATGATTGAAATAATATATGTTATTCCATTCTTGTGAGATTCTGTTCTATGTACTTTTCTTTATCACCTTTAAAGATCCGTCTTTTCGTGCAATTTGAGTTAGACATGTGTGGTTTATTGTCGATTGAAAAGGTACGGGAAAACGGGCCTTTACAGATAAAATAGTCAATAAGCTATAATCTCCAACTCCATATCTTTATATAATAAGACATTTTCTTATTAATAAGTTATTAGTTTTGATGATTGAGTTTTATACGTATGCATGTGTACATACATTTTCCTTAAAGCATTAAGGCTTCAGGATTGGTTATGGAGGTTTGTCCAAAACAATGGTTTTCACAGTTGGCCATTGTGATTAAATTTCAGGTATGAAATACACAAACACACAGACCACACAGATATATAGTTTGTTTCTATGTTTTGTAAATAATCGTATTTGAACGTACAATCTAAGAATTCCAACCATAAAACTATGGTCATGTGCACTTGAAACATACACCAATGCCTTAATACATTAATACTCTTAAAAATAAACCATGCTTTTTAGGCATTGTGTAAATATCAATTTTGTGATGCTAAAGAACCATATTCAGTAATCATGTGTTCTGTCTTTCATCATTACAAAACAAAATAGAACCTTTCAACAATATATTTTTAATTTGTTATATTCTACAAATCTTAATTTTCTATTACTGGCACAATCTCTTTCCATTTTTCAAAGCTTATACAAAAACATGGGTCACCCAAATTCCATAACTGTAATCTAGAACAAAGCAAAATTATTTGTGCGATGTTACATTGTTCACCTATTGTGAGAATTCAATGCTCTTGTTCTTTGTTTGTACTGGAGCAGCTTACATGTTGGTCTTTTTTCTATAGAATAACCGTTTGTATTTAATGCTTTAATTTCCAGTAAACTGACTTGTAAAACTTTGTTATTATTTGTGGACTGCATATTGTTTTCAACTATATTAACTTGTGATCGTCCTCTAATGTGAAAAGACTCCAAATGTAGCTTTAAATTGGGACTGTTGTTTGCTGCGACATTATCTTATGTTGCATCTGTTGATTGCATTTTAGTATATGTTTCATTGAGTTGAGAATTTGCCTCTTCGTACGTGTTTAATGTTGCATTGTTCTGTATTACAGCTGTATTTATTGGAATCTTATTATTTATAAGTAAAGTGTGGGTGGTTTTAGCATTTTGTGTGTCATCCGGACATAGAATGCCTTTATCTTTTGATGGTTGCATATTATGAAAGGTACCATCACTTCTAGGTTTGTCGCTGTCCATTGTGGTTTCATGCGTCTTGTTGATATTTGCTTTTACAGCCCATTGTTTTTCGAAAGTACAATATTTGAGGAGATGCCCAAAACACTTAGAGTTTTGGCAAATGGTGGGTTTCCATTTGCACTCAACTCTTTGGGTGATTATTTCATTTTTCTCGTTTATGAACATGACTTCCGAAGGAAAGTTAAACTCCTTGTTAATCTCAATAGGCACTCCTTGTTAATGTAAAATCTAGAGCATCATCAAGTGCCTTTCTTTGTTTCACGTAGCTATAGAATAGGTGGGAAAGTTAGTAAACGATAGCTTGGCCTTAAAAACCATTAGCAAATTAGTAAAACCTTCTGTTTTTTGATTCTGGTATATTGGGTTCATTAATGAACACACGGACAGAGGGAGGGAGGGGTGTGTGTATGTAGCTACATTTCTTTACTAATAACACAGTGTGTGTTCTATGATTTGCAGGCAATGCCGAGTTTCACCTTCGCAAACCAAGCAGGACTAGACATGCTCGAAACAACATCAATCGCTCTTCAAGATATCACATTAGAGAAAGTATTTGACGATGACGATTGTAGATTCTTTGCTCCGAATTCCCTATTATAGTGCAGCAGGTACCTGAATTCCCTTATTATATATACGAAAATTATTAACTAGACTAGACTTGTCATTCGTTTCTTTATTTAAAATTATATACATAATACAGGGTTTTGGTTGTCTTAATGGTGGCATATGTGTTTCGAGCATGGGAAGATCGGTGTCGTACGAGAGGGCAGTTGCCTGATAGGTGATGAATGATAAAGAAGAGGCTCACTGTATTTGCTTCATGTTTGTTAACGGGTCTTTTGTTTAAGCCTGATTTGAAGTGATAACTGAGTAAGATCGTGCATTTACTTATCCAACGTATATCATTCTATGTATTTAGGATTCATACGTCGCTAAATTATTACGTTCAGTTGTACATTGCTCAAGATTCTGTTTCTTTGAACTAAATGATGTTGCACTAGATTATTATTTTGCTAAACTGCTTTTTAAACTCAATCACCTTTTTGGTACAAAATGCATATAAAGGTTTTCAATTTTCACTATATTGACAATTTTGATAAATACTTATGTTCTATAAATATTCAGCAGCTGCTTAATTATTCTTGTAGCTATAAACTATAATGCTATGCAAAGGTGAAGTGCTTTTCCAATTTTACGCAAATAAACAATTTTCGAGCAGTCACTAATTCAAATAAATACAAAACTAGAATAAATAGAAACATCAACTAGCATGATCGTTGTACTCCATGAGGGTATTTAGTTATGTCCTTAATATGAACTGATACATTGCTGCATCAACATACATGCTGAAAGTTCATCAGAACTAATATATTCTAGAATGCACAATAATATCAGGATATGAAAAAAATCGATCAGAAAGGATGATTAAATCCAGTGCACTATAAATTGACTAGCAATGAGAAATGAGAAACATGTAAAAGAACATATTTTTCGAGCAGTTTGCATATTAACTGAAAACATTTTTATTACTTATGATGAAATAATAAAGCTATATGCAGTTCTGCTTATGGCCTATGTATATTGCATTTCATATTTTAGTCGAAACACTAGAAAGTAACGAATAATACGTGCCTACATAAAAGCTTATTCAATTTAATTACTACATCAAGCCTCTTGAACATTGTTGTTTGAGTTGGAGGCACTTTCATCTTTGAACTGTACTTCAGGCTTTGAATTATTGAGGTTCTCGTTACTGCTTTCTGCATTCGATACATCTCCATTAGTAGCCTCAGTTGTTTGGTTATCAGAATCCGTTGCCTCATTATTCTCAGTTGTTTGCTTCTCTGTATTTTCGTGCTCGGTATCTGTTGCTTGTCTGAATCATTCAGATCATTGTTCATAACTTGCTTATCTAAACCACTTTGCTCATTATCAGTTTCTTGCTTATTTGAGTCATTATCAGTTTCTTGCTTATCAGTGTATGGATGACTCAAATTTTTATATAATTATTTCTACATTAGTTAACCATGGTTTGATTAACTGTTTGAAGTATGTATGACTAATTTTATCTCGCTTCTTTTTGATAGGTGTTGTATGATGCCTTTAAAACTTATAAGACATATGGTGGCGAATCTCGAGGAACTTACTTGAAATGGAAGACTGCTAAGGTGATTTATTTTGTACAAAATAAAAATAAACTTCTATGTTGGATATAAATTCAACTTAACCTAACTATTAAATTATTGTGTAATATTGTTGTAGTGTCCTCAACAATCTAGATCGACGGATTGTATATATTATGCGATAAGGTATACTGTGTATGTATCCCTGCTGCAGCAGCTGCAGAACTCTCTTTATCTTGTTAGTTTGAAGAAAGGTATATATGTTGTCTAGCCCAAAGATTGTGTGTACTTCCTATTTCATTATTATTTATTATGTGTACTTACATTACATTTAATTTCAATACCAAATTCCAACTTCAAAACTTGAAAATAAAATTGATATTCTAATTGACAAGGTTTCCTTTAGGCAACGATGATGAGATTTTGAATTGCGATCAATCGAGATTGGTACTCGAATTTGGTTTGGGGAAGGAGATCGTATGGGTAGTCGACTAGGCAGGATGTCGGTGACTGACTGCTGTTAGTGTGAGGAGATAGTGGGTAGATGCAATAAGGTGATGGTTGTTGAATTGAGTTTGGGATTTTGGGTGCTACTGAGATGAGGAGGTGATCGTGAGTTAACTGTAGTTTGGATGTAGAATCGAGGGTCACAACTTGTTTAATGGTGGCGGTGGGGAGGTATACAGGGAAATTGTATATGTTGAAAGGATGGTGGAAGGATGAATTATGGTTGGCTGGAGTTTGTATGGTTTGGATGGAGATGGAGTTTGGTTGTTTGTTGATGGGTTGACAGACGGTTTTGCCGAGCAGTGATGGATATATGCCATTATTGTGCTATAATGAAGTATGGTGTGATGAAGTGACAATGTGTATTAGCAATGAAGCTAACGAGGCAACATTTCTTTTTCTTTGGTTTTTTGGGAGAACCAGTGAGGCAGAGATGTTTTGAAAGAAAGAGATGTGTACAGTAGGAGTTATGGCAGTAGGAAGAATTGTTGAGGTAGAAGGTATGTGAAGGAGTGATTGGTTGAGGTAGATGTTCGTTTGCTGGTTGAGAGATGGTTGATTTAGTGGAAAAGGAAGTTTGTGGAGAAGGAAGAGTTGGAGATGTTCCACTCTGATGATGGCATAGTGGTGAAGTCTTATGAGTTTAAAAGTGATCAGTGAGTGCAGTAAAGTGGGCAGTAAGGTGACCAGTCAGTAGTGGTAATGAATGGCTATGTAAAGGTGATGAAGTTTCGTGAACAGGGGGATGACAGTGAGTGAATGTAACTATGGGGGGAAATATGTTGTGGTTTGTAGTTTCAGGCAGTGCAAAGGGGTGGGATGTATGTGCACTGGTTGTGACTGAAGTTGTTTGTGATTTGTGGTGCACAGTTGTTGATAAGTAGATAGCGGATGAAGTCAAGGCAGATGGTGGATTGTGCAGCAGTTGTTCTGACAGTAGTAGGTAGAAATGAAGTATTGTTGACAGGCAGAAATGAAGTAGTGTGACAGAGAGAAGCTTGTGAATATGGTAGCGAGTTGATGGATGAGTGCAAGTAGGCAACAGTTGAAGTTGAACTCTGGTTGCTGCTGTAATTGTTGTATGGCAAAGGGAGAAGTGGTAAGGTAATGGTAGGACAGAGGTAAGGATATGGTATGCACCGATTGAAGTAGTTGTGTAGGTTGTTTGATGGACAGTTGCGGTTTTGTTACGGTATGCACTATTTGATGGATGATAACAGAGAAGGGTTGATGATGGGATTTGTAGATGAAGGAGCTGTTGTAAGTAGAAAGGTGACTGTAGTGTGGGGGCATTTGTTGTTGAAGAGGGTGGTGATCTAGGTAGTTGGTGGTTGGTCTGTTGATAACAAAGGGGGAGTGCAGTAGATGATTGTATTTTGTCAAAACATGTTTATTTCTTGTTTTTCCAGGTTCAAGTTGACATTGAAAACATGAAATGCAGCATATGGTTTTGAGCTGAAGCCTAAAATTTTGGGTTTTCAAGATTCCGTGAAGTTTTTAATTAAGGTTTTCACTATACTATTTCTTAATGGTTGTACTAATTAAAGATCTGAATTAAGACTATACCACTTAATGATTGTACTAAAGATCTGAATTATGCCACTAAAATGAATGTATGAACCATTATTTTTTATAGATTATTAACACTATAATTGATATATGTTTATTTTGGTATTATGTTATTCATTTTGTACTTGCCTTCAAATTTAATTTTGCATGATTGTAATATTGCATGCAATAATTGTTTGTTATAATCAATAATATATATATATATATATATATATAATGGCTTTTTTGCATCAGGTATAAATAGCTGATGCAATAGGGGGATTAGTTTGCACCGGTTGTTACAAAAATTCGATGCAACAAAGAAGCCTTTTAAACCCAAAGACTGTTATGTTGCATCGGTTTCCAACAACAACCTATGCAACAAGTTCCTTTGTTGCATCGGTTTTCATTACAACCGATGCAACATGAGGGCAGTGTCCAAGCAACCAACCGTATTTTACACCAGTTGTTAATAACAACCGATGCAAAAAGGTCTATTTTGCATCGGTTTTAGAACTAATGCAAAACTGTTAAGCCTGTTGCATCGGTTGCATATGCATCGGATGTTGAACTGATGCAAAAGGGGTGTAAACAACCGATGCAAATGGCCTGTATTGTAGTAGTGAAGAAAATAAACAGCATTCTAAAAGATATTTGGTAATCTAAATATAGTGTACGTTACGATGAAGAAAATACTTAATCCTAGATTGTGGTTCAATGGATTGTAACAATGTAATTTTGTACAGCTTGAAGAGATTTATATTAGCACGTGATCTATGAAACTAAACCTTTGAGCAATATCAAACATTGACTAGCTAGCTTTAACCAAGTACCCAACATAAACTGTTTCGAGAGGACCAGAAATTTACGACACATTATCATTGTACTTTCGCCAACTAACAATGGAGGAGTTTTTACAGCTGACGACAATAGTGGCAGTAGAAACAAGAAGTTGGTATAACCAACAATATTAAATTCAATCCGCAAGCAATTACATCTCCATCAAGAGAACAAAACAATATATCTTGCATTACCTCAAAATCTCTATGGATCTGTACTTTGAGATCATAATATTCACTCACTCACATGATGTGCAATTAAAGCGCTCGGCAGATTTAATGTGCCGGAGATGCAAAAAATCATAGCGGGGATACAGCGACGATATAGCGGGATATAGCGGATGACTTTAAAATAGCATATAAAACTCGTACTTAGTATTTTGACAAATATATAACAGGAAAATAGGCACAGAGAAGAAGTTGCAAAAATATTTAGTCTCAGGGACAACAAGTTTGCTTTTTAGTTTGAAGGACACTTTTTAGTGTAAACAGAAAATGATAGGTACAACTATCATTCTGTGATTTACACTAAAAAGTGTCGTTCAACCTAAAAAGCAAACTTTTTGTCATTAAAACTAAACTTTTCTTCAACTTTTTCCTTGAGCCTAAAAACTCCCATATATAAATGGTAATTAAATGAAAAATAAATATTCAATTGAATTATAATTAATACATAAATAATTTTAAATAAAAAACATGTGCAAATATATTGTAAATAAACATAAAACCGTCATATAACATAATTGAATTTAGTAGAATATTACAGAATTTCATTTTGAAAAATATATTAAAAATTCGATTAAATAAATTAATTTCATAATTTTTATAATGTATAAATGTTATTTTTCAATTCATTTCTTATAAAGAAGATATAGCGGAAATAGCGGAATATAGCGAAAATAGCGGGGTTTAAAGTGGAAAGACTATATTTGGAGTTATATGGAAAAAATATAGTGATAGAAATCCGCCATGAGATATAGCATGGTTATAACATGGTAATAGAGGGGCATTAACTCCACAGCTCCCATGTGAATGCAGAAATGAATTGAAAAGAAAATGTACTTTCATTACTAGCAAGCACTGGAGCTACAAAAAAGTATGAATTTTCTAATAAAACATTGGTAATATGAACAATATCAATCGGTCATCAACCTCCAACAAGCAATTGTACAAATTAAAATGACCATTCAAATCAATTTATGATTAATCATTTCATGTCCAATAACACAATGAACACAATCAAAATGTTTCTTCCAGTTTTCCAATAACACAGAAAAGTACTCCCCATTAGTATTCCATATATTTAATCATATACATGTATGTGACTGAATTATACAACCAGAAACAGCATATTCGTTTATATATTGTTAACTGCTTCCTGGTTCGTAAATTAATCAAACCTAAAAAATGGAGATACGGTAAGATTATCTGAATATGGAGGCCCAAGCTAATGCCGGCCGATTTTTGAAAATGCGGAGTAGGGGATGAAGAACGACTACTTTTGGAGATGTAGAATACTGGACAATTTCTAAAGCTCGTCGAACTGGAGGATTGTTGAAGCATACGATTGACTGTAGTGTTGTAAAGATTTAGATAGAGATTAGAAGATTTTGATTTTTAATGAAATTTTGGATTAAGGATTAGTGGGAGAGAGGGATTCGATGTTTCGGTGTCTCGTGAAAAAGGTGGGATCTTTTTCATTTTCCGTCATCATACATTTTCACGCTAAGTAGCGTTTTAACATTTATTTTTTCTTTTCTAAATTAACAGTCTCCCAATAATCACAGCTTTTTCCTTAAAACCGTGCGAATAGGTGCTGCGAAAATACATTTTGTTGTTGTGTCATGTCTAAAAAACTACAAATTAACAATAGAACTTTTGGTTAATTTTGGTTGAAGTATGAGGATTTGAGATGCAATAAAAATGAGATATAGTCGATCTTTATTCTAAATATACACACACATGTGTATACGTAACAAACACCCCACAGAAACGTGCCCTCAGATACAAAACTAAAAATCTTGAAAATGCATCTTTTCTGTACATAGCAGAAAATAATTAGGTGATTCGTTGAGTTTTCATACCAGGAAAGAGAGCAACATTTGCATCATTAAAACCCAGTATGCCACAAATGTAATTGAATATTACACATCATGTGTCATGTTTAATATTTTTATGTAATCGTACTGTCCTTTTATCACCGAGCTTGGATCTGATATAAAACTTAGGACAACTTTTCTTAATTTTCTTTGAATCATGCTAAATGCACGACATTACAATGTCTAAATTTTTCAGAGTCGTTCGGCAATATACCATCGAGCAGAATTTAGTTTAAAAAACAGAAATTTTACTTCATTTACAAGTTTGACGTCGAGCTTACTTGACAACTAGTCGGCCGTATACCGTCGAATAATTTTTCTAGGTAAAACAAAGTACCAAGTGCAGTGCGTTTAACACGGTTTTTTTTCTAGGAGCGACTTTTAAGATAGAATAATATTAAACACACTCTCATTACAAAAGAGTGTTTGTACCTGCTTTGTGATTGGTGGAGAATAACAACTAATAATTGACAATATTAATTAATGATTGATGGACACACAATCTTCACCAATCATATAGCATATACACACTCTCTCTTTACCACAAAGTGTGTTTAGCATTGCTCTACCTTAAAAAAGCCGTTAAGAGTCACTCAAAGAAGTTACGTGTTTCTTTTTAAGATATTATAAAACACAAACGATCATATTTTGACCGTTGTATTTTTAATGTGATTACATTTGAGGTCACAACATATATTATCAATTTTATGCTTTATATTGTACCTCAAGTTTGATTGAATGCATCAGAGTTAGCTTCCGGCCCGTACTAAATCTTGATGCAAATCACTTGAAATCAATTTTTTGATACAACACACTTGAACATTTGACACGTGTACTATATGTTGTGCACATGAATCAAATGCAACTTTACGTGACACTTAAACATTAAAGTCTATCAAAGTTTTTTCCCTACCGATATGTAACTTTATGCTAGTAATTTATTACATATGTTAAGTATTCTCAATTTCTTAAGCACTCTGGCAAGATACTTAAAACTTCAAAATATTGATTTTCAGACTAGTCATAAAAAGAAACAAAAAAAAACTAAAGTAGAATTAAGGAATGAATGCAATGACATCTGCTCTGCTTACCTTTTACATTATCATGCACTATTCAAAAGGCTAAATAGTAAACTATACGTATTACAACCTTCCTTACCATTATCGTATACACAAGCAGCCAATGTTGGATGCTTCAGATTCATTTCTTAATTTCTTGATTCTCAAAGTCAACTTGACTCCCGCAAACCCAATCGTATCATTTCCATTATAAATACCTTTCAGAATCACTAACTTCTTCATAAATCCACCTCTTTTGGAGAAAAAAACATGTACATTAATAAAAAAATTAGAATGCAATGGCTACTACAGATGTGAAACTATTGGGATTGTGGGCAAGCCCATAGGTAGTAAGAGCCAAAAGTCGCTTTGAGCATCAAAGAAGTCGAATATCAAGAAGAAGTACTCGACAGCAATAGTTTGTGAGTCGATGAAGTTTCCTCAGTTCTCCCTTCTGATCCTCTTGAGGATAGGACCGCATCATTTTTAATTGATGTTATGATAGGACCCAATTCTGGTAAAAATTATCCCAATGAGGAAAGTTATATACAAACAAATGCATAACACATTTTACAATACATATCATATTAGATAGAACAATCCTCTAAGAGTTAATTTGAACTAAAAGGATGCCTAATAAGTTATATAAAAGCCAATGTATCATATATTTTACAATGCGGGACATATCGTGTTACTCTAAAATAGGTGTTAGCCAGCTTCATTAGCATAGTAGTGACGAACATGACACAGGACGATAAACTGCAAATAGTAGAGAAGATTATTTCAGAGTTTAAACCATTGGAAGAGTATTTCGCAGAGAAGCCATTTTTCAGAGGAGGCAGCATTGGTTACGTAGACACTGCACTTGGAGCTTCAATATGTTGGGTAAAAGTAACTGAAGAAGTCGAGAGCGTTAAAGTGCTAGATGAGGCAAAGCTGCCAAATTTAGTGAAGTGGGCAGAGTGATTCAGTTCAGATGACACGGTGAAGGGAGTAGTGCCTGAACATAACAAGCTGCTTGAGTATTGCAATGTTATTCAGGAAAAGGTCCGGAAATCTAGGCCTGCAAATTGAACTAGTTCGATGTTTGATCTTACTTTTGTTGTGCAAAAATTGCACATATGCGGAAAGACAATAAACAGGATCTAGATTTGCCAATTTGAACATCACCTAATCTAGCAGCAATTATTCCATTACTCCAAATAAATAGCAAATAGCTATTAAAAAAGAAATAAAAGAGACACACAATATTTCTACTGGTTCCACTATCATCTAGATAGTGTACGTCCAGTCCAAAGGAGAGAGATTTTATTACACTTGAGAGAACTACAAGAGATTACAAGATAAGAGTTTACATACCAAAGCCCTACATTAGGGATAACAAGAAGAGATACTCTATCTGGAGATCGCTGGCTAAATACCAGGATGAGTTTACATTGAAATCTACCATCAATATATAGCCAATATAAATTCATGTGAATCATCAATCAAATTACCAAAATATGGTAATAAAATAATGGAGGCAAATTACAATGGTAACAAATCGCGCAAACATAGCAAATAATTCATTCGTTCCAAAGATGGAAGAAAATAATCCAAAAGCAATGCGCTTACGAAGAACAAAAAATAATATGCATATCTTTTGCATATATATTATTCCATAACATGCACATGCATATATTTCCTTGTCATCTCATTCAAATGCAATTATGCATTTCCATAATGAACAAACATGATTACTTTTCCTTTTGCATATTTGTTTCCTTCTATTTGTGATTTTGTATCACAAAAATTTAACAACTTTGTTATACGGATTGCATGCTTTCAGGTTGTTACTGATTCTCTACAGCGTGCTTTATATATATATGTGTGTGTATTCTGGTATTTTTGTTCTATTTATATGTCTTTTATGACTTGAATTTGTGTATGGTACGCAATTATATGTTTTGCCTTGGGTACGAAACTATAAATATTGGAAATGCATTTTCTTTAAATAGCTGAAATGATTTACAATGTATTCATTGAGTTTTCGTAGCTGGAAGGAGAGTGATATTTGTATCACTATTACGTGGCATGCTGCAATCGAAATTAAATACTACAAATTATGTGTCGTGTGTTATATTTTTATACTGTACATTTATAACCAAGCTTGGATCAGATATAAAAAATTTAGACAACCAACGACCAATATTTAAAATTTAGACAAACAACGACCAATATTTATTTACAATAATAAAAACACCCACCACCCGTTTGACTTATCTTTTTATATAACCATAAAACGCATGATTTTGGTCTTCATAATTAAATGTCTTCATAATTTCTTCACTGCCCTCAATGCATTTCCACAATGCATTTCCACGCAACACAATTAGTTGCACTTTTACTCACTCCCTAACGCTATTTGCCACATTTATCTCCCTTCTTCAACATCCCTTTAGTTCGCAAGTACCCATGTTCGTGCCTATAAATGAACAAATAAAGAAGAAGAAAGAAAACAGAAAAAGAAAAGAAAGAATTAATTGTTGGTGTATATTGGTGCATATATATGAATAATACATTGTTACTTATTCCTAAATGCACTATATTATGGGACGAATCTTCCGGGGCTTAATTTTAAGCTCTTTTTTTAGATGGCCAAGAAATAATCATTCCTACAGTAGCAGTTGTATAAATTGCCTTCTTTTTTTCCCTCTTCATTTTCAATTTTTTTTTTCTGTTTAATAACAAGCAACAAAGACATACTGGTGTGTTTAAATGGTGTACTGAAAATAAACATAATGATATGGATTCCTGTAACATGAATTTCTAATGCTAGTAATTTAACTTATTGATTTAAATTGTATGAGTGGATCTAAACAAACAACTTAGAAACCTTACTTTTGAAGACGGGTGAATTTAAATTTGAAATATTTACCATATTGTCCAAAACATACTTAGTCGTATGGTTTTACAGATTGGAATAGGTGAAGAAGTTAGTTTTGTAATATTTTGAGGAGCAAACTTATTGGTCTAAGGCTCAAATCAAATCAAGCTATTTTAAGGGATTACCTAATTTTCTAATTTAAACACTTCTCATTTTTCCTATGTAACGTCCCGTCATTTCGCACGGTTCAATTCGACACACGTGCCAATTCAAACCATACGGAAGGGCAGATTGTCATGGGGTAAATAAGAAAAGTAGAGAAAGAAAAAAAACAAAATAGAATCTTGCAGCGGAACGATAAAATATAATAATAAAATATACAGTTCATGAAGCCGTTTTACAAAACATTTGATTTTATTTATACAATACATACCAGAGATCACATACCAAAGGATAATAACAATGCAACGAAATAAAATGGTGCAGTGGGATATAATAATAGATAATAGTAATACAAATCTTCGTCTTCGTCCTCCAGAATAAAATCTTCAAATCCTGAAATGCTCGGACTGACCCGAGCGAGTTGAAAAACAAAACACTCGAATCAGAACTAAAATGTCTTATGTGAGTTAAATTAACATAAATAAATATGAGTGCAGTAACTCAAAAGATGCTCGGGATTCACATACTATGTAGTAATATTTCGCTATTATAATAATGTCTATAGTAAAATAAACTTACTTTTAAATAGCGTTAAGGAGTTACCCAATCTCCCCCTTAACACAATAATAGTCGCAGTAGTCCATCCAATATCATAGTCCCTCTTGATCGGGAAGCCACCAGAGAATACCAAACGGGCTACGGGAGAAAACCAAACTCGTACAAGGCGGAATAGGATAGGTGACACGACACAACTAGGCAATGCCAGGGTAGATATACCAATTACGCTTTCGGGTCGGTGGTAACGTGTAGCCGCAGCTATCGCCTACCTCGAGCCACACCCTCAAATAAAAAATCAAAAATGGCCACCGAATCAATCCAAAAGTCAAAGTATAATATCGAAGGGTTGTGTCCGATCAAAAGTGCTACCTCAATTAACCCGTCAATCGCTCCTGTTTTAGCCACCTTATGTCAACTCACGGGAGTTGAGTCCACGTATTTACCTCAAAGGAAACGCCGCCGCCATCCTACTTCATTCTGGAATCTCCACCGCGTACACGGTTGTTAAAGTGGATTTCGAAGTTGGCAGAGAGTATGACAACTTCCGATCCCGGTCTCTTCAACAACCAATCGTTATTATAACACCGCGGTCATTTTAAATATTTATACTTTAAAACCAGAATATAATATCCATTTCAAAACCATATAAATACGATATCATTTCTATTTTTTTAAAAACCCCAAATCATTATGATATCATTTTTTTTCTTATTTTAAATATATCTCTTTTTCCAAAACATAATACTTCCAAATATATATACCTTAAACCCCATAACTTTGAAACAAATTCTCTAATACTTAAATGGTTTAAATATTAGCCACTTTATATAATAAAATATCTTTTAAATTTCACAAATAAATTTGAAATATATGTTTAATTTCCTAAATAAACCATTTCAATTTTCATATATTTCAAAGCTTAAATTTCCCACCATTCCAAAACTTATTCTTTGATAATCTCATATACATCAATTCCAACTACTATTATTTAGATTTGAAACGTTACTAAATAAATCAAATATTGTTTTAGTAAAACTTTTAGACTTCAAATAACTGGATACTCTTCCAATTAAATTAACTTGATAATATTAAATTTAATAAATTTAATAATTATTTAAATCCTCTAAATAAAAATCAAGTTATAAAATCATACCTTTTTAAATTTAAAATTTATTTACATTCCAAATCCAATTTATTCAAGAACAATTCTTACATAATTCAATTCAACCCAATTTCATATTTACCTTCCAACTTTATTTTTTTTTGAGTCATTATAAATTCTATGTATATAATACTTTAAATATGTACTTACCCATATAATATAAACCATCAAACTCCATTATTAAACTCATTTTTATTAAATAATTTTATACATAGCTTAAATTCAAGACTTCAACCATATATATATATGTGTGTGTGTGTGTGTGTGTGTGTGTGTGTGTGTGTGTGTGTGTGTGTGTGTGTGTGTGTATAAAATAATATTTATATAACATCAAAATCTGTATTTAATAAACCGTATATTCCTTTCCAAAACCATAGAAAATCACTTCAAAATATTTCTATATATAGACCACGGTGCCTGTATAAAATTTTCTATCCTATGGTCAAGTGATACGGATATTTATCATTTCAATCCGCAATTTTAAAATAAAAATTACGGTTATATATTATTTCAAACCGCAATCCCGAATGATATGAAAATGCATAATAACTTGCAGTTTATAACAGCATAAAATACAGCATCCATTCATCCAATGTCAACCATCAACCATTTATCGCAATCATCATCAAATTTAACAATAGCATCAATATATAATGAAAAATAAACAACAGGTATTAAATAGCAGTTTAATTCAATAATAAATTTAATAACTGTTTAACTGGCAGTTCATATGCAATGAAAAATTAATTAAAAATTTTAACTGGTAGTTTATATGCAATGAAAAATTAATTAACAATTTAAACTGGCAGTTTAAATGCAATGAATAAATTAAATAGCAATTTAATTTAAATAAATGAAATTAACTGGGATGATGATTAAAAATATGCCAAACAACCATAAATAAATTTTAAAACACATCATATATCGATTTAACAAACATAAGAAATTTTAGAAGTTGTGAGTGGGTTAAAACACTCACCTTTTGAATTTAAATTGAATTTAAATCCAATTTAAATCCAAAAATTTGACAGACTCCAAATTCGTCCAAACTAGCGCCAAAAAGTCCGGAATTCAGATACGATCCTAAAAAAAGAAATCACGTGTGAAACGGAGTTCGTATGTAAAAGTTATAGCGATTTAATTGTTTGAAAACAAAATTTAATTTTAAAACAAAATAATTAAACTTTCCTCAATTGTTACCACGTCACTCCCACCTTCCCACTCGCTACAGGACTCACGCGTGAAACCCAAAATAACGCGCTCGAACTACTGCTGTCAACCCTCTTTTGACCGAGCATCTCTTCCTTCCCACGCCATCGATGGCTTCGGCACCACCGCCATGAGTATCGCCTGCCCAAGCCGCTCCCATCGGCCTCGTCGCGATTTCCCAAACACGCCGCCGCCGCCATATACTATAAACCCTAATCGAATTTCGTGCACGATCCAACCGTCGAATCTCAAATTAACTTGCATGGATGAGCTCCGCTCAAGAATCTCTACAAAACCCAGAAGGGAATTTCCGATTCGACGAAGTTCGTCGTCGAGCGATGAACAGCCGAAACTTCCTCGATTTTTACTGATCAGACGATGAACCTAAACAAAAAACGAACACCACCAGTGAATTACGCTAGTCGAGAGCTTCAACATATATTTTTTCCAGATTTTTCTAAGGACTTTGAATTTTATGCTTTGGATTTGATTTGCAATTTGATCTGGAAATATAGAATTTTGTCAGCCATTGAGGAAGATGAGGTATAGAATGAATTTACGTACAGAAAAATGAGAATTAGGAAGGCTAGGGTTTATAGAAGGATATTTATAAAGAAAGTTGGAATAGAATAAATGGATCGGTTTGAATACGCGCTAACGACAAAGTGGCCCAAAAAGCCCGTTTTGACCCCGGAACGAAATTGGATAATCTCATATATCAAAATAGGTGTTTTAAAATATTTTAAACGCAATGGAAAAGATTTCACGTCCAAATTCCATCGTATGAAGAAGTTGTGCAAAAATCAATATTTTCAAATTGATTTCAATTAAATTGATTTCAAGGCGTTTCAAGCCCATACGATCAAACGACAAGTCCGATCGATACGAAACTTGAAATTCTACAATAATTCACCGATACGGATCCGATGAAACTGGTTTCGTCGAAATCCGAGTTAGTGGCCAAAATGGCAATTTTTATATTAATTAAATAAATTAGTAATTAATTAATTAAATTCGAATTTTAAATTTCAATTTTATAATTGACACTTTTATCACCTTTATACTTCTTAATCATTTAAAAAAAATTAAACAAGTTTAGACGTAAATTAAAAGTTGATAAATCTATCAATCGTAGTGTTAATTTCTCCGCTTCATTATATTTATAATTTATAAATTAAATTATCAAAAACCCATTTATTAAATTTTTAAGCCTTCTTATCCACATCTTTTACCAAAATAAGATTGCCACTACATTGGTTCATGATTTATTCCATTAATATCCTCAAATTCCATTTTAATTTCAATAACGTAGTATTTAAACGTTTTAATTCCACTTTATTTTGCAATAAATAAAATTATTGAATTTTATACTTAAATTAAATTAATAAATCTTGCTTAAATCAACCAATAGTCATCTTATGGATGGATTAAACATTGGATTCAAAACTATTACATAAATTTCCTCATATTTCATCAAAATTCCCATTTTAAAATATTAAATTCATTTAATTGCAATTAATCCTTTACTAAATTTAAATTCCAATAAAATTAATAAAGCTTTATTCCCGATCCTTATAACTCAACAATTTGCCCAATATGAATAACCTTAACACTACTTACAAATGTTACCTTAATTGACATCAACGTAATATTAAATTATAATTGTTGTAACAAATTTCAAAGTTTAAATTTACAAGCAACCTACATAGGTAACATATAAAAATCGTTACTGTTAACCTTCAGTCACATTAATAGGCTTTTATTGCTTCAAAAAAATGTCACGTTTATTTTCATAATGCTAATTTCATTTACTCTATCCGTTACTACATTTATATCTATTAAAGTAATATTTAATTATCTTTATTCGAAATAACCGTTTATTACCAATATACTCTTTATACTACTTGTATGGTTATTCTCCACAACAATTACCATCCAACCTATTATTTAAAATTAGAGTCTCAATCTTGATTTCATTCTTTTATTACACTATTTATTACTTTACACAATAAAATAACATTTAAACTCATCAATGTAATACCAAACTTCATTTTAAATCCAATTGATTTCCAAATCAAAGTTTATACGTATTTCAAATAACTTATTATAATTACTCTCAGAACATTGGTTTTATTAAATGACCATTTATTAATATTTAATTTCCTTATTTTAATCCAATGCTTACATTTTTTTTTCTTCATATTTTGAATGTGTAGCTACGTAACGTCTTCATTAATTCCATTGATTTGCATTAACTCCATTCCATAAATCTACATCCAATTTCTACCTTTAAATAAGTTTACGTTTCTATTAATTTCCATTCACACTTCCATTATTTTATATTAAAATTAAAATTATTAAAGTAACGTCTATCATCAACACAACATTATGAATACTTATCAACCTGCATCATCCTTATTACATAAATTTACATTTTATCCCATTATAAATTTATGCGCACATTAATTCATTCATATTTACATCCACTTCCGTATATAAATTTTGTAACCAAGTTATAACATTTACATTTCTTTCTTACTTTAATTAATTACCAAATATTCCTATTTACACTCAATTATGACTTTGCAATCTTAACAAATCCATAAATTGTCATTTGCCTAATATACACATTGATTACTATTAAATGTTCTCCATAAATTTATTTACTTGGTTTTAAACTTTTTATTCATCAATTACTGCCTTATAAATAAACTTATGTTTCTATTCAATTTACATTATTTCCAATTATTTGCAATATAAATTTTAAATTGTTAATTTTAATTTCAATTACTACATCTGATTTCTAACATTCGATCCAATATAAATTATAAGATTTTATTTCTTTTTAAATTTAATTTAAAAATCTTATTAATTTAATTCATTTTAAACATCGAATTTTTTACGGATCGTTACATCCTACTCTTCCATAAACTTCTCTTAACCTAATATCCTGATAAATACCTATTAAAATTTCCTAAATCCAAATAAAAATCACCATAACTCTAATTAGAGGAAAATAGTAGAAAACCCAGTTCGTTTAGGCGAAATGTTTTATTTTGCATCAAATTTTGGATGAATGTCTAGAAAGTAGTTTGCTCACTAATTTGTGGTTCTAAAGCTTGATTAAGTGAGTGAGAATTAATCTCCTCACTATAATTCTCAATCTTAGCGACAGACCCAAATCGACATCTTCTCAACATCATTATTTGCATGTAACATATTTTTACTGTTGTTATTATTATCATTACTATCATTATCATTTAATCTCCTCGCAATCCATTGTCACAGTCGAGATTCATAAGGGAGCAACTATGAGGTAATAATATAAACCTAGAAGAACAACTATAAGATATTAATATGAATGAACTTTTGTAAAACATAATCTTTGACTTCCAAAATACAGTCGCTTATTCACAAAAACAAGTTTTGAAAAAACCTATATTTTTGGTTTTAAATGAACCTTTCTAAAACACCATCTTTGAGTTTTAAAATACATCGTTGCCCATTCACAAAAACAAGTTTTAGTAAACATACATATTTTTAGTTTTAGATAAACTATAAATATATGCAATGTCCACAACTGCAAATATTTTCTCTTTAGGAAGAAAAATTAGTTTTAGTCATAAAATTCTACTATTAAATTTTGATTTAAATTTCGGAAAAAACGAGATGGAAATTGTTGGTGTGATTTTTCGGTACGTACCAACACCCAAAGTTCTAAAGGAAAACTGTCAAAGTAGAAGAAGAGAATGGTCAAACGAAGGCAAGGTGCCCATGCCAACTGCGGCAAAGAAAAGTAGTTTCAAAAAGAAAAGACACAAGGATTTGTAGCAGTTTGGGAGCCTTGCCCTTATGTCTACTGTTGAGAAGTTCTTTATATTCAGTCAGTATGCCGAGGTAGGCTTTACAAGTTCTGGATGACTATGTCAACCATTAACGAGTTTTCTTAAAACCTTAATTCCCAAAAGTTAAAATGATTATAAAATGATTTGCCCCACCAGTGGGGCTATGATTTGAACACATATCATCATTTGGTTGTGTGTAGATTGACATAGGCTAATGACGAGCCATCTCTACATCTATCTTTGAGCATGTTGACCCTAAAATTTTATCAAAGCTTCTGGCTATCTAAGTCATTAATGTCACCAAAGGCTGAACCAGTCATTGATCTTGGTTATGTTTTGAGGCGCACTTGGCCATGAGTAGAGTAAACTTTGGTATCGTATGATAAAATGGGTGCATTTGGCATTTGTTCTTGGTTACAGGTGCCTTGAGTCGTTGCTTAAGTAGAGAAGCCCTTTAGGTCTCGGTATATGATTTGGAGGCAGTGTGTGTCCTCGGTATTGTAGCATACCTTGATGCTTTTAGTAGCACGCTTGATGCTTCCGTCTTTTGTTAAGAAGTCGACCTTATGACTTATGCTTTTTGTATTAACTAGCCTAATGGTTAATGCCCTCGATTTAGGGTCCACCTAGTGGCATATGCTTTCAGTTTAAGGTCCACCTGGTGACCATTGCTTTCGATTGAGCCCATCTCATGTATGTGAATTCAGGGTGATTTGATCCGAGTTGCATTACCATGCTTTTAAT
Organism: Allium cepa; assembly: GCA_030765085.1. Taxonomy (NCBI): domain Eukaryota; kingdom Viridiplantae; phylum Streptophyta; class Magnoliopsida; order Asparagales; family Amaryllidaceae; genus Allium; species Allium cepa. The sequence continues at coordinate 217,615,997 of CM060930.1, forward strand.
ACGAGTGATGCCTGTGGTCCTCGGCTTTCACTATATTATAACCACTTCTGCTCATTTGGGTTTGACATCTAGCCTTCGGACATTGCCTCTGCTTCAACATGTGGGCATAAACTTTGGACTAATATACCGGAAGGAGCTATGTATAGCTATATATGAAGCGTCATTGATATTTTACTTATGGAAAGCCAAGTACAGATTAGAGTTGATAGGATTTAGCCGTAGACATGAAGCCTTAGGTATTCATATGCAATGAAACCTAAGTGTCTTTTCTTTTGGGTTCCAGATTATATAGCTAAAGTTGAATTTATCCTAACAAAAATTAAGGTATAACATGTAACAACCCCCTACTTAGAGGCCTAAAACTAACGGCGATGGATGTTGTAGTCATCCATAGTTATTAATCTTCGATGACCAAATACGATGTTGTTAGATATATTAATACACAGAACAAAGAAATATGAAAAAAAATTAGCAATTGAAAAACACTTTTCCATATTCAAATCAAAACATTTCATATTCATTACATAATCCCAAATTACGCTAACCGCGTTAGGCAAAATCACTACAAGAACAATAGTATATTCGAACAGTAAGTATCAATGGCTAAATTCCGACGGCTTCCAACGGCTAGTATATTCTTGTCTTTGTTACGAATAAAATAATTAGCCATTAGAAGCCATTAGAATTTTGCCGTTTGTGACTGTTGGTAGCCGTCGGAAAATCACGATTATCTTCTTCCCCAGCCAAACTAGAAACATTTCAATTGCTCCCAAAATCACCAAACCATCTTCCACCATTTCCATCTCCACCTTCAACGCCCGAATTTCTACCGAAATCGCCTCCTTTTTTTCAGTGGGAATCTCATCTCCTCCAAACCCCTAATCTCCTCAATTTTAGGTATTATTCATAAACCCTAATTTCATGAATTTGTAAATTTAGGGTTAATTTGTTAGTTTAATTGTTTATATTGTCTCGTTGATTGTGTAGTATAGTTTATTGAATGTTAATTATTGTTATTATCTTATACGTGTTGTATACTAACTTGTTAAGTTTGTGCCATAAGAAATTAATGCGCATTAGTCGAATTATTTAGTGCTTTTACGCCTTACTTGGGTTATTTAGTATGGATGAGCATAATTAGGTTATGCATTTTCTAAAACATCGAAAATGATAATAACTTTATATAACGTATGATTAGTTAATTAAAATTTTAACATGTGCGTATATGATAAACTATCGTATACGGTAGCTTAACTTAAGTTAATTGTTAATCAATTTAATTTAAACATTGAAAGCCAATTTTTTTTAAAATATGAAATATGTAATATGTAATATACTGTATTCATAAAACCCTTAGAGTGTTTTTTTGTCCCTTCCGATAAGTATTGTATATGATCGTTATGTGGATATTCGTTGTTTGTCACAAAACGGACATTTATATTCATCATATATAATATTTGTTGAATTTGTCCCTGTATCGGAAAAGTTACAAATACAGTAACGTAATTACATCTCCTAAATCATTTCATCTTAAACGGTTCACAAAATTTCAACAGCGCTTCCTTTATGTTCCCTGTGTACATGCAATTGTGTGCCGAAATTTTATTGAATCTTTTAAAATAAAATGATTTACGAGATTTAATTAAGTTACTGTATTTGTAATGGGAAGTAGGATGACCCAGCAAAAAAGCGTCAATGATCAATTAATATAAAACATTAAACTGTAAATTGTGTTGAAAAATAAATTGTCAACGCGGTTTTGATTTATATCGTATTTTCTAATTAGTAGGAGAGATGATCAATTATTTTATTGATCGAAGCTGGATGTATCAACAACGAAGGAAAATTGGAGGCTCAATAAGTGAACATTTTAATAATGGTGTACATGTATTTATTGATTTCGCTTTAAGTAATAATGGAAACGACGAATAAATCCGTTATCCATGTAGTAGGTGCAAATTGTTGAAGTATTTGATACCAGAAATGGTTAGAATTCATTTGCTTAAGTACAGTTTCATGCCGAACTAATTGCTATGAGATCATCATGGAGAACTTGTAGAACCTAATACTGTACAATCTGAGGAGGTAGTGAGTAATGAAATTGTTACGACGAAATTCGTAGAACATATGGTTGAAGATGCAACATGTTTAATGTTCCCTACTGCTCAATCTGTCGGTGACGATGTTAATGTTCAAGAAGAAATAAATATTGGAGCAAAAAAATTTATGATTTATCAGATTCCGCGAAGAAACCCCTTTGGAAAGGCTGTACAAGCGGTACTCAATTATTAGTAACCGCAGAATACATTGCGATGAAATCTAAATACAACCTCACAGATGCTGGATTTACAGTTGTTGTACAAGCTACGAAGCGGCATATGCCTCCCGATAATCTATTGTGCAAAAATCATTATGAAGTGAAAAAACTTATGTCGGTTTTTTTTTAGCGTATCAAAAAATAGTGTAACGCCCCGCCTTTTTGTACGCTTTAAATCGACATAAACCACACAAGTCAAACTTAAAACATACAGAAGGGTGGATTTTTATGGGGCAAATAAGAAAAAGCAGAGGAATAAAAATAACAAAACAGAATCTTGCAGCGGAATAATAAAATATAATAATCATATACAGTTCATGTAGCTGTTTTACGAAAACATTTGATTATACTTATACAATATATATCAGAGTTACACATACCCAAGAATAATAACAATGCAGCAGAACATGTTGAATGTAGTGGGGTACTATAATAAATAATAGTAATATAAATCTCCGTCCTCGTCCTCCAAAGCTAAAGTCTTCGAATCCTGAAATACTCAGGCTGACCCGAGCGAATTGAAAAGACAAAACACTCATGTCAGAACTAAAATACCTTATGTAAGTTAAATCAACAGTAAATAACATGAGTGGAACGGCGTCAGAGATGTTTATGAGTTTTGACATCTCCTATCTAGTGTCTAATGTGAGTGCAGTAACTTAAGAGATGCTTGGGATTCACATCTCCTAAGGATCAATTAAACTATTTACTATGTTAATATACGCTATTATAATAGTGTCTAAAGTAAAGTATAACATACTGAAAATAGCGTTAAGGGGTTACCCATATAGACTTTAACACACTTTTAAATTCCCATAGTCTATATAGTACCGTAATCTCCCCCGTACTGGTCGTCGTCAGAGGGAACTCCATAGGTATGATACAAAACAAAATCGTATAAGGCGCGCTAGGGTAGGTGACACAGCACAACTAGGGAATGCCAAGGTAGATATACGAATTACACTTCCGGGCCGGTGGTAATGCATAGCCGCAACTACAGCCCACCTCGAACAACACCCCTAAATCAAGAAATCAAAAATGGCCACCGAATCAATACAAAAGTCAAAGTATAATATCGAAGGGATGTGTCCGATCAAAGGTGCTACCTCAGTAGCCCGTCGATCGCTCCTGTTTTAGCCACCTTATGCCAACTCACAGGAGTCGGATCCACGTATTTACCTGAAAGGAAACGCCGCCACCATCCTACTTCATTCTGGAATATCCACCGCGTACACGGTTGTTAAAGTGGTTTTCGGAGTTAGCAGAGAGTATGACAACTTCCAATCCCGGTCTCTTCAACAACCAAACGTTATTATAACACCGAGGTCTTTCAAAATAATTTATACTTTAAAAACCAGAATAAAATATCCATTTCAATCATAAATTATGATATCATTTCCCCTTTCAAAAACCAAATCAATATGATATCATTTAAAATATATCTTTTTCTAAAACCATAACATTTTCAAAGTTATAATATTTCGAAACCAAACACTTGAAATATAGCCTTTCAAAACATAAAACTTTGAATTTCATACTTTGAAATATAACTACACCACTTAAATGGTTTAAATATTAAATTACTTTATATAATAAAATAGTTTATTCACCTTCACAAATCAATTCCAATATAGATTTAAATCCCCAAATAAACCATTTCAATTTTCATATATTTCAAAGCTTTAAGTATTCCACCATTTCAAAACGAATTCTTTGAAAATTTCATATATATCAAATTCAATTACTATTATTTAGATTTGAAATATTTCCTTAACAAATCAAATATCATTTAAGTAAAATCTTTAAACTTCAAATAACGGGATATATTTTCAATTTAATTTAACTTGATAATATTCATTTAAATCGACCGCATATTCATTTAAATCCTCTAAACCAAAACCAAGTTATAAAAATCATACCCTTTAAAAACTCAAAATTATTTAAATTTCAAATCAATTTTATTCAAGGATAATTCTTAAATAATTTAATTCAAATCAAATTCATATTTATCTTCCAACCTTAATTTTATTTAAGTCATTATAAACTCTATAAATAAAATTTGAATAAATACTTAACCGTATTATATCTAAATAAAATCAAGCTTTTATTATTAACTTCTTTTATACTTTAAACCAATTTTGTACATAGCTTAAAACCAAGAATTCAACTATATATAAAATAACATTTATACAATATCCAAATCAATATTTAATCAAACCGTATTTCTCTTTACAAAACCATAGAAAATCATTTCCAAATATTTTTATATATAGACCGCGGTGCCTGTATATAATTTTCTATCCTATGATCAAGTGATGCAGATATTTATCATTTCAATCCGTAATTTAAAATAAAATTACGGTTATATATCATTTCAAACCGCAATCCCGAATGAAATAAAATGCATAACAATTTGCAGTTTAAAATAATATAACATACAACATCCATTCATCCAACATTAATCATCATCCATTTTAAACAATAACATCAATACATAGCATATAATAAATAACAGGTAATTACTGACAGTTTATATTCAAAAATAAATCAAACAATCTATCTAACTGCTAGCTAATATGCAAAAATAAATTAAATAACAATTTAATATAAATAAATGCAATTTAACTGAGATTACGATTAAAGATATGCCCAACAGCTATGCATAAATTTCAAATCACATCGTAAATAAATTTAACAAACATAAGAAATCTTAGAAGTTATGAGTGGGTTAAAACACTCACCTTTTGAATTTAAACTGAATTTAAATCCAATTTAAACTCAAAAATTGTACAGTCTCCAAATCCGTCCAAACGAGCGCTAAAATGTCTGGAATTCCAACACGAACTAGCGGAGAAAACCGCGCGTAAATCATATATCGTATGAGAAAGTTATAGCGATTATAACAGGCTAAAGTAAAATTAAATTAAAAGTGAAATAAAATAAATATACCCTCAACTAATATGCCACGTTAGCAGAGCGCCCACGTTCCTACCTTACTCCAAAAAAGCATGAACCCTAATCTCGTTCAGCCGTCGCTTTCACGACCTCCACACCGACGCTTCCACTCACGAATCGCCAATCGAACAACTCCAGCGAGGCACCCACGTCAAGACGCCTTCGGCCGGTGAGGCGCGATCGCCTGAGGCACTTCGAAGGGCCAACGCCGCCGCAAGCTTTGGGGTTGAATTATGGTGAACCTTCGATCATCTACGACGAATAAACAGCATATCCAGGGCCTGCTCCGCGACCTCTCCATGTCAGCACTTCCCGATCGTCCTATAGTGGAAGATCCACTGTCGAAATCCCAAGCCCTAAAATGGACGGCCGGAATTGATTCTGAAATTCTGGAAAAACGAAAATCCAAATCGAAAAACGAATTGCAGTTCTGAGTTGCGTACATCGAGAGCTTCGATATATAATTTTTCTAAATTTTTCTAAGGAGTTTGAATTTCAATTTGATTTTTGAATTGCAATTGGATTTTAAATTTGTCTGCCATTAAGGAGGAGAGACAGATGAATTGTACGCATAGACAAATGAGAAATAGAGGGAGGCTAGGGTTTATAACAGGTATTTATAGACAAAGCTGAAATAGAATAGATGGACCCGGTTTATAAACGTGTTGAACGATGAATGGCCCGATAAGCCCGTTCTGACTCCGGAACGAAATTGGGTCAACCTTTATATCAAAATAGATGTTTAAAAATATTTTAAACGCAATGGAAAATGTTTCAAGTCCAAATTCCATCGTATGAAGAAGTTATGCTAAAATCAATATTTTCAAATTGATTTCAATTGATTTCAATTGACTTCAATTTCATTGATTTCAAGGCGTTTCGAGACTGCATGATCAAACGACAGGCCCGATCGCTACGAAACTTGAAATCCTACAATAATTCACCGATACAGATCCGATGAAACCGATTTCTTTGAAATCCGAGTCAGTGGCCAAAATGGCTATTTTTTCATTAATTAATTAAATTAAAGTAATTAATTAAACCCAATTTTTAATTTCAATTCTATAATTGAAAATTTTTATCACTTTTACATTTCTCAATCATTTACAATGATTTATACAAATTCAAATGTCAATTTAAAGTTGATTAATTTATAAATTTCAGTGTTAACTTCCAATTTCATAAAATTCAAAATTATAAATAAAATTCCCAAAATTTACATTTAATTAAATTAACCAATAAATATTCCATTCATTATTGTCAAATAGATGGGTTTACCATTGGATTCAAAACTATTACATTAATATTCTTAAATTTCATCTAAATCTCAATTAACGCAATAATTAAATATTAAATTTCACTTAATTGCAATAAATCCAATTATTAATATAGTTCAAATCCAAATAAATTGATAAATATTTATTCCCACTTTTATAATTCAGCAAATTTCCCATTTATGAATAACATTAACATTTTTCCTAAGTATTACCTTAATTAATATTACATTAGACTTCTGGTAACTGATTTCCAATTTAAATTAACAAGCAACAAGAATAGGTAACATACAAAAACCGTTACGCTAAACTCTAGTCACATTAATAAGCCTTTATTACTTACAAATAAATGTTACCATTTATTTTCATAGTACTAATTTCATCAAATATTCCATTTATTCGCTTTTGCCATTATAGCCAAGTATAACATATCATCATTAATTGTCATTTCATCCAATCCATTAAGTATTAATCTTAATTAGCATTGGTTATATCTTGATGCATTCTTTTATTACACCATTTATTACTTTACAAAATAAAATAACATATAATTAAACTCATAAATGTAATACCAAATTTCATTTTAAATCCAATTGATTTCCAATCAAAGTTTATACATATTTCAAACAACTATTATAATTACTCCCAAAACATTGGTTTTATTAAATGACCATTTGTTATAATTTAATTTCCTTGATTTAATTTAATGCTTACATTTTGTTTTCATACATTCAATTTGTAGCTAAGTATACGTCTACATTAATCCCATTGATTTGCATTTCGTTCAATTTATTAATAGTTACCTTAGTTAAGTTACCTTAGTTAATATTAACGTAATATTAAATTATAATTTTACAATCTTAACAAATTCATAAATTGTCAATTGCCAAATATACATTAATTACTATTAAATGTTCTCAATAAATTTATCTACTTGCTTTCAAACTTTTTATTCATCAATTACTGCCTTATAAATAAACTTTCGTTTCTAGTCAATTTATATTCACCTTTCCGTTATTATATTAATCATCATTAAAGTAACCATTAATTACTTGTATGTTCATTCTTCCCAACTTATTACACCCTATTATATTATTTCACACATTAATTCAATAATTACATTTGCTTTCTCATATTCCACTTATAACCAAGTCGTACATTTAAATTATTTTATTTAATTGGAATTTTATTCAAGTTCATTAATTAATAACTTTAATTAACCTTTTTACTTTTCATTTAAGTTATTATCTCTTTATTAATTAACAAATTTTTCATTCTTTCAATATTAAATTACCAAAACTCTATCAGATTAGCAAATTTAAATTATTGAAATTTACGGGTCGATACACTCTCCCCCACTCAAAACTTTTCGTCCCCGAAAATGAAAAGAAGGGATAAGAGGAACTTATAAATCAATACATCTTTCTTAAAATATTAAATTTATAAACTAATAAATTTACAAAATAAAATAATTTAAAATAAAATATTCCAATTTATAACCATTAAATCTTTTAAACTTAAATTATTAAATTTTGGAAAACATTTTCAAAATTTTCTAAGTCCAAAATTTGCGGAAATTTTTGGCAAAGTCTCCTTTGTACGGGAGGCTCGGGAGAAAATATAATATTAATTATAACAATATATAACATATATTTTCCAAAATAATATACATACCAACATGGAAATATAATAACGCTATAACCTGAAATCCGAAAACGTACCTATTTGTCGGCAGTTAACGCTTAATTATGAAACCTAAAGCAGTGGCAATTGCTTCCATACCTGCATTTCACTTATGTAATCTAAAAGGGTTAACAATTATATGAAATTGAATATCTAAAGTTGTTTCAATACAACAATAGCCAATTACAACAAACATCATACACATCAAACACAAATCAACCATCCAAGCAAGACAAACAATTGGTTTGTTCGGGTTAAGACACCTTATATCACATAGAATGATGAATAACTATGAAGTATTCCATTTACTCAACAGTCTTAGATAACTAGATAGATTATTCATACCTCTAAGAAAATTTAAAGTATCCTTATACAACCATAAACCTAAACAAACAACAAATCCAAATAATAAATTAAGTTCATCCTTATTAATTTTATTTCATAGCTTTTGTTGTTTGATTTCCCTTTTTTCATTTAATGGTTTCTTTTAATTCACATTTATTTCTTGCGAATTTTCATTTTCATTTATTTATTTGCATCACATTCATTCATTTCTCGATTTCATTTACTTAGCATCTCAATGCATTAACTTTAGTCTACAATCATATATTTAATGCATTCATCTTTTCTACTTATTTTACTTAATATAGCTTCAACCGTTTATTTAAGTTTATTAACACTTATTTATAATACTTACATTTCTATTTTAATTAATAGTCTTTCAATTATACTTAAGTTCATAACAACTACAACACCAAATTCTTATTTGTTAAGGAATTTCATTGAATACTTCCATTATTTCAAATTTTTACTTGTAAAATATTCTATTACAATTTCTTATTAAACATTGTAACTTTTATTGTTGGGTAAGTTATATATATGCTTTTAAGGATGTAATTGAAAGTTATACAAGTTTATTCTATTTCCTTCAATTAACTTAAATGTTCAACAATAATATTCTTTGTTTTATAGGTTACAATTTCAAATTCCCTTTAATCCAATTTATAACTTAACATTAAATCTCTCATTCCATTTAGAGGTTACAATTATTGGTAAAATTCCATTTCACTACTCTAATTAAAACTGTTAATTAATGGAAACTTAAGAATTAAATAACGGGTTTTATTCAAATCATTTTAAAATAATAGATAAATATATACTTACAACTTATATATCCAATTATATTTAAAAAAAACTTAGAATTTATATTTGGTTACCAACTAAATCCGTAGTAAAACTATTACAGTGGCCTTCCCACTTCGAAACTTGAAAATGAATGTCGATGATGCGGCCGCCATCACCGAAATTATTTTTCAGCGATAGAAAGGGGAGTACAAAACTTATTTCTTTCCAAAGTTCTTTTAAAACAGTTCTTTCAAAATTATATTGAAATTTTTATATCAGAAAATACTTCTAAATAATATTATTATTATATTCCAAAATCATTGAAGAATTTTCAAAACCCGAGGACTTAAGTTCTAAATTTGCAGTTTTCATTTATTTTGTTTCCAATCTCATTTCAACTATTATTTATAAATTTCATTACCTAACAAACAATATAATACAACCAAATATAACCTTTATAAAAATTTACTTCATATATATAGAAAATATAATAGGCAAAATTATTTCATTCACATATATTCAAAAAAAATATTGTGTCGGTCTGTCCTATTAAGTGTTTAAAAATCCCTATTGATGTCATAGCGTCCTATGCACCAACCAGAATTTATAAATACAAAACGGAACAAATTAACACAATATCAAAACCTTTTTATAACACTAACAAATACGCTCTCTCATATATATACACTCAGCGACTCACCATAGTGTATTACTACCCTATTAGTAAAGAGTCAAACCCCACAAAGCTAGGTTTTATAGCTAAACCAAAGCTCTGATACCAGTTGTAATGCCCTGTCTTTTTGTATGCTTTAAATCGACGACAAACCACACACGTCAGACTTAAAACATACAGAAGGGCGGATTGTTATGGGGTAAATAAGAAAAAGCAGAGGAATAAAAAGAACAAAACAGAATCTTGCAGCGGAACGATAAAATATAATAATCAAATATACAGTTCATGAAGCTGTTTTACGAAAACATTTGATTATACTTATACAATATATATCAGAGTTACACATACCAAAGAATAATAACAATGCAGTGGAACATTTTGAATGTAGTGGGGTGCTATAATAAATAATATTAATGTAAATCTTCGTCTTCATCCTCCAGAGCTAAAGTCTTCGCATCCTGAAATGCTCAGGCTGACCCGAGCGAATTGAAAAGACAAAACACTTGAGTCAGAATTAAAATATCTTATGTAAGTTAAATCAACAGTAAATAACATGAGTGGAATGGCGTCAGAAATGTTTACGGGTTTTGACATCTCCTATCCAGTGTCTAACGTGAGTGCAGTAACTTAAGAGATGTTCGGGATTCACATCTCCTAAGGATCCGTTAAACTATCTACTATGTAGTAATATACGCTATTATAATAGTGTCTAAAGTAAAGTATAACATACTGAAAATAGCGTTAAGGGGTTACCCATATAGCCCTTAACACACTTTTATATTCCCATAGTCTATACAGTACCGTAATCTCCCCCGTACTAGGTGTCGTCAAAGGGCACTCCATAGGTATGGTACGAAACAAAATCGTATAAGGCGCACTAGGGTAGGTGACACGACACAACTAGGCAATGCCAGGATAGATATACCAATTACGCTTCCGGGTCGGTAATGCATAGCCGCAGCTACCGTCCACCTCGAACAACACCCCCAAATCAAGAAATCAAAAGTGGCCACCGAATCAATCCAAAAGTCAAAGTATAATATCGAAGTGATGTGTCCGATCAAAGGTGCTACCTCATTAACCCGTCGATCGCTCCTGTTTTAGCTACCTTATGCCAACTCACGGAAGTTGGGTCCACGTATTTACCTCAAAGGAAACGCCACCACCATCCTACTTCATTCTGGAATCTCCACCGCGTACACGGTTGTTAAAGTGGTTTTCGGAGTTGACAGAGAGTATGATAACTTATGATCCCAGTCTCTTCAACAACCAAACGTTATTATAACACCACGGTCTTTCAAAATTATTTATACTTTAAAAACCAGAATAAAATATCCATTTCAACCATAAATTACGATATCATTTCCCCTTTTAGAAACCAAATCAATATGATATCATTTTAAAATATATCCTTTTCTAAAACCATAACATTTTCAAAGTTATAATATTTCGAAACCAAACACTTGAAATATAGCCTTTCAAAACATAAAACTTTGAATTTCGTACTTTGTAATATAACTACACCACTTAAATGGTTTTAATTTAAACTACTTTATATAATAAAATAGTTTCTTCACCTTCACAAATCAATTCCAATATAGATTTAAATCCCTAAATAAACCATTTCAATTTCCATATATTTCAAAGCTTTAAGTATTCCACCATTTCAAAACGAATTCTTTGAAAATTTCATATATATCAAATTCAATTACTATTATTTAGATTTGAAATATTTACTTAATAAATCAAATATCATTTAAGTAAAATCTTTAAACTTCAAATAACAAGATATATTTTCAATTTTGAATTAACTTGATAATATTCATTTAAATCGACTGGATATTCATTTAAATCCTCTAAACCAAAACCAAGATATAAAAATCATACCCTTTAAAATCTCAAAATTATTTAAATTTCAAATCAATTTTATTCAAGGATAATTCTTAAATACTTTAATTCAAATCAAATTCATATTCATCTTCCAACCTTAATTTTATTTAAGTCATTATAAGCTCCATAAATAAAATTTAAATAAATACTTAACCGTATTATATCTAAATAAAATCAAACTTTTATTATTAACTTCTTTTATACTTTAAACTAATTTTATACATAGCTTAAAACAGAGAATTCAACTATATATAAAATAACATTTATACAATATCCAAATCAATATCTCATCAAACCGTATTTCTCATTACAAAACCATAGAAAATCATTTCCAAATATTTTTATATATAGACCACGGTGCCTGTATATAATTTTCTATCCTATGGTCAAGTGATACGGATATTTATCATTTTCAATCCATAATTTAAAATAAAATTACGGTTATATATCATTTCAAACCGCAATTGTAACCACCCGCCTTTCATTCCATAGAAAGATGCATCATTAAGAAGAAAGAATGGGATAGAAAAGAGAAAAGAAAGAAAAGAAAGAAACAGACAACATCAAAATCTCACAGCGGAACGAATAAATTATATTATATCACATAAAACATTACATAGTATCATATACATCAGAGTTATAAAGCTAATACAACACAAATTAGACAGTTATAAACATCTGTCTAGCAATTACAATTCAGGTACATCAGAGAAACATATACAACTCAAACACAGCGGAACCACTACACACACACACGCACGCTGAAGCCTCTTGCTCCATATCTCCTCCAGAACTCGTCAAAGCAATCATGAATCCCTTGACTACTCATACGTAATATGAGTACCGAAGAGTTTAATAAAACATAAAATAAACACTCGGGTCAGACATGAGTCTGGTGTGAGTAAACGGGTTTAAAATTGAAAAGAAAGGTATCACGTAAGACTTCCCACACATAAACATGGAAAAGTTTTTACGTTACGCTAACCAAAACATTTGATAGGAAATCCAGTGATATTATAATAGTGTCTAGGGTTTTCAAAATAAAATACAGAAATAGCTGGAATGCTTACATCTCACGTTCAAACATAGTTGGGCACAATCAAAACCGTACCGGCACTTATTGGATTTTGGATTCCATTAATGGCAGGGCTACCGGGGTACCGCCCGTCACAGTACGTGGCCTAGATCACCGTGCCGAGGAGCCACCCTAACTCCCCTTCAACACAAGGCCAGGACCATTCCTAACTGAACAGTCCCGAACAAGACCACCGCAAAGATTGGTCGTCGCCAACTGCCACACAACCGAAATAAAAAGAGACCTCTAGACAGCGGTAAATCTCGTCTTACTTGGGCATGACCCACTTAGCCTTGCTGCACCTCCCCTATTTTAGCCATTCCCGGTTGATGAGCTTGAGGTTACGATTACCTTTATAGGACACATCAATCTTAGAATGCTCATCGTCCACCTGACGATGTTCTAAAAGCATTCAATCCATACAAGTTCGTTCCGGGTTCGAACGAAACCGAAGGCATTATCTCATTGCACTCATTTTGGAATCACCCTCAGAGTCAACGACGATAACCCTTGCACTCTGAATCACCATCTTCACTTGAGATTCACGACCTAACGTTTAATTTGGATCGATGTGGTTTTTGGAATTCCAAATTTGGAAACCCGATCCCGGTCTCATCGAAATCCAAACGTCATCTTAATGTCCAAGTGTATTTAGTTTGAACAATTAATTCAATTCATCATTATCTATTACACACAGATAGATAAATTACATATCACAATAGATAATCACATTCTCATCAAAAACAGATAACCCGTATCACAAATAGATAATCATCATAACCAGATAATCATCACAAACAGATAATCTATATTATCATACCTTAACTAAGCATCCATATCATATGGATACTACTCATCTCATTACTGAGATCACAATCATTCAAAGAAATATCAATATCATCCATGAGCAAAGATTTATTAACCATCATCTATAATTAATTTAAAATAAATTAAATTATTTACTACTATCTCTAATTAATTTAAAATAAATTAAATTAATTACACATCTATAAATCCTGCTTATATCCATTAGTTAATTAACCTAATTAATTAATCATTCTCTAAGTATTCAACTTGATTAAACACCTTTGATTAATCATTATCTAATTACAATAAGTAATTAGTCTTTAATTAATTTCCCAAATTAATTAACCTTAATCATGAGTAATTAACATTTAATTACTTCATTTATTAATTAACAATAATTAATTACATTTATCCTTAATTAATTATATTAATTAATCACTTAATTATTAATTATTCCTTAATTAAACAATTCTTAATCACATCATTAATTATATCAATTAATGATCTCTGATTTATATTTAAATTAATTAATTAATTTAAAATTAATTACATTGGTAATTAATCTAAAATTTAAAATACAATTATTAATCACCCTTGATTAATATTAAATCCAGTAATTAACTACCCTTAATTACTCATAACAAATTAATTATCCCATAATTAATTATCTTCATCAATTAATTCCTTGATTAATTACAAAAGTAATTACCTAAATTACTTAATTATAAATCATTTTCATTAATTACATTCCAATAATTATCATTTATTACTTCTCTAAATAATCATGCTTCATTAATTACTTTAAGTAATTACTCTCATTAAACCATCAAATGATTTACTTAAATTAATTAAACTGAATTAATTAACTTAAACAAATCACATTATCATAATTAATTACATTAAGTAATTAATCCCTTAATTACTTTATCAAGTAATTATACTTTAACAAATTACAATTGATTTTCTTCAATTAATTAATCTAATTAATTATCAGAATTAATCATATTAATTAATTACTTAATTATCCTTAGATAATTATTTTTATTAACTAACAACATTTTCATTAATTACTTACTTAAGAAATTTATTTAGATTAATTATCATTAATCATCTCGAATTAAAAATTAATCTAAAACATTAATTTAAATCAAATAAACAAGTAAATTCTTTATAATCTTTAATTATTTCTAATTCATTTACTTATTAATGACTTCCTTAACATTCAAATGTATTTAAAACAATATATTTCTAAATTTAATTCAAATTCCATTTTAGAATTTAAGATTTTAGAATGTTTAACTATTTAAACATTATCCAAATTTAAATAAATTATTAACCTTAAAATAAAAGTGAAAAACCATCGTTACTTATATAAGATACTTATATAAGAAAAATTCAAAACTAAATTACTTAATTTATTTAAAGAAATAAGCTTTAAAAATAAATTGATTATTTAACTTCTCAAATTTAAGCTAAACATTTCATAACTTTAATTCAAATATTAAAAAAATGAAATTTTATCAAGTTTAAAACTTAGTTGAAAACAAATTCATTTTTTTTATTCTACTTTAAAACATTTTAAACTTGATCAACATTTTAAAATTTACAAACTGATCTAAATTAAAATTATGGATTCATAGTAATTTTGGAAACCATATTGGAACTTGATTTTTAAACTTGATTTAAATCTTTCTTAAATTTAAAATTTTCATTTTAAAAACTTTGGATTCAAAAGTTCATTTGAATTCAAATTTAAACCTTGCATTTTAAAACCCCTATTTAAATCCTGCTTAAAAACTTGAATTTCAATTAAAATTTAAAAAAACAGCATACTATCAGGTTTGTAAACCTGAACAAATACTACCCGAGACCTTCCCATATCTGCTTCTAGTTCACACCCTAAATACTTCGGGTAAACTACGTGAATACCCGAGTAAAACTCGAGACATAACACTGCACCGTCCTCAAAAGTTCATCAGAACTTACATATGCACAGTGCATATGCACCGATGCTCCGGCCATCTACAACTACCCTAGCCAACTCCACCAAGTCGCCGACCATCCTCCAACATGGATACGACCATCAGATTTTCCCACTGCAGCTCGAAATCAAATTCGAGTAATCTCCATAACCTGGAAACATCACTGCACCATATATCCCAAACCTGTCAACCACTTGCAACCTCTCCTCCGACCACCTGATCACCTACAACTCCGACCATCCCTCCATCTATGCTTCCTCTTCCTAATCCCAAAGGCTTGCATCACTCGATGCAACAGAGAACACGAGGTGAATCAAAACTTCGACCACCTAAAAACTAGGGTTAGAAACCTAGAAATAGCTTTTGCCGTCGCCACCAACCTCTGGCCATCAACCTCACAATTTTCCCTTACTTATCCATCTGCCTTCCACCTCCAGGAAGCACCACAACAGCCCAAAATCACTAGGCAAACAGATAATCCCAAAACACTTATTTTGTTCAATCCATAAGTGTTAACTCCACAGTTGATTAAAAAAATGTGATGTTTGTTTTAAAATTCATGACTACAATCATGCATTCAAGTTATAAGCTTGATTTAATAATTTCAGATGTTTGATATTTGTTATTTGAAACAAATACTGTCATTATTGTTACAGAGACAACAGTTTTATTTTCAATTTAGCTTAATTATAATTTACAAACCTGAATCTATACTAAACAAACAAATTTTGTTTACATATCAATCCTAACAGAGAAATAAATTCAGAGGTAAAGGTTTTCTATTTAAAATCTTAGTTTTAAAAACAAACAAGTATGCAGATTCCTGGCACAGCAACACATATATACATATTTATATATGTACACACAGAACATTCATCAATATGCAATCACACAACATACTTATTCCTATATATCCACATGCAACAGATAACTTAAAGCTCCTTTTTAAAATTGTACAGTTATTTATCTAAGAAGAATGAAGCACTGCAGTTTCATTCATAGCAGTTTGATTTTTTTTTAACAATAAACAGTTTGAATTAGAACTTGAGTTCTGTAAGTTTGTTTAGCTTTGCTTTTTAGAAGGTAAGAACTGTTTTTAAAAAGAGAAATTTACTCACTTAATTATTGAAGAGGCAGAGAACCAACTCAGATGCATTCATTTTTCCTGGAACCAAATTTGCATTTGCATTGATGATGTTGAATCTGTGTTTGCAATTTGCTGTTGAAGTTGATCTTTAAATTTTGCAGCAGAACTCCATTTCTTCTTTGCTAGAGTTGAAATTGAACTTCAATTTGATGTTGAAACTTGCAAATTTTTAAACAGAATTTGTATTTGGGTTTTTGCAGATTTTGCTTGCAAATTTTTAAACATGAATTGGTTTTTCAGATTTAAGATAGATTTGTTTGCAGGTTTTAAATTGTATTTGGTTTTCAATTTTCTTCGAAAATCTAATTTCAGATTTCCATTTTGAAGAAAATGTGTTGAACTAAATGAATTGTTAGGTTTTCTTATCTAAAATAATTAATTTGAAAAATAAATTACATTGCCACATGTTACTTTAGTTTATAGGTTAATTACAAGTGTCCTCTTATTAGTTAAATGACTAACACATGTTCTTCTTAATATTAAAAGAAATTTATTAATTTATAAATGTATTTAAATTTGTTCTAAAACAATTTCTAATTTATTTAACATGTTTTAAATGTTTTATTTCATTTAGCCTTTAAATGTTTACATGAAACTTCCTTTATAAAATTACACATTTTAATGTTTATCTGAATATTTTTAAAATAATATTTTTAAAACTAAATTTTCAAAAGAGAAAATTTTAAAAAGAAAAGAATGTTGAATTATCCCTTATTTTCAAAGTTCTAACTAAAAAATTGATCTTTAATATATATAAGAACTAAGTCTATTTCAAAACAATTTTTAAAATAAAACAAAATAAACTTTTATTATAAAATCCAATTTAAACTATTATATTTATATTTTTAAACAAAATAAATATTTACTTAAATTTCCTTTGAAAATATAAGATAGATTTTTAAAACAAACTTATGAAAAGTTTTAATACTAATTTCAATCAATTTAATCAATTCATAATTTATACATCTATAAATATATATAATAATTTGAAAATATTCTTATTAAATTTAAATTTAAATTAAAAATCAAATTCTCTATTTACAATATATACATACATATTTATATATATTATAAATAAAATATTCTTTAAATTAGCTTAGAAAGACAATTTTATTATTTAAATATTTTTAACATGTGAAAAGAATAAAATTCTCAAATTAAATTGTTATCCTTATAAATTTTGAAAAGAATATCATTTGACAAACTAAATAATTATTAGTTTTCAAAAGATAATTTCTGTTTGAATTAGATTATTAAATCAATATTTCACATTTTAAAATAATTATTAATGAAATTATTAAATAAATATTGCCTAAATTTTTTGGGACATCACATTCCTCCCCCTTTAAAAGAATTTTGTCCCCGAAATTTAAAAGAAAAAATAATTTAATAATCCCATATAGATTTTAATTTTAAAATAGCAAACATATGCTATCAACCAAATATTAGCAACCATAGCAACCAATTTAACCAAACAATTCTAACTATATAGATAAAATTCTGGATAGGATTCCCTAGAGTTTCCCAGGTATAAACACCGGAACACTCGCCCTGCAGAAATCTAAACTGGCTACACCACTCAGATCTGGAGCTCCTATGTATCTAGATCTACAAATCTAAACAGGATACTGGACCACAGACAAGTCCTGATCAACTTCCAAATCTTCCAGAATTACTGATTCTAAAACCAGTGATAGACCATACACGTACTCCCTCAGAGATACGTGAAAAACATAACAAATTCCAGCAGTCCGAACAGGCAATTAAATCCTGTAGACCCAACACTTAACCCTTAAGAGAAAACAGAAAGATCCAATACTCTTATCCACAAATCTCTCCTGTCGATCCTGGGCTGCCTTCAGCCTTTCTAGATCAATCAAATCTTCGTAGATGCTTCACGAAACAAATATGGACAAAGAAATAAACGATCTCCAGATCCTACTCAACAAAATGGTTCTTTCAAAGTCCATCAAAATCCACCACACAAACTCTACTACACATACCAGAAGACTTCAACATACTACTTCTATTCTGAAAATAGAATAGATGCAAAAGACAATCAAGCCTCCAGATCCAAAATGAATTTCCTGTAGAAATCCTCTGATCCAAGACAAAACTCAAATTCCCAATGAATTGGGTGTTGCTTCTATTTTGGAATAGCTGCCACTATGCTTCCGCTGTACAACTCTGATTTGAGAATGCTGTTGATGAACACAAGTACAAACTTGATCAACTTATCCCGGAAACATTGTTCATCAAATTCCATAAAATCTCAGTGACCTATCAGATTCGGTTACAAACACCACAGCAAAAATTCAACCAGAAACTAGATCCGGTCAATCCTGCCAGCTTAAACAGATCTCTCTCTCAAAGTTCCCTCCTACTATGCTGAACCACCGGTAAAGCACCAAGAACCAAGTCGAAACAGAACTCAATTTCTCGATACGGATGCAAATCTTGACTCCTTCGAAGATATCCAGAAAATACCAAACTACTTCGATAACTCAAACATCCTATAGAGATGCTTCAATCCAAACAAAGATCACTCAGAGAACTTCCGAACCATCGCAAGTCAATTTTGCGATTCCACTCAGTTCAGATCCCAAGAAACCGTTCTCCTTCAACAATCAGAACAGCTAAAGCCTTCTAACCCAAAGAAGAAAGTAGTGGTCCACCTACGACCACAAACATCACACCCGGCTGAGCTTCCAGAAGAAATGGACAAGCTTCACCATCTGCCCGGCCTACTGACCAAAGAATCACAGAGACTTCTGAACCAAATAAGAAACAGGCCACTCTACCGCTTCCGGACTCCACCTCTAGGATACAGCTAAGCCAAGAGACTATTCTGATAGCACACACAACACCTCCAATCTACTACTGCTTCCACAGACATTCTAATCCAAAAGCTCATCGAACCACCAAGTTACACCAGCCACTTCCACAATTGAGCCTTCAAAAGACAGATATCCCTCAGGAAACTCGAATTCAAACAAGCACAAAACACTCTGCCAAACTGAGTCTCAAACTCAAATACAGACAGAACTCCTTCCTACGGTTGCCAAGATACCATCGCTGGCTTCAGCACTTCCAACTGATCCAAACTCAAGAAAATCCACTCGCATGAGTGCAACCAAGCTTACAATCCAAAGATAACTCCGAACCTTGAAAAGATTTCCTTCAGAGATCGGTGAAATCCTTCACACCAACTGCAAAACTACTCAAGATGCCCAATACTACCCTAGCAGATTCACTTCCAACTTCAAACACTCAGACTCCAACCATTGGTAGTTGTGTTACACACACTACTACCCTATCTACCTCTAGAACTTATATTGGAAAATCTGAACGGGTAACCCAACAGATAGTTAGAAATATATATATATATATATATATATATATATATTCAAAATTACAAATATGCTCTCTCAAGACAGACACTACTCTAGAGCCTAGGTATTCGCTCAACCTAGCACTCTGATACCACAATGTAACGACCCGCCTTTCATTCCATAGAAAGACGCATCATTAAGAAGAAAGAAAGAGATATAAAAGAGAAAAGAAAGAAACGGAAAACATCAGAATCTCACAGCGGAACGAATAAATTATATTATGTCACATAAAACATTACATAGTATCATATACATCAGAGTTACAACACAAACTAGACAGTTATAAACATCTGTCTAGCAATTACAATTCAGGTACATCAGAGAAAAGATACAACTCAAACACAGCAGAACCACTATATATATATATATATATATATTCTCCTCCAGAACTCGTCAAAGCAATCCTGAATCACTTGACTACTCATACGTAATATGAGTACCCAAGAGTTTAATAAAACAAAAAATAAACACTCGGGTCAGACATGGGTCTGGTGTGAGTAAACGGGTTTGAAATTGCTTAACTTTAGAAAATCTTTTGAAAAGAAAGGTATCACGTAAGACTTCCCACACATAAACATGGAAAAGTTTTTACCTTACGCTAACCAAAACATTTGATAGGAAATCTTGTGATATTATAATAGTGTCTAGGGTTTTCAAAATAAAATACAGAAATAGCTGGAATGATTACATCTCACGTTCCAACATAGTTGGGCACAATCAAAACCGTACAGGCACTTATTGGATTTTGGATTCCATCAATGGCAGGGCTACCGGGGTACCGCCCGTCACAGTACGTGGCCTAGATCACCGTACCGAGGAGCCACCTTAACTCCCCTGCAACTCAAGGTCGGGACCATTCCTTACTGAACAGTCCCGAATAAGACCACCGCGCAGATTGGCCATCGCCAGCTGCCACACAACCGAAATAAAAAGGGACCTCTAGAGAGGGGTAAATCTCGTCCTACTTAGGCATGACCCACTTAGCCTTGCTGCACCTCCCCTGTTTTAGCCATTCCCGGTTGATGAGGCTTGAGGCTACGATTATCTTTATAGGACACATCAATCTTAGAATGCTCATCGCCCACCTGACGATGTTCTGAAAGCATTCAATCCATACAAGTTCGTTCCGGGTTCGAAGGAAACCAAAGGCATTATCTCGTTACACTCATTTTGTAATCACCCTCAGAGTCAACGACGATAATCCTTGCACTGCGAATCACCATCTTCACTTGAGATTCACGACCTAACATTTAATTTGGATCGAGGTGGTTTTCGGAATTCCAAATTTGGAAATCCGATCCCTGTCTCATCGAAATCCAAACGCCATCTTAATGTCCAAGTGAATTTAGTTTTAATAGTTAATTCAATTCATCATTATCTATTACACACAGATAGATAAATTACATATCACAATAGATAATCACATTCTCATCATAAACGGATAACCCCTATCACAAATAGATAATCATCACAACCAGATAATCATCACAAACAGATAATCCATATTATCATACCTTAACTAAGCATCCATATCATATAGATACTACTCATCTCATTACTGAGATCACAACCATTTAAAGAAATATCAATATCATCTATAAGCAAAGATTCATCAACCATCATCTATAATTAATTTAAAATGAATTAAATTAATTACTACTATCTCTAATTAATTTGAAATAAATTAAATTAATTACACATCTATAAATCCTGCTTATATCCATTAATTAATTAACCTAGTTAATTAATCATTCTCTAAGTATTCAACTTGATTAAACACCTTTGATTAATCATTATCTAATTACAATGAGTAATTAGTCATTAATTAATTTCCTAAATTAATTAACCTTAATCATAAGTAATTAACATTTAATTACTTCATTTATTAATTAACAATAATTAATTACATTTATCCTTAATTAATTATATTAATTAATCACTTAATTATTAATTATTCCTTAATTAAAAAATTCTTAATCACATCATTAATTATATCAATTAATGATCTCTAATTTATATTTAAATTAATTACTTAATTTAAAATTAATTACATTGGTAATTAATCTAAAAATTAAAATACAATTATTAATCACCCTTGATTAATATTAAATCCGGTAATTAACTACCTTTAATTACTCATAACAAATTAATTATCCCATAATTAATTATCTTCATCAATTAAACCCTTGATTAATTACAAAAGTAATTACCCAAATTACTTAATTATAAATCTTTTTCACTAATTACATTCCAGTAATTATCATTTATTACTTCTCTAAGTAATCATGCTCCATTAATTACTTTAAGTAATTACTCTCATTAAACCATCAAATGATTTACTAAAATTAGTTAAACTGAATTAATTAACTTAAACAAATCACATTATCACAATTAATTACAATAAGCAAATAATCCCTTAATTACTTTATCAAGTAATTATACTTTAACAAATTACAATTGATTTTCTTCAATTAATTAATCTAATTAATTATCAGAATTAATCATATTAATTAATTATTTAATTATCCTTAGATAATTATTTTTATTAACTAACAACATTTTCATTAATTACTTACTTAAGAAATTTATCTTGGATTAATTATCATTAATCATCTCTAATTAAAAATTAATCTAAAACATTAATTTAAATCAAATAAATAAGTAAATTCTTTATTATCTTTAATTATTTCTAAAATAATTCATTTACTTATTAATGACTTCCTTAACATTCAAATGTATTTAAAACAATACATTTCTAAATTTAATTCAAATTCCATTTTAGAATTTAAGATTTTAAAATGTTTAACTATTTAAACATTATCCAAATTTAAATAAATTATAAACCTTAAAATAAAAGTGAAAAACCATCATACTTATATAAGATACTTATATAAGAAAAATTCAAAACTAAACTACTTAATTTATTTAAAGAAACCAAGCTTTAAAAATAAATTGATTATTTAACTTCTCAAATTTAAGTTAAACATTTCATAACTTTAATTCAAATATTAAAGAAAAGAAATTTTATCAAGTTTAAAACTTATTTGAAAACAAATTCATTTTTTTTATTCTACTTTAAAACATTTTAAACTTGATCAACATTTCAAAATTTACAAACTGATCTAAATTAAAATTCTGGATTCATAGTAAATTTGGAAACCATATTGGAACTTGATTTTAAAACTTGATTTAAATCTTGCTTAAATTTAAAATTTTCATTTTAAAAACTTTGGATTCAAAAGTTCATTTGAATTCAAACTTAAACCTTGCAATTTAAAACCCCTATTTAAATCCTGCTCAACAACTTGAATTTCATTTAAATTTTAAAAAAAAACAGCATACTGTCAGGTTTGTAAACCTGAACAAATACTACCCGAGACCTCCCCATATCTGCTTCGAGTTCGCACCCTAAATACTTCGGGTAAACTGCACGAATACCCGAGTAAAACTAGAGACATAACACTGCACCATCCCTAAAAGTTCATCAGAACTTACATGTGCACGGTGCATATGCACCGGCGCTCCGGCCATCTACAGCCACCCTAGCCAACTCCACCAAGTCGCCGACCATCCTCCAACAAGGATATGACCATCAGATTTTCCCACTACAGCTCGAAATCAAATTCGAGTAATCTCCATAACCTGGAAACATCACTGCACCATATATCCCAAACCTGTCAACCACTTGCAACCTCTCCTCCGACCACCTAATCACCTACAACTCCAGTCATCCCTCCATCTACTCTTCCTCTTCCTAATCCCAAAGGCTTGCATCACTCGATGCAATAGAGAACACGAGGTGAATCAAAACTTCGACCACCTAAAAACTAGGGTTAGAAACATGGAAATAGCTATTGCCGTCGCCACCAACCTCTGGCCATCAACCTCACAATTTTCCCTTACTTATCCATCTGCCTTCCACCTCCAGGAAGCACCACAACAACCCAAAATCACTAGGCAAACAGATAATCCCAAAAACACTTATTTTGTTCAATCCATAAATGTTAACTCCACAGTTGATTAAAAAAATGTGATGTTTGTTTTAAAATTCATGATTACAATCATGCATTCAAGTTATAAGCTTGATTTAATAATTTCAAATGTTTGATATTTCTTATTTGAAACAAGTACTGTCATTATTGTTACAGAGACAACAGTTTTATTTTCAGTTTAGCTTAATTATAATTTACAAACCTGAATCTATACTAAACAAACAAATTTTGTTTACATATCAATCCTAACAGAGAATTAAATTCAGAGGTAAAGGTTTTCTGTTTAAAATCTTTTTTTAAAAAACAAATAGGTTTGCAGATTCCTGGCACAGCAACACATATATACATATTTATATATGTACACACAGAACATTCATCAATATGCAATCACACAACATACTTATTCCTATATATCCACATGCAACAGATAACTTAAAGCACCTTTTTAAAATTGTACAGTTATTTATCTAAGAAAAATGAAGCACTGCAGTTTCATTCATAGCAGTTAGATTTTCCTTTTTCTTTTAAAAAAACAGTTTGAATTAGAACTTGAGTTCTGTAACTTTGTTTAGCTTTGCTTTTTAAAAGGTAAGAACTGTTTTTAAAAAGATAAATTTACTCACTTAATTATTGAAGAGGCAGAGAACCAACTCAGATGCATTCATTTTTCCTGGAACCAGATTTGCATTTGCATTGATGATGTTGAATCTGTGTTTGCAATTTGTTGTTGAAGTTGATCTTTAAATTTTCAGCAGAACTCCATTTCTTCATTGCTAGAGTTGAAATTGAACTTCAATTTGATGTTGAAACTTGCAGATTTATAAACAGAATTTGTATTTGCGTTTTTGCAGATTTTGATTGTAGATTTTTGAACATGAATTGGTTTTGCAGATTTTAGATAGATTTGTTTGCAGGTTTTAAATTGTATTTGGTTTTCAATTTTCTTCTAAAATTTGATTTCAGATTTCCCTTTTGAAGAAAATGTGTTGAACTAAATGAATTGTTAAGTTTTCTTATCTAAAATAATTAATTTCAAAGATAAATTACATTTCCACATGTTACTTTAGTTTATAGATTAATTACAAGTGTCCTCTTATTAGTTAAATGACTAACACATGTTCTTCTTAATATTAAAAGAAATTTCTTAATTTATAAATGTATTTAAATTTATTCTAAAACAATTTCTAATTTATTTAACATGTTTTAAATGTTTTATTTCATTTAGCCTTTAAATGTTTACATGAAAACTTCCTTTATAAAATTACACATGTTAATGTTTATATGAATATTTTTAAAATAATATTTTTAAAACTAAATTTTCAAAAGAGAAAATTTTAAAAAGAAAAGAATGTTGAATTATCCCTTATTTTCAAAGTTCTAACTAAAATATTGATCTTTAATATATATAAGAACTAAGTCTATTTCAAAATAATTTTTAAAATAAAACAAAATATACTTTTATTATAAAATCCAATTTAAACTGCTGTATTTATATTTTTAAACAAAATAAATATTTACTTAAATTTCCTTTGAAAATATAAGATAGATTTTTAAAACAAACTTATGAAAAGTTTTAATACTAATTTCAATCAATTTAATCAATTCATAATTTATACATCTATATATATATATATATAATAATTTGAAAATATTCTTATTAAATTTAAATTTAAATTCTCTATTTACAATGTATACATATATATATATATATATATATTATAAATAAAATATTCTTTAAATAAGCTTAGAAAGACAATTTTATCATTTAAATATTTTTAACCTTTGGAAAGAATAAAATTCTTAAATTAAAATATTATCCTTATAAATTTTGAAAAGAATATCATTTGACAAACTAAATAATTATTAGTTTTCAAAAGATAATTTCTGTTTGAATTAGATTATTAAATCAATATTTCACATTTTAAAATAATTATTAATGAAATAAATAAATATTGCCTAAATTTTCCGGGACATCACAGCAATCTCGAATGAAATAAAATGCATAATAATTTGCAGTTTAAAACAATATAACATACAACATCCATTCATCCAATATCAATCATCATCCATTTTAAACAATAACATCAATACATAGCATATAATAAATAACTGGTATTTACTGACAGTTTATATTCAAAAATAAATCAAACAATCTATCAAACTGGCAGTTTATATGCAAAAATAAATTAAATAACAATTTAATTTAAATAAATGCAATTTAACTGAGATGATGATTAAATATATGCCCAACAGCTATAAATAAATTTCTTATCACATCATAAATAAATTTAACAAACATAAGAAATCTTAGAAGTTATGAGTGGGCTAAAACACTCACCTTTTGAATTTAAATTGAATTTAAATCCAATTTAAACCCAAAAATTGAACAGCCTTCAAATCCGTCCAAACTAGCGTTAAAATGTCCGGAATTCCAATACAAACCTAGCGGAGAAAACCGCGCGCCAATCCGATATCGTATGAGAAAGTTATAGCGATTATAACAGGCTGAAGTAAAATTAAATTAAAACAGAAATAAAATAAACATACCATCAACTAATATGCCACGTCAGTGGAGCGCCCAGGTTTCTACCTTACTCCAGAAAATGCACGAACCCTAATCTCGTTCAGCCACCGCTTTCATGACCTCCACACCGATGCTTCCACTCACTAATGACCGATCGAGCAACTCCAGCGAGGCACCCACGTCAAGACGCCTTCGGCCGGTGAGGCGCAATCGCCTGAGGCACTCCGGAGGGCCTGCGCCGTCGCAAGCTTTGGGGTTGAATTATGGTGAACCTTCGATCATCTACGACGAATAAACGGCATATCCAGGGCCTGCTCCGCGAACTCTCCACGTCAGCACTTCCCGATCGTCCCATAGTGGAAGATCCACCGTCGAAATCCCAAGCCCTAAAATGGACGGCAGGAATTGATTCTGAAATTCTAGACAAACGACAATCCAAATCAAAAAACGAATTGCAGTTCCGAGTTGCGTACATCGAGAGCTTCGATATATAATTTTTCTGAATTTTTTTGAGGAGTTTGAATTTCAATTTGATTTTTGAATTGCAATTGGATTTTGAATTTGTCTGCCATTGAGGAGGAGTGACAGATGAATTGTACGCACAGACAAATGAGAAATAGAGGGAGGCTAGGGTTTATAACAAGGAATTTATAGACAAAGCTGAAATAGAATAGACGGACCCGGTTTATAAACGTGCTGAACGATGAATGGCCCGAAAAGCCCGTTCTGACTCCGGAATGAAATTGGGTTAACCCGTATATCAAAATAGATGTTTAAAAATGTTTTAAACGCAATGGAAAAGGTTTCAAGTCCAAATTCCATCGTATGAAGAAGTTATGCTAAAATCAATATTTTCAAATTGATTTCAATTTCATTGATTTCAAGGCGTTTCGAGTCCGTACGATCAAACGATAAGCCCGATCGCTACAAAACTTGAAATCCAACAATAATTCACCGATACGGATCCGATGAAACTAGTTTCGTAGAAATCCGAGTCAGTGGCCAAAATGGCTATTTTTCCATTAATTAAATAAATTAAAAATTAATTAATTAAACCCAATTTTTAATTTCAATTCTATAATTGACAAATTTTATCACTTTTATATTTCTCAATCATTTACAACGATTTATAAAAATTCAAATGTCAATTTAAAGTTGATTAATTTATAAATTTCAGTCTTAACTTCCAATTTCGTAATATTCAAAATTATAAATAAAATTCCAAAAATTTACATTTAATTAAATCAACCAATAAATATTCCATTCATTATTATCAAATAGATGGGTTTACTATTGAATTCAAAATTATTACATTAATATTCTTAAATTTCATCTAAATCTCGATTAACGCAATAATTAAATATTAAATTTCACTTAATTGCAATAAATCCAATTATTAATATAGTTCAAATCCAAATAAACTAATAAATATTTATTCCCACTTTTATAATTCAGCAAATTTCCCATTTATGAATAACATTAACACTTTTCCTAAATATTACCCTAATTAATATTAACGAAATATTGCATTAGACTTCTGGTAACTGATTTCCAATTTAAATTAACAAGCAACAAGAATAGGTAATATACAAAAATCATTATGCTAAACTCTAGTCGCATTAATAAGCCTTTATTACTTACGAATAAATGTTACCATTTATTTTAATAGTACTAATTTCATCAAATATTCCATTTATTCGCTTTTGCAATTTATAGTCAAATATAGCATATCATCATTAATTGTCATTTCATTCATTCCATTAAGTATTAATCTTAATTAGCATTGGTTATATCTTGATGCATTCTTTTATTACATCATTTATTACTTTACAAAATAAAATAACATTTAAACTCATAAATGTAATACCAAATTTCATTTTAAATCCAATTGATTTCCAATCAAAGTTTATATATATTTCAAACAACTATTATAATTACTCCCAGAACATTGGTTTTATTAAATGACCATTTATTATAATTTAATTTCCTTAATTTAATTCAATGCATACATTTTGTTTTCATATATTCAATTTGTAGCTAAGTATACGTCTACATTAATTCCATTGATTTGCATCTCGTTCAATTTATTAATAGTTACCTTAGTTAAGTTACCTTAGTTAACATTAACGTAATATTAAATTATAATTTTACAATCTTAACAAATTCATAAATTGTCAATTCCCAAATATACATTAATTACTATTAAATGTTCTCAATAAATTTGTCTACTTGGTTTCAAACTTTTTATTCATCAATTACTGCCTTATAAATAAACTTCCGTTTCTAATCAATTTACATTCACCTTTGCGTTATTATATTAATCATCATTAAAGTAACCTTTAATTACTTTTATGTTCATTCTTCCCAACTTATTACACCTTATTATATTATTTCACACATTAATTCAATAATTACATTTGCTTTCTCATATTCCACTTATAACCAAATCATACATTTAAATTATTTTATTTAATTGGAATTTTATTCAAGTTCATTAATTAATATCTTTAATTAACCTTGTTACTTTTCATTTAGGTTATTATCTCCTTATTAATTAACAAATTTTTCATTATTTCAATATTAAATTACCAAAACTCTATCAGATTAACAAATTTAAATTATTGAAATTTACGGGTCGTTACAAATGGATACATATTTAAATGGTTGCATGTTGTTTTGGAAAGAAGATATCAATCTTAGGAATTTTATAATATGTAATCAGAAAAGGTACAAACCAAGGAAGAAGAAGGGAAAAGAAGTCTCGTATAAACGCATGCATTATTTACCTATTACTCCTATGCTTCAAAGGTTATATGCATCTTCTGTAAACGTGCATCATATAAAATGACACAGCGTTAAAACACAGGAAGAAGGTACTTTAACACACCCAACTGATGGGCAAGCGTGGAAGCATTTTGGTCAAAAATATCCCCATTTTTCAACGGAGAGCCATAATGTTAGACTTCGTTTATGTATGGATGGATTTTAATAATTTTCTCAATTTGGTTCTAAATATTCATCTTGGCCTATAATCATTACACCTTATAACTTACCTCCATGGTTGTGTATGAAAACTCCATATATGTTTCTCACAATTGTCGTCCTCAGCCCTGATGATCCGACACAGGGAATCAATGTTTATTTAAAGCCGTTGATTGAAATGTTGAAAACACTGTGGTACGAAGGAGTTGAAACATACGACATCTCAAAAAAAAGAATTTTCATATATTTGCTTCTTTATTGTGGACTATTTGCAATTTTCATGCGTGTGCAGTGCTTTCATGTTGGAGTACGGCCAGTCGCCTAGCTTGTCCTTATTGCATGGAGGAAACAAGAGCATTTTCTTTACCGCATGGAAGAAAATTTCGTGGTTTAATTGTCATTGTTGTTCTCTCAATATTAATTATCCTTTTAGAAGAGACAATTTTTTTTTACAGCTAATAGACACAAGACTTTGCAACCACCGACGGTTTGGTCAAGCGAAGATATATATGAAATTGTGAAGGTTTTTCCAAAGATACATGAAATCGGAGAACAAATTGAAATTCAAGGTAAATCAACGATTCATAATTGGTGCAAACAAAGTACATTTTGGAAGTTGCCTTATTGGAAAAATCTACTGCTTCATCACAATATTGACGTGATGCACAACTAGAAAAACATGTTTGACAACGTTTTTTCTAAAATTTTGAATGTTTAGGGAAAGACGAAGGATGATTCGAAATCAAGACGCGATATCATAGTAATATGTAATAGCCCTGAGCGTCATATCAAGCCAAATGAGACAAAAAAGCCAAAAGCATGTTATGAGCTAGACAATAACCAAGTTAAAATTCTTTTAAAATCGGTGGAAGGATTAAGATTTTCTGACGATATTTCTTCCAATAGTCGTAGATGTGTTGAATATAAGAACATCAGGCTTTGTGGGATGAAAAGCCATGATTGTCATATTATGATGGAAAATTTGTTACCCGTTGCATTTAAAGAACTATTGTCCGTAAAAATTTGGACGGTTGTAACAGAACTTAGTTTGTTCTTTAAGGGGCTTGGTTCCACTACGTTAAAAGTTGATCGTCTAATTAAACTTGAGGAAGAAATCCTTATACTGCTCTGCAAACTAGAGAAAATATTTCCTCCGGTTTATTTAATGTAATGGAGCATTTACCTATTCATCTTCCATCTGAAGCACGTCTTCAAGGGCTTGTGCAATATAGATGGATGTATCCATTTGAGAGGTATTAATGTTTAGTTCGTTAAATATTAGTTTAATTACATGTATAAATAAATTTTAATTTGGAATAATTCTTAATATATACTTCAATCATCTAAAAAAAAGTAAGACAGAAAGCATGAGTTGAAGGTTCGATTTGCAAATCATATATCGAAGAAGAAGCTTCGTTTATTTTCTCTCATTATTTTAGTGATCATGTGAACTTATCGTTTGAAACTGCTACGCGTAATGATGAAGGCGTTGATCAAGATGATTTTCAAGTGACTTTATCTATTTTTTAAAAACATGGCCAACCTTCAGGTAAATGTGTGGAATTGTGGTTGGACGATAGAGATTACCTTGTAGCACATATATATTCTTCTCAATTGTGCTAAAGTTGCACCATTTTTTATATATCTATTCTTCTTAATGCATTATATCATCTACATATGCGTATATACACATATGCACATGTGTGTGTTAATTATAATGCAATATTTCTTCTATAATTGCAGTGTTTACGAATCACAGCATCCAAATGGCGATATTGGCAAAGATTTCGCTATTTGGTTTTCAAATTACGTTTACGACATGACAAATTGTGTGGTCAACGAATGTGAAACGTTTAGCTATGGGACCAAAAAGGAAAGTCAATACCTATCCAATATTCTTCGTTAATGGATATAAATTTAACACCAAAAAATATAGTGCTGAAAAATTAACTAACAATACCGGTGTATTTATTAAAAATAGTGATGGTCCAAATGATCATGTAATTGATTTTTATGGCGTGTTAACCAAGGTTTTGCAATTGAAATATTTCATAAGACCTGCAGAAGAAGTCTTTTGTTTAAATGCAACTGGTTCAGCAATGTTCCATGTTTTGGAATCAATGTGCACCCAAAGTATAATCTTATAGAAATAATGCATACCTCATGCTATTATAAGTACAATCCTTTTATACTTTCCAAACAAGCTCCTCAAATTTATTATGCTCCGTATCCATTGCTACGAAGAGGTAAAGCATATTGGTCAGCTGTTTTTAAAACAAAGGCAAGATTTACATTTGATTGATATAATATTCCGGACGAACAAGCTTATCAAGCAGATATCAAGGAAAATACTAAAATAATAATAACCGACGATCAAACCAATTATAGACCTCTAAACGATGAGTCAAATGCATTAATAGCAACATTTGAGTGTTAAATATGCGCTTATATGAATTTTGTTTGATGATAATAAACATATATACATTCGTTTAAATGTATTTGATAATATACTATTTTATTTTTCACAGATTAAATAAATATTTGCTGAATAAAATAAATAACACGGAATTTGAATTCAAACGAATATTTTATTCAAACAAATATTTATTACATCTTTGAATAGTACAATTTCAAGCTCTCACTATTCACTATACAACTTTGATACAAATTCAATTACATCACTATTTTACATATCATCACCTCACTACATATCACTCACACTCATATTTGTCTTCAACTTCATTCCAGTTTGAATCCAGCATCTGAGAAATCTGCAAAAATATTCACTAACGCAGTAAAATTGAAAAAGAAATATTTTTGCAATATAAAATAAAATATGATTTTTGAAAATAATATTTGCCTCAGTTATTTGGGCTGTTCGTCATAATTTAAATTTGAATTCATCATACACGAACAACTTGTGACATACACAGTGTATTACTGTATATGTCACAAGGCCGTGCACGCCGATATATACACTTGATTGATTTACAGGGACAGGCGAGCACAGGTCAAACCCAAATGAAAAACCGGGTTCAACTCACGTGCAATAACATTGAAAATCACGACACGAGCATAAGGTCAAACCCGAGTTTTGAAACTGGATTCAACTCAAGTGAAATTTCAAAAATCAACATGATGTGAACCAAGTTCAGAAGCAACAATGAAACTAACTCAAAGCACAAAACTGCACAGCACAAGTAAATGCACAAATGCACCTAGAAAGTGACACAGTCAACTGCAAGTGTCAACCAGTCACAAATGAAGACTAGCTACTGAATTCCGAGAATGTAAACAAGTCGCAACCACTACAACAGGCCATCAGTGAAACCAAGATGCTACAGATTTCAGCAACATCAAGTGAAATAACCAGAGCCAAGAATACATGTACTCAAGCTCGACTAACAATGCAGACAAATGCTCATATGAATATGAAATAACCAGAGCCAAGAATACATGTACTCGAGACAATATGCACAAATGTAAGACCAAAGTGCAACAGACCAATTCCAAATGCATCAGAGAAGTAGTAATGAAACTGCAGTATGGTCAGAGTGAAGATTACAAGACTGCAATGGATACAACAATGCCCAAGATAACTCAAACAAAGACTACAGCAAAAACTGAACCAATGACACGGCAATGCTCAAGACCAAAGCAAAGTACTTAACAATGCACAAGTGAAGTTAAGGTCTGATCACACATCAAATTTGCTATCAAGTACGCAGTAGCAAAGAAGTACTGATCAATGAATGCAACACACATGCACGACTTATGGCAGTGAAACTCAAACAAAGTGCAGAAGTAAACAAATGCAACAATCAACTCAACTGAATCAAGTAGCCAACAGCTAGTGCTATCAAATGAACCAGTGACAGTTCAAGTGAATCAAGTTCAAGTCAGACCAACACTGCAACTCAAAAAATAACATGAATGCAACATGGCCGAGCATTAATCAAGACCAGTAACATGTGGACAGTAAAAATCAAACAACCAAACCAACATGAAGCAATGTACATGCATCAGTGATGAAAGCTACAAGAGAGGCACAGCAACTACAAAGTATCCAAACCAGTACAAACATGAACATGTGCAGATCACAGAACACAATGCCCAAATATACAATAAAACAAGGCTCAAACCAAAAGTGCACAAGTATTTTCAAACAACAACAATGCAGACTCGAGCACACAAACAAAAGACTACAAGTTCGCGTCCAGTCACAACAAAGAAAATGTCAAGTCACGTTCATGTTAAAATCGACCAGAGAAGATGGCCAGAGACGAAGACTACGAGATGGACGAAATCAATTTCAAAAATCAAGTGCATATCATTATTCTTTGAAATAGTCAAAGTCAGAAACAATCAAGTCGTGGTCATCACGAAAATGAATTAAAGCCGTGACCACCAAGCAATGAATATACAGGAATTGAAAAGGTCAGAAAACATCTCAATCATCGAAACGAAATCAA
Source organism: Allium cepa (assembly GCA_030765085.1). Taxonomy (NCBI): domain Eukaryota; kingdom Viridiplantae; phylum Streptophyta; class Magnoliopsida; order Asparagales; family Amaryllidaceae; genus Allium; species Allium cepa. The sequence goes on from CM060930.1 coordinate 217,650,287, forward strand.
GTGGCCGAGGTGAATAATATGACGAATTCAAACAAAATTGATACGAACGCAATTATAGGAACTGGAATCCTATAAATTACCACAAATCATCATCGGCAATTCATCGAGTTCGAACAAGCCAAAATCAGAAAAGCAAAAGGATAAAATACATACCGAAATCGCAAAACGAACTCGATCCAAATTGAAGAGCCGTGGGCAAAGCAAAAAGCATCGAAGCATACAATCAAACTGTATCAAGCGGCGAACATCAATTTGAACAACCCTAGTTTGAATCGCAAGGAGCAAACGCACAAAATTTGCAAAAGCCCTAATTGAGTTGAGGAACGGCGACCATTTTTTCACAGGCCAAACAAAGAAGGAAATAACGAACGGGTTAAAGAAAAAGCGTGGGCCGGCCTTTTGTTTTAGATTAGGGGTTTTAAAATATAATAAGGGTTTTATTTTAAATTAGGGTTATTTTAAGTTTTAATTGTTTTTAATTGTATTTTCCTTTTTCAAACCGTTTATTTTTCTAGTCGTGTGACTAGGGGACAAGCTACGTGGCGTAGCTTGAGAATTCGCAACTCGGTAGTTGAGTTGTGGAAGGGTTTTGAGCGTAGAGTTAGATTAGTCAATAGCGGGTATAGCGAGTTTACGTGTGTAAGCGAGGGACTATCTAATTTCTAGTAGAAACCTTGGGGGCGGCACGTAGGCAGGGTTTTGCCGAAGCTGGGTAAATTCTGTGTTGTTCTGTTTTATTCTGTTATTTATATTCTGCGATATCTGTGCTGCTATTTTGTGATCTGAATTGAAATTAATTGATAAGCTTCCGCGATTAATTTTTATAATTTACACCATCACCTTATTCACCCCCCCTCTAGGGTGAAATTGATCCTACATTGAGACTGTAGAGGAACAAAACATAGAGTACGAAATAGAGTCTGAATCAGAAAACGACGAGGACTGATTAATAATCTACATTTCGGGAGAAGGTAATTTATATGTTCATTTATGTTACATTTTCTCATTAAAAATGATGTGTTTGCTAATGATATGTTTAGTCGTAATCTATTTCACATAATCCTTATAAGTTCTGCCATAATGTATGTTTCACATAATTAAATGATATATGTCTTATTTATGATATGTCTGTAACAGGTACTATATACATAAGTCTTTTTTTCGTAGATGCAACTCTTCCTATACAGGATCTCCCTCTTCTTCACAGAGAGGGACCGGTGCACCTCTAGCATGTGATGGCAGTAGCCCATCAAAGAAGGCAGCTCTTCCTACGGTCTGGTTATAGGCCAAAGCTGATGGATCGTAAGTATTAAATTTATTTCAGTATTAACAATATTTTTCTATACGATCTGTTATATATTAGTCTTGCTTTATTAAATGTTTGTTTCTTTTTGACATAGCGGCTTCGAGCTTGAGCCATCAGCTACAGTGCTCTCCATATCTAGACAGGCATATAAATGTAGGATGACTGCCTGCTGGCCCAAGTGGAGTAAGATACTCAATAATGTTAGAGAGAGCATTTGGCATGACATCCTGGTAAGTGTAAATTTATATTATGCACTTTCTATTTAATCCTACTCCACTTTATATATTGTAGACTATTTAGAAAAATGTATAACTTTCAATTTCTTAACGTGCAAGGTTCGGTGGACTTACAAGAGACTAATCTTTCCCTGGTGCGGCGCCATTGAAATAGTAAAATTGCCAAAAATTATAGCGATGCAGTGTCTGCTATGAGAAGATCCCCAAAAAAACCGAACTAGATGAGTGCTAGCATGTGGGAGGCCTGTGTTGCATGGTGGAACAGTGAGGAGTTCTACGTAAGTTTACCACATATTAATTACTTTAAATTATTGCGTGTATTTAATACATAATTTAGAACTGTAAAATGTTATTTTCAATTTAAATTTGCAGAAAGAGTCAAATAAGAACTCTGCAAACAGAAACAAAATTCCTGTCACACATCGCGGTGGTTCCAAGTCATTCCAGCATCATCGCGACGATTTGGTACATTTTTATACTCACATTTTTACATTTTAAGTCATAAGTTGTTAATAGATGGTTAATGAAACAATATATAATATATATACATATATTCATATTTCAAAAAAGAGCACACAAAGGTGTTTTGTCTTATCGGGTTCAGTCGTATACTCATAGAATCATGATGATAAAGCGATTGCTGCCTTTGTAAGTATATTATAATTAGTATAGCGATTAGTCAAACTTTTAATATTTTAAGTTATAAGTGTTATTTATACCAGTGACCATTCCAATTTTTTGTTATTTAGTATAGCGATTAGTCTACTTAAAAATGATTAGTGTTATTTTAATTACTGTTATTTATACTCAATTGTATTTTACATTACAGCAAATGTTCCAGGAAGCATGGGCACAGACGTTGGCTGAGACAGGTCGGGATGAGTTGACTGTTGATGAGGTGGATACTATTTTCGAATTTGTCATGGATCCACCATCCCACAACAGGCGCTATGGATTTGGGAACCAAGCGTTAATTTCAGAAAATAAACTAAATCTAAATATTGCATATTTTTCAATTAAAGTTATGTAAATTACGTTTATGATGTTGGAGGCATTATAATAGTTTGTTTTTATTCGTAGGCTAGGACATCTCAGAAGGTGTATAGGATGGCCCAAGACAAAGAAGAAATTGCAGAGCTACGATTAGATCGCCGAGCTACATAAGTATGATCGTCGTCGTGCTGTGCAGATGGAGCAGCTGAACAAGGGCTAGGTGGAGTATATGGAGCAGCATGGGAGATTTCCTTCATGTAGTGGTTCTGTAGGGGATGATGAGTGATGATAGGTATGTTTTATTATGTTCTTTTGTCTGTATATATACACTTCGAGTAGGCGAGAATGTATTTGATACATTTTGATGGATTGTATATTATCTTATGTAGACTTGGATGTTATTTTTTGGATTGCGTGGGATTTGGATATGGTTTTTTGGATTATGTTGGATTTGGATATGGATTTTTTGATTTGAATATTATGTTTGGTTATTTATATGATTAGTGGTTTATATATGCTCGAATTGGTGCTGTTATGTGTATCGATGGATGTGTAGTAGCTGGAAGGCAGCAGGCTTAAAAACAGAAGAAAAAAATAAACCCAGTTTTTTGGCAACTTCAAACGATTTCCGACGGCATATTGGTCATCATATTCCAACAGCTTTCGACGGCTCTCTAGGGCAGATTTCGACCATTTACGATGGCTTCGGACAACAATTTGATCATTCTGATTTTCCTCATGTCCAACATGGCCGTCGGAAATCGTCCCAAAATGTCGTTGGTTTCTTTCGGAAAAAATCCGCCGATGGTATCGGAAAGCGTTACTGAACAGGATTCGTGTTCCGACGGCCTCACCTACGATTTCCGACGGACGCCGACGGCTTTTAGCCATCGGAAATCACTGTTGTTCTTATAGTGAATATAATTATTACAAATACACAAAGAGCGACATATGAAGATGCCCCCTTGGTGATCAGAGTATATAGTAAGGCTTATAAATCTTCCTTTACAAACAAACACACAGTGGAAAAGAAAACACTAAATAACTATCTGCCTCCTGCATGTCTCCGGAAGCTTTATTCGTTGAAGAAGAGAATCTGGAAACTTTAAATCTTGAGCTACTCAAAATCAATTGAGTACCCGAGAGTTTAAAGAGATAACAAAAACTTCGAGTCAGACATAAAGCCTAGTATGAATAATAGTCTGAGATCTCAATCCTTTTGGATATCTAGTGAGACCACGCCGCTTAGCGGAACGGGTTTTCCCCTCACTAGTATCCTAAAAACCTTTATAAAACCATATATTGTGTTCTACGTCTACAATGGTTAAACATACATTTACAAAATATTTTGATGATATGCATACTTGAGAATAATTAGGAATTCCCATTCCCAGTTTAATCTGACACCATGTCATAATTATAGTTTCCAGGGTCACTATTAACCGTTTTAGTTTTCATGGGTTTACTAATAACCCTGTTGTAATTAGTAGACACCTTGTCTTATTCCTAGTTTTCACGGGATCACTAAGAACTTATAGGCTCCTGCCAGTTAACTTAATCAATCCATGGGTCCTTCTGAACCTATTGGACTTTTCAATAACTAACCACCTTATTCTAGTTTTCGTGGGTTTACTAGGAACCTATGGATATATCCAGTAACTCACTTCACATCCTAGTTTCCATGAGTTGACTAAGAACCTACCGATACAATCATTAACCAATTACTTATCCTAGTTTTCATGGGTTTGCTAGGAACCTATTGACTGATGTTAATTCTTATCCGGATATAGTTTTCATGGGTTCACTACAAACCAATTAGCTCATGCCAATTACTTTTAATACATAGTTTTCATGGGTTAACTATAAACCTTTTGGTATGTACCAATAATTACTTTAACATAGTTTTTCATTCAGGTGTTTAAGCAATTTATATTCACTATTGAGTTAACCTAGCTGATTCTTCTACCCCTTTTTCCAAAATACAGTTATAGGTTATCATGTAAATATACTTATATTTGAAGAAGCAAAACAAAAATTTAACAAGGAAATACTTCTTCAAAATCACATACTTAAAGCCATTATAAAACTCCTTTATACAAGCCGTGGGTTTTCCTTTAAAAATTAGAGTATAGGTTCTCAAACCTTCCAAAACCAAACCTTTCGACCTTATCAAAAGGCTACAGAACAACCTTTCGAAACCATTGAAACCATTCGACAATTTAAACCTTTCAAAAGCATTCAACTCTTATAACATTAACCTTTTGAAACTAGTAGATTAAACCTTACAAAAACTTACTGCGTTCAAATTAAAACATGCGGAAGGCACTCTTTTAAATCCTTTTGAATACAAAGGAAGCAACCTTTCAACCTTGACGGAAGGTCTGCTTTGAAAGCTTTAAAACATCATTTAAAACAGTAGACCTCCGCCTTTTAAAGCAACTCCTTCGATGGCTTGGGTTATACTTCAATTATAATACAAGGGTAAATCACCTAAGGCGAAAGCCATGAAACCTTTCGAAATCAATGGGAGAAGCGGCTGGGTTTTCAAAACAAGTATTTCGACTAACTCCTGCTTTTGACCCATTCGAAGGGTTTTAACAAAATAAAGGCAGCAGTTCTTCTCAAAATCTCTTTGAAACAACCTTTCGAGACTAAACCTTTTGACCTTGTCAAATGGTCTCTTAAATCCTTTCACACTTACTTTATTGAAAAATGCCGCCACTAGTTTCAGATATAAATAATAATTTTATTTAATAAAATGCTCCTTCTCCTTAAATAAATATATAAAACATTTAAGTCCCATACCTTAAATAATTTTATATATTCATCAGAACACTTAGGAAAAATCTGAAAAAATTTCAGAAAATCTATTTTAAGATGTTTTCCAACATATAAAAATTTCAAACCCAAATAATCAATATTTTTTCCATAAATAATTCATGGCCCAATAAATTATTTTCTTCACTAGAAAATTCGTGTAAAGTCCGTATGCACTCGGAAAATTATAAGAATTGAAATCCATATCCAAAAATCATGTTTTCTATAACATAAAATTTTCCCATGGCATTTAATTATCATTTTTGTCTCGGTTTTTCCCTAAACCGTATATATCTCTTATTATACAACCTTGTTTAAACACATATAACTCATAATCAAGCATATCATCATTCAACATATCATAAAAACAGGCTTATCATTAAATCCGAGACCATTTGATGTAAAAATCAAAATAGAGATGTAGAAATTATTATTCACCTTGCTTGAGATAAAGAGATTAGAGATTGTATGAGATTGATTTATAAGCTTTAAAACATATGACATCCGCATTTTAAATCCTGTAAGCCTTAGCCTTTCGAAAACCTTAAAAAACCATACCTTTCGACCTTGTCGGAAAGTCTCACTTTCGACTTATCGGAAGATTTCTTTTCGACCTTGTCGTAAGGTTTCTTTTCGACCTAGTCGAAAGGTTTCACCTTTCGACTTTGTTGAAAGCCTGGGATACCTCGTCTATAAAATCATTAATAAACCTTTCGAAAGCATTGAAATTAAAACCTTTCAAAGACATTGGTTTCAATTTAAAACAAGTGGAAACCTTTCAAAACCATTCAAAAACAATGAAGTGTTGGTATTGGAACCCGCCCTTCGAAATCTACAGAGAGGCGGCATATTTTAGAAGAAAAAAGATCCTCTTCAAAAGCAACTGAATCGAAAGGTTGGTAGCGGCTCTAAAGTCTGGTCGACCTAGTCAAAAGGTTTCATACCTTTTGACCATGTTGAAAGCTTTACCCTTTGACTTTGTCGAAAGGTTTCAATTAAAAAAAGAAAACAAACCAATCGAAACCTTTTTCTTTTAAACCTTTTAACATTATCGAAAGCTAGTAGGTGTATTTTCTTTAAAACCAAAACAAAGTTTCATCTCCTTCGAAAGCTATAACCTTTCGACTTCTTCCAGTTCACTACGTACCAGTTGCCTGATACCATATGTATTGATTTTTGATTTAGTCGAAAGATTTGTTACCTTTCAATTTTGTCGAAAGGTTTGGAATAGAGGCGGAAGCACTTACCGAAAGAGTTGAAATAGTAGAAAAACTATTTATTTATACTTTAAAATAGTTCTTTTGTACCCAGCCCGCCTTGTTTGTCTACATCTGATTGGTTGCCAGATTTTTATATTCATAGTGCTGCTGAATTTCCTTATTTTTAATTTTTTTTTTTTTGAAAAATCCCTTTTCTCATTTATAATTATATAAAACATTTAAGTCTGATACCTTAAATAATTTTATATAACTATTAAACATCTTGAAAAATTCTGGAAAAATTCTAGAAAATCAATTAATATGTTCTTTTCAACATATAAAATTTTCGGATCTGACCAATAATTATTTTCCCTATAAATAATTTAATACTCCGAAATATCATTTTCTTCCTTAGAAAATTCATAATAATTCCACAAAATTCAGAAAAATCTAAAAATTGAAGCCAATCTCTAAAATAATATTTTAGATCATTGTAAAAATTCGCAAGGCTAATGGATGTCATTTAATAGGGTTTTCATCTTAAAACATGTCATAAAATCTATATGAACATACAGAAATCATCAACATGCATATATAATCATTTTATCATTCAAAATCATGGAAAATATCAGTAAAATCATTCAGATTTAGTCTTAAAACCAAAAACATAAAAATTTAGAGACGTAAATATTATTCACCTTTGATTTAGTGATTAAGGAGCTTGAGATTTGAATGAGTTTGATTTGAATATGCTTTCCTTAAGCTTTTCTTTTGTTTCCTCTTCTTCTTTCCTTATTAATGGTGGCCGGCCTCACTTTAGAAAATTTTGAAATGAAATGAATGTGTATAGAGATACAGGCCTAAGGAAGATAAAATAGGAATGACCTCTTTTCCATAATATCCCTCCTCTAATTCATTTTGAACCCTTCATTTAATTTTTTAGTTAATAAGGCACGACAACCTTAATTAAATCAAATCTCAATCCCCTTATCAACACATTATTTTATTTAGTTTATCTAAGCAATCTTCTAATTGATGTTATCAAAAATCCAGGGTGTTACCATACACCATATCTCCAATCTATGTACTCTTTGGCACATATTTGGATAACATAATGACAATAATTCATCATAAATCCTTCTCTTGGAAAAAAGTAAACATAAATATTAATAAAAAAATTAGAACATTATGGAATCCACAAATTTTAAACTATTGGGAATGTGGGAAAGCTTGTATCTACCGAGAGCCAAACACACTTTGAACATCAAAGAAGTCCCATACGAATATCAAGAAGAAGTACTCACTACAAGAGTGAGTTATTTCTAAAGTTAAACCCGATATACAATATGGTTCCAGTCTTGATTTATAATGAAAAACCTATTTGTTAGTTGATGATATTATCTGATACATCGATGAAGTTTTTGAAGATCCCTTCATTCTCCCTTCCGGTCCTCTTGAGCATGCTCACGCACGATTTTAGGCTTATTACATCGATGACAAGGTATGGTAAAACCCTTACCTTTATATAGGTGTATCATTATTCACTTTATTCATTTCTAATTATGTTCCTTTACTATAGTTGTTAACCAGCTTAGTTAGCATAGTAAAAATGAATATGACCGAAGGAGATAAAGGGCAAGCAGTAGAAAAGACTATTTCAGGGTTGAAATCATTGGAATATTATATGGTAGAGAAGCCATTTTTTGGAGGAGACAACATTGGTTATGTTGACATTGCACTTGGAAGTTTACTATGTTGATTCAAAATCGTAGAAGAAGTTGAAAGCGTTAAAATGTTAGATGAAGAAAAGTTGCCAATTTTAGTGAAGTGGGCAGAGAGATTCAGATTAGATGATATTTTGAAGGGGGTAGTGCTTGGACATAACTAGCCGGTAGAGTACTGAAAACTTTACGAAAAAGTCCGGATATCCAGGCCTACAAAAGATTTTTTGAAGTTTAATCATACTTTGTTATATGAATTTCTAATTTTCAAAGTGGACGATGTTGAATTGTCTCGTTGTAAGTAATTCTGTATTGTGTGATTTGTTTTATAATTCCTGAATTAACATATTTTCTATATATTTATTTTCTGTTGGGGAAAGATCCCTTCAGATGATCAGTCTAAGAGAATAAAAAACCCAACGCAGTGGAAAACAACTGGATCGTGATTGTAGTGAGACGAAACAAATAGAGATAAACACTAGAACAGACAGTTATAGATCAGCGCAATGTAGAAAAATAAATAACACCAATATTTATAGTGGTTCCACTGCCGCTAGGCCGTGTATGTTCACTTGGGGAGAGGAGATTTTATTAATTACTGAAAGATTAGAGTTACAAGATTGATTCACGTTTTGGGGGCTATACATAAGAAGAATTAACAATACACATAAAATTCTACAAAGTTTCAGCTCTCTAAAGTAGCTGCCTTTTTTGTCCAGAAGCTCCATTATTTATAGAGTGAAGATATGAGGAGAGGCAGCTGCTGTACAGCAGTACAGGATTTTGGTTCGATGAACATAAGAAAAACTGTTTGGCATGAGCACACTTTATTTGAACCTGCATAGGTTGGTTCGGCATAGCATGGTTCGACATAGCTCATTTCGTACGGCATTACCACTTCAATTTGGACCAGCATGCTTCAGCAAACCACTGAACATTCCACCGAACGAAATACCACCGAACGAGATTATCTGCCTAACTTACCAAACGAGATTACTCATTCAGCCTTCGTAGCCTCAAAACTGAGCCAGAAATCACCGGACGAGATATATGGAGCGGCAACCTCTTCTCATGCCTCCACCAACGAACGAAATCCATCAGACCAAATCTTTGGTCCGGCATCTCCTCCATGGAACCAAATATTTTGTTCATCATCTTCTTCTCAACATCGAACGAAACCCATAAAGTACCATGACTTTGCCTCTCCTTCGCCGCACATAAGGCTAGGGCTTCTCCAAGCTTCGTCACATTGGCTAGGGTTTCGGGTGCTTCATTTCTTCCTCCGCCAACGATGGAATCAAGGTAACTATTCCAATAATCTCTACCTTGTTACCTTATTCCATCAAGCCATCTGACTCCTTCAATAGCTTTATGCTCCAAGTAATGAATGCTTACCTAATGAGCTTTGGCAATGCGATCACCTATTACACTTTGTCAACGAACTCCGGCAAGGCTACCGCCTGTCAACAAAGTGTTCAAAGTACCCGGTCGACGTAGAACCCATCAATCTCCACCATGAAAAAAACATCTCCATGAGCCATCTCAATTTCCCTCCACCCATCCCCCCCATTGCCACCTTGTGGCACCTAGCACTTCATCAAGCGAATCAAGTCCGACCAATGCTCGAACTTAGCAACAGGCAACGAGTTGGTAAACGTGTTTGTTGTATTCTCCTTTGTGTGAAATTTTTGAAGACGAGCTAGCTTCTCTTTACTCATTGAGACAAGAACCAACTCTTTCACCTCAATTTGCTTCGTCTTCGAGCTAAATGCCTGATTTTCAGCTAAGTGAATTTCCATCTGACTGTTACAGTACACATCCACGCCTTCATATATGAAGCCCAAATCACATAACAGTCGCCTCAAATAAAGAGCCTTCTTAGCTGCTTCAACCATAGCTATAAGCTCTGCCTCTATAGTAGACAAAGCCACAATCGTCTGCAACCTCGCTCTTCAACTGATCCCTGTCTCACCAATGGTGAACACATATCCGAAGGTTGACTTTCTTTGATCTCTATCACTGGCATAGTCGAAATCATCAAATCCAACCAAGCTGAAATCTCTTCCTCTGTCGCCAAAGATGAGTCCATGGTTTGGAGTTCCTTTAAAGTATCCGACGATACACTTCACTAATGCGTCTTTCCTGGATTTTCCATGAACCTACTCACCAATCCAACCGCCTGTGCAATGTCAATCCTAGTGCAGACCATGGCATACATCAAGCTGCCAACTGTACTTGCATATGGGACCTTCATCATATAAGTCTTGTCCTTTTCCTAGATCAGAGAGCCTTTACTAGAAAGCTATATGGGTGTGCTGATTGCCCTTGCCCATTCCATGCTAAACCGATTAAGCAACTTTCGAATGTACTCCTTTTGAGTGAGGCTCAAAAGTCCTAGCCTTCTATCCAATTTGATTTCCATATCCAAAATTTTCTTTGCTTCTCCAAGGTCCTTCATTTTGAATTCCACTTTTAGCTTTCGCTTTAAATTATCGATTTCAGCCTTATCCTTGGAAGCAATCAACATATCATTCATGTCCAAGAGTAGGTACACCCATCTACCATTCTTTAAATGCTTGAAGTATGCATAAGCATCTTTGATGCTACGATCAAAACCAAGTGAAAGCATAAAAGAATCAGACCTCTTGTACCATTGTCTATGCGACTGCTTAAGTCCATACAACGACTTCTTCAATTTACAAACCCAATTTTCTTTCCCATCTTTGAAAAATCCTTCTGGCTGCTTCATCTAGCTGGTCTCATCCAAGTCTCCGTGCAAGAAAGCGGTTTTCATGTCCAATTGCTCCAGCTCCAAGTCATGAGCGGCGACGATAGCGAGCAAAATGTGAATGGACGTATGCCTTGCTACTGGAGAGAATATCTCATCATACTCCAATACATTTCTTTTTAAAAACCCTTTAGCAACTAGTATATACATGTGTCTCCCATCATCCTTCACCTTGAACACCCACTTGCTGCCTATGGCTCGGCTTCCTTGAGGAGGTGGTACTAAATCTCAAGTCTTGTTCTTCTTCAAAGACTCTAACTCCTCTTCCATAGCACACATCCACTTTGAATTATTACATGACTTCAAAGCTTCACAAAGGTTAAGAGGCTCCTCGTGAACCATATGTAGGGCATAGTCAAACTAATCACCAAGGCTATGGTTCGCAAACTGCCAATCACCATACCTTTCTATCGGCCTAGTAGTCCTACTAATGGCATGGGTAGGTACTGCTTCACCTAAACTCCTTTCAGCTCCACCTTGAACTAAACTTCCTCTAGATTCATGCACATCACCAGCAGTACTAGAAGGTACCTATGGACTATCCTTTGATGTTTCATCAACTGTGTTTTCGTTGACAACATCAACAACTCTACTCCTTGGTTTGAACATGGGAACTTCTTCCATCTCCTTAGGCCTATCAGAATCTTCTGATGTGGTAGGTAACTTCTCCTTTGGATTGAACATAGCAAACTCATCAAAAGTACCATGTCTGGAATGAATGGCCTTCCGAATAATAGGATTCCAAATTAGAAACCCTTTGATACCATCAGTGTATCCCATTAGTATGCCCTTGTATGCTCTAGCCTCCAACTTGTCATTACATGTATGGTCAACGTACACAAAACAACCAACAATTCGGAAGTTACCAAGATACACTGCTTTACCTCTCTACTTTTCCTTTGGAATCTTCCTATTTATGGTTGAGCATGAAATTCAATTTATGTATGCACTGCAGTTGATAATGCCTCATCTCAAAATCCTCTAGACAAGCCAATTGTCAATCTCAAGCAGTGAGCCTTCTCCAGTTGAGTAATGTTTATCCTTTCTACAACCCCATTGGATTGCGGATCGTCAGGTGTAGTGAAATGCCTCTAAATGCCATGCTGTCTACAGAAATCGAGGAACTCACTAGAGACAAATTCACCACCGTTATCAGATCTTAACACCATCAACCTAAAACCAGGTTGATTCTTAACAAGCGCTTTCCAGTCTTTGAACTTCTCAAATTTTTTTGATTTGGCCTTCATCAGATACACCCATACTTTTCAAGTAAAGTCATCAATAAAAGAGATATAATACTTTGCCCCTCCAAGAGAAGGAGTGGCAACCAGTCCTTAGACATCATATGCACATACTTAAGTGCTCGCCTAGATCTATGGAGTCCAACTCCAAAAGATACATTATTTTTCTTTCCTAACACATGTTCCTGGCAAAAGTCCATCTTGTCGAAGCTTTCTCCTTTGATCATCTTCCGTCTCCGAAGCAACTCTAAGCTTTTCAATGAAATATGATCCAATCTAAGATGCCAAAGATTTGCGGCATCCAATGCATGAGAACTGTCTACTTCAACACATGACTCTCCAAGAACTATGGTTCATTTCAGCAAATATAGATTTCAGAAAACATCTCCTTTCATAAGAAATAATGCACCTCTCGAAACCTTCTGACCATCCTTTTCGATAGTTACCTTACATCCTAAAGATGACAATTGTCCTAAAGAAGTTAAGGACTTCCGAAGACCTGGAACATACCAGACACCTGTTAGAGTGCGTAGTACTCCGTCAAACATCCTGATCCCTACTGTACCGTCACCCATCGCTACAACTAGCATCATTACTCATAAAAATAGAGCTTCCCTCTCGTCCAATGGAAGAACCGAAGTAATTCTTATTAGGCGCCATATGGAAAGATGCCCCTGAGTCCAACATCCAATGGTCTGAGACATTCGACACTACTACAGGCAACACATTGTCACATACAGACTTCTCCACCTTAAATAGTGAAGATCCATCTTCTTCCTTCTTCTTCAAATCTGGACAATCATTTCTCCAATGACCAAGTTTCTTGCAGATAAAGCACTTTCCGTTCTTAGACTTTCCTCTCCTGCCATTACCGGTCTTCCTGGATTTGGAATGCCCTCTAGAGTGCCAATTCTTCTTATCTTCTCTACCTCTTTCAACAATCAGGCGGTGGCTACTACTTACACCTCTACATCCTTCACTTACATCCTTCATCTGATCTTTCAAGCCCTCAGATAGAAGTCCTGACTTCACATCTTCCGCTGTCAATGTGTCTCTCACAAAGATAAGGCTGTGAGCGAAAATTGTATATCGCTTTGGAAGAAAGCACAAAATAATCATTGTCATTTTCTTCTCATCCATCTTCAAGTCAACATTCTTCATCTTCGTCATGAGATCATCAAAGAAATTAAGATGTTCCTTCACTAAAGTACCCTCTCTCATCTGCATGGTGAAAAATGTCTTTAGTAATATCAGACAGTTAGTCAGATATTTTTTCAAGTAGAGTTTTTCTAGCTTGGTCCAAATGCCCCTAGCTGTGGTCTCACTGTTAATCTTTGAGATGACATTCTCTTCCTTAACTAGTTATAAAGTAGTAAACGTCCATTTCTCCATCTCATTTCTTTCCACGACTGAGATGCCAGTCGTCAACTCCTTAGAGGCAAACACTACCGGATGAACTTCATTCCTCATTGGAACAGCCTTCATCCTCCATTGCTACTTCTTGAAGTCTTTATCCCCATTCCATTTCTCAATTGCCAACTGTGATCCTAACGTGAAATACATCCTTTTAGTTTAAGGTCTTGTAACAACTGGAGTTGCTTCTTCTTCTGCCATAGCATCTAACACTCCTCAATCAACCTTGCAGCTGATACCAGACTATTAGGGGAAAATCCCTTCAGTTGATCAGTCTAAAGGAATACAAAAACCATCGCAGTGGAAACCAACTGGATCGTGATTATAGTGAGATGAAACAAATAGAGATACACACCAGGACATATGTGACGAGCCATATTTTAGAAGGTTTAAATCTGCAATAATTCACACATGTTCGACTTAAACAATCCATAACTCAGATAATCAATGGGGTTAATTAAGAAAAATTAGAAAAGAAGAAGAAAGCAAACACAGAATCACGCAGTGGAACGATAAAATATAATAATCAGATAAAAAGTTCATGAAGCTGTTTATACCATACATTTTGATTAATATCTATACAATATTTATCAGAGTTATATATATACAACAGGAACAAAATATAATGCGGCAGAACAACATGATGGAGGAATAATAATAGTTATAATATACCAAATCTTTGTCTTCGTCCTCTAGAATAAATCTTCAATAAGCTGAAAAACTCAAGACTGACCCTAGTGTAATGTAACGATAAAACACTCGAGTCAGGACTAAAATATTCTCATGTAATTCCAATCGATAACACGTATAACATGAGTGTAATAGCGTCAGAGATGTTTACGGGATTTCACATCTCATATCCAGTGTATAACGTGCGTCCAATAACTCAAGAGATGTTACGGGATTTTCCGTCTCTTAAGGATCCATCAAAATATTTATATATAGTAGAATACGCTACATATATAATATCTAGTCGGTAAAATAAATATTTTTCTTAGTGTTAAGGCTTTACACTGATCCCCTTAATGCGTTTTTAAGCATTGTCGTACAGTTTGCATATAAAACAACAGTAAACTATCGATGGATAGGGATGCTATGACAACACTAAATCAAAATCATAGTGGTCTCATATAGGTATAAAAGTATGACAAGGCAAGTGAGACAATACCCAAGATAGTATACTACCAGTTTGGATCACAGGGCTGGTGGTAACGCATAATAGCCATGACCACCCACCACGTCCATCCATCCCATATCGAGTCAAAGAGAGGCTATCCCAAATCAAGGTGCACCAATTGAAATCGACAACAAAAGTAATAATATGGACCGAGTCAAAGAAAATCTAAGAATGGATGTCCGCTCGGGGTAATTAGCCCATTTGGCCCTGTCAAGCCGTCCTGTTTTAGCCATTTCAAATTGACACAAGTGTCGGGGTCTATCCATCATCGTTCTCTTTCTTCAAATCCAACAAACAATGCCAAATCCAACCACTTCGTTCTGGAGACTCTTCCGTGTATGTAGTTGGTAAAATGGTTCCAGCATAAACAGAGAGTATGCCCATATCCGGCCCTGTACTCTTTAACAACCAAACGTCGTTTTACACACCGGTTGGTACTTTTACCTTTCAAAAACAGTTCATACTTGATATCAAAATATCATATTCGCTTCAAAATCAGTTTCATTTCGAAGCACTCGTCATTACGGTCGCAATGCAAAAAAATTCGTCTTGATTGGACCTTGTATGCTTGAGTTATGAATTTTTAGTTCGATGAAATTAAATTAAATTTAAACACTAATATAACTTTATTTTTTAAAACCCATACCCAAGTGTTTATAGACCCAGTCCAAATTGTAACTTCTTCTTCCCCTTTTTCTTTTTCGACTCCATACTTCGGCACCATGCAGGCGTGCACGTGCACACTCTTCCAGACAACTAAGGACGCCACCCAGCTCGCCTATACATCGCCCTCCTCCTCTGCTCGACTGAACCAAAAATCACTCACCATCATCTTCGAATTAGAACATGACTTAACAGTGCTCACCACTCGACCTGGAAATGTCTCGCATCTCAACAAGCGACTAGACTTCAACAAATCATGGGCCTAGATGCGTTTTTACATGATAAATTCGAATGCGAATTAGAAAATACCAATCGAGCCCTCAAACAAGCCAAAAGTCGAACCCTAGTTTAATGCCTATCGTAGACCCACCCTTAAGACGCCGTCGAACCCTTATTTAATGCCTGTCGTCGGCCCCTCTCAAGATGCCATCAAAACCATTGATATGTATACTAGGGGAAAACTCTACACATAACTTGAATTTTAAAACTTGTTTGGGAATTTTTCGTTGAGTATTATGAGAGTTTTCATTTTTAAAGCTTTCGTTTTTTTTCTTTCTTCTTTCCTATTGTGTGCTTTTAAAACGAAGAAGGGTAGCATGTTTAAAGTGGAAATAGGCCGTAGATTACAGGTATATGGTGGCTGATGTGAAGGTATGGTCAGGTCAACGTATATATATTATTTAAAAACTCGAAAATATCTAGCTAAAATCTTCGGATCCCAATCGAGGCATGCCACCAGACATTCAAAATGTTATACCCCTACTTCGAATGCAATGGAACAAGTTTCAAGTCCTAATTCGATTGTATGGAGAAGATAGATTTTTTAACTCAATTATAATATGGAATTTTCGATATTAAATTCAACACGTTTCAAGCTCGCATGACCAAACAATACGTCCGATTGCTGCAAAACTTGAAATCCTACAATAATTCACCATTACGGATCCGATGAATCTAGTTCGTCGAAATCCGAGACAGTGGAAAACTGTCTATTTTTACTAGTTAATTACAATATGAAATTTCCAATCTCTAATTATTCACTTTTAAATGCAATTTTAAATGTTAACAATCTTCATTGTTATTTAAATAAAATTTAAATAAACTTCCGATATCATTTTCAATCATATTAAATTCAAAATTCAATTATTCAAATAATTTCCAATATTAAATTTAAACAATTTAGTTATCCTATAAATCAATATAAATAAATCATTAAGTTCCAAATAAATTTTAGTTATCAACATCATTTTATTTCTATCTAAATAACACAACATTTATTGTCCAATTCTTGCTATTGATTATTAATACATTCCATACGTAGAATTCCATTTCAATACTGTTATCTTTAAAATATTCGAAATTAACTATTTCAAAATTTTATTTAAGTTCATATCCAATAACTTTCATTCAAAATCATTAAATTTTTATTTTTAACCATTTTTATTCAATAATTATACCAAATTCCATAATTTAAAGTAGTTAAAATTACGGGTCGTTATAATAGATGGTCACGGATCATGCACTGAAGAAAAATAAACAACACCAGTATTTATAATGGTTCCACAGTCACTAGGCACTGTACGTCCACTTGGGGAGAGGATATTTTATTAATCACTGAAAGATTAGAGTTACAAGATTGATTCATTTTTGAGGGCTATACATAAGAAGAATTAACAATACAGACAAAATTCTGTAGAGTTTCAGCTCTCTAGAATGGCTGTCATTGTTGTCCATAAGCTCCACTATTTATAGAGTGAAAATATGAGGAAAGGTAGCTGCTATATAGCAGCCCATGGTTCTAGTTCAACAAACATCAAAGAAAATCTGTTCGGCATGAGAACACTTCATTTGGACCGGCATAGGTTGGTCCGGCATAGCATGGTTCGACATAGCTCATTTGGTTCGGCATCACCACTTCAGTTTGGACCGTCATGCTTCACCAAATCACCGAACATTCCACCGAAAGAAATACCACCGAACGAGATCAGCTGCTCCAACTTCACCGAACGTGATAACTCATTCGGCCTTCATAGCCTCAACATCGAGCCACAAATCACCGGATGAGATATTTGGAGCGGCAACCTCTTCTCATTCCTTCACCACCGAATGGTACACCAGACCAAATCTTTGGTCCGGCATCTCCTCCACTGAACCAAATATTTGGTTCGGCATCTTCTTCTCAACACCAAGCGAAACCTATAAAGTACTGCGACTTCATCTCTCCTTCACTGCACCTAGGGTTTGGGCTTCTCCAAGCTTCGTCACTTTAACTAGGGTTTTGGATGCTTCCTCCGCCAACGATGGAATCAAGCTAACAATTCCAAAAGTTTCTTATGTTTTAAAACTTGAAATAGTGTATGGCACACAATTTCGTGTTGATGCCGGAAGCATGTATCTTGGAAACGTATCTTTTGCTTGCATGTGTGGATTAATTAAAATGGAGCATAATCAAAAATATAGTTCTATCCAACTCTATTAGTTTATCATAGAGATGCTTAATCTCATCGATATCATCATTAAATGTTTTTAAAAACAACACAATATTCATACCCAGGTAAAACGAGTATTAGTTTACGTTGTGGATGCATGAATTCTGTTAACGCAACGTTACTACAGTCTTATGAAGCAACTAGTTCTCTTTAGTTTTTTTTTTCTTTTTTCCATGATTTTCAAAATGTTTTTTAAGACCGTTTAAGATTTGTTTTCCCTTGAACCTCAACAATATTTAATCGTTGGATTAGAAATACGAAACTTTTGTAAAACATAACCTAATATTTTCAATATACACTTCTAACCTTTTCAGAAACAAGCTTTATAAAATTACCCTTTTAACTTCAAATATTTGCACTAGAAAGGACAAATATTTGTAGATCAAATAAAAACTATCTATAGAATAAGGGATTGCACTAAAAACTCAAGTATTGGAAAGATAGAAACAAGACCCTACAAAAATATGAAGAAATCGATCCATATTCATGGAAGATTCCTCTAAATTATAACGTTTAGCTATATGTTAACAATAATCGTGTATGTTGATTTTGATCAAGTCACCGTAGTGGAACTCTGGTATAATTTGAAACTCCCTGGTAGGAATGAAGTGAATGAAAAAGCTGAAGCAGAAGGAATGACGAAAGCAAGGAAAATGTCAAACTTTGAAAAAATTTAGGCTGAAAAACATTTAGTTTTACTTTTAGACTGAAGGAAAAACTTCGAAAATATTAGACTGAAGAACAAATGCTAGATTATGTTTAGGCATCTTTACTATAATATGAATACCCAGTTTAATTTCAAGAGCACACAAACCTCCTTGAATTTTGGCAGCTGAACAGTCTCCAAATTTCCAACCTCTACGCTGAGCGCTGAAGCACATTTCATTTTTTAAAATCAACCATCATTATCACATTTCATTTCTCTACTATTGCTGCTCTCCCCTTCCTCCCTCTTCATATAATCTAAATAATAAAATCCCCTTTAATTTGTGCCTTTTTCGCTCTGTCGTCGTCAACTTCCCCTCCTACCTCCGTCGCCAGCCAAATTGACTCCGAATCATCGCCAGAACGACTAACAACCGCCTTCGCATCTCCATCCTTTTGATTTTTCTCATCCATTCTTTGGTAGTGGCTATCTACTCCCATCGATGTATGAGTGAAGGACAACGGTTCACCAACGGGGTACCTTCAAAGTTGCTAGCACGTAAGTGATTTAGGATTAGATCGGCAAGTACTTAAACCCTTGCACTATTTTTTCTTCTGAGTGTTTACTTTATTTTCACATACTTATAATCGAGTAAAGATAATTAGTCTGTTATTCTTTTGAATTATGGTAGAACAATGATCATGAAACTGAGGTAAAACATGAAGGATTTCATTGAATACACTAGCTCAATAATGATGAGAGACAGATAATTTGAAACCGTTCATTCATATTCGGGTATTTTCTGAACGATTTTATTTCAGTTATTGTGTTATTGATTGTTTTCACATGGAATTATTATTCATTTGGTTAACTGTATATTAAGATGCATGAGCGAGTTTCTGCAAATAAACTTATAAGGAATTGGAGACAACCAAAATGAATTGATAGATTCAGAAAATTTATCAATATCATTTCTAATGGATTTTTTAAATACTTTTAATTTGAACATCTTTCCATTAGCTTAGGCTGTAAAGTGTTAGGCTAATGATATAATGTAAGAATTTGTATCTTCATTTATGAGTTGATGAGTATCAAGCTAAACCAATAAGTTTACCATGCATAAATGATTCTTTTAGTCCTTTCATCTATTGACAAACAGTAAATTTGAAATGAAGTTAGAAATACTTCATTCAAAAACTACAACAGCTGTAGAACTTTTGATATGATAAGTAATTTCATAAGTAGTAGCTACTCCTATAATATGACTCCAGTTTGTTTCAGTCTTCAGTCTTTGTATTTATATTCATATATTTATTTTAAACAAGCCAAATTTATTTTGATTTAAATTGAGTTTTGTGGATGAACCCTACTATTTTTCAAGACAGGATTTAGCTATTAATAAATCAAGTAGTGACTCCAAATATGTGTATTAGTCGTCTTAATTTCAGGTTGGTTTAGCCTAAAGGTAAAAGTGCTCAATGAAAAAAATGACTTGAATCACTAATTAAACACAAGTTTATCACAACTTATACAGGTTAATAACATTACCAATCACAAATATTCTTATGAATTGTGATAGAATCATGATGGTGCAACCAGTGTACAACTTAGAAATTTCAAATTTTAGACCGGATCAATATGATGAGTAATAGTTAATATGAAGTAAATTGTTCATAACTAGGTATTTATCATATAATTTTTTTCTTTTAGTTATGTCATTGTTAAGTGCTTCTTTCATGGAATTATTATTCATTTTGTTAAGTCCACATGAAGATGCATTAGTGAGATTTTGCAAAAAAACATAAACATTTGAAATTTTGGATATAATCAAGGTGAAATGATAATTTTAGAAAATTTATTAATATTGATTTTAATAAACTTTTTGTTAGTAATTTAAACATTATTGATTAAATTTACTCTAAGCATGTCAGGTTGAAGATATTTTGTGAAAGATATATCTTTGTTTATGACTTGATAGCTATCAAGCTAAATAAATAAAATTTCCATGAATAAATGATATTTAGGTATTTTCATTCATTGATAAACAATAAATTTTAAATACAATTAATAGTTGTGCATTTAACAACTTCAAAAATGATGAAACTGTAAAAAAAAATCCACTGTCTCTTTTGGTTGGCAACAAATCTACTGAATTTGCAATTTTTTTGGGTTGTTGAATGTGTGAAAATTTACCTTCAAAGCAATGACAAGCCCCCCCCCCTCGTTTTTACATGATTAAATAGGATGATACAATTTTCTAGCTACCTCTCCTCGAAATATTTTATCCCCTAGGAGGTTTATTTGATCTGGGGTATAGTTTTTAAATTTTTGTAATGAAAATATATAACAAGTCATTTCACCAATATTTTTCCTATGCACATGCAAGCGTGTTATGTTTATGTCCTGGCATGCATGATAGGTTATTTAAAAAAAAGGGGATTTGATCAAATAAACATACGCACCATTATAATGTACCGCTTTATCAAGGGATATTTAGTGTTGAGTCATATGGATGTTCTGGTGAATTAAGTATAAATTGCTAAAATATTTTGATAAATACTGTTAAAATATAGTTTTATGTTCCCATGCTTAATTTGTCTATTTATGACCAAATATAATAATAATCTCTTTTATAGTTTTAAGTTCATGTCACATGAGATATTTACCTAAAATTCAAATTTTCTGCCTTTCTAAAATTGTAAAGTGGACATTTTAATTAGTACAAGGTGCCACTAATGTAGAAATTTCAAAAATTTGATCAATTAAGGATGTTAACAGTGAATTCTGTTTGCTCTAGCAAATATAGAAACTAAGAATTTTTTCAAAAATCGTGTCTAAATGAATTTACAGAAGAGAAATAATTAGGTTGACCATTATTACTCATCATAATATGGATATCCCAATTCGACCTGTATATATTCGGTTTTTGATACCCTTTGCACAATGGAAAAAAGTTATGAAAACAAAATTAATAAAAATGGAACATAACCATAAATTTAAGCGTATATTTATGCGAGAAGAGCAATATGAAATGTCTATAAAATTTAGGCATTCAAAGTTTATAAAACAAGTTCTTCACTCTTATGTTTTTCGGTGATAACATATGTAGTGTTTATAAAATTTAGGCATTCAAAGTTACAGCTGCACAATAAAGTATGTGTTTGTGACTGTATTATTGCATTGTATAAGTTAAAATCTATTATATAAGATAATTATACAATTTGGTCTTTATGAAATTCATTCAGTAAAATTAAGTTTCCCTTAACAAAACGTTTATTATTTTAAAATATAATTGTAGGAAAAGTTAAGAAAAAGTTATTAGCTTTGAACTGAAATGTGCATTTGATAGGGAGACTATATTGAGGTTAGAATAGGCTTTAAGGAGACAACAATATACTTTAGTATTGGTGTGAATTATGAAGATGATGTTTGCTTTATTTCAAGCATCACGTAATATAAGCATAATGTGTTTGTATGGACTAGATTAAACATGCAATGGGTGTGATTATTTGAACAGTTACCAACATTTGATTCATCAAAACTTTAAATAAAAAGAAGCAAATAAGGTTTTTATGTAGAAGGTTCTTGCATATTCAACTATGGAAGGGATTTGAGAGCTTGCGTTTAGTTGTATACTCATTAACATTATGATGCTAGTTTTGGATTTATCACAAATGGCATATGTCGCATTTTGAATACACACACACACACAAATAAATACACACACACATACATAGACATAGACTAAGGAAGTATGTAGTTAGAGGTGATGCCTTTTCAAAATTCCAAAATTCTATTGCTTCATAATAAATGTAGTGTATTTAATTTTGTTATAGGGAAGCTACTAACCCCACTAACTCATTATGAGTTACGTGTAACTTCTTCTCTTCATGTCTTCAAAATGGAAGGTATCTCAAAAGTAGATTTATAAAAAGATTCTTGCATTCAAAAGTAAAATTAGAAGTCAAATATCAAGACCATAAACCTAATTGAAAAGAGAGGCAACCAATTATATTTTCCTCAACAAGAAGGAACTTTTCAATAATTTATTTCTACATGCATTTTTAGTTTTAATGTGTCTTTCAAGTTTAATATTATTGTCATCTTCTTCATGAATTTCATTGAATTTTATTGATATTGTTGTCAATTTTACTAATTATAATGTATAATCGAGAATTCTGAGTTTTCATAGGTTGAGATAAGATTGGTGGTGGACAATATGTACTAGATGGAATAGCACGACTGCAACTGTTCTGATTGTTTGATGAGAGGTAACATTCAATTTATACTATGAAATTCCAGATTCAAGCTTCTAGGAGAATTTGAGTAGCTTCTCCCATATGTACATTACACAAACACACGAGACAACATGCTTTCTACAAGGTATTTGTCATACTTAAATTTTATATTCTAAGGTAAAATCCTAATGAAGCCTTGATGAAGGTTAAGTGCGTTGATTCCAATACACTTGAGCATCTTGAGAATTAATGTTGGAAAGAAATTGGAAGTAACCATACTTCCTTACCCCTCTATATCATGTTCGCAATTAATGTGTTTGTAATAGCAGCTTGAGTTATAAATGTCGACTCGGTTTTATTAATGAATGTATTAATGCTTTAGATTATTTTATTTTGTTTGTTTAGCTTAAGCAATAGAATGGTAGTACCACTTAGTGAGATCAGAATGGATATAATGATGATATTTTAAATACACCAGATAATTAGATTTTCCCTCTTCTATATAAGCAGAGCCATCTGCTTTTGACAGAATAGGATTTAGTGAATTGACCTAGCCTATTGGTGGATGGTTATGGATTGGCTCAGTAGTCGTACTATCAGTCTACAAACTAATGTTAGCATATGTGCATGTATTTATATTGTCAGGCGAATCAAATGATTGATAATCCTTGTGTGTTTAAAAAGACTTCAATTGTGCATTTTCTCATTTGAAATCATGATGTGTATTCATGGACGCACAACTAGTTGTGAATCATTTTTCAATTTACATGCTTAAATATTCAACAAGTATTAATGTCTGACTTTGTATTCTGGGTAACGATATCATGTTATTGCACTCAGGATTCTCCAACTGAGAGCATGTAGTTCAAACTCCATGGAAACGGTGATGAAAATAGTAGAGGTATACAATTCACTTTTCTTGCTTATTCTCAAGTTGGAAATAACTTTATTTTTTTAAAATAATGTTTAAAGTATTCATTTTAAAGATGCTCAAAGCTTTCACATGATTTTTCGAAAGTTGCATATCGAACTACCTGGGTATGAGTTATGATTATTTTTTTAGATGTACAAGATATTTGTATTGTGTTAGTTTAGTTCACCATGAAAAAATATTTAGCTAATATTTAATCCTTGATGATATTAGCTTTAGTTTTACTGTGCTAAAATAGGGGATACAAGCTGCTCAATAGACAATTTTTATGGCTGTTGAATGTACACTGATATAAATAAAATGGTGCAAAAGTTTAGGTTTTCCCTATTTTCTCCTTTTGTTTAACAGCCTTTGTTTTCTACAATATAAACAAATATACAACTAGTATTTAGGTGATTCTATATGTATATATTAATTTGGTCAATAGTCAGATGTTGCTCTAAGGTATCATTTAGGAGGACCAAAATGTTTTTAATAAGATAACCATAATTGTTGAGTTTAATTTGAAGAAAAGAAAGGATCAACTATAAATCCATCAATAAATACCCAAAAAAATCGAAAATCCATACATATCCTTATTTGGAAAAAAGAGAAATATTTGATATTTGAAAAAATGAATACGGATGCAAATATGAATGAATTCGCATCTAAAAATTATTCAACTATTTTTTTTAATATTATGGTTTATCATATGTGTACTTTAGTATAAAGAGATGTATTTATTGTTTTATTAAGTTAATAATCTATATTATACGCATTTAATGCATATAAAAACTATTTATTATCATCTTATTTTACTTATTTTTCATGATTTTACAATAAATGAAATTGAACAAAACTTACGTTAAACCAAAATTTTCTAATTTTTATTTAATTTAAATTCATCTATGGATAAGATATATATATATATATATCTAATATATGTCTATATCAGGAGATGCGGATATTCGATATCTCGAAATGATTTTGGATATAGTTGCGGATATGTAACTATCCCACCTAAAAATTTCCATGACAAAAATAGATTGATTTATCTATTAGTGCTTACTATTAGAGGTTATAGATTGATATGATAGAAAAAAACTGCGACGGCTTGCAAGTGCATTAATTAGGGTATATTTATATTCAAATTTTTTACCAGATGGCATTGATTGTTTTAGAAACTGAATATACAGGTTTAAAACATTTTGTTAAGTATATGCTGGCATGTTACATATGGTGCAAACAGGTCTTATATATACACGATGCAAAAGCATAATGCTAAATTCATTTTTACAGATTTCTACAAACTTAAGTTGATATAAAATTTTATCCTCTTTAGGTTCTCAATAAATGAACTATGCATCAAGTGCCAAACATTGTTTTCTACATGACTAACATAGACTGTTTTGTAAATGATTAGATAATGTAGTCAATTTTCATTTCATCCAAATGAATAATTTACTACAGGATCAATAAATCAAACGATTCATATTTTACCACTACAACAGACTCAAGTTTTCAAGTCGAATAATAAAGTAAACAGTTCATCTATAAAGAGTTTATGCATTGAACCATGTATGCAAAGTATGTGTTTAAATTATTGTTGTGCTTACGCATAAAATCCCAGGATTTCTTTAGCTTTGTATAGTTTCTAGAAGTGTTATCTAATATTATGAACTTGAAATGCAATGTATAAATCATTTTCATTTTAGTTCTACAAAGAATTATAGAGGTATATGCTTATATTTTAGTTCTTCATTCAACTCCAACAATAAACGGATTTTCACATTTGATCAACTTTTCACAATCTAACCATTAAAGGTTGGTCTTCATGTTATTATTTCGGTGAAGTGCATCCAAATCACTTTATGTTTGTTCTATACATCAATTTCCTTTTGTAACTAAGTTTATTTCAGAAAAAAGATTAAGTGGTCATTTCAAATTGCTGTTAGAAGCATGGTAGATTGCAAAATTTATTTTGTTGCACGGACCAAAGCAAAACGTTTTAAAAAGAATTAGGTAGGAAAAAATATTGATTGGAACTTTCAAAAATATTTGCTAAAAAATAAAATAAATGAATTGATCAAGTCAATTATCCAAACATTATCATGTTGCAACCTTCAACGAAGAACCTAAAAGTCTACAGCTGCATATATTACACTGTAAGCAAATCTATATCGCCATTTTCACCCCTTACTGCTGCTGCAAAAGAAATTTAACAAGCTTTAATTTTGACATAAGTATCATCTTCATTACAAAATACATTCATAATTTTATATAAAACTGGTAATGTTGCAGCATTGTTCCACTATTTATAAGTTATATATACCTATAACTAACAACATCATGTTTTGCTGTAGGTGCAAACATGTGCAACATGAACCACGTGGGTAGGTGGAATAAGGCTCACAGATAGGAATCAAATGTAGTTGACACTGCCGCCTCTCAATAATTTAAATTTTATTTTCAGTCATGTTTTAAAAATCAATAAACACCCATGTAAAAACACTATCTTGACATATTATTTAACTGTTACTTCCAGACTTTGGTTTGCTTGACTGTTTCTGTTAAATTTTGGTGATACAAAATCACAAATAGAGGGAAATAAATATGCAAAAGAAAGAAAGAGAAGATTTTGTTTTCCCTAATTAATAGGCATATTGAGTATGTTTATTTCTTTCTCTAATTGGCTAATCAAATTATTTTTTGCCATCTAATGTTAACTTAGGCATTAAGTAATCGATTATATAAATAGAGACTAGAAGAGAGGGTAAGGGTATGGTGGAAAATCTAGTTGCTAATTCCCTGTTCTCCATCTTTGTTCTTCTTCTTCAACAATTTTAGCTATATAGATACTTGCTCCCTTTCTCAATTTGGTTATTGATTCAATGGTATTTTGTTTATTTTAGCTTTGTTCTATTAATTGTAAACCAAAAATTTGGTGAATCAATAAAGTGGGTGGTTGGGTGGAATATCTTGTCTTATTGCTTTTAATTTCAATTCCGACTTATTTTTAATCCAAGCTATCTCTTTGTGATTTGGGTGACAAAGATCCATTGATATAAGCTTCCGCAAAGCGCTGCCATTTTTTCACAACAGATTAGTATCAAAGCACAGATCATCGCAAAGCTTAGAGTAATTTTGGATTGAAAAATTATTGATGTCGGATATGATTTCGTTTTTCGAAGATGGCTATTTTGAATGGGAAGAATTGGGGTATTTGGAAGCCTAAGATGGTGGATGTTGTAACGACCGGTAAAATTCTAATAATTTTTTTTTTAACGCATTTAATTGGATTTTTGGTAATATTTTAAACAAATTAAATTACGAATAAAAAGTTAATATTTGGGTTACGCCCAATTAAACATAGCAGATTTTGAAATTTCAATTTATTTTATGAAAATTTATTTATTAGGTAACTCTATAAAATTCAAGCTAGCCAATAATTACTGATAATAAATTTATTTTCAAGCCTGAATATTCTCTATGGAAAATTTCTAAATCCTCTTCTGAGTGAGACGCCATCCTTCGTTTTTCCAAATCCGGACGTCTATTGCTCTGTTTACCTTATTTTCTGCAAAATAGCAGCAATTTCGGTACCGATTATCGACTTTTGATCGAATGATCGTACCACAGATATCAGTTTACCATTTTGTTCGCCTCATCGTACTGATCCACGCAGCATATTTATTTCTGGATTTTGAACTCCGGTAGCAGTGGAATCCGCGAAACCGGTAACCATATCGGTACCGGATCCCTGACCTTTTATTTTCTTGTGCTTTCAAACTTGAACCTTGACTGCCAAGAAAAAAATAAATTGCTATAAGTGTTCTCTATATTAATTGTGGTCGATTCCTTTGCAATATCAATGGACAGCCGCTCCTAGTCAAATTTTCTTTTGATCTTACGTTACTCTGACATAAATTTACAGATCTATGTCATAGCCCCTGACTCCCTTTTTCTCTTTGAATAATTTATTTACCTTTCCTATGTTGTAGCCGTGATTTCGACTTTTGCTCTGCATTGAAATTTTTCTACGCCAACGTTTAAAAATAAACGACCCGTTACTTCTCCATCATTTTCATTGAAGGGTCAAGGCCACGTTCTTTCCCAGTTTCTCTGTACGTTTTCTTTGAAATCATATATTTACTATTGGAGAAATTTGTGGCTAGTCGTTTCTCTGTCTCTTCTACTTTCCATTCGTTGAAACTTTTAAATGCAGATCTATATTTTACGTTCATTTCCAAGCCCTTGCTATTTTGATCTTCACCACGCATACAAAGGCCTACACCTCCATTTCATGTGAAACCGCTCCCCTCTTCACAAAGTCGACCACCTGACACTGCCTTCTCTCGGCAGTCTCCACCGTGCCTCACCTTGCCCATTCTTCTCCCCTCTTCCCTTCACCGGAGCCTAGTACGGCCACCCCATCTCCTACCAGCAACCACCACGCCGCTGTCTCCCCGAGCTCTGCCCCAGCCTGGCCTCACCTACCCCATAGCACCACCCCACTTCGGCCTCCTTCCTCTTCCACACCTTCTCCCGTGTGCCGCTGAACGACACGGCTACCTCCTCACCCGGTTCCGCTACAGCCGCACCCCACTCCCCTGCCGATAACCGAGCCCAAACCGATGCCTACCCCAATCACCCTCGCGGCCACCTCTGCCACCAGCCCGCCTTCGCCGCCTTTCTCGTCCGCAGCCGAAAATGGCATCACCGGCTCAAATCTTTTAGCCGAGCCAAGCTACTGACTTCGGCTTCACCACCTGACAGTTTTTCCTTCCGACCATTTTTTTTTTAGCTTCCTGCCGAGCTCGGCCAAAGCCAGCCGAGACCCTGGTTGCCGGTCCATCCTTTGATTGGCGGTCTTCTTTATGTTGTGTAAGTTCACATAAATTGTATATATATATATAATAGGTTGTTAAAGATTGTATATGTTCTGTTTCCTATAAAGGTTATATAGGATATTCATTTTGTGCCGTATATATATGCTATTATATGGTTGTGTATATATATGTGTTTTCATGGGTTGTGTGTATCAATATTTATATGAAACTTACTTGTTTATGACTTGCATATCAACTGTAGATAGGTCTGCATACATATATAATATATATAGTTTGGAAATAAAATGTATTTATATAAGATTTTGAAAATGACATTATATACACAAATTTGTTATAATTATGATTTCATATATTTTGTTTACAGTAGGTTTATATTATGTTGTATATTTATATGTGTTTACTTGTTACAACATTCGTCTTTATATCCAAAAGTTATACAGTATACAGTTTAAATATATAGCTTACGAAAAGGATCTTTTATAAATATTTTATCTGTTACAAAAAGGTTGTATTAGTGTATAATTGTATTAGATATTTTATTTGTTGTATAGTTTATACAGTCTAGTTATATATGTATAATACTGTGTACAGTTTATATATGCATAGATTTTAATATTTTATATATAAGAAAGTACATAACATACATAGTAGCTTATATAAGTGTCCTATTATTAAAAAAATTTAATACTGTGTAAAGTCAAACATGGGTAGCTAGATATTATATTTATGGCTAGTCTGCATATGTCATGTTAGTATGCTAGTTTTACTTAAGTATAATAGTTGTATAAAAGTTGGATATGAATTTTTGTTTTTAAGTCACATGTTATATGATGTCAATAAGGTTGTACATATCAGTTATAGGTGTCATAATGTATAGTATGTTTGATATTTAAAAAGGAGCATGTTATGTTAGTATCTACACATACATACGATTTAACTGAGTTTAGATAATTGGTTGGGATAGTTATATATTGGGGTTTGGTATATATAGATTTTGGAAGTCATTTATTTATTTAAATTATAAACGGAATTTAATTCAATTGGTATTTCAAATTTATATTGATTTTTTTTAAAAAAAAAAAAAAAAAATTTATACTTTATTTTAGCATATGTTGGAATTTAGAATACGATTTAATATATAGTATATATATAGTCATATATATGCTTATATCACCGATCTGCATCGACCCCGTTCTGATTTGATTTCGCAAATTCCTATTTTTCCAGCTTCGTTCGTCAAACTCGGGCAAATTTTGTCTTGTTCTAAATCATCAATTGGATCGGTCGTGTCGCAATTCAAATCGTAGCCTATTATGTTGACATCTTCTGTATTCTCTAGCCCCGGAAGGTGAGCAATCACTCACGATTTACGTTCTTTTATTTATTAAATTTGATCTCAATTGAAACGACAATTGAAACATGCTGCTATTAGTTTGTTTTACTGTTATGACTGCTATTATTTGTATTTGTTCACCTATGACACCTGATACCATTATCGGTAAATTATTTATGTGATAATAATACAGATTGGTTGATAATTGATTGATTGATTGATTGTTGTTTAAATTGGATGTTAATGATTTTGTTAAAGTGATAACTAGTTTGCTAGTTAAATTGGGGTAGTATAGTTTACAAATTAAACGGATTATATATGACGGACCTTGATTTATTAAAACCTGACCCCGCCATATGTAAATTTGATTAGTTAAATTTGACCCATTAATTGTCGTAAAAATTGATAAATTATACGTTAAATCTTTGAACGTAGTTGGGTTAATTGTTGTAGTTTTAAACTGAAATTGAAATGGAACGTCAAGTGAAAACGGAAATGTAATAATCTTTAATCTACATGAAATGATAGTGTAGATTTTGGAAATAATTATACAAATAACAATGCGAATTAATACGATTATTTCGGGGTTATTTGATTTATCTATTGAATGGTTATTGATTGTTGTTATTGCTTGATTATTCACTTGGACACCATCCCTGTCATCACACTGCAAGTTCCCTTTGTTATGTTTGGTTTTGAATTGAAATGGGTTGAAATGACAGGCCCAAGCGGTTTCATTTAATTAAATTGGGATTACGGGTTGAATGCTATCCATCCGTATACATTTAGTGTACGGATTGAAATGATAATATCCATAACACTTGACCATATGATAAGAAAGATATGGTCTTATTAAATGTAAATTCTTAGATACATATATAAAGAGTAATGATAAAAATAGAGTTAATTATATCTAGTTTAATCAAGATTTGATTAAATACATAAAATATGATAAATATTTATTTCGGATAAAGTTTACAATAATATTGAACAATTAAGATTTGGGAGATAAATTTGGGTTATTTTAACATGGTAGTTAGATAAGGATTTATTTATATGAATCAACTTGAAATTTATCAAATGAGATATTTCACGTTTAATAAAATTTAAGAAATATTGAGTAAGATGTAATTTAAGGCCGCTAAAATGATATTGAATCAAATAAGGGAATGTTCAAGACTAAATAATAATGATGTGAAAATCGAGAATCTATATGAAACTGTTAAATTTAAATTGTTATGTTTAAGCTATGAACTATATTGGAATTAAATGGTTTAGAGATTTGAATATGATTATTCAAAGTAAAATTGACCATTGGGTTTGAAGTATAAATTAAGTGAATAACCACGGTAATAGTGTATAATTCTATCCTATAGATAGTTCTATAGACCCTTAGGGGATGGATATCCCAAACATCCTTTAAGTTATATTGTATTTCAGTTGATATTTCATTTGAATTGAATTTATTGATATAAGAATGTTAATCCTGACTCGAGTGTTTTGTGTTTTGCTTTACGCTCGGGTCAGACTGAATAATCCAGCATTCGAGACTCACCTTCGGAGATTGGAGCTTCATTTGGAGATCCAACTATCGTTTCAGCTTTCAGTTTTCTAGTTGACTGTTTCAGAGAAGTCATCGGCTCGTACTGAAGACCTTCCTGTATTCCAGAGATTCTGATGTATTTTATTTTAAACTCTGATGTATATAGTAGCTTCATGAACTACTATTTTTCTATTCCGCTGCATTATATTACTCTGTGTCTGTGATCTGTGTTTGATTTATTTACTGTATATTTTAAGTTTTGCCATAAAATTTACAATTCGGTATTTTGAATTTTTCAAGTCGGACATGTATGGTTTTAGTGTCGATTTGAGTGGTCCAAAATAGCGGGTCGTTACAGTTGGTATCAGAGCTTTGGCTCTTGGCAAAACTTAGCATATATGGTAAATTTATTAACAGAATCACTTTCGATCGAGTTGAATCTCTTTCTTTCTGACTCGATTTCCTTTGAATTTTGGAATGTCCCTCGGTTCCAAAAATTCATTCTTGTCTCTCTCTATTTATATTCTTTTGATTCTGGAGTATCCCGTGACTCTACTAAATGATTTGTAAAGGGGATGAAACTCCTTTACAATTGGCATTGATTCACCTGAGATTTATGTATCCCTCGGTTTAGATGCTACTATCTACTGTTATTCCGAATTCTATATCTCCGACGATCGAATGTCGAATTGCCTCAGAATTCTACACCGATCTAATTTTGGAATCACGGTTGACAGGTAAAGGTCGCCCGCGATTTATAGAAGTATATCCATCTTCTATTTTGTAACTTAATTATCTCATCTTCGATCGAGTCTATCTTCGAATCAGGATTCTATTGATTAGAGTTCCTTTAAATTAAATCTCTATCTTTGTTTTGAAATCCATCCTTAAATCATCCTTTGAAAATCGGGTTTTGTTTGTATTTTAGAAATTGTTTATACCGAAATTATTATTTTGATAATTATGATTTTATTCTATATATATAAAGAAAATGTTTTCGGTAGAGATTATATACCTATATATAAAGCAAATAAGAAATGTTATTCTATATAAAAGGGGTTTTGAAAGGATTTGAAATTTTGAAAAATTATAAGAAATTGATTTATATAAAAATGATTTATAATTGAAGTGTTAAATTTGAAATTCGAGAATTGAATTCTGGTATTTTGAAATTGGTTTTAAGATTTTGGAAATTATATATAAATAATACGATTTAAAAGTATTTTTCCGAATAAGAAATATTTCAAATAAATTCAAATGAATTCCAATAATTTTGAAGAAATTTCAAAGAAGTTTTCAAGAAAATAGAAGTCCAGAACTCACTTATGTCGCTGGAGAATAATTTCGGTGATGAGTGCACGCATCATCGACATTGATTTTCGAGTTTCCGAGTGGGGGAGAGGCCACTTTAATAGCTTCGCTATGCGAGTGATTTTGTAAAACCATCTTGATTTCAAATTCCGAAGTAAATTGATATTTTCGGAAGATATATGTATATATTTGAAATGATTTAAAATATGCCGGTGTTCGATCCTCGAGTTTTCGATTTGACTTAGAATAACCCTACTCATAAAAAATTTATTTCCAACTCTTGGATTTGAAATTGATTTCATCATCTATTTTGAAGGTTTTAGCACTTCCAAATCAAGGTTTAAAATTTTAAATCTAAGGAATTCGAAAAGTATAAAATATTTGATAAAACATATAAGTTGAGTTTTTAAGCTTGAAACCTTTTGTTAAGTAAATGAATATGACTACCTTGAATTATACTTATATGGAATTTAGTTTTGAAATGTTTTGAAAAAATTTAATAGTTTGAAAAATGGTTTTCAGAAAGGTAAATTGGATATTTCAAATGGAAATAAATACTTTAAAGGTTTTAAAGGGATAAGTATAAATTTGGAACCATTTTGAGGATAATTGATTTTGAGGAAAATAATTGGTTTTGAAATTAAATTGGAAGTAAAACCAGTACTTATATAATGATTTTGGCAATGAATTTGTTTTACTTGAATTATTTTAATCTGGAAGCTGGGATAATTTTCTAAACCTATTATTTGGGAACTTTGGAATTTAGATATCTAATTTGGAAGAAAATTTGGTGAAATCGTATATGATTTTGAAACTGAATTTATATTGAAATGATTTGAAATTGAGAACCTTACATTATTAAGCACTTGATTTGGGAGTGGCCGAACTTATATAAAATGGATTAGTATAAGTATGAAAGTGATTTGAAATCAATTGATTTGAAAGGTACTCAATTTGGAAAGAAAATTTATATAATCAAAGTCTATGTAAGTATGTTTTGATATACTATTGATTTGGAAAGTATTCGATTTAGAAAGGAATCCTATACATATGGACTTTATATAAGTACGATATTTGGAAGTATTTGAAAAGGTACTATATATATATATTTTCCAAGTAAAGATATGGAAAGTGCCTTCTGCTTGATATCCGCTTTGTGGCCACAGCGTGGATTCATTCTATCGATATTATTCTCTCTGATTTTTGGTTTTCCGGATGTAATACTCGAGTGTTCCCACCGTGGCATAACCCGCGGTTTCTTTTTCTCTCGTGAATGCACAGCGAAATTGCCTGGCTGAGTCTTGCCTGGGGGTACGGATTGTTTCCTGGGGGAACCAGGCGTAACCATTGTGTATCCTGCAATCTGTGTAGGTCGCGAATAGTAGCGCAAGTGCCTGGCTGAGTCTTGCCTGGGGGTACGGATTGTTTCCTGGGGGAACCAGGCGTAACCATTGTGTATCCTGCACCCTACTAGTCATCATGGCGTAACTCGCAGGGCTGTGAAAGCTTACGGATATGGATTGTTTCCTGGGGGAACCAGGCGTAATCATTGTGTATCTGCGAACCATGATCGGACAAAGGTTTTGGTTTGATTGTTTTGTTGGATCGTACTTTCCATATCTGTTTTTAAAAGGTTTTCCAAGTATTTTCACT
This sequence comes from Allium cepa, assembly GCA_030765085.1. Taxonomy (NCBI): domain Eukaryota; kingdom Viridiplantae; phylum Streptophyta; class Magnoliopsida; order Asparagales; family Amaryllidaceae; genus Allium; species Allium cepa. Next base: position 217,684,814 of record CM060930.1, read on the forward strand.
GGTTGTTGAAACAAAGTCTACTAAGTACTTGAAGAATTCTAGCTTTGCGCCTGATCAACGCATGGCCAGAGTCTGCAAGAACAAGGATAAACTTGTTGAAACATCGAGTTATAAAAGTATTTTCGAAAGGAATTTACTTTGATATAGTAGTATCTTATTTTAAAAGTATTATTATAAAGATATTTATTATAAAAATATTTTTTCCCAACAAAGAAATTTTGAATTAATATTTGAAATTTAAACTCTTTGGGTTTGATGTTAACAAATTCGTGCCCGATCCCTTCTTTTGAATCTACCTTATCTGCTCAGCTTATTTATTCACCTTGATTCTGTTACAAATCTACTTTCCTTCCTTGTGGGTTTTATCCTTTAAAATAATGTCTAATTACATACTACATTGTTTAAAATAATTATTTTGAAGTTATGAATTAAATAAAACATTTTAGAAATGATCATTAATTTATTTGATAATGTTTGAAAGATATCTTGAGTTAAACTAAAAATCTCATAAATATTGGATTTAATATTTTCAATAGTCCTTGTAAATTTAAAGTAAATAATTATTGATTTATTAATAATGTTGAAAAGTATTTTGAGATAAAATTTATGAACTCAGGATTAAAATGACCTTCAATTTACTTTATTCATGGTTGTTCTATTCCCCTACCTCTTTCCTTTTCGGGGACGAAAAGTTTTGAGTGGGGGAGATTGTAACGACCGGTAAAATTCTAATAATTTTTTTTTTAACGCATTTAATTGGATTTTTGGTAATATTTTAAACAAATTAAATTACGAATAAAAAGTTAATATTTGGGTTACGCCCAATTAAACATAGCAGATTTTGAAATTTCAATTTATTTTATGAAAATTTATTTATTAGGTAACTCTATAAAATTCAAGCTAGCCAATAATTACTGATAATAAATTTATTTTCAAGCCTGAATATTCTCTATGGAAAATTTCTAAATCCTCTTCTGAGTGAGACGCCATCCTTCGTTTTTCCAAATCCGGACGTCTATTGCTCTGTTTACCTTATTTTCTGCAAAATAGCAGCAATTTCGGTACCGATTATCGACTTTTGATCGAATGATCGTACCACAGATATCAGTTTACCATTTTGTTCGCCTCATCGTACTGATCCACGCAGCATATTTATTTCTGGATTTTGAACTCCGGTAGCAGTGGAATCCGCGAAACCGGTAACCATATCGGTACCGGATCCCTGACCTTTTATTTTCTTGTGCTTTCAAACTTGAACCTTGACTGCCAAGAAAAAAATAAATTGCTATAAGTGTTCTCTATATTAATTGTGGTCGATTCCTTTGCAATATCAATGGACAGCCGCTCCTAGTCAAATTTTCTTTTGATCTTACGTTACTCTGACATAAATTTACAGATCTATGTCATAGCCCCTGACTCCCTTTTTCTCTTTGAATAATTTATTTACCTTTCCTATGTTGTAGCCGTGATTTCGACTTTTGCTCTGCATTGAAATTTTTCTACGCCAACGTTTAAAAATAAACGACCCGTTACTTCTCCATCATTTTCATTGAAGGGTCAAGGCCACGTTCTTTCCCAGTTTCTCTGTACGTTTTCTTTGAAATCATATATTTACTATTGGAGAAATTTGTGGCTAGTCGTTTCTCTGTCTCTTCTACTTTCCATTCGTTGAAACTTTTAAATGCAGATCTATATTTTACGTTCATTTCCAAGCCCTTGCTATTTTGATCTTCACCACGCATACAAAGGCCTACACCTCCATTTCATGTGAAACCGCTCCCCTCTTCACAAAGTCGACCACCTGACACTGCCTTCTCTCGGCAGTCTCCACCGTGCCTCACCTTGCCCATTCTTCTCCCCTCTTCCCTTCACCGGAGCCTAGTACGGCCACCCCATCTCCTACCAGCAACCACCACGCCGCTGTCTCCCCGAGCTCTGCCCCAGCCTGGCCTCACCTACCCCATAGCACCACCCCACTTCGGCCTCCTTCCTCTTCCACACCTTCTCCCGTGTGCCGCTGAACGACACGGCTACCTCCTCACCCGGTTCCGCTACAGCCGCACCCCACTCCCCTGCCGATAACCGAGCCCAAACCGATGCCTACCCCAATCACCCTCGCGGCCACCTCTGCCACCAGCCCGCCTTCGCCGCCTTTCTCGTCCGCAGCCGAAAATGGCATCACCGGCTCAAATCTTTTAGCCGAGCCAAGCTACTGACTTCGGCTTCACCACCTGACAGTTTTTCCTTCCGACCATTTTTTTTTTAGCTTCCTGCCGAGCTCGGCCAAAGCCAGCCGAGACCCTGGTTGCCGGTCCATCCTTTGATTGGCGGTCTTCTTTATGTTGTGTAAGTTCACATAAATTGTATATATATATATAATAGGTTGTTAAAGATTGTATATGTTCTGTTTCCTATAAAGGTTATATAGGATATTCATTTTGTGCCGTATATATATGCTATTATATGGTTGTGTATATATATGTGTTTTCATGGGTTGTGTGTATCAATATTTATATGAAACTTACTTGTTTATGACTTGCATATCAACTGTAGATAGGTCTGCATACATATATAATATATATAGTTTGGAAATAAAATGTATTTATATAAGATTTTGAAAATGACATTATATACACAAATTTGTTATAATTATGATTTCATATATTTTGTTTACAGTAGGTTTATATTATGTTGTATATTTATATGTGTTTACTTGTTACAACATTCGTCTTTATATCCAAAAGTTATACAGTATACAGTTTAAATATATAGCTTACGAAAAGGATCTTTTATAAATATTTTATCTGTTACAAAAAGGTTGTATTAGTGTATAATTGTATTAGATATTTTATTTGTTGTATAGTTTATACAGTCTAGTTATATATGTATAATACTGTGTACAGTTTATATATGCATAGATTTTAATATTTTATATATAAGAAAGTACATAACATACATAGTAGCTTATATAAGTGTCCTATTATTAAAAAAATTTAATACTGTGTAAAGTCAAACATGGGTAGCTAGATATTATATTTATGGCTAGTCTGCATATGTCATGTTAGTATGCTAGTTTTACTTAAGTATAATAGTTGTATAAAAGTTGGATATGAATTTTTGTTTTTAAGTCACATGTTATATGATGTCAATAAGGTTGTACATATCAGTTATAGGTGTCATAATGTATAGTATGTTTGATATTTAAAAAGGAGCATGTTATGTTAGTATCTACACATACATACGATTTAACTGAGTTTAGATAATTGGTTGGGATAGTTATATATTGGGGTTTGGTATATATAGATTTTGGAAGTCATTTATTTATTTAAATTATAAACGGAATTTAATTCAATTGGTATTTCAAATTTATATTGATTTTTTTAAAAAAAAAAAAAAAAAATTTATACTTTATTTTAGCATATGTTGGAATTTAGAATACGATTTAATATATAGTATATATATAGTCATATATATGCTTATATCACCGATCTGCATCGACCCCGTTCTGATTTGATTTCGCAAATTCCTATTTTTCCAGCTTCGTTCGTCAAACTCGGGCAAATTTTGTCTTGTTCTAAATCATCAATTGGATCGGTCGTGTCGCAATTCAAATCGTAGCCTATTATGTTGACATCTTCTGTATTCTCTAGCCCCGGAAGGTGAGCAATCACTCACGATTTACGTTCTTTTATTTATTAAATTTGATCTCAATTGAAACGACAATTGAAACATGCTGCTATTAGTTTGTTTTACTGTTATGACTGCTATTATTTGTATTTGTTCACCTATGACACCTGATACCATTATCGGTAAATTATTTATGTGATAATAATACAGATTGGTTGATAATTGATTGATTGATTGATTGTTGTTTAAATTGGATGTTAATGATTTTGTTAAAGTGATAACTAGTTTGCTAGTTAAATTGGGGTAGTATAGTTTACAAATTAAACGGATTATATATGACGGACCTTGATTTATTAAAACCTGACCCCGCCATATGTAAATTTGATTAGTTAAATTTGACCCATTAATTGTCGTAAAAATTGATAAATTATACGTTAAATCTTTGAACGTAGTTGGGTTAATTGTTGTAGTTTTAAACTGAAATTGAAATGGAACGTCAAGTGAAAACGGAAATGTAATAATCTTTAATCTACATGAAATGATAGTGTAGATTTTGGAAATAATTATACAAATAACAATGCGAATTAATACGATTATTTCGGGGTTATTTGATTTATCTATTGAATGGTTATTGATTGTTGTTATTGCTTGATTATTCACTTGGACACCATCCCTGTCATCACACTGCAAGTTCCCTTTGTTATGTTTGGTTTTGAATTGAAATGGGTTGAAATGACAGGCCCAAGCGGTTTCATTTAATTAAATTGGGATTACGGGTTGAATGCTATCCATCCGTATACATTTAGTGTACGGATTGAAATGATAATATCCATAACACTTGACCATATGATAAGAAAGATATGGTCTTATTAAATGTAAATTCTTAGATACATATATAAAGAGTAATGATAAAAATAGAGTTAATTATATCTAGTTTAATCAAGATTTGATTAAATACATAAAATATGATAAATATTTATTTCGGATAAAGTTTACAATAATATTGAACAATTAAGATTTGGGAGATAAATTTGGGTTATTTTAACATGGTAGTTAGATAAGGATTTATTTATATGAATCAACTTGAAATTTATCAAATGAGATATTTCACGTTTAATAAAATTTAAGAAATATTGAGTAAGATGTAATTTAAGGCCGCTAAAATGATATTGAATCAAATAAGGGAATGTTCAAGACTAAATAATAATGATGTGAAAATCGAGAATCTATATGAAACTGTTAAATTTAAATTGTTATGTTTAAGCTATGAACTATATTGGAATTAAATGGTTTAGAGATTTGAATATGATTATTCAAAGTAAAATTGACCATTGGGTTTGAAGTATAAATTAAGTGAATAACCACGGTAATAGTGTATAATTCTATCCTATAGATAGTTCTATAGACCCTTAGGGGATGGATATCCCAAACATCCTTTAAGTTATATTGTATTTCAGTTGATATTTCATTTGAATTGAATTTATTGATATAAGAATGTTAATCCTGACTCGAGTGTTTTGTGTTTTGCTTTACGCTCGGGTCAGACTGAATAATCCAGCATTCGAGACTCACCTTCGGAGATTGGAGCTTCATTTGGAGATCCAACTATCGTTTCAGCTTTCAGTTTTCTAGTTGACTGTTTCAGAGAAGTCATCGGCTCGTACTGAAGACCTTCCTGTATTCCAGAGATTCTGATGTATTTTATTTTAAACTCTGATGTATATAGTAGCTTCATGAACTACTATTTTTCTATTCCGCTGCATTATATTACTCTGTGTCTGTGATCTGTGTTTGATTTATTTACTGTATATTTTAAGTTTTGCCATAAAATTTACAATTCGGTATTTTGAATTTTTCAAGTCGGACATGTATGGTTTTAGTGTCGATTTGAGTGGTCCAAAATAGCGGGTCGTTACAGATGTTCTGTACCTCAATGATCTTCATGATCCGATTGATGGAGATGGAAAGAAGCCCTCTAATGTAGATGAGAGAAAATGGAGAAAGATGGAAAAGAAGGCGATTGCTTTGATTTGCCAATATCTTGATGATTCAGTTTTCCATCATGTGGCTAGTTGTGAATCCGCAAAGGCTTTATGGGATAAGTTGGTATCTTTATATGAGTCAAAGAGTGCTACTACTAAGGCTTTTCTGGTTCGAAAGTTGGTACAACTGAGATTAAATGAAGAGAAGTCTATTGCAGAGCATTTGAATGAAGGTACCGATAGTGATGCTAGTAGTGATGCACATGCAGGTTTTGCTGAAGGTACCGATAATGATGCTTCTTATGATGTCCTCTTTAGTGAAAATAAGCCTTGGAAGATGGATTCGGGAGCCAGTTTTCACATTTGTAGAGATGTGAATTGTTTTTCTTCTTATAAGAAGAGTGTCGACATGATTAGGACAGCCAATGGAGAAGAGCTACCGATTTGTGGTATTGGATCTATTCGATTTCGTATGCATGATGGTGTGGTTAGAGAAGTCTTTGGAGTGAGACATGTACCCACTTGTTCGCATAATCTTATTTCTCTCGGTCAGTTGGATCGCCGTGGTTGCACTTATGAGACTCGAGGTGGAGTTTTGAGAGTGAAGAAAGGTGGTCGTGTAAGGATGAGAGGAGTATTGGAAGAAGGAAACCTTTAAAGCTTGATTGGTTCAGTAGTCGACTATGGAAAGCAAGTGACGGTTGAAGAACCTAGTCCACAACAAGGCGGAGAGGTTAATGTGGTCACTTCTTATGATTCTAGCATTGAGGATCATATTCTAGACAGGGGACTTCATGTTGATGATGCTCGGATGATCGATAGTGATCAGGTAATAAGCTCAGATGGAGTGATAGACGGGTATCGAGTTGCAAAATCCACAAAGATAAGACGAAGATTTTATGGTAATACAAACGTTTTTGAGATTGGATTTGTGTGGTGCACCTCATGTGGGAGATGCATCACTTGCAGCCGGTGGTAAAGTTTTGTAATTTGGTATGATTGAGATATAAGGAGTTGTGATAGATCTAGATATGGCATGTTTGATATGTTGGAGATATGTGATTTTGCATCAAGGTGGAGTGTTAAATTTTGGTGATACAAAATCACAAATAGAGGGAAAGAAATATGCAAAAGAAAGAAAGAAAATATTTTGTTTCCCCTAATTAATAGGCATATTAAGTACGCTTATTTCTTTCTCTAATTGGCTAATCAAATTATTTTTTGTCATCTAATGTTAACTTGGGCATTAAGTAATTGATTATATAAATAGAGACTGGAAGAGAGGGTAAAGGTATGATGGAAAACTGTTTGCTAATTCCCTGTTCTCCATCTTTGTTCTTCTTCTCCAACAATTTTAGCAATATAGATATTTGCTCCATTTCTCAATTTGGTTATTGATTCAATGGTATTTTGTTCATTTTAGCTTTGTTCTATTAATTGTAAACAAGAATTTTGGTAAATCAATAAAGTGGGTGGTTGGGTGGAATATCTTATCTTATTGCTTTTATTTCAATTCAGTCTTATTTTTAATCCAAGTTATCTCTTTGTGATTTGGGTGACAAAGATCCGTTGACATAATCTTCCGCAAAGCGCCGCCATTTTTTCACAACAGTTTCTTCAACACATTTTAAAGGTTGTAGTTTCTATTAATCATAATTTAATATATTTACAGTTATCTGTATTACATTCCACTATGCATGGACATTTTTTTGATTTAATCGGCAACGAATATATTTGCAGCTTATGATAATCAACATGGTTCCTACATACCTTAACCTGTTTTACTTCCCCTAATTTTATTTCACATCCGATGTTTGATTCCTGACTGCAAATTAGGCATTATCTGTTACAAAATTCAACAAACTGTTATGCAAGTGTACGCTACACTTTATTCCCTCCACGCCGAAATTTATTCAATATTATAGCAATTTGTGCCTACTATATTCCATTGTCATTGTTTATAAGGATCTGTTTAATCCGAACTACCGCTCTCTTACCCATTGTGATATGCCACGGAAATACAAAAACGGTACATAGGTTGCCAACAAAGAGTGAATAATATCAAATGGTGAATAGGTGTAATGCTACATTGCTGCTCAAAGTTTACTGCAGTTGAAAAATGAAAAATCAATTCCTTAAACTGCTTTTCAACTATTTCTAAATTAATATTTTAATACAATTACATTGACCAACCTGTGTGCAAAACACGCGTTCACACTAATTATATTCATTTTTGAAATATGTAAAGCTAGCATTGTCCTTTAGCCTAAAAAATAAAGTTGATATTTTTCAGCCTAATTTCTTTTTCAAAATTTGTTATTGTGCTTATTTTTTTTATATTACCATTGTATTTGTTTCATAATATAAAATAATATAAATCATAAATGTATACAGCCTTCACAACCATCATTGTAAGTACCATCATTGTAAGTGTCCTCTAGCAGTCAATGTAGGATTCATAAATTACATTTCTCGCTAGTTCATGATCAAGACATTTTGGCTAACACACAAACCTGTCCATATCATCCCCTCTTTATATACTTGTGTAACTTGCACATGAGTGCATTTAATAGTTAGAAATATTTACTTTTTATTTAATAAAATGTTTATGGACGGGTGTGTATTATAAGTGCAAAAGGTTTGATTGTCGCAACATTTTCATTTCAAACAAAATAATAGTGAAATTCCGCTATTGGGTGATGGAAATGGAATGGAAATGGAGGATGCAAAAAAATGACATTCTGCTAATGAAAGCATGACATTTTCGGAATTCCAAAGAGATACCATGGAAATTGGAATTCTAATAATAGACATACTTCTTAAACTCGTTATCCTCGGCATAAATCTTACACTCTCTTAAACAAATAAATAAAATCATAGATTAGAACAAAATGGAAACTAATAACATAAAGCTACTAGGAAGGTGGGCAAGCCCCTTCATCTTAAGGGCGAAAAGCGCTATGAGCAACAAAGAAGTCGCAAAAAATATCAAGAAGAAGTGCACGAGAACAAGAGAAAGTTGCTTCTGAAGTCAAACCCTGTATACCATAAAGTTGCAGTCTTGATTCATAAAGACAAACCGGTTTGTGAATCGATGATCGTTGTTCAATACATCAATGATGTTTTGGAAGGGCCCTCCATCCTCCCCTCCAATCTACTTGAGCGCTCTAAAGTCAGATTTTGAGGTTATTACATTGATACTTTACTATAGTTAATCACCAGCCATACGATATTTGCAATGAAAATGTTAAATTGTTTGAAGAGGAAAAGCTACCAGGGTTAGTTAAATGGGCAGAGAGATTATGCACTGATGATGGAGTGAAGGAACTTCAAATGCCTGAACATGGAAAGCTATTTAGAATCACAAGGTCCTTGAAGATGCAGTTTGGAATTCTAGGATTGGAAATTGAGTTTTCTTCTAATTTTTGTTTTGTTTGTTTCCTTTATCTTGATGATCTGTTATTGTAGCTGAATCTGCTTTACATTTGAGGTTTGTTTTTACACTTTTATAAAGTTATATATACTATAGTATTGAAGTTTATTTTCCTGTAACGTAGGACTTGAATTTATGTATATGTTTTGTTCTGCTTGATATACCAGTACATATGTAGTCAAAATATGCTTATTTGTTGTGATAAATCTAAAGCTTAACCACAACAATGATGAAGATATTTCAAACGGGTTGATGTCCTCACCTTTCTTTTTTAGTCACATCCACTCATCGTTGTAATGCTACTAGTAGATGAAACACACCGTATCACATAAAATGTGAATGATTTTTTGAGCGATGGTTAAAATTAAATGGGCATATGGAACAAGAAAGATGGTATAACAGATTTGATCACGAAAAGAAAAGTGTTGTCTTAATTGAGAAGGCAATGGTTTTACATTTGTAAACTCAACAAGTAGTAGGTGTAAATAAAATATTACTTTTTTTTATTGTTTTGGTGCATAAAAATGTTTTTATATAATTGTACCGTCCTTTTATGGATCTGATATCAAACTTAGGACAACTTTTTATAATTTTTATTGAATCATGCTAAATACACGGCATTACAATGTCCTAATTTTTCGGTATCGTTTGGCAGTATACCATCGAGCAGAATTTAATTTAAAAAACAGAAATTTTACTTAATTTGCTAGTTTGATGTCGAGCTTACGTGACAACTAACCTGTCGTATACTGTCGAATGATTTTTCCATGTAAAACAAAGTATCAAGTGCAGTGAGTTTAACATGACTCTTTTTTCTATGAGTGACTTTTAAGACAGTCCTTACAAGAAAGTGTTTGTACATGCTTTATGATTGATGGAAAATGACAACTAATCATTGACAATATTAGTAAATGATTGATAGACACACAATCTCCAATAATTATAGAACAAATACAAATAGTCTACTTATCACCAAGTGTGCTTCGCATTTATTTATCTTAATAGCCATTAAAAGTCACTCAAAGAAGAACATGTTTAACATTTCTATTTAAGATATTATAAAACACAATTGATTTTGACCGTCATATTTTTAATGTGATTGCATTTGAGGCCACAACATACATTATCAATTTTATGCTTTATATTATATCTTAAAGTTTAAATGAATGCTTCCGGCTCGTACTAAATCTTGATACAAATCACTTGAAATCAATTTTTTGATACAACACACTTGAACATTTGACACGTGTACTGTATGTTATGCACATGAATCAAATGCAACTTCATGTGACGCTTAAACATTAACGTCTACAAAGTTTTTTCCTTACCAATATGTAGCTTTATGCTAGTAATATACACACACATGCGTATACATAACAAACACCCCACAGAAACGTGCCCTCAGATACAAAACTAAAAATCTTGAAAATGCATCTTTTCTTTACATAGCAAAAAATAATTCAGTGATTCGTTGAGTTTTCATACCTGGAAAGAGCGCAACATTTGCATCATTAAAACCCATTATGCCACAAATGTAATTGAATATTACTCATCATGTGTCATGTTTAATATTTTTATACAATTGTACTGTCCTTTTATCACCGAGCTTGGATCTGATATAAAACTTAGGACAACTTTTCTTAATTTTCTTTGAATCATGCTAAATGCACGACATTACAATGTCTAAATTTTTCAGAGTCGTTCGGCAATATACTATCGAGAAGAATTTAATTTAAAAAGCAGAAATTTTACTTCATTTTCAAGTTTGTCGTCGAGCTTACTTGACAAATAATCGGTTGTATACTATCGGATAAATTTTATAGATAAAACATAGTATCAAGTGCAGTGCCTTTAAAACGGCTTTTTTCCTATGAATGACTTTTAAGATAGAACAATGTTAAACACACTTTTATTACAAGAGAGTGTTTGAGAATAACAACTAATCATTGACAATATTAATTAATGATTGATGGACACACAATCTTCACCAATCATAGAGCAAATACAAACACTCTTTTACCGCAAAGTGTGTTTAGCATTGCTCTATCTTAAAAATCATTAGGAGTCACTCAAAGAAGTTACCTGTTTAAAATTTCTTTCTAAGATATTATAAAACACAAGCGATTATATTTTGACCGTTGTATTTTTAATGTGAGTACGTTTGAGGTCACAACATATATTATCAATTTTATGCTTTATATTGCACCTCAAGTTTGAATGAATGCATCAGAGTTAGCTTCCGGCCCGTACTAACTCGAGATGCAAATCACTTGAAATCAATTTTTTGATGCAACACACTTGAACATTCGACACGTGTACTATATGTTGTGCACATGAATCAAATGTAACTTTATGTAACACTTAAACATTAAAGTCTATCAAAGCTTTTTCCGTGCCAATATATAACTTTATGCTAGCAATTATTACATATGTTAAGTTTTCTCAATTTCTTAAGCACTCTGGCAAGATATTTAAAACTTCAAAATAATGATTTTCTGACTAGTTATAAAAAGAAATGAAAAAAAACAGAAGTAGAGTTACGGAATGATGAAAGCAATGACCTCTGCTCTGCTTATCTTTTATATTATCATGCTCTGTTCAATTATACTTCAATAGGATAAATGGTAAACTATAAGTATTACAACCTTCCTTACCATTATTGTATACACGAGCAGTCAATATTGGATGCTTCCGATTAATTTCTTATTCTCTTGATTATCAAAGTCAAGTTGACTCCCGCAAACCCAACCGTATCATCCCCATTATAAATACCTTCCAGAACCACTATCTTCTTCATAAATCCATCTCTTTTGGAGAAAAAATATATAAACATTAATAAAAAAATAAAGAAACTAAAACACAATAGCAACTACGGATGTGAAACTACTGGGATTGTGGGCAAGCCCGTACGTAGTAAGAGCCAAACTCGCTTTGAACATCAAAGAAGTCGCATACCAATATCAAGAAGAGGTACTCAACAACATGAGTGAGTTGTTTCTGAAGTCAAACCCGATATACAAAAAGGTTCCAGTCTTGATTCATAAAGAAGAACCTGTTTGTGAGTCTATGATCATTGTTCAATACATCGATGAAGTTTTTGAAGGTCCCTCCATTCTCCCTTCTGATCCTTTTAAGCATGCTCAAGCCAGATTTTGGGCTTATTACATCGATGACAAGGCATGGAAATACTCCTACCTTTATATACGTTTATCATTATTCATTTCTAATTGATGTTACTTTACTATAGGTGTTAGTGTTAGAGTTAGCACATGTTTAAGAAGAAGTCAACACATGCGTGCTATTTGTGTGGTAGAAGTGGTGTTGTGGTTATCTTAGTGGCTTAAGTTTAGGAGTAGTTTGTTATTTTATTATCTATTTATAGCCTTGTATTTCTCATCTTTCAGGTCAGTAATAACGATAACAATGTAGTCTTTTAATGGTTTTACGTTTAATCTCCCTCCTTCTCTCTGAATCAAATTCTAACATGGTATCAGAGCCAGATTGAGGGAGAGAGAAGTTGTTGAGAGGAGATCAACAATAAAAAAATGAGCGAGAGTTGCGAGAGAAGAAAAAAAAATCCAAAAATCAAATCAAAGCCCTCAAAAACAAATCATGCTCGCGTTCATTCATACTCATGGAGTTTTGACATCTGCTCCTGCGTAGATTATTCGACGTCTGGAGGTTGTCACTAAGACCGGTTATATCTGTTCGTGCTTCTCGAGTTATGGTCGCGTCGGGATCTGAACGTCAGAGCTGTAGTGCCTGATGTCTCGCATCGACTGGAGTTAGATCTAATTGCCGTGCCGTCTACTTGATTCTGTTTGAAGTCTCGAGTCCCCCCTTAAAGATCTGTCGTAGCCTATCTGAAGCTTGGATGATTGAAACACTGTTTGCTGGTCTTAAGTGTCTCGTTTGCAGTGATTTTATGTGGAGTAGGTGAGGGAGGTTTGGTTAATTTGCGTTTGAGAAGTGATAAAGATGACAGAAGAGAGATGCCAGTTGCTTGTATGGAAAATTAGGTTGCGGTCGGAATGCTTCGATTTTCTGGCTGAGGCTGAGGCTGATCGGGATTGAGGTTGTATGTATTTTTGGTGGAGAATAGAGGTGGTATGAATGTTTAGCAACAGTGAGGAGGAAGATGTGTGAAGTCTTGTGAAGTTGAAGGCTATTTTGGTGTAGGGAGTATTGAATTGTTGTCAGAGGTGGATGGTTTGTCGGTTACTGGCCTTTTGTGAAGTTGAAGAGTGATTGATTGTTTATGAAGTGCAAGGAGATTATGTATGAGGAGCAGAGGGTAATGGCTTGGTTTAGGTGCAGTAAGGTGATGGTAGAATGCTGTTTTGGTTTGCAGTGTGGGTTGAAATTTGGGTATGTGGATATTATTGTTAGCAGTAGTGATGGCAGAGGAGTTAAGTGGGGTGAATGGATGATGACAGGGGGTATGCAGTGTTTTAGACAATGGTTTGTATGCAAGTGTGGAAGCAGTAGAGTGTGATGAATATATTGAAATGACTGGTGATTTTGATGTAGTTGCAGTGAAGTGGAGGGGAGGATGCTGCACTGGAGTTGTATAGATGAAGTTGCTTGGGTCAGAGGTGATGACAGTGGTTGTGGGGTTTGTATTGCTATCGTAGGCAATGAGCTTTCAGGCGATTGAGTAATCAATGACGGTGGTGGTTCCTGGCGATTGCAGTGGACTTTGCAATTAGTTTGGCAGTGAAGTTGCTTGGAGGTGGTTGCGGTCCTCTGCGATGTTCGAAGTCGCTGGTTGGTCAGTGGTAAGGTACGTGAATTTGATGGCTTGTATGAGCAGGTGTTTTGGTAGAGGTATTTGTCTGTGCTAAAGGATGGTTAGTGAATTGATGATATGTTGAGTTGTATGAGTGGTAACAGTACATATAAGGAGGGGAATGAGAAGTGGAAACAGTGCAAATTTCTGCACTCATGAGTGTATCTGAAATTGCAGCAGAAACGTTATAGACAATGGTGAGTATTTATGAAGTCTGTATGGTGGTCTGTGTTTGATGTTGAACTGCAGAGCTTGTTTGTTGTAGAAGTGGGAATGTCGATGATGTCTGGTGATCGTAAATTGTGGTTGGTTCGTGAAGCAAGTCGCGAAAATGGTTAGGGACTTTGGACCGAGGAGATGCAATTTTCAGGCGATGGTTGGAGGAGTAGGTTATAAATGTTGTAGTTGCAATTTTGGGTGTATTGATTGGAAGTTGAAGCAACAGGTAGTTGATGGACTGTGGTCAGGTTGTTTGAGGTAGGAGGTGACGTAGCTCGGTGATTTGTTCGACAGTGGAGGTACTTGAAGTGATAGATGTGGGTGAATTTGCAGGCGAGTTTGTATGTTTGGTTGTGAAGGAGGTTGTGACAGAGAGGTTTTTATGTGGATTGTATGGATGACTGTTGTTGCTGTCAGCGGTGGTTATGTTGTATGCTTTGTGAATGGTTATGAATCAGTTGCAAGTTGAAGAGGAAATGAGTAAGGCAAGAGTTGAAGATATGTGCAGTGGATATGTGGAACTGCAAGTTGTGAAGTGCAGCAGTGATGCAATTGTGTGATGGAAGAAAATGTGATATTGATGGAGTTTTGAGTATGAGTGTGCACATAGTGTTGTATGTGCAGTTGTAGGTGAACTGTTACAGATGTTGATAGTGAAGAAAACGATGTCGGTTATGAGGTTGGACAATTCGAAGAATGCTCGAAAATTGTTTGATGATATGCCTAAGTGATGATAGGCGTGCCTACATGTGAAGTAGGCGGAGTGAGGAAGATTTGGTTTTGTGTCATCCAACAAGTAAGGAAGAATAGTTGTTGGGGATATGACAGATATAAGGGACGACCCGATTGGAGAGGTCAGTAAATCCCAAAGAGGAAACCAAGAGTATTCGCTGATGGTTAAAGTACCAATCAACGTGAAACAGTTGAGCATGTCCAACCAGCTAGAGATGAAAGTTGTGATCGAGTTCGTCTATGCATGACGATGAAGAAATTGAGTAGCGCGGTACATTGCTTTGTAAACTGGATGTTAGCACATCTAGTTTAAGGGAGGGTGTTAAAGTTAGCACATGTTTAAGAAGAAGTCAACACATGCGTGCTATTTGTGTGGTAAAAGTGGTGTTGTGGTTATCTTAGTGGCTTAAGTTTAGGAGTAGTTTGTTATTTTATTATCTATTTATAGCCTTGTATTTCTCATCTTTCAGGTCAGTAATAACAATGTAGTCTTTTAATGGTTTTACGTTTAATCTCTCTCATTCTCTCTGAATCAAATTCTAACATTTAGCCAGCTTCATTAGCATAGTAGTGACATTTGGCAGAGAAACCATTTTTCGGTGGAGATAGCATTTGTTATGTAGACATTGCACTTGGACCTTCAATATGTTGGCTAAAAGTAATTGAAGAAGTCGAAAGCGTTAAAGTGTTAGATGAGGTAAAGCTGCCAAAGTTAGTGAAGTGGGCAGAGAGATTCAGTTCAGATGACACGGTGAAGGGAGTAGTGCCTGAACATAACAAGCTGGTTGAGTATTGCAAGGTTATTCTGGAAAAGGTCCGGAAATCTAGGCCTGCAAAATGAATTTGTTTGATGTTTGATCTTACTTTGTTATACGGATTGCTTGCTTTTAGGTTGTTTCTGATTCTCTATAGCGTGCTTTATATATATGTGTGTATTCTAGTATTTACAACGTATTCATTGAGTTTTCGTAGCTGGAAAGAGAGTGACATTTGTATCACTATTACCCGACATGCTGCAATCGAAATTAAATACTACAAATCATGTGTCGTGTGTTATATTTTTATACTGTACATTTATAACCAAGCTTGGATCACATATAAAAAGTTTAGACAACCAACGACCAATATTTAAAATTTAGACAACCATCGACCAATATTGATAATAAAAACACCCACCACCCGGATGATTTATCTTTTTATATAACCATAAAATGCATGATTTTGGTCTTCATAATCAAATGTCTTCATAATTTCTTCACTACCGACAATGCATTTCCACGCAACACAATTAGTTGCACTTGTACTCACTCCCTAACGCTATTTGCCACATTTATCTCCCTTCTTCAACGTCCCTTTAGTCCGCAAGTACTCATGTTCGTGCCTATAAATGAACAAATAAAGAAGAAGAAAGAAAACAGAAAAGAAAAGAAAGAATTAATTGTTGGTGTATATTAGTGTGTATAAATGAATAATACATTGTTGACTTATTCCTAAATGCACTATATTATGGAACGAATCTTCCGACGGTTAATTTTAAGCCCTTTTTTCTAGGTACTCGAGAAATAATCATTCGTACAATAGCAGTTGTATAAATTGCCTTCTTTTTTTCCCTCTTCATTTTCTTCTGTTTTTTCTTCTGTTTAATAACAAGAAACAAAGAAATACTAGCGTGTTTAAATGGTGTACAGAAAATAAACATCATGGAATAGATTCATGTAACATCAATTTCTAATGCTAGTCATTTAACTTATTGATTTAAATTGTATGAGTTGATCTAAACAAACAACTTAGAAACCTTACTTTTGAAGACGGATGAATTTAAATTTGAAATATTTTCCATATTGTCCAAAACGTACTTAGTCGTATGGTCTTACAGATTGGAATAGGTGAAGAAGTCGGTTTTGTAATATTTTTAGGAGCAAACTGATTGGTCTAAGGCTCAAATCAAATCAAGCTATTTTAAGGGATTACGTAATTTTCTAATTTAAACACTTCTCATTTTTCCTACTCTTCCATAAACTTCTCTTGACCTAATATCATAATAAATACCTATTAAAATTTTCTAAATCCAAATAAAAATCACCATAACTCTAATTAGAGGAAAATAGTAGAAAACCTAGTTCATTTAGGAGAAATGTTTTATTTTGGATGAATGTCTAGAAAGTAGTTTGCTCACTAATTTGTGGTTCTAAAGCTTGATTAAGTGAGTGAGAATTAATCTCCTCGCTATGGTTCTCAATCTTAACCACAACCGTGCCATAAACCCAAACACCCATCGGTATTTGCAAGTAAACATTTTCTTACTATTGTTATTATTATTATTACTATCATTATCATTTAATCTCCTCGCAATCCATTGTGACTGTTGAGATTCATAAGGGAGCAACTATGAGGTAATAATATAAACCTAGAGGAACAACTATGAGATATTAATATAAACGAACTTTTGTAAAGCATGATCTTTAACTTTCAAAATACAGTCGCTTATTCACAAAAACGAGTTTTGAAAAAACATGTGTTTTAGTTTTAAATAAACTTTCCTAAAATACCATCTTTAAGTTTTAAAATACAACGTTGCCCATTCACAAAAACAAGTTTAGAAAACATACATATTTTTAGTTTTAGCTAAACTGTAAATACATGCAATGTCCACAGCTGCAAATATTTGCACTTTTGAAAGAAAAAATAGTTTTGATCATAAAATTATACTATTAAATTTATATTTAAATTTCGGAAAAAACAAGATGGAAATTGTTGGTGTGATTTTTCGTTGCGTACCGACACCCCAAAGTTCTAAAGGCAAGCTGCCAAAGTAGAAGAAGAGAATGGTCAAACGAAGGCAAGGTGCCCATGCCAACTGCGGCAAAGAAAAGTAGTTTCAAAAAGAAAAGACACAAGGATTTGTAGTGGTTTGGACGCCTTGCCCTTATGTCTACTGTAGAAAAGTTCTTTATATTCAGTCAATAAGCCGAGGTAGGCTTTACAAGTTCTGGATGACTTTGTCCACCATTAACGAGTTTTCTTAAAACCTTAATTCCCAAAAGTTAAAATGATTATAAAATGATTTTCCCCTCACGTGGGGCTATGATTTAAACATATATCATCATTTGGTTGTATGTAGATTGACATAGGCTAATGACGTGCCATCTCTATATATAGCTTTGAGCGTCTTGACCCTTATATTTTATCAAATCATCTGGCTATCTAGGTCATTAGTGTCACCTAAGGCTGAACCAGTCATTGATCTTTGATATGTATTGAGGCGCACTTGGCTCTGAGTAGAGTAAACTTTGGTATCGTATGATAAACTTGGTCCTTTTGGCATTTGTTCTTCGTTACGGGTGCCTTGAGCCGTTGTTTAAGTAGAAAAGCTCGTTAGGTCTCGGTATATAATTTGGAGGAAGTGTGTATCCTCGGTATTATAGCATACCTTGATGCTTTTGGTAGCGCGCTTGATGCTTCCGTCTTTCGTTAAGAAGTCGACCTTGTGACTTATGCTTTCGGTATTAACTAGCCTAATGGTTAATGCCCTCAATTTAGGGTCCGCCTAAAGGCATATGCTTTCAGGTTAAGGTCCGCCTGGTGACCTTTAAATTCAATGAGCCCATCTCGTGTATGTGCATTCAGGGTGATTTGATCCGAGTTACATTACCGTGCTTTTAATATGAGTGATGCCTGTGGTCCTCAGTTTTCACTATATTATAACCACTTCTGCTCATTTCGGTTTGACATCTACCCTTTGGACATTGCCTATACTTCAACATGTAGGCATAAACTTTGGAATAATATACCGAAAGGACCTATGCATAGCTATATATGAAGCGTCATTAATATTTTACTTAAGGAAAGTCACATACAGATTAGAGTTGATAGGGTTTAGCACCAGAGCTGAAGCCTTAGGTATTCATATGCAATGAAAACCTAATTGTCTTTCTTTTGGGTTCAAGATTATATAGCTAAAGTTGAATTTATCCTAACAAAAATTAAGGTATAACAAGTAATAACCACCTATTTGGAGGCTCAAAACTAACGACGACGGATGTTGTAGTCGTCCATAGTTATTAATCTTCACGACGAAATACGACGATGTTAGATACGTTGATACACAAATCACAGAAATATGGAAAAAAAATTAACAACTCAAAAATACTTTTCCATATTAAAATCAAAATATTTCATGTTCATTACATAATCCCAAATTACGTTAACCACGTTCGGCAAAATCACTACAAGAACAACAGTATATTCCGACAACAGGCACCAACGGCTAAACTCCGACGGTTTCTAACGACTGGTATATTCTTGACTTTTTTTACGAATAAAATAATTAGCCATCGGAAACGGTTAGAATTTTCCGTTTGTGGCTGTTGATAGCTGTCGGAAAATCACGATTATCTTCTTCCCTAGCCAAACCAAAAAAATTTCAGTTGCTTCCAAAACCACTAAACCCTCTTTTACCATTTCCATCTCCACCTTCAATGCCCGAATTTCTACCAAAATCACCTCCTTTTTCGTCAATTCGGAATCTCATCTCCTCCAAACCCCTAATCTCCTCTATTTTGGGCATTATTCATAAACCCTAATTTCATGAATTTTTTATTTGTAGGTTGAATTTGTTAGTTTAATTGTTCATATTATCTCATTGATTGTGTAGTATAGTTTATTGAATGTTAATTACTGTTGTTATCCTAAGTGTTGTCTACTAACTTGTTAAGTTTGTACGATAAGAACGTAGTGTGCATTAGTCGGATAATTTAGTGCTTTTACGTCTTACTTGGGTTATTTAGTGTGGACGAGCATAATTTAGGTTATGCATTTTCTAAAATGTCGAAAACGATAATTAATTTTGTATAACGTACGATTAGTTAATTAAAATTTTAAACATGTGTGTATATGATAAACTATTGTATACGATAGTATAACTTAAGTTAAATGTTAATCAATTTAATTTAAACATCAAAAGCCAATATTTTTAAAAATATGAAATATATAACATACTTTATTCATAAAACCCTTGGAGTGTTTTTTGGCCCCGTCTAATAAGTATTGTATATGATCGTTATGTGGATATTCGTGTTTTGTTACAGAACGGATATTTATATTCATCATATACAATATTTGTTGGATTTATCACTGTATTGCACAAGTTACAAACACAGTAACGTAATTACATCTTCTAAATCATTTCATTTTAAACGGTTCATAAAATTACAACAACGCTTCCTTTACGTTCCCTGTGTACACACAATTGTGTACGACTCAAGAAACTAAAAGGAAGTGCTGCCAAAATTTTATTGAATCCTTTAAAATAAAATGATTTATGAGATTATTACCTTACTGCATTTGTAATGGGAAGTAGGATGACGTAGGAATAAAGTGCAATGATCAATTAATATAAAACATTAAACTGCAAAATCTTATTGAAAAATAAATTGTCAATGTGGTTTTGATTTATATTGTATTTTTTAATTAGTAGGAGAGAGGATCAATTATTTTATTAATCGAAGCTGGATGTATCAACAACGAAGGAAAATTGGAGGATCAATAAGTGAACATTTTAATAATGGTGTGCACATATTTATTGATAAAGTTTTAAGTAATAATGGAAACGACGAAGAAATTCGCTGTTCATGTAGTAGGTGCAAATTGTTGAAGTATTTGATACTAGAAATGGTTAGAGTTCATTTGCATCAATATGGTTTCGTGCCGAACTATTTGGTATGAGATCGTCATGGAGAACTTGTAGCACCTAATCATGTACAGTCAGAGGAGGTAGTGAGTAATGAAATTGTTACGACTGGTATATTCTTGACTTTGTTACGAATAAAATAATTAGCCATCAGAAGCCGTGGAACGAAATTTCGTGGTTTGATTGTCATCGTTATTCTCTCAATATTAATCATCCTTTTAGAAGAGACAATTTTTTTTACAGCTAGTAGACACAAGACTTTGCAACCACTAATCGTTTGGTCAAACGAAGATATATATGAAATTGTAAAGGATTTTCCAAAGATACATGAAATCGGAGAACAAATTGAAATTCAAGGTAAATCAACGATTCATAATTGGTGCAAACAAAGTATATTTTGAAAGTTTCCTTTTTGGAAAAATCTACACAATATTGATGTGATGCACGACGAGAAAAAAACATATTTGACAACGTTTTTACTAAAATTTTGAATGTTATGGGAAAGACGAAGGATGATTTGAAATCAAGACACGATATCGAAGTAATATGTAATCGCCCTGAGCTTCATATTAAACCAAATGAGACAAAAAAGCCAAAAGCATGTAATGAGCTAGACAATAACCAAGTTCAAATACTTTTAAAATGGGTGGAAGGATTAAGATTTTCTGACGGTATTTCTTTCAATATTCGTAGATGTGTCGACTATAAGAACAACAGATTTATTGGGATGGAAAGCCATAATTGTCATATTATGATGGAAAATTTGTTACCCATTGCTTTTAAAGAAATGTTGTCCATAAAAGTTTGGACGGTTGTAACAGAACTTAGTTTGTTCTATAAGGAGCTTTGTTCCACTATGTGAAAAGTTGATCGTCTAATTAAACTTGAGGAAGAAATCCCCATACGACTCTGCAAATTAGAGAAAATATTTCCTCTGGGTTTTTTTAATGTAATGAAGCATTTACTTGTTCATCTTCCATCTGAAGCACGTCTTTGAGGGCCTGTGCAATATGTATGGATGTATCCAATTAAGAGATACAGATCTTTAGTACCTTAAATATTAGTTTAGTTACATGTATAAATAAATTGTAATTTGGAATAATCCTTCATATGTACTTCAACCATCTAAAAAAAATGAGACAGAAAGCACGAGTTGAAGGTTCGATTTGCAAATCATATATCAAAGAAGAAGCTTCGTTTATTTTCTCTGATTATTTTAGTGATCATGTGAACTTATCGTTTGAAAGTGCTATGTGTAATGATGAAGGCATTGATCAAGATGATTTTCAAGCGACTTTATCTATTTTTTAAAAACATGGCCGACCTTTAGGTAAATGTGTGAAACTATGGTTGGACGATAGAGATTACCATGTAGCACATACATATATTCTTCTCAATTGCGCTGAAGTTGCACCATTTGTGAGGTAAAATATATTCATTCTTCTTAATTCATTATATCATCCACATATGCGTATATACACGTATGCACATGTGTGTGTTAATTATAATGCAATATTTCCTCTATAATTGTAGTGTTGCGAATCACAACATCCAAATGGCGATATCGGCAAAGATTTCGCTATTTGGTTTTCAAATTATGTTTACGACATGACAAATTGTTTGGTCAACGAAGGATTGAAACATTTAGCTATGCTACCAAAAAGGAAAGTCAATACTTATCTAATATTCTTCGTTAACGGATTTAAATTTAACACCAAAGAATATGGTGCCGAAAAATTAACTAACAATACCGGTGTATTTATTAAAGGCAGTGATGGTCCAAATGATCATGTAAATGATTTTTATGGCATGCTAACCCAGTTTTTGCAATAGACATATTTCATAAGACCTGCAGAAGAAGTTTTTTGTTTAAATGCAACGTTTCAGGTTCTGGAATCAATGTGCACCCAAAGTATAATCTTATAGAAATAAAGCATACCTCATGCTATTATAAGTACGATCCTTTTATACTTGCCAAACAAGCTTCTCAAATTAATTATGCTGCGTACCCATCTCCACGAAGAGGTAAAGCATATTGGTCAGCTGTTTCTAAAACAAAGGCAAGATTTACATTTGATTAACATAATATTCCGGACGAACAAGCTTATCAAGCAGATATAAGGAAAATACTAAAATAATAATAACCGAC
Source organism: Allium cepa (assembly GCA_030765085.1). NCBI lineage: Eukaryota > Viridiplantae > Streptophyta > Magnoliopsida > Asparagales > Amaryllidaceae > Allium > Allium cepa. The sequence goes on from CM060930.1 coordinate 217,707,434, forward strand.
GATCAAACCAATTTTGTACCTCTAAATGATGAGTCAAATGCATTAATAGCAACATTTGAGACGATAGAGGAACAAAAAATAGAGTACGAAACAGATTCTGAATCATAAAACGACGAAAATTGATTAATAATCAACATTTCGGGAGAAGGTAATTTCTATGTTTATTTATGTTACATTTATCATTAAAAAATGATATGTTTTGCTAATTATATGTTTAGTCGTAATCTGTTTCACATAATCCTTAAAAGTTCTGCCATAATGTATGTTTCACATAATTAAATGATATATTTCTCATATATGATATGTCTATAAGAGGTACTATATACATAAGTCTTTTTTTCGTAGATGCAACTCTTCCTATACAGGATCCCCCTCTTCTTCTCAGAGAGGGATCGGTGCACCTCTAGCTTGTGAAGGCAGTGGCCCATCAAAGAAGGCAACTCTTACTACGATCTGGTTGTTGGCCGAAGTTGATAGATCGTAAATATTAAATTTATTTCAGTATTAACAATTTTTTCTATGCGATCTGTTATATATTAGTCTTGCTTTATTAAATGTTTGTTTCTTTTTGACACAGTGGCTTTGAGCTTGAGCCATCAGCTACAATGCTCTCTATATTCAGACATGCATATAAATGTAGGATGATTGCCTGCTGGCCCAAGTGGAGCAAGATACCAAATAATGTAAGAGAGAGCATTTGGCATGACTTCTTGGTAAGTGTAAATTTATATTTTTCACTTTATATTTGATCCTACTTCACTTTATATATTGTAGACTATTTATAAAAATGTATAACTTTCATTTTCTCAACGTGTAGGGTTCGGTGGACTTACAAGAGACCGATCTTTCCCTGGTGCGACGCCATTGGAGTAGTAAAATTTCCAAAAATTATAGCGATACAGCGTCTGCTATGAGAAGAGCGGGAAAAAAATCGAACTGGTTGAGTGCTAGCATGTGGGAGGCCTGGGTTACATGGTGGAACAATGAGGAGTTCCAAGTAAATTTACTGCATGTTAATTACTTTAAATCATTGCATGTATTTAATACATAATTTAGAACTATAAAATGTTATTTTCAATTTAAATTTGTAGAAAGAGTTAGATAGGAACTCCGCAAGCAGAAACAAAAATCCTATCACACATCGCGGTGGTTCCAAGTCGTTCCAGCATCATCGTGAGGATTTGGTACATTTTTATACTCACATATTTATATTTTAAGTCATAAGTTGTTAATAGATAGTTAATGAAACAATATATATTATATATACATATATTCATATTTTAGGAAAGAGCACGCAGAGGTGTTGTGTCATATTGGGTTGTTTTTTCTCATACTCATGCCTTGAAGTAGACTGACGATTCGTGCTCAGTCGTATACTCATGGGAGCATGATGATAAAGCGATTGCTGCCTTTGTAGGTATACTATAATTAGTATAGTGATTAGTCAAACTTTTTATATTTTAAGTTATAAGTGTTATTTACACCAGCGACTATTCCAATTTTTTGTTATTTAGTATAGCGATTAGTCTACTTAAAAATGATTAGTGTTATTTCAATTACTGTTATTTATACTCAATTGTATTTTACATTACAGCAAAAGTTCTAGGAAGCATGGGCACAGATGCTGGCTGAAATAGGACGAGATGAGTCGAATGCTGATGAGGTGGACGCTAATTTTAAGTCTGTCATGGATCCACCATCCCGCAGGAGGCGCTATGGATTTGGAAACCAAGCAGTAATTTCAAAAGATAAACTAAATTTAAATATTGCATATTTTTCAAATGAAGTTATGTAAATTACGTTTATGATGTTGGAGGCATTATAACAATTTGTTTTTATTCACAGACTAGGACATTTCAAAAGGTGTATAAGATGGCTCAAGACGAAGTAGAAATTGTAGAGCTACGAGCTTAGATCGTTGAGGTACATAAGCATGATCGCCGTCGTGCTGTGCAGATAAAGCAGCTGAACCAGGGCTTGGCGGAGTATATGGAGCAGCATGGGAGATTTCCTTCGTCTAGTGGTTCTGTAGGGAATGATGAGTGATGATAGGTATATTTTATTATGTTATTTTGCCTGTATAGATACACTTCGAGTAGGTGAGGATGTGTTTGATACATTTTGATGGATTGTATATTATCTTATGTTGACTTGGATGTTGATTTGTTGGATTGTGTGGGATTTGGATATGGATCTTTTGGATTATGTTGGATTTGGAAATGGATTTTTTGGTTTTAATAGTATGTTTGGTTATTTATATGATCAGTGGTTTATATATGCTCGAAATGGCGCTGTCATGTGTATTGACGGATGTGCAGTAGCTGGAAGGCAGTAGGCTTAAAAACGGAAGAAAAAATTAAACCCAGGTTTTCGACAACTTCAAATGATTTTCGATGGCATATTGGTCATCATATTCCAACAGTTTTCGACGGCTCTCTAGGGCAGATTTTGACCATTTACGATGGCTTCGAATAGCAATTTGGTCATTCTGATTTTCCACATGTCCAACATGGCCATCGAAAACCGTCCCAAAATGTCGTTGGTTGCCGTCGAAAAAAGGCTGCTGATGACGTCGGAAAGCGTTACTAAACAAGATTCATATTCCGATGGCCTTACCTATGGCCTCCGACGGCCTACCGACGGCTTTTAGCCATTGGAAATTACTATTGTTTTTGTAGTGAATATAATTATTACAAATACACAAAGAGCGACATATGAAGAGGCCCCCTTGGTGATCAGAGTATATAGTAAGGCTTATAAATCTTCCTTTACAAACAAACACACAGCTTAAAAGAAAACACCAAATAACTATCTACCTCCTACACGTCTTTGGAAGCTTTATTCGTCGAAGAAAAGAACCTAGAAACCTTAAACCTCGAACTACTTAAAATCAATTGAGCACCCGAGAGTTTAAAGGAAAAACAAAAACTTTGAGTCAGACATAAAGTCTGGTATGAATAATAATCTAACATCTCAATCCTTTTGGATATCTAGTGAGACCATGCCATTTAGCGGAACGGGTTTTCCCCACACTAGTATCCTAAAACCTTTATAAAACCATATATATTGTTCTGCATCTACAATGGTTAAATAGACATTTACAAAATATTATGATGATATGCATACTTGAGAATAATTAAGAATTTCCATTCCTAGTTTAATCTGACACCATGTCATAATTATAGTTTTTAGGGTCACTATTAACATTTTTAGTTTTCATGGGTTTACTAATAACCCCGTCATAATTAAAAGACACCTTGTCTTATTCATAGTTTTCAAGTGATCACTACGAACCTATAGGCTCCTGCCAGTTAACTTAATCAATTCATGGGTCCGTATGAACCTATTGGACTTTTCAATAACTAACCACCTTATCCTAGTTTTCATGGGTTTAGTAGGAACCTATGGATATATCCAGTAACTCATTTTACATCCTAGTTTTCATGGGTTGACTAAGAACCTACTGATACATCCTTTAACCAATTACTTATCCTAGTTTTCATGGGTTTGCTAGGAACCTATTGACTGATGTTAATTCTTAATCCATATATAGTTTTCATGGGTTCACCATAAACCAATTAGCTCTTGCCAATTACTCTTAATACATAGTTTTCATGGGATAACTATAAACCTTTTGGTATGTACCAATAACTACCTTAACATAGTTTTCATGGGTTTACCGTGAGCATTTTGGTATGCCCCAAAAACTACTAAATTTAGGCATCCTGTAGTTTTAATCACCCTGACTCCATGGATGCAATTCTACTCATTCAGGAGTTTAAGCAATTTATATTCGCTATTGAGTTAACCTAGCTGGTTCTTCCACCCCTTTTTCCAAAATACAGTTATAGGTTATCATGTGAATATGCTTATATTTGAAGAAGCAAAACAACAATTTAACAATACCACTCCAATGGGTTTAAAGTCCTTGAAATATATATCATAACATAGTTAGCATTTTTAACTTATATTTTCATTAAGGAAATACTTCTTCAAAATCACATACTTAAAGCTATTATAAAAATCCTTCATACAAGCCGTGGGTTTTCCTTTAAAAATTAGAGTATAGGTTCTCAAACCTTCCAAAACCAAACCTTTCGACCTTATCAAAAGGTCTACAAAACAACCATTCGAAACCTTTGAAACCATTCTGCAATTTAAACCTTTCAAAAGCATTCAACTCTTATAACATTAACCTTTAGAAACCAGTGGATTAAACCTTTCGAAAACTTACTGGGTTCAAGTTAAAACATGCGGAAGGTCCTCTTTAAAAACCTTTCGAAAACTTACTGGGTTCAAGTTAAAACATGCGGAAGGTCCTCTTTAAAAACTTTTCGAATACAAAGGAAGCAACCTTTCAACCTTGATGAAAATCTGCTTTGAAAGCTTTAAAACATTTCATTTGAAACAATAGACCTCCGCCTTTTAGACTAACTCCTTTGATAATTTGGGTTATACTTCAATTATAATACAAGGGTAAATCACCTAAGGCGAAAGCCTTGAAACCTTTCAAAAGCTATGGGAGAAGCGGTTGGATTTTCAAAACAAATATACCTTTCGACTAACTCCTGCTTTTGACCCTTCGAAGGATTTTAACAAAATAAAGGCAGCGATTCTTTTCAAATCTCTTTGAAACAACTTTTCGAGACTAAACCTTTCGACCTTGTCGAAAGGTCTCTTAAATCCTTTCACAATTACTTTACAGAAAAATGCCGCCACTAGTTTCAGATATAAATAATAATTTTATTTTATAAAATGCCTCTTCTTCTTAAATAAATATATAAAGCATTTAAGTCACGTACCTTAAATAATTTTATATATTCATCAAAATACTTAGGAAAAATCTAAAAAAATTCCAGAAAATCTATATTAATATGTTTTCCAACATATTAAAATTTCAAACCCAAGTAATCATTATTTTTTCCGTAAATAATTCATAGCCTAATAAATTATTTTCTTCACCAGAAAATTGGTATAAAGTCCATATGCACTCGGAAAATTATAAGAATTGAAACCCATGTCCAAAAATCATGTTCTCTATAACATAAAATTTTCCCATGGCATTTAATAATCATTTTCATCTCGGTTTTTCCCTAAACCGTATATATCTCTTATTATACAACCTAGTTTAAACACATATAACTCATAATCAAGCATATCATCATTCAACATATCATAAAAACAGGTTTATCATTAAATCCGAGACCATTTGATGTAATCAAAATAGACGTGTAGAAATTATTATTCACCTTGCTTGAGATAAGGAGATTAGAGATTGTTTGAGATTGATTTATAAGCTTTAAAATATACGACATCCGCATTTTAAATCCTTTAAACCTTAGCCTTTCGAAAACCTTAAAAAGTCATGCCTTCCGACCTTGTCGGAAAGTCTCACTTTCGACCAGTCGGAAGGTTCCTTTTCGACCTTGTCATAAGGTTTCTTTTCGACCTTGTCGAAAGTTTTCACCTTTCGACTTTGTCGAAAGCCTGGGATACCTCCTCTATAAAATCATTAATAAACCTTTTGAAAGCATTGAAATTAAAACCTTTCAAAGACATTGGTTTCAATTTAAAACAAGTGGAAACCTTTCAAAACCATTCGAAAACAATAAAGTGTTGGTATTGGAACCTGCCCTTTGAAATCAATAGAGAGGCGGCATGATTGGGGAAAAAAGATCCCCTTCGAAAGCAACTGGATCGAAAGGTAGGTAGCGGCTCTAAAGTCTTTTTGACCTAGTCAAAAGGTTTCATACCTTTTCACCATGACGAAAGCTTTACCCTTTGACTTTGTCGAAAGGTTTCAATTAAAACAAGAAAGCAAATCAATCGAAACCTTTTTCCTTTAAACCTTTTGACATTTTCGAAAGCTAGTAGGCGTATTTTCTTTAAAACCAAAACAAAGTTTCATCTCCTTCGAAAGCTATAACCTTTCGACTTCTTCTAATTCACTACGTACCAGATGCCTGATACCATGTATATTGATTTTTGACCTAGTCGAAAGATTTGATACCTTTCGATTTTGTCGAAAGGTTTGGAATGGAGGTGGAAGCTCTTACCGAAAGAGTTGAAATAATAGAAAACCTATTTATTTATACTTTAAAATAGTTCTTTTGTACCCAACCTGCCTTGTTTGTCTAAATCTGGTTGGTTTGCCAGATTTTTATATTCAAGTGCTGCCGACTTTCCTTATTTTCAAATTTAAACAAATTTTGAAAAAGCCCCTTTCTCCTTTATAATTATATAAAACATTTAAGTCCGATATCTTAAATAATTTTATATAACTATTAAACATTTTGAAAAATTCTGGAAAAATTCTAAAAAATCAACTAATATGTTCTTTTCAACATATAAAATTTACGGATCCGAACAATAATTATTTTCCTTATAAATAATTTTATACTTCGAAATATCATTTTATTCCTTAGAAAATTCATAATAAGTCTCAAAACTTCAGAAAAATCTGCAAATTGAAACAAATCTCTAAAATAACTTTTTAGATCAATATACAATTCATAAGGCTAACGGATGTCACTTAATAGGGTTTTCATCTTAAAACATGTCATAAAATCAATATGAACATATAGAAATCATCAACACGTATATATATAATCATTTTATCATTCAAAATCATGGCAAACATCTGCAAAATCATTTAGATTTAGTCTTAAAACCTAAAGCATAAAAATTTGGTGACGTAAATATTATTCACCTTTGATTTAGTGATTAAGGAGCTTGAGATTTAAATGAATTTGATTTGAATTTGCTTTCCTTAAGCTTTTCTTTTGTTTCCCCTTCTTCTTTCCTCATTAATGGTGGCCGGCCTCACTTTAGAAAATTTTGAAATGAAATGAATGTGTATAGAGATACGTGCCTAAGGAAGATAATACAAGAATGATCTCTTTTCCATACTACCCCTCCTCCAATTCATTTTGAACCCTTCATTTAATTTATTAGTTAATAAGGCACGACAACCTTAATTAAATCAAATCTCAATCCCCTTATCAACACATTATTTTATTTAGTTTATCTAACCAATCTTCTAATTAATGTTATCAAAAATCTGGAGTGTTACCGTACACCAATCTCCAATCTATGTACTCATTGGCACATATTTAGATAACATAATGACAACACTTCATCATAAATCCTTCTCTTGGAAAAAAATAAACATAAATATTAATAAAAAACTAGAACACTATGACATCCACAGATTTTAAACTATTGGGAATATGGGAAACCTCGTACCTACCAAGAGCCAAACACGCTTTGAATATCAAAGAAGTCCCTACGAATATCAAGAAGAAGCACTCATAACAAGAGCGAGTTACTTTTGAAGTCAAACCCGATATACAATATGGTTCCGGTCTTGATTTATAACGAAAAACCTTTTTGTGAGTTGTTCATCATTGTCCAATACATCGATGAAGTTTTTGAAGATCCCTTCATTTTCCCTTCTGGTCCTTTTGAGCATGCTCAAGCAAGATTTTAGGCATATTACACTGATGAAAAGATTTGGTAAACCCCCTACCTTTATATAGGTGTATCATTATTCACTTTATTCATTTCTAATTATGTTACTTTATTATAGTTGTTAACCAGCGTAATTAGCTTAGTAAATGTAGCGACCCGACTTCCTATCTCCAGGAAATCGCATCACTAGTGAAGAAAGAAAGGGATAGAAGAAGAAAAGAAAGAGAAAGAAGAAGACAACAACATCAGAGAACTCACAGCGGAACGAATGAAATATAATATATCAAATGAATTAATACATAGTATCATAATACATCAGAGTACACATCTTACAACACACATTAGACAGTTATAAAACATCTGTCTAATTCATACAACTCAAGTATACAAGATACAGATACCAAACAAACACAGCGGAAACAATATATATATCTACACGTCGAAGCCTCCTGCTCCATATCTCCTCCAAAATTCGTCAAGAAAACCTGAATCACTTGACTACTCATACATAATATGAGTACCCAGGAGTTTAATAAAACAGAAAATAAACACTCGGGTCAGACAGGGGTCTGGTGTGAGTAAACAGTTTAAGAGATTGCTTAACTTTAGAAAAACCTTTGAAAGAAAAGGTATCACGTAAGACTTTCCACACATAAAAATGTAAAAGTTTTTACCTTACGCTAACCAAAACATTTGATAGGAAATCCAGTGATATTATAACAGTGTCTAGGGTTTTCAAAATAAAATACAGAAATAGCTGGAATGCTTACATCTCACGTTCCAACATAGTTGGACACAATCAAAACTGTACAGGCACTTATTGGATTTTGGATTCCATCAATGGCAGGGCTACTGGGGTACCGCCCGTCACAGTACGTGGCCTAGATCACCGTACCGAGGAGTACTCCCACTCCCCTGCAACACAAGGCCGGGACCATTCCTTACTGAATAGTCCCGAACAAGACAACCCCGTCGGTTTTCCGGAATTCAACCGCCCCACACAGCCGAATGAAAAGGGACTTCTAGACATGGGTAAATCTTGCTCTCCAGTGGGAGCTACCCACGAAGCCTTGCTGCACCTCCCCTGTTTTAGCCATTCCCGGTTGATGAGGCTTGAGGCTGCGATTACCTTTAGAGGACACATCTATCTTAGAATGCTCATCGTCCACCTGACGATGTGCTGAAAGCATTCAATCCATACAAGTTCGTTCCGGGTTCGAACGAAACCGAAGGCACTATCTCGTTGCACTCATTTTGGAATCACCCTCAGAGTCAACGACCATAGCCCTTGCACTCTAAATATCCATCTCGAATCTATAAGTACTATTCCGTCAAACTCATTACGGAATCACCCACAGAGTTATACTGACGTATAGCCCTTACACCTTGAGTCTTCACTTGCTCCACTTGGATTAACGACCTAACGTTTAATTGGAGTCGATGTGGTTTTCGGATATCCAAATATGGAAATCCGATCCCGGTCTCATCGAAACCAAATGCCATTTTTTTATGTCCAAGTTGTACTTAAGGGATTTAAACAGTTTAACTTAATTCAGGATGATATATAAGCAGATAGATGAATAACATTACAATAGATAATTCATATTAACATTCATCTCATAAAGCAGCATATCACATATCTCATAGACATCCAAATCATCCAGTATCAACCAATCACCCAATATCAATTATCCAATATCATTCAACATCAAATATCAATCATTTAATATCAACCATTCAATATTAATCAATTACCCATAGCAGAATTGATTTACTCTTAATTAATTTAATTATCCTCTAGTTAAATTAATTACTACCCTTTAATCATTTGGATTATCCTAACTCCTGCTTCATTGATTTATTACAAATCAAATTCATTAATCATCTCCTAATGATCTTCCTAATTAATCTTCCTTGATTAATTATCCTTAATTACCTTCAAGTAATTAATCTTAACCATATTCAGTAATTAACCTTTAATTACTATCATTAATTACAATAATTAATGATCCTTCATTAATTAATTGACTATAATTAATTACATTTATCCTTAATTAATTACAATTAATTAATCATATTTAAATTAATTACATAAATTAATTACTTCATTAATTATATTAATTAATAATCTTTATTAATTAATAATCCTTTTTAATTAATTAAATAACTTGTAATTAATCATCTCATTAACCATAAACAAAAATTATTAATTTGTAATTACTTATCTTGATTAATTAACTTCTTAATTAATTATTTCCAAATTAATTATATTAATCCTTGATTAATTAATCCATTTAATTAATCTTTAGTTACTTCATTAAGTAATTATTATTCAATTTAAATTAATTAACAAATCCTTAATTAATTACTCTAATAATTAATTACAATTTAAATTAATTACACTTAGTAATTAATCTTAAATAAATTTCATTCATTAATTAATCACATTAATTAGTTAATTAACTAAAATAAATTAAGTAATTAACTCTTAATTAATTAACAAGTAATTAAACCTTAATTACTCCCTTAACAATAATTAACTCCATTATTAAATAAATCTTAATTCATTAACTAATTAATTATTCCATAATTAATTAACTTAAAAACAATTATATTAATTAATTTCTTAATTAATAACATTAAGTGATTAACCATTAATCACTTCAATTAATCACTTCCATGAGTAACTTCTTTAGTTACTTCCATAAGTAATTACCATTTTAATTACATTTAAAAAATTTAACCGTTGATTACTTCATTAAGTAATCATACTTATTTGATCCACAATTAAGTGATTATTTAAAATAAATAAATAAAAAAATTTAACCGTTGATTACTTCATTAAGTAATCATACTTATTTGATCCACAATTAAGTGATTATTTAAAATAAATAAATAATTAACTAATTATTTAAAATAAATTAAACAATTAATTAATTACTTCTAAATTTTAAGAAAATCTTTAATAAATTAAGATAACCATAAAATTTAAATCAAACTTATCTTATTAACAAAACATGTTAAATACGTATTCTTAAGTTGATTATTCCAATAATTAACCTTATTTATTTTCATAAATAAATAAATTATTTGAATTAAATCAAGTTTAAACACTTAAACAAATTATTCAATTTAGATATTCAAAATCACAATCACAACCTTATTTGAAAATAAGGAATTTAAAATCAAATTAAAATACTTTAACTATCTATTTAAACATATATATTTAAAATAAATTTTGAAAACTTTGTTATTAAAAGTATTACTTCAAAATTTAACTTAGGTTTAATAATTAAATTCAAATTTCTCTTCTATATTTGAATTTTTTTTTTAAAAAAAAAACTTGATCAAGATAATTATTTTCAAAACAATAACTTAGGACATTTTTAAATTTGAAATATAAATTCAAATTTCATTTTAAAATAACAAATTAATCCTTAGTTTTCTATATAAACTTATCTATAATTTAGTGTTTGAATTTTTTACATTGTTCCACTTGAGATTATTATACAATCTAGTATAAATTATAGGTTTAAAATAGCAACTCAAAAGTACAACAATACCCCCAAACACAACTCCTAGAATCTCGAGTACGAACTCGAATCAACTCGAGTTAGCCCCGAAGTAAAGTCTCAAACGCAATCTTCGAGTCTTTCCTGGATCCACACGAGAATTCCTTCGAGCTTCCAACCTCTTCCCCAAACCCATCACCCAGCGTACACGACCACTTGTGCGCATACACCATCAACTCCGACCTACGCCGATCATCACGACCATCGTCCGTCATCACTTCTCCCCTCGCGATCCTGAATCCACACCCAGAATCAAAAATTCAAGTACGAATCGAAATTTGACCCACTAGCATGAAACAGCAGTAAGAACAGACGCCAAAACCACCCCATCGCCGATCACCTCATCGCCGATTAACCTTGCCGACCCCACCATAGGAACACCACACCCAAGAACTCCATTCTCTCCAAATGCGGTCAACCCCGATCCCCAATCCTCGATGCAAAAACCATGACAAAACAACCGAAACCACAAACTCAAGTAACCCTAGTTCATTCGATTCCAAACAAATTGGTCACTGGAAAAATCCAAAAGCAATTTTCCCAATATCCTCTACATCTAAGCTAGCTTCAACCAAAAACCTAGCTTAAATCCATGTGCCGATCACTGGAAATCCTCAAAACCCCCAAAAACACACAAACCCGCATTTCTCATAATTTGTCAAACTAAAAATCATGAAATATGTATTAAAAATCATGATTCTTACCCCCTAATTTATTCATGTAATCCAAATTATAAATCAAGATTTTTGATTTATCATGAATAACAGTATTCTACTGTGCTTTCCCATTTTTAACTTATTTACTAAAGTTATAATCCTTGAATTATTTTTAAAATCATCATCATCTACTAACAAAAAAACTTCTATTTAAACTTTGAAATCAAAAATTAATTTGTTCTATTGGTATTGAATATTTCCTTTAATCAACACCTTCACAGTAATTTATCAGTGTCAATTCAAGCATGTATATGTACAGACAGACATAACAATTCATATAAATTAAAACTATAGTATTTTAATTCAAGTAAATCAACACAGGCATAGCAGTGAAATTTAAATCAACTGTTTTTTTTTAAAAAACATTTACTCACCATATATAAGCAGAGCAGGTTTTAATTCTTATTTTCCAGGCTTGATCTTCAATTCATAAAATGCATTTACTGATGAAGTGAATTCCTTTGCATGCTTTCAATAATCTTTGATTTGCAGGTTGTCATTTGATTTAGTTGCAGATTTGAAAGATTGCAGATTTAATTTTTGCTTTGAAGAATTTATAATTTCAGATTTTGGAAATAATTTCTGTTTTGAGTTAAGAAAGAAATCAAAAGGAAAATGTTTATGAGAAAATTAATTTTCTTCTTAAATTTTTTATTAAAATTTAAAAATGGGAATTTTGCCACATGTTCTTAATTCAAACAAATGTCATTCTACATGCACTTCTTACTTTACAAGTGTTGTTAAGATGTTAATATGTTTCCACATGTCTTTTTTTTTAGTATTAATAAATTCTTATTTAATTTAAATGTAATTATAAACTTACATGTTAAGTTACTTTGTCAATAAATGCTTACTTATATATTTATAAATTTACTTAATAAAAATAATTCACATATATAAATATAAGTTTAATCCTTTAAAGAAAATATTCTAATAAATTTCTTATACATGAATTTAGAAATCTAAAACATATATTTATATACATTTATAACCATTTAAAATTTTAAACATTATAAAACAAAACAAAGCTTATTTAAATCATTTTTAAACTATGTTATTTAAAGTAACAATTATCTTATACTTTTGGTAACAGATTAAATTAATCTGTTAAATTATCTTTTGAAAAACATTACGTTTTTAAGCTTCAATTACAATATTATTCATATATAATTTATTAATAGATTAAATTAATTATTCAAAACAAATATCAAATTATAACATATGCTTACATATATTACAATTTGAAAATTCAGTTTTTAATTTAAAACAAATGATATTCCCATTCACAATATATATCAAACATATATATTATAAATAGAATAAAATTTATTAGCTTTTTGAAAAAACAATTCTAACCAATTTTTAAATTGTTAAAAATATTGATCACACTTACTAGATTAAATATTTGCTATCCTTAAAAAGATTAATTTCACCAATTTAAATTAAAATTATAAAGAAAATTAATCAAATCAATTTAATTATTATTGCAGATTATTAAATCGATATTGCCCAAAATTCCGGGTCGTTACAATCCTCCCCCTTAAAAGAATTTCGTCCCCGAAATTTAAAAGCAAAGTTAATTTAATAATCTAGCAAAGATTTTAATTTCAAACAGTAGAGCATTCCTATCAACCAGTACTAACAACCATGGTAATCAATCACACAAACAAACTTAACTAATTATCCTGACATATGTCAGAATAAAACTCTAATACTATTTCGAGTTTCCCAAGTAAAAATCACCGGGAGACTCGCTCTACAGAAGCTAAACTAACAAACTACACCATCAAAATCCAGAGCTCCTCTCTTCTCTAGATTCACCAACTGAACAGAACACCAGACTATACTCAAATCCAACTCAACATCCAACTCCAACTGATTCTACAGATTCAACAAGCAACAATGAATCATACACGTACTCCCTCAGAGGTTCGTGAAATATAATGAATTCCAGCTATCCAAACTGGCAATTCAATCTCATAGACAACAAATCTTATCTTATCAGAACAGAGATAAGAAATCTCAAATGTCATAGCACTAACCAACCAATCTTACTCAATTTCTGTTTTCTTAACCAGAGAAATCCTAGAAACAATGAAGTCCCCAACTTCAAACTCCAACTTCTTATCTCATATCGGCATAACTCAACAGACAAATCTTGGACTACCCAATCTCTTCCTGATCAGCTCAACCTATGCTGATACTTCCAGAAACAACTAGACCAAAGCAAACTAGCTTTTGGATCCTATTCAACAGAAAAGTCTTTATAATCCATCGAAATCCAGAACAAAAACTCTACTACTCAAGCAATAGCAAACAGAACATGCTTCCTTCCTTGCTCAGCTGCTACCTTGCTTCCGCTGCACAACTCTGATTCGGAAATAGTTAAGAATACTGTTGATGAACACGAATACAACTTATCCAGTATATACCAGAAACCTTGTTCATCAAATCCATATAATCTGAGTGACACATCTGACTTGGTCACATAACTTTACTACAGAATCCAATTCAAAAACAAGATCTAACCAAATACCAATTCCAAAAATAAATTCCTGAGCTGCTACACCAATTCTTCCTACTAGGCTAACCACCCAAAATTGCTTCTGGAATCAAAACAATATGGAACTCAACTCCAGATGCAGACAACCTTCTGATTACTCAGTAGCTCCTTCTTTCTCATGAGAATCCTCAGTCTCAAACAAAAGAATGCTCAAGAAAATTCCAAACCAATCGCAAGTCACTTTTGCGATCCAACTTAATTCGAATTACAAAGAAACTGTCCTCTCTTACCAATTAGAACAGCTTAAAGCTTTTCCAAACAAGGTTAATTCTTCAAGAAAACATTCACCATCTGCCCGGCTGCTGATAGAAGAACCACCAAGATTTCTGAATCATCGGAGAAGCAAACCACACTGCTGCTTCCAAACTCTATCTCGATGATACTGCCAAGCCAAAAGACCTTCTCGTCAGCACATCGATCACTTCGAGCTGAACTGCTACCACAGCTATCCAAGACTTCCATACTGAAGATCCAGATAACTTCTACACAGACGAGTCTTCCCTATAGCAGGTAAAGACTACACTTCAACTACTTCCAAACGGCTTCAAAAGAAAACATCTTCGGAAAATATCCAAGTATACTGCATCTCATCATGCAGTTACCAAGATATCATCACTTACTTCTACACTACCAACAGATCCAAACTCAAGAATAATTCGCTCACTCGAGCGAAATCCAAACTTACACTTCAAAGATAAACTCCGAAACTTGAAAAAAAATTCCTTCGGATATAAGAGAAATCCTTACTCCACACTACGAATATCACTCGAGACGGTATTAGGTTTACAGTCTCGACAAATACTTCCAACCTCAACATATGGACCTTTTCCATTAGTGGTAATCGTGTTACACACATATACCACTACTCCATCTACCTCTAAACTAATGTTGGAAAATCCGAACAGATAACCCAATAGATTAGGTAGATATAAATATATATATAGTTATATACAAAAATTACAAGTACGCTCTCTCAAGAAAGACACCACTACAGAGCCTAGGTATTCACTCAACCTAACGCTCCCTAAAGAAAGACACACTTCAGAGCTCAGGTATTCTCTCAGCCTAATGCTCTGATACCAACTGTAGTGACCCGACTTCCTATCTCCAGGAAATCGCATCACTAGTGAAGAAAGAAAGGGATAGAAGAAGAAAAGAAAGAGAAAGAAGAAGACAACAACATCAGAGAACTCACAGCGGAACGAATGAAATATAATATATCAAATGAATTAATACATAGTATCATAATACATCAGAGTACACATCTTACAACACACATTAGACAGTTATAAAACATCTGTCTAATTCATACAACTCAAGTATACAAGATACAGATACCAAACAAACACAGCGGAAACAATATATATATCTACACGTCGAAGCCTCCTGCTCCATATCTCCTCCAAAATTCGTCAAGAAAACCTGAATCACTTGACTACTCATACATAATATGAGTACCCAGGAGTTTAATAAAACAGAAAATAAACACTCGGGTCAGACAGGGGTCTGGTGTGAGTAAACAGTTTAAGAGATTGCTTAACTTTAGAAAAACCTTTGAAAGAAAAGGTATCACGTAAGACTTTCCACACATAAAAATGTAAAAGTTTTTACCTTACGCTAACCAAAACATTTGATAGGAAATCCAGTGATATTATAACAGTGTCTAGGGTTTTCAAAATAAAATACAGAAATAGCTGGAATGCTTACATCTCACGTTCCAACATAGTTGGACACAATCAAAACTGTACAGGCACTTATTGGATTTTGGATTCCATCAATGGCAGGGCTACTGGGGTACCGCCCGTCACAGTACGTGGCCTAGATCACCGTACCGAGGAGTACTCCCACTCCCCTACAACACAAGGCCGGGACCATTCCTTACTGAATAGTCCCGAACAAGACAACCCCGTCGGTTTTCCGGAATTCAACCGCCCCACACAGCCGAATGAAAAGGGACTTCTAGACATGGGTAAATCTTGCTCTCCAGTGGGAGCTACCCACGAAGCCTTGCTGCACCTCCCCTGTTTTAGCCATTCCCGGTTGATGAGGCTTGAGGCTGCGATTACCTTTAGAGGACACATCTATCTTAGAATGCTCATCGTCCACCTGACGATGTGCTGAAAGCATTCAATCCATACAAGTTCGTTCCGGGTTCGAACGAAACCGAAGGCACTATCTCGTTGCACTCATTTTGGAATCACCCTCAGAGTCAACGACCATAGCCCTTGCACTCTAAATCTCCATCTCGAATCTATAAGTATTATTCCGTCAAACTCATTACGGAATCACCCACAGAGTTATACTGACGTATAGCCCTTACACCTTGAGTCTTCACTTGCTCCACTTGGATTAACGACCTAACGTTTAATTGGAGTCGATGTGGTTTTCGGATATCCAAATATGGAAATCCGATCCCGGTCTCATCGAAACCAAATGCCATTTTTTTATGTCCAAGTTGTACTTAAGGGATTTAAACAGTTTAACTTAATTCAGGATGATATATAAGCAGATAGATGAATAACATTACAATAGATAATTCATATTAACATTCATCTCATAAAGCAGCATATCACATATCTCATAGACATCCAAATCATCCAGTAACAACCAATCACCCAATATCAATTATCCAATATCATTCAATATCAAATATCAATCATTTAATATCAACCATTCAATATTAATCAATTACCCATAGCAGAATTGATTTACTCTTAATTAATTTAATTATCCTCTAGTTAAATTAATTACTACCCTTTAATCATTTGGATTATCCTAACTCCTGCTTCATTGATTTATTACAAATCAAATTCATTAATCATCTCCTAATGATCTTCCTAATTAATCTTCCTTGATTAATTATCCTTAATTACCTTCAAGTAATTAATCTTAACCATATTCAGTAATTAACCTTTAATTACTATCATTAATTACAATAATTAATGATCCTTCATTAATTAATTGACTATAATTAATTACATTTATCCTTAATTAATTACAATTAATTAATCATATTTAAATTAATTACATAAATTAATTACTTCATTAATTATATTAATTAATAATCTTTATTAATTAATAATCCTTTTTAATTAATTAAATAACTTGTAATTAATCATCTCATTAACCATAAACAAAAATTATCAATTTGTAATTACTTATCTTGATTAATTAACTTCTTAATTAATTATTTCCAAATTAATTATATTAATCCTTGATTAATTAATCCATTTAATTAATCTTTAATTACTTCATTAAGTAATTATTATTCAATTTAAATTAATTAACAAATCCTTAATTAATTACTCTAATAATTAATTACAATTTAAATTAATTACACTTAGTAATTAATCTTAAATAAATTTCATTCATTAATTAATCACATTAATTAGTTAATTAACTAAAATAAATTAAGTAATTAACTCTTAATTAATTAACAAGTAATTAAACCTTAATTACTCCCTTAACAATAATTAACTCCATTATTAAATAAATCTTAATTCATTAACTAATTAATTATTCCATAATTAATTAACTTAAAAACAATTATATTAATTAATTTCTTAATTAATAACATTAAGTGATTAACCATTAATCACTTCAATTAATCACTTCCATGAGTAACTTCTTTAGTTACTTCCATAAGTAATTACCATTTTAATTACATTTAAAAAATTTAACCGTTGATTACTTCATTAAGTAATCATACTTATTTGATCCACAATTAAGTGATTATTTAAAATAAATAAATAAAAAAATTTAACCGTTGATTACTTCATTAAGTAATCATACTTATTTGATCCACAATTAAGTGATTATTTAAAATAAATAAATAATTAACTAATTATTTAAAATAAATTAAACAATTAATTAATTACTTCTAAATTTTAAGAAAATCTTTAATAAATTAAGATAACCATAAAATTTAAATCAAACTTATCTTATTAACAAAACATGTTAAATACGTATTCTTAAGTTGATTATTCCAATAATTAACCTTATTTATTTTCATAAATAAATAAATTATTTGAATTAAATCAAGTTTAAACACTTAAACAAATTATTCAATTTAGATATTCAAAATCACAATCACAACCTTATTTGAAAATAAGGAATTTAAAATCAAATTAAAATACTTTAACTATCTATTTAAACATATATATTTAAAATAAATTTTGAAAACTTTGTTATTAAAAGTATTACTTCAAAATTTAACTTAGGTTTAATAATTAAATTCAAATTTCTCTTCTATATTTGAATTTTTTTTTAAAAAAAAAAACTTGATCAAGATAATTATTTTCAAAACAATAACTTAGGACATTTTTAAATTTGAAATATAAATTCAAATTTCATTTTAAAATAACAAATTAATCCTTAGTTTTCTATATAAACTTATCTATAATTTAGTGTTTGAATTTTTTACATTGTTCCACTTGAGATTATTATACAATCTAGTATAAATTATAGGTTTAAAATAGCAACTCAAAAGTACAACAATACCCCCAAACACAACTCCTAGAATCTCGAGTACGAACTCGAATCAACTCGAGTTAGCCCCGAAGTAAAGTCTCAAACGCAATCTTCGAGTCTTTCCTGGATCCACACGAGAATTCCTTCGAGCTTCCAACCTCTTCCCCAAACCCATCACCCAGCGTACACGACCACTTGTGCGCATACACCATCAACTCCGACCTACGCCGATCATCACGACCATCGTCCGTCATCACTTCTCCCCTCGCGATCCTGAATCCACACCCAGAATCAAAAATTCAAGTACGAATCGAAATTTGACCCACTAGCATGAAACAGCAGTAAGAACAGACGCCAAAACCACCCCATCGCCGATCACCTCATCGCCGATTAACCTTGCCGACCCCACCATAGGAACACCACACCCAAGAACTCCATTCTCTCCAAATGCGGTCAACCCCGATCCCCAATCCTCGATGCAAAAACCATGACAAAACAACCGAAACCACAAACTCAAGTAACCCTAGTTCATTCGATTCCAAACAAATTGGTCACTGGAAAAATCCAAAAGCAATTTTCCCAATATCCTCTACATCTAAGCTAGCTTCAACCAAAAACCTAGCTTAAATCCATGTGCCGATCACTGGAAATCCTCAAAACCCCCAAAAACACACAAACCCGCATTTCTCATAATTTGTCAAACTAAAAATCATGAAATATGTATTAAAAATCATGATTCTTACCCCCTAATTTATTCATGTAATCCAAATTATAAATCAAGATTTTTGATTTATCATGAATAACAGTATTCTACCGTGCTTTCCCATTTTTAACTTATTTACTAAAGTTATAATCCTTGAATTATTTTTAAAATCATCATCATCTACTAACAAAAAAACTTCTATTTAAACTTTGAAATCAAAAATTAATTTGTTCTATTGGTATTGAATATTTCCTTTAATCAACACCTTCAAAGTAATTTATCAGTGTCAATTCAAGCATGTATATGTACAGACAGACATAACAATTCATATAAATGTAAAACTATAGTATTTTAATTCAAGTAAATCAACACAGGCATAGCAGTGAAATTTAAATCAACTGTTTTTTTTTAAAAAACATTTACTCACCATATATAAGCAGAAGGAAAATGTTTATGAGAAAATTAATTTTCTTCTTAAATTTTTTATTAAAATTTAAAAATGGGAATTTTGCCACATGTTCTTAATTCAAACAAATGTCATTCTACATGCACTTCTTACTTTACAAGTGTTGTTAAGATGTTAATATGTTTCCACATGTCTTTTTTTTTTAGTATTAATAAATTCTTATTTAATTTAAATGTAATTATAAACTTACATGTTAAGTTACTTTGTCAATAAATGCTTACTTATATATTTATAAATTTACTTAATAAAAATAATTCACATATATAAATATAAGTTTAATCCTTTAAAGAAAATATTCTAATAAATTTCTTATACATGAATTTAGAAATCTAAAACATATATTTATATACATTTATAACCATTTAAAATTTTAAACATTATAAAACAAAACAAAGCTTATTTAAATCATTTTTAAACTATGTTATTTAAAGTAACAATTATCTTATACTTTTGGTAACAGATTAAATTAATCTGTTAAATTATCTTTTGAAAAACATTACGTTTTTAAGCTTCAATTACAATATTATTCATATATAATTTATTAATAGATTAAATTAATTATTCAAAACAAATATCAAATTATAACATATGCTTACATATATTACAATTTGAAAATTCAGTTTTTAATTTAAAACAAATGATATTCCCATTCACAATATATATCAAACATATATATTATAAATAGAATAAAATTTATTAGCTTTTTGAAAAAACAATTCTAACCAATTTTTAAATTGTTAAAAATATTGATCACACTTACTAGATTAAATATTTGCTATCCTTAAAAAGATTAATTTCACCAATTTAAATTAAAATTATAAAGAAAATTAATCAAATCAATTTAATTATTATTGCAGATTATTAAATCGATATTGCCCAAAATTCCGGGTCGTTACAGTAAAAATGAATAAGACCGAAGGAGATAAAGTGCAAGCAGTAGAAAAGACTATTTCAGGGTTAAAATCACTAGAATATTATATGGCAGAGAAGCCATTTTTTGGAGGAGACAACATTGGTTATGTTGACATTGCACTTGGAAGTTTACTATGTTGATTCAAAATCGTAGAAGAAGTTGAAAGCGTTAAAAAATTAGATGAAGAAAATTTGCCAATTTTAGTGAAGTGGGTAGAGAGATTCAGATTAGATGATATTTTAAAGGGAGTAGTGCTTTGACATAACTAGCTGGTAGAGTACTGAAAACTTCATGAAAAGGTCTGGATATCCAGACCTGCAAAAGATTCTTTTGTAGTTTAATCATACTTTGTTATATGAATTTCTAATTTTCGAAGTGGACGATGTTGAATTATCTCGTTGTAACTAATTCTGCATTGCGTGATTTGTTTTATAATTCCTGAATTAACATATTTTCTGTATATTTATTTTCTGTTGGGCAAAGATCGCTATAGATGATCAGTCTAAGAGAATAGAAAAACAACACAGCGGAAAACAACTGGATCGTGATTGTAATAGGACGAAACAAATAGAGATAAACACTAGAACGGATAGTCATAGATCCGTGCATTGCAGAAAAATAAATAACACCAGTATTTATACTGGTTCCACTGTTGCTAGGCAGTGTATGTTCACTTGGGAAGAGGAGATTTTATTAATCGCTGAAAGATTAGAGTTACAAGATTGATTCACTTTTGGAGGCTATACATAAGAAGAAATAACAATACAGATAAAATTCTGCAAAGTTTCAGCTCTCAAGAATGGCCACCATTTTTGTGCAGAAGCTCCACTATTTATGGAGTGAAGATATGAGGAGAGGCAGCTGTTGTATAGCAGCCTAGGATTTTGGTTTGGCAAACATAAAAAAAAATTGTTCGGCATGAGCACACTTCATTTGAACCAACATAGGTTGGTCCGGCATATCATGGTTTGACATAGCTCATTTTGTATGGCATTACCACTTCAGTTTGGACTGGCATGCATCAGCAAACCACTGAACATTCCACCAAACGAAATACCAACGAACGAGACTAGCTGCCTAGCTCATCGAATGAGATTACTCATTCGGCCATCATAGCCTCAAAACCGAGACAAAAATCACCAGACGAGAAATTTGGAGCCTCTTCTCATGCCACCACCACCAAAAAAACTCCATCGGACCAAATCATTGGTCCGGCATCTCCTCCATCGAACCAAATATTTGGTTCAGCATCTTCTTCTCAACACCGAACGAAACCCATAAACTATTGCGACTTCACCTCTCTTTCACCGCACATAGGGTTAGGGCTTCTCCAAGCTTCGTCACATTGAGTAGGGTTTCGGCTGCTTCATTTCTTCCTCCGCCAATGATGGAATCAAGGTAACTATTCCAATAATATCTACCTTGTTACCTTATTCCATCAAGCCATCTGACTCCGTCAACAGCTTTATGCTCCAAGCAATGAATGCTCACCTAATGAGCTTTGGCATTGTCATCACCCATTACACTTTGTCAACGAAATCCGACAAGGCTACCGCCTGCCAACAAAGTGTTCAAAGTACCCAGTCCATGTAGAACCCATCAATCTCCACCATGAAAACAAACGTCTCCATGAACCATCTCAGCTGCCCCTCCCCCGTGCCACCTTGTGGCACCTAGCACTTCATCAAGCGAATCAAGTCCAAGCAATGCTTGAACTTAGCAACAGGCAACGACGTGGTAAATATGTCTGCTTTATTCTTCTTGTGAACTTTTTGAAGACGAACTAGCTTCTCTTCATTCATTGAGACAAAAACCAACTCTTTCACCTCAATATGCTTCGTCCTCGAGCTAAATGCCAGATTTTCAGCTAAGTGAATTGCCCTCTGACTGTTACAACACATCCACGCCTTCATTAATGAAGCCCAATTCACACAACAATCGCCTCAAATAAAGAGCCTCCGTAGCGGCCTCAACCACAGCTATGAGCTCTGCATCTATAGTGGATAAAGCCATAATTGTCTACAACCTCGCTCTCCAACTGATCCCAGTCCCAACAATGATGAACACATACCTGGAGGTTGACTTTCTTTGATCACTGTCACCGGCATAGTCGAAATCGCAAAATCTAACCTAGCTAAAATCTCTGCTTCTGTCGCCAAAGACAAGTCCATGGTTTGGAGTTCCTCTAAAGTATCTGAAGATACACTTCAGTAATGCGTCTTTCCTGGATTTGCCATGAACCTACTCACCAATCCAACCGCCCTTGCAATGTCAGGCCTAGTGCAGACCATGACATACATCAAGCTGCTAATTGTACTTGCATATCGGACCTTCATCATATAAGCCTTGCCCTTTTCCGAGATTGGAGAGCCTTTACTAGAAAGCTATACGGGTGTGCTGATTGCCTTTGCCCCTTCCATGCTAAACCGAGTAAGCACCTTTCGAATGTACTCTTTTTGAGTGAGGCATAAAAGTCCTAGCCTTCTATCCAATTTGATTTCCATATCCAAAATTTTCTTTGCTTCACCAAGGTCCTTCATTTCGAATTCCTCTTTAGCTTTCGCTTTAACCTATCGATTTCAGCCTTATCCTTTGAAGCAATCAACAAATCATACATGTACAAGAGTAGGGATACCAATCGACCATTCTTTAAATGCTTGAAGTACACATAAGCATCTTTGATGCTACGATCAAAACCAAGTGAAAGCATAAAAGAGTCAAACCTCTTGTATCATTATCTATGCGACTGCTTAATTTCGTACAACGACTTCTTCAATTTACAAACCCAATTTTCTTTCCCATCTACAACAAATCCTTCTGGTTGCTTCATCTTGATGGTCTCATACTAGTCTCCATGGAAGAAAGCGTTTTCCACGTCCAATTGCTCCAGCTCCAAGTCATGAACTACAACGATAGCGAACAAAATGTGAATGGGCGTATGCCTTACTACTGGAGAGAATATCTCATCATACTCCAATCCCTTTCTTTTTTAAAACCCTTTAGCGGCTAGTATGGCCTTGTATCTCCCATCATCCTTCACCTTGAACACCCACTTGCTATCTATGGCCCGGCTTCCTTGAGGAGGTGGTACCAAATCCCAAGTCTTATTCTTCTTTAAAGACTCTAACTCCTCTTCCATAGCACACATCCACTTTGAACTGTCATATAACTTCAAAGCTTCACAAAGGTCAAGCGGCTCCTCATGAACTACATGCAGGGCATAGTCAAACTGATCACCAAGGATATGGTTCACAAACTGCCAATCACCATACCTTTCTAGTGGCTTAGTAGTCCTACGAATGACCTGGGCAACTACTACTTCACCTAAACTCCAGCTCCACCTTGAACTGAACTTCCTCTAGATTCATGCTCATCACCAGCACTACTAGAAGGTACCTTTGGACTATCCTTTGATGTTTCATCAACTTTGTTTTCCTTGACAACATCAACAACTATACTTCCTGGTTGGAACATGGGAACTTCTTCCATCTCCTTAGGCCTATCAGAATCTTCATATGTGGTAGGTAACTTCTCCTTCAGATTGAACATAGCAAACTCAACAAAAGTAACATGTCTGGAATGAATGATCATTCGATCAACTGGATTCCCAATTGGAAACTCTTTGATACCATCAATGTATCCCATTAATATGCTCTTGTGTGCTCTAGCCTCCAACTTGTCATTACATGTATGGTCAACGTACACAGAACAACCAAAAATTCAAAAGTTATCAAGATACACTGCTTTACCTCCCTACTTTTCCTTGGGAATCTTCCTATTTATGGCTGAGCATGAAATTCAATTTATGTTACGCGCCACAGTTTATAATGCCTCAGGTCAAAAGCCTCTAGACAAGCCCACTATCAATCTCAAGCAGCGAGCCTTCTACAGTAGAGTCATGTTCATCCTTTCTACAACCCCATTGGATTGCGAATCGCCGGGTGTAGTGAAATGTCTCTGAATGTCATGTTGTCTACAGAAATCGAGGAACTCCCTAGGGACAAATTCACCTCTGTTATCAGATCATAGCACATTCAATCTAGAACCAGATTGATTCTCAATAAGCACATTCCAGTCTTTGAACTTCTCAAAACTTTTTGATTTGGCCTTCATCACATACACCCATACTTTTCAAGAAAAGTCATCAATAAAAGAGATAAAATACTTTGATCCTCCAAGAGGAGTATCAGCCGGTCCGTAGACATCTGTGTGCACGTACTTAAGTACTCGCCACGATCTATGGAGTCCAACTCCAAAAGATACATTATTTTGCTTTCCTAACACACATTCTTGGCAAAAGTCCATCTTGTCGAAGCTTTCTCCTTCGATCATCTTCCATCTCCGAAGCAACGCTAAGCTCTTCTATGAAATATGATCCAATATGAGATGCCAAAGCTTTGTGGCATCCAATGCATGAGAACTATCTACTCCAACGCATGACTCTCCAAGAACTATGGTTCTTTTCAGCAAATATAGATTTCAGAACACATCTCATTTCATAAGAACTATGCACCTCTCGAAACCTTCTGACCATCCTTTTCGATAGTTACCTTGCATCCTAAAGATGCCAATTGTCCTAAAGAAGTTAAGGACTTCTGATGACCTGGAACGTACCAGACACCTGTCAGAGTGCATAGTACTCCGTCAAACATCCTGATCCTCACTGTACATTCACCTATTGCTCTACAGCTAGCATCATTACCCATAAAAATAGAGCTTCCCTCTCATCCGATGAAAGAACTGAAGTAATTCTTATTAGGCGTCATATGGAAAAACTCCTCTGAGTCCAACACCCATTGGTCTGAGACATCCGACACTACTACAGACAACACATCGTTAGATACAGACTTCTCCACCGCAAATAGTGAAGATCCATCTTCTTCCTTCTTCTTCAAATCTGGACAATCATTTTTCCAATGATCAAGTTTCTTGCAGATAAAGCACTTTCCCTCCTTAGACTCCTCTCCTGCCATTACCGGGCTTCCTGAACTTGGAATGCCCTCTAGAGTGCCAATTCTTCTTATCTTCTCTACCTCTTTCAATAATTAGGCTGTGACTACTACATACACCTCTACTTCCTTCACTTATCTTTCAAGCCTTCAGATAGAAGGTCTGACTTCACATATCCACTGTCAATGTCTCTCTCGCAAAGATAAGGCTGTTAGCGAAACTTATATATTGCTTCGCTGTCTTTCTTATCGGACTAGCTACTCTTCCAAAACTGAGCACAAAAGAATCATTGCCATTTTTTCCTCATCCATCTTCAAGTCAACAGTCTTTGTCTTCATCACGAGATCATCAAAGAAATTAAGATGTTCCTTCACTGAAGTACACTCCCTTATCTGCATGGTGAAAAATGTCTTTAGTAATATCAGACGGTTAGGCGGAGGATTTTTTTCAAGTAAAGATTTTCTATCTTGGTCCAAATGCCCCTAGCCGTGGTCTCACTGCTAATCTCTGAGATGACATTCTCTCCCAAAGCAAGTTATAAAGTAGTAAACACTCATTTCTCCACCTCCTTCCTCTCCACTATTGAGATGCCAGTCGTCAACTCCTTAGGGGCAAACACTAAGGATGAGCTTCATTCCTCATTAGAATGGCCTTCATCCTCCATTGCCACTTCTCAAAGTCTTTATCCCTATTCTATTTGTCAATTTCCAACTATAATCCTAACGCGAAATACATCCCTTTAGTTTAGAGTCTTGTAACAACTAGAGTTGATTCTTCTTCTGCCTAGCATCTAACACTCCTCAATAACCTTGCAGTTTTACCAGACTATTAAGGAAATATCCCATCAGATGATCAGTCTAAAGGAATAAAAAACCCATCACAATGGAAACCAACTGGATCGTGATTATAGTGAGACGAAACAAATAGAGATAAACACCAGAACATATGTGACGACCCACATTTTGGAAGGTTTAAATCGACAATAATCCACACAAGTTTGACTTAAACAATTCGTAACATAGATAATCAATGGGGTTAATTAAAAAAAAGAAAAGAAGAAGAAAGCGAACACATAATCACGCAATGAAATGATAAAATATAATAATCAGATAAAAAGTTCATGAAGCTGTTTATACCATACATTTGATTATAATCTATACAACATTTATCAGAGTTATATATATACAACAGCAATAAAATATAATGCAGCAGAACAACATGATGGAGGAATAATAATAGTTATAATATACCAAATCTTCGTCTCCGTCCTCTAGAATAAATCTTCAATAAGCTAAAAAACTCTGGACTAACCCTAACGTAATGAAACGACAAAGCACTCGAGTCAGGACTAAAATATTCTCATGTAAGTCCAATTGATAACACGTATAACATAAGTGTAATAGTGTCAGAGATGTTTACGTGATTTCACATCTCGTATCCAGTGTATAACGTGCCTCCAATAACTCAAGAGATGTTAAGGGATTTTCCATCTCTTAAGGATCCATCAAAATATTTATATATAGTAGAATATGCTATATATATAATATCTGGTCAGTAAAATAAACATTTTTCTTAGTGTTAAGGCTTTACATTAATCCCCCTTAACGCGTTTTTAAGCATTGTCGTACAGTTTGCATATAAAACAACAGTAAACCGTCGATGGATATGGATGCTACGACAACACTAAATAAAAATCATAGTGGTCTCATATAGAGATAAAAGTATGACAAGGTATGTGAGACAATACCCATGATAGAATACTACCAGCTTGGACCGTAGGGTTGGTGGTAACGCATCATAGCCATGACCACCCATCGCATCCATCCATCCCATATCGAGTCAAAGGGAGGCTATCCAAAATCAAGGTGCACCAATCGAAACCGACAACAAGAGTAATAATATGGACCGAGTCCAAGAAAATCGAAGAATGCATGTCCGCTAGGGGTAATTAGTCCATTTGGTCCTGTCAAGCTGTCCTGCTTTAGTCATTTCAAATTGACGCAAGTGTCGGGGTCTATCCACCATCGTTCTCTTTCTTCAAATCCATCAAAAAAGGCCAAATCCAACAACTTCGTTTTAGGGACTCTCCGCATATGTAGTTGTTAAAGTGGTTTCGACATCGACAGAGAGTATGCCCATATCCGGCTCTGTTCTCTTTAACAGCCAAATGTAATTTTACACGCCAGTTGGTACTTTTACCTTTCGAAAACAGTTCATACTTGATATCAAAATATCATATTCGCTTCAAAATCAGTTTCATTTCGAAGCACTCGTCATCACGGTCGCAATGCAAAAAATGCCTTGATTGGACCTTGTATGCGCGAGTTATGAATTTTTAGTTCGTTGATGAAATTAAATTAAATTTAAACATTAATATAACTTTATTTTTAAAAACCCATACCCAAATGTTTATAGACCCGGTCCAAATCGTAGCTTCTTCTTCTTCCCCTTTTCCTTTTTCGACTCCAGACTTTGGCAACATGCAGGCGTGCACGTGCACACTCTTCCAGACCACCAACGACGCCACACAGCACACCTACACATCGCCTTCCTCCTCTGCTCGACTGAACCAAAAATTATTCGCCATCATCTCCGAAGTAAAACACGACCTAACAGTGCTCACCCCTCGACCTGGAAATGTCGCGCATCTCAACAAGCGACTAGACTTCAAATCATGGGCCTAGATGCTGTTTTACATTATAAATTTGAATGCGAATTAGAAAATACAATCGAGCCCTCAATCAAGCTAAAAGTAGAACCATAGTTTAATGCCTATTGTAGACCCCCCCTCAAGAAGCCGTCGAACCCTAATTTAATACCTGTCGTCGACCCCCCTCAAGACGCCGTCGAAGCCATTGATATGTATACCAAGGGAAAACTCAACACATAACTTGAATTTTAAAACTTGTTTGGAAATTTTTCATTGAGTATTATGAGAGTTCTCATTTTTCAAAGCTTGCATTTTTTTTCTTTCTTCTTTCCTGTTGTGTGCTTTCAAAACGAAGAAGGGGTAGCATGTTTAAAGTGAAAATATGCCATAAATTACTGGTGTAGGGTGGCTAAAGAGAAAGAATGGTGGCTGATGTGAAGGTATGGTCGGGTCAACGTATATATATTATTTAAAAATTCAAAAATCTATAGCTAAATTTTCGGATCCCAATCGAGGCATGCCACCAGACATTCAAAATGTTATATCCCTACTTCAAACGCAATGGAATAAGTTTCGAGTCCTAATTCGATCATGTGAAGGAGATAGCTTTTGAACCCAATTATAATATTGAATTTTCGATATTAAATTCAACACGTTTCAAGCTTGGACGACGAAACAACAAGTCCGATTGCTGCAAAACTTGAAATCCTACATTAATTCGTCATTATGAATCTGATGAAACTGGTCTGTCGAAATCCGAGACAGTGGAAAAATGGCTATTTTTACTAGTTAATTATAATATGAAATTTTCAATTTCTAATACTACAACAAAACAGTCTTTTTACAATGGGAAATGACCGTTGTAATATGGTTTTCGCAACGGACAGGTGTCTGTTGTATAGGCCTCGTTGTAATAGATGCACAACATTTTACGACGGGAAAAGCACGTTGTAAAAACCATAGCAGTATACATTTTTACAACGGTCATAACCCATTGCAATAGACTAACCATACTAATTGCATAGCCTATTTCATAACATGTATTGACCGTTGTAAAATATGTATTTAACAATGTGTGTTGACCGTTGTAAAAATCTTATATAACAACGTGCAATGACCGTTGTAAGAAGCTCATATAGCAACGAACATTTCCCGTTGCAAAATAAATGCAAATTTTAAAAAAATTTACAGCAGCATCCATGCAATACATCCATACTAATACTAAATATTATCGTAAAATAATTAAAATCACATACGTAAAGACTAAAAGCTAGAATCATAGAATTCTAACACTCCAAAAAGTTAGACAAGTTTACATGCCAAATACATAAAGCATTAACACATAACAGTCCGCTACAAATATCTTGTTTTAAGTACAATCATACTATACCTCAAAGAGAAGTCTTTATGTCATGCGACGGTTGATCCAACGGCCTCTTTATTAGTCTGAGTCTCTGAATTTGTTCTAAATAAAAGGGCTTCTGGTTTGAGCCCAACCTTTCTAGGAGCACTGACTGCCTTACAATCGTGCTAGGCCGAAACAGTTGCTAACGATTTTGTCCTCCTTTCATGCTGACATAACACTCCAAATTTACCAGTACTGCTTAACCTAGTTTTCATCATCTTAGCAGTATCTATTTATTGAGAGCTACCGATTGTAAAGATGCTCTCAAATGTGTTGAACCTGTGCACCATTTCAGCAGCCACAGCATTCTCACTTGCTGGATTGACCAAGTGTATGTATGAGGCTTTTAGTGTTTCCCCTTTGTCAGCCTTGTTATTAGCAAATGGAGGAAGGATTATGATTTGGAAGACCAATGTTCTCTTAAATACTGTAAATGTTTGTATACAATATTAGGGATGCGGAAAAGTGGGGTTTAGTTAGCATTATGCCTGCGTTGTATTTACTGAAAGAGGCAGAAGCACTATCGAAGGCTATCTCTGCACCCAAGGTGATATCTTTGATTCCTGTTGTTACTGAGAATTCCAATAATGGTGCAGGTGTTAAGCCCGTGCTAGAGTTAACAGTTGCATAACCATTAACGTAGTGCAGATCAAGCTGAAAAACAACAATAAAATACGCCACTATAAAATGGTTAATGACACAATAGATGAGGCATACTTCCTCAGAGTTCGCAAAGTTTACAAGCTTTTTATAGGTATTAAAAAACAATAGTTGATGATCAAGATCATACTGAGTCCTAATAACTATGTTGTGTTCTTCAGTGCATTGTACTACATGATCAGCTTTTCATGCCTGATAAATACCTATAATATATTGTCTGGTGACATTAATGTATTTAGCTTTCTACAATATGTTTAATATTTCTGGATTCTGAGTTGTTTACCTTTCTAGATTTATGACCAGGTAACTTAAAACTGAGTATAGCTTTGCCACCATCGACCACTTCATTAAGAGTGATGGTTGTTGATACCTGTGTGGCAAAATCATATGAGACAAAGAGTCATAAGTCAAAACTATTCAAGTTGCATAAACTGATCATTACTAAAATCCGAAATAGAAGGCATATTTTATTGTAGTTTTGAGCTGAGAGTCATCATCAGATCTGATAAATATGCGAAGGAAAACTGGAAGATGATCTTACATTTGAATTGGTGTTGACTTTGACATCAACTGTAGTTTTACCATTTTTGAACCGTGTTCCGATTTCACAAAAAATAGTCTGTCCACTTTTACCCCAGTAGCTGAAATGCCCTGCGGTAATAGACGGTAAAATAAAATACAGGAAGGCAGTTATCACCAAGATAATACAATATATAGTTCCATAATAATCTCCAACTTAAATGCGCACAGGCAAACATTTGATTGCAGCGTACATGGAATGGGATTGGATTCCTGGATATACAAAGTATAATGCACTGAGCTGATTGATAAAATGCATGTCTGTATGTTCCTCAATAGACAAACTAAACAGAGTATGTTTAGACTTTTTTAAGGCAGGTAAAAGGCAAAAGATAGCATGGTATACTATATATAAACCAAATATGAAGGAGAAGCATGAGTGAAAAACTTCAAAGATCCTAAAAAGAAAGCATGTACAAAATTAATGTGGAATTTTTTAACAAAACAAAATCTCAGGTCGGCTTGGATGAAATCTAAATAGTGTATTATAAGACAATTCTGGACCACCCCAATTGATAATAAGCCTCATGCACATGGAAATCCATTCTCAAACTAAGGCAATGTGGTCAACATTATTTTATTAAGGTGATTGCTGATGGTACAACTACATTATTATAGCTGGAACCATAGACAAAATTGCAACTTTTTAATAGGCATTTCGGGGGTGGACAGACTTCATATACTTAAGGTCTACAAATGAAAGTGTTGTAGATATAAATAGAAATGGTGTGATTAATTGAAACTTGCATCCAACTACAAGAGAAATTGCTTCAGATATTCAATAAATACAAATAGACAACATTGCACACAACGATCATTATGAGTGGAGAGATGGTGGACAATTCAAAATTCATATGGTATGGAATTCAATCAGAGAACAAAACAATAACCAGACATAGACAAAAGCTTTATGGCATAAATAGAATAGCAGATAGAAGTCTTTATTCACATATAAAGCATACTTGAATAGATTAAAGACAAAAGATCGACTAATCAAATAAGGTACTCCTAGTTGTGTATTATGCGAAAGTGCAGAAGAAACTTGACTCGTATATTTTCCAACTACTTCTATAGCAGATATATATATGGACTTTGATGCAGCTTAGATTAAAACTTTTACCAATATCAAGATATCCTATTAAACATCAAAAATAGAGCTTGGTGTTTAACCAGAGGACTATCAAGCAAAGTCCCCTACTCTATTTTTACACGAAATTACTCGTATAGCTTTGATGCAGCTCTATTTTCTCAACTATATATTCTCAAATATTCATGTAAACATCAAAAAGAAATATGCTATTAAACATATGGACTTTGAGAAAATAGAGCATGTATATTTTGATGTTTACCTACATCAAGATATTCTATTAAACATCAAAAATATTTTTTCAAGTTCGTTGAAATAAGTGTATATTCCATTTTTCTCCATAAGCGACTATTGAAAAAATAGAGCAGCATTCCCATTAAAAATTTATCTCTCTATCCCTTTTTCTAGGTATCCTCGAAAACATCAAAAGATTCAAAACTAAGGTAAAAGTTAAGTGCAGTGTAAATTTTCACTCAACGACGTAATATCGACCAAATTGTGTGTATTTTCACTCAGCAATGTATTGCCAAGCAAGTAAAAGGAAGAAATAGAAGATTCCAAAAAATTTCGAGTGTATATAGAATGTTGTAAGGAACTGTACCTAAAAACCTTTGCACTTGATCAATTCCTTTATCCGATCCTCAACATGAACTCGGCCTTTTACATCAAAATATCCAAGATCACCCATGTGCAACCAGCCTTCTTCAACTAAAGTTTGTTTTGTGGCTTCCACATTATTCAAATACCCTAGAAAACAGCATAAGAGTTTATAGACTATAAAGATTTTTCCATTAAGGCGGCTAATATGTTTAACACAACAAAACTGAAAAAAAAAAAAAAAAATCTTGCATCATATTTGGTCCAGTAACAAAAGCTCTCCATTGTGATTTGGTGGAAGAGGCTTTCGTGCATTTATGCTAATAACTTTACCTTCAATGCCTGACATAAGGTAACCTGTAGATCCATATTACCTCTTTGCTTCTTTGGGATATTCTAGTGAAATAATGCTATATTTTCTGTCATGCCATATCCCTGTTTATGACATGAGGGGAATGTAACATTATCAAATTATGAAACTGATAAAGCCTAAGGTTGAGTGATATTATATGTTCTTGATACAAGGTCAAACTTTACTTCAGAATCATTTCGTAATACTTCTTCACTTATAACCATTTACAAACATTTATCTTTTATGAATGTGTCAATAATATATCCACCACATGGACCCATGGGCACCTCCGATTACACTTACTAATACCATATAAAATTTAAAAAGTTAATTATAAAATTGGTACTTCCTAATACGATTTTTTCTATTTTGTGACTCGGTAAGAAATTATCGATTGGCGATGTATTACTGTCAAAAATGATCAAATGTCATGTTCAAACCACTGTGTGGCATCATACAACCGTAGCACGTAGGTTTGCACGGCGATGAATATGTAATGCAAGAGATTTAAAAAAAAGGAATCAAGAAGAAAATGTAGTATCAAATTTAATGCATCATAGCTAAAATGAATCATTACATATTTGGAAAGCATATTCATAAATTGTATTTGTTAGGCCACATAAAATTATAGCTTATACTACTAGCTATAAATATTAGATTAGGCATTAAACGATGGTTATAAATGTACATAATTCATATTTAACAACATAAGATATTATACTAGCGAGCTATCAAAACATCATTTATAATGAAGATACTTTCATAACATGACATTCGATGTATTATCATGAGCTACAGAGCTAGGTAGAAGGAATACGGTCAACATTAAGAAGTAATATTGACAACTTAATGTTAAAAATTTGGTAGTAGTAATGAGAAATTAATTCTAAGTCATTTAGAAGGGGAAAGGAGAACAAATATGTGCTATGACTATCAACCTGTTTTACCATGCCATAAAAAAGACTTATATTTCCAAACCATTTGTATATTTTTTAGAAATGAAAAGAAAAGCCATGCACTACGTAATAAAGATGACGGAAGGGAAGACTGTAAATTAAGTGTGAACCAAAAGAAAACAGTTTACACTAGTCTTTGAATAAAATCCAAATAGAACCACTATTTTTTTGCATAATAACTAACAATCAATAACAAAAAAAACATCAAAATAGTCTTTTATTTCCTTAAGCTTTACTGTAGTTTTAACATCGATTGTCCATAATACGAAAGTTCATAAATACGTACATAAACAGAAAAGAAAAAGCCCTACGTTGACATTGCTCTTTTATGAATATGAATCATTATTAATCTTGCATTGTTTTTTGTGTTATGATAAATTTTTATAGGATAAATTTCTTGTCGCTAATATGTTAAATAATATCTTGTTTATTAAAGTTCTCATTACCAATTACTTTTCAAACACTCAATTAGCATGAAACTATGAACATTATATTGCAAACAAACAATCAAACTAATGGTTCATCTACTATATAGAAACTTGTTGTAAACAAAAGACATCAAAGGTGACTGAATTTAAAGATAACATGCTTAAGAGAAATTTTGTTTTAATCTCCTCACAATTTGAATGTATTCAGCATTCTGGGTATATTGCAGAACATGTCGTAACTGGTCTATTCTTAAAACTTCTGTATTTGAATAGACTGTAACCTTGCCATGGAAATTTGTCTAATATTTCCAATTTTCTATTTCATTCTTATAAATACTGAAATTTCTATTTCCATAAACACTTCATACCGATAAACGCAGAAACAAGAAAATTACACACATACAGTTGTCAACATCCACTTGTTAATAATTTTTACTGAAGGCAATCTATCAATATCTTGTCATAAAAACATGGAAGATAATAAAAACAAGGAATAATCATTCGAGTCGAATTAGGATCGAGTTCAACATATCAACTAGTAAAGCAAAAAGAATAATTCACATACCACTGTAGACGAACTCGATCCAAATTGGAGAAGCCATGTGCTAAAAGAAGAGAGCATTGATCGACAAAGGAAGCACGTAAATCATCATTCAATCGAGCAATTGAAGATGGCGGCTTCAATTTTTTCCAAAGCCTTAATTTCGAGCAAAGAGGAACGAGCAAAGGAACAAGGCCAACATTTTTACAGAGCAAAGTAGAGGAACGAAATAAAAGAAATAAAAGGGCCGGCCTTGTTTTTTTAATAAAGGCTTTTGTATAATTGAAAATTAGGGTAATTTGTGACCGTTATAATTTGGCACCTCTTACAACGAGCATTTTGCGACCATTGTAAAGTTGGCATCTATTACAACGGGCCTGAGTGGACCGTTGTAATAGCCTTCTATTACAACGGGCAACCAATGCCCGTTGTAAAAAGGGCGTTGTATATGCCATCTTTTACAACGGGCCTGAATGGACCGTTGTAATAGCCACCTATTACAATGGACAACCAATGCCCATTGTAAAAAGGCGTTGTAATAGGGTATTTTTGTTGTAGTGTAATTATTCACTTTTAAATGCAATTTTAAATGTTAACAATCTTCATTGATATTTAAATAAAATTTAAAAAAACTTCTGATATCATTTTCAATCATATTAAATTCAGAATTCAATTATTCAAATAATTTCCAATATTAAATTTAAACAATTTAATTATCCTATAAAATAATACAAATAAATCATTAAGTTCCAAATAAATTTTGTGAGAAAAATGTGTAAGTTCCAAATAAATTTTAGTTATCAACATTATTTTATTTCTATCTAAATAACACAACATTAATTGTCCAATTCTTGTTATTGATTATAAATACATCTAGACGTAGAATTCCATTTCAATACAGTTATCTTCAAAATCTTCGAAATTAACTATTTAAAATTTTTATTCAAGTTCATATCCAATAACTTTCGTTGAAAATCATTAAATTTTTATTTTTAACCATTTTTATTCAATAATTATACCAAATTCCATAATTTAAAGTAGTTAAAATTACGGTCGTTACAACAGACAGTCACAGATCAATGCAATGCAGAAAAATAAATAACACCAGTATTTATAATGGTTTTACTATCGCTAGGCAGTGTACGTCCACTTGGGGAGAGGAGATTTTATTAATCACTGAAAGATTGGAGTTACAAGATTGATTCACTTTTGGAGGCTATACATAAGAAGAATCAACAATACAGACAAAATTCTACAGAGTTTCAGCTCTCTAGAATGGCTGTCATTGTTGTCCAAAAGCTCCACTATTTATAGAGAGAAAATATGAGGAAAGGTAGCTGCTATATAGCAGCCCAGGGTTCTGGTTCAGCAAGCATCAGAAAAAATCTGTTCGGCATGAGCACACTTCATTTGGACCGGCATAGGTCGATTCGACATAGCATGGTTCGGCATATTCGGCATCACCACTTCAGTTTGGACCGTCATGCTTCACCAAATCACCGAACATTCCACCAAAAGAAATACCACCGAACGAGATCAGCTGCTCCAACTTCACCGAATGTGATTACTCATTCGGTCTTCATAGCCTCAACGTCGAGCCATAAATCACCGGACGAGATATTTGGAGCGGCAACCTCTTCTCATTCCCTCACCACCGAATGCTACACCAGACCAAATTTTTGGTCCGGCATCTCCTCCACTGAATCAAATATTTGGTTCGGTATCTACTTCTCAACATTGAGCGAAACCCACAAAGTACTGCGACTTCGTCTCTCCTTCACTGCACCTAGGGTTTGGGCTTCTCCAAGCTTCGCCACTTTAACTAGGGTTTCGGATGCTTCACTTCTTCCTCCGCCTACAATGGAATCAAGGTAACAATTCCAAAAAAAAAAAAATATGTTTTAAAACTTGAATTAATGTATGGTACATAATTACATGTTGATGCCGATAGCATGTATCTTGGAAATGTATCTTTTGCTTGCATGTGTGGATTATGGCGCATAATCAAAAATATAGTTCTATCCAAATCTATTACTTTATCACAGAGATGCTTAATCTCATCGATATCATCATTAAATGTTTTTAAAAACAACATAATATTCGTACCCAGGTAAAACGAGTATTAGTTTACATTGTGGATACACGAATTCTGTTAACGCAACGTTGTAACAGCCTTATAAAGTAACTAGTTCTCTTTAGATTTTTCTCTTTTTTCCATGATATTCAGAACGTTTTTTAAGATCGGTTAAGATTTGTTGTTCCTTGAACCTCAACAATATTTAATCATTCGATTAGAAACACGAAATTTTTGTAAAACATAACCTAATATTTTCAGCATACACTTCTAACCTTTTCAGAAACAAGTTTTATAAAATTACCCTTTTAACTTCAAATATTTGCACTAGAAAGGACAAATATTTGTAGATAAAATAAAATTACAGGAAATTATTATCAAGGACAAATTTTTTCGGTATTTTAGCCTCAAGGACAGACCTTTAGGATTTTAGCCCGAATGACAACTTTCTTTAGGTATCAGTTTTTAGTTATTGGTAGCAGTTTTTAGGTATTAGTTTTTAGTTATTAGTAGCAGTTTTTAGGTATCAGTTTTTAGTTCGGTAGCATTTTTGGAAGAATGTTTGTCCTTATGAATAATTTTGAAAGAATATTTATCCATATGAATAATTTTGGAAGGACGTTTGTCCTTATGATTAAAATATTGAGGTCGTGTCCTTGAGGCTAAAAATATACAAATTTTTGTCCTTTACATTAATTCCCCCATAAAACTATCTACAGAACAAGTGATTGCACTAAAAACTCAAGTATTGGAAAGATACAAACAAAATCCTACAAAAATATGAAGAAATCGATCCATATTCATCGAAGATTCCTCTAAATTACAACGTTTAGCTGTATGTTAACAATAATCGTGTACGTTAATTTTGATCAAATCACCATAGTGGAACTCTGGTATAATTTGAAACTCCCTGGTAGGAATGAAGTGAATGAAAAAGATGAAGAAAAAAGAACGATGAAAGCAAGGAAAATGACAAACTTTGAAAAAATTTAGGCTGAAAAACATTAAGTTTATTTTTAGACTGAAGGAAAAACTTCGAAAAGATTAGGCTGAAGAACAAATACTAGTTTTATTTTTAGGCACTATATTCAATTTTACGCTATGTAAAGCTAGCATTGTTCTTTAGCCTAAAAAATAAAGTCGATATGTTTCAGCTTGATTTCTTTTTCAAAATTTGTCATTATGCCTATTTTTTTTATATTATCATTGTATTAGTTTCATAGTACAAATAATATAAATCATAAATGTATACAGCCTTCACAACCATCATTGTAAGTGTCCTCTAGCAGTCAATGTAGGATGCATAAATTACATATCTCGCTCGTTCATGATTAAGACATTTTGGCCAACACACAAACCTGTCCATATCATCCCCTCTTTATATATTTGTGTAAATTGCACATAAGTGCATTTAATAGTTAGAAATATTTGCTTTTTATTTAATAAAATATTTATGCGTGGGTGTGTATTATAAGTACAAAAGCTTTGATTGTGGAAATATTTTCATTTCAAACAAAATAATAGTGAAATTCCGTTGTTGGGTGATGGAAATGGAGTGGTAATGGAGGATGCAAAAATGACATTCTACTAATGAATGCATGACATTTTCGGAATTCCGAAGAGATACCATGGAATTTGGAATTCTAATAGTAGACATACTTCTTAAACTCGTTATCCTCGGCATAAATCTTACGCTCTCTTAAACAAATAAATAAAATCATAGATTGGAACAAAATGGAAACTAATACCATAAAGCTACTAGGAATGTGGGCAAGCCCCTTCATCTTAAGGGAGAAAAGCGCCGTGAGCAACAAAGAAGTTGCATATGAATATCAAGAAGAAGTGCATGAGAACAAGAGCATGTTGCTTCTGAAGTCAAACCATGTATACCATAAAGTTGCAGTCTTGATTCATAAAGACAAACTGGTTTGTGAATCGACGATCGTTTTTCAATACATCGATGATGTTTTTAAAGGGCCCTTCATCCTCCCCTCTGATCTTCTTGAGCGCTCTAAAGTCAGATTTTGGGGTTATTACATTGATACTTTACTATAGTTAATCACCAGCCATACGACATTTGCAATGAAAACGTTAAATTGTTTGAAGAGGAAAAGCTACCGGGGTTAGTTAATTGGGCAGCGAGATTATGCTCTGATGATGGAGTGAAGGAACTTATAATGCCTGAACATGGAAAGCTATTTAGGATCGCAAGGTCCTTTAAGTTGCAGTTTGGAAATCTAAGCCCGGAAATTGAGTTTTTTTCTTGTCATTGTTTTGTTTGTTTCCTTTCTCCAGATGATCTGTTATTGTAGCTGAATCTGCTTTACGTTTGAGGTTTGTTTTTACACTTTTATAAAGTTTTATACACTGTAGTATTGAAGTTTATTTTCCTGTAATGTAGGACTTAAATTTATGTATATGTTTCGTTCTGTTTGATATATAAGTACATATGTAGTCAAAATATGCTTATTTGTTATGATAAATCTAAAGCTTAACCACAACAATGATGAAGATATTTCAAACGGGTCGATGTCCTCATGTTTCTTTTCTAGTCACATCCACTCGTCATTGTAATGTTACTGGTAGATGAAGCACACCATATCACATAAAATGTGAATGATTTGTTGAGCGATGGTTAAAATTAAATGGGCATATGGAACAAGAAAGATGGGATAACAGATTTGATCTCGAAAAGAAAAGTGTTATGTCTTAATTGAGAAGGCAATGGTCTTACATTTGTAAACTCAACAAGCAGTAGGTGTAAATAAAATATTACTTTTTTTATTGTTTTGGTGCATAAAAATGTTTTTATATAATTGTACCGTCCTATTATCACCGAGCTTGGATCTGATATCAAACTTAGGACAACTTTTTATAATTTTTATTGAATCATGCTAAATACACGGCATTACAATGTACTAATTTTTCGGTATCGTTTGGCAGTATACCATCAAGCAGAATTTAATTTAAAAAACAGAAATTTTACTTAATTTGCTAGTTTGACGTCGAGCTTACTTGACAACTAACCTGTCCTATACCGTCGAATGATTTTTTCGGGTAAAAAGAAGTATCAAGTGTAGTGCGTTTAACATGACTCTTTTTTCTACGAGTGACTTTTAAGATAGTCCATACAAGAGAGTGTTTGTACCTGCTTTATGATTGATGGAAAATGACAACTAATCATTGACAATATTAGTAAATGATTGATAGACACACAATCTTCACTAATTATAGAACAAATACAAATAGTCTACTTATCACAGAGTGTGCTTAGCATTGCTTTGTCTTAAAAGCCGCTAAAAGCCACTCAAAGAAGAACTTGTTTAACATTTGTCTTTAAGATATTATAAAACACAATTGATTTGGCCGTCATATTTTTAATGTGGTTACATTTGAGGTCACAACATACATTATCAATTTTATGCTTTATATTGTATCTCAAGTTTAAATGAATGCTTCCGGCTCGTACTAAATCATGATACAAATCACTTGAAATCAATTTTTTGATACAACACACTTGAACATTTGAAACGTGTACTGTATGTTGTGCACATGAATCAAATGAAA
The DNA here is from genome assembly GCA_030765085.1 of Allium cepa. Classification (NCBI taxonomy): domain Eukaryota; kingdom Viridiplantae; phylum Streptophyta; class Magnoliopsida; order Asparagales; family Amaryllidaceae; genus Allium; species Allium cepa. Next base: position 217,748,153 of record CM060930.1, read on the forward strand.
CTTTATGTGACACTTAAACATTAAAGTCTATCAAAGTTTTTTCCCTACCAATATGTAACTTTATGCTAGTAATTTATTACATATGTTATGTATTCTCAATTTCTTAAGCACTCTGGCAAGATATTTAAAACTTCAAAATATTGATTTTCTGACTAGTCATAAAAAGAAATTGAAAAAAACTAAAGTAGAATTAAGGAATGATGAATGCAATGACATCTGCTCTGCTTATCTTTTATATTATCATGCACTATTCAAACGGCTAAATAGTAAACTATACGTATTACAACCTTCCTTACCATTATTGTATACACAAGCAGTCAATGTTGGATGCTTCAGATTCATTTCTTAATTTCTTGATTATTAAAGTCAATGTTGGAGAGGCAGCTGTTGTATAGCAGCCCAGGATTTTGGTTCGGCGAACATAAAATAAATATGTTCGGCTTGCGCACACTTCATTTGAACCAGCATTGCATGGTTCGACATAGCTCATTTCGTACGACATTACCACTTCAGTTTGGACCAGCATGCTTTAGCAAACCACTGAACATTCCAATGAATGAAATACCACCAAACGAGATTAGCTGCCCAACTTACCGAATGAGATTACTCATTAAGCCTTTGTAGCCTCAAAATCGAGCTAGAAATCATCGGACGAGATATTTGGAGCGGCAACCTCTTCTCATGCCTCAACCACCGAACGAACTCCATCGGACCAAATCTTTGGTTCGGCATGTCTTCCACCGAACCAAATATTTGGTTCATCATCTTCTTCTCAACAACGAACGAAACTCATAAAGTACTGTGACTTCGCCTTTCCTTCACCGTGCATAGGGTTAGGGCTTCTCCAAGCTTTGTCACATTGACTAGGGTTTCGGGTGCTTCATTTCTTCCTCCGCCAACGATGGAATCAAGGTAACTATTCCAATAATCTCTTCCTTGTTACCTTATTCCATCAAGCCATCTGACTCCGTCAACAGCTTTATGCTCCAAGCAATGAATGCTTACCTAATATGCTTTGGCAATGCCATCACCCATTACACTTTGACAACGAACTTCAACAAGGCTACCGCCTGTCAACAAAGTGTTCAAAATACCCAGTCCGTGTAGAACCCATCAATCTCCACCATGAAAACAAACGTCTCCATGAACCATCTCAACTCCCCTCCCCCCTCCCCCGTGCCACCCTATGGCACCTAGCACTTCATCAAGCGAATCAAGTCCTATAAATGCTCTAACTTAGCAACAGTTAACGATTTGGTAAACATGTCTGTTGTATTCTCCTTTATGTGAAATTTTTGAAGACGAACTAGATTCTCTTCACTCATTGAGACAAGAACCAACTCTTTCGTCTCAATATGCTTCGTCTTCGAGCTAAATGCCAGATTTTAAGCTAAGTGAATTGCCCTCTGACTGTTACAGTACACATCCATGCCTTCATATATTAATCCCAAATCACACAACAGTCGCCTTAAATAAAGCACCTCCTTAGCTGCTTCAACCACAGCTATGAGCACTGCCTCTATAGTAGACAAAGCCATAATCGTCTGCAACCTCGCTCTCCAACTGATCCCTGTCTCACCAATGGTGAACACATATCCAAGGTTGACTTCCTTTGATCTCTATCACCGGCATAGTCAAAATCATAAAATCCAACCAAGCGAAAATCTCTTCCTCTGTCGCCAAAGACAAGTCCATAGTCTGGAGTTCCTCTAAATATCTGAAGATACACTTCACTAATGCGTCTTTCCTGGATTTCCATGAACCTACTCACCAATCCAACCGCCTGTGCAATGTCAGGCCTAGTGCAGACCATGACATACATCAAGCTGCCAACTGTACTAGCATATGGGACCTTCATCATACAAGCCTTGTCCTTTTCCAAGATCGGAGAGCCTATACTAGAAAGTTATATGGGTGTGCTGATTGCCTTTGCCCATTCCATGCTAAACCGATTAAGCACCTTTCGAATGTACTCCTTTTGAGTGAGGCTCAAAAGTCCTAGCCTTCTATCCAATTTAATTTCCATATCCGAAATTTTCTTTGCTTCTCCAAGGTCCTTCATTTCGAGTTCCGCTTTTAGCTTTAGCTTTAAACTATCGATTTCAGCCTTATCCTTGGAAGCAATCAACATATCATCCTTGTACAAGAGTAGGTACACCCATCTATCATTCTTTAAATGCTTGAAGTATACATAAGCATCTTTGATGCTACGAACAAAACCAAGTGAAAGCATAAAAGAGTCAAACCTCTTGTACCATTGTTTAGACGACTGCTTAAGTCCATACAACGACTTCTTCAATTTACAAACCCAATTTTCTTTCCCATCTACAAAAATCCTTCTGGCTGCTTCATCTAGATGGTCTCATCTAAGTCTCCGTGCAAGAAAGCGGTATTCACGTCCAATTGCTCCAGCTTCAAGTCATGAGTTGCGACGATAGCAAGCAAAATGTGAATGGACGTATGCCTTACTACTGGAGAGAATATCTCATCATAATCCAATCCCTTTCTTTGTAAAAACCCTTTAGCAACTAGTATAGACTTGTGTCTCCCATAATCCTTTACCTTGAACACCCAATTGCTGCCTATGGCTCGTCTTCCTTGAGGAGGTGGTACCAAATCCCAAGTCTTGTACTTCTTCAACGACTCTAACTCCTCTTCCATCGCACATATCCACTTTGAACTGTCACATGACTTCAAAGATTCACAAAGGTCAAGCGGCTCCTCATGAACCACATGTAGGGCATAGTCAAACTGATCACCAAGGCTATGGTTCGCAAACTGCCAATCACCATACCTTTCTGGCGGCCTAGTAGTCCTACGAATGACCTGGGTAGGTACCGCTTCAACTAAACTCCTTTCAGCTCCACCTTGAACTGAACTTCCTCTAGATTCATGCACATCACCAGCACTACCAGAAGGTACCTATGGACTGTCCTTTGATGTTTTATCAACTATGTTTTCGTCGACAACATAAACAACTCTACTCCTTGGCTGGAACATGGGAACTTATTCCACTTCCTTAGGCCTATCAGAATCTTCTGATGTGGTAGGTAACTTCTCCTTCGGATTGAATATAGCAAACTCGTAAAAAATACCATGTCTGGAATGAATGGTCTTCCGATCAACAAGATTCCAAATTCGAAACCCTTTGATACCATCAGTGTATCTCATTAGTATGCCCTTGTTGCTCTAGCCTCCAACTTGTCATTACATGTATGGTCAACGTACACAGGACAACCAAAAATTCGGAAGTTACCAAGATACACTGCTTTACCTCTCTACTTTTCCTCTGGAATCTTCCTATTTATGGCTGAGCATGAAATTAGATTTATGTTATGCGCCGCAGTCGATAATGCCTCAGCTCAAAAGCCTCTAAACAAACCCACTGTCAATCTCAAGCAGCGAGCCTTCTCTAGTGGAGTCATGTTCATCCTTTCTACAACCCCATTGGATTGTGAATCGCCAGGTGTAGTGAGATGTCTCTGAATGCCATGCTGTCTACAGAAATCGAGGAATTCCTTAAAGACAAATTCACCACCGTTATCAGATCTTAGCACCATCAACCTAAACCAGATTGATTCTCAACAAGCGCTTTCCAGTCTTTGAACTTCTCAAAACTTTTTGATTTGGCCTCCATCACATACACCCATACTTTTCAAGAAAAGTCATCAATAAAAGAGATATAATACTTTGCTCCTCCAAGAGAAGGAGTAGCAACCGGTCCCTAGACATCTATATGCACGTGCTTAAGTACTCGCCTCGATCTATGGAGTCCAACTCCAAAAGATACATTATTTTACTTTCCTAACACACATTCCTGGCAAAAGTCTATCTTGTCGAAGCTTTCTCCTTTGATCATCTTCATCTTCGAAGCAACTCTAAGATCTTATATGAAATATGATCCAGTCTGAGATGTCAAAGCTTTGTGGCATCCAATGCATGAGAACTGTCTACTCCAACACATGACTCTTCAAGAACTATGGTTCTTTTCAGCAAATACAGATTTCAGAAAACATCTCCTTTCATAAGAAATAATGCACCTCTAGAAACCTTCTGACCATTCTTTTCGATAGTTACCTTGCATCCTAAAGATAACAAGTGTCCTAAAGAAGTTAAGGACTTCTGAAGACCTGGAACATACCAGACACCCGTCAGAGTGCGTAGTACTCCGTCAAACATCCTAATCCTCACTGTACCTTCACCCATTGCTCTACAGCTAACATCATTACCCATAAAAATAGAGTTTCCCTCTCATCCAATGAAAGAACTGAAGTAATTCTTATTAGGCGTCATATGGAAAGACGCCCCTGAGTCCATTACCCAATGGTCTGAGACATTCGACACTACTACAGACAACACATCGTCAGATACAGACTTCTCCACCGTAAATAGTGAAGATCCATCTTCTTCCTTCTTCTTTAAATCTAGACAATCATTTTTCCAGTGACCAAATTTCTTGCAGATAATGCACTTTCCGTCCTTAGACTTTCCTCTCCTGCCATTACCGGGCTTCCTGGACTTGGAATGCGCTCTAGCTAGAGTGTCAATTCTTCTTATCTTCTCTACCTCTTTCAACAATCAAGCAGTGGCTACTACTTACACCTCTACTTCCTTCAATTATATCCTTCATCTGATCTTTCAAGCCCTCAGATAGAAGGCCTAACTTCACATCTTCCGCTGTCAATGTGTCTCTCGCAAAGATAAGGCTGTGAGAGAAACTCGTATATCCCTTCGGAAGAGAGCACAAAAGAATCATTGCCATTTTCTCCTCATCCATCTTCAAGTCAACAGTCTTCATCTTCATCACGAGATCATCAAAGAAATTAAGATGTTCCTTCACTGAATTACCCTTTCTCATCTGCATGGTGAAAAATGTCTTTAGTAATATCAGACAGTTAGTCGGTGATTTTTTCAAGTAGAGATTTTCTAGCTTGGTCTAAATGCCCCTAGCTGTGGTCTCACTGCTAATCTTTGAGATGACATTCTCTCCCATAGCTAGTTATAAAGTAGTAAACACCCATTTCTCCATCTTCTTTCTTTCCACGACCGAGATGCCAGTCGTCAACTCCTTAGGGGCAAACACTACCGGATGAACTTCATTCCTCATTAGAACAGCCTTCATCCTCCATTGCCACTTCTTAAAGTCTTTATCCTCATTCCATTTCACGATTTCCAACTATGATCCTAACGCAAAATGCATCCCTTTAGTTTAGGGTCTTGTAACAACTGAATTGTTTCTTCTTCTGCCATAGCATCTAACACTCCTCAATCAACCTTGCAGCTAGGCCTGTCAATGGGTCAGGTTCGGGTCGGGTCAACTCGGGTGCGGGTTGATTTTTAAACGGGTCGGGTCAACCCGTTTATTAAATGGGCGGGTTTCGGGTTGACCCGATTATATATCGGGTTGGTTTCAGGTTGATTCGTGTAACCCGTTAAGAATAATATTTGTATAAAGAAATGAAAATGGGCATGAAAATGTGGGAAGTTGTTAAATGCGAATGTGTAGAAATAAGTGAATGATAACAATACCCTTCTTTTGCAAACAAAGATGAGATTTTTAGAGCAAAAGAAGGGTATTGTTGTTCATTCTTTTATTGCAAGCTAAGATGGGTATGAAAATTTGGGAATTTGTTATGTGGAAAGGGACATGAAAACGTGGGTATGTGCATGAAAACGTAGGAAGTGGTTAAGTGCAAATGTGTAGGCATAAGTGAACAACAACAATACCATTCTTGTGCAAGCTAAAATGATAATTGTACAACAATACCGAGCTTATAAATGGGTTAGTCGGGTCAAATTCGGGTTCACGGATCAACCCTAAACTCACCCATTTATTAAACGGGTTCTAAGGGGTTGACCCAAAAATGACCCGCCTTTTAAACGTGTCGGATTAACCCGCTAATTTCCGTGTGAGTTTCGGGTCGTGTCTCGGGTCGTGTAGAAAATTGACAGCCCTATTTGCAGCTTGTACCAGACTATTAGGGGAAAATTCCTTTAGATGATCAGTCTAAATGAATTAAAAAAACCATCGTAGTGGAAAGCAACTGGATCTTGATTATAGTGAGACGAAACAAATAGAGATAAACACCAGAACATATGTAACGAACCACATTTTGGAAGGTTTAAATCGACAATAATCCACACATATTCGACTTAAACAATCCGTAACATAGATAATCAATGAGGTTAATTAGAAAAATAAGAAAAGAAGAATAAAGCAAACACAAAATCGCGCAGTGGAACGATAAAATATAATAATCAAATAAAAGGTTCATGAAGCTGTTTATACCATACATTTGATTATAATCTATACAACATTTATTAGAGTCATATATATGCAATAGGAACAAAATATAATGCAGCAGAACAACATGATGGAGGAATAATAATAGTTATAATGTACCAAATCTTCGTCTTTGTCTTCTAGAATAAATCTTCAATAAGCCGAAAAACTCAAGACTGACCCTAGCGTAATGAAACGATAAAACACTCGAGTCAGGACAAAAATATTCTCATGTAAGTCCAATCGATAACATATAAAACAAGAGTGTAATAGCGTCAGAGATGTTTACAGGATTTCACATCTCGTATCCAATGTATAACGTGCGTGCAATAACTCAAGAGATGTTACGGGATTTTCCATCTCTTAAGGATCCATCAAAATATTTATATATAGTAGAATACGCTACATATATAATATTCAATCGGTAAAATAAATATTTTTCTTAGCGTTAAGGCTTTACATTGATCCCCTTAACGCGTTTTTTAGCATTGTCATACAGTTTGCATATAAAACAATAGTAAACCGTCGATGGATAGGGATGCTACGACAACACTAAATCAAAATCGTAATGGTCTCATATAGGGATAAAAGCATGACAAGGCACATGAGACAATAACCAAGTTATAATATTACCAGTTTGGATCGCAGAGCTGGTGGTAACGCATCATAGTCATGACCACCCACCGCATCCATCCACCCCACATCGAGTCAAAGAGAGGCTATCCCAAATCAAGGTGCACCAATCGAAACTGACAACAAAAGTAATAATATGGACCGAGTCCAAGAAAATCGAAGAACGGATGTCTGCTCGGGGTAATTAGCCCATTTGGCCCTGTCAAGCCGTCCTATTTTAGTCATTTCAAATTGGCACAAGGGCCAGGGTCTATCCATCATCGTTCTCTTTCTTTAAATCCAGCAAACAATGCCAAATCCAACCATTTCGTTCTGGAGACTCTTCCGTGTATGTAGTTGTTAAAGTGATTCTGGCATCAATAGAGAGTATGTGACGCCCCACCTCTATACCCACGCTAGCCAAGAACACTACGGTGTAGTGCTGTCGACTAGCACGGAGAATAAGGCTGTTGAGGAGCGACCATCCGTGTAGTTGCCTTGTGCGAGCACCGATATGCCAGATAGTAAAAACGTGCATTTCATTTTAGGAGGAAATCCGACATGCCGATGCAAACTCAAAGCTACTACACGGTGGCTATAATAGTCTAGGACAAAAATATAAAATAATAACATAGATAATATAAATGCGGAACACAGATGAAACAGAAAATCTCATATACATATATAATAACTGATGTCAGTTACAATACATTTACACGGTACATGTGATACAACTACAACAGTCGACTCAGGAAGTTATATATACAAGTACATTAACGACTAACATACATGAATACATATCAACCTATACAATGACACGACAACTCCAAAAGATATGAAAAGTCTTCATAGCTCAAGCAGGATCCCAAAGCAGAATATCTACAACCTGTAAATACTCGGTCTGACCCGAGTATTACATTCAAAAGAAAATAATACTCGGGTCAGTCTAATTCAAACTCAGTTATTAATGCACAGAAGCAATAATAATTAAATAATGAATAGATGACAGTCACAGAAATAAATTTACCTATCCGATTCTTAAATAAGAAATCGAATAACGGTAAATATAACGCGAACCAATTCAAAACAATTGGAACATCAATTAAAAGGTCAACACGAGTAGGGCTGCAGTATACGCACGCGTATACTGCCTCGCCACTACAACATATGGAATACGAAATAGATCCATAAATCAAAAGCAAAAGAAATAACACCAAAACCAATACCGTGTGGCTGCAGTTCACGCTTGCGTGCACTGCCTTGCCACTATAGTGATGATGTACCCAATGAAAATTCACAAGCATCGCCGCGAATGTCATAAGGCCAAGTGTCGATTAAATTGCAGAGACAAATGCGAAAGCGGTCAAGAAAAGATGACAACAAACTGCAGCCGAAAACCCAATTACAACAATCAAACGAATGCAGCAGGGGTACTGCACAGTGTAAATGGTGAGCAAACAAAATGCCACCAAGTGAATAAAACAACACTGCAACATTCAAGAAGTAGCAAATGTAGTAAACAAGTGATGCAGGCAACGAGTGCACCAGCAAAACAAGTTGAAACAAAGTGTATAGGAACAAGTCAAGGTGAACAATGGCAAATACTGCAATGAAGACTACTGCAAATTTCAGAAAACACCACTGAACCATCAAAGCACATGTGTGCAGGCCAAGTACACAGTAAAGAACAAGAATGTCACAAGTAACAGTATGGTTCAATGTCACAAACATGAACAACCCAGTATGGAAAATGAATGGAGCAATGAGCAAGTGACTCGAAGCAGTGAGTCAAATACAGTTAAGACAGTGGTAAATATGCATCACCATGCAACACAAAGTAAACTCATGTGAACATGTACATAGGAACACAAATCTGGGCCACTTTTCCATCAGACGAATAAGAAACTAAGGCCAGGCTCAACACAACAGAGTGGCAACATAATGCAACAGGGAAAAGGGCTACAACTCAAAGACCATGAGCAAATAGAAACAGGCAGTGACAAATTGCACAAACAAGTTCAGGTGTACTACAGAGACAATGCAACATGAATGACATAAAGGCAGTGAAGTGCTGACTGGTAACAGCCAATTGAAAACAGGTATAACTGATATATGGTGATGCAGACAACAACTACTCGAGGCAACAGTGGACTGTGCACCAATACTAAGCTTGGCTAGAGATGCAACATGGACAGACACAAAGGCAACTGCACTATGCAAATGAACGTGAAACATGCCAGTGGACTCAAAAATGCAACAAGTATACAAGACAGTGAGTTGAAGGCAATACAACAGTAAAAATAAGGCACACAAGGATACAAGGGCAACTGCAACTAAAAATACAGCCACCACAAGATCACAATGCAACAAAACTGTCTCGAAGCGAACTGGAAGTCAGCCCAACACTGGGTACAGTCAAGTGGAAATACTTGCATGAAATCAGTGAGCACTTAATATATGCAGGCCATAATAAGATGACAACAAGTAATAGTTCAACTGAGTCAAGTGAATAACCAACAATGCAGTGTGCAACATAATGCAACAGTGGACAGGGCAACAGATTTTAAGAAACTGGCGACAAGTATATGAAATATACTTGTAAAAATACTGCAGGGAATAAAAGTCAACCATGAACAATGAAAGTCATGGAATCTAAATCAACAGCCCCAAAAACTCAAGGCAGCGGAGTATCAACACCGAACAAAAAAATCAAATCGAAGCCAAAGCAACGAAAACCAATTAAGTAGAGAAAATCGAACAAGTCAAATAAAACCGTCAACATTCACACGAAATTACACTGCCGAAGCATGGAGACGAATTAGATGTGAGTGAGGAATGTCACTCACCTTGTCGACGAATTGAAGCAGTCGAGCATCACAGAGACGAGCGACCACGAAGAATTGAAGAAGCCGACTGCCGAAGCCCTAATTTGGAAAAGGGGGAAACGAACGAGACCGCCTCCATTTTTATTTCGTTTGCTTTTTTTTTTTGTTTAAGGGTTTCGAAAATGAAAAGAGTAAAGGGGAACGGCATATTCACTTTAACACGGCACCAACAAAAACGAAAACGTGGGCCAATATTCAACATTTAAAGCCCAACAACACTTAATCCATTTTTAAACGAACTACAAAAGGATTTTCACTCGATTGAAATCTTCAATTCGTAATTAGCGAAGATATTAATCGTTTAATGTCGATTGTAAATCGACGCGAAATACCGGGTTGTTACAGACTTTCCTCCTTAAAGAAATTGCGTCCTCGCAATCATAAGGAATAAATGGACAAAAGGTAACAACCGTAAAAGCATATCATCACAAGATGAAGAAATTTGAAATAGGAAGTTCACCGTAAAGAGCATGAAGGAGAAAGCCAGAACATGTTTGCTCAAAGTCAAATCTGGGGAAACTTCAATCTCTTCAATAATACCGGCTCAAGAATAAAATCGGAATCCCTAAGGCATTTCCATAGAAGGAAGACGCATGAAACACGTCATGAATAACAGAAAATTGAGCCGGTAATAAAAGGCAATAAGCCAAGAAACCAATACGTTTAGTGATAGGAAATGGCCCAATATACCGAGGAACTAACTTTCCCGACCAACTGAAATGCACAACACCTATCATAGGTGAAACACGAATAATTTGAAACAACAGCGTAGTACAATAACGATACGACAGATGAATCAAAGCTTCATTAATTCGAAACGTCGTCGTAGTACAAAAACGGTACGTCCAATGAACCGATCAACATAAAAGAACATCAGACGTAAGTCCATAAAAGGAATGAGACGAATCTCAACAAAACGAAGTACATCGAAACGTCTGATGAACTTGGTAAAAAGATGATTCCATCCGAACATCATCAAAGAAACAACCACTTGTTGCCAACGACAAGTGCATCGGTAACACGATTTCCCATCCGGGAGTGGCAAAGAATATCAAGATCATGAGATATATAAGAAACTCGAGTCAACGTGGTTGACGTAAATTATGTTCCTAATGAGAAAATAAATATTCCCAAGATTCATGATCAGGGTAGAGAACAAATTTCTTACCCAAAATAATGATGCCAAATTTTTAAGAGCGAAATTAATAGCCACGAGCACTAGATCATGAGTGGCATATCTAGTCTCAATAGGCACTAATGATTTAGAAACACATGAGACAGCACGTTCTCTTATGCAAGAGAATGGCATGCAAACCAATACGATTAGCATTGGTACAAACGATAAAGTCTTGGTTCCCTCTGGAATCACAAGAATAGAGGTATCGAAAAAGAGTTGATTTAAATAATATTCTTACCCGAAAAGCTAAAGCTTTCGAAATTTTCAATTTACTTTATGTAATTATCTTTTCAGAAAAAATTTCATTTTAAAATTCAATTTACTGTGTTTGATTGTCTCATCAAAGCGTCTAGGAGATTCCTATCGATAACGTTGATCAAGCGCATCGACCAGAATTCTTAAAGCACTCAATGGGCAATACAATCACAAAACATTCTTTTAATTTTATAAAAGGAATTTACAAATTTTCACCCTCAAACGGACAAGTCCGGAATTAAACGAACCAGTAAAAGAAAGGGGTCATAGTCCTCGATTTTGCTGAAACGTTTAAATCGCTTCCTCATTCTTTTGAAAGCGTAAACTATAAAAATATTGAAAACGATTTTTATTTTGAAACAATTTTTAAAACACGTGATTAAAACAGCCAGCAACTTCGATAAGTGGATTTTCATTCATCAAAAGTGTCACAAGAATCTTCTCAAAGATAAAAAAGGGATATCATACCCTAAACTTGTATTCATAACAAGTCAATAACACACGAATTCACCAATGCACAAGAATTGATAAAACTTATCAATAGAAATCACGAAAATTGGTGAAGCACAAATTCTAGAAATCTACACAAGAAATCCAGAAATCACAAGATAAGAGTATGAGAACTCGAACGGGAGTATGAAAACTCGAATGAGAGTATGAAAACTCGAACGGAGCATGAAAACTCGAAGGAGAGTATGAAAACTCGAACGGAGTATGAAAACTCGAAGGAGAGTATGAAAACTCGAACGGAGTATGAAAACTCGAAGGAGAGTATGAAAACTCGAACGGAGTATGAAAACTCGAAGTAGAGTATGAAAACTCAAACGGAGTATGAAAACTCGAAGGAGAGTATGAAAACTCACCACACGCGAGCATGAAAATTCATCAACACATGTAATGCATAACGAGAACAGGAGCACGAAAACTCACCTACACGCGAGCATGAAAACTCATCAGCACATGTAACGCAAAGCGAGAACGGGAGCACGAAAACTCACCTACATGCGAGCATGAAAATTCATCAGCACGTGCAACGTATAACGAGAACGGGAGCACGAAAACTCACCTACATGCGAGCATGAAAACTCACCAACACGTGCAATGCAAAGTGAGAACGGGAGCATGGAACCTCACCTACACGTGAGCATGATAAATCAACAACATGTGCAACGCAAAGCGAGAACGGGAGCACGGAATCTCACCTACACGTGAGCATGAAAATCACCAACACGTGCAACGCAAAGCAAGAACGGGAGCACGGAATCTCACCTACACGTGAGCATGAAAAATCATCAACACGTGCAACGCATAACGAGACGCTATCTCATGGTTGCAAGCCATTAATTTTGACACACGAATGGCCCGAAGACCGTGAGGCGCTACCCCACATGTGTGAGTCGGAATCACACAGATTGAGGTCTAGACTAACCAAAATTCAAAAAGGTATGTGTGAGTGGAATCACACAAGTGGTGTCTAGTCTAACCTCGCAAACAAAAGGAAAGTATGTGTGAATGAAATCACACAAATGGTGTCTAGACAATCCTCAAAGCCCAAGAGATATGTGTGAGACGAAATCACACCGATGAGGCCTAGTCTAACCGTAAAAATGATCGTCATGATCAACGAGAAGTGTCAATTACACTAAGTTAGTAAATGTAAAAGTTTAGCTTCATGTCCCATAACCACTTGCTTAACTTAAATATTTACGAACAAACTGTAAATCTTCACTAGAAAATTGTCACATGAGGTTCAATCGAACAAGTCCAAGAATTAACCGACGAAGCAAACGCAAGCGTTTCATACCACTTGTTTTACTAAGCCGTTTAATTAGATTTCTCATCCGAGTGAGGTAAAGGCTTGTATATACTAATAGGTTAGAAAACGATTTGAGAAAAAGAGTTTTGTATTGAAAATAGAGTTGAAAACATTTTGATAAAAGAGTTTTGATATTTACTACTAGTATTGAAACCTTTATATTTTTAAAGTGACAAATCACAAAAATGATTGTAGAAACAATCAATCACAAGAATTCACATACGAAGACGTGAATAGAATCCAAGGAAATCGATACCGAATTCATCGAAAGGTATGTTCACAAAAATCCCGAAGAAAAGGTCATGAAAGTTGCTAATAAATAATAGCAACAAATCGGGAAATAATCAAGAATCGATTAAATTCGAAAACCAAATCAATTCACTAAGATTCACATTCGAAGACGTGAATAAAATCCGAAGAATTCGATTCCAATCCATCAAAGTAGGAATACCCAAAAATTCCCGAAATAGAAGTTATCAAAGTCGACAAAAGTGATAACAACTAATCCGAAAAGAAGAATCGATCAACAATTGGAAAAACAAAGCAGAACGAGCATAAATGCTTGAATGACTTTAGCAAAAGTAAAAGTCAAGTCAATGTCGATATCGACAAGGCAAAGTCCAAGATAATTTCTTTTATACCAAAGAAATTTTTAAAACTATCAGAGAGGCACATGAAAACCAACAAACCATGGATAAACAGACAGAGTTGACAATTGAAACTCAATTTGTCTCAAAGATTGATACCCAAAACCCAATTGCATGGAGACTCCATCCAGTACACGAATCCGAGATAAGAATGCATATATACAGCAGTTCGAATAAACAATGCGAGTTCAAATTGAAGTGGGTACGAGTTGCAGCAATATGCAACATGGAAGAGCGTATTCACAATGATACATAGTAATGCAAACTTAAATGAGCAGGTGCGACAAAGAATAGCAGCAATGCTCATGAATAAGCGTTAGGAATTCATACCTAACAATTCAAAGATGATCATAGATGAAGATGAGAAATAAAACATCGACAAATAGTTGTAACACATATACTATCTAAGTTATGTTTTATATTTGTTCTAAACCCCAGGCTCTGATACCAAGCTGTGACGCCCCACCTCTATACCCACGCTAGCCAAGAACACTACGGTGTAGTGCTGTCGACTAGCACGGAGAGTAAGGCTGTTGAGGAGCGACCATCCGTGTAATTGTCTTGTGTGAGCACCGATATGCCAGATAGTAAAAACGTGCATTTCATTTCCGGAGGAAATCCGACATGCCGATGCAAACTCAAAGCTACTACACGGTGGCTATAATAGTCTAGGACAAAAATATAAAATAATAACACAGATAATATAAATGCGGAACACAGATGAAACAGAAAATCTCATATACATATATAATAACTGATGTCAGTTACAATACATTTACACGGTACATGTGATACAACTACAACAGTCGACTCAGGAAGTTATATATACAAGTACATTAACGACTAACATACATGAATACATATCAACCTATACAATGACACGACAACTCCAAAAGATATGAAAAGTCTTCATAGCTCAAGCAGCATCCCAAAGCAGAATATCTACAACCTGTAAATATTCGGTCTGACCCGATTATTATATTCAAAAGAAAATAATACTCGGGTCAGTCTAATTCAAACTCAGTTATTAATGCACAGAAGTAATAATAATTAAATAATGAATAGATGACAGTCACAGAAATAAATTTACCTATCCGATTCTTAAATAAGAACGGATAATGGTAAATATAACGCGAACCAATTCAAAACAATTGGAACATCAATTAAAAGGTCAACACGAGTAGGGCTGCAGTATACGCACGCGTATACTGCCTCGCCACTACAACATATGGAATACGAAATAGATCCATAAATCAAAAGCAAAAGAAATAACACCAAAACCAATACCGTGTGGCTGCAGTTCACGCTTGCGTGCACTTCCTTGCCACTATAGTGATGATGTACCCAATGAAAATTCACAAGCATCGCCGCGAATGTCATAAGGCCAAGTGTCGATTAAATTGCAGAGACAAATGCGAAAGCGGTCAAGAAAAGATGATAACAAACTGCAGCCGAAAACCCAATTACAACAATCAAACGAATGCAGCAGGGGTACTGCACAGTGTAAATGGTGAGCAAACAAAATGCCACCAAGTGAATAAAACAACACTGCAACATTCAGGAAGTAGCAAATGTAGTAAACAAGTGATGCAGGCAACGAGTGCACCAGCAAAACAAGTTGAAACAAAGTGTATAGGAACAAGTCAAGGTGAACAATGGCAAATACTGCAATGAAGACTACTGCAAATTTCAGAAAACACCACTGAACCATCAAAGCACATGTGTGCAGGCCAAGTACACAGTAAAGAACAAGAATGTCACAAGTAACAGTATGGTTCAATGTCACAAACATGAACAACCCAGTATGGAAAATGAATGGAGCAATGAGCAAGTGACTCGAAGCAGTGAGTCAAATACAGTTAAGACAGTGGTAAATATGCAGCACCATGCAACACAAAGTAAACTCATGTGAACATGTACATAGGAACACAAATCTGGGCCACTTTTCCATCAGACGAATAAGAAACTAAGGCCAGGCTCAACACAACAGAGTGGCAACATAATGCAACAGGGAAAAGGGCTACAACTAAAAGACCATGAGCAAATAGAAACAGGCAGTGACAAATTGCACAAACAAGTTCAGGTGTACTACAGAGACAATGCAACATGAATGACATAAAGGCAGTGAAGTGCTGACTGGTAACAGCCAATTGAAAACAGGTATAACTGATATATGGTGATGCAGACAACAACTACTCGAGGCAACAGTGGACTGTGCACCAGTACTAAGCTTGGCTAGAGATGCAACATGGACAGACACAAAGGCAACTGCACTATGAAAATGAACGTGAAACATGCCAGTGGACTCAAAAATGCAACAAGTATACAAGACAGTGAGTTGAAGGCAATACAACAGTAAAAATAAGGCACACAAGGATACAAGGGCAACTGCAACTAAAAATACAGCCACCACAAGATCACAATGCAACAAAACTGTCTCGAAGCGAACTGGAAGTCAGCCCAACACTGGGTACAGTCAAGTGGAAATACTTGCATGAAATCAGTGAGCACTTAATATATGCAGGCCATAATAAGATGACAACAAGTAATAGTTCAACTGAGTCAAGTGAATAACCAACAATGCAGTGTGCAACATAATGCAATAGTGGACAAGGCAATAGATTTTAAGAAACTGGCGACAAGTATATGAAATATACTTGTAAAAATACTGCAGGGAATAAAAGTCAACCATGAACAATGAAAGTCATGGAATCTAAATCAACAGCCCCAAAAACTCAAGGCAGCGGAGTATCAACACCGAACAAAAAAATCAAATCGAAGCCAAAGCAACGAAAACCAGTTAAGTAGAGAAAATCGAACAAGTCAAATAAAACCGTCAATATTCACACGAAATTACACTGCCGAAGCATGGAGACGAATTAGATGTGAGTGAGGAATGTCACTCACCTTGTCGACGAATTGAAGCAGTCGAGCATCACAGAGACGAGCGACCACGAAGAATTGAAGAAGCCGACTGCCGAAGCCCTAATTTGGAAAAGGGGAAACGAACGAGACCGCCTCCATTTTTATTCCGTTTGCTTTTTTTTTGTTTAAGGGTTTCGAAAATGAAAAGAGTAAAGGGGAACGGCATATTCACTTTAACACGGCACCAACAAAAACGAAAACGTGGGCCAATATTCAACATTTAAAGCCCAACAACACTTAATCCATTTTTAAACGAACTACAAAAGGATTTTCACTCGATTGAAAACTTCAATTCGTAATTAGCGAAGATATTAATCGTTTAATGTCGATTGTAAATCGACGCGAAATACCGGGTTGTTACAGAGTATGCCCATATCTGGCCCTGTTCTCTTTAACAACCAAACGTCGTTTTACACACCGGTTAGTACTTTTACCTTTCGAAAATAGTTCATACTTGATATCAAAATATCATATTCGCTTCAAAATCAGTTTCATTTCGAAGCACTCGTCATCACGGTCGCAATGCAAAAAAATTCGTCTTAATTGGACCATGTATGCGTGAGTTATGAATTTTTAGTTCATCGATGAAATTAAATTATATTTAAACACTAATATAACTTTATTTTTGAAAACATATACCCAAGTGTTTATAGACCCGGTCCAAATTGTAGCTTCTTCTTCTTCCCCTTTTTCTTTTTCGACTCCAGACTTTGGCACCATGCAGGCGTGCATGTGCACACTCTTCCAGACCACCAACGATGCCACCCAGCTTGCCTACACATCTCCCTCCTCCTCTGCTCGACTAAACTAAAAATCACTCGCCACCATCTTCGAAGTAAAACACGACCTAACAGTGGTCACCCCTCGACCTGGAAATGTCGCGCATCTCAACAAGCGACTAGACTTCACCAAATCATGGGCCTAGATGCGGTTTTACATGATAAATTCGAATGCGAATTAGAAAATACCAATCGAGCCCTCAATCAAGCCAAAAGTCGAACCCTAGTTTAATGCCTATCGTAGACCCCTCCTCAAGATGCCGTCGAACCCTAGTTTAATGCCTGTCGTCGACCTCCCTCGAGACGCCATCGAAACCGATGATATGTATACCAGGGGAAACTCTACACAAAACTTGAATTTTAAAACTTGTTTGGGAATTTTTCGTTGAGTATTAAGAGAGTTTTCATTTTCAAAGCTTTCGTTTTTTTCTTTCTTCTTTCCTATTGTGTGCTTTTTAAACGAAGAAGGGGTAGCATGTTTAAAGTGGAAATAGGGCATAGATTATAGGTGTAGGATGGCTGAAGAGAAAGAATTGTGGCTGATGTGAAGGTATGGTCAGGTCAACGTGTATATATATATATATATTATTTAAAATTTTGAAAATATCTAGCTAAAATTTTCGGATCCCAATCGAGGTGTGCCACCAGACATTCAAAATGTTATACCCCTGCTTCGAATGCAATGGAACAAGTTTCAAGTCCTAATTTGATCGTATGGAGAGGATAGATTTTTGAACCCAATTATAATATTGAATTTTCGATATTAAATTCAACACATTTCAAGCTCCACGACCAAACAATAAGTCTGATTGCTGCAAAACTTGAAATCCAACAATAATTCACCATTACGGATCCGATGAAACTGGTTCGTCAAAATCCGAGACAGTGAAAAATGGCTATTTTTACTAGTTAATTATAATATGAAATTTCCAATCTCTAGTTATTCACTTTTAAATGCAATTTTAAATGTTAACAATCTTTATTGTTATTTAAATAAACTTTAAATAGACTTCTGATATCATTTTCAATCATATTAAATTCAAAATTCAATTATTCAAATAATTTCCAATATTAAATTTAAACAATTTAATTATCCTATAAATCAATATAAATAAATCATTAAGTTCCAAATAAATTTTAGTTATCAACATCATTTTATTTCTATATAAATAACACAACATTTATTGTCCAATTCTTGCTATTGATTATTAATACATTCCATACGTAGAATTCTATTTCAATAATTTTATCTTCAAAATCTTCGAAATTAACTATTTCAAAATATTATTTAAGTTCATATCCAATAACTTTCATTCAAAATCGTTAAATTTTTATTTTTAACCATTTTTATTCAATAATTATACCAAATTCCATAATTTAAAGCAGTTAAAATTACAGGTCGTTACAAAAGACAGTCACAGATCATGCAATACAGAAAAACAAATAACACCAATATTTATAATGGTTCCACTGTCACTAGGTAGTGTACGTCCATTTGGGGAGAGGAGATTTTATTAATCATTGAAAGATTAGAGCTACAAGATTGATTCACTTTTGGAGGCTATACATAAGAAGAATTAACAATGTAGACAAAATTCTGCCGAGTTTCAGCTCTCTAGAATAGCTATCATTCTTGTCCAAAAGCTCTACTATTTATAGAGTGAAAATATGAGGAAAGGTAGCTGCTATATAGCAGCCCAGGGTCTTGGTTCAACAAACATCAGAAAAAATCTGTTCGGCATGAGCACACTTCATTGCAACCGGCATAGCATGGTTCGGCATAGCTCATTTAGTTCGGCATAGCTTCGTCACTTTAACTAGGGTTTCGGATGCTTCACTTCTTACTCCGCCAATGATGGAATCAAGCTAACAAATCCAAAATTTTCTTATGATTTAAAACTTGAATTAGTGTATGGTACACAATTACGTGTTGATGCCGGTAGCATGTATCTTGGAAATGTATCTTTTGCTTGCATGTGGGGATTAATTAAAATGGCGCATAATCAAAAATATAGTTCTATCCAACTCTATTACTTTATCACAGAGATGCTTAATCTCATCGATATCATCATTAAATGTTTTTAAAAACAACACAATATTCATACCCAGGTAAAACGAGTATTAGTTTACATTGTGGATGCATGAATTCTGTTAACACAAAGTTACAACAGTCTTATGAAGCAACTAGTTCTCTTTAGTTTTTTCTTTCTTTTTTCCATGATTTTCAGAATATATTTTAAGATCAGTTAAGATTTGTTGTTCCTTGAACCTCAACAATATTTAATCATTGGATTAGAAATACGAAACTTTTGTAAAACATAACCTAATATTTTCAATATACACTTCTAACCTTTTCAGAAACAAGTTTTATAATATTACACTTTTAACTTCAAATATTTGCACTAGAAAGGACAAATATTTGTAGATCAAATAAAACTATCTACAGAACAAGTGATTGCAATAAAAACTCAAGTATTGGAAAGATACAAACAAGATCTTCAAAAATACGAAGAAATCGATCCATATTCGTCCTTTAAATTATAATGTTTAGCTTTATGTTAATAATAATCGTGTATGTTAATTTTGATCAAGTCACCTTAGTGGAACTCTGGTATAATTTGAAACTCCCTGGTAGGAATGAAATGAATGAAAAAGCTGAAGTAGAATGAATGATGAAAGCAAGGAAAATGACAAACTTTGAAAAAATTTAGGCTGAAAAACATTAAATTATACTTTTAGACCGAAGGAAAAATTTCGAAAAGATTAGACTGAAGAACAAATGCTAGTTTTATTTTTAGGCATTATATTCAGTTTTATACTATGTAAAGCTAGCATTGTTCTTTAGCCTAAAAAATAAAGTTGATATTTTTCAGCATAATTTTTTTTTCACAATTTGTCTTTGTACCTTTTTTTTATATTACCATTGTATTTGTTTCATAATACAAAATAATATGAATCATAAATGTATATAGCCTTCACAACCATCATTGTAAGCACCATCATTGCAAGTGTCCTCTAGTAGTCAATGTAGGATGCATAAATTACATTTCTCGCTAGTTCATGATCAAGACATTTTGGCTAACACACAAA
This sequence comes from Allium cepa, assembly GCA_030765085.1. Classification (NCBI taxonomy): domain Eukaryota; kingdom Viridiplantae; phylum Streptophyta; class Magnoliopsida; order Asparagales; family Amaryllidaceae; genus Allium; species Allium cepa. The sequence goes on from CM060930.1 coordinate 217,768,622, forward strand.
CCTGTCCATATCATCCCCTCTTTATATACTAGTGTAAATTGCACATAAGCGCATTTAATAGTTAGAAATATTTACTTTGTATTTAATAAAATGTTTATGGACGGGTGTGTATTATAAGTTCAAAAGCTTTGATTGTCGCAACATTTTCATTTCAAACAAAATAATAGTGAAATTTCGTTGTTGGGTGATTGAAATGGTATGGTAATGGAGGATGCAAAAATGACATTCAACTAATGAATGCATGACATTTTCGGAATTCCAAAGAGATACCGTGGAAATTGGAATTCTAATAATAGACATATTTCTTAAACTCGTAATCCTCGGCCTAAATCTTACGCTCTCCTAAACAAACAAATAAAATCATAAATTAGAACAAAATGAAAACTAAAAACATAAAGCTACTAGGAATGTGGGCAAGCCCCTTCATCTTAAGGGCGAAAAGCGCTTTGAGCAACAAAGAAGTCGCAAATGAATATCAAGAAGAAGTGCACGAGAACAAGAGCAAGTTGCTTCTGAAATCAACCCCTGTATACCATAAATTTGCAATCTTGATTCATAAAGGCAAACCAGTTTGTGAATCGATGATCGTTGTTCAATACATCGATGATGTTTTTGAAGGGCCCTCCATCCTCCGCTCCGATCTTCTTAAGCGCTCTAAAGTTAGATTTTGAGGTTATTGCATTGATACTTTACTATAGTTAATCACCAACCATATGATATTGTAAGAGAATGAGATAAGTTACAATGGCTTCAGGATATAATAAGTTTATACGAGACTCAGCATCATCAACCATCTGATCAAATCTCAACGGTTCACATTCATGCTCAATTCACAAAGGAAGATAATGGATATAGGCCGATACTCTTAAAGCCCAATTTAGCTTATATCATTGTATATAAATACAGCAAGCATTTTGTAATAGAAACAACTTTTCTCTATATCAAATCATTACTGAGATTAATAAAAGATTTATCATTTCAGCATTTTAATTCAAAATCTAGTATGGTATTAGAGCCAAAACTTGCTTAACAGCATAGTGCCTTGCCATAATCTCATCAGAAACGATTTCATCACCTGAGAATAGGATGCACATCTAAATCTCATCAGATCATAGATCATCATCTGAGATTCAAGAATACATCACAGTTCTTATCATCTGATTACTGTGCCATGCCAAGCCAGGAGGAGTCAGAACTCATCACCCACCTTCCAACTTGCTACACCAGCTCTCATCAAAGAAGTTTGTCATAACAGAAATTACCTGACTTGTATCAAAAAAAAGGTGAGTCAGAGAAATCAATTCATCATTTTCACCAATATATATCCCACTTATCTCTGTTTCTGATTCACAACCCTGTTCTTGATTCTTGATTCAACTGCATCATCATGGCCGATGAGGATGCTGCCGCATCATCAACCTCTGCACCAAGAACCACTCCAAGAACCACTCAGACTCAATCTAATATCACCCAAGAACTCATGAATTCCATCATCAAGCCACAGAGTCAAGCATTCACAGTCTAGGTAGAAGAATCAAACTACTTGTTATGGAAATTCCAAATGGAAACTGCAATCAGAGGCTATGGAATTGAAGATTATGTTCTTGGAACCATAAGTGTTCCACCCAAATTCACTGCAGATCAAGATGGAAAACTCATAGTCAATAAAGATTACATAACACATCAGAGACAAGACAGCTTGATCAGTTCATGGTTGTTGTCCTCAGTAAGTGCAAATCTGTTGCCATAAATTGTTGGATGTAAAACAACACATGAAATATGGCATACTATTGAACAAGTGTTCAGTTCTCAATCAGCTGCAGGAATCATGCAATATAAAAGACAACTGCATCACTTAAAGAAGGATAATCTAAGCATGAGGGAATATCTATCAAAAGCTAAAACAATATGTGATCAACTTGCTTCTACAGGGCATAAAGTATCTGACACAGAGCAAGTTCTATCCATATTGAATGGTCTTGATGAAGAATATGAGTCAATGGTGGCAGTAATATCTTCTAATGAAGTATTACAGTCATTACAATTTGTACATTCAATACTTCTTTCTCATGAGGGCAGATTAGAGCAAAAGAAGTCAATCAACTTAGATTGTTCAATCAATTACATTGCTAACAACAGAAATAGGAATCAAGAAAGCAGTAATGCAACAAGAAATCAACAAAACAATAATCAAAGGGGTGGTCAATACAATAGACCCAGAGGCAAAGGAGGCAGGCGGAACTATAACAACAGACAAAGATGCCAAGTATGTGAAAAATATGGGCACACAGCAAGCAAATGTTATTTCAGATTCGATGCTAGTTTCATTCCATCTCAACAAAGCAGTAATAGTTCAAAAGCTTTAAATCCTAGTGCAAACTTGGTTAATACTCAACCAGAAATCAAAACTGAACAAAGGAGTGATGACAGAGCCAAGATTGAAGGCATACATGACAACAGGTATCCTTACCTAGTGGCTACTAATCATGTAACAAACAATCTGAGCAACTTGAATCTTGGCAATAGGGAATACAAAGGTACACAATTACTATATTTAGGGAATGGCAAACCAATTCATATTTCTCACACTGGTAATGCAAGCTTAAGAGGTATAAGACAACTTTACCTCAACAATTTACTGAGAGTCCCATTTATTAAGAAGAATTTAATGAATGTGTCACAGTTTGCCAAAGATAACAAAGTTTACTTTGAATTTTATCCAAATCATTGCTTTGTAAAAGACATACTAACAAGGGAAACTCTCTTGCAGGGTAAAGAACATAAGGGATTGTACAAATTTGATGTTGCAAATTCAAGACATGATGATCATAAGGAAAATTAGTGTCATATTTCTGAACTAAGAACTGATGATAGTACACTACAACAAAACAGCCATTTTACAACGGGCAATCCTCGTTGTAATATGGATTTCGCAACGGGCATGAGCCCGTTGTATTAGGCCTCATTGTAATAGGTTGACCATATTTTATAACGAGCAATTCCCGTTGTAATACACTTTTTTACAACGGGCAATGCCCGTTGTAATACATCTTTTTACAACGGGAAATGCCCGTTGTAATACATGATATTGCAACGGTTTTTTATCGTTGCAAAATAAATGCAAATTCTAAAATAAATTACAGCAGCATCCATGCAGTACATCCATACCAATAATGAATAATTTAATGAGTAATAAATATTATCATAAAACAACCAAAATCACATATGAAAAGACTAGAAGCTAGAGTCATAAAATTCCAACACATTCCAAAAAGTTAGATAAGTTTACATCGACATAGTTCTAATATACACATGACAACTAGTTTCATAACAACCAAATACATAAAGCATTAACACATAATTAACACTTCTTCCTTCTATTACTGTTTCTGTAATAAAACTTCTCCCTTCTTCATTGAAACTTCTCCCTTCTTCATTGTACTCACACCAAAATCTAGTCCTTCTATTACTGTTTCTGTAATAAAACTGAAGTCAACATGATATAATCAGACTAAACACTTTTATAATCTACACATGCAAGTTGAATGGAATGGTAAGCATTGCAACTTCTCCCTTCTTCATTGTACTCACACCCAAATCTAGTCCTTCTATTACTGTTTCTGTAATAAAACTGAAGTCTACATGATATAATCTGACTAAACACTTTTATCAAACATTTATGCTTGAATCTTTATGGGAAGAAATGCCAAATATTTTTTGTGGGTTGTTATTCATTAGATATTAGTGTCAAATTTATGAAAAAGGTTAAAATAGTCATTATTAATGGTTTATTTTTTTAGGTAAGAATATATACCTTCATTTGTTGCCCACCTATAAGTTTCATCGAAACCTTTCTTCATAAATACAATCCGAACCAACAACTTCCCAGTAAGTTTTGCAGCCATGTAGATTCAAGAGCCGAAAATGAAAACATAATTTTAGGGAATATGATAGAAATGTAGCATGCATGCATGCGCTACAAGCAAATTTGAACGAATAATGCATGCTCTTTTGATCAAACATCCAAAAATCACCCAATTCAGCTGCATCAGAGAAACTGCACCATAAAATTTCACATAGACAATTAGAGCCTTAGAGGTGTGCTGTCATTATTCAATGCACAATAACAGTTTTCATGTAAAGCTAGAAGAGCGGGGATCTTGTGAGATTCCGAAGTTATTATGCACATAACGTCAGACTTTAAAATCAACTTATACAGTTGATTCAGAAAATTAGTTTACTAAAATGTTTGTCACAAACAAATTGTGTTAATGCCTGCGTGCTTAATAACCACGCACAGCTTGATACTTTTCTATGTAAAGGATGCAACTAAAATACAGACATATTTCATTAAAAATAACTATTGATGTATAAGCTCAAAAGGAAAAAAGGGAAAAAAAAGGAAAAGAAAAGGTGAATCGTTGAAGATTAGACTTGCCTGCATCATGATGTTGAACTTGGGCTGGAGACATTAACATTCTATCATTTTCTCCAAGTGAACTAATAGTGTTTCTATAGACACATTCTATCATTTACAAATACTCTGCTCCAAGTATCATTAAATAGAACAATCAAATTATCATAATTAAAGTTTACCCTACTTTTCTTGCAAAAAATCAGACTTAATCGAAAACTAATTTCATGTACATATTTACCTCCTCCTTGTTTCCCTAACCACTGTACTTGACTTTATATCCATTTGCAGTAATTGCCTCAATAGTTGCATCATACCTACACATTCAATTTGTCAACCATGGAAAACACACAAAACTAGAAAATAGTGAACATTCAGATATTTTGACTAGATAGCATAATAATCCCAAGTCAGCACATACTACATACCATTCCCCATCATCACTGTAAACTGCTTGAACTTTTGTGCCAATGGGAAACACCTCATGATTGTTTGTACCTTGAAAAGTTAACATTATTAGAAGTCTTGTAAGAGAACAATCAAAGTGCTTCAAATGTTTCATCAAGCAAGACAGTCAGAAAAATATAGGCATGGAAGTGGGAAAACAAACAAGTAATATCACATTGTTCAGACTGAATATAGAAGAAAAGAAAGAAATATAAAAACATAGTTAAAATGAGTGACTAGCTGAAATCTTATGCAATTGTTTTGGTTCTTAGGAAATATTGAGTACCTATTGATTAAAATAAAGATGTATCTGCAAAACAGCTAAGATTAGGCCATTGTGCGCAAGCCATACTAGGAAAATTTTAATTCTTTTTCCACTTCATTGCATAAAACAATCCAACCCCTGATACTGATCACGTTCCCACATCAAACCATTCCAAACATTCATTTCTTCTACTCTTCTACCACAAATCTCCTGTTAACAACTATGAAAACTACCACACCATCATTACACTACAATCCATCACCTTGAACAATTGCTCTGTCCATATAACTACCACCATTTCATCAACATTTCCATCACTCTCCAGGAAACAATACTAACTCTGCCAAACAATTTATATCAACCAAAACGGTTTCACCACTTCAAACATACAACTGTGCAATTTACCGAAACTATTTCACTTGCATTACCACTTACATATCTTCATCATCCCCTACTTCTCCATCCATCAATACCAGACTGCCTAACTACCGGGACCACCTACCATTGCATATACTATACAAACATTGCTACCACTTTCTGTTCCATTGTGAAATTCTGTGCATTTTGTACTTCACCCTCTACTCGATCAAACAGCAGTACCCTTCACTGTGCAATTGCATTTCCTTCAGTGTTCAAACTTCTCCACCAAATCTAATAGTCCATGACCATTGCTCCTTTGACCACTGATTTCAACGGGAAAATGGAATAATTATTGGTAACTTACATCACTTACATTGCATTAGAAGTTACCTGTTCAAAAATCCAAGAATTAAACAAGCAAAATTTCAACAAAATGAAAAGTGAAATGTAAGCAGGAATAAAGTAACAAAATGCTTATGAAAATAAAGCAACCAGTGTCGCAAAGGCCTGAATGTTTATTTTTTGCCAACCAAATGAGATTCCTAGGAACTTGAATTTATACTGAGAATCGGATACCATGTGACATTTTCTTTATTTCAAATAGCACAGGCTAAAACAGAAATACGAACATGATTAATCATGCAATTTCAGTAGAAAGATTGTGAATGGTCAAATATGAACATAAAACCGAAGTTAAACGTAAGGAAGATGGTAGAATAAATTATGTCAAATATGAACATAAAATTGACGTTAAACGTAGACAAGATAGCACCGAATGATAATAACTCCACTGCAACTCAGAATCTAGTTTGGGATTTCTACAATTATCTCCCCAGTAATGACTTCAACTAAAAAAAATATCAAATCTATATATTGAAAACAGGAATCGAACTGAAATATGTAAAAACCAGTCACTGGTTCGGACTTTCTCAGATCTAAGACTGAGGCGGCAATTATCCGACAGTGACAAGGGAAGTCGACAAGCGACACAAGGGGTGAGGTGAAGAGGCGGAGGAGGCCGAACGAAGGCAATTAGAAATTAGGGATTTGAGGAGGAGGACGAATGAAGGCGATTTGAATTAGGGATTTGATGAGGACGGGTTGCCAGTCGCCATTATTTCGTGAAAAAACGAATATTCACTTTGAACCAGGTGATTCTCTAATAACTGGAAAGTAAAAAGTCTATTAAAATGCTGCTCGAACCTCTTACAACGGGCACTATATGAGTGTTGTAAAATTGGTATCTATTACAACGGTCATTCTGTGAACGTTGTAAAATTGACATCTATTACAACGGACACAAAAGGACCATTGTAATAGCATTCTATTACAACGGACACCATTGCATGTTGTAAAAAAGGTGCTGTATAAGCATCTATTACAATGGTCCTGAATGGACCGTTGTAATAGCCTTATATTACAATGGGCAGCAAATGGCCGTTGTAAATAGGGCGTTGTAATAGAGTATTTTTGTTCTAGTGGTAGTAAAAGTATTGACACTTGGCACTGTAAATTGGGTCACCCCAGTATGAAAATTTTAAAACATGTTGTAAATAATTGCAGTGACGTATCTGTTAGTAAAATTCCAGTTTCTTATAATTGTACATTCTGTCAAATGGGTAAAAGTCATAAGCTTGCATTTCCAGACTCTGAGACTGTTTATCATAAACCATTGGAATTAATTGCTACTGATCTATGAGGTCCAGCCCCAATGTGCAGTGATTATGGTCATAGATATTATATCTCATTCATTGATGCATACTCTAGACATGTATGGATATATTTATTAAAGGCAAAATAAGAAACTAACAATGCAGTAATGCAGTTTGTAGCCAATGCAGAAAGACAGACAGGATGTTAGGTAAAAATCATTCAAACAGATGGTGGAAAAGAATTTCTACCACTGAAAGATTACTTTCAAAGAAAAGGAATCACACAAAGGACCACATGTCCTTACACTTCTGAACAAAATGGTCTTATAGAAAGAAAATATAGACATATTATAGAAATTGGCTTGACTTTACTGGCTCAAGCATCACTACCATTAAAATTATGGACTGTTGCTTTCTTTACAGCAGTCTATCTGATTAATAGACTACCCACAAAGGTACTGAACTATAAGAGTCCATTGGAAGTACTAACTAAAGTCAAGCCAGACTATCAAAACTTAAAAGTATTTGGATGTCTATGCTTTCCTTACTTAAGACCTTACTATATCATAAGTTAGAATTTAGGACTCAACCCTGTACATTCTTAGGCTATGCATCAAATAAAAAGGGGTTCAAGTGTCTTGATAGCAAAGGAAGAGTATATATATCAAGACATGTAATCTTTAGTGAACAAGAATTTCCTTTTGGTAATATAGCAATCAAGACATCTGATAAAATATATAATGCTAGATACTCATTACCTCCAATAACTCTCTTCTCTGAAGAATTAGCCTCTGATTGCACTACTGATAATGAGAGAAGAGATATTCTCACTACAAATCTCTTCAAGTCAGCAAGTGAAACAGGCCAAGAGCAAGGCAGTATTTCTGAAAGATCAAGTGATCCTCCTCTACCCAACACTAGTCAACAGACTGACACATGTCAAATATTAAGTGATACTGTATCACTCAATACTCAACAAGGTGTCACTGAAGACAGTAGTGATCAACCTGCTCAACCTATAAACACTGGACATCACATGATAACAAGGGCTAAGAGTGGCATATTTAAACCAAAAATCTATAGTGTTGTGTTAGATTGCACTGAGCCAAGTACTTATCAACAAGCAGTACAAGATACTAATTGGAGAACAGCCATAAAGGAAAAGTCAATGCATTAGTGAAGAACAAAACTTGGGATCTTGTACCCTTACCAATTCATGAAAACTTAATTGGATGCAAGTGGACATACAGGATTAAAAGGAATTCAGATGGTTCAGTTCTTAAGTATAAAGCAAGACTAGTGGCAAAAGAGTATTCACAACAGAATGGATTTGACTTCAATGAAACATTTTCTTCTATTGTAAAACCCTCAACCATTAGGATTATTTTAACTATTTCTTTGCACAAGAACTGGACTATCAGACAACTAGATGTTAATAATGCTTTTCTTAATGGCATTTTGCAGGAGGAGATATACATGGAACAGCCACATGGGTTCACTGAGAAAGGCAATGAAAATCTTGTGTGCAGATTAAACAAAGTTATCTATGGACTCAAGCAAGCACCAAGAGTGTGGTTCGAAAAGCTAAAATCAACACTTGCCAAGCTTGGATACAACTCAACAAAATCAGAAAACTCTTTATTTCTTAAATTCTCAAAAGATAGTATTATATATGTACTGATTTATGTTGATGATTTTATTATTATAGGCAACAACAAGTCAGACATTGAAAAGACAGTACAATTTCTACACAGAGAATTTACAATCAAAGACTTGGGGAACTTGAACTACTTTCTTGGAATTGAGGTTAAAAGACTATCAAACAATGAAATACAACTGAATCAGAAGAAATACATCACAGAGATTTCAGTAAGAGCCAACATGGATAAAGCAAATCCACTGCCTACACCCATGACAAGTAACTTGCATCTATCAAAATACAAAGGTGAATTTATATCCAATGATAAGCAGTATAGAAGCGTAGTTGGTGCACTACAGTATGCCACCATAACAAGACCAGACATCTCTTTCAATGTGAACAAAGTTAGTCAGTTTATGCAAAAACCATTAGACGAACACTGAAAGCAGTAAAACATATTCTAAGATATCTCAGGGGTACACTGGATCAAGGTCTAATCATGCAATCAAGCAAATCACTGAATATTAATGCCTATGCAGACTCAGATTGGGCCATTGACTATGATGATAGAAAATCTACTACTGGTTACTGCATTTTTCTAGGAAAAAACCCAGTATCTTGGTGTGCAAAAAAACAGTCAACAGTATCTAGATCAAGTACCGAAGCTGAGTACAGAAACATTACATGTACAGCATCAGAAATCATGTGGATACAATCGCTACTAAGAGAATTACAAGTTAATACTAACAACAAGGCAACAATTTGGTGTGACAACATTAGTGCGATATCACTTACAGCCAATCCCCTTCTACACTCTCGAACTAAACATATGGAACTTGATTTTTATTTCATCAGAGAACAGGTGATCAAAGACAAAATTAGGGTAAGCTACATACCTGCAACTTACCAAAAGGATGATGTGCTCACTAAACCTCTTTCACGACAAAGCTTCATGAAGTTCAGAAGAGAACTAAACGTTGATGTTGCTGACATCAATCAAAAATCTCAAGTTCCAATGTACATACCAGAGGCTGTTCAAGAGCTTGACGAAGAAAAGCAACTCGGAAAAACCCCAACTTAAAGTCGCTCGCAACATTTTTCATCAATTTCTCCTTATTCTCTACTCAAGTTGCTGCCTTTAACTCATCTGAAGACAGATAAAGGAAGAGGAAGATTATTATATCTAAGATCGTATCTAATTCATCGAGTTTCCTTCACGTATTTTTCGAAGAAAGCATATCTCATTTCTCTTGAGCAAACCCTAGCCGACATCGGGTTTGAGGGGGAATGTAAGAGAATGAGATAAGTTACAATGGCTTCAGGATATAATAAGTTTATACGAGACTCAGCATCATCAACCATCTGATCAAATCTCAACGGTTCATATTCATGCTCAATTCACAAAGGAAGATAATGGATACAGGCCGATACTCTTCAAGCCTAATTTAGCTTATATCATTATATATAAATACAGCAAGTATTGTGTAATAGAAACAACTTTACTCTGTATCAAATCATTACTGAGATTAATAAAAGATTTATCATTTTTATTCAAAATCTAATAGATATTTGCAATGAAAACATTAAATTGTTTGAAGAGGAAAAGCTACCGGGGTTAGTTAAATGGGCAGAGAGATTATGCTCTGATGATGGAGTGAAGGAACTTATAATGCCTAAACATGGAAAGCTAATTAGTATCACAAGGTTCTTGAGGATGCAGTTTGGAAATCTAGGCCTGGAAATTGAGTTTTTTTTCTTGTTTTTGTTTTGTTTGTTTCCCTTCTCTGGATGATCTGTTATGATAGCTGAATCTGCTTTGCGTTTGAGGTTTGTTTTTACACTTTTATAAAGTTATATATATCGTAGTATTGAAGTTTATTTTCCTGTAACGTAGGACTTGAATTTATTTATATGTTTTATTCCGTTTGATATATCAGTACATATGCAGTCAAAATATGCTTATTTGTTATGATAAATCTAAAGCTTAACTACAACAATGATGAAGGTATTTCAAACGGGTCTATGTCCTCATGTTTCTTTTTTAGTCACATCCACTCGTCATCCACTCATCATTGTAATGTTACTGGTAGATGAAACCCACCGTATCACATAAAATGTGAATGATTTGTTGATCGATGGTTAAAATTAAATGGGCATATGGAACAAGAAAGATGGGACAACGAATTTGATCTCGGAAAGAAAAGTGTCGTGTCTTAACTGAGAAGGCAACGGTTTTACATTTGTAAACTCAATAAGCAGTAGGTGTAAATAAAATATTACTTTTTTTTATTGGTTTGGTGCATAAAAATGTTTTCATATAATTGTACGGTCCTTTTATCACCGAGCTTGGATCTGATATCAAACTTAGGACAACCTTTTATAATTTTTATTGAATCATGCTAAATACACTGCATTACAATATCCTAATTTTTGGGTATCGTTTGGCAGTGTACCATCGAGCAGAATTTAATTTTAGAAACAGAAATTTTACTTAATTTGCTAATTTGACGTCGAGCTTACTTGACAACTAACCTGTCGTATACTGTCGAATGATTTTTCCGTGTGAAACAAAGTATCAAGTGCAGTGCGTTTAACATGACTCTTTACTTTTAAGATAGTCCTTACAAGAGAGTGTTTGTACCTGCTTTATGATTGCTGGAAAATGACAATTAATCGTTGACAATATTAGTAAATGATTGATAGGCACACAATCTTCACTAATTATAGAACAAATACAAATAGTCTACTTATCAAAGAGTGTGCATAGCATTGCTTTATCTTAAAGCCATTAAAAGCCACTCAAAGAAGAACATGTTTAACATTTCGCTTTAAGATATTATAAAACACAATTGATTTTGATCGTCATATTTTTAATATGATTACATTTGAGATCACAACATACATTATCAATTTTATGCTTTATATTATATCTCAAGTTTAAATGAATGCTTCCGGCTCGTACTAAATCTTCATACAAATCACTTGAAATCAATTTTTTTATACAACACACTTGAACATTTGACACGTGTACTGTATGTTGTGCACATGAATCAAATGCAACTTTATGTGACACTTAAACATTAAAGTCTATCAAAGTTTTTTCCCTACCAATATGTAACTTTATGCTAGTAATTTATTACATATGTTAAGTATTCTCAATTTCTTAAGCACTCTGGCAAGATATTTAAAACTTCAAAATATTGATTTTCTGACTAGTCATAAAAAGAAATTAAAAAAAATTAAAGTAGAATTAAGGAATGATGAATGCGATGACATCTGCTCTGCTTATCTTTTATATTATCATGCACTATTCAAAAGGCTAAATAGAAAACTATACGTATTACAACCTTCCTTACCATTATTGTATACACAAGCAGTCAATGTTGGATGCTTCAGATTCATTTCTTAATTTCTTGATTCTCAAAGTCAACTTGACTCCCGCAAACCCAACCGTATCATTTCCATTATAAAAATACCTTTCAAATCACTAACTTCTTCATAAATCCACCTCTTTTGGAGAAAAAAACATGTACATTAATAAAAAAAAATTAGAATGCAATGGCTACTACAGATGTGAAACTATTGAGATTGTGGGCAAGCTCATACTTAGTAAGAGCCAAAACTCGCTTTGAGCATCAAAGAAGTCGAATATGAAGAAGAAGTACTCGACAGCAAGAGCGAGTTATTTCTCAAGTCAAGCCCGATATGCAGAAAGGTTCCGGTCTTGATTCATAAAGAAAAACCAGTTTGTGAGTCGATGATCATTGTTCAATCCGGTAAAAATTATCCTAATGAGGAAAGTTATATACAAACAAATGCATAACACATTTTACAATACATACCATATTTGATAGAATAATCCTCTAAAGGTTAATTTGAATTGAACGGATGCCTAATAAGTTATATAAAAGCCAATGTATTATATATTTTACAATGCGGGACATATCGTGTTACTCTAAAATAGGTGTTAGCCAGCTTCATTAGCATAGTAGTGACGAACATGACGATAAACTGCAAACAGTAGAGAAAAGATTATTTCAGAGTTTAAACCATTGGAACAGTATTTGGCAGAGAAGCCATTTTTCGGAGGAGGCAGCATTGGTTACCTAGACACTGCACTTGGAGCTTCAATATGTTGAGTAAAAGTAACTGAAGAAGTCAAAAGCGTTAAAGTGTTAGATGAGGCAAAGCTGCCAAATTTAGTGAAGTGGGCAGAGAGATTCAGTTCAGATGACACGGTGAAGGGAGTAGTGCCTGAACATAACAAGCTGGTTGAGTATTGCAATGTTATTCAGGAAAAGGTCCGGAAATCATGGCCTGCAAAATGAATTAGTTTGATGTTTGATCGTACTTTGTTATACGGATTGCTTGCTTTCAGGTTGTTACTGATTCTCAGTGTGCTTTATATATATACGTGTGTATTCTAGTATTTATGTTTTATTTATATATAGTTTATGACTTGAATTTGTGTATGGTGCACAATTTATGTTTTGCCTAGGGTACAAAACTACAAATGTTGAAAATGCATCTTTTCTTTAAATGCTGGAATGATTTACAGTGTTTTCACTGAGTTTCCATAGCTGGAAAGAGAGCAATATGTGTTTCGTTAAAACCCAGCATGCTGCGATGGAAATTAAATATTACAAATCATGTGTCATGTGCAATATTTTTATATAATTATAATGTACATTTGTCACAAAGTTTGAATCAGATATAAAAAAAATTACACATCCGATGACCATTATTTATAATCAAAAAACACACACCACCAATATAAAATTATTAAAATATAAAATGTGTTTGAATGTATCATGTGTTATTTATCTTTTTATATAACCATACCGAACAAGATTTTCCTCTTTCATAAATGTAAAATGCACTTCCACGCAACAGAATTAATTGCACTTGCACTTAACTCCCTAACGCCACATCGTATCTCCTTTCTTCACTCTACCTTTAGACTGCAAGTACCCATATTCGTGCATATAAACAAATAAATAAACAAATGAAGGGGGGCAAAAAAAAAAAAGGAGGAATTATTCTAAAGGACAAAAATTTGTATATTTTTAGCCTCAAAAACACGACCTCAACCTTTTTACCACAAGGACAAACATTCTCCTAAAAATTATTCTTAAAGACAAATATTTTTCCAAAATTATTCAAAAGGACAAACATTCTTTCTAAGATGTCACCGAACTAAAAACTGATACCTAAAAACTGCTACCGATACTAAAAGTTGATACCTAAAACTGCTATAAATAACTAAAAACTGATATTTAAATAAAGTTGTCCTTCGGACAAAAATACCGAAGGTCTGTCCTTTAGGCTAAAATGCAGAAAAATTTTGTTCTTGACAATAATTTCCTTAAAAAAAAAACTAATTGTTGGTACCACGTCCAAGACATTGTTGACTTATTCCGATGCACCAAAATTATAGGACAAATATCCAAATAGTTAATTTTAAGTCATCTTTTAGATGGTCGAAAAATAACTATTTGTATAGTAGTAGTTATATAAATTGACTTCTTTTTTTCCCTCTTCATTTTCAATTGTTTTTTCTTCAGTTTAATGACAAGTAACAATGAAATACAAGTGTGTTTAAACAGTGTATTGAAAATAAACATCTTCGTACAGATGCTTGTAACAACATGAATTTCTAATGTTAGTAATTTAACTTATTGATTTAAGTGAAAATTACCCACAATAGACTCTTTAGCAAGGGCAATTAATTTTTAGGACACACAACAGAAATAATTACTTTTAAGGACAAAATGTAAAATAATTAGTTTCTAAGATCTAAAACCTATGAAATTATGTCTTGAAAATAATTGGACTACTGAATTGTCCTTAAAAATAATTATTCTGCTGAATTTGGCTTTGAAATTAATTTCTGTGAATTTATGTTCTAGAAACTTATTGGACTACAAAGTTTGTCCTTCTAGTGAAATGCCTCTTGATTTAAATTGTATGAGTTGATATAAACAAACTTAGAAACCTAACTTTTCACGACGAATAAATTCACACACGAAACTTTTTTCATACTATCCAAAACGTCCTTAGTCGTTAAAGTTACAGGTTGAAATAGGTGAGCCGAGTTTTGTAATATTTCGAGGTGCAAACTGGTTGGCCTAAGTCTCAAAACAGATAAGTTTTTTAAGGGGTTACCAAATTTTCTAACATAAACACTTTTCATTATTCGTCTATTTTCCCTACTCTTCCATAAACTTCTCTTGTCCTAATATCCTAATAAATACCTATTAAAATTTTCTAAATACAAATAAACATCAGCAAATAATTTGAGGAAAATAGTAAGAATCCCAATTCGTTTTAGGCAAAAATGTTTTATTTTGTATCAAATTCTGGATGAAGGTCTAGAGAGTGGTTTGCTCGCTAATTTGTGGATCTAAAGCTTGATTGAGTGAGAACAATCTTAGCCACAACAGCACCATGGACCTAAATCGACATCTTCTCTCCCTTTGTTATTGGCATGTAAACATTTTCTTACTGCAGTTGTTATTGTTGTTATTGTTATTATTCCTATCATTATTATTTAATCCCGTCAGAATCCATTGTCACAGTCAAGATGCATATGGTAGCAAGTACGAAGTAATAATATAAACCTACAGGAACAACTAAGAAATAGTAATATAAATGAACTATTGTAAATACCCTCTTAAATTTCAAAATACAAAGTCCCTTATTTACAAAAACATGTTTTGTTAACTAAACTACGAAATATTAATATAAATGAATTTTTTGCAAAATACCCTCTTAAATTTCAAAATATAAAGTCACTCATTTACAAAAACATGTTTTGTTAACCAGAAAACTTGTCTACATCTCCAAAGCTACGTGAATGACAAATAAGTTCATATAAAATGAGGCTGTCGAAAAAATTGTTTCTTTCGAAACCCACCTTTCGACTAGATTGACTTAGTCGAAATGGTTTCGGAAGTTGACTTAGATATGCAGGCAATGGAAGGAGCATCTTACCGAAATCTTTCTTTTATATAAGTTGAAGACAGCTATTCATTTTGGATTTTCATTCCTTTCAATAATGTCGAAAGATTCATTGTAGCCCTTTCGACCATGTCGGAAGGTATGCTTGACCTAATATAGTGAAATAGCTGCTTTCGACCTCGTGTGCTTTGTTTCTTCCATGGAGGCCTTCGAAAAGGTTGCTTATGCAGTTGAGTGTATGTTCCTTTCGAATTGACTCCTCCTCGTATGATTGCTTGCCAATTGCAGACCCAGATTTCCTTCGGGCACCCCTTTCGATCAGGTTGAAAGGGATTTTATCTTTTCGAAACATATCCAATTGCAGACCTAAACCACCTTATGAACACTTCAAAATATTGATTTTCTGACTAGTCATAAAAAGAAATGAAGAAAACTAAAGTAGAATTAAGGAACGATGAAAGCAATGACATCTGCTCTGCTTATCTTTTATATTATTATTCCCTGTTCAATAGGCTAAATAGTAAACTATACGTATTACAACCTTGAACCTTCCTTGCCATTATTATATATACAACCAGTCAATGTTGGATGCTTCCGATTCATTTCTTAATTTCTTGATTATCAAAGTCAAGTTGACTCCCGCAAACCCAACCGTATCAATCACTTCCATTATAAATACCTTTCAGAATCACTATCTTCTTCATAAACACATCTCTTTTGGAGAAAAAAAACATAAACATTAATAAAAAAATTAAAACACAATGGCAACTACAGATGTGAAACTATTGGGATTGTGGGCAAGCCCGTACGTAGTAAGAGTCAAACTCGCTTTGAGCATCAAAGAAGTCGCATACCAATATCAAGAAGAAGTATTCGACAACAAGAGCGAGTTGTTTCTCAAGTCAAACCCGATATACAAAAAGGTTCCAGTCTTGATTCATAAAGAAAAACCTGTTTGTGAGTCGATTATCATTGTTCAATACATCGATGAAGTTTTTGAAGGTCCCTCCATACTCCCTTCTGATCCTCTTGAGCGCGCTCAAGCCAGATTTTGGGCTTATTACATTGATGACAAGGTATGTATATAAAATCTCCTACCTTTATACACGTGTATGATTGTTCACTTTACATGTTCATTTCTAATTGATGTTATTTTTCTATAGTTGTTAACCAGCTTCATTAGCATAGTAGAGACGAACATGACAAAAGACGATAAACTGCAAACAGTAGAAAAGATTATTTCAGAGTTGAAACCATTGGAAGAATATTTGGCAGAGAAGCCATTTTTCGGAGGAGACAGCATTGGTTATGTAGACATTGCACTTGGAGCTTCACTATGTTGGCTAAAAGTAACTGAACAAGTCGAAAGCGTTAAAATGTTAGACGAGGTAAAGCTGCCAAAGTTAACGAAGTGGGCAGAGAGATTCAATTCAGATGATATGGTGAAGGGAGTAGTGCCTGAACATAACAAGCTAGTTGAGTATTGCAATGTTATTCAGGAAAAACTCTGGAAATCTAGGCCTGCAAATTGAATTAGTTTGCTGTTTGATCCTACCTTGTTATACGGATTGCTTGCTTTCAGCTTGTTACTGATTCTCGTGTGTGCGTTTGTTCTTGTATTTATATTTTATTTATATGTATTTTATGACTAGAATTTGTGTATGGTACACAATTATATGTTCTGCCTAGTGAACAAAACTACAAATCTTGGAAATGCATCTTTCCTTTAAATAGCTGGAAATGATTTACAGTGTATTCATTGAGTTTTCATAGCTGGAAAGAGTGCAATATTTTTATCATTATAACCCAGCATGCTGCAATGGAAAATACATATTACAAATCATGTGTCATGTGTAATATTTTTATATAATTATACTGTACATTTATTACCAAGCTTGTATCTGCAGTGTTTTTATGATCGGATACAAGTCGGTCCAATTTCCAATAATTCAACCCTGAACCGTGAACCTTTAAGGCACGCGACTCAATCAAACCCCTGTCTGTCGTGCAAGAACCAAGGTCGAACCTTCAGACCAGTAGACCGACCGTCTGTTTTACCTAGTTAACTGCTATTATTTTATTATTTCATTAATTTCTTATTGTTTCTTTCTCTTTCATTCACATTTTCTATCCTATTTAAAAAATCTACCTTGCTAAAAGCATTATCGTCCTAAAATCTAATTCATTAAACGCCATTGAAAGCTCCTTCAAAGCACTACTAGTTTTATCAAATTCGACGTTACTAAACTTCTATCACTATGCATTAGTAGTATGTACACAACTGCATTTGTTTTGGTGCAGTTATGCAGTTGTGCACTGTAGTAGTATACAACTTCGGTTGTAGGTTCTTGCTAGAGATCTTCTATAGTTGTTTATGTAATATTTTTATTTCAATATTTTTCGGATGTAGCTTATATTTAGGTGCGTAAATTTTTTTAAAAAAACAATATACAGTTCCGACGATTTGATCGGTTGAACCATTCAATGCTTTAAAGTTTGAGTTACTATAATTCGACTCAGAGTAAGTTGTAATATTTATAACTATGGTGAAGTGTAATATTTTATATAATTAAATAGTAAAGTTATTAACAAGCTTGGTTCGGATATAAAAAAGTTTAGACATGCAATGACCAATATATAATTATTAAAATAAAAAAATGTGTTTCAATGCATCATGTTTATATAACCATACCAAACATGATTTTCGTCTTTCATAAATGTCTTCAGAAATGCTTTACACTCTCTAATGCTATTTGCACATGCACTTAACTCCCAAATGCTATTTGCCACATCTTAATTATCTCCTTTCTTCACCCTGGCTTCAGTTCGCAAACACCCATATTCGTGCATATAAATAAATTAACAGATGAAGAACAAGGGAACTAAAAGGAGGAGGAATTAATTGTTGGTAACATGTCCAGGACATCGTTGACTTATTCCTAAATGCATTATATTATAGGACTAATTAATCTCCCAGCGGTCTATTTTAAGCCTTTTTTTTTAAATGGTCGAAAAATAACCATTTGTACGGCTGTAGTTATATAAACTAGATAGAGACTCGTGATGGGGACTCGTGCGTCGCACATGGACAGACGGGGTTAAAGGGCAAGTGGTAAATATTTTACAGTTTTGAAAACGGATGGCATATTTTAAGTTCGGTCTCATCGTATAAAAGTAGGTGATATATCTATACTATTATATTATTAGCGAGTTCAATTTTAAAAGCACACAGGCCTCTTTGAAATTTGGCAACCGAACCGTCTTCAAATCTATATTATTTGTACTCTTATATGATTAGAAAGGTTGCACTTTCTGCTTAGTCCTTTCTCTATTCCGTGTTTCAATTTACCGTCTCTCTCCTCTTCGTTACCCATTTCCCATGTGTTATTCACACTACATCCATTCTCCCCTTTTTGGCCTTCCCAATTAACTCATGTTTGCGCCAAAATTGGTCACAAACCCCAAATACCGCGAACGCACCAGTGTATGAATACAAATCAATAATATTCAAACACAAATCTCAGATCTCAGCAAATATTCAACAGTAATCCAGAAGTAATGAACAAAAACACAAGCTTTTATAGTGGTTCGGCTATCTCCGGCCTACGTCTACTCCAAAGTTTAATCCTTTTTATTGATTATCCTTGAAGATTTCAGATAATTACAGATGATTACAGCAATTTCGAAGTCCAAATCCAAAATTAAATAGCAGTAGTGATGGTATGAAATGATCCTAGCGGCGTCCGGGCGTGCTTGCTTTCTCCGAATTTTCCGACCCCTTTTCTGAATGACCAGGGGCTCTATTTTTAAGCGTAGGAGGCTGATATTTCTCCTAAAATCCGGGAAGACCGCTTCAGGCACGTGAGGGGGGCCCACATGCCCGAAATCTGGAGGTCCTGGCCCACATCAGGATCGATTCGAAGTAAGGTTCGAATCGATCAAGAATTCATCCAATTGAGCTGAAATTTGGTGAGAACATTCTTCAACATGTATGTAAGCTCCTGTAAAAATTTCATTGCATTTGGATCAATGGTTTGGAAGATATGATCGTTTCAAGTTCAAGGATCCGTGCGTTCTGAATGGTTCGAACCCATGCTTCGAACCCACACTCTTCGAAACCACCCTCTTCGAATCCATGCTCTTTGAATCCATCCTCTTTCGAATCCACGTCCTTCGAATTCATGTCCCTCGTATCCATCTCCTTCGAATCCACGAAGCTGACTCCCCTCCTTCGAATCCCTCTCCTTCGAATCCCTCTCCTTCGAATCCATGGAGTTCCCATGGATTCGAACCACCATCGATGCGAACTAACCAGTATACACCTTTATGCCTCTCCATCGAGTCGAAGTCCATCGATTCGAAGAACCATCGATGCGAACTTTACCAAGTTGAAACCATGCCATTCGATATGAAGTGTATCGATTCGAACTGTCCTTGCGCAACGCCTCTTGATCGATGCGAACCTGTTGGGTTCGAATCCATCCTGGTGGGTTCGAATCTGATCGATTCGAACCGAGCACCACTTTGTCCCTTTTGATGGATTCGAACAACATGCATTCCCCACCTTGAATCCATCATATTTCCTCCATACGAACTCCGATTAACTTGAAATTTGAAACATAGCCTTTCCTAGTCCTTATCATCACCTCCAATCAATTTCGTCCCGATCGGACTTCAACAAAATTTTGACGATATCGATCGTAGCCTTGATTCCAACCGATCTCCAATCCTGATATTCATAATTCCTTGCCAATTTGTCGATATTCCAGTTTTGACCAAAAAATGGGATAACAACTCCCCTTTGATTTTTTTCCATTCCTCCGATCTCCACTCTCTTCTCCATCATTTCTGCTCCCTTCATCAGGTGTCGCATGCCCTAATCGTACCAATTCTCTCAGCAAAAACCTATTCCTTCTTTCATGACTTCTCAAAACTCCTTCTATTTCAAGTACTCGGCCATTTCGCTTATCATATAATAGTTATATATATTAATTTCTTCAATATCTTAGTTCTTCTGGATTGAATCCATCCATTAAATAATCAGTTCTCTACTTGGACAATTGTTTGTTCGTATTATCTTGATTGGTCACTGATTCATCCATTACGTGAGTTTTATTTTTAAAGATTGGAACACTGTCAAATTAGGAGGATGATGGATTTAAACATTACAGTTTCAACATTATTTCCTTCTATTACTTTTATAAGATATTGATTTCAGGGTTTAATATCCAGATGTAATTTGTTTCATAGGATATTAATGTTTTAAAAATTTGTTTTTGGGATCCAACTTATGCCTGGTTTTTCATTTAGTTTTAATCATGTTTTCCCTATTTAATTTAATGCCTTATTGAATAACATGCTAATAACTGAAGAACGTTTGTTGACTTTGAATCATAATGAGTTAAAGCTGTATTTAAATCATTTATTCCCCCAAAAGAAAACGTCGTGATTTGGAAGTTCATATACGGACTGTTATCTTTTTACATCTTATGCTTTATGAACTTGGTCTACCTCATATTTTCTTGATGGAACTGATATATACTGCAAATTTGCAACCTGCCCCTTTTGTGCAAAATAACAAGGAAAAAGCATTAATTGTTATATAGTAACTATAAGGCATTTAAAGTTTTTGAGCTGGTAACCTTGAATTCTAATTACTAATAGAACTGATAACAGGTCATCTTAAGTTTTTGATTGTGATGCCTCTAATCTTTGTTTAGCAACTAAATCGTTACCAAAATATATTTTGGTCTAACTGAGGCATTGACTTCTTTTCAATTCATGTTAGCGTGTTTAATTTTTGAAGCGCTAGCCAAATGACTTTGCTATCAATTCATTTTCTTATATAATTACAATTGTAACCATAGCAATTCAAAAATATGAATTATAATTGTATCTGACATGCTGATCCATTGCGATAGGCGATGATGATCTTCCTGATTTAATAGTCGCGGATTAGACAATTTCTTTGGCTTCAATTCAAATCGAAGAATTTGATTCGATTATTTCAGGTATGTTCTCCCTTCTTTTTATTTAAATCACCGAAGTGTTTCACGTAATTCACTAATTATCTCCTCTGTCATTTCAAAATTATGGTGCCAACCCTAGGCCGAAATTGACTACGGCTCTTGCTTAATTCAATTACAACTTCAGCTTTATGTTCAAGTAATTTCAACATCTTTGATTTGTAGGTACTTATCTCGATATAATTTTCTCACATCCAATGTACTTTGTTGTTTTAAAGATGTTTCAAATTTGGATTCATTCAATATTTTATACCCATCTGTCCTTTTGTCAAGCTTGGATTAGTATCTTGTTTCTTATTATTAGCTTACCTCTTTCATAACAATATGACTTTGGGCATTATGCTATCATTCGTATACACCTTCTGACTTATACTGCCACATCAAATAAAACTAGATCGAAGAAATATTTTGGAAACAACTAAAAATGAACTACCCTAACATGCCTGATGCAATGGTTTATGCTTTTTTATATATAAGAAATGAATATTGGGTGATCAACTACTTTATTTTCAGGAAAGGTGAATATATCATGGAAAAAATAAATGCTATGATTAGCAGGTGTTGGGCGAATTCTCACCCAGAAGATCTCGAGATCAAGAAGTCAAAGTTTTACTCGGGCTCGCAACCTCCACCCCGTTCGACAAACACAAGGCACAATATAAGCATAGAAGTCCATCTGGCGTTCTCAATATACAAGTCCATTCGGCAGAGAGGCATTCGGCATCTCCAATTCACACCGAACCAAAGGTCATTCGGCCAGCCCCCACATCCGGCCCAACCATAACCGAACCAACTGATTCGGTACCGTAACCGAACCAACTCCAGAACCAGAAGATTACCGGACCAACTCCACTACCGAGCCACCTCTCCATCTCCACTACCGAACCACCTCTCCAACACCCTACCGGACCAGACCACGCCTAACTAAACCCCAACTTCTCTAAGCATAGCCGAATGAAGCCTCGCCGAACCAAATGATTGCCAGTCCAGATTGCTTCAGCCTGGGCCCACCAGCAGCTATATACCTCCAAGGCCCCTGCCCCCTACCTCATTCTATAAATAGAGGGGCAGGGGTACAACAATGGCAGACAAGTTTGAGAGCTCAAGCAAGGAAGGAACTTTCAAACTACTTTCATATACTTATATACGAAGCATTGTACTTGTAATCTGAAAGAAAGAAGATAATAACATATAAAGTGGACGTAGGCACATTCTGGCCGAACCACTATAAATCCGCGTGTCTTTTACATTTCAGCCCCTACTCTTTTTATATTTACATACTCATCTAAAATCATTGAAAATCACATATAATCAACTAAATAATACGACTTGGAGGTGTTTGTCCATTTTTTGTGCAAACATTTTTGGTGCTTTCATTGAGAGTTGAACTCAGGCTTCATCTTCTCCCACTCAACCTTCTTCCTAACAACATCGCTCGTTGCTTAGAAATCATGCCTTCCAAACAGAGAAGGGATGTTAACAAAGGAAAGAACATCGCAACTAGCAGCCTTCCAGATCCAGCAATCGCAGATCAGCCCACTTCAACAGCAGTACCAGATGAAAATCAGGAAAATCCAACTGGTCCCGCAACGGAACAACCAATCACTAGGGCAGATCTGGACAGGGTTGTGGCTGAAGTAACTAACCGCTTCACATCCCAACAAGAAGCTTTGGTGGACCAACTCATGTCACGCTTAAAGGATGCTGAAGAGTCCAACCACAACACTGAATCATGGGGTGAGTCCCAATCCGGAGGATCTCGGAGGCAACAAAGGTCTTCCCTCTTCGAAGAAGCTATCAACAGGAACAACAATGATAGGGGCCGCGCCCGGACTCAGTCCGAATTCCGACTCGAGGAAGCCCTTGGAACCGAACCCAGCGGGGGAGGCACCAGGCGAGGGTCGGATGTAGCTGAGCCAGTCATGCCACCTAATCATAGAAACCCCGCTGAACGGAGCCGAGCTAGAACCCAGCCCGAAGTTGACCCCATGGATGTGCTCGAAACAGAACCCCACAGGGAAAGATCAAGGCAGGGGGCAACTGTAGCTGGTCCTAGCGTGCATCCGAGCAGCCAAAGACAACCACTGGATAATGCTAGAAGTGATAGACTGTACCATCCCTACAGGTCATCTGGACGAGATAGACCCCGCAGGGAAGAACCAAGCTCATTTTTGTCCGCTCCAAGTTCTGACGAACGAATGGCACGATTATTCAGAGAATGTGTCCAACGGGAGCAAAGGGACCGGGGAATAGGCGCTAGGGTCACCAGTCCCTTTACCCGAAATATCGAAACTGCCATCACTCCCCGGGAATGGAAAATGCCAACCATGGAACCTTACAAAGGAACTTCCGACCCCATCGTACACTTGCAGAGATACACCCAGCATATGCTCATGAGTGGAGCAACAGAAGGAGTGTTATGTAAATGTTTTCCGCTATTCCTAGCTGATCTAGCTACCTCCTGGTTCTGCCATCTACCCCAAGGATCCATCAGCTCATGGGAGATGTTGAAAGAAAGGTTTATTAGCCAGTTCCGCATCCATGTGGAACAACCCAAGGATGCTTATTCTTTATCCAATGTCAAACAAAAAACCGGAGAGACGCTGCAACAATATCTAACGCGGTTCAACGCCGCAGCGGCAGCAGTTCAAGATGCCGATGAAAAACTCACTCTAATGGCCCTCTGTAGTGGTGTACATCCAGACACCAAGTTTGCCAGAAGATTAACTAAGGAAAAACCAGCTACCTTGCCTGATTTCTTCCATGAAGCTGGAAAGTATATGAGACTTGAAGATGCTGCTACAGAGAGGCAATCAGGACAACAAGGTAAGACAGTTCAGGACAAGGTTCCCACTGCAGCTAAGGACGCTCGAAGAAATGAATCTAGAGACAATGCTGGGGGCAGAAAGGTCGAAAAGCGCCAATATCGACCAGGACCGAGATTTGACTCCTACACTCCTTTGAACGACACAATCGAAAATATCTTCCTAGCCACTCAGGGCGAACTAGGATACAAGCGCCCCCCGCACAAGAAAGAATCAGATAACGCACTCAAGTCCGAAAAGTTCTGTCGCTTCCACGAATCCCACGGACATGACACCAATGAATGCCACCATCTTCGGGATTTGATCGAAGAACACATTAGAAGAAGAAGACTGTAACGCTATGTGAAGGGTCAGAACAGGACTCCAACTCCAGCCAATGAGAACTCAAAGCAACCCCTCCCAGAGGTAGGCGGAGGGAATCGCAACAATCACAACACCAGTGGCTCTAGTCAAGAGAAGATAGTGGTCCTTACCATCTCAGGAGGACCACACATCGCCGACAGAAGTTGGGCAGAGATGGAAAGGTACGGCAAGTCGCTTAGAAATGCAGAAGGCTATGTTAACTCCATCACGGAAGAACGCCACCCGAAACGAAAAGAGAACGACGACATCATATTCAGTAGGCGTGATTTGGAAGGAAGACAGTACCCACATATGGATCCTATGGTCATCTCTGCCTGGTTCGGTCCAGCTAAAGTTTTTCGGATTCTAATAGACACAGGAAGCTCCGTAAATATCCTATTCAAACATGCTTTCGACAAAATGAAGTTATCAATGAAGGATGTATCCCCCTGTGCCAAACCACTGCACGGTTTCACTGGAGATGCAAAAATGCCCCTCGGGCAACTTGACCTCTTCGTCGAAATAGGAAGTCATCCCCGCTCCGTTGTGCGAAAACAAACGTTCGTACTAATAGAAAACCACTCGGCTTACAACGCCTTCTTGGGAAGACCAGCCTTGTCTGACTTCCAGATTGTATTAGCCCCCTGGTGCCTGAAAATGAAATTTCCAATAGACAACGGAGTAGGAGAAGTAGAAGGAGATCAAGATGCTGCCCGAGACTGCTATGTAACTGAACTTCGCGATAACCGCAGAAAGAATAAAGGAAAAGGTGCAGAGACTACTCTCTGCATGAAAAGCTTGGAGGCATAGCAACTAAAGAAAGCCCCTCCTCTTCGATACACAAGCGATCCCTTCAATGAACTAGACCCCAGGGATAAAGAGGAGGAGGCTACCGCCGAGCCTGCAGAGGCTATGGAATTCGTATCTGTAGACAAGCACGATTCAAGTAAACTATTAAAAGTCGGATCTCAGCTAAAAACGGAGTTGAAAGATCAACTCATTGACTTTCTCCGCCACAACTTAGATGTATTTGCGTGGACCCATGCCGATATGACAGGAATCTCCCCCGACATAGCATGCCACATGCTGAACATCGATCCCACCAAGGTACCAGTAAAGCAGAAAAAGAGGAGCATGGGGGCAGAGCGATCGGCAGCCCTTGATGAGGAAGTAAAGAATCTACTTGCTAATGGCTTCATACGGGAAGCCATCTACCCAGAATGGATCGCTAACCCAGTGCTAGTAAAAAAGGCCAATGGAAAGTGGCGAACATGTATTGACTTCTCCAATCTGAATGACGCTTGCCCAAAAGATTGCTTCCCACTTTCCCGAATTGACCAACTTGTGGACAGCACAGCCGGACACGAACTCCTATCTTTTATGGATGCATACTCCGGATATAACCAGATTCCCATGCACACTCCTGATCAAGACCACACTAGCTTCATCACCGACCGCGGACTATATTGTTACAAAGTCATGCCTTTTGGACTCAAAAATGCTGGAGCTACCTATCAGCGCCTCGTCAACAAGATGTTCGCGGAACTAATAGGATGAACTATGGAAGTGTATGTGGATGACATGTTGGTAAAGTACAGGAAAGCCGACGACCATGTAAGCCACCTGGGCGAGATGTTTCAAGTACTTCACCGATATGGAATGAAGCTGAATCCTCTAAAGTGCTCCTTCGGAGTATCTTCGGGAAAATTCTTAGGATTTATCGTCCACGCCAGAGGAATCGAAGCAAACCCTGAACAAATCCGGGCTCTAAAAGAAATAAGGATACCCTCCACTCGAAAAGAAATGCAGAGCCTAAACGGAAAGGTGACCGCCCTAAGCAGATTCATTTCCAAGGCAACTGACAAGTGTGTCCCTTTCTTCGAAGCTCTCAAGAAAGACAAAGGGAGATTCGAGTGGACCGATGAATGCTTAAAAGCCTTCCTCAACCTAATCGAACACCTTCAGAGACCACCAGTACCCTCAACTCCAAATGAAGGTGAAGTGTTATACCTATACCTCGCTGTATCATCTCATGCTCTAAGCGCCGCCTTGGTAAGAGAAGAAGACCGCACACAACGCCTGGTTTACTTTGTAAGTAAGAGATTTACAGGGGCAGAGGCCAGATATCCTAAACTAGAGAAATTAGCATATTGTTTATTGATCGCGTCATGAAAACTGCGACACTACTTCCAGTCTCACTCCATCAGGGTTCTAACCGATCAACCGCTAAGACAAGTGCTCCATCGTCCTGACACTTCTGGGCGACTCCTCAAATGGTGCATCGAACTAAGTCAGTATGATATCACCTACCATCCTCGCATCGCTATCAAAGGACAAGCCATGGCCGATTTCATTGCCGAATTCACTACCAACGAAGGCAAGGAACAATCCGAAGTAGCAAAAAATATCAAGTGGAACCTCTTTGTAGATGGAGCATCGAACGAACAAGGCTCGGGGGCAGGAATTGTGATCATCACCCCCAGGGGAAGAAAGTTGTACTATGCATTAAGGTTAGAGTTCACGGCCCTAACAACGATGCTGAATATGAAGCAGTAATAGCAGGATTGGAGCTTGCCCTGGAAATTGGAATCAATTCCTTATGTCTTCATAGTGATTCTCAGCTTATCGTAAACCAGGTGCTAGGAGAATTCCAGACTCGAGGAGAACGACTCACAGCATACCTAAAGAAAACCAAACTGCTGCTCGATCAATTGGACCACTATCTAATCAAACATATTCCTCGAGAAGAGAACCAAGAGGCAGATGAACTTGCAAAGCAAGCTAGTATGAAGAATAGCACCATTTTCGGAACACTAGCCATCTCAAGGCAGCTAGCCCCAAGTTTCAAACCAGTAAATCTGGTAACTGCAATCGAAGAAGGAACCTGGATGACTCCCATCCGGAAATATTTGCAAGATGGCACACTGCCCGACAGGCGTGACGAAGTCAAGAGGATCTTGAGGAAAGTTCCCCACTACACGATACAAGAAGGCATCCTTTATCGGCGTGGCTTCTCTGGCCCCTTATTGAGATGCGTCGCTGGAAGGGAAGCCAAGGAGATCTTATCAAACATCCATCAGGGAGGATGCGGAGATCACACTGAGGGGCAGACTTTGGCAAGGAAGATACTCCGATATGGATATTACTGGCCCACACTAAACAAAGACGCTCTAGACTTCGTCAAGAAATGCGACAGATGTCAGAAATTTGCCAAGATTCCTCGACTGCCCACAAATGAAATTACTCAAATGACCAGCCCTTGGCCCTTTGCTGTATGGGGAATTGACTTAATTGGCGAACTGCCAACGGGCCGGGGCGGAGCCAAATATGCTGTAGTGGCAGTCTATTATTTCACCAAATGGGTGGAAGCAGAACCTCTAAATAAAATATCTTCAACAAAAGTTATAAACTTCTTGATCAAAAATATTCTGTGCAGGTACGGAGTCCCACTCAAGATCATATCAGACAACGGACTCCAATTTGACAGCGAAGAATTTGCCGACTGGTGCCAGGAGCATGGAATTCATAAAAGCTTCTCATCAGTAGCTTATCCTCAGGCAAACGGACAAGTTGAAGCTATCAACAAAATTCTCAAAACCCTAATCAAGAAGAAGCTTGAAAAGTCAAAAGGCGCCTGGGTGGACGAACTTCCTACGGCACTATGGGCATACCGCACGTCTTTCAGAACATCAACGGGACATACTCCTTTCTCCTTGGCATATGGATCGGAGGCAATGCTCCCAGTTGAGACTATTGTGCCTTCCCACCGTAGGATCCACTACAACCCAGAAGAAAATGAAGAACTCCTCCTCATGTCTTTGGATCTGATTGAGGAACGGAGAAACGATGCAGCACTTAAAGCAGCAGCTCACAAACAAAAGGTGGCAGCGCTATACAATTCCAAAGTCAAGCATCGCAGCTTACAAGAAGGAGATCTTGTCCTCAGGCGAATCTTTCCGCGCCCCGGGGCACTAGACCCCATCTGGGACGGACCGTATGTAATTCATAAAGATCTCCACAACGGAGCTTATATTTTGTCAACAGTGGACGGAGAGGTGTTCCAGAGGGCATGGAACATCCGACACCTCCGTCGATACTTTTCTTAACTTGTACTGCCCATATGAAGTGAATTAACAAAGAGAATCAGTGGACGTAGGCACTTTCGTGCCGAACCACTTTAAAAAATCTTGTCTCTTTTTAGCTTGTTCCTTTATGTCTTGGCTACTTGTTAAGTTTTATCCCTTTCTGTTGAACAAAATCCTATGGCATCTCCACTCAAGACGCACCGCGGCCTCATCTGGACTAGGCCTAACAGGTACGCTACGATTCTATGCACTCGCCAATGAGACACTTTTGCTCCAGCATCCCTCTGCTGCGGGTTAACTCATTGCGCGCCTGCCCTCAAAGCCAACTGTAATGAGCCGATTATAAGTCATCATAAAGGCCGACTATAGCCGATGGCAGCTCATTACGGCGTTCGGCTCGCCGGCAACTGTGAACCTACTTTAAGCCCCAACATAAGGTGTGGCCAGCCAGGGGTAGTTCACGGCCAACGACACCCACGCTAGCCGGCCACGGTAAATCGAATAATACCCACGATTACGGACCATAATGGTTCGGGTAGTTACCGTGCGCGATCTCGGCTCCGATGTGTCTTAAGTGTGGCTGTGGTAAAAAAGAAAACTCCCCGCGGAGGCGTAAGATGGGTGACAAATGTCTCCAAGACCCACAGCTAGGGAAAGTGACTACAAAACCCGTTTGCCACGAACTTAAGCACATCGACGGCCTTCCGTGACTGGAAGTTTTACTTTTACTATATTTCCATTTCATTTAAATACTTTTCTCCTATCCTGTACAACAAACTCTAAAGTACAGGAAACCAAATAGGAAGCGTTCACTCATGAGAAACTAAGCCTGCGTACTGGGTGGCAAGGTACTCAGCTATATCCGTGAACAGTTACATAAGATACTCTAAGCTACCGCCTGCGAATGGAACATAAAGGGCGGTACTCTCTTTTCTTGTACATAAATACGTAACTATAGTTTGTTCGTACAATAACATTGCAACACATGAAATTATATTTCTAGAAAAAAACTTAGCATCAAACACAACTAGAATCACAGGCATATACATAGTTATATTTCTCACGCAGCACATCAAGATGACAACAACATTTAAACATAACAACATCAGCTTATATTATAAAATCACACGAAGTTATTCTTTGCAAATAATATTGTTATAGTTACATGTCAATGACTAACGTAAACAGTGATAAAAAGAAATAAAAAGGTGGCAGCCGCGTCCACACTCCATCACCGACTTCCCCAGTCTACTTAGCCGCAGGATCAGAGCCCCCAGCATGTGGATCAGGAGTCCCACCTGTCCAGTTCAGAAGAGGAATTCATTAAACGAACGATCAAGTTATGAAAACACGGAAAGGAAAGAAAGGGAAAAGAATAACTCACCAGCATCCGCCGCTTGATCCTCATCATCCAACTGCACGCCCGCTTCCTCTGCAGCAAGCAGCCGCATCCCCTCCTTCACCGCCGCTTGCTCCTCCTTCGAGAACTGGGCAGTAACCGCATCCAAATTGAAAGCCTCTCCGCCTTCCTTACCCGCGTTCACCCTGGCCTCCTCTAAAGCCTGGAGATACACCTTGGCCATCACCCGAGGGTAATCGTCCATCCAAGACAAGCCGCCCTCCTTCCAAGTGTGGAAGTACATGTCCTGCAGCATCTCATCCATCATCCCCTCATTCTCCTCAAACTCCCTCACCCGGGCCTCGGAGGCTTGCAACTTGGCGACGGCAATGTCCCTCTCTGATTGGTATCTCAAGCAGTCAGCCTGGAGAGACCTCCTCATTTCCTCCTCCTTTAACTTGAGGGACCTCCTCATCTCCTCCATCTCCTCCTTCAACTCGGCCTGAGCCATTTCCGCAGCCTCGAGCCTCCCAGACAACTCCTCTACCCGCTCAAGATCCGCATTTCGAACCTCGTCCACCGTCGTAATGGCCATGTTAATCCGTTCCCTGCAGGCGACCTCCATCTTCCGTAATTCCACCCTACTGGCCTTCTCTATCGTCTCTTTCAGCCGCTTGGAGGCTTCCTCATGCTGGGAAATCTGGATGGCTTGATCGGCTAGCTGCTTGGCCTGATCGGCAACTTTTAACCTCAACCGAACATTAGCACTCCCGATCTCTTCCCCGGCCTTGGCCAATTTAGCATGATGCTCCATTAACTTCTTGGTCTCTGCGGCCACCCGATCGATGTTAGCCTTGGCTTCGTCCCCCATGGTGACTACCCGTGTAGTAAGTAAATCAAGATCTAAAGACTTGGTCTCGTCCAGCACTCTTACCATGGGGTTGCGGGGAAGGAGGTGCTCGCCCGTGGCCTCATCAAATGAGATATCCTGAAAGCTCGGATCTAAATCAGGATGACCGGCAAAAGGGTCACGAGGCACGGGGCGAGGCACATCAGGACGCCTTATACGAATAACAGTTGGGCTCTTGAAAGGAGGATGAGGGGGGCCGGATTCCGTGCTCTCCTCCGTAGTATCACGAGGAGGCTGAGTAGGAAGCTGCGAACCAGGGGAAGACTCAAATAAGGAATGGCTCCGCTTCTTTTTCCGAATGCCCTCTTCAATGACCCCGAGAAGAGGGCGATAACTGACTACATCCCCAGTGCGACCAGTAGGGGGTTTCGCAGAAGCTCTCCTCGACTTAAACTGCTCAAGGCGGTGTCGAACGTCCGACGTTTTAACCACCTGGCCTGCCCCTGGAATAAAGAACAAGTGTTACGAACATACAATAATCCACAGTTCGAAAAATGTGTTAAGTTAAAAGGAACGAAAAGTGAGAAGACACGTCTATTATACAAACCCGGCGGAGGAGTGGGATACTGCAATAAGTCCTGGATCTCATTCCAGGACGGAAGTGAACCGTAAAAAATTTCTAAGTCCCTATCGAAAATGGAATCGGCAGAAGACAAAAGTTCACCTTGCATCGCCGGAATCGCCCTAGCTGAGGAACCCTTAGAGGATGGGTCAGTGCCAGCCACAGCTTTGCCGATTTCCTTTGCCTTCTCCGTTTCCGACTCTCCCTCCGACTCCCCGAAGGCCCGACGGAGAGCCTCATCCAGTTCAAGGTCTTGCTCAGAGGTTAGGGCACCGACGCCATTACTACCTTGACCGTCGCCGTCTCCTCCACCCTCCGACCCTTCTCCAACCTCGCCTCCTTCCTCCTCATCTACACCTTCCCCCTTCGGGACAGTCGGACAAGTGCTTGGAGAAGGGCAATCAGACTTCTTCAGCTTCTTCCCCCCGACAGCGGGACGCTCTGCAAAAGGCTCCCTCTTACCGCTCTTCACCGTAGCCCCCTCCTTAGCTTTAGCAGCCTTCTCCTCAGCCGTATCCCTTTGCTTAACCACGGACTGGTGCGGTAAGATCAAATTATACTCCAAGAGGGTTGCGTTCCTGATCAAGAAGGAGGCCGACCGGTCCCGTGCCGGAATAGCCTTTAGTTCAGCAGCCATTCGCACCAAGGAATCATCCTCCACGACTGCAATACCACCTGTCGCTAGCCAGAAATAGAAGCATGTCAGAAAAAACACTACAGTCAAAACATGGAAAATATAAATGAAATCCATCTTACAGCCGGAAGTGAAAAGGCGGAAAGAAACAGCATCGTCCTTGATGAAGAACCACTCTTTCTTGAACATGGTAAACTTGGAATATAAGTCCAGGACCGGTTTGAAGGGCACGGCCGCTTCCAGACTGATATACGGAGACCCCTTCTTATAGCCTCTCAGGTTGTACAAATATCGAATTTCCCGGTTAGAAGGAGGACGCCCGTACCTCCTCTGGAAGATAACAAAGAGGCTCACCAGGATGGCATAAGAGTAAGGCTGAAGCTGGAAGGGAGCCACCTTCAAATATGTGGTGAAGCTTACTATCCAAGCGTTGATAGGAGGGATAGCACCGCACATGCAATGGTATCTGCTATAAGCAAAGTAGCCCTCGGGAGGATTATATGGCATCACTCCATCTCCCGGCAGCAGCATAAGAGCCCTATCTATCCCGAAGGAACGGGATATGACGTCAAGTTGCTCCTCCTTTAGGGAGCTAGGAAAGCAATCAGGAGGGGAGATCAGAAGTTCCTGTGGACCATATCCATCCACTAGAGACCTCGGAATAGGTCGATGTTGCCCGGATCCTGGTTGGACTGGGGCAAGGAAGAAGAAGACTCTCCTGTGCCTCTAGACTTCTTTCTGTCCGATCGTGTTTCCGCTTTGCGAGACATTTTCTGCAGCACAAGAAAAACTTGATATTAGAATAAGAAGTATAGGAAAATAAACAAGCAAGTATCTAAAGCAAGCATATAAAAGCCTAAGATTTCGCTCAAGATTCAAATTCCGAGTCTCATTCGGTATATGCCTCATTCGGTAGTTCCATTCGGCATTAGAGGTTCATCCGGTATACGAATTTGTTCGGTAATACGGTGCAAGCAAATTCATTCGGCAATGGGGCATGAAGTTCATTCGGCACTAAGGCCTTAAACTCATTCGGCATACAGAAACATTCGGTAATAAAGGCATTCGACAATAGAGTGTGTACCTGATTCGGTAGAGATTTGGTTCGGCAGACGATTTGGTCCGGCAAGTCAGTTGATTCGGCTCTCTGGTTCGGTAAGGGAAAACCAAGGGGGGTACGGCCTCTATATATAGGCGAGCTCAGGGCCACAGAACCAACTGGTTCGGCCCACCGGATAGGAACACCGGACCAATAACAAATATACCGAACCAACTAGATGCCGAATGAAACCACAGCCGGATGAGAATAACCGGACCAACAAAAAACCGAATGAACTATCTCTCTACCAACGACAACCAGGAACTAGGGGCATGCAGAGCGCCTCATGCAGATAAGTACCGAACTCCAGAACTAACTAATAAAATGAGGATTATTACAACGATGAATAAGCTGTAAATCTCTCACTAACATGGATTAATCGTTTACACGTGTACGCGACCACGAACGGTCCATAGGCACGCTCTGAATGGTTATTAACCCTATTGTCGTGGGAATTTACACTTTGACACGCCTTTTTAAACTCGTAGGTTAAACGGATATTTGACTCTGATAATTATGAAATGGCTAAGCTACTTACACATGTACGGGGTCGCGAACGATCCCTAGGCATGCTCTGAGCTGGCGATAAACCATCTTGACAAACGATCCAAGGATCTACTCTGACATGAACCTGGCATCAATGATGCTAAGCCCCATCGGGGCTTACTCTCTCGTCCCAAACAACACAGTTCAATTCAACTCGAATATTTCGATCACGAACGGTTGTTGTTTGAAATCACTCTAAAACTGTAAATTCCTTTGCAGGACATCAACAGGATATGAACATCCAGCCCATGGCGTTACAAAACAAGCCTTCTCGCCACAGGGAAAACAAAGCGCGACACATGCAAGCACGTGCCCCACTTTGGGGGGCAAATGTTGGGCGAATTCTCACCCAGAAGATCTCGAGACCAAGAAGTCAAAGTTTTACTCGGGCTCGCAACCTCCACCCCGTTCGACAAACACAAGGCACAATATAAGCATAGAAGTCCATCTGGCGTTCTCAATATACAAGTCCATTCGGCAGAGAGGCATTCGGCATCTCCAATTCACACCGAACCAAAGGTCATTCGGCCAGCCCCCACATCCGGCCCAACCATAACCGAACCAACTGATTCGGTACCGTAACCGAACCAACTCCAGAACCAGAAGATTACCGGACCAACTCCACTACCGAGCCACCTCTCCATCTCCACTACCGAACCACCTCTCCAACACCCTACCGGACCAGACCACGCCTAACTGAACCCCAACTTCTCTAAGCATAGCCGAATGAAGCCTCGCCGAACCAAATGATTGCCAGTCCAGATTGCTTCAGCCTGGGCCCACCAGCAGCTATATACCTCCAAGGCCCCTGCCCCCTACCTCATTCTATAAATAGAGGGGCAGGGGTACAACAATGGCAGACAAGTTTGAGAGCTCAAGCAAGGAAGGAACTTTCAAACTACTTTCATATACTTATATACGAAGCATTGTACTTGTAATCTGAAAGAAAGAAGATAATAACATATAAAGTGGACGTAGGCACATTCTGGCCGAACCACTATAAATCCGCGTGTCTTTTACATTTCAGCCCCTACTCCTTTTATATTTACATACTCATCTAAAATCATTGAAAATCACATATAATCAACTAAATAATACGACTTGGAGGTGTTTGTCCATTTTTTGTGCAAACAGCAGGGTAAGGATGTTTTTTTGAATTTCTCTAGAATTCTTATCCGAAGTCAGAACTATGCAAAGATGTCAGTAATCTTTTTACTGAAATTTAAAGATCTATACAATACTGTACAACATCGTAAACAATTTTGAACCGTCAGATTATAGGAGCATGGAAGCACAGCTTAAATTTAATTTCCTAACACATTAGAGCTATTCTTTCGGTTTTCATACGTAATTCGATACCAAGCTTTTCGGTATTATATAAATTTATCGTAAGATTTAACTTAATATTCGCTTATCGGTCCAATATAACATATTTGGGAAAATTTGTATAATTTTATAGTTAAAACTTTATAGTTCAAATTTAAACTTCTACCATCCCGTTCAATTATTTTTTGTTGTCATTACTAATATGATTTTAGGCTATATATTTTTGTTACTAACGCTCATTGTTTTGCCAATTTAAAAGTTTTACATGCTTTAATTCCACATAAGAAACTGAGATCTTCTTTTCTTATTATATTCTTCCTTAGGCTTAATTTTCATAGGTAAATATGACAAACTAGCCTAGAAAAATTCAATGTCCTGACTCTTAACTTATAAAATAAATGCAAATTTCGAAGCATGAAGTCATTGTGTACATTCCTTCTACAATTGTTGAATTTATTTTACAGATACACATAATTCTCCTTAATTTTATTCTCCTTATTCTATTATTCTAGCTTCATTGTCTATAATGAAAAGTATGGTTTGACAATGTTTTAATTGTGTTCTTACTTATGATTACTTATAATAGAATTTTCAAACATAATTTGTGTTTTTTGCCAAGCAATTTGTTTGAAGATAATATGATAACTTAGTCAGTTGATGAGTTGCAGGTGGTTTATTTCGAATCAGTGGATAGACATGATTGCAGGCATGTTGAAGAGGTAGTGCATGAAAGAGGTATTGGGAACTGCTGAGCTAAAATCGACGATCTACAGACTCTCTACTTTCACTATCCATAGCCCTAACTAGGTAAATTATGTTACTTTTTTTTTCAATTGCTTTATGTAGCAAATTTTTTTTCTTATTTAATAATTAATTTTATGATCTGTATTCTTACAAATTTAGGTTTCTATTCACTTTTTGCCTTTAAAAAATAAATTATCCCGGAGATCATTTATTTGATAATTTTTCAAACAAAATTTGTATACATCGTTTTCAACTTTCATCCATATATCAGTTTCGTCTATTTGATAATCATACCAGGATACTTTAGATCTTAATATGTGTTATTTTTAATGTAATCGATATATGTGTTATTTTGCATTGGAGTGTTGAAGTTGTGGTAATGATAGGTCTACAGATGAGTTTTATGTATAGTTTTCAGTTTTGTGTTGAATAATGATGACCTCTTTATATACATTCTAAACTTGATATATTATATACATATATTCTCCTTTTTGATGTCTGAAATTTTTCAAAAATGATGGTGTCGTTTTCATAAAATAAAGAAACATGTAATGGCATAATAAAAAAAACTCAACTTCCGCATACAAATTACTTATGATATTATTAAATATTAACTACGCATGAAGCTTAGATCATGCACTAGACTATTGTGCTAGCTTTACAGTCGCCCCTATAGACTGAGGTGTGTAAGAATATGTATCGTAAGTTTCTTATAAAGTGAAAACTCTATACTATATAATTCAGTTCTGCTATCAAATCAGATAATTGAAATTCTTTATAAAAAATTTATTTGATTTGATTGAATCATAGGCAGTGCCACTGAAAACCTTATCAACTGAATTGTTATACAAACATGAGGTAGGTCCACAGCCTTTGGGTAGATAGATACAGACTATCATGTTTACTATGGACATTATTTGTTGTTTGTACCTGGGGGTGGATCTTCTTAAACCTTCTTCATGTAGTTAAAATGGTATGACTTTGAATATTGTTTATAATTCAAAATTTGAATTACGTAACTTGATTTGGTATTAGGTAGATAAACTACTTTTTTTTCTCTAGAAACTATAGTGTTGGACTATCGGTTTAAAATTTTCAGTGAAATTTATGTCACATAAGCTTAAAAGTTCATGTGTAGGATTTATAATCGTGACTACGAATGATGCGATGTTGATATGGCTTTTTGTTGCGGACTTTTTTTGGTCGACTATTTGTACAAACAAAATTGTTGTTCGTAGTATTGGTTATAGGTAAACCATTTTAAGTTAGTGGTATGAACATTCTATTACTCAAGGTATTGGTACATGTCAACATTAGATGTATTGGACCTAAAGTATTTTACTAATTTGACCATACTATATTCCCCTTTCAATGCATTTTTTTAGCTTTGACACCTCTCCTCTGTCATGTATTATTTCTTAGTTTTTAGCTAATTCTATCAATGTCTTTTCACTCACCCATTATACTCACATATGGATCCTCTTTCTGAGCATACTGTAAGAAGTTAGATGATCACTAAATTAGTACGTGCTCTTATTTACAACTCACAACCGATGACCTATACAATTCTAATTTCGGTTGTCGGCTTTATAATTGGTTGTTCAAAGGTTTTTCAATATGACACAATGTAATATCGAATAATGAAACTCTTAAACAATCTACAATTTGACAATAGGACATAAAGTACTCTTGAATTGTATGTTTCATAAATTACATCTTATGGTTTTGTGTGTTGACTCTTGAAAATGATATATACATACACACACCCAAAGACAAATGTATGTGTAAGGGTGTCCACGCACACATGTAGTATTTTTGTTAGTTGCTTTGTGATTTGTATTGGATAACATTTTAATGTCCTATGTGTGTATGCCACTATGTGTGTATGATATCCGTGTTAGATTATGTTGGTCTCGAAAATATTTTGGTACCCATTAGAATATAAGAGAAAGAAAGATAATGTTGTATGAATTAAAAACATTTGTTTTATTGTAACAAACATGTCCCAAGATAAATGAAACTTAGACCATTGGCTCAAAAATCTATGAGACTTGATATGTACTTTCAAGCATGTATTGTCGTTGCACAGGTAAATTTAAAAAATTAAAATATACGAGCCATTTAATTGCATACATAAAGTTTAAAAGTAACAGATACGAGTCATATAATTACATATCAATGACATTTACAGTCATTTACATCTGATATATTTAGTCGTGTGACCAATATTTTGATGATTTATCTTATGAGTATCTGCTAAGTATATATTTACATTACTTCAAACTATATTACCATACAGGCATTTCAACAGTACCGTGCCAGCAAACTTATGGTAATAATATTATGATTTGGAGTACCGTTTCCAACAAATCTACTACAAGCAAAACCAATGGTACTTACCTCATTTTTTAACACTAAATGAAAAGATAAATTTATTTATTTGTCAGTAAAAGTAGATCTTAATACTGTTTCCGGTTTTTATACACGCTAATTTTAAGATTTTCAATATTGTAGTTTTCACGATTAGTATGTAGTTATTTTGAAATAGTAACTCAATTGCCTTTCTTTTTGCTAAACTAAAATAAAACAATACGGCAAATACTTGCCGTAGAAATAATTATGGTACTACACACTTTTGGTATTAATTCATTGTGCATATTTATTTTCATAAAATTATAATGCTTCTTATTTATGCATTTAATGTTTAATAAAAAGTTATGTTTGATGATTAATTATAACTTTAACGATAGTAATAGCTATGGTAGTAAAAAAAATAAGACAGTGATAGTTACTCAAAACCAATTATTTCTTTTGGTGAATATTGGTCATGTTTACAATTATTTGGATAATGGTTCTTCATAATAGTGTCTACAACAGAGGTGGTAAGGCAACTAGGAATTTGGCTGTGTTGATTTTTTTCATGCAATTTTATTTTAAGGTTGTCGGGTATTTATATTTTAAAAAGGTTACTGAATATGTTTTGAAGACGATAAAATAGTAAGGAAAGGTGGCATATTGTTCGTTCATATTTTACATGATTAAATAATGGCATAGTAGATGATGCTGAAATTTAATGAAAACATGCCTTTTTCGAACAACCAGCTTCAAATTTGCTCATATATTCAACAAATATTTGCTACATATTTCAAACATAACCTGTGATCTATGAGACAACCTTTTATGTTGCTAAAACTTGAAAGAGAAATTAAATTTTGGCATGACATGATCTGTTATGCTTTTATATCTGATTTTTCCTTAAGTTGAAAAATTAGTTTTCAAATTTGAATATACAAACACTTAAGTTTAATCTAGATACTTCGAAATCAAGAAAATTAAAAATCTAAAATTTCAACGTTTGGATATTATAATTAGAATAATTATGATTTACTGATAAAAAGAGTGATACTTAACCCAAGTAGAGCATCAATTTCAAATTACAAGTTATTAAGACTAAAAGTTAGTTAAATTATTTTAAAGCGATCAAAAATAAATATATTTAAAATTTAAAAATGAATAAAGCGTCAAATATTTTTTTAAAAAGAAATTCATAGATTGAAATTAGAGGTTGAGATTTCTAATTTAAGAAAGTCAAAAGTTGAAACTTATAATGTAAAAATAAATAAATGAAAAGTTAACGGTTTACTATTTAAACCTAGAAACTTAATTTTGATAAGAAACTAAAAGACATTGAAAAAAAAAATCAAATTTAAGAAATTTTTTTTAAGCAAACACAAATTAAAAAATCTGAAATGTATTATATTTGTGCTTTATACCTTGATTCAAAATTTAAATTGCTTAAATAACTAAAAATATTAACCATTTCACATATTAAAAAATTCTACCTTTAAAGGAAATCAAGCTGTAAATTTCAATCATAAAAATAACTGACTTTAAATTGGATTATTATGAACACCACGTGCGAAACATGGGTTCAAAATATACATGTTAATTGAATATGGTTCTACCCTATTTGTTACCTAATGGTACCGGTGTTGTCATGCAAAAAATACATGCCAACATTTTTAACTTAGTTAACAGTCCAAAATGTAGAGTATTCATTTCTCCAGTACTAATAGAGTAACAGATGGTTGCTACCTACTTTCAAAGAACAAAAAAACTTAGCTCTATCGCACTAAATCGTATTATTATTACTAAATGAAATTTTCATTTCTATTTTAGTGAACATTTATATCACCAATTTAATGAACATTTACATCATCAAAATAAGAGAAGTTGACAAAAAATGATGTAACGAATGATAGAATTGAAACAAATTGATCAGTGATATGTTTTTTGTTTGTCAAAGATGCTAATCCTAATTTAATTTTTCTAGCATGCAAATTTGGTCACAGCTCACATTACATACTATTTTTCTTACTGTGATAGCATATTGTTTTTGTACATGGGACTAACTTTAAGTGAACATACAAAAGGAGGAAATGCATAGCACTTTATTTTTAATATATATTTTCACATGTAGGCTGCACTTAGGATGTTTTCTTGGAGAGTTTTGAAAAAGTGATTCTAATTCTGTTTTTGATGCCGTAAATACAATTTTCAATGTTAATGGATTTGAAATAATATTTATCTACTCTCTTTGTTTACAGGTTCAAGAATTCACTCTGGGAATGAAGAGAAAGGACTGACTATATATTAGGATCAAGACAAGTGTACTTCTACACAAAAAACATGGTTTAACATGTCACCTTTTTACAAAAATCGGTCATTGTATTCAATATTTTCTTCTCAATTTGAGAATTTTTTTCCAGCTCAGTGTTGGAGTTTCAGATTGATATATGTAATAAAACCTTCTCTAATGTGGTTGGCTTTCAAGATTAGCCTTTTGTGTACATCTGTTGAAAATGTACTTTTAATATTAATATTGTAAATGGACCTCAACTAGCCATATGTTTAGGACTGTTTTCAAAGAACTGAAATTTAGTCTGTTATATATATTAGCTTAGACATTATTGGAGCGTCTTGCTTGCTAATGTACAATACATCATGGCTTATGAAAAAAGTGTTATGCTCAATTTTCTTCCCATTTATTTAAACTTTTTATATGCAATATTTATTTAACGCATCAATAATTGCTATACGACTTTGAACAAAATTTGAACTCTCATTGCAAAAATTAAGTCATTGCATTATTGTCTAATATATTTGTTGCTACGCAAAAAGATTTCCATTGATAATTATCTGTAGTCCTAACCATTATTGCCAACCGTTCAACTATAGATAACAATATACTCCCTTTGATTAAAAAAAATACTCAATAACATGGTTATCATCCAAGTAATAATCCATTTTCGGACTTGACTGCTATATCACGATGCTTAATTATTAATTGGATAAACATTTGCTGCTTCAGTCAGCTAGTCCCAACTTAGAACTATGACATCTTCTTTGGGTCATCATGTTACTTATTATTATCTTATATGTAAAATGTAATGGCAAGCTTTAAACAATTTCTATAACAGTTGATATTTATATATACACGTTATTTTCGTTTCTGTTACAACCATTGACAATAACCGTGTGCGAAGCACGGGTTCGCCTTAGTTTTATTTAATATGACAAAACAACGGAGGGAATGTTATTATGAAGAGGAGCAAAATCATCATTAAAGGTACAAAATACCTTACCGAGGTTATGAAAGGATAGGGTTCGGAGTTTATATATTTGTGAAAGGAAAATTAACATTATTCGCAGAACATAATGTGAAAAAATTAGATAGTGTTTGATTTGTTGTTTTTTGTTTTGAGTTTTCAACCGTACCAAAATACGCATGACGTATGTATATTGTCGAAAATGATCAATTTAGAAAACGAAGTTAACATGCAAAATATAAAACAATTTTTTTATATTCCGTGCTTTGAGAAATAACACAAGCACGTGAAATAATATATATTTTCATCGTTCTCTATCCCGTTCGTCATTCAATCCGTCTTTCTTTCATTCATACGTCGTTTCTCCATTCTTTTCATATTTGACATACATATTGAAATCGAAAACACAAAATTCGATTTTAAACCAAACACTATCTCGGTTTTTTACACTTATCAGCGTAAGCATAATCAAATGGTAGAGCTAAATTCTTGTTTCCAAGATCTGAACTATGAATTTAACGGTCCTTGTATAATTTGAGTACAACCATATTAAATTGGAACAACCTATGTATTGTAGTAAAATAGTCATAGGAAATTGCAGCAATTATTCCAGTATGCAGTTATACAAAATACGGGTAAGTTGAAAACCAAAATCCAACAGGATGTCCATTTTTGTATTTATGGATGATGAAATTGTACCGAGAAACCTATGAAATGAAACAACTTTCGTGCAAAATTAACATATAAATGTAAAAAAAAGCTAGTTTCAGGTGTATGATGCCAAGTGTTGTAAAATTTTCAAATAGGCTTTGGAGGCTTTGTGTTTTTTGTTTGGAAGAGAAAGAAGAAAAGATTAGTTCCACATTCTAGAAAAACAAAGACTATATTTGTATAAATATAGCTTTCTCGTGTGGATGTTGGGGCCTTGGGGCTCCCACATGTTTGCTTTGTTGTGAGGAGAGAAGTCATGAAACACCACACGCGCGCCGCCGTCCGTCCGACCGAACCGGGTCGGGTCCGGGTACGCCCAGAAAACGTTAGTTTTAATTTTTTTTCTTCATTCTTCTTCTTATTCTTGCACAGATCTGCGACGCCAGGGAAGTGTTGCTAATCGCTGCACTTCCATTACTCTATATTTTGTAACATCTGCAAGGTGTTGCAAACGCTGAATCGTTGCAGATTTGTTTCTTTTTTCTCTTCATTCTATTCTATATAAATTGCATCATCAGAAAACGTTGCTAAAGTGTTCTTGGTCGGATCAACGTCGTACAAACTTTGAATCCGATTACGCTGTTATAATGCTTCATTGAATCCTGAAAGTCGATAGTTCGATAACCCGTTTGTACCTGGTGCGTTGAACTATTGTCTGAAAGAATCTATTCCATAGATCCTTGAAGTCGAAAGTACAACATTATCTTCGTTACAATTGCCATCAAATTTGTCTCGAACCTCAACATTCCCAACAAATTCAGACTATATTCTTCAACCATGGAAGGTTCGAGCGCTCTGCAAGTTGTGAATCAGCATCTAACTCGATTGGAGCATTTTGATGGCGATAATTTCACTCGTTGGCAAGAGACGATGAAATTTTTCCTGTTCACCGTCAAGTTGTTCTACATTTTGGAAGATGACTTGGAAGAAATCCCGGAGGAAACTGATAAAGATGATGCTGCTCTAAAGGCTAAACGTGCAAAGCGCAAAGAGGATGATTTTCTATGCAGAGGGCATATTCTGAATGCGCTATCTACCCCAGTCTATAATGCTCATAGGACCTTGGAAACAGCGAAGGCACTCTGGACTGCACTGGAGAATAAGTACCGCATATCCGAGGCAAGTAATAAAAAGTTTCTTATTTCTAATTTTATGGATTTCAAAATGGTCACCAATAAATCCATAATTGGACAAGTAGGCGAAATCTTACTGTTGGTGAATCAACTTAAAGATGCTGGAATTGATCTTCCTGAATCTTTTGTTGTTGGAGTTATGATTTCTAGACTTTCGCATAGTTGGAATGATTATAAGAAAAAGATGAAGCATGCGGAAATGGATTACAATTTAGACGGTTTACAGCGTCATCTTCTTATTGAAGAAGACTCTCGCAAACGCGATCTAGATGATAATCCGCAAACTGAGTCCCATTCTAAGGCAAATAATGTTGAAATTACTGATAAATTAAAGCCAAAGAATGAGACACAGTTTAAGAAGAAAAATCATTCCAAAACCAACAGCAAAAAGAAATGTGCTTGTTATTTTTGTAACAAGCCCGGCCACTATGCCCGAGACCGCCGTTTGTGGAAGAAACAACAAAAAGTGAATGTGGTCGAAGACTCGCTTGTGACTATAGTGCAAGACGCGAATTCCATTAGCGGCAATGATAATGATTGGTGGTTCGATACTGGAGCAACCATTCACATTTGCAAAGACCGTAATCTGTTCAGGAGTTACGAAGAAAATAAAGAAGCTGACGAAGTTACTAGAGCAAATAAGGTTCCAAGCAAAGTTCTAGGAAAAGCACTATAAAACTTCCTTTCACCTGGAAAAGTTCTTACACTAGTCAATGTATTTTATGTACCTGATATGTGTAAGAATTTGGTCTCTGTATACCTTCTTAATAAATGACAAGATGGTGTATGAGTCTGATAAGCTAGTATTGTCTAAGAATGGTTGATTCATTGGACAGGGATACTCTTGTAACGACATGATTAAGTTGAATCTAATAAAGAAATCTTCTATTTATATTGTTGATTCTATTAATTTATGGCACGGTAGATTATGACATGTTAATTATAATTCCATTAGAAATATGCATAAATTAGGATTAATTTCTGATTGTGATTTCAATACCATCTCTAAATGTGAAATATGTGTACAAGCAAAAATACACCGAAAATCCTTCAAATCCGTAGAAAGGAAAACTGGTTTGCTTGATTTGGTATATAGTGATGTGGGTGACTTAAAAAGTCATATCACCTATGGTGGTAACCAATACTATATAACATTCATTGA
Organism: Allium cepa; assembly: GCA_030765085.1. Lineage (NCBI taxonomy): Eukaryota > Viridiplantae > Streptophyta > Magnoliopsida > Asparagales > Amaryllidaceae > Allium > Allium cepa. The sequence goes on from CM060930.1 coordinate 217,813,412, forward strand.
TGATTATACTAGATATGCATATGTATGTCTAATGAAAACTAAAGATGAGGCTTTTGATAAATTCAAAATTTACAAAGTAGAGGTCGAAACACAATTAGGAGTTAAAATTAAAATATTACATTCAGATCGTGGTGGTGAATATTTCTCAAATGAATTCACCTTGTTTTGTAAACAACAAGGTAAAGTTCACCAATGTACTGCCCCATATACACCAAACAAAATGGTGTTGCTGAAAGGAAGAATAGAACTTTAGTAGAAATGGTTAATGCCATACTCATAAGTTCTAATTTACCTTATAACCTATGGGGTGATGCTATGTTATCTGTATGTTATATTTTAAATAGAGCATTTAAATGTGTTTTCATAGGATATTCACTTAATAGTATAACTTATAGATTCCTTATTCTTGACACCCTAGAAGTTATAGAATCTGTAAATGTAGAATTTTTTGAAAATCAGACTGTTGAGATCCCATTGAGAGAATCTAGTTCAGAACCTAGTATGACTAATGATATCAATGACGATGATTATGCTCTTTCTCAAAACAGCAAAGAAGTGTCAGTACCAGATAATAGTACTGAACAACGGAGAAGTAAAAGAGCGAGAATAGAGAAGGACTATGGTCCTGACTTCATTACATATCTAGTAGAAGGCAGTAAGGACGTAGTCCTTAATATGACTAAATATGTAATGAACGTCGATGATGATCCCAAAACTTATTCTAAGGCTATAAGTTCCAGAGATTCCAATTTGTGGAAAGAAGCTATCAATGACGAAATGAATTCCATACTATTAAACCAAACTTGGGTCTTAACTGATTTACCTCCTGGTGCTAAACCTATAGGATGTAAATGGATGTTCAAGAAAAAGTTGAATACAAATAGATCCATTGATAAGTTTAAAGCCAGATTGGTTGCTAAGGGAGATAAGCAAAGACATGGAGTAGATTAATTTGATACATATGCTCCAGTTGATCGCATATCTTCTATACACTGTTTAATTACACCTGCATCAATTCATAAATTAGTCATACACCAAATGGATGTAAAGACTGCTTTTCTAAATGGAGATTTAGAAGAAGAGATATATATGGAACAACCTGAAGGTTTCAAAATCCCAGGCCAAGAAAAGAAAATTTGCAAATTAGTGAAATCTCTTTATGGCCTGAAGCAAGCTCCTATGCAATGGCATGGGAAATTTGATAAAGTTGCACTGTCATATGGATTCATTGTTAATGATGCTGATAAATGTATTTATAGCAAATCGGATAACAACGGTAGTGTTCTAATATGTTTATACATTGATGACATGCTAATATTTGGTTCCAAAATATCCTGTGTGAATGAAACTAAAAAGTTTCTGTCTTCTAAATTCGATATGAAAGATCTAGGAGATGCTGATGTAATTTTAGGAATTAAAAGTGTTAGGAAAGAGGGGGAGTTATTACTAACTCAATCTCATTACATAAAGAAATTCCTACAAAAGTATGGTCATTACGATGACAAACCAGCACCAACTCCTTTAGATCCTAGTATTAAAATTAGAAAAGAACACTGGACGTACTGTCTCTCAACTAGAGTATTCCAGTGTTATTGGGAGTCTTATGTATGCTATGCACTGCACTAGACCAGACATCGCACATTCTATAAGTGTATTGTATCGATTTACATGTAATCCAGGTTTCGAACATTGGAAAGCTATTTCCAGAATTTTAGCTTATATGAAAGGAACCACTGAATATGGTTTATCTTATAAAGGATATCCTGCTGTGATAGAAGGATATAGTGATGCAACCTGGAACAATGTAGAATCCAAATCCAAGTCTACGATTGGATGAATCTTTACATTAGGAGGCGCTGCTGTGTGTTGGGCTTCCAAGAAGCAGACCTATATTTCTGACTCAACAATGTTGTCGGAATTGATTGCATTAGCAGATGCATGTAAAGAAGAGGAATAGCTTAGGAATTTATTAATGGAATTTCCTTTATGGAAGAAGGCCGTCTCCAGCAGTCTTGATTAACTGTGACAATCAAGCAACAATATACAATGTGTCTAATAAGACATATAATGGAAAGTCTAGACATGTGAGTCTAAGACATCAAATGGTGATACAGTTACTCAAAAGAGGAGTTATAACTGTTGACTATATAGAAACGAAGAAAAACTTGGCTGACTCACTTACAAAGAGTCTTCGAAAGGCAATGGTTTCTATAAAGTCAAAAGAAATAGGACTAAGGTCTGTGAATGAAGGTTGATCATCCTTAACAGAAACCCAACTTATGTCTTGAAAAGGATAGACAAAGTTCAATGAGTACCAACAAGTTAAGAGAATGATTATGGAACACTAAATCGATAATCTCATAATATTAAGTGTTGGATTTTGCAAGAACAAAGGATGGATATATATCCTTAATAAGTTTAGAAACCTTAAAAGGTGTATCACAGAAACACCTTAAGAGACTTACCTATATGAGTATGGAAATCAGGCCGTTTCCTAGGAAAGTAAGACCGCTTTCTAAGTTGACTCATGAACCAGGATTTAAGCACATGGCCATTAACGTGCTGAGCAATACAGAATGCTTTACCTAAGAAAATCAACATGTGCGATTGTTCGGGTTTTATCATTAGGGATACTTGGTTCAAGATTTGTTCACCATAAAATCTCGATAAGGCTTTGAATGGTTTACACTGAGTAAAGGTTCAAATTCAAAAGATACCTTTTATTTATGTGTTGGTTTTCACGATGATGCAAAACTTGATCTTAGAACTACATAGGCTTGATCCCACTTGGGTATGCAGGAAGTCACTCTAGTGATTCAACCGTCCTTTTTATTTATTTTGAAAATTGGGGGAGATTCTTGTAAAATTTTCAAATAGGCTTTGGGGGCTTTGGGATTTTTTGTTTGGAAGAGAAAGAAGAAAAGAAGAAAGAAAAGATTAGTCCCATATTCTAGAAAAACAAAGACTATATTTGTATAAATATAGCTTTCTCATGTGGATGTTGGAGCCTTGGGGCCCCCACACATTTTCTTTGTTGTGAGGAGAGAAGTCATGCAACACCACACGCGCACCGCCACCGTCTGTCTGACCGAACCAAACCGGGCCGGGTCGGGTACGTGTTTCAGGTTCGGATCCGAAAATATTTTTAGATCATATGTAAACAGTAACGGGACTAATTTTAGCCCATTAAGGACCCAGAACCGAATTTATGAAATTGAATGAAGGGCGGGAAATTGCAATGTTTTTCTGAACGTTGTAAAATATGAATAGACGCGACCGTTTCTTAATAGTTGTGAACCGTTGCAAACGGTTGTGACGCTTGACGAATAGGCACCTCTTCTCATCTATAAATAGCAACGCCCAGAAAACGTTAGTTTTAAGTTTTTATTATTATTCTTCTTCTTCTTGCACAGATCTACGGCGCCAGGAAAGTGTTGCTAATCGCTGCACTTCCATTACTCTATATTTTGTAACATCTGCAAGGTGTTGCAAACGTTGAATCGTTGCAGATTTGTTTCTTCATTCTCTTCATTCTATTCTATATAAATTGCATCATCAGAAACCGTTGCTAAAGTTTTCTTGGTCGGATCAAAGTCGTACCAATTTTGAATTCGATTACGCTGTTATAAGGCTTCATTAAATCTTGAAATTCGATAGTTCGATAACCCATTTGTACCTGGTGGGTTGAACTATTGTCTGAAAGAATCTATTCCATAGATCCTTGAAGTCAGAAGTACAACATTATCTTCGTCACAATTGCCATCAAATTTATCTCGAACCGCAACATTCCCAACACCAAGAACAGAAAACTAGTTACAATAACGTATGTTCTGTACTATACGGACTGAACTGGTTTGATGCCACCACCATGAAATTGGCTAGAATAAAGTTGCAAAGAGCAGAAGTATGATCAGTGTACTTTTATGTACATCAGCAGTCAGATAGAGCAGCCGTATCCTATAATATCAATCACTACACCAAAAAGGGCTAACAAATAGTATGAATGTACATGTGACGGTCACAATGATTCTAGCTTTGTATATAAAATCGGGACGGTTAAGCAGAATTAATGAACATGAGAAATAGCTTGATGGTAGATGTGCATGTGGGCTATCATTAATTTGTAAGGATGAAAGGGTGCACGGAAGTGAAAAAAAAGAAGTTTGCAAATACTAAGGTTAGTAGCAGAAGTAATAAAAAGTAGTGATAAATGAAGTATGAATTGTATATCAATTAGAAAGTGCATATAAGAACACTTTGGAGCAACTATGGTGGTTAATTAACAGGTAGGAAAAGCAGTCATTACGGGTGAATGGAAATAGTAAAGATAAGAAGAATAGAAATATCAAATCACACAGTACGTAGCAACAGATAAATGAATGCTGTTAAAAGAGAAAACTAGAGCACAAATTAAAAGAGAAGCGAAATGCAAAAACAGAATGTAAACTAAAGGAAGAAGCGTTGCAAGTCTATATTGTGGTAGTACAGTCATATTTACTTTTTTCTATGCTTGTCCCTTACTCGAGTACGGGCAGAATCCACACGATTGCCAACATCCACTTCATCCTTTGAAAATATACTATTGTTTTGTATCATTGTAGTAAATTACGATCGTTTTAATTAGGCGAAAGCAAATATCAATTCGGTTATGTAATACGGTTAGGAAAGTTAATATGGAGTTGTATAGCAAGAAATTAAATTGGTAATAGTAAAGCATATATTAAATACAAATGTAAAGTACAATGTGCATAACAGGTTAAAGGAGGTAAAAACAAATAGTGTCAGTGTACATACAGCTACGTAAATCCCTCTTCTTTCTCCCTTTTTTGTAGATGCAGAAGGAAGATTACAATCGGTATTGTAATTGCTAACACCATCAACAGCCTACTTGTATGGAAAAAAAATATATTTATTGTATGCAATATAAGTACATAACTTTTGCCATATAATTAGAATAATGATATGTCTTAATACGAGTTTTTTTCTTTTGTAATCAAACTTAGTCGAAGTGATATCGCTTAGTTGGGTTACACCATTATTAACGTTTGTACTTTGTCCAGTCATTGTCGTGGCCTAAAACATGTTATATAATTCATAATAGAGAAAGGAAAGAGAGGGTATGTGTTGTAACATTATAATTGTCATCACATATAATTGTATATACAGGTGCAGAAAAGTTCACCTACGATGCTGAAGAAGATAACTGAGAGGACACGGTCCTCTTTGTTATTTTTCGAGCCGTGAGGAATGTATCTATGTTTCTCATTTCCTAGCTGTTTGGAGTTTTTGGACTGAATTCAAAAATAGCCGCAACTCCAACCGGTTGTTTGAAAATATTTTGCACCTTGCTATCCCGTTTTCCTTAAGCAAACAGGAAACTATTAGTATTCAGACTGTACGGGAATGAGAAATATGGTGAAAATGGTGTAATCATGATCATAGTTATATGTTAAATATGTGTAACCATCTTTGAGATTTTAATCATTTCATTCACGTTGACGCCAATAAGTTTCTCTGCCGCTTTGTCAAAAGCGATCACAGTTGCTGAGGTAGTACTATAAACAACATCGATGTTCAATCGATGTCTAAGGAAAATATCTACCTATTCAGAGGTTCCTTCACCAATCGGTCTCATCTGAAGCAGACTCATTGCGTTCCTTCACGATGTGCAGAGCCTTTGCACATTACAAATGACATGTAAAACCAAGAGATAGAGGTTCTCAATTTGTTGATTGTAGGCGGTTAACAACAAATTTTTCCCCAAATCAAATAATAAATTACATGATTAAATGCAGTGAACTTATATCCTTTATTAAGTTTGATGTACATATTGTTATCTCTCAATAGTTTTGTGACTAAGTCTGATGTTGAAAATATTATTACGCATAACTCGGTTCAAACAAACATTGACAAAAGAAATTATAGCAGAGCAATTTGTCAAACCATAAATACATGGAAGAGTACGTTATTTAATGCAGATAGCTTTAGTAAAAGATTAAAAATAGTAGGTAACATGTGAGCATTCATACAAACTGGGAGACCACACCGCCCGGCAGTATGCAGACAGACAGCATGCCAATTTTTCAAACACAATCAATTTCATGTATATCCAATAGCTTTTACATTTAGTCGTCATGTACTTTGTTGCAAGTAGGCCACTGTCCATGTCTATGAACCACGGCTTTGCAATTAGCTAATTATGATGATCACACTTGGTCGACTTATATAAGCTACTTTTTAGTTTTTTGAAATCCAAATTGAATAGATATTGACTTATAAAAAGCTAAACAATAGCTTATGAAAATTATTGAATGTGTAAAGTATTTTTTGAACAATTTGATAAAGAGGAAATGAAACAGAATTTTTATTAACGATCTTCTGAATTGATGACACAAAATGAGGCTACTGCAAAGTTTATATACTATGTCTTTTGTACAAATCGGCTTCAGCCCATAATCCAGTAACCAAATCAAAGTAATATTATTAGCGGTCAGGATTTGAAGCAAACTCGATCAACGATCAGAAACAATAACGTCTTCATATATAGAGTCATCGGATGAAGGGTTTCCTCATTTCATTATCACCCCGCAAACGCTTCATCATCCAGGGTTCAGCGAAAAGGTTATTCCCAAATTATTTCAATTTCGAAATAAATCTTAAATTTGGCTTAAAAGTAGTCTCAAGTCCTCATAGTAAGTCTATTTATCTTTAGATGAGCAATTTCAGACGGCCAATTTTGTCGCAGCATCATTTGAGCTTGATTTCTTTTCCTGACCATACGTTGTTTGAGACTTGAGGTTGTTTGATTCTCTGGTACTTTTTGAGATTTACTGAGGCTAGTATTACAAACTTGGGCTTGAGTCCCTTCAGTTGTATGATGTCTGAAGTTTGAGATTCTGTAACACTGAGGATTACCAAGTCCTGTCGAGGCAACATTTCTTTGAGATTGTCTCTGGTTGAGGATTCTAGTGAGTCTCTTTTGATATTCGTCTGCTCATGTGACCTCTATGAGTTGTTTACTTTCAGCTTGTCTCTGAGATGCATAAAATTGGTCCTCGACGGTGGCTTGGCTAGAATGTCAGCTATTTGGTAAGAAGAAGGTATGTGATTAATATTTATTTCCCTTTAGCCACTTGTTCTCGATGGAAATATAAATCGAGTTCCATGTGCTTTGTTCTAGAGTGCAGAATAGGATTTGCAGTGAGATGAACTGTGCTTAAATTATCACACCATATTATTGTTTTGCTGTCTGTCTTGAATTGCAGTTCATCAAGTAGTGATTATATCCATATTACTTCTATTGTTACATTGGCTACACTTCTGTATTCTGCTTCCGTACTTGATCTGGACACAGTAGGTTGTTTTTTTGAACACCAAGAAATGAGATTATTACCCAGAAATATACAACAGCCAGTTGTAGATCTTCTATCGTCAAGAACACTGGCCCAATCAGCATCTGCATATCCGGTAATATTGATGGTGTTTGCTTGAATTTAGAGTTAGACCAAAGTCTACAGTTCCTTTTAGATATCTTAATATCCTTTTCAACATTTTCCAGTGTTCAGTAGTTGGTCTTTTCATAAATAGGCTGACTTTATTAACACTGTAGGCAATGTCTGGTCTTGTAATGGTTGCATATTGTAGAGCACCAACAAATTCCTGTATTGTTTCTCATTTGATATTGCATCACTTTTGAAATTTGACATGTGTAGATTACTGACCACGGGTGTTGATATAGAGTTGGCTTGATTCATCTTTGCTCTATTCAATATCTCATGAATGTTTTTCTTTTGACTTAATTGTATGGATGAATCTGACAATTTCTTAACTTCAATGCCGAGGAAATAGTTTAAGTTGCCAAGATCTTTAACACTGAATTTCTGATTAAGCTGATGTATGAGTTCATTGATTTCATCTTCGTTATTACCTGTAATAATGAAATCATCCACACATATTAGTACATAAACTATTATGGTTTTACTGAATTTTGAAAATAGGGAATTGTCAGATTTTGTAGATTTGTAGCCTAATCCAATGAGAGTTGTCATGAGCTCTTCAAACCACACTCTTGGAGCTTGTTAATGCCATAGATAGCCTTATTCAGTTTGCAAACCGGATTCTCTTTTTCCTTTTGTACAAAACCATGTGGTTGTTCCATGTAAACTTCCTCATGTAAAACACCATTCAAGAAAGCATTATTGATATCAATTTGTTTGATGGTCCAATTTCTGTGCAAGGCAATTGTAATAACTATTCTTATAGTAGTGGGTTTTACAACAGGTGAAAAAGTTTCATTAAAATCAAAACCACTCTGTTGTGAAAAATCCTTTTCTAATAATCTTGCCTTGTTACCATCAGCATTCTTCTTTAATCTAAAAGTCCACTTGCACCCAACAACTTTTTATTTTTTGGTAAAGGAACTAGACTCCAAGTCTTGTTCTTTATGAGTACATTGTATTCATCTGACATGGCTGATTTCCAGTTTTGATTTTCCATGGCTTGACAATAAGTACTTGGCTCTTCAGTGTCCAAAGTGATATTATAAATTTTGGGTTTAAAAATACCACTTTTTGACCTTGTGACCATATGATGACTTGCTCTAGTGTTTTCTTGCTGAAGAACACTCTCACTTGGTTGAAGTTGTTCATTGTGAGGCATTGTATCCTCTGACATTTATTGTGAAACAGGTTGTTCACTTACTCTTTGCTGAGTTGTCTGAACAGGTGTATCTGCATCAGTTACCTCATGACCTAGTCCATGACTGGACACTGTGGGTTGTGAGTGGACACTATCTTCAGCCAATTCTCTGGGAGCTTGCATCACTTCCTCAGGTAAAGCAGGTATAGGAGGTAGTGTTTCCTTTGAGTTGTATACTTCCTTGGATGTTTTGATTTCTGATTCTTTAAAAGGAAACACCCTTTCATTGAAAACAACATGTCTGGAGACAAATATTCTACCAGTACTATCTAAGCATTTGTACCCCCTTTGATTAGTAGCATAACCAAGAAAAGTACAAGGGGCTGATCTAAAATTTAACTTATGAGAGTTATATGGTCTAAGATAAGGAAAACACAGACAACCAGAAACTCTCAAATTTAGGTAGTCAGGTTTGACATTATACATCATCTTTGAAGGACTTTTAAACTTCAAGACTTTTGTTGGTAGTCTATTAATTAGATAAATAGTTGTAGTAAAAGCATCAAGACAAAATTTTAAAGGCATAGCTGCCTGAGCTAACAATGTGAGACATGTCTCAACAATTTGCCTATGTCTTCTTTCGGTTATTCCATTTTATTTAGAAGTGTAGGGGCAAGTTGTTCTATGAACTATGCCCCTCTTATGAAAGTATGGTTTTAGTGGCATATATTTTGTTCCACCATCAGATTGAATTATTTTGACTTGACAGTTGGTTTGTTTTTTTGTCTAATCAATAAACTGTAACACAGCACTGCGAGTTTCACTTTTGGATTTCAAAAGATATATCCAAACATATCTGAAAAATGCATCAATGAATGATATATAATATTTGTACCCATAATCACTGCGAATAGGCGCAGGTCCCCGTAAATCTGTAGCAACTAATTCAAGTGGTTTACTAGATAGTTTGAGAATTCAATAAGGGTAGCTTATGTGCTTTACCCATTTGAAAAAAATGTACATATATGGCATGGAAATATCTTTGAAAGGAATATTATTAATACTCAATATATGTCTTACAATTGTAGCATTTGGATGTCCCAATTTATAATGCCACATATCAAATGTCTTACAATTTTCTTCCTGTTTAAATTCAGAATTATTACACCAGTTTCTTATAGTTTCTGCATTTCTTGAATTAGCCACTTTGAACTCGTACAGCCCTTTATGTTCACTATCCTGCAAGAGAATTCCTTTAGTTAGGATATCCTTAACTAAACAGTATTGTAGGTAGAATTCAAAATACACACTGTTATCCTTAGCAAACTATGACACACTTAAAAGATTTTTCTTAATTAATGGTAATCTAAGCAAGTTATTTAAATATAATTGCCTTTTTCTCATAATATATGATATGCCAGTGTGTGTAATAGCAATTGACTTACCATTACCTACATGTATAGAATTCATACCTTTATACTCCCTATTTCCAAGATTCAATTTGTTCAGGTTGTTTGTGATGTGGTTGGTTGCCCCAGAATTTGGATACCAATCTTCATCATATATATGTTCTGGCTTTGTTGTTTCTTTTTGTTGATAATCTTTGCTATCTGATTGATTGTTTGAATTGCTTTGAACTTGAGCAACATTTGCACTGAGATTTTGACTTCTTTGATTATTGGAATTTTGTCCTGGGTTATAATTCAAATTAATCTGAAATAACACTTAGCGGCGGTATGACCTAACTTTTCGCAAATATGACATCTTGGTCTGTTGTTATTGTTCCATCTACCTCTGCCTCTGGTTCTGTTAGAATATGCACCTCTTTGCATTGTTTGATCATTCCTTTTACTGCATTGATTTTTGCCTTTGTTATTTGCAGCATAGTTGACCATGAAATCAGAATCTTGAGTTTTCTTGTTATCAATTCTTGCTTTATGAGAAAGTAACACAAGTGAACATCATCTATGGATGGCAGAATTTTTGAGTTAATATTACAGCAACCACAACTTCATATTCATCATTTAATCCATTTAGAACCGCCATAATTTATTCAGAATCACTGATTTTATGGCCTGCTGCTTCAAGTAGATCACAAGTGGTCTTGATTTTAGAGAGATATTCTCTCACATTCTGGCCATCTTTCTTTATATTATGCAGTTGTCTTTTGTAGAACATAACTTTAGCTGCAGATTGTGTATTGAAAACTATATCAATGGTTACCCAGATTTCATTGGCTGTCTCACATCCAATAACATGTGATAAAAGATTCATATTTATTGAAGACAATAACCAAGAACATATGAGTCTATCTTGTCTATGATATTTGATGAATTCTTCATTGCTGACTATTTTTTTTTCCTTGTCAGTGATACAAACAGGAGGTACCTAAATTTTCCTCAGAATATAGTTTTCAAGTCCATATCCTTATATCGTCGTTTCGACTTGAGGCTTTCACAGAAGATAATTATGTTCATTTAGGTGAACAGTAACCAATTGACTTTGAGGACTGATTACAATTTTGATCAAATTCTCTGTAGAGTTAGCAAGTTGAGTGTTATTGGCAGTTGATGATGTCTCTGAATGGCCTTCATCGGCTATGATGTTTCTGAGGCAATCTGATCAGAAAGAAAAGATTAAAGAATTGATGCAGTCAAAGATGGAATTGAGTTCAAGAACTCAAAAATAAAATGTAGAACAGGTAAGATGCAACCAAAGAAATTCTTAGATGATGAGTTTCTGATAAGATTTCTTTCTGGATGGAACTTCTATGTTTCTTGTGTTGTTTTCTTGATTTCTGGATCTGATTTTCTGAGAATTTTGATTGCAGTCTTTCACGATTCAGTGATGAATTTTGCTGCAGCCTGTTGAATAAACTGGCGAGGCGTAGGATTTTGAATTGAATCAATCCTTTAAGTCATGAAATGAAGATTTCTGATAAAGGATAAATTCAGTGATGAGATTACCCTCTGATGAGTTTTTTTGCTGTTAAGTAATTTCTAGCTTTGATACCATGAATTTTTTTGAATGTGTAAAGTATTTCTTGAACAATTTGATGAAGAGGAAATGAAACAGAATTTTTATTAATGATCTTTTGTAACGACCCAGAATTTTGAATATTTGAAATCAAATATTTAATTGATTTTAAATATTTGAAAGTTAGTTTAACTTGAATTTCAAAATTAACTATGAATTTGGCAATTTAAATTATTGGATTTAATTTATTGAAGTTGGGTAAAATTTTGAATCTTCAGTTTTAAGCTTGTTAAAATTATTTTAAAGGCTTAGAAAATCCATATTGATAATACTGAAGATAATGGAAGCTTAAGGATTGGATTTGGAAATGTTTTGTTCAGTTTTGAAATTTTATTGTTTAAATTGATATTTAAAAATAGTCTTCCGAGGCACAGTCTCGAAATTCGACGAACCAGTTCCATTAGATCCGTAATAGTTAGCTATTATCGGATTTCAATTTTCGTAGCAATCAGAGTTGTCGTTTGACCATGGCAGCTCAAAACGCATAGAAACTGTTTTGATCGATTTAATTTAAAATTAATCGTGTACTTCCGTAACTTGCGCATATGATCGAATTAGGACTCGAAACCTTTTCCATTGCGTTCGGGGTAAAACCTTATAAACCCTAGGCGGCACGCCTCGATAGGAGTTCGGAATTTCGAGTTAGGTTATACAAGATATTTTGAATATAAAATTATAAAAATCAATTAGAAAATCAAACCCTTCCTTCCTCTACACGCCCACATCATCGTGACTCCTTTTTCTTTTATATTGACAGCCGAACTTCTCTTCAAAACACAAAATGAAATCGAATTCGAATAATGGCCGAAGCAGATAATAGAAAGGATTCGTTTACGCATGATTCCCTTCGATTTTAATCTCGTCCTCCTCTTTCTAATTCAAGACCTCGGTCTTTTTCCAATTTCGTTTGCAAATTAATCAAAAAAAACCTAGAGAAGGAAATCGAATTAAAGGCGTCGAGTCGGTTGCGATCGGTCGAACCGATCTACGCCTCAAATCTCGGCTCGAACTCAAGCAGGATGATATCGAAGGGGAAGGGTGGGGAAGTGATTGTAAGAGCAGATCTCACAAATCGACGGCGCTCGCTAGAGGGGGAAGGCATGGCGTGGACCGAAGTCGCAATGACGCTTGGGTTGTCGCGAGGTGTGCGGCGTCTGTGGCAGCGAGGTGATAGTCGCGAGTTCGTCAGCAAGAATGGGAGCAGGTCGCGATCTCGTTTAGGGATTGATGGCGATTTCACTCTGGTGCGACATCGTGGCTTACGATGGCGAGTCAAGGCAGCAGGTTCGATCGAATTACAGGTCGGCAGTGAGGTAATTGCTTGGTTTTGTTCGTTCGATTTAAATTTAATATTGTGTATTTACAGAAAAAAAACTATATCTCATCTTTTGATTTTACAGTAAGTTAACATACAGATAAAACATAAAAAAATAGAAAAAAAGGGATAGTTGATTGTTCATTTATTTAAATGATTAACTTGGTTAATTATCTTATTAAAATTATTTTTGATACTAAAGAATATTTTAAAGGGAAAATAGTTTAAATTAAAAGTATTAGTTTAAAATAAATTTACTAGTTTAGAATTTAAATTATTTGTTTAAAACAAAAGCATTTGGTTAATTTAATTATCAAATGGAATTTAATTTTTCGATTTATTCCAAATATTAATAAAAATCATGTAATTGTTTATACAATGTCAAAATTGCAAAGAAAACAAGCCGGAATGGAAAATGGATTGCAAACAAAATGGCAAAGGTGAGATCTTTTCACTCAAATTATAATGATTGAAAATTTCAGTTACTGATTGATGGTTGAATTGTGATAGTTAAATTTAATTGTTGATTGTGTGCTTGGATGATTAATTTATTATCACTTATATTAGTTTAGACCCTATGCGCCGCATAATAGCGGAGGTTATCATATTAAACCCATATACAGCGATATTCTACCTTGAAGTGGAATTAGTATTATATATGTATTTGGAGTTGTTAATTTCCCGCATTATATAGCGGATGAGATCCTATGCGCCGCATAATAGCGGATGTTATTATATTAATCCCATATATCGTGGTATTCCACCTCAAAGTGGAATTGGTATTTAATTGTTGTGCTAACGTGTGTGGATACAGGAAAAACAGGTTGGAGGGATCCAACTGGATTCTTCAAACATTTGAATTAGTTTCAATATTGTGGGTTGATTATTTGTAATCTGTGTGTGACTATTTATGATTGAGACTGTTAAAGGCTATAATTAAGCCGAATATATTTTTGATATCGTAGGATATCAAAAATAAATAAAATTTGATTTTTGAATTTTAACAGAAAATTTATAGTAAATTAATTTAGAAAATTGAATAAACTGAAAAGATTGTTTCAAAAGATAATAAATTAGGTGTTTGAAATAAATTAGGGAATCAATTTGAAATTTGATTTGGTGTTTTGAAAATAAATTAGAAAATCAATTTGATATTGATTTGGTAAGAATAATAAATATTTAGGAATTCGATCTAAAATTGACTTTGTGTTTAAAAATAAATTTTAGGAAATCAATTCTGAAATCGATTTGGTGTTTTTGAAGTAAATGTTGGAAAAGTCAATTTGGGATTTGATTTGGTATTAGAAATAAATTTGGAAATCAATTTGAAAATTGATTTGGTGCTGAAAATGAATATTTGGAAATTGATTTGAAAATCTTATATCTATGGATATTTGAAAATTTAAGATTCACAATGGGATTTTATAAAAGAAAGGAAAATTTGTTTTAAAAATAAATATTGTTTTATTTTTAAAGGTGTCAAAAGAAATTTACAGATTTAGAATGTAAATTAAAATAAATCGAGAAGATTTATTAATTGATATAAATGGAAAGAAAATTCTTCCCTGGAAATCCGAGTATATTTTAACGTAGCTTTTGAAGTATAAATTAAAAGTTCTAGAAATTGATTTGGAAGAATATTGTTGGAGAAATTATTTTGGGATTGTTTTAAACCTCTAAAGTATGGATTTATTTAATTACTTATAGAAGGGATTATTTTAAAGACTAAATTGATATTTGATTTAGAAAATGGATATTTAAATAGTTATATCCTATCTACTAATTTTATTTTAAAATTAGTTTGGACTTGAATTTTATATGGTATTTTAATTTTAATATAATATCTTCACAACTAATGTTTTAGATAAAGTGTTTTAAAATTGTTTTTATACTGAATGTTCCAAGAATATAAGTTTGGATAAGTAATTTAAATTATTTTTAAGCATTTGAACTCGGCAGATTTTCAGTGGAAATAAATAAATATTTGAAAATGTATTCCACGTAAGAAAAAGTAATTTGAAATTTGTTTTCAAATGGTTGAAGTGTGAGATATACCTTGCGAAGATATTTTGAAAATAAATAATTGGGAAATTTTATTTAAATCCGGCAAATTGTTGAGGATGTTGATTGATATTTGAATAGCCGACTATCAATATCGGCCTTTTTAATTGCATTTGAATTTCGATGCGACCGAGGGTCGGATTCCAAGTGGATATCCGAAAACCACATCGAACCTTTGTGATTGTGATGGATCTTTTATTTAAAAGATCAAAGTGGAATTGTTGTGATTTGTTTGTAATCCGAATGTAACACTTATTTTTTAAAATAAGCGCTCGTTATTCAAATTAGCCGAGAGAGGACTTTGTGTCATAAAACCCATTCCGAATAATGATATGATGAAATGGAATTGCATTTGAAGACGGTGTCGAAGACCGGGTATTTTCGAAAACGAAAGGATTACCTGTCGAATGTCTCTGCACCGGGTTGATCCGGTATAGAGATTTTATCACCTTTGTGATGGGGATTCCGGATGTGATTTGTGAATATCCGAATTTGCAAGGGCTTCTTTGAAGTGCCTTCGGTTTCGTTCGATCCTGGAACGGACTTGTATGGATGTATGTCCGACGTTACACTTTGAGATGTAAAGCTGGTTTCTATCAAATATATTTCTATTGGTGGCGGAGAATTTATTCTCTTAGCTTAACACCCTTCTCTGAGACGTACGAGCTCAGAGGTTATGTAGTTGATGGTTATTAGTGATATACTCCTAATTTGGTAATGTGGCATACGAAGTGCTGCTGATCATTTGTTGATCAAAGCATGACTTTGTGAAAAGTCTAGCTTTGTGGACGAGACTTCGTCCAACCTCACAATCTGGAAATGGTCAAAATAGGGAAGATGCGGCAAGGTTATGAGGGTCGCGCCCTTTAGGGTATGTCATTTCCGTCTGGAAATAAGTAATATCATGGTATGGAGCCCATATACGTAACCTATGTTGTTGCCGCAAAAATTTATTATACTTTGTGGTTGTTGTTTTGTGGTTGAGGATTCTCGGATAAAGGTCCCAAAGGATCGGGGATGACATACTCGAGTAGTAGTTACCTAGTTACAGAGGTAACCCAGCCTTGTGTTGGCAGAGATCCGGATAGGTTCTCGGGACGTCCCTCCAAAGGCATACCCATGTGGTTGTAGGAAGTTCCTTAGCCTGACCATTTGTTGGAAATCCAAAGAAATAATACGCGCCCTGTACGGTTTTAGTTGTATAATCTGCCATGGAATGTGGCGGTAACCTGCTATTGAACATGGTAGCTAAAGTAGGCATACAATAATGGTTGTATGCTGGCTAAGATTAATATTATACTCTCGAAATGTTTTCTACACTATGCATTAATAATATCAAAAGATTTTGCGTATTAAGCATGTTTGACTATCATAAGGAGAAACCTCCTCCAATTCTGCGTTTGCATTGTGTGTGGCGGGAGGCCTATGGTAGTTTCATTTTTCAAAAGCATAACAAATTTCTTTTTATTTCTTTGTGAAAATAACTGTTTTTAAGATCTCACACCAGTCCCACGACTGACCTGGAGTTTATTGTTCCCTTTCTAAAATCTATGTCCCCATAATTTTCCACACGGGCAGCCTAGAGTCAGGTTAGCAGTTATTCGAAAGCAAAGTCAAGAAGTTGATGTGGAGATCAGGAGTTGGAGCTGGAAGGCGAGGCGTATCACTTATATACGTAATATTTCCTTTCCGCTGTTTGTTGTTGTACACTCTGATAATGTAATGTGATGTAATCTAATAACTGATATAGTGATTCTGTTTAAAGATATTTATTTATCTATTATATTTGTTCCGCTGCGAATTGTGAGATTCTGTTATTGTTTCTGTTTCTTCTTCTATCTTCTTATTCTTTAAACCCTAAAGGTTCGGCTTTTTCGGCATTTGATTTTTCGGCATCCGATACAGTGGACGTATCGATGTCGACTTTCGGGCGTCGACAAAATTGGATCGTTACAGAGTGGTATCAGAGCATTTGGTTAAGCGATAACCTTGGCTTTGTTGGGTGTTACTCATTATAAATAGAGTCAGCGGTACTCTAGAATGAGTGTGAATGTATTAATAGATATGAGCGCGTATTTGTTAGTGAATATAAAATTGTATTACATTGTGTTGATTGGTTTGTGGAGTGGTATATGGATTTCAGTCAATACGAGTAATTAACGTTATTGATAGGAATCTCTAAACACTTGTACAGAACAAATTTGACACGATATTGTTTTAAAATAGGGTAAATGAAATAATTTTACCCAAAACTATTTTCTATATAAAAAGAATAATTTTCTATAAATTATATAGTATATGGTTGCTTAGTTGTTAGGAAGTGATAATATTAAATTATTATCATTGAAATTGAATAAGAAATTGAAATCATAATCAAAGGTTAAGAAATAAATCCACATGCAAATGGAATTTGAGAATATAAATTGTAAATGTGATTTGTAATTTGAAACGGAATTCTAGAAAAATATTTAGAAATGTTCTTGAAAATATTTGAAATTCGGGAAGTTTGGAAATTAAATTCCTTTTGGGATTGGAAATAGTTTTCAAAGGTTTTGGAAAATTGTTTTGAAGGGATAAAAGCACTAAACTCTTTTTGGTCGCTGGAAAATAACTTCTGTG
Source organism: Allium cepa (assembly GCA_030765085.1). Lineage (NCBI taxonomy): Eukaryota > Viridiplantae > Streptophyta > Magnoliopsida > Asparagales > Amaryllidaceae > Allium > Allium cepa. Next base: position 217,831,080 of record CM060930.1, read on the forward strand.
ATGACTGCAGCATCATTGATGTTCATTTTCGGGTTTCCAAAAGAGGAATTGCTGCCAAATTGTTTAAATGGAAGTTGTTGGAAAATTTGGGTTTGGTTTTGAAATTCAAAGGATAATTTGAACTGTTTTCAATAATGGTTTTGGAAAAGGTGGAACGACTCTAGAATTTTATTAAAAATAGTTATGGAATAATAAGTTTGAAAACTTAGGAAATTCAGATTTAAACTGAAATTGACTTGAGTTAATTTGGATAAAGGTGAATTTTAGAAGTCCAATAGACTAAAATGATTGGAATAAAATTATTAAGATGAAAAATAAATTGTGAATGAATAAATAAATTTGCAATTGCAGACACATGAAAGTGAATTGAATGTTGAAATTCATTTCTAATTTATAGTAAATAGAACTGTAATTGGAATTGAATTTGGTTTGTATTCAACATAGTGAAATCTTGAAATAAAATTAGTAAATAAAACTAATTAAAGTAATGACGAAATTGAATATGATTTGAAATGAATCGAAATTCAATAATTATAAATGAAAGGTAAATTAAATCCATATGGAATTTGAAATCCAGTTTAAATATAAGTGGTTATAAACTAAAATAGTGAATTGAAAATAAATTTTTGGGAATGAATAAATGAATAAATGAATAAAAAAACTGGAATTGGAACTGAATGTTGAAAACCGACTTGAATTAGTTCGAAGTGAACTAAAGATAATAAAAGTGGTAGAAATAAAAAATTTGGTTTGAGATAAAATGAATTGGGATATATAATAAATTAGTAAATGAAACTAATTTAAAATAATGCAGTTGTGAATGAAAGGTAATCGATAAAATTCGAGATTTAGAAGATAAACAGAATCCAAATAAATTTAAAGTGTAAATTGAATTCAAATGAAATTGAAAATGCAAGTTGAATGAAAATGAATATATAACTTCAATAGTGAAGTAAAAATAATATGAGAAGTATATATTGAAGATTTTGTAAAGGAATGTGCAAAATAAATTTGAATGCTGTAATTGGATATTATGGCTAGCAGGATAAACAGGTGTGTTACAGGGAAACGGAATTTGGATTTGATTTTCGAAGATAAATTAGAAATTGCTCGACAAAAGGTATGTATTTAAATTTCAGTATGAAATTTGGTGATTTTCTTGTCTAGCCACTTGGCCTTTTGTTTTCTTTTTGAAATTGGGGCCCTATGGTGCCATTTTGTAGTCGTACCGAGCTAGCCGCGCAAAGGAGACGCTGGCAAAAATTTTCGAAAATTTAGAGAGTTAGAAAAATTTTGAGAAAATTTTGAAAATTTAATTTTGAATTTAAATTTAAATTTGAATGGTTAAGATTTTGAAAATTAGTAAGCAATAATAGTGTCTTTAGTAAAGGATTGTTTGGAAAGTTGAATATGTTAAATTTTGGGAAGTTGTCAAAACTATTTGGATTGGGAAAAATAATAAATGGGTTAAGGATCATTCTTCTTAACTAGTAATTTCGGGACGAAATTCTTTTAAGGGTGGAAGGATGTGACGACCCAGAATTTTGAATATTTGAAATCGAAATATTTAATTGATTTTAAATATTTGGAAGTTAGTTTAACTTGAATTTCAAAATTAACTATGAATTTGGCAATTTAAATTATTGGATTTAATTTATTGAATTTGGGTAAAATTTTGAATCTTTAGTTTTAAGATTGTTAAAATTATTTTAAAGGCTTAGAAAATCCATATTGATAATACTGAAGATAATGGAAGCTTCAGGATTGGATTTGGAAATGTTTTGTTCAGTTTTAAATTTTATTGTTTAAATTGATATTTAAAAATAGTCTTCCGAGGCACAGTCTCGGAATTCGACGATACCAGTTCCATTGGATCCGTAATAGTTAGTTATTATCGGATTTCAATTTTCGTAGCAATCGAAATTGTTGTTTGACCCTGGCAGCTCAAAACGCATAGAAACTGTTTTAATCGATTTAATTTAAAATTGATCGTTTACTTCAATAACTTGCGCATATGATCGAATTATGACTCGAAACCTTTTCCATTGCGTTCGGAATAGGGGTAAAACCTTATAAACTCTAGGCGGCATGCCTCGATAGGAATTCAGGATTTCGAGTTAGGTTATACGAGATATTTTGAATATAAAATTATAAAAATCAATTAGAAAATCAAACTTCCTCTACATGCCAACATCATCGTGTCTCCTTTTTCTTTTATATCGACAGCCGAACTTCTCTTCAAAACACAAAATGAAATCGAATTCGAATAATGGCCGAAGCAGATAATAGAAAGGATTCGTTTACGCATGATTCCCTTCGATTTTAATCTCGTCCTCCTCTTTCTAATTCAAGACCTCAGTCTTTTTCCAACTTCGTTCGCAAATTAATAAAAAAAATAAACCGAGAGAAGGAAATTGAATTGGAGGTGTCGAGTTGGTTGCGATCGGTTGAACCGATCTACGCCTCAAATCTCGGCTTGAACTCGAGCAAGATGATGTCGAAGGGGAAGGGTGGGCAAGTGATTGCAAGAGCAGATCTCGTGAATCGGCGGCGCTCGCTAGAGGGGGAAGGCACGGCATGGACCAAAGTCGCGATGACGCTTGGGTTGTCGTAAGGTATGTGGCGTATGTGGCAACGAGGTGATGGTCACGAGTTCGTCAGCAAGAATGGGAACAGGTCGCGATCTCGTTTAGGGATTGATGGCGATTTCACTCTGTTGCGACATCGTGGCTCACAATTGCGAATCTGGGCAACAGGTTCGGTCAAATTACAGGTCGGCAGTGAGGTAATCGCTTGGTTTTGTTCGTTCGATTTAAATATAATATTGTGTATTTACAGAAAAAAAACTATATCTCATCTTTTGATTTTACAGTAAGTTAGCATACAGATAAAACAGGAAAAAATAAAATAAAAAGGAATAGTTGATTGTTCATTTATTTAAATGATTAACTTGGTTAATTATCTTATTAAAACTATTTTTGATACTATAGAATATTCTAAAGGGAAAATAGTTTAAATTAAAAGTATTAGTTTAAAATAAAATTACTAGTTTAGAATTTAAATTATTAGCTTAAAACAAAAGCATTTGGTTAATTTAATTATCAAATGGAATTTAATTTTTTGATTTATTTCAAATATTAATAAAAATTATGTAATTGTTTATACAAGGTCAAAATTGCAAAGAAAACAAGCAGGAATGTAAAATGGATTGCAAATAAAAGGGCAAAGGTGAGATCTTCTCACTCAAATTATAATGATTGAAAATTTCAGTTATTGATTGGTGGTTGAATTGTGATAGTTAAATTTAATTGTTGATTGTGTGCTTGGATGATTAATTTATTATCAGTTATATTAGTTTAGACCCTATGCGCCGCATAATAGCGGAGGTTATTATATTAAACACATATACCGCGATATTCCACCTCGAAGTGGAATTGGTATTATATATGTATTTGGAGTTGTTGATTTCCCACATTATATAGTGGATGAGACCGTATGCGCCGCATAATAGAAGAGGAGGTTATTATATTAATCTCATATATCGCGATATTCCACCTCGAAGTGGAATTCGTATTTAATTGTTGTGCTAACGTCTGTGGATGCAGGGAAAACAGGTTGGAGGGATCCAACTGGATTTCTCAAAAATTTGAATTAGTTTCAATATTGTGTGTTGATTATTTGTAATCCATGTGTGACAATTTATGATTGAGACTGTTGAAGGCTATAATTTATCCGAATATATTTTTGACCTCGTAGGATATCAGAAATAAATAAAATTTGATTTTTGAAATTTAGTAGAAAATTTATAGTAAATTAATTTTAGAAAATTGAATAAACTGAAAAGAAGAAATTTGTTTCAAAAGAAAATAAATTAGGCGTTTGAAATAAATTTGAGAATCAATTTGAAATTTGATTTGGTGTTTTGAAAATAAATTAGAAAATAAATTTGATATTGATTTGGTAAGAATAATAAATATTTGGGAAATCGATCTAAAATTGACTTTGTGTTTAAAAATAAATTTTAGAAAATCAATTCTGAAATTGATTTGGTATTTTTGAAGTAAATGTTGAAAAAGTCAATTTGGGATTGGATTTGGTATTAGAAATAAATTTGGAAATCAATTTGAAAATTGATTTGTGGTGAAATGAATATTTAGAAATTGATTTGAAAATCGTATATCCGTGGATATTTGAAAATTTAAGATTCACAATGGGATTTTATAAAAGAAAGGGAAATTTGTTTTAAAAATAAATATTGTTTTATTTTTAAAGGTGTGAAAAGAAATTTACAGACTTGGAATGTAAATTAAAATAAATCGTGAAGATTTATCAATTGATATAAATGGAAATAAACTTCTTCCCTGGAAAGCCGAGTATATTTTAAAGTGGATTTTGAAGTATAAACTAAAAGTTCTAGAAATTGATTTGGAAGAATATTGTTGGAGAAATTATTTTTGGGATTGTTTTAAACCCCTAAAGTATGGTATTATTAATTACTTATAGAAGGGATTATTTTAAAGACTAAATTGATATTTGATTTAGAAAATGGATATTTAAATAGTTATATCCTATCTACTAATTTTATTTTAAAATTAGTTTGGACTTGAATTTTATATGAGATTTTAATTTTAATATAATATCTTCACAACTAATGTTTCAGATAAAGTGTTTTAAAATAGTTTTTATTCTGAATGTTCCAAGAATATAAGTTTGGATAAGTAATTTAAATTATTTTAAAGCATTTGAACTCGGCAGATTTTCAGTGAAAATAAATAAATATTTGGAAATGTATTCCGCGTAAGGAAAAGTAATTTGAAATTTGTTTTCAAATGGTTGAAGTGTGAAATATACCTTGCGAAGATATTTTGAAAATAAATAATTGGGAAAATTTATTTAAATCCGGCAAATTGTTGTGAATGTTGATTGATAGTTGAATAACCGACTATCAATATTGGCCTTTTTAATAGCATTTGAATTTCGATGCGACCGGGGGTCGGATTCCAAGTGGATATCCGAAAACCACATCGAACCTTTATGATTGTGATGGATCTTTTATTTAAAAGATCGAAGTGGAATTGTTGTAGTTTGTTTGAAATCTGAGTGTAACACTTATTTTTAAAAATAAGCGCTCGTTATTCGGATTAGCTGGGAGAGGACATTGTGTAATAAAACCCATTCCGAATAACGATACGACGAAATGGGATTGCATTTGAAGATGGTGTCAAAGACCGGGCATTTTCGAAAACGAAAGGATTACCTGTCGAATGTCTCTACACCGGGTTGCTCCGTTATAGAGATTTTATCACCTTTGTGATGGGGATTCCGGATGTGATTTGTGAATATCCGGATTTGCAAGGGCTTGTTTGAAGTGCCTTCGGTTCCGTTCGATCCTGGAATGGACTTGTATGGATGTGTGTCTGACATTACACTTTGAGATGTAAAGCTGGTTTCTATCAAATATATTTCTGTTGGTGGCGGATAATTTATTTTCTTAGCTTAGCACTCTTTTCTAAGATGTACGAGCTCAGAGGTTATGTAGTTGATGGTTATTAGTGATATACTCCCAATTTGATAATGTGGCATACGAAATGCTGCTGATCATTTGTTGATCAAAGCATGACTTTGTGAAAAGTGTAGCTTTGTGAACGAGACTTCGTCGGACCTCACAACCCGAAAATGGTCAAAATAGGAAAGATGCGGCAAGGTTAGGAGGGTCGCTCCCTTTAGGGTATGTCATTTCCTTCTTGAAAAGGGTAGTATCATGGTATGGAGCCCAGATACATAACCTATGTTGTTGCCACCAAAATTTATTATATTTTGTGGTTGATGATCCTCGGATAAAGGTCCCAAAGGATCGGGGGATGGTATACTCGAGTAGTAGTTACCTAGTTACAGAGGCAACCCGGCCTTGTGTTGGCAGAGATCCGGGTAGGTTCTCGGGACGTCTCTCCAGAGGCGTACCCATGTGGCAGTAGGAAGTTCCTTAGCCTGACCATTTGTTGAAAATTCAAAGAAACAATAGGCGCCCTGTACGGTTTTAGTTGTATAACCTGTCATGGAATGTGACGGTAACATGCTATTGAACATGGTAGCTATAGTAGGCATACAATAATGGTTGTATGCTGGCTAAGATTAATATTATACTTTCGAAATGTTTTCTGCACTATGCACTAATAATAATATCAAAAGATTTTGCGTATTAAGAATGTTTGACTATCATAAGGAGAAATCTCCTCCAATTCTGCGTTTGCATTGTATGTGTGGCGGGAGACCTTATGGTAGTTTCATTTTCCAAAAGCATAGCGAATTTGTTTGTGAAAATAACTATTTTTAAGATCTCACACCAGTCTCACGACTGACCTGGAGTTTATTGTTCCCTTTTTAAACTCTGGGTGCCCATAATTTTCCACACGGGCAACCTAGAGTCGGGTTAGCAGGTATTTGGGAGCAAAGTCAATAAGTTGCTGTGGAAATCAGGAGTTAGAGCTGGACGGCGAGGCGTATCACTTATATATGTAATATTTCTTTTCCGTTGTTTGTTGTTATACACTCTGATAATGTAATGTGATGTAATGTAATAACTGATATAGTGATTCTGTTTAAAGATATTTATTTATCTATTATATTTGTTCCGCTGCGAATTGTGAGATTCTGTTATTGTTTTTGTTTCTTCTTCTATCCTCTTCTTTAAACCCTAACGGTTCGGTTTTTCCGGCATTTGATTGTTCGGTATTCGATACAGTGGACGTATCGATGTCGACTTTCGGGCGTCGACAAAATTGGGTCGTTATGTCTTTTGAATTGATGATACAAAATGAGGCTACTGCAAAGTTTATATACAATGTCTTTTGTACAAATGGGCTTCAGCCCATAACCCAGTAACCAAATCAAAGTAATATTATTAGCGGTCAGGATTTGAAGCAGACTTGATCAATGATCAGAAACATCAGCGACATCGTATATAGAGTCATCAGATGAAGGGTTTCCTCATTTCATTAGCTTGTATAAGTCGATCCAAACATAGTATAAAATGGGGTGTCCATTCCATAAATTTATATCAGAAATGGAGGCAGTGAGTTGATAAGCAAGAATCCCAAACCTGGTGCTTTTTTCTGCTTTAATGACTTGGTGTAGTTGTCATATAATGTTAATCAGTGTTATTGTTTGCCTTATCCAAACTGTCTCAACATCCTGGTCTTGCATCCGGACCTAATGCTGTCAATTTTTTGTAATTTGGCCATATATCTCGGTTTCTATTTATATTATGTTAATAACCCGTGTGATCATGTTAAAACATCAATGTTTTATGAAACTTCCATCAATATGATGGTGAAATGAAGAAATTAATATAAAGCTACCAGTCCTAGTGCAGAGGAATAACGTAGCATGAAGAAGCGGTAGAATTCTTCTTCTGCATTGTTGATCAACACGAAGTAATTAATTTTGAATGTTCGGTTGCATCATGCAAATAAATTCAATAGTAACGAACTTTTTGTCATGACAGATATGAAGTAAAATATATTAACTTAAAGTATTAGGATTACAATGACTAAGTGGAAGCTATATATATAAGCATGGTTGTTGAACACAAATATCTATCACCTAATTTCTAATCATAATAATTTCTCTCTATCATCTTCCTATCCGTCACAAATTCCAATACCTTCATGTTTTTAGTTGGGTATAAGTAAGAGGATATTACCACTATGGAGTTTTAACATGAACTATTTAAATTTTTTGTCTATTAGCAGATGTCTAATGCAAATCTATACCTCAGATTCAAGAATCAATGTAGATAATGTGTTTTTGCAGCATGGATACAAAAATTTCAATCCTATATGCTTCATGCTTTCCGTTATGCACCTATGTAACAGTCTTTAGGAGGTGTAAATCTGCAATATTTAAATCAAAAATTCAACATTTGTAGTTACTGCTAACATTACTAAAGTGAAACAAAATAAGTACATGAAATAACATACCTATAGTCCAATAAGTCGGCATTCACTCCCATGCTTCACATACTGGCATATGGTTTTCGGTATTTGGTGAAAAATGAAGGCTATCGCTGAAAGGAATTAAAGCTTACAAAATTATTTCTCAGTTTATGAATATGTACGTGAAATGATTCATGGCTATTTCATCGCAGCATGTAGTGGTAAGTTATAGTCAACTGAATTTGGTCAGTTACTTGTAAAAACAGGATAACGCAACATGTCAGGAGAATGTAACATTAGCAGAGATTAAAAACATGAATTTTTGAGTACAGGATGATACCAATTTAGTTATTAGAAGGAAATTTACAATAATGCACATAGTAGTTGGTAGAGATTTTGTACAAAGTAAGTAATTGGACATGATTTTTGTAGGTACAAAATAAACAAGCAAACTATATAGTTAAAATAGACCCTATTTGATTCTTGGAAGAAAGGAAATCAACTACAAATAGTACTTAATTTTAGCAAGTAATAAAAATTTACCAAGTTAAAGCTTCGTGGAAATAGTTGGTTGTATGATGAATTTCAAGAGTACATATCATGATTCAAATCATGGTAGTTTTGACTACTTGAAAGCGGGCGAAGGGTTATGAAAATTGTATCGGGCTCAGTATAATATAAGTATTAAAGGAGATAGATTTAAATGAGATGGCATATGAAAATAATGATTTCATTTAAAAATATGCGAGAATAAAGAACCTTGTTGCTATCTTAGACTTATTAAAGAATGAAATTTAATAGCAGAAGATGTAAAAAAGGGTAACACAATCATGCCAAAAACAAATAAGTTTATATTACCTAAGTTTTCAGAAATGATAATGTATAATCACTATAAGTCTTCTCCAATCTTGTCCAAAACCAAACAAAGGCAATGCTGCAACCTAGATAAGTAACAACCTAAAATAGTGTAGTAGAGAAAATAATGGATAATCATAGACATGTGACTACAACTTGAAAAGAAGATTCAGATTTTTTTTTTTATGCTTTGAATTCATGACATGATTTTGGTGAGGTAATTAGTAATGAATGGATATGTCTCTTTTTTATTTATACTTGTAAATAGCTTAAGTTTGCCTCAGGTGTATGAATGTGGGTTTTTTTTTTTGGTTTTTGTTTTCGATCATTATTATTTCTTCCGGTAAATTTCAACGTCTATGTTACTTATAATATGTATGTTTAAATTTTTTTTTTTTGAAATTAATAAATGGGCCAAGCCCAGTGGGAAATAAAGATAGTATACTTAGGTATAACACTACAATACCCGAAACCACTCACACATAAATCTAAACCCTAAACACATTAGGGCATACCGTGCCTCCATCCTCTCAATTCTAAATCCAAAAAAATGGCGGAACAACATTAAAACTCAGAAGAAAAAACTCGATAAAATCTCGATTAAGCCTGCTTAAAAGCTTAAGGAGGCTTCCAATACTTCGTCTCAAGTCCTTGTATCCCATGAAGCTCTGGATTGGAGTGAGAATCTCTTTTTTGGGTGGTTTTCATTTCAGCTTCAACTTTCGAGGACGAGTTACTACTCGAAGCTTTATTATGCCTTAGATCTTTAATCTGCTTGGCACAATTTGAAGTTTTGCAAGTGTCTTTGAGAGCTTTAGTGGTTAAAGCTTCATAATTGTTGTTGTTATGCTTTGTATTGACAAGCACAAACATGTAGCTACTCTCTCCACTCTTCTAGTTAAATAAGTGAACGATTTGGTTATTAATATCACTCCTGTAGTAATTGTAGCCTAATCTTTGATCATTGACAGCCCGATGAAGGTTTTTATCATGCTCTTGAAGACTGTTGTGAACACAATACCTTCAGACAGGAAAAACAGACATTGACTTATGATAGTCTCCGAGATTTTCTATTATTTCTATTCATTTATCAAACATGTGGAGGTATTGTTGAATATTTTTTATGAGAAAGAAGGAGAGAATATAAGAAAGAGTCCTTTTGTTGTTGAAAACTTTTCTTTTATTGATGGTAGATTTCTTGCTTGATTGCTTGATACAAAATGATGAGAGCTCCCCTATTTATAGGACTCCATAGATTATTCTAGAAACATGACTCTTTAAATCATTCTGGAAACATGACTCCCTAAACAATTCTAGAAACATGACTTCATACACAATTCTTATTTCTACCTGAAAATTCAAGAGCTCTCAATAAACTATAGTAAATGCAAGAAGACTTTAGAAACTATAATAACAAGAAGCTTCTTGAAATTAACCATAACAAATTAAGTTTAATATATCAACACCCCCTTTAAAGTTGATTTATGACTCCAAGCAGATTCCTTAACCTGACAAAATTCTCATGTTTTAGAGGCTTGGTGAAGATATCGGCTACTTGATCATGCGTCTTCACGTACTCTAGTTGTACATCTTTTTTGGCGACACACTCTCTAATATAGTGATAATGTGTATCAATATGCTTTCTTCGATTATGAAAGACAGGATTCTTTGTCAAAGAAATTGCTGACTTGTTGTCCATGAAAACCTTGATCGGCTCCTCTTGTGGTAATTTCATCTCCTTTAGCAGATTTCGTAACCAAATTGCATGGCAAACACATGAAGTACTAGCTACATACTCCGCTTCGCATGTGGAAAGAGTGACGATCGACTGTTTTTCAACATCCAAGTGAAGGTTGTGTCTTCAATGTAGAATACGAAGCCACTTGTGCTTTTTCAGTCGTCCATATCTCCACTCCAATCGCTATCGCTATATCCAACAAGCTCGTAATTATTAAAAACAGAGTAATACAAGCCAAAGTTTGTTGTGCCTTTAACATAGCGAAGAACCCTTTTTGTTGCCTTCAAATGAGTTGTGGATGTATTCTCCATGTATCAACTCACAACTCCTACAGCATATAGAATGTCAGGTCTTGTGCAGGTAAAATATTGCAAGCTTCCAACCAAGCTCTTACATAGTGTTGAGTCTAGGTTTTCTCTATCCTCATGCCTTGATACCTTTATTCCAAATTCAATTGGTGTGCAAACTGGGTCATCTTGTACTTCCTCAATACTTCCTTAGCTTAACCTTCTTAAGTGATTAGGATGCATTCATCTTCTTATTTTACTTCAATGCCAAGGTAATAAGACATGAGCTCAATATAAGCCATCTCAAACTCTTTCTTCATCTCTTTCTTAAACTCTTTAAACATGCTTGGATTGCTACCTATGAAGATCAAGTCATCTGCATACAAGCATAAAAATAATGTATCACCATTTTAGATTTTAATATAGAGAGCATGCTCAAATGGACATTTGATGTAGTTTCTTTCTTGGAGGTACTAATCAATTCGAGTATTCCAAGCTCTTGGAGCTTGTTTCAACCCATAAAAAAGCCTTCTTTAGCTTCAAGATCTTGTCTTCTTCTCCCTTGATTTCGTAGCCTTGTATTTGCTCGATATATACTTCTTCTTCAAGAACTCCATTTAGGAAGACATATTTCACATCCATTTTATGTATCTTCCAAAAGTTTTGAGCTGCTAAAGAAATTATTAGTCTAATAGTTTCTAATCGAGCGATTGGAGCGAATACCTCATCATAGTCAATGCCAGCTTTTTGACTATAGCCTTTTACCACCAATCTTGCCTTATATCTTTCGAATTCCCCTTCAACGTTTTCCTTTGCCTTGTACACCTACTTCACACTAATTGCCTTGTGTTCTTTTGGAAGTGAAGCTAACTCCCTTGTGTCATTCTTCTTGATGGCCTTGATTTCTTCGTCCATAGCATTTTTCCAACTCTTCTTTTGCAAAGTTTCTTGGAAGTTTAAAGGCTCATAATCCGAAAATAGACAAAAGAGAGTAAAATTGTCCTAATTTTCTATTGTCTCGTAAATTTCTTAAAGGCTTTTAAATCGTGGAGCCCTTTCACTTATGCTCTCATCTTCTTGACAACTTATGGTTGGTGAAGCTAGTGGGGAAGTGGGCTCCTCGCTTGATTGTTCGATCCTTGGTTTTGGCATTCCATCTCCTTCAAGGTATGGAAAGAAGTTGTAATGTCATTATGTGATCTCCATTCCCATTCTTCTTCTTCATCGAACACAATATCTCGACTAATTATTATCTTTCTTGTATCGGGATTGTAAAGCTTATAGCCTTTGGAGTTGATGTCGTAATCAATGAAAATATACTTCTCACTTTTGTCATCCTATTTTCTTTGCTTCTCGTTCGGTATATGCACATGAGCTATGCTTTCAAAGACTCTTAGTTGAGAAATACCAGACTTCCTTCCACTCCATGCTTCTTGTGGTGTCTTTCCCCACACACTTCTTGTTGGAAATCGGTTTGACAAATAAACCGCACATGCCACAGCTTTCGCTTGGCAGCCTTTTACTTTTAAGCATGCTCCTTACCATCTCAAAAATTGTCCTATGCTTCCTCTCTGCTACTTTATTTTGCACGAGGGATCTAGGCACCATCAGCTGTCATTTGATTCCATTATTTTCACAATACTTTTGGAATTCTTTTGATGTGTACTCTCCTCCATGGTCAGATTTCATGGCTTTAATCACAAGGCCACTTTCCCTCTCAACTTGGGCCTTAAACTTCTTGAAGTTCTCAGAAACCTATGATTTCTCCTTCAAAAAATACATCTATGTTTTTCTTGAAAAATCATCAATGAAAAAAATAAAATAGTACTCTTACCAAGTGAACTTGGCTTGATCGGACCACACACATCCATATGTTTGAGTTCCAACGACTTTTTAGCTCTTGAGTGTGACTCTTTTGGAAAGCCCATTTTGAATTGCTTTCCAAGTAAACATTCTTCGCACACTTGATTAGGATGACTTATGCATGGTAATCCTCTTGCCATTTTCTTTTTGGAGAGCAATTCTAGTCCTTCGAAGTTAAGATGTCCAAAACGAAGATGCCAAAGCCAAGAGGCATCTTTCAGCACACCTTAAGGCATTGTGCGACATCATTTTGAATGTTGAGCACAATCATTCTATTTCTTGACACTGGTACCTTAGCAATGAATTTACATGCATTGTCTCTTATAGAAAGGTTATTATCTTTTAATCGAATATCATAACCTTTCTCTAAGAGTTGTCCTAGGCTCAAGATGTTGCTCTTCATATTCAGTACGTAATAACATTAGAAATGAATTGGTGCTCTCCATTCTTCAATCAGATAAGAACCTTTCCTTTTCCTTTCACTTTTAACTTTGATTCATCATCAAATACGATATTGCCCTTCATCGATTCGTCAAGCTCCACAAACATGTTTTTTCTTCTACACATATGGTTGTTTGCACCTCTATCTAGGTACCATTGATTTTCTTCACCTTTTTCATTTTCTTTGTGAGCCAGTAGTAATGTATGATCCTCTTGATTTTTTTCTTCAACACAATTGGTCTTCTTTTTAACTTTATTGTTTTTTGAAGCTCTACATTCGGAAGAATAATGTTCAAATTTCTCACAATTATAGCATTTAACGCATGACTTGTCATATTTTGAATTTCCTCTCCCACGACCACTTATTGAGCTTTCTCCTCTTTTATTGTTGTTGCTGTTGTTGTTTTCATTGTTAAGCCTCCAACCTCGTCCATGTCCATATCCACGATCTCTTCCACTTTGTTGGCCACAACCCCATCTTTGTTGGCTTCGATTATTTTCTTCCCTAATCAATTCATGTCTTGAGAACTTGCTCCACGGTCTTTCGTACTTCTTTTTCTTTTCTTCATAAGCTTGCAATGAGTCTAGAAGTTCCTCTATTGCCATTATCTCCAAGTTTTTTGATTCTTCAATGATGGCAACAATATGTTCAAACATTGGATCTAATGATCTAAGGATCTTCTCCATAATTCTTACATCATCTAACTTCCACCATTTCTTTTCAGATTATTACTAACCACTAAAAATCTTGAGAAGTAATCAAAAACAAGCTCACCTTCTTTCATATGCAAAGTTTCAAACTCTCCTTTTAAAGTTTGAAGACGTACTTTTTTGACTTGATCAGCTCCCTTGTAAGAAGTTCGAAGCTTCTTCCATGCTTCTTTTGCTGACTTTGCTCCCAAAACCTTCTCAAATGTATCATCATCAAATGCTTGATAGATTAGACAAAGAGCCTTATTGTCTCTCGGCCTTGAGTTTCTCAAACTATCCCTTTGAGTTTGAAATAAGCTACCTTCGTTTTCTTGTTCAATACAGTCTTTCTCCACTATTTTCCATATGTCATGTACTCTAAGGAGGGTCATCATTCTTAAGCTCCAAGTGTTATAATTGTTCTTGGTGAGCATTGGAACTTGTAAGGGAATGCCGTAATTCACCATCTCTATTTTTTTTGAAACAATCTTAAAGCTTTGATATCACTTTGTTGAATATTTTTTACGAGAAAGAGGGAGAGAATATAAGAAAAATGCCTTTTATTGTTGAAAATTTTTCTTTTATTAATGGTGAATTTCTTGCTAGATTACTTAATACAAAATGATGAGATAGATCTTCTATTTATAGAACTCCATAGACTACTCTAAAAACATGACTCTCTAAACATTCTAGAAACATGACTCCCTAAACAATTCTAGAAATATGACTCCATACATAATTCTTATTTTTACTTGAAAATTCAAGAGCTCTCAACAAACTATAGTAAATGCAAGAAGACTCTAGAAACTATAATAACAAGAAGCTTCTAGAAATTAACCATAATAAATAACGTTTAATATTTCGGATATATGAAGTGCATGGGGACTACAAGCAGAGTAAATATATGATAGTAGTGTGCTATTATGCAAAAGTTGTATATTAACTTTTTTAATCGGTGTGCATCACTTGATTTTGTTATGTAGATAAAAATCAAATGATAAAACTCAACAACTTATGCTACAAATGGCAAGTAAAGAAAGCAACAGACGGGCAATTACATAAAAATGAAAAAAGGAAGTCCAACAATCACTATATGATGCTAATACATTTTGTACATAGTCTAGAAGAAAAAGGTAGAATAAATTGTAAAGCAAAAGTTAAGCAAAAGGTAACTCAAGAAAATATGTAGGCGGTAACATTCTCGTCATCAATGGTCTTGTGCACAAATCACTATTCAAGGACAAATACTTAAGAAATCACATATTTAAAACCGATGGCAATTTCGGTAGAGAGTTGATGCGATTCACAACAACTAATCAAAGGTGTGGTAAATTGTATAGTGACAAGAGTGGTAGAAAGTTAAAAAAAGAAGGGAGGAGAAAATGTTGTAGGAAATAGTAGAAGGTAGGAACGGTTAAAATGGAAATAGTAAAAAAAATAAGAGAGAGGACGTAAAATAGGAAAGACCATGAGATGCAGCGACTATCAGATTGTCCAGGTCAATAAGGGTGGTGTCATGTTTTCTATTATAGATAATAGATTGCATTCATTTTTTCCCTTTTCATTTTCAACTGTTTTTTCTTCAATTTAGTAACAAGCAACAATGAAATATCAATGTTTTTAAATGGTGTACTGAAAATAAACATCATTGTGTAGATGCTTGTAATACCTGAATTTCCAATGCTAGTAATTTAACTTATTGATTTAAATTGTATAAGTTGATCTAGACAAAAAACTTAGAAACCTAACTTTCGAGGACGAATGGATTTAAATTTGTAACTTTTTCCATTTTGTCGTTTGGAGTTACATGTTGGAATAGGTGAAGAAGTTGAGGTTTGTAATATTTCGAGGAGAAAACTGGTTGGCCTAAGGCTCAAAACAGGTCAAGCTCTTTTAAGGGGTTACATGCTTTTCTAATTTAAACACTTCTCATTCTTGTCTTTTTACTACTATTCCTTTAATTTCTCCTGTCCTAATATCACAATAAATACCTATTAAAATTTCCTAAATTAGAATAAATCGTTCTAATTCTTTCTAGTGGGAGAAATGAGTAATCCTCTGAAAGGAAAAAAACACTCATGTAATTTTATTCCATACTTAAAAAAAGAAGCTACCCACAAGCTTGGTAGGTGGCTCTTCCCCATGTCCGTGCAATTAAAATGAAAAAAAAATACCTAAAAAATGAAAAATATAGTTGAACATAGGAAATAAACTAAAATGCATAAAAAAATAGATATAAATTTGAAGCAATATGAGCTAAAGGAAGCATCAAAGATGAGGCCTCGATGAAAGAAAGACCTCAACAAAGGGGCCTAATAACATATCGATATTTAGCTCATCTTGTAAATGAGGGCTCCTGATCTGATCTACCAACTTAACAGAAAATATGACACTTAAGCATAACTATATGTATATAAATTATTTATATACATACACACACATACATATATGCACACCCACACATGTATATGTAAGAGGAAAAAAACATGGAATAGATTAACCAATATGTATATCTATAAATGATTTAATTACCCATTGAAAGCAATGAGTCAGAAGGTCATGTGTGTTCTCATCTAGCAAGATCACATCAGTGGTATTATTATGTATATTGTTAACAACAATCCTCTCACGTAAGATAGCAATTTAAGATTTTACCCTTTTAAAGAAATCTTGAAATCCGTTGACATTTTCTAATTTATAAGTAATGTTTGGAATATACTTACAACAAAATAAAGCAGTTATATGTGTCAGATTGTCCATTGTGGAAGTATTATTATTATTGAAAAATCTTTGATTTCTGTCAAAGCAGATATACTATGCCATAATAGTGAAAATAGTGTCCAATAAGCATCACCGATCAAAATAAAGAAAAGTCTTAATCTAGACTAATAGGCCTCATAGTTAAAAATAGTCGAAGTAATATTAAAGCGAAAAAATTCTAAGAATATGCAGAAGCGTAAAGTTAGTAAACTGGTAATCATAGTATAAGTGTGAAATTGCTTATAGGTTCGTTTTGCTGAAAATACATTTTTTTTAATCAATATTCATGTTCTTCTTTTCTAAAAGTTCAATGGTATTATGTTTTCCGTATAAAATTAACACATATACAATTTGGATTTTGGGGTGCATTCGCTTTCCACATAATTTTAAAATGATTGCATCCAATTCTTGAGAATTTTAGAAATTTGTAAAATGAGTTAGATGTAAGGTTGTTTGTCCTATCGCAACACAAAATTTTCGTATCATTATTATTGTCTATATTGTAAAGTTCTAATTTGGTATAGAGAGTAGCAAACTAGTAAAAAATAGTTCCTTCTACTGTACGATTAAAGCTAAAATCCCAAGGAAACTTCAAAATAGGTCTGTAGACTTCTGAAATTAGTGCATATCCAAAATTATAAATCTCATAAAGATGTGAAAATTCTACTTTAGGTGGAATAACACAGATGCAACAATCATACCAGAAAGATGTGTTATTCCTCGAATAGATTATGTTGCCAATAACTAGTTTAAAAATACCCAACCATTTTATAACAGATTTCCAAAAGTAAGAAAAATTGTTGTGGTTGTTAGTTGTTAATTCGTGCAAGTTATAAGAGCCTCCATAAAATTGATTAGAAATAAGCACTTTCTAGATTATGTTTTCTTGATTAGTATTAAACTTCCACAACCATTTCCTTAATGAAGAAACATTGAGATTTTCAACATTAACTACCCCCTTCCCTCCCTGCTCTTTTGGTTTACAAATAGAGTCTTAATTGACGAGACATTTAAAACTACTATTGAGATTATTTCTGGCCCATAAAAAGTCCCTTCAAATCTTATCTATTTTATCGACTACCCATTTTGGAAAAAGGTAAAACGACATTTAATAGATGGGTAGAGCCAATAAAATGGAGTTGATTAGAATAACCTTACCTACCTTAGATAAAAATTTACAATTCCACCAATATAATCTATTAACAAGAATACTTGTCAACACCCAAAAGAAAAGTTTAAAGTATAAGTGATCCTTTCAAAACCACCTTTCTAACAGATAGAGATAGTTGAAACATTTCGACTCTCTTTAAGTCCACCTTTCGAATAGGTTATAACAACTGGAAATTCTTTTTATATGACCTTTCGACTCGGTCGAAACACCCGACTCCTCTTTACAGCACCTTATGAACTAGTTGAATTGGTTTTAGATCCTGTCAAAACCTCCTTTCGAAGTGGTCAAGGTGGCTTAAGGTCGAGACTTAATGGTCTAAGAATATAAGTTGAATTAAATGATTTCGACTTCCTAGAAAAGCTGCCTTTCGATCATGTTAATACAAATAGGTTTTAATCAAAATCACAATGAATCATTAGATCACTACCATATCCAAGAATGCCGTAAACTTGCTTTGAAAATATTTTCCTTAATTACTAATGGATTAAGTAATACAATGAAGTCAAATCCCCAATCTAATTTTAGAATTAAGGTTTTCAAGTTCAGGAAAGTACAAATAAGAAGTGAATGAAATTGGATCCCTAAAACCAGACCCCTGGGTTCCTATTTATAGGTGTGGGTTGGCACCTTTTGAATTGGTGCTCTCGACTTAGTCGAAAGGCGTCCTTGGGAACCTTTCATTGCTGTTCATATCAGGGCATCCTTCTACTTTTCTTTTAAATGGAACTTGAGTGCTTTCGAGCTGGTCGAAAGGTGTAGACGCGCTCCCTAATTTGTTATTGATGTGATGTTGCAGGTAAGAATGAACATGGGCTTTCGACTCTATCGATAGGTGAATCTTTAGCGCATCGAAGGAGTAGAGAAGTAGAAGGTTTAAATGCAGAAGGTAGCTTTTGATGGCATACTTGTTGAATGATGTGGATCCCCATCCTCTAGTGTATGTGAACGTTGTGTTGAACATAATTGAGCTTTACTTTGTAACTGTGAATGCTCTCTACTAGTTCGAAAGGCTTATTTTGTGTTCGAAGGGGTAGCTTTATCCAAATGTTCTTCTATGGGATGTGAATGAAAACAAAACCCATTGTTTCGAAAGGTTTGGAGTGTACATGAAAGCTTGTAATTCATTGCCTTCGAAAGATGTTCCTCAACTCATTCGAAACATCTTCATGCATGTGGAAGCTACTATTTTGAAAGGAAACAATTGAAGCAAAAATGTATTTTTGTCGCCTTTCGAACCTTCGAAAGATCATAGCATATCCAACTTTTGTAGAAGCATCCCTTCGACTTTTTTGAAAGGTGTTGTTAATGCAACCATTCCCTGTGAATTCGTCTCCTATATTCTCCATGATTTCATCAAGGTAGAAGTAAATATTGATGGTAACATAATCTAATGTTGATTTTATCAATGATAGTTATCCAGTAGTCGTGTCTATGTTCGTTTGGCTTACTAGGAACCCTAAGTAGTCTATAGGAAACTTTATAGTGCTATAGTTTAAGGTTGTAGCAACCTGACTCTCTATATTATCTACGTCATTTAACACTAAACCGAGCTTTTATCAAAATTAATTTTAAACCAGATAGTAGCTCAAAGCTATATAGGATAAATTTAAGAGCGATATTGTTATGGGGAAGAGGCAAAAAAGTATGGTGTCGTCTGCGTATTGGAGGATGGAGAGACCACCACTCATAACATAATTTTCATCTATGTCTGAAATTCCATTACTAGAAGTTAGTTTGATAATCCTTGGGAAGACGTCCGCCACAAAGTTAAACAAAAGAGGCGATAATGAGTCCCCTTGCCTATGACCTCGTTTTGATTGAATATTATTGCCAAAAATATCATTTACCATGATACTGGAATATCCTGTTTTAAGAAGGGCCATGATCCAACCTACCCATTTTTCACTAAAACCTCTGACTAGTAAAAGGTCACTAAGAAAAGTCCAATTCAATGAATCAAAAGCTTTTGTGAAGTCGAGTTTTAAAAGTGCACAAGTGATGTTATTTTTAAACAGCAATTAATGAACCCTTGAACAATTGCAACCCCGTTCGTAATGTTTCTACCTTTGAAAAAAGCAGTTTGGAAAATATCGACTAAATCATTCACTTTAGAACTAAGCCTACATGCTAAAACCTTTGAGATAAGTTTAAAGGAGCAGTTTATATGTGAAATAGGTCTAAAATCTTTTAATTCATTCACACCAATTTTCTTATGCAATAGGATTAAATTAGAAAAATTAAACCTACCCATTTGCAACGTACCATCATATAATTCATTAAACATTTTAATACGATTGGATTTAATAACCAACCAAAACTTCTTCTAAAATAAAACTAGAAACCCAACTGGATCTTACGCCTTGTCATAAGGCATATCACCTATAGTCTTTAAAATTTCCTCCTCTAAAAAGGCAGAGTCTAAACCATCTAAGTCTATTCTGGTATCAATGAGATATAACTCTTCCCAATTGTCTCTAATCCTATGGCTAATCCTTGTTCAAAAATGGCTTTATAATATTTACTAAAAGCTTCAGATTATTCATTTTGGTCAAGAATTTCTATATCATTAATAATAATAGAGCTAATGGTATTACTGCGCTTTTTACCATTAGCCATTTCATGAAAAATTTAGTATTTTTCACCATCGTCCATCCACTAAATTATATCTCTTTATTTCCACATAATTTCCCTTCGAGTTAATATTTTTTCAATTCTTCCATTAAGTTAGAAAGGACATTCTTCATTGAAGAGTATAGAGCTCTAGATTCCTCAACTTTATTTAATTTTATAATTTCATAAAGTAAATTCTATTTTTTGACTTAATATTTTTGAAAGTGTCATTACTCCATTTTTTATGAAAGATTCTTAAAAATTTATGCTTGCTTACAAATATCTTGGCAATATATCTAGAAAATCTAGTATTTTAAAAACTCAAGGAAATCCATTTGTTCATAATTATATTCGTAAAGTTATTAACCACATATTCTCAACTCTAAAAGATCTAGGAATGCCTCTGAGACTATCACAAGAAAGAATAATCAGGCAATGATTCGAGTAAATACTCGAAAGATTGACAACCATACAGATAGGGAATTTATCTTCAGTTTCATTGCTAGTAAAAAATCTATCCAATAAAGCTATCGAGGGAATTTGACCAAGTGAAAATATTTTTTCAATTATAACTCGATCAAATTACTGTCGACGATAAACTGATCGAACTCTTCCATTGCAGCAAAGTCCCTCCTTTAGGAGTCCGCTCCCCTAAAAACCTAGTAGCATATAAATCACTATGACTCTGGTAATAGAAAAAAATACTAAATGTCCCAATTCTTTCTAAGCAAAATGTTTAATTTTGTACTAAATTTTGGAGGAATGTCTAGAGAGTAGTTTGCTTGCTAATTTGGGGCTCTAAAGCATGATTAGGCAAGTGAGAATGATTCTCCTTTCTATAGTTCTCAATCTTAGCCACAATTGTGTCGTGGACCCAAATCAGTATATTCTTTCCCTTCATTATTGGCATGTAAACATTTTCTTCTTCTTGTTGTTATTATTACTATCATTTTTATTGAACTTAGGTAAAAATACATCTAGGCTTTAAGTCCATAGAACTATACAAGCTTAACCCTAACCAGGTTAACACAACCGCATACAACATACTCACCATATCCTCGGGAAAATTAAACCTTAGCCACATTATTCTATATTAGCTAAAAAAGAAGAGAAATGGAGAATCCACTTCTTCTTTCCAATCCACTATCATTATTATTTATTCTCATCACAATATATTGTCCTGGTTGAGATTCATAGAGGAGAAACTACGAGGTGATAGTAAAACCTAGAGGAATAACTACGAGATAATAATATAATGAACTTTTATAAAACATCCTCTTTAAGTTCCAAAACACACAGTCGCCTCTTCACAAAAATAATTTTAAAAAACACTCGTATCTTAATTTTAGCTAAACTGCTAATAAATGTAGTTTCTTTGACTGCAACTATTTGTAACAAAAATAGCAAATATCTGCACTTGTGCAAAAAATTAGTTTTAACATACAGTTAAGTTAAGATTTGAATTTCGAAAAAAACAAGAAGATTTGTTGGTGTGATTTTTCATCATGTACCAACACCCAAAAGTTTCTACGGAAAACTTCCAAAGTAGAAGAAAGAAATGGTAAGCCGAAGGCAACCTGGCCAAAAGAAGCAAAGAAAAGTAGTTTTGGAAAGTAAAGACGCAAGGATCTATAGTGGTTTGGGCACCTTTTCCTTGTTCATTCAATATGACGAGGTAGGCTTTACAAGTTTTGGATGAGTTTGTTCACCATTTATGGGTTTTCTTAAGACCTTAGTTTCAAAAAGTTAAAATGATTACAAAATGGTTTGGCAAAATTCTCTTAATTAGATCAAGGATCGAATCCTCTTTATAAGGATCCTGCCTTGATTTACAGGCATCCTGTTGCTTTATCATTTGTGGAGTGCTTTTCTCATGGATTTCTAACCTGGCCCACACATTGGGCTAAGATTTGAACACTTTTCATCATTCAGTTGCAATGAGATTGACATAAACTGATGACGTGGCATCTCTATATGTAGCATGGAGCGCTTTGACCCTTATACTTTATCTAAGCTTCATGCTATCTAAGCGATTAATGTATCCTGAGGCTAACCCAATCATTGATCTCAGTTATGTATTTAGGCGCACTCAGCATTGAGTGGAGAAAAATTTAGTCTTATATGATAAACTAGGCGCTTTTGGCATTTGTTCTTGGTTACACGTGCCTTGATCCATTGCTTAAGTAGATATGCTCTTGAAGTCTCGGTATATGATCTGGAGGTAGCATGTGTCCTCTGCATTGTAGCACGCGTTGGTGCTTTTGGAATAGCACACCTTATGCTTCCATCTTTCTTTAAGAAGTCAGCCTTATGACATATGCTTTCGATATTAGCCAGTCAATTGGTTAATGCCTCGATTTAAGGCCCGCCTAGAGGCCCATGCTTTCGGTTTAAGGTGTTAGTATAGTGATCACTACTTATGATTAAGCCTATCTAGCGTATGTGCTTTTAGGATTGGTTTGCTCTGAGTTACATTACCAAGCTTTCAATATGAGTGACGAATGTGGTCCTTGGTTTTCACTATAATGTGGACCACATTTGGTCATTTAGGGACATCTAGCCTTTGGACATTTTCCATGCTTCAACATGTGGGCTTAACCTTCGGACTAATATACTAGAGGGAGCTATGCTTAGCTATATATGAACTATCATTGATATTTAATACTTATGGGAAGTCAAGCGCAGAATAAGGTTGATAGGCTTTAGGCGATGAGTTGCAGCTTTAGGTATTCATGTGCAATGAAAATCAAAGAATCTTCCTTTTAGGTTCCGCCTTATGTAGCTAATGTTGAATGTAGCTAAGTAAAACTTATGGTATAACACATTCCCCAAAGTTTGCTTCATATGCATGAATGGTAAGTGAACTTTGTAGGAAGAATTAAATAATATTTTGTACTATGTTAGTATTGGTCTTTATTTTAATCTATATTTCGATCCTATAACTTTAAACCAATCAATGTTCGATGAATCTTATGTCTAACTTCATCGTATAGTGAGGATCTCTATACCTAACCTCATCGTATAGTGAGGATTTGTGTATCTAATCTCATCATATAGTGAGGATTTGTATATCTAACCACATCGTATATTCAGGATTTGTAGCATATGGGGCATATCAATTACTGCCATATGAAGGATGACCATGGGGTAGTGTAGTGCAATTTACGCTAGCTTTGCTAGATTTACGATAATCGATCCAAGCCACTATCCGAGTGTTACTTCTTGGATCATTTGATAGTATCCACACGGATTTTACATTGATGGCCTTATGTGTTTTAGTTGTCAAACTAGCCATATTCGTGAGGAAGCCTTGTTTCCTATCCTCTCGTGGGCTCGAATAATTATTTTGATTCACTACATACTTGTTTCAATTTTTGAGTATTATGTTAAAAATTCTTCCATTTGATTGTGAAATTAATAATGAACATAATTTTATTTACTATGTAGTAGACTTGTCTTTCAAATTACATGATTATCCTTCGAGTCGGGTGTTAATCGATTTACCATGTGTACCGTTAAACTAAAGTACAACATTTCAGGGAGCAATAGTCTCATATCTGTACATCCCTATACAAAAGTTTTCTATTTAAGGCTGGAGCCAATATGTTTAATGATTAAATACTTTGGACAACCTGTAATGTCGAAAGTCTTAAAGCCATTGTTATATAGATCACAATTTAACTAAGATTGTAGTGATCAAAAGAAACATTATTTTGGGTTTCATGCTAGTTACAACGAACCTAACATAGATTTAAAATATTTTTATATAATAATAAGCAGAAATAATTTGCTGTGAAAGAATGCTAGCCTTATGGAAAAAATTTATTTTATTAAATTCTTTAACAATATGCTTCGATCGACAAGACCGAGTATTATGGGTATGTATTTTGGAAATTTTTCAGTATACTCTTATGCTTATAATTTCATGACACTACTTGGACATGGAGAACACTTGCTTGACACTGTTTTGTTGTGGCTAACAAGTGAGACACACCTATTCTTTATCATCGCATGGAACTATGACCGTGGTTAACAACTTTGATACATTCAAAATCATTTTAATTGTGTAGGACTACTTGATAACTACCAACAAATTCGATATATTCAATATCACTTTTATCGCATGATACTACATGATCATGGCTAACTAACTAGAGCTGTATAAAATTTCATCATTGCATGGTACTACTTGACCATAGTTAATAGAAACTATAAATCATACCTACAACACCCCTGTCATGTGGTAGGGTTTTAAGTGTTCTATAGCCTAGGTTTGGGGAATTAAATTGCTACATGGCCTCTTCAGTCCATATGCATCAGAGAATTGATATTATGAATTATGAGGTGTCCTTCCTAGTTTGGCTCGAGAGATGCATCGGCTAGATGCTTTGTAGTGGCCCGTTTTTCCATAACCTTTGAATCGACAATAAACCACACATGTCCAACTCAAATTGTACGAATAAGCGAATCATTAAGGGTAGAAAGAAAATAAAGACAGAACAGAATCTCACACGAATGGAATAACATATATTATTTCAATAATAATCTTTACAGCGGAAAAAATTAAATACAATATCAGAGTCTAACCAAGATTCAGCTTGGACAGTTATAACACCCTTACAAATGCCGACAAACAACAAAACAAATACACTAGATGTAGCGTATATTAGAATACGTCCATACGATGATGAAGTTCTCCAACTCTCCTCTAGAAACTCCAACTGTCTTCAACTAAACCTTAAACTACTCGGATCTGACCCGAGTATTAAAATTACCCGGATCAGGCTTGATAAACCAGCGTGAGATACTCGAATTTTAAAATGTATAGATCATGATGATGTTATCAAAACCTTTGAAAAGAAGGGTATCTCATAAGACCACGCCCATACATAAACATGGACAGGTTTTTACCTTATGATAACCAAAACACTTCATACCAAAACACACTTGATATTATTTTTAATGACATTCTTTTGAAAACACTTTTCAAATAAACTTATTCAAATAAGGTACCAATATCTGGACTAAGTCTATGATAATATATCCGTAGTAGGTCAACGGAATATACCGACGGAATATATGATACCATAAGGGGTAGCTGAAATATTTGCAAGTTTCACCTCCAGGGACTAATGGCAAGTTTCACCTTCAAGGACTAATGGCAAGTAATCCTACATCATGAATATATTTATCTTTAACGATCTTTGTCTTCAATATATTTTATTTCAAAAATTACTTTGAAGGGTTTTTCTTTTCTTTTATGTTAGAAAAACTTAAATACGATCTTTTTAGAGCATCCGAGCTTTCCTTTCGATCTGTTCCACCCCTCGTCTAAAAAGAGAAAGCATAGGCCAGGTAAGTTCAGGGCGCTGATTGCTCCATCCCTAACCTTAGTTAAACACCTTGTTTTAGCTTCCTAGATCTCACAGGCGGGACAAATGTACTGGTCGTTTCCGCATACTCAGTTTGTTATTACATTCAATATTCTTCACTTTTTGTTTAAGTGGTATAAACAATTCATCTTAACAATTTATTCAACTCTTATTAAAACTTCCAAGTCATCTTTACATTACTTAGTTATTCCTTTAAAATCATTCACAAAAGATTTAGAAAAGAATTGTTAAGTTTAAAACTACATTTCAAAAGGTTATAGAATTCGCAGCATAAATGTGCTGCGGAAAGTGCCATATAAGCTTATTTGATTTAAACAACTTTTTAATATTTGAAAATTCATATTTTCCATTCCAAATCTCTTTTAAACCATTTTAATAGATTTATCAAATTTATTTCGTATTTTTAATCATTTAAAAATATCATTTATAAAGAAATCCCGTTTTGGATTCCGAATTGCAAAACCGCGATGTTTTAGAAAATTGTTTTGGACATATTTCAAAATCTACTTGATGAAATCTTGATTTTCTTTCTTCGTTGGAAAAATATGGAAATAATAGATCGAAAAATTCTTAACTTGGAGAATTTCAAGCTATATTCCACTTTGTACACTTATTTAACTTTTATGGCGCGAAATCGCGAACTACCGTTACGCGATGCTCCTAGTTTTGATTTGTTTTTCTATTTCTTTTCAAACTTCTTGGAAACACTTTTAAATGTTTATAAAAAAATTCTAAATCATTTTAAACTCATTTTAAACAATACTTCCATCATTTCAACTTAAATTCATTAAGAGGCTAAATAATTTCCATACACACATTTATATGGATTAAATTCTCATTTAATTAACTTTGGTTAATTACTGATCATTTCTTTTATCATTTATCAAACCAAGTTATCGTCCAGATCACAAACATATAATCAACTATGATATCAACCAAGTTTCATCCAATAAATCGTCCATTATATACTAACTTTTAAATCATTATTCTTGAAATAATTTATGGATTTATTAGTAAATAAGAGTACTCACCTTTTACCAAAAGATTAACTTTCTACCAACATTCTTTCCCAACAACACTTCACTTAAACTTCGAATAATCAACTTCTACTCCATTTCTTTTCCTTAATATCATCGACCTCTTCTTTCAAACTAACGAAAATCCAGCAGAGCTTTCGCAGCACCTTGAATTTACTTCTAGCTCCTTGGAATGAAATCGGCGGCACTTCCTTCTCTTGCTCTTGCTCCGAAGCTTTCCAACTTGCTTCCTTCTCTTTATGCATTCGGCCATACCTATATCCTCATCTTCCTCCATCATTTCTTCGCTGCTTAGGTGCTAAAACATGTTTAAATGGTATTTTAAGGTCTTTGGAAAAGTTTGGTGGTGTGGAGTTGATTTGATATGATTTTGAAAAAGTTAGTAAGCATTTGAAAGAGAAAAAGAAGCCATTAAAGATCTAAAGAAGAAGATGAAGATGACTTAGAAAAGGAAGAAGAAGAAGAATGAAAAGTGTGAAAAAAAGTGAGAAAGTGGTTGGTATTTATAGAAAAAGAAATAAAGTGGTAAATTACCAAAATATCCCTTTACCAAATTACCAAAATAACCTTACTTACTTCTAAAGTAATATTATTTTTTTCAACACTTAACATCACTTTTCAAATCATTACTTTATGTCATTTTCACTTAGATATTAAGTAAAGAAAGTAATGATTATGTTTCTTTAATTTGATGTTTTACCTTTTGCTTTGAAATGACATTTTTGTATTTTTGTGCTTACTTTTTCTTAATTGTTTTCTAGAAGTTTCTAACCATGTTTAGTAAAAGCAAACTTGATTAATGAATTAATTAATACTTATACTATTTAAATGTATGTTCCTATATAAGAAAATAAAGGTGCTACGATGTTGTGACAACTTTTAATCGACAAAACGTCGTTTTTCGACAAAATGTTTTACGGTCACATTTTGACGTTTTGGTTAAACTATTTATTTATGTAAACCAAACTTAAAAATGACCTTTTTACTTCTTTAAATAAGTTAAAACATGTCTCTTTATATTTTAAATCATATTTAAATAATTTCAAAATCTCTAATTTTACGGTGTATGTAAAACTGACAAAATGCGACAAAATTTAGTTATTTTTGTAAAACGATTGTTAACATACTTATAGGTATTTTAATATACTTTTATTATCTTTATTAAATGTTTTCAATAAGTTTTATCTTTGTAAATAAATATTTAAACCTATTTATTTAAGCATTTATTTATTTTTAACAAAACTTAACTTTTGTTGATTTGTTCTAAAATTCAAATTTATACTTTTTAAATTATCAACTATAAGGATAAATAATTTCTCTATTATTATCTATTATATTTAACTTATTTATTTAAGTTTTAGACCTTTTTAAATTAAAACAAACGAAATCTCTCATTTTCGATGTAGCGAAATTGCGGGTCGTTACATTCTTCCATAATTAAAAGAATTTCGTCCTCGAAATTACCCAAACGAAAGTTTGCCTAAAACATTTATCTTTAAACTTAAATCCATATAATATACACAGATCATCCATATGAAATATCTTATTCGATCTTCTACTTGAATAAACAACTTTATTTCCAAACTAGTATCGATCCCCCGATTCTCTAGTACGGACTCTGATCAGGCTTCTAGATCAGAACCTTTGCTTTCCTTGCATAGCTCTCAACTATGATAGAAAACTCAAGTACCTAACCAAAAATCCTCATTATTGTTCTTCGTCAAGAATTGAGTGATAATCCTTTTTCGGATTGGTGTAAACACCTTAAAGTTCCGAACTCGAATATTATATCAACATTTGTGTGACGAAAGGATCTACATATAATATATGTATTTATTAACTC
This sequence comes from Allium cepa, assembly GCA_030765085.1. Classification (NCBI taxonomy): domain Eukaryota; kingdom Viridiplantae; phylum Streptophyta; class Magnoliopsida; order Asparagales; family Amaryllidaceae; genus Allium; species Allium cepa. Next base: position 217,859,702 of record CM060930.1, read on the forward strand.
TTAAAACTTTCATAAAAACTTTATCTTAAGCTCAAACATTTTATAAAGGTGCTTCTTTAAACAATCCCTTTGATTATTTATTTTCAAATATTTTTAATAAAGGAAATATTCCAAAGAAACCGTTTTTCACTCAAAGATAATTTTTATTATAATTCCCACAATCCTTTAACTTAGTATATTTCCTTTAACACCAATGTTATTTATGAATCATTTCATAAAACTATTACTTAAGTTTATTTTATCTTATAACTTATGTAAATCAATCACATTCTAAAGACTTAAGTCAAATCCTTAATTAATGCTAGAATTCATTAATAAAACAATTTCGAGGTTATAGTTTCCTTTTTTCTTTATAATCACATTTATAAATTATACTTATCCAATTTAATTTACTCGGAGTATTTCACAATCTTTTACCAAAAGTTTTCACAAATTTCTTAGCATTGGGTTAGGTATGATTTAGAAATTTTCGACTGCCCAAAATTGCCAGAAATCCCGCTTTATCTTATCAATTAGTGATCCCAATTTATCCTTGGTTTAAACACTTGTATGAAGATTACTAATCAATGATTCACACTATTTCTTTAACTTAAGAAAATAACATAGGTAGAGTAACTTCGAAATAATCCAAGGAACTGGGTACTACCAATAGTATCATATATCTTCTTAACAAGAAGAGTAATACTTAAGAGAAGTGCTTACCATCCGAACACATCTCTTGCCCAATTTTAATTTATTTTCAAGCCAATCGAATTTGTTATCATAAAACAGCTCTTTTTATTTGAAATAATACCATTTTCAAAATCCTTTAGTGATTACTTTGTAAAACCTATCTTATAAATTCATTTTATCATATATTAATTAACTTCATTTAAATTACCATAATTCTTTAAATTACTTGAATTTAAATTCTCATTCCTTTTATATTTTTCTTTTCACACAATCATTTAAATACATTTTTATCTTAAGTGTACATTCCTTAAACAAATCTTATTATCAAACGCCTTATAGTCAAATCGTGAAACTTAATTCACAAGGTATTTGTACTTAAACTTTTAAATCAAACAATTCATCAATTTATGATAGTAACTTAGCATTATCATTTCTTAATTTATTATTTTGGAATAGGTATTAAAGATCTTAATTACCATATCAGATTACTTACTTGTCGATTATCTTTATGAAACATTTTATAGTCAAACTGTGAAATTCTAATCACAAGATGTTCATATTTAAATTTCACTAAACCTGATTTCTAACTATACCACTTTCCAAATTATATACTTTATATTCAAAATAAAATCTTAGGTAAAATTATTTCATTTACCAATTTTTTCAAAATCCGGTTCGCCTTTATTTAAGTGTTTAGGAACCCTCATTGATAACGGTGATCAGGCGCATCGATCAAAATCCATAAATCACTCAATAGATAAATCAACACAAAACATTTTTATTAGTCACTAACAAATACGTGCTTATATATAATACACTCAAACTCATTCTAGGGTGTTACTAAACCAATCTCTAATGAGTTACTCATCCTAGGGTATTCTGATCCTATCTCTGATGAGTCTTTACCCAACCAAAGTCAAGGTTCTCGCTTAACCTTCAGCTCTGATACCAAATGTAATGGCCTATTTTTCCGTACCCTATGAATCGACAATAAACCACACAAGTCCAACTCAAATTATACGAATAAGCGGATCATTAAGGGTAGAAAGAAAATAAAGGCAGAACAGAATCTCACACGAATGGAATAACATATATTATTTCAATAATAATCTTTACAGCGGAAAAATTTAAATACAATATCAGAGTCTAACCTAGATTCAGCCTGGACAGTTATAACACCTACCCTTACAAATGCTGACAAACAACAAAACAAATGCACCAGATATAGCGGATAATAGAATACATCCATACGATGATGAAGATTTTCAGCTCTCCTTTGGAAACTCCAACCGTCTTCAACTAAACCTGAAACTGCTCTGATCTGACCCGAGTATTAAAAATACCCGGATCAGGCTTGATAAACTAGCGTGAGGTACTCGAATTTTAAAATATATAGATCATGACGATGTTATCAAAATCTTTGAAAATAAGGGTATCTCATAAGACCACCCCCACACATAAACACGGACGGGTTTTTACCTTATGATAACTAAAACACTTCATACCAAAACACACTTGATATTATTTTTAATGACATTATTTTGAAAACACTTTTCAAATAAACTTATTCAAATAAGATACCAATATCTGGACTAAGTCTAAGGTAATATATTCGGACTAGGTCAACGGAATATACCGACAGAATATATGATACCAGAAGGGGTAGCTGAAATGTTTGCAAGTCACTACAGCTATTTTGGGAATACAATCAAAACCGTAAATCTCGTATTGGGATTGGATTTCCAACATGATAGAAAACTGGTGACCTTTTCTCCGATCCACACATAACAAACATAGTTCCCACAGTGCCTTAATCGCTTTTCTCAAACTAGTCACTTGGAACTATACTTGCTACACTATAACTGATAACCAGTAGTTCCCTGCTTTTCTCAAGCTAACCACTTTATCCACACGGGGCAATAAATGCCTTGAGGCCTAGAAGTATCTGGTACCTAGGGATCAGAACATCTAATAACCTAAATCACTACTATCCGAAATGCGAGCATACATCTGACCACATAGAATCCCATCATAACCGGCGTGTGATGCTCGTGAGTCTACGCTCAATTTCTTCAAAGCCACGCTTTTCATACAAAACCACGCTTTGATCACAACAGGTTCCACTTTGAATACCACATTGTCATTCCACGTCACATGACTGATTTCTAGAAAAGTATAACTTCCTGAGCTCGTATGTCCCGGGAAAGGGTGTTAAGCTAAGAGAAGTTGTCATCTCCGCCACCAACTGATATACGTTTATAGAAACCACTCAAATGTGATTTAGAATACAATATCAGACAAACTTCCATACAAGTTCGTTCTAGGACTGAACAAAACCGAAGGCATTTTCCTCGGCCATTACTAGGCGAGAAGCCCTTGCAATCCAAAAAATCTCCATCACGAGGAGACCACTTCTATAATAATTCTATAATGGGAGCTACCCAAAGCATGTTCAACAAGCATTCCTCACGCTATGAAGATCCACGGTCTTCAATAATCATCGTCTTCAACATGTCTTCACTTTCGAACGTATACATTGGTTCGAAGTGGTTTTTGGATAGGAATTCCCCAAATCCGACTCCGGTTCCTTCGAAGCCAATCATCGCTTAAAAATATGTTAAGTTCATATGTGGATATCAATTATCAATTAATTACTTCATTTTTTATTTAAATCAAATGTCTTTCTTAGATATATTCTTTTCAATTTATTCCTTTTTCTTTTCAAATGTATATGGAATCATTAAGCCTCATTTATCAAATCATTTGGTTTATTTAAACCTTTCTTTAATCCTAATCATTTTCTCTTTTACTTAGGAAAACTTTTCCAAATCATTCAATAAATATTAATCAAACATATCTTATATTCAAGTTATAACTTTTAAACTTAGGGAAAATATTCCCAAATCATTCATTAAATCTTAATCAAAGACTTTCATCTTAACTTCAAATCATATTCTTGCAAATCGAAGATTTTCATAATAGAGCACTACTGCCATCTTAGATATAGTAAATTCCTCCTCTAGGGACTAATGGCAAGTTTCACCTCCGGGGACTAATGGCAAGTTTCACCACCAAGGACTAATGGCAAGTTTCACCTTCAGGGACTAATGGCAAGTAATCCTACATCATGAATATTTTTATCTTTAACGATCGTTGTCTTCAATATATTTTATTTCAAAAATTACTTTGAAGGGGTTTTCTTTTCTTTTATCTTGGAAAAACTTAAATAGGACCTTTTTAGAGCATCCGGACTTTCCTTTCGATCTGTTCCACCCCTTGCCTAAAAAGAGAAAACATAGGCCAGGTAAGTTCAGGGCACTGGTTGCTCCATCCCTAACTTTAGTTAAACACCTGGTTTTAGCTTCCTAGATCTCACAGACGGGACAAATGTACTAGTCGTTTTCGCATACTCAGTTTGTTATTACATTCAATATTCTTCACTTTTTGTTTAAGTGGTATAAACAGTTCATATTAGCAATTTATTCAACTCTTATTAAAAATTCAATTCATCTTTACATTACTTATTATTCCTTTAAAATCATTCACAAAAGATTTAGGAAAAGAATTGTTAAGTTTAAACCTACATTTCAAAAGGTTATAGAATTTGCAGCATAAAAGTGCTACGGAAAGTGTCATATAAGCTTATTTGATTTAAACAACTTTAATATTTGAAAATTCATATTTTCCATTCCAAATCTCTTTTAAACCATTTTAATAGATTTATCAAATTTATTTCATATTTTTAATAATTTAAAAATATAATTTATAAAGAAATCCTGTTTTGGATTCCGAACTGTAAAACCACATTGTTTTTAGAAAATTGTTTTGGACATATTTCAGAATCTACTTGATGAAATCTTGATTTTCTTTCTTCGTTGGAAAAATATGGATATAATAGACCGAAAAATTCTTACTTGGAGAATTCCAAGCTATATTCCAATTTGTACACTTATTTAACTTTTATGGCGCGAAATTGCGAACTACGCGTCTAGTTTTGACTTGTGTTTCAATTTCTTATCAAACTTCTTGGAAACACTTTTAAATGTTTATAAAACAGTTCTAAATCATTTTAAACTCATTTTAAGCAATATTTCCATCATTTCAACTTAAATTCATTAAGAGGCTAAATAATTTCCATACACACATTTATATGGATTAAATTCTCATTTAATTAACTTTGGTTAATTACTAATCATTTCTCTTATCATTTATCAAACCAAGTTATCATCCATATCACAAACATATAATCAACTATAATATCAACCAAGTTATCATCCAATAAATCATCCATTATATACTAACTTTTAAATCATTATTCTTGAAATAATTTATGGATTTATTAGTAAATAAGAGTATACACCTTTTACCAAAAATTAACTTCTTACCAACATTCTTTTCTAACAACACTTCACTTAAACTTCGACTAATCAACTTCTACTCCATTTCTTTTGCTCTACGACATCGACCTCTTCTTTCAAACTCTTTGAAAATCCGACAGAGCTTCCGCAGCACCTTGAATTTGTTTCTAGCTCCTTGGAGTAAAATCGGCTGCACTTTCTTCTCTTTTTCTTTCTCCGAAGCTTTCCAACTTGTTTTCTTTTCTTTATAGGTTCGGCCATACCTATATCATCGTCTTCCTCCATCATTTCTTCACTTCTTAAGTGCTAAACCATGTTTAAATGGTATTCTAAGGTCTTTGACAAAGTTTGGTGGTGTTTGGAGTTGATTTGATATGGTTTTGAAAAAATTAGCAAGCGTTTGGAAGAGAAGAAGAAGCCATTAAAGCTCTAAAGAAGAAGAAGAAGAGGGCTTAGAAAAGGAAGAAGAAGAATGAAAAGTGTGAAAAAATGAGAAAGTGGTTGGTATTTATAGAAAAAGAAATGAAGTGGTAAATTACCAAAATATCCCTTTACCAAATTACTAAAATAACCTTATTTACTTCTAAAGTAATCTTATTTTTTTCAACACTTAACATCACATTTTAAATCATTATTTTATGTCATTTTCACTTAGATATTAAGTAAAGTAAGTAATAATTATGTTTCTTTAATTTGATGTTTTACGTTTTGCTTTGAAATGACATTTTTGTCTTTTTATGCTTACTTTTTCTTAATTGTTTTCTAGAAGTTTCTAACCATGTTTAGTAAAAGTAAACTTGATTAATAAATTAATTAATACTTATACAGTTTGAATATATGTTCCTATATAAAAAATAAAGGTGCGACGACGTTGCGACAATTTTAATCGACAAACGTCGTATTTCGACAAAATGTTTTACGGTCACATTTTGACATTTTAGTTAAACTATTTATTTATGTAAACCAAACTTAGAAATGACCTTTTTACTTCTTTACATAAATTAAAATACGTCTCTTTGTATTTTAAAATCATATTTAAATAATATCAAAATCTCTAATTTTACGGTGTATGTAAAACTGATAAAATGCGATAAATTTTGTTATTTTTGTAAAACGATTATTAACATACTTATAGGTATTTTAATATACTTTTTTTTTATCTTTATTAATTGTTTTCAATAAGATTTATCTTTTTAAATAAATATTTAAACCTATTTATTTAAACATTTTTTTATTTTTAACAAAACTTAACTTTTGTTGATTTGTTCTAAAATCCAAATTTGTACTTTTTAAATTATCAACTATAAGAATAAATAATTTCTCTATTATTATCTATTTTATTTAACTTATTTATTTATGTTTTAGACCTTTTTAAATTTAAACAAACGAAATCTCTCATTTTCGAAGTAGCGAAATTACGGGTCGTTGCATGCTTTATATTTGGCCTGATTTTTCTGAGGACAAGATCCCCTTTCTCAAACTTTAGGTCTGAACCCACTGGTCTTAACAATGAGTCATTCATTGAATGTATTCTGTTCTTATTGTAGCTCGGTCCCATGGTTCGAGAAAGAAATCTAAAGACTCATTTCTGAATTTTGCATTTTCTTGGCCATTTCAATAGAGTTGATAATAGGAAGCTATTGTGATTTCCATTAAAAGCATGGCTTCGTCGCCATACACTAAAATAACTGTGGTATGCCCGTTGATGTTTTGGAGCTTGTTCTATAAGTCCATAATACAAAAGTAATTCATTTTCCTAGTTGCCTTTATCTCTGTTCAAGCATTTCTTTAAGCTAGTTTTAATTATTTCGTTGGCTTCCTCGGCGGTGCCGTTGGCCTATGGATGAGCCACTGAGGAGAAAATTTTGGTAATGCCATAATCTCGGCAATATTCTTTATATTCTCGACTTTTAAATTGCAAACCACTGTTAGTAATTATCTTATGTGGAAGAGCATATATAGTCATTATGTTTACCATGAAAAACATAACAACTTGATGTACTATTCTAGTTTCTAAGGATTCGACTTCAACCCATATTGTGAAGTAATCGATGGTTCAAATCTTGCCTCTCCCTTTACAGTTGGAAGAGAATTTATAAGGTCAATGCCCTAAACATCGAATGGCCATGGACCCATCATTGGAGTTAGCTCTCTAGGTGAAGCTCCAATATTTTTTTATATAATTGGCATTTATCATATTGCTTTGCATATTCTAGTGCATCTTGATTCAATGTAGGTCAGCGGAAGCCCTGTTTGAGTATTTTTTTGGCCAACTTATGGTCCCTATAATGATCTCCGCATATATTTTCATGGTCTTCTAATAAACTTTTTCCTTCAGCCATAGTCGCACTTTGAGAGTAGGGGGTTGCATAGCCCCACATATTAAGTACACCATCTATGATACTAAAATTAGGAGTGTTGTACTTTATACATGTAGCTTCAGCAAAATCCATAGGCAAAGTATTATCGGTTAAATATTGATTGTATGGAGCCATCTAGTATTCTTCGACAAACGTTGACTATGGGATTTCAGTTTAGGCTGCTTAAGCTCGAGTTATGACTAGAAATTTTTATGGAACTTGAACGCTAAATTTATCGAGAACCTCTACTAGTATGAATCTATATTCTTGAACACCCAGGGAGCTTTAATATTTGGCTAAGGCATTTTCTCTTTCATTTTGGTCTCAGGGGATGCTCTTGATGTTGTAGCTTTGAAAAATACTGGTAACCACTTTACTAGTTTTACATATAAAGAGGATCTTGGGTCTCGAGCTTGGTTACTACGGTGGACTTGAATGACTATAAGCTGAGAGTCACTGTACACTTCAATCAGAGGTGTAAATGGGTTAGACCGAACCACATAAAGGTGTGTTTGTGCTATGACCTATAAGAGATTTGGATGGATACATACCAAATAAGGTTAAGTTCAGACATATTCTTATGAGCTGCACAACGACGAATAATGTTCAAACAATAGAAAATCATCGAACATTTTTGGATGGACATTTTTTCATACATTTTTTCTTATCCTAATTTATGTTCTAAATGAGAATTGCATGGACATGGGTCGAACACCAAATAGCCTCAGAAAGAGTCGAACGTCGAACAATCACACAAAGATTACAGCCTTAACTTCAATCTTCAAAATATTGATGTAGATTGCCATCTTCATTCCTATAATAAAAGATTCATATTAAACTATATTATTAATAACCAAATTATGGTGTAATAGATTCGATGGTTATTTAGAGGGACTAGCACATAGCTAGCTCCTGGCCCCTACTAATTGGGGACCCCATCGTTAAAAAGTTGTCATGAAAGTTTTTTACCCTTTTAATTTTGAAGTCTTGGCATCGAAACTTATGTATTTGGAAATAAAGTCTACCAAAAATTTCCCTTTAACAAAAATTCTGGGAGCGTAAGAGATGTCATATTTGCTGAGATTTATAGCCTAAATTAATCTTTATGAGGTATTGAGTTCACTGAATACTAGCTGTAAGGGCTGATCTGTAAGAAGATTGATGGGATGAGCCTAAAGGTAAGGTCAAAGTTTCCTAGCTTTAAATATTAAGTAATAAGATAGTTTCGTAATTGCTGGATAATGCTTCTAGGCTGGACTTAGCCTTTTGCTAATATAATAGATGAGACGTTGGACCTCATTATCATCTCTAATTAATGCTGAACTTATGGATTATTCTGAAGCAACTAGATAATGTAAAAGGTCTTCTTTGTCTATAGGCATGATAAGACCCAAGGCTCACTAAAATGTTTCTGCAAATCTGCAAAAGGCTTTTGGCATCCAGAATTCTAGACAAAGTCGGTATGCTTTTTAAGAAGATTACAAAGAGGAATGCATTTATTAATAGATCCGCTAATTGAACCTATTGAGGGTTGTGATCTTTCCATTTAAACTCATTAGTTCTTTGCCAATGATTGGTACCCTCATATTAGTAATAACTTTGATTTGATTAGGTTTAACTTCTGCACCTTTTTTCTTAGAAGCCTCGGAATTTTCCAGATTTAATTTCAAAAGGGTATTACTAAGGGTTTATCTCCATATTTTATTTTCAGAGAACCCTAGACATTTTGGCTTGGTACAAAACATGGCTCTCGGATAGGTTTGATTGCACTAGCATACCATCTGTATATACTTCCATTTTTCGACCTATCTTCCTTGCAAAAATATGATTGACTAATCTTTGATATGTAGCTCCAAAGTTCATGAGACTGAAAGGTTTGACTTTGTAATATAATAGTCCTATATTTGTAATGAAGCTTTCATATTCTTTATTTAGCTTGAATATTGGGACATGATTATTGCTAGAATAAGCATCCATGAATGAAAGTAGTTGATGTTCACTGACGGCATCAACCAACTGACCAATCCCGGCAAATGCAAACAATCCTTTGTATAAGATTTATTTAAATTAGTAAAATCTATGCAAGTCCTCTATGTGCCATTCGATTTCTTTATACGTACTATATTTGCTATCCACTTTTGGTATCAGACTTCTTTAATGAAATTCTTTCTTAAATATTTTTCCACTTCATCTCGAGGTGCAGCATATCTGACATTGTCTAAGGGCCGCTATTTTTTTCCTTGCTAGAGTATATTTGAGGTCAATATTATCATTAGCATATCACCGAGGAATCTATCCGAATAATGTCATCATTAGACCATGCAAATATATCTAAGCTATTTTGGAGAAATGTTATCAGTTCCTCTCGAATTGGTGGGTAAAGATAAGTTCTTATTTGAATGATTTTTTTAGTCCTTTCGATCAATATAAATTTATTTAAGAGTTTCAATAGCTTTAACCTCATTTTCTATTCTCCGATCTTGTTCAAGTTCAAATTATTTTCCATATAGAATATCTTTTATGGTACAAACTCTTAGGACTAAGAGTTTGGCTGCTTTGTCTAAGTTGAATATTTACTAACCATTTTTGATAAAAAAGTATTTCGATAACATTTCCGATAGTGGTATCCTTGCATCTCAGTGGAGTTCATAGAAATTTTCATTTATACTTAGTCATTTTGGTGTTAGTATGATTACTAAGTTCTTTGGCTTTGATTTTAGCGAAAGCCGCTTTTCCTCATGAGTCCATATAAGAACTAATTTTCCTTCTTTGGTCTTATTACTAAAGGAACTCACAATCATTTTTGGTTTAATACCAATTATGTACACTAAATTCTTTCCTTTATTGACCATGTTTGGATTCACATAATACAATTTCCTAAAGACCTATTAATCATCCTTGATAGTACTCGAACCACAATCGATGAGAAATTTAAGCAACAAGTATTTTATGGAGATGCATCCATCAAGAGAAGACCTTCGAAAAAAGGCATTGTAATCACTACATCGACCATTTTGAATGTTTTGAAACATGAACCATAGGTAACCTTAACCAACAAAGTGAATTCTCTTGAAGGAATGTCATGCTCATCATTGAAACCATAAATGAAGTTTTGACGTTGTTTAGAATCCTTTTGAGGAGGCCTATTTTGTCAAAAGCACGTTTGAAGATAATATTCATGACTACTCCAATGTCTACCATCTACCATGATTTTTGCAACCTCCGTAAGCCCTATTCTAACGGTAATGATTAAGGAATTATTATAAGGGTGTCAAACACAATGCTTACCAACATCTCCGAAGGCAACCTTTGGTTTAACTTTCCTTATCTTTCTGACGTACCCACCTCACAAATATCCTCCCTTTCCCCTTAGGCCTTATTGACATAATTCTTACGGCTAGTGTTGCTGGATCTAGCCACATGTGGGCCTCACAGTATTATATTTACAAAATTTATCGGCGCTAGGAATGATCTTGGCAGTTGAGCAGGATGTTGCATTCTTGGGTCAACCAAGGTTATACCTCCTTGCACAATTTCATTGCTAAGAAATTCATTTAGCATGCCTTCTCTCATAAGCCTATTAATGAATATTTCTGAAATCATCGATCTTCGATCCGGTAGCCATTCACTAGGTGATAAGAGTAATATGTGCTAGCTCAGTTAGGCCTTACCTCCCAGATTTATTTCTCGCCTTCAAGTACTTAATCTGGTCTTGTGTTAGGAATATATTTGGGAATAAGAATGGGTTAGGGAGGGGGCTTAGACAGCTTGAAACTCTCATTTGCCTTTTTGGTAAAAATGAAGTTCTGACGGCTTTCTATTCTCAGCTCCTTCACTGAGCGTGCATTTATTCATCAATTCTTATCTCTCTTGAGATTAATTTGTAGAAGAACTCAATAAATGATCTACATTGTTGCCTAATCAGATCTTTCTAGAATAGGGTATTCTTCTAAATCCCTTATGTTATAACATTAAGTTTCATTTCTTCTGATATGCCCTTAACCTTAGTAGTGATATCATTAAATTATCCACAATAGTCCTCAAGGGATTCTCTCTTTCCTTATTTTATATCCATAAGCAAACTTACCCAAGCTCTGGTAGGAAAAAAACTGAGTTAAGGACTCTACAATTTGTTTTTCTTATGAATTTATCGAGTTCGATGGGTAATATTGAAACCATTTCAATGCAGATATGGTAAAAGTAATTGACAATAATTTGCATTTGGTTTCGTCGAAGGCTCGAATGGCTTGCATATGAACTTCATATAAAGCAATATGGTCTTTGGGGTTAGTAGATCCATCATAAGGCATCTTTGGGATTTAGAATCCCATCAAAATGGGGCTCTCATGATTTCTTTGGAGAAGGGCTAGAACTTTGTAATTCTTGATTCTATATGAGAACCAGATCTCATAGCTTGGAACATCTACACATGTGCGGTCAGTTTTAGCTATAGTCTTTCTGCGTGTTGGTCACGATAGAGACTCAGGCTATCGCTATGACCAACATAGCAACATTTCCCACCATTTCAAACCCTATTAGGTCCATCAAGGTTTATACTTTCAGGACTCAGAGTAAATCCTTTTTTAGATCAACTTGTGGGTTGAGTTTCTTTTTCCATTTAGGAGGACTCTTCCTGAATCTTCATAGAAGCAACTTAAGCAATTCCAATTCGTTCCTCATCCTTGGTCATTGGAAGTTTTGAGGGTTTTTGTCAACCTTTGATGGCTAACTCTCATCATAGGTGAAAATGGTAACAGTTCTTTTAGCTTTCAATTTTTTCCTCATTGCATCTTGATATTCATCTAAGCACTTCAATGTATTTTCCATAAAGGCAGGAATCATCTAGTATAATTATACATTTGTAGTAATATAAGGAGCATATCCTTTGGCAGCAATTTGGTTCGCCATTTTGATAGGTGTTTTGGTAATATCCTCATCAACAGTAGGTGAACGAGATTTCTTTCTTGAAATAGATTTAGACTTTATTTTCTAAGTGTAGGTGTTAGGAAGCAAGTAAATAGGTAGGGGAACACAAAGGAGGTTGGTTGGGCCCTCCTTCTAGCTCTAAAAAATGTTAATGTGATTTTTCATCATGTACCAATCTAAAGTTCGAAAGCTAAACTCCAAATGTAGAAGTAAGAAGATAAAGGTCGACCAAGGGCAAGGTGGCTAAGCCTATCAATAAAGAAAAGTGGTGCTAGTAAGAAAAGACAAAAGGATTTGTAATGATTTGGGAGCTTGTCCGTATGTCCACTATTGAGAAGTTCTTTATATTTAGTCTATAAGATGAGGTAGTCTTTGCAAATTTTAGATGACTTTGTCTACCATTAATGAGTATTGTCTAAAAGCTTAAGTTCCAAAAGTTAAAATTATTGTGAAATGATTATGCAAATTCTCTTAGTTTGGTTAGAGATCAAATCCATTTTATGGGGATCCATATAATGACCCGCTATTTACGATACCCAATATCAATGCGAAAATACCATATTTGATTCTGACCACCATAAGTGACAGACCGCCAGGGTAAATTTAAATATAACTATCTTATAAAATATATCAATATAATCTCCCATCAGAATAATAATATACATTATACCAACATACACATATACATATAAAAGAAGAGAGAAATTCTGTATAATGCATGGTATGAGAACAAAACTGATATAATACTACAACCATAATACACCATCTCAATAAATACCCCGTACTGAATGATACATCAAATACCATACATGGCCACATAACAAATAATGTGTGGAGTGCACAAAACAATATACGAATAGTTGAAGGTCACGACCCTGAATATTATAGTCTCCATGCTTAAATAAGATCTAGTTATCCTGCCAATGTGACTAAATACTTGACTCTAGGCCTACTCATGAGAGTAACAATAAGCTGTCCATAAAATGTAAGGTAGGTAGAACGGGGTTCAAACGGAATTCTGATGAGGGGATAGGCTCTAAGCATATATACATGTAACTTATATACATTTAGTAAGCATAAGTAAGGATCTATGAGTAATACTAATCATAAATTCCTTACTATATCCATACACCAACATGTAAAGACAATACATAATAATGATTATATTATTAAAAAAATACAGCCTATAACAAGCTATGCTACTGAATATAATAAAACTATGTAAGGGTAATACTACACTACATAAGCAACGGTGTCATAGGTCTCTCAGTCCCTATTAAAGTATTTGAAATACAAAACAAATTTAATTATATAACAATGCTACATAACCATCAATCTCCATAACCAAAACACCTATAAGAATCGTATACAAGTAATATCCATACACAACACTATTGAATACCTAAAATCAATATCCGCGTGATGAATTGCTACTAGCTACTATAGAGAATACTTTGGATCCAACTTGTGTAGTTGATTTTGAGTCACTACATACTTGCGTTGGTCCAATCTCAACACTTAATGTTACGGACAATATATAACCAACTCTAGAAAGGCACCCTAATCTCTCTCTTCCCCTGCTTAGGGATCTCGTCCGTAGGTTGTCCCCTCTCTATGATGCATTAAATTCCCTCACTTGTGCCCTTTCATATCGGTTGTCGACATCGATAGATCAGAATTGTATGTAAACGCTAAACCTCGTGTACACCATTCCCACACGTATACACAACATCAAATTATTATCGTCTCAGTATGAATCATGGTTCATTCTTGAAGTGCATCACACTACCCTATTGCCCCTAGTTAGGCAAAAAGAAACTATATATATATATATATATATATATATATCGATTAAAACGCATACTTGTACGTCCCTATGATATATTTTGCCTAATAGCCTATAACCCCAAGTTTGGCACTTAAATCGCGTACTTGTACGTCCTTGTAATATATTTTTCCCATAAGCCTATATCCCTAAATTAGGCATAACAAACTATATGTAACATCCCTTATCTTGAGGCCAAAAGCTAAGAGCTATAGATGCTGCAGTCATCTATAGTATTAACTTATGGTGACAATATACGGTAATGTTAATGGTGTCCATAATATCATAGTGATATGAATAAGAAATAAAATCATTAAAGATTAAAATAGATTTTCTGATTACATTTCAAAGATATATTTCATATTCAAATTACATAATCCCAAACGTTTCTCAAGCATTGGTCAGATATAATTATTACAAAATACGCCAAAAGCGACATATGAAGATGCCCCTTTGGATGATTAGAGTACTCAAATAGATAAATAGTCTCAATACATCATAGTAGAAATAAAAGTAAAATAACCCCTAAATATAGTTGTCCATGCCTCCTCCATGTCTATGGAAACTTTGTTTATCCACTTACTAAAAACTGTAAACCCTCAACTCTTAACCACCTCAAAACAATTTTGAGCAATCGAGAGTTTAAGGGGAAAACATAAACTTCGAGTCAGACATAAAGCCTATTGTGAATAATACAATACATCTCGGTTATCCGATATTAAGTGAGACGACGATGCTTAGCGGACTGGTTTCCCTTCACTAATACTCCATTTTAAAATATATCCTTTGCAAATTGAAATCCTACAACCAAACTGGTTAAAGCAATAATAACCATATCATGTATGCATACAAATCAGGTAATTAATGGACTATTTTTCCCAACAATACAGTTTTGTTCAGCTAACTACTAACCTTTAGCGGACTAGGGCCTACCAGACAAAATAAAGAAATAATCCATCTTCGGTTAGATACACTTCTGGATGGTCCGTCCCCAACAAACTTCTCCCAGGGTCAACTGATCCTAATGGTTTTGCGGGCTCACCAATAACCTAACCTTACTATGTATATTCCTTTCTGTGTGTAACATCATTTTATTCTTACCTTTGACAATGCCCTACACACCAGAATTTTGGATCTATATTAGCTAAGGGCTATAATCTAAAGTATAGAGTGCGACTCCATACCAGTTCTATCTGGTATTCTAAAATCCGGGTCATTTACTTAGGGTCAACTACCCCATCAAATTTTCCTTGAAAACATTTCTTTCAAATTGATTTAACCCTTTAAATCATACTTAAACAAGGAAAATATATTTTATGCTTTACTCAAATCACTTTGCCATGTTATATATACTTTATCCAAAACATTGTTAATGAAACATTCAAAACTTTTGCTTAAAACCTTTAAACCATCTCTTTCGAAACCATTGAAAGTTGCCTTTCAAAACTATTGAAAGTACCCCTTTCGATACAAGCAAACTACTTTATATTATAATCTTAGGCCGAAAGGCCAAAATGTACCTTTTGAAACCATTTGTAATAGTCCTTTAGAAAACACTAAAAACAACTCTTTCAAAATCCTTATAAAACCTTAGACATCCTCTTTTCAAAACACTTTAAATATGCCTTTTGAAAACATTGGAAACCTTCCCTTTAGATGCAATGGTAAGCCTTTCGAAAACATTGGGGAACCACACCTTCGAAATCTTTATCATATATCTTTTGAAA
This sequence comes from Allium cepa, assembly GCA_030765085.1. Taxonomy (NCBI): domain Eukaryota; kingdom Viridiplantae; phylum Streptophyta; class Magnoliopsida; order Asparagales; family Amaryllidaceae; genus Allium; species Allium cepa. The sequence goes on from CM060930.1 coordinate 217,875,570, forward strand.
GCATTAAACTCTTTGCCTAAATCAAACCTTTTGAAAGCATTGGGTTCAAGTAAAAACATGTGGAACGACCTTTCAAAACCATTAAAAACCATTCCTTTAAAAACCTTTATGTTTAACTTTCAAAATATCGAAAAGGTCTTAAAACATCTAAGTTGAAAGCAACTCTTTCAAAAGAAATTTCCTAAGCAAAGAAAGTGGATGGTGTCTGTTATCCATAAAGTATTCACAAGAGAAAAAATATGAAAGATAGGGTGAGAGTATTGATAAAGATCAGAAAGTACAAATATGGTCTAGCTAAATATAGCTTTCAATAAGGAGATGAAAGCACCAACGGTACTTTACGAGAAGGTCGAAGGACGTTTCGACAGTGTCAACGGAGAGCTTTCAACAAGGTCGAAGGCTACCCTTCGAAAGTAGCAGCAAACATGTCGACAACATCCAAAGTACTCACAAGACACCTCTCGAAGGCAATGGATAGCAGATTCTCTGCATTTTGCATCAAACCATACGAAACATCTTGGTTTCGCTTTCATTCACTTCTTCCATAGATGTGATCAACCAAATCAGCCCTTTCAAAAGCGTATATAGCCTTTCAAAACGGTTAAGATCGCTCTCACTTGTGAAGAAGGATCATGCACCATTTATCATAAAGGCATAAGGTTCTGAATTAGTCATGGAAGAACCTTCAAAAGAGACCATTTGCAACAAAGCCTTTTAGGCGTTTCGATTCATTCGAAACCCAAGGATGACATGTTTCAATAGCATTGAAAGTTAGCATCCAGACCAACTCGCGCAGCACATTGGTATCCAAGTGAAAAGCACACAAACACCTTTCGATGAAGTAGAAAGGAGAACAAAAAAGCCTTCCGATGAAGTCAAAAGGAGTCCAAACAAATGCCATTTGATAAGGATGAAAGGAGTCCAAACAAATGCCTTTTGATAAAGTCAAAAGGAGTCCAAACAAATTCCTTTCGATGAATTCGAAAGGAGTCCAAACAAATGTCATCGACAGAGTCAAAAGGAGTCAAACAATACCCTATGACGAAGTCGAAAGGAAATAAAGTAAGAGAGAAAGGCCCAACCTCCAGCAGCAAAGGAAGATTGATTAAAATCCTTTCTATTAAGTCGAAAGGTAGGATTCAATAAACACAATCGAAAGCAAAAAGGTCGACCTTTTGACTGAGATGAAAGTTTGGAGTCGATAAATGCTAACTTGTGCCTATAAATAAGACCCTAAGGGTCAGTTTAAGGGATCTAATTTCTTTCATTTCACACCGGTATTGTCTTAAGCTTGTAAATCCTAATTTCCAAATTATATTAGGGATTTGGTCAATTTCTACAATTAAGTTCAATAAAAAGAAGATTGTGATAATCTTGCTTACTTAGTAGCTCAGATTTCCCCATTCTTTATTAATATGTCAATCTGCAATTGAGTTGATTGAAAGGAACCATTTCGATCAAGTCAAAACTCTCTGTTTACTTACTTCCTAGAAGCCTTTTCTCAAATCAACCATAGTGCAAGTGTTACCCCTTTCAATAGAGTTGAAACCAATTCAACTTCGCTGCTTTGAGAGATTATTAGGTTCCTAACCCAAGCTCCCTTGTCCATGTCGAAAGGTGGTTTCGGCAGAGTGTCCAATTGACCAATTCGGAAGGATTTATCGAGAGAGGGAAACTACCCTTTCGATTCTATCGAAAGGTACCAAAGAAGATTTTTGATCACATTTACCTACCTGAAAAGCATTAACATTCCCCTCTCATACGAAGGAGAGGTTCGAAAGCATTATTCATATCCTAATCTTCAGTTTGAGGTGTTGACAAGTTTTCTTCTCAACATTTTTAGCGCTAGAAGGAGGGCTTGAACCTTCGACCCCAAGTAACTTTCACTACAAATTAATTGCATAACGTACTTTATCAAAAAGAGGAAAATGGTAAGAGCAAGGAGTAATAATAGTAATCCATACGAAGAAGCTACTTCACGGATGACTATGAAAGATCGTATGGTCTGAAACTGTAATCTATGGAATATAAAGTTGGGCACCATCGACCCTAACAAAATTGGAAAATGATATGATCAATGTCCAAAATCAATGACCACAAATGATAGCAATACAGGATTGTCCTGAAAAAGCTCCACCCTAATAATCAGTAAGATTATGGAAATAAAGGATGAAGCGCGACCTTCAAATGAAGTAGAGGACCAAGAGTTAAACCGAGAAAGTCAAGTGAAAAGGTCCCTTTAGCAATCAAATAGCCTAGTCCAAGGAAACAACAAAAGTATTCACAGAAATGAAACTGACCAGGAAAACATCCTACACCAAATAATGATGAATATGCTTGAAGAAAAGGAAATTTTTGATCAAGAAGAATTATTTTTCTGCAAAAGGCTCCCTTCTCAGAAGAAATAATGGAAACAAATCTTCCTCCCCATGTCCAAATACCTTCATTAAAATATGATGGAACAACCGATCCAAATGATTATCTTGTAGTCTTTGAAAATTGAATGAACTTATATGATGCTCCATAGTAGTTTTCTATGAACTTTTTCCCATTACTTTTCAGGGTGCAGCTATCAAATGGTATAGGAGTTATCGAACGAAAACCATCTATTCTTGGGAACAATTTACTTATGACTTCATGGACCAATTTTATATATTCGAAGATACAACTATGGACTTTAGCTTGTTAGAAACCATCAGGAAAAAAACCAAGGGAACTAATTGGCGACTATTTGAACAGATTCAACGTGGAAGCATTAAGGGCAGAAAGTACAACTGACATGGAAAAGCTTATGGCAGCTTGATCAGGGCTAACTGAAAAAACTCCATTTTGGAAAGACCATTATATCAATGGATGCAAAGATCTAAAATATTTCTTTCTATGAGCTGAGAATTTTATTCCAATGGACGAAATGCATCATGGAAAGAAAGAATTTCACCGAGAATCCAGAGAAGAGAAGTCTGACTTTAGAGATCTTGGCAAGAGACTAAGGGAAAGTAAAAATCCAAAGGGAAGTTGAAGAAATATTTCCAAATCAAATCACATAGCCTTAAACAAACCCCTCTCCTACTTATTCGCCATGGTAAAGGACAACGAGAATTCTGTTGCACCTTCTAAGATAGAAGTGCTCTGGAACCAAATAAAGGAGGTGATACTGTAATTACTATAAAGAATGGACATAAAATTGACGATTGCTGTATTTTAGCAGAAGAAATTCAAGGAATGATTAGGCCAGGGTTCCTAAAAGAGTTCCTCAAAGAGTTCCTCAAAGAAACCTAAAGGACATCTTATTCAAGTTGAGAAGAAAGCAACTCAGCACTCCTAGATGCGGATTCCTAACAAATCATGAAGCCTTGCAACATTAGTTCAACTATGAGCTCTTTCTCTCATCTTGCATCTTTTCAAATTCAATTTGCATTCTGATCCATCCTTATATTTGTGTTGTGCATTGACCAAGTACTGATTAAAATTCGAGTGCTATTTTAGGTAAATACAAAATCAGTCCAAAGCATTCAACATACTCATGAAGCACAACAAAGCTACTTAAAAAGACGACTCAAATGCTAGAAACAAGATAAAAATCAATAATTCAATCAGTGCAATACAAAGGCATCCTTCCATAGGATATCATATCATCACCAAATTTCACATCAGCTCAATAAAAATCTATATATGCCAACTCTTTTTTTAGCAAATGAATTTAAAAGAAATTTCTCAAACATCTCTTCTCAAGAAAACTATTTTTGATTATCCCATGGCCTGGGAGAAAACAAATGCCTGTTTGTTCTAAAAGCTGGTTTATGCAACCTATTTGAGATATTATATAGCATTAATGAATGCACACCAAAGATTCGAAGCCGATTAATTCCAATATTTCAAAGTTTTCTAAAAATTATGGGCCGAGAAAATCCTATTCATATCCTTTCAAGAGAAATAATGAAATCATCAAAGGTTTATTGAAATTCAAATTAGAGAATCATATTCTCAACTAAAAGACTATTCGTTCATGAATCATGACCTCCCAGTCTCCTATTTAAGATATGTGTCTCTATTATGAGGATAGCAAGAAAGTTCTTGCAAAAGACAACATTGAGAAAAAAAAATTTATCAAAAGGATTCATGAGTCCAAACTATTTTTTCAAAAGATAACCCTTCAGTATACTAGAAGGGTTAAATTATAAAATTCATTTTCTCAACGGAGACTCCTTGTCAATTGGCCAAAAGTTATTTTCATATACAAATATTCAAGCCTACGATGTAATTCCGTAGCATCTTTTAGAGGGAGGACGTAAGCCTATGACGCTAATCTGTAGCACCTCTTATAAGGAGGGACATAAGTCTACGATGTTATTTTGTAGCATCTCCTAGAGGGAGAGACAGAACCCCTAACGTCAAAACCACCTCTTAGGGGATGGGTCAGGATAAGCACCCATCAGCAACCTTTTGGAGGAAGGTTAGCTCAGCATGCACAATATCTCTTTGAGAAAGGGAAGCCCAAGAAGAGGCTCATCCAACAATAGACTAAGATGTCTAATCCCAAGAGAAGGCTCATCAAATAATGGATAAAGATGTCCAAGCCCAGTGAAAGGCACTAAACAAAGGAAGAAAGATGATGGTGTCTGCAACTCAAAACGAAAGGTCAAAACCCAAGAGAGTAAAGGGTTAAAGGAAGAGATCTATCTATGAACTAGGACAAAGATAAAACACAAAAGAGTGAAACAAACAAAGGAAAAAGGATAAAAGTGTCCAACGCCAAAATCTGTGATGGACAGAAAGTCTAAATCATATCCAAAAGTGACAGAATATGGGATTACAAATCTTAGGACTTCCAATGCTTGGGAAGCAATTTCCACATCAAAGGATTAAGAAACATTCATCTTAAAGGAGAGCATGAGATAGAAGAATGGATAAAGGGAATCCATAACATGAAACCAAAGGCAAAGATCTAAATCGAATCCAAAAGAATGGAATAGACGGAAAATTATCACTAATGACAATGGTGACTACACTCGAATATTAGACTGAGTAAACCACCCCTGAATCCTCAAAAATAGGGTGATCCTTAGAATAGAAAAGTCAAGTCATTATGAGTGGAATTACTACTGCGAACAATGGAATAACCTTATAGAGCTACTCACTATTAACTTATAGGTCTAGGAATTGTTTGCTTAAACTTATTAAGTTTACCTTTACTGGATAGATTTCTGATTTTGTGCTTATTTTGGATGAATTTATAATAATTTATTTGTTAGATGAGACCCTAGCAAACTTCTTAGTTAAATTTCTAATTTATTTTCACAAAGACTTCACTCTAGGTGTTATCAATCCTAAACCTTTATATTGACTTTTATGATAATTTATGGGTTTTGCATTCTTGGTTTCATCGGGGAATTTCCATAAGTTGTTTCTTATGAATTCCTAATTTCATGAATTTCCAATCCCTCGTTGGCTTTTATGATGATTTTTGGACTTTATATATTCCCATTGATTGTTTGTTTTCTGAGTTCTTGACTTCTAAACTCCTTTATTGGATTTCCATGATGATTTATAAACCTCGCATAGATTTTTAGACTTTGAACTAGAATTAATTTGGTGTATATTGTTTGACGGACGTGGTTCTAATAGATTTCTAGTTACATTGTTGAATTTTTTAGTTTCTTCATATAACGATCTTCTGTTTCAATAGGACTAAGTTTCCCTGGTGATTTTTATGAAGATTTGTGAATTCCACATTCTTGATTTCCTTACTTGATTTTCTTTGTGATCTTTTATCATATTTTTGTCTTGATGAATGCAAACATTCCTTGTTGATTTTCATAATGATTTGTGAATTTTTTATTTCCTTATTGAATGTGTGGTAACCCCTTATGAGATTTTTGATTTAGTGAATTCCAAACTTCCTTATGGATTTTTGTGATCACTGATGAATTTTGTATTCTTAATTTCCTCAATGAATAGTTGATGATTCCTTGTTGATTTTCTATTCTCTTATTGGATTTCAGATACAATGAATTTTGAGTTTTCCTGTTGGATTTATAATTACTTATGAATTTCCTTGATAAGATTTTGATGATCTCATGTCATTTTTCTACACTTCCTTGGGGATTTTGATGATGATTCATAAATTTCATATTCCTGACTTCCTTACTTGAAATTCTTGATGATAACCTAATGAATTTTTGGTTTTATGAATTAAAGGTTTTAATTGGTTTTATGATGATTTGTGGATTTCGTATTCTTAGTTGCCTTATTGAATTTTTGATGATTCTTATTGGACTTCTAATTTCACAAATTCAAAATTCCCTTGTTAATTTTCATGGTGATTTGTGAGTTTCATCTCCTTAGATTTTGTACTGAATTTTTAATGGTGATTTCCTACTAAATTTCTGATTTCGTGGATTTCAAAATTCCCGATTGATTTTTATGAAAATTTGCGGATTTCGCACTCCTGATTTCCTTATGAAATTTCTACAATTATTTCTTATTGAACATTTGGTTTATGAATTTTCGATCCATTTATTGAACTTCAATAATGGTGAAGGTAAAAGGAAGAGAAAGTTATCTGATCTTCATATTATCAAATTGCAATCAATCTATTAACATTGCTAATGAATAAATGGAAGTTACTAACATAAAGTTTAGGAATGTAAGCGCATTATAGCAAAATCGCAAGGCAAAACTGCCAAAAGCGAGGGATAAATCTCTAAAGGTTGCAAATAACATAGCCTATGGAAGTCGATTTAAAGGATGCAATGGCTCTTTGGGAAGGTTTATTTACTAAAAATTAACAACAGCAGATCAGGTGATATTGTTTTCATATTACTATTATTGGTGTTAAAGAGATTAGATCATATAATTGAATGCTCTGTCTTGTAATACAATAAGATAGTATATCGAATAATGAAGTTACCTCTCGAGTTCTCATAACAAATTTGCGGTCTTGATGGAAATTATTGTGTGTTTTGTAGGAAACAAAGAAAGAAATTCTTTGGAGTTTTTATCATAAAGAACAAAAGCTTCTTTCATACAAAGGGGGCCTAAATGTTACCCACAAAGTATTCAAAGAGAAAAAGTATGAATGAAGGGGCGAGTGCATTGATAAAGGTCAGAAAGCACCAAGATAGTCAAGCTAAATATAGCTTTCAACAAGGAGATGTAAGCGCCGACACTACTATACGAGAAGGTCGAAGGGCGTTTCGATAGTGTCAACAAACAGCTTTCGACAAGGTCGAAGGTTACCCTTTAAAAGCAGTACAAAACATGTCAATAGCATCCAAAGTGCTGACAAGGCACCTCTCAAAGGCCATGGATAGCAGATTCTCTACATTTTGCACCAAACCATATAAAACATCTTGGTTTCGCCTTCATTCACATCCACCACAGATGTGATCAACCAAATCAGCCCTTTTGAAAGCGTATATAGCCTTTCAAAATGGTTAGTGCCGCTGTCACCTCTAAAAGAAGGATCATGTGCCATTTATAATAAAGGAATAAAGTTTTGAATTAGTCGAGGAAGAAGCTTTCGAAAGAGCAACAAAGCCTTTCATGCATTTCGATTCATTTGAAACCCAAGGATGACACATTTCGGCACATTGAAAGTTAGCATCTAGACTGATTCGTGTGGCACATCGGCATCCAAGTGAAAAAATACAAACACCTTTCGATGAAGTCAAAAGGAGACAAAACAAACACCTTTTGATGAAGTCGAAAGGAGTCTAAACAAATGCCTTTTGTTGAAGTAGAAAGGATTCAAAACAAATGCCTTTCGATAAAGTCAAAAGGATTCTAAAAAATGTCTTTGACGGTGTCAAAAGGAGTCAAAACAATACCTTTGATGAAGTCAAAAGGAAACAAAGCAAGAGAGAAAGGCCCAGCCTCTAGCAGCAAAGGAAGATTGATTATAACCCTTTCAATTAGGTCGAATGGCAGGATTCAGTAGATGCAAACGAAAGCAAAGAGGCCGACCTTTCGACTGAGACGAACGTTTAGAGTTGATGGGTGCCAACTTGCGCCTATAAATAAGACCCTAAAGGTCAGTTTTAAGGGATCTGATTTCTTTCATTTCACACTTGTATTATCTTAATCTTGTAAACCCTAATTTCCAAGTTAAATTGGGGATTTGGTCAATTTCTACAATTAAGTTCAATAAAAAGAAGATTGCGATAGTCTTGCTTACTTAACAGCTCAGATTTCCTTATTTTTCGTTAATATGTCAACCTACAATTGAGTTAATGAAAGGAACCCTTTCAATCAAGTCGAAACCCTCAGTTTACTTACTTCCTAGAAACCTTTGCTCAAGTCAACTGGAATGCAAGTGTTACCCCTTTCGACAGAGTCGAAACCAATTCAACTCTGCTGCTTTTAGAGATTATTAGGTTCCTAACCCAAGCTCCCTTGTCTTTGTTGAAAAGTGGTTTCGACAGAGTGTCCAGTTGAGCAATTCGAAAGGATTTACCGGGAGAGGGAAACTACCCTTTTGACAGTGTCGAAAGGTACAAAAGACGAGTTTTGATCATATTTACCTACCTGAAAAGCCTTAGTAATCCCCTCTCATATGAAGGAGAGTTTTCGAAAGCATCATTCACATCCTAATCTTTAGTTTGAGGCGTTGACAAGTTTTCTTATCAATAATGTCGAAACCAATCCCTTCGAAAGCATTGGAGAAGCGACTTGGATTTAAAGCAAAAGAGCCCTTTCGAAACCATTGCTTTGAAAGGTAGGAAGAGGCGGTAGGGGTTTCGAGCCCTTTGAAAACATCTATTTAAAACAAACTCGACAAACATCCTTCGAAAGCATTCTTTTTGTTAAAACAAGTGACCAAGTCGAAAGTTATCTTATTCGAAACCAATCTTTTCGAAATTAAAGCAAACGACATTTCCTTTTGAAAGCAAAACAAGGTCTCATTCCCTTCGAAAGGCCTGTTTTGACTTTATACCTTTCACCCATCTCTAATCCACTACGTATCATGTCTTTTATATCGTGTGTATTGGTTTGGAGTTGGTTGGAGGTGGAAGAATGGAGTCGAAAGGTTGCCGCTAAAAGCGGTGAAATGGTGAAAGCCTCTAAAATCTGATTTTTACCTTTAAAAATCAATTTCTTTCCAATTAACTTGCTTATTTGTCGACATATGACTAGTTGCCTTTTCTTTCTCAAAATCTTTTTTTAAAAGTGCTGTCTAATTTCAAAGATTGCCATTTTAAACCATCTACAAATTGCCTTTCTCCTTTTCTAAACATATAAAACATTTAAGTCCCATACGTTAAATAATCTTATATACTTATTAAAACCCTTAGGAAAATTCTACTAAAATTTCCATAAATCACTTTTAATATGTTTTCTAGCATATTTAAATTTCTAACCCAACACATATATAATAACTGTAATAAGTTTTAAATCTAATTAACTATTTTCTTCATTAGAAAATTAATAAATAAATCCACAATAAATTAGAAAATTATGAACTTGAAACCCATTTTCAAAATATTATTTTTGAATTTATATAAAATTCGTAAGACATTTGGATTTAATATGGTTTTCACATTAAAACTCATCATAAAATCCATATGAATAGAATAAATCATCAACGAGCATATATATATATATATATATCCATTTTAACAATCAAAATATGGAAAAACATTTACAAAATAAATTTGGATTTGAATATAAAACCGAAAATAAGAAAACATGAGATGTAACCTATTATTCACCTTTAGCTTTGCGATTTAAGGAGTTGGGATTTGCTTCTTGAATTAATTGATTTAGCTTCTTCTTTTAGCATATCTTTCTCTTGCTTCTTCTAATGGTGGCCGACCTCAATGTTTTGTTTTTTTATTATGAACGTGTAATGAATGTGCATGAGGGTTTGAGGTATAAGAATATAGCTTATTCCCACTTTGCACTTATTCTATTAACCTTACTACTTCATTTTAAGTTCCCTTAGTTCATTAATTATATTGGCATAGCAACCCCCTTATTTACACAAATCTCGTCCCTTAATTATTTCATTATATCATTTAGTTTAACTATTAAATGGCTTAAATAATGTTAACTAACATTAGGGTCATTACACTACATATACACTTAAATAGCGTATTAATAAATCCGCTTAATATATCACATGCACTAATTAATAGCCACATGTCGGACACAACGAAACTATATAAATATAAATATACACAAATCACATAAATTACATATATGCATATGTGTGTATATGTATGTATGTATACCTATATATAATAATTGTCCAACTATATGGAACTAATACATTTGTAACACCCAACTCTATACCCATATCACCGAACAGTATTACTAAATAATACCATCAAGTAACATGGAGAATGAGGCGATATGGATGAAGCACACATGAATATTCCCTTAGATTGACACTAAATACATCTCATAATATAAAAAATCACTCACCTTGACATAAATAGCTGATTACAAAGCAATAAACACGTGTGGTACCTGAGGATAGAACAATGGATAGTATAAAATAAACCATAGAGAACATAGAGTCATCAACATAGCGATGAAATTATATTACATCATATAAGTCTGATTTGGACACAAAAAGTCAAATTCCCACTAAATCTCAATTATATACAAGATAAAGTCCAATACATCTAATCCAACATGATATACATACACGATTCCAAATACACAATATATAATACATCTAGTAATACAACCTCCAACTAAGCCTAATAAGCAATCTGGTCTCATCGTTCTTGAACTTGAAATGTCTCGGACTGACCTGACGACTATGTCTATATTCAATAGTGAGAATATAAACAATATCTAAGGGAATAACATATGCATAACATAATAAAGAAATCATAAAGCATCCATAACACATCAAACAACATCCATAAGATTGTTTATACCAAAAATGGTCATTAACCTTAAAAGTAGTGAAAGAACTAGTGTTTGCACATAAATCCTCAATATCCAAACATGAATTACATATTCAGATAATGTAAAGGGTAAAAGTGAAGAAATATAAAATGTAAAATGGGCAAGAATATAAAGAATGCAAGAAACTTATAGTGTTCGGCTATCTTCAGCCTACGTCCACTTTGAATTGATTCTTTTATTCCTTTTATAATGTTATTACAGTTGCAATATCAATCACCAAAGTGACATAGTTTAGCCAAAAAAGAGATAAACAGAAGCTGGAAAAGTCCTTCTCCTGTTGCGATGATTCCTGTATTTATAGGTGAAGGAGGAAAAATATCTTGCTGAAATTTCGGCCAAGAAGTCTCTTGGACCATGTGGGCCCAAATGCAGATCGGTAAGGCCCACCTCCATGCTTTAGGATCAATCAATAAGTCCATTATGTTGATAATCCCCACGTTAGATCAAGCTAAGATTGATTATGGTAAAAGATGATAGTGCAAAGTCCTTGCTCTCCAAATTTCATGAAATTCCAACGTGTAGTTTTTGAGATATGATCGATCCAAGTTTGCATTTGCAAACGTAGGCTGATGATTTCTTGTCGTGAAGATTTTTGTATCCATCAATAGCACTCCATCACTTGCGTTTCCATCCGAGTCTTGTGCTGTGATCCATGTGATGCATTCCGATCATTGGTCGCTTCTTTCGTATCGGTTGATACGAATGATCGATACAAAATACTTCCAAGTGTAGTTGCCTTCGTATCAATTGATTACTTTGTTCTTCGTATTGATCCCAGCTTTAATCGATACGAAGTGTATCGATCGAAACCATTTTCCTCAAATCATAGTCAAATCTGTATCGGGTCTTCAACATGCTTTGCCATATCCATCCGATGGATACATATGTATCCGTACGAAAACAACAATCCACATCCATCAACTTATGTCCTTCCTAGAGCTGCATGACCGATAAGAATTGTATCGATTCAAGATGTATCGATACAAATATAGATTGATCCGAACCAAATGTAAAGTGCACGTGTTAATCCAAATATGTATCCATAGTGATCGATACGGGAGTATCGATACGAGCCAGTTTTTCATGAATATTGATCCATCCATACCTCGAGCATATGAACACCGATTGACCGGAAATTTAAAGTGTAGCCTCACCGAGCCTTGTTTATCATTTCCAATCGATCCCACCTTGATCAGAGCTTGGTACAATTTTGATGGTATCGATCATAGCCTTGTTTTCAATCGATCTCTAATCCTGATATCCATCATTTTTAGCCAATTTGTTAATATCTCGGCCTTGACTAAAAGGCAGGCTAGCATTTGCCCCCCAAAACATTGCCTGTGGTAGGAAGGCATGTTTTGAGTAGTTTAAAATATGATATCCAAAATCTATACTACATTGATAGTCATTCATCCAATCCATTACCAAGAAATTCCATCCAAGTCCAATAGCCAAATCCGCGATTATTCGAAGTCAATATCCAAGTCCGGGACCATTCTGGGTCTTTAGCCAAATCTTAGCTACTCAAAGCCACTATTCGAATCCATGACCTCTTTGGGTCGTTAATCGAATCCAAGACCATTCCTGCTCCATATACCATTCTCAACCATACAAAGTTGAATCAATATCCATTTCACATTTTGGAAGCCAGTAACTGAATCCTATGATCTCTCTAGACCATTAATTGAAAAGTGTGTGATCGTGCACGTGCTAGTATAGTACACACGGATCGTGTAATATGGACTATAATATAAATGCGGAAATAGATGATAATAGCATAGTAAATAAAAATAGAAAAATCACACCAGAGATTTTTATACTAGTTCGGAGCACCGTCCTACGTCCAGTCCCAGACTTCTATCTGGATTTTCACTATTAACTACCTCGCTTCACCCGGAGGAACAGGTTTACAACACCCGAGCAAACGAACGGGATTTCATGCCTCTAATACACTGAGGACTTCAACACTTGCCTCTTACAACACAGAGGACTTCAACAAAAGAACAAATACAATTGGTGTTGACAACTTGTGCTCTTGAAAACACGGATTTGTCACAAGTAGTACACCCTTCCTATAATCTTATCCTCAAAGTATGCGAATGATGTTTTGAAAAGATTAAGGAAAGTATATTACTTATTGAATCAAAAGATATGAAATAGTTTCAATGATTCAATAAATAATTGAGAGCTTTTAGAATGCAGGAGTATGTATAAAGTAAGATCAGAGATTAGAGTAAAAAGCATATACAATCATGTTATTTTAATCAATGATTTAGATGAGTTTATATAGAGAAGAATGGTTGTAACTCTTTGTGAGCAGTTGCCATTAAGAGATATGATCTTTGATGAAAGGTAAGAGATGCAACCTTTGGAGAAAGAAGTGTCTTTTGGAAAAGTTGCTTTCTGTTTAAAAACGGTCGACAGGTCAAAAAATGACCGGTAAACAGGAATTCAAATATATAGTCGTTATGTGCATGTGTGCACGTTCAGTGTGCAAATTATACAGGAACGGTCCCTGTAAAGTTGCACACTAAATGTGCAACTGCAATTTAGTCGTATATATATTGATTTCCTTGAAATGCATGATTATTTGAGGATAGATTTTAACAAGTTTATCACTATTACAATATCAAATAATCAACCTATAATCTAGAGTACCATATGTAGCTCTTTATAGCCATAATGACCTTGTTTTGTCGATCGCCTTTATTTCTTTGTCAGAAATCAAAACCTTTATAGAACTTGTGACTCAACATTCTCCCCCTTTTTGATTGATGACAATATATATCTGAAAATCTGAATCTCCCCCTGAGTATGTGATCTCCCTCTTTGAATTTATATATATATGTATGTTCCTGCAATCAATTGTTAGCCCTTTCTCCCCCTTTGTCATCGACAAAAAGGAGTAACAGATACTGGAATAATATAGGAGTGTAATCATAATGTGCATAGCAAAATAAAACTTAACACATCCAAAACATACCAGAGTATAGTACAGACCATAATGTCAAATGAAAAATAAAAATAACGACACTATTTAGTACAAGTGTCGATTGATGTTTTTAAAGTACTTAACCATAATAGACAATAAAATCTAAGACGAGGCAGATCCTATCTCCTCTTCATCATCATCATCATCGTCGTCGTCGTCGTCATCTTCTTCTTCTTCTTCTTCATCATTGTTCCCTCTAGATGATTCGTCATGTCCATGTCCACTCATACCAGTAGACTCCTCAGATGATGTCCAGTTGAAAACAGGAGGAGCAGGACGTTTTCCTTGGTCTTGTGCTTGAACAGAGGTGGATGTGGTACATGATATAGCATCCCATAGCATACCAAAGAATGACTTGACCTTATTGAAGCAAAAATTGGTTACGCGCAATAGTTTCAAGTGATTCTTTTGTGGATGATTTTGATTTTAACAGTTTCACTTCATCGGAACGAGGTCGAGAGGAAGTTGCTTTTTGTTTTCTTGGACCTCTTTGTTGCCATTCTTCAAAAGGCATAATCTCAAGATAAGGTGGAGGGAGCTTCATGCGTTTGATGGTTATGGAATCAATACATTTTGGTTTCGAGGTGGCAGAGTCAGGAGGCTTTACCCCACAAGCTAACAAAAGACGCATGATATATGCATTGTAGAAGACATGAGGTCGTGTAGAGTTATTTACCTTGAGAATTTCGTCAAAAAGCATATGAACCCAATTGATTTGGATTTTCCCATAAATAGCATAGAGAGCCTTGAAGTTTTCTTTATATACAGCATCATAATTTCCAAGTCTAGGAAACAGAGAATGCATCAAGACCCGATGAAGTAGTCTGGCGGTGGGTCGAAGTCCAATAGACTTTGTGCCATCACTATTGTCCTCTATGAACTGATGACTGATGCTATCGCGAGTGAAGACTTCACAGAAAGTAGATGAAAACTCATCGCCTCGATTTGGTATACCAAGTATAGAGGCAATCCTATCACGAGTAATAAAAATTTGTTTGCCACAGACGACAGACCAAATGACTCCGTTTGGATTATCAGGTTGATACTCGTCGAGGTTCATGTTGGCGTAGAACAATTTTATCATCAAATGATTTATTTCCACATTATTTTCTGAAAAATCTATCAATGGAGAAATGTTGGAGTTATTGGCTAACCTACGAATTCCATAAGACGTGAAATCATCAAACTTGATGAAAGAGCCCGGATGAAACTTGTAGTTAGTCATTTGATTCCATCTTGTTATGGCTACCGGACTTTCGAGCCATTTCTTAGCGGAGAAATTAAGAGATGAAGGTCCGGAGGATGATGCTTTCTTGGGTTTCTTTTGTGGAGGAGCCATTGTTAGAAGATTTGGAGATTTGGAAATTGAATTTGAGAAACTAGGGTTTTTTGGAGTTTGGGGAAAATAACTGGTTGAGTCAAATGAAAAGGAGGATAGAAAGAAATTGACGTATTGGATATATATATATAAAAACTGGAAATACGTCAACCGGTCGACCTATGGATTATCGCCGGTCGACCGTTTTCAACCAGAGAGCAAACGGTCGACCGGTCATATTTTGGATGGTCGACCGGTTTTGCTTGCTGAAGAAAAGCAGTTTGTTTTGCAAGTTTTTTAGAATATATCAAGCTATATAAATTATATTTCACTCTTATTATAAAATATAAACGTTATTACAAGAGTGATAGATGGAAAACGATATAATAAGTATATATATAAAGCTAAAGAGAAGTGGTAGGTTCGTCATTAGAATTTTTATTATCTTCAATACGTTTTGACCATGGACTCCAGTTTTTATGAGCACCTTCATTCATCTCATAATTCCGATCCCAAGAGTTAGGACTTTTAGATGTTGATGGCCTAGACGGCATTGGTTCATGTACGTCATGCTTGTTGGAACTACAGAAGAATGATGCCACCTTCTCTAAAACGGATAAACGTGCCGATGTCCGTTGTTGCTCATGATAAAGTTGGCTTTGCCCATAATGGAGCTGTCTCTGAAGATCTATCTGATGTTTCTGATAGTGATGAATCTCGTCGATCTGTGCTTTGGTACGAGGAGAACAAAACAGCGTCTTTTTAACTCGTCTTTTTAACTCGCTTTGTATAGCACTTTTGATCCATTTAATAACGTTCTTGCACATTCTTGTAATGTTCGATTTTTCCGTTCTACAACTCCGTTTTGTTGTGGAGTTCTAGGAAACGAAAAATTATGGTTAATACCTTTTTTTTGTACAAAAATGTTCAAATTCGTTATTTTCAAATTCACCACCATGATCACTTCTTATGTTTTTAACTTTTAGCCCTTTTGATTTTTGAATTCTTTTGACGAAAGATTTGAAATGGTCAAAAGTGTCACTCTTGTTCTTCAAAAAAATAGTCCATGTATAACAAGAATAGTCATCAACAATTACAAATACATATCGATTATGGTTTATTGACTGAACTTGTGTTGGTCCGAATAAATCCATATGTAGTAGTTCAAGTGGCTGTAATGTTGATATGACCCTTTTTGACTTGAATGACGATTTTGTCAATTTTCCTAACTGACAGGCGTCACAAAAACTATCGTTTTTATAACTAATTTTGGGTAGACCTCTAACTAGATTGTTTTTGGCCAGCTTGTCAATAGTTCTGAAGTTTATATGACAGAAGCGTTTGTGCCATAGCCATGGATCATTATCATTAGCCACAAGACACATATCTGAATTATGATTAATATTCATATTCAGAATATATATATTTCTGTCTCTATAACCTTCGAAAACTAAATTGTGGTCTCTATCTAAGATACTACATTTATTATTCGAAAAAGAGATTATAAAACCTTTGTCACATAACTGACTAATACTAAGTAAATCGTGTTTTAAATTTTTAACTAGCATGACATTTGTAATAAGAGGTAAGTTAGATGTACCGCAATTGCTCACATCGCCTTTGCCGATGATATAGCCTTTCGAATTGTCTCCAAAAGTGACGGAGCCACCATCTGAGTATGTAATTTTTGTTAATAAGCTCTTGTCTCCCGTCATGTGCTTCGAGCAACCACTGTCCAATATCTACTTTCCTCTTTTCTTAAGTGGGACCTGCAAAAATAGGATTAAGTCCATGGTACCCACTTTTTATAGGGTCCTAAGAGTTAGGTCTTAGGAGTCCAAACCCATATGGGTCCGGTATCCCCTTTATATATATAATTATTATTAAGATGCACAGTATTCATGAATTGCTGAATGTATTTGTTCCTAATCAAATTGTTATTTGTTTTAGGAACCCATATTTTGATAGTCTTTGTATTTTTCTTTTGAAATTTCACAACTGGCTTTGGTTTGGAATATAATAAACTAAGATTTTTCTTAACTTCAATCTTTTGTACCTTCTTCTTTCTTTTATTACCCTTGATCTCTTGTTTCTTATATCCCAGACCTTGTTTATTTGATACAGATTGTGAGTATTCAATGATTTTTGTCAAATTTTCTCGACCTTTGTTGAAGTTAGAAACATTTTGAGTAATGTCATCAAACTTCGTTTGTAAACTAGCTTTTTCTAGGTCTATAATTTTGACTTTTGCCTTAAGCTCATGATTTTCAGTAGTGAGAGCATTATTTTTCTCTTTTTGAGCTTCTATTTCTTGACTCAAAAGAGATAGTTGAGAGTCAACATTAGATGATGATTCTTGAATTGTTTCAAGTTCCTCTTCTAATATTTTCTTCTCATTTGTTAACATATCTCGTTCAAACTCTACTCTACTTAAATCTGCTTTGACTACTTTTAATTGACGTTTTATGTCTTTATATTTGACTATCAATTCAGCATTAATATCAAGTAATTCATCAAATGTAGGAATTTGTACCTCATCTTCTGTTGCCATAAAACAAACATTAGCTTGTTCATTTTCCGAATCACTTTCACTTTCTGATGAAGATGACTCTGAATCATCCCATGTTACCGAGAAGGCTCGTTTCTTTGATTTGTCCTTCTTATATTTGAATTTGTCATTTTCTGACTTCTTCTTTTGTTCTGGACAATCCTTCTGCATGTGTCCTTTTTTATGGCAGTTAAAACATTCTATAGCAGATGAAGATGGTTTATTTGATCCAGGTTTCCTTTTATTGTAACGACTGGCTTTTCGATATTTTAGGAATTTTTTGAATCCTTTCGCAATAAATGCCAAATCTTCGTTTTCAGAATCTGATTCATTTTCATCTTTCTCAACATGAAATGCTACATTTTTCTTTTCTTCTTTCTGTTCTTTTCTAGCCTGCAAATTTGCTTCATAGGACATTAAATTTCCTATCAATTCATCTGGCTTCATGACGGAAAAGTCATTAGCTTCTTCAATTGCTAATACTTTTCCTTCCCATTCACTAGTCAGAGAATGTAGGACTGTTGAAACAACATCAAAATTAGAATATTTTTGTCCTAAGCCAATAAGTGCATGGTGGATAGTTTGAAATCGTGAATACATATCATTGATTGTCTCATTTGGTTTCATTTTGAAATTTTGAAATTGACTTTTCAGCATGGCTATTTTGGCTTGTTTAACCTTGTTAGTACCTTCATGAGTGATTTTTAGCGTTTGCCAAATTTGTTATGCAGTAGTGCAGATACTAACACGGTTATATTCATTTTGGTCTAATGCACAGAACAACGTATTTATTGCTCTTGCATTTTCGGCTGCTGTCGTTTTCTCAGCCGCAGTCCATTCTGAATAATCAGTTGTTGGATTCACTATTTCTCTTTGAGTGGCATTCCAAGCATCATAGCTATTTGATTGCATAAAGAATGACATACATGTTGCCCAATAACTATAGTTAAGACCATTGAAAAATGGAGGTCTTTGTGTCGATTGACCTTCCATGTACGTGGTGTTCTGAGTGCTAGTACTTGCGTTATTTGCCATATTACAAGAATATATCAAATAACTGTGTTACGGTTATGTGATAACCTTGCTCTGATACCAAATGAAAAGTGTGTGATCGTGCACGTGCTAGTATAGTACACACGGATCGTGTAATATGGACTATAATATAAATGCGGAAATAGATGATAATAGCATAGTAAATAAAAATAGAAAAATCACACCAGAGATTTTTATACTGGTTCGTAGCACCTTCCTACGTCCAGTCCCAGACTTCTATCTGGATTTTCACTATTAACTACCTCGCTTCACCCGGAGGAACAGGTTTACAACACCCGAGCAAACGAACGGGATTTCACGCCTCTAATACACTGAGGACTTCAACACTTGCCTCTTACAACACAGAGGACTTCAACAAAAGAACAAATACAATTGTTGTTGACAACTTGTGCTCTTGAAAACACGGATTTGTCACTAGTAGTACACCCTTCCTATAATCTTATCCTCAAAGTATGCGAATGATGTTTTGAAAAGATTAAGGAAAGTATATTACTTATTGAATCAAAAGATATGAAATAGTTTCAATGATTCAATAAATAATTGAGAGCTTTTAGAATGCAGGAGTATGTAGAAAGTAAGATCAGAGATTAGAGTAAAAGCATATACAATCATGTTATTTTAATCAATGATTTAGATGAGTTTATATAGAGAAGAATGGTTGTAACTCTTTGTGAGCAGTTGCCATTAAGAGATATGATCTTTGATGAAAGGTAAGAGATGCAACCTTTGGAGAAAGAAGTGTCTTTTGGAAAAGTTGCTTTCTGTTTAAAAACGGTCGACAGGTCAAAAAATGACCAGTAGACAGGAATTCAAATATATAGTCGTTATGTGCATGTGTGCACGTTCAGTGTGCAAATTATACAGGAACGGTCGACCGCCTATTTTATGACCGGTCGACCGGTCCCTGTAAAGTTGCACACTAAATGTGCAACTGCAATTTAGTCGTATATATATTGATTTCCTTGAAATGCATGATTATTTGAGGATAGATTTTAACAAGTTTATCACTATTACAATATCAAATAATCAACCTATAATCTAGAGTACCATATGTAGCTCTTTATAGCCATAATGACCTTGTTTTGTCGATCGCCTTTATTTCTTTGTCAGAAATCAAAACCTTCATAGAACTTGTGACTCAACATTAATGGCCTCTCTGAACCCTTGCTAAGCTTGATCCAAACTTAGCGATTGAATAGGTTGACCTTATCGTGCTCCGACGAAGCAACCTATCCCTTGCACTCTGACCCCAGTGGGAGCATATAGCGATGTCCTAGCCCTCCTACACCGATCATAGCCTCTTCGGTCTCTTGCTGGACCTTATCCTATCACTCTCCGGTGAAGGGGAAACAACGTCGAGCGAGCCGATCCTGTCGCTCTCCGATGAAACGGCGTCACTCCCTACACTCTGGTTCAACATCCCTGAATATTAAGCGATGCCATGACCTAAGTCCTAGACAGATTACAGCCACTCTGGGCTCTTACTGAACCCCGATAAAATCAGTCTTCGATGAATGGGAAACAACGTCAAATGAGTCGATCCTACCGCTCTTAAGCGAAGCGACTGACTTCCTGCACTCCGGTCCCCACCTATCCGGTCACGGACATAAAGCGATCAATTTTCAACTGACTTCCAATATCTATCCCTTAACTCTCCGGATAGGGATTTGTTCCATAGAATCCAAATTTATTTATTAAATCCAATTTCCAAATGTCTAATGAAAAAAGCAGAAAAAGCTAAATGATGCCTCTCCGGGAAGAATGGTCTACTACCATCTTAGAGCAAGCTTGAGAATCGCTCTAGTTCCCTTGCATGTTATGTGGCATAGTCGCTTTATTTTAGAAACAAAACCAGAAATATTATTTGATAACCGAAGCTCAAATCCTGAACTTGGCTCTTGCCATCACGATCAGCTGATGACGAGCCGTGACCCCGATCCAGGGTCATTCCTGTTTGGCGCAGGAGGTAGCTACTCGTGTTTAACCTCTGTTATCTTATTCCTCACATACTACGGCAATCTGTCACTCCTGACATGTTCTTCCACTATATCCTTCAAGTGGCGACATTCATCTGTGGTATGACCCTCCAGCTCATGGTGTAGGCAGTGCCTCCAGTTCCTATGCTCCCACTCCGTTGGATTCCTTCTGGGTGGTTTTCGATAGGGGAGTTGCACCCATGTTTCCTAGTAAATTCATTCCAGATTCTCCATCAAGTCGTGTATGTGGTGAATTTGGGTTCCCGGTCTCTCTTTCATTGTTAGAACCATCATATCCATCATCCTTCTTTTGCTTTTTTATCTATCCCACATCCTTCTATGGACGTTCCTTCACCTTACACGGCGTTGCCTTTCAGCACATGCATCCTCTAATCATATAAACCTTTCCGCCTCGTGGTAGAACTCTCTGAGATCCTATGGTGGATCCTATGCCAATGAATCTTTGAGCTCAATGCCCTCTGCAATTCCTGCTACCGCCGCCATCAAAATCATTAATGGATCCAAGCGATCCAGCGAAGCCACGGCTGCATTGAACCGCATTAGAAAATTTCTTATGGACTCTCCTTTCTTTTGCATCATCGATGTTGATGTCATTACATTCTTGGGTCACGTAATGTGGACCTTGAAATGTCTCATAAAGCGTTCCACTAGTTTTCCCCAAGTCCTAATCGATCCATTCTCTAGCTACCTGAACCGGAGTGCAGCCAAATCTATCAAGTACAAAAGGAAGCATCTTTCCATAATTTCTTCAGATGCCCCCAACACTTCAATATATCTTATGTATCTAGTTACGTGCATAGTTGGGTCTGACTTCCCATAATAGGCCTCCAGCATTGGTAGTTTGAATTCTGGAGGGTTCCTTGCGTTTATGATATTTGGAGTGAACGGACTCTGACAAACTTCCTCCAAGCCTCCGGTTGGTAATCCACCTCTCATAATCCTACGTATTAATCAAGCTATCCATTCATCTTCATCCGAGGGTGGCCTCCTACATGCGTTTCCATCCTGCCTCCATGCCCTGGAGGGTATCCTAGATAGTACTCTTCATGTTGCTCATTCATGTTTGCATTGGCCCCAGCATACCGAGCTTCATTCATGGGGCTTCCATTATCCGATTATGAGGGTCTTCCCTTAGGCCTTTGCTGATTTCCTTCACGTTCACCATTTTAGTTCTAGATTTAACCTCTAGAGATTTCTACAGCTCCGACTCCCTGTTCTACAATGCCGACAACTGCGGTTGCTCCATTTCTTGGGTTCTGGGTTCCAGCTGTGCCCATCTGCCTGATGAGATTCTTCATAACCTCCTATTGGCTCTTCAATAATCTCTCCTGCATGGGATCCATCGTTGTCCGCATCTCATCCCTTGTGATGTAGATAGATGCCTGATCTGCTCCAGCTCCAGAGGAAGCCTCTTGACTTCCCTCTTGATGTCTACTTTCTGGTAATGTCCTTTTAGCTGATTTCCTAACCATAGCTTCAGATCCAATCCTTTTCCAAAGTAGCAGGCTTAGAGTTCTCAGGGAAAGCACCAAAATGTTTATGCCAAAAATGGTCACAAACCCCAAAAGTAGTGAAAACACCAATGTTTACACACAAATCCTCAATATCTAAACACAAACTACAGATCCAGATAATGCAGAGAGTAAAAGTAAAGAAATTGCAAATGTAAAATGAGCAAGAAAGTAAAGAACGTAAGAAATTTATAGTGGTTCGGGTATCTTCGACCTACGTCCACTTTGAATTGATCCTTTTATTCCTTTTATAATGTGATTACAATCACATTATCAATCACCAAAGTGAAAGAGTTTAGCCAAAATAGAGACAATGAGAAGCCAAAAAAAGCCCTCCCATTGCCATGCCTCCTATATTTATAGGTGAAGGAGACAAAATATCCAGCTGAAATTTCAACGTAGAAGTCTCTTGGTCCATGTGGGCCCGTATGTAGATCGGCAGGGCCCACCTCCATGCTTTAGGATCGATCAATAAGTCCATCATATCGATAATCCCCACGTTAGATCGATCAGGGTAAAAGATGATAGTGCATAGTCCTTACTCTCCAAATTTCATGAAGTTTCAATGTTTAGTTTTTGAGATATGATCTTCGAAATTTGCCTTTGCAAATGTAGGCTGATGATTTCGTATCCATGAAGAGTTTCATATCCATCAGTAGCACTCCATCGTTTGCGTGTCCATCTGAGTCTTGCGCTATGATCCTTGCGATGCATTCTAGTCTTTGATTCATATCGATCGATACGAACGATCGATATGAAATACTTCCAAGTGCAGTTGCCTCCGTATCCATCATTTGGTTTATTCCTCATACGATCCCAGCTTAATCGATATGAAGTGTATTGATCAAAACCATTTTCCTCGAGTTATAGTCAAATACGTATCAGGTCTTCAACATGCTTTGTTGTATCCATCCTATCGATACGCATGTAATGATACGAAAACTATAATCCACATCCATCAACCTGTATCCTTCCTGGAGCTGCCTGATCGACACGAATTGTATCGATACGAGATGTATCGATATGAATATCAATCGATCAAAACCAAATATAAAGCGCATGTGTTAATCCAAATCCCTATCCATTGTGATCGGTACGAGAATATCAATATAAGCCAGTTTTTCATGAATATTGATCCATTCATAACTCGAGCGTATGTACTCCGATTGACCTGAAATTTGAAGTGTAGCCTCATCGAGCCTTGTTTATCATTTCTGATCGATCCCACCTTGATTAGAGCTTGGCATAATTTTGATGGTATCGATCAAAGCCTTGTTTTCAATCGATCTCCAATCCTAACATCCATCCTTTTTAGCCAATTTGTTGATATCCCCGCCTTGACCAAAAGGCAAGGTAACAAAGATGACAATCGCAATCATATCTATCGCACAACACCCATCAAACATCCATTGCATACGTTACCCTACGCCTATCAAACATCCATCGCACACATCATACACAACACACAGCTTACATCACACACATTGCATGCATCGCATATATTGCACATATCACACACAACATACAGCATACATCAAACATCAATTCATTCATATTTATTTAGTAGTAATAGATTTATTCATTTCATTCTTCATTTTATTTTCATTACTGCTACTACTATTATATGTACTATTATTATTAGTATTGCATGACACCGAGTCTACATCTAAGCGTCGTGGCTTCTCAGATGGAAAGAGAGACCCTATTCATAAATATTTTGTAAGCATCCTCACTTGTCTTTAACTGCATAATAAACGCACGTCCCTTTTTCGTCTGCTCGTTTCCATTCTCAATCACCTTGCCTCGTTCAAAATTCATCCCATTGGCCCAAGCAATAGTCTTTGACCATGCGACGAGGGGGTCATGTCGCTGCAACTATCGAGGAGCTACTCCATGGTCGGTCAAGCTAGGATGGGGCTAGCAAAAAAATTTGGCTATCACGTCTACGTAAGGGACATCACACACCTCATTCCATTCATAAGCGGAGATAATCATATTCTCGCTTTAAAAAAATAAAAATATATATAATTTAACTCACACGTCAAGTCGAAATCCAAATATTATCAATTAATTTTGGTGTATAATATAGAATATTCATCAATATCCAAGTATGAAATACTCGGTCCTCAATGAATTACCTAACATTATACTTGTGTTTGTAAATAAATACACCTCAAAAAGACGTCCCATTGCATTCTGCAATAATATTATATGCACAACACCATCAACTAAATAATATTAAATAAATTTTCACTTCCCTTATTAATTCACTTTGCTTAAATTGTTGTCCAATTAATTATTTTACATTTTTATTATTTTATAATTCAACACAATGGGTAATTATAACTTTATCTCATTCAAAACTAACAATCATCAGTCTTCTATACACACATCAATATATTATTTAATCAATGGTTAATGAGATGAAAGGTATTGTTTAAATATATTTCACTTTAATTTGCCTCCTTTTTTATAAAATCTCTTCAAATTAATATAAGACAAAACATCTAATTTATTTAATTTTTCTTATAATTTTATTCTTCTATCTAATTTCAAATCCATGTTTCAAAACAATTTATTTAGTTTCAAAGAAACCTTTCTTTCAACTCGTCAATAAATTTTAAAACCTCAAAAGAATAAATTTTAAAACCTAAAAAATACTGTCACTTACAATTTCCTCTATACTAGTATAGAAATACTACAAAAGAGATTTCATTTTCCAATTGCCTTTAAAATCACAAATCCAAAAAATTTCCTTAATCGAAATATTCGCAAATCAAAATCTACTTATTTATTTATAAGCACTTCTTTTAAAGCTATTAATTGTCAAATTGAAATTCTATTTTAAAAATAAAATATTACTTACAAAATTCACTTCATATTATATAGATCAAATCTTCTTAATTGATAATTTTTATTCAATAAATAAATATAAATATTCAAATACGCTTATTTTACAATTTCAAAACCCATCACCTACCAAAAAAGTGTAATTCACAAAATCTTCAAAATTATTCAATATTCATATTTTTTTCTAAAATCATTTAACATCCAAATTTTCTACTAATCACAAATAATCTCAATATTAAATAAAACATCAATCAAAAATTAACTATTTTCTCAAAATAGTTTATTATCTCTTTTTCAATCAATTTGAAATTCCATGCAATTATTTGCAAACATCTAATTACTACACAATCATCATAAATCAACAATCTAATATCAATCATCACAACATCAAAAAAATCATAATTTACCACAATTCAGACTATAACAATCATCATTCATCAACAACTAATCAATTTTATCCGATATTAACAATCAATTCAACCAAGCAAACTAAGCAATTATATGGTAAACAAGCATCAAATAAAATGGATTAGATATAGATGTGAGTAAGACAACTCATTAAATTTGTCGAAAAAAGACTTACAACCTCCGCCGATCCAATCGTCATCACCACCCTTCGACTTTGCCGCAACCTTCATCACGTGCCAGCACAACCCTAGCTCCCGCCCTTCAACCATCCAACACAACTTCCCCGATAATGCAACCAAGCCTACAAGCATGTCTCCCCTTTGCTCACACAGCCAGCTACCACATCGCCTTCCCTAGCACTACTACAACTGCTGCCAATCATCCACCCTAAGTCACTCCTCCTCATCGCTTTTCTTGCTTTAGGTCGCAACCTCCCCATTTGACCAACCTTAAATAGCATGCTTTCGACCTACCTAGCCAACTCCAACATGCCAACGATCGTAGTCCAAGGGTCGTCGGCTACTCCTCTATTATCGCGCCTCTAAATTGAGCGCAACCGATGCTTTTTCTTTCTGTAAATTACAATGTTCTCCTTTTGGGGGAATTAGGGTTAAAATGAAATATAGGGATTCGGGCTTAGATAGGATATCATGGGAGTTTTCGAGAGAATGAGTGAAAAAAATGGATTAAAGATAGGCTTAGGCCAATATAATTTTTGACCCTAATTCAATTCAATTCAAAATATGTTAATTTCCAACGCATTTAAGTTTAAATTTGATCTTCCAATAAATTTCAGTCTAGTATAAATTGATTCACATCTCATTCTATAAATTACAACTTGACCATTGACAATTTTATTCAATTTAATGCTCACTTATTTTTATTTTATAATCCTTCGTTCTTTATGAAATAGATTTATTTTCCAGCTATTTCATTCATATAATAATTATTTATACCTTAAAATAACTTATATTTGTTAAAACATTTTATTTGATTTCAATTGATTCTTCAAAAAGAATTTGTTAATTTAATCCAATTTATTACAACCAAATCCTTTACTAAATATAATTTAATCAACTAAAAATTTATTTTTTAATTATAAATAATCACAAATCAATTTTAAACACTTTTATTATATTAAAATTAATTTATTTACATGGCGTAGAAAGCAAGGCTGTTACAACACATTTAATGTGCACATATACATACACTAGGTAATCACAACTAAAGTAACAAATCCATCATCTAATTTGTTACTACCAATTCACACTTCAACCTTGTTGAAACCAAGAAAAGTAGAAGAGAAGGACATATTAGAGATGATAGTGTCAATAAAGCCTCTCGAAGGAGTCGAAGGGATGCAACAACTAAAGTTAGATGTGCTATAAGCTTTCGAAGAAGTCGAAAGGAAATGAAAGTACCCTTTCGCTTCAATTACTTCCTTTCAAAACAGATGCTTCTAATAAGTTAAGGAGCCTTTCGAAGGTAATAAATTACAACTACTCACGCCGAACCTTTCAAAGCTGAAGGTTTCGCCTTCATTGACATTCCACTAAAGGATGTTTTGCTGAAGCAACCTCTTCGAAAGCATAAGTAAGCCTTTCGAGCCGGTCGAAACCATTCACGGTTAAGAAAGAAGAGCTTGCTAGGGTTCAATATTGCAATTTCCTACACTAGAGAATGAGGTTCTGCATCAATCAATAAATGTGCCATCGAAAGCTACCTTCCATTTAAAACCTTTAGCGCTTCGACTTCTTCGAAACCCCAAAGATCCATCTGTTGATAGAGTTGAAAGCTCATACTTTTCTTACTTGCAACAACACAACAACAAAAAGTAAATAAGCGCACCTACCCCTTTCGATGAAATCGAAAGTGCAAAAGTCCATTCAAAAGCAATGTAGAAGGATGCCCAAATGTTAACGACAACAAAAGGTCTCCAAGGTCGCCTTTCAATAAAGTCGAAAGGAATGATTCGAAACATGCTAACCCACACTTATAAATAAGACCTTAGGGGTCTGGTTTAGAAGGAGAATTCATTCACTTCATTCTTATACTTTCTTAAATCTGTAAACCCTAATTCTAAAATTAGATTGGTGTTCGGACGGCTAAATGTCGATCGAGTTAGAAAATAGCCGAACGAATTTTGAAATAAAAATTACCGCAAGCGCACGTTGTACAATGATTGTATGTGGCGAGTACGGGTTGATCCACTGGAAATTGTTAGATTTTAAATTTCTATTCGATCAAATTAAACCAAGAATTTGAAGGGTGTGAACTAAAAATGTAAATATACTAACTAACTAAAAAAAGAAATCTGATAAAAGTATGAGTGTTAAATGACAATTTAGAAATAATTCCACTTTCTAGATCATATAATTCAACAAAACATGAAATTACGATCTCTCTTTTTTGGTCATTAGTTAGTTTAATTGATGTGTTTATCATAAGTACAGCCTACTTGTGCTATTAATTAACTTAGCATAAGCCACCAAATTATAACACACCATTTAAACTACTTTTTAACTCTCATGAAAAATGACAACAAGTTGAAAATGAAATTTATTTGAAGTATGGCCTATCAACTATTAATTAGAAATATAGACCATCAAATTTTGATTTAAACATTCATTTCATTACCATCATTATATGTAGATGAAGATGTAATTATTTTTTGTGATTGTTTAAACAGCCTTTTTGTTATGAAGAACATAGACTATCAAATTCAACGTGAAACAATAAATCACATCGACATTCATTTTAGCACACAAAAAGATCAAAATTAACAAGTTATGTTGAAACTAGATAATTACAGAGCTTCATTACCCCTAAATTGAAGGGTTTTAGCCTTTCATATTTGTTATCAAATCAACAAATATAGCTTGCAGCATTGAACAAAAAGAAGAGGAAAACGAGAGCAAAATGAAAAGAAAAGTTAAGTAAAAAGAAGTAAATACTAATCACTTGCATGAAAAGAAAACTACACTACTAGCATGAAAGAAAGAGAGCATGTAAGTAAAATAGAAAACTAATTAACATTGCATAAACAAAGAAAAATTACATGAAAAGTGAAAGAGAGCTTTCTTTTATTTTTTTATCTAAGCTAAAACTAAGGAGAATAGGGCCTAAGAGAGATTAATTACATGAAGATAAGGGGTATTTATACATGTATGAAACCCTAATCCATTTTTTTGGGAATGCCCAAAATAATCTCTAGGAAGTATGGTGGCCAAGTAACCATGATCATCCATTAATCGTCCATTAAGTGTGCATGAAGATTTAATGGCCTTTTAACATATGGATTAGCTCTAATTTGTACATTAAGGTAGGTGGGTAGGTGGGGTACTCCATGATCATCACTCTGAATTATTTCCATCTTCATTCCATTGTATCTTCTTTGTGCATGCATATTTCTTTATGAAACCACTTGTAATTGAGCTTAAATTCCTATGAAATAATATAGAAATTTCGAGTTAAACTTTCTCAAATTAATTTATGCACAAAATGATCATTTTGCCCCTATATGAAGATGTATAAGTGACGATTAGAAAATAATTTGAATTTTGGTTTAAACATGTTAAAACACCCAATATGATCATTTATTTAATTTAATTAGATTAAATATGGTGGTAAAAATATGCACATTTACGTGCAAATCAAATACCTCCACACTTATCTTTTTATTAGTCTTCGAATAAACTAAAACTAAGATAAATTTGTTTTTGTAGGGAACACGATTGCATTGAGCATATGCAACAAGCCGTAACCTTTGGGTGGCCCTAGTAGGACGAGTGTTGTCTCGTGAGGGTTTTCAGCAGATATACCCACAAAATCCAAATGCAATATGAAAATATTTACAAAATGCGTGATTTATTTACAACGATATGGATGCAAGTTTTTTTTGAAAATATTTAAAAATAAATGATTTAGTTTTAAATCAACACAAATAAGTTAAATATAGGTTTTGCTTATTATCTTGAAAATTTAACCCATTTACTCATATTCCAACAAAAATCAAGTTATCATCGTAAATATCCTATAGTTTAACTCGTTGTTTCGGTTGATAACACAGTATAACTATGAAATAGATCATTGGTTGATTATCAAAGTTTATCAAAGTGGTATTTTCATTTCTTTTCAATAACAAGTCAAATCAAACAAGTTAAAGTAGTGCTTAGATTTCAATTTCTAACTCTCTTTTTTGAAAATTTTATTAATATTTACAATATTTACATATGTCTAACTTAGAAAACTGAGGCCGGATATATTATCCATGCACTGCCTTTTGGGCGTACGTGAAGGGAATACAGAGGGTGGTGAGCGAACACACAAGTGTGAACACTTATCGACTGTATGTGTTATCGATAAAAGAATTTTTATACACACACACACCAAACTCAGATAAACTGAGGCTAGATATACCGATCGTGCACTACCTTGCGGGCTTATGTGAGAAGGGTACAGAGCATGGCGAGTGAACACAAATGTGTGTACACATGACTCTAGGTGTTTATTAAAAAAGATACATACATACAAGAAATATTTTTTGTTTTTTTGTTTTTTAGAAGAGAGAGTTTCGCGCTATCATCTTAGCACCATTTAACTTAAAAGACATAAAAAATGTTATACCTTTACTTTAAATCAACCACTTTTTAAAACAAAGATTTTCAATTAGGTTGTATTTCATAATTAGCACGTATAAATCTTCCTATATACTAGTTAAACCATTGTTATTTGTAATCAAACTTCATTTTTATTTCTGTTAAGACAAACAAATTTTCAAAAAAATTCACGTTAATAAACCAAAACCATATATTTATCCTATAGTGTTTCTTTAAAAGTAAATCAAAATGCTTTGAAAAAATTCTTTTTTTTTTGTTTTTGAAAATTTTATATATTTTTTTCCTCTTAAGTTTTGGAAGAAAAATGAAAAATTCATCATGAAAAATGAAAAACAAGACGAGACTCGCCCCACACTTGATTTTGACTATGTCCCCACAGTCAACCCAAGTGGAAGGAGAAAAATAAAACAAGAATAAAAAGATGACCTAGATTTGTATGAAGGTGAACGATATTTACACAAGATCAGAAAGTATATCATCAAAGAGCAAATGAAACGGTCTTCCAGCTGATTCATTTGTCTCGTCAAGTATACGAGACACAGCTTAAGCTCGAAAAACCAAACCATAAAAGATTTCGGAGTTGAATGCGGATTTGGAAAAATGAATGTCGTTTTATTGAAAATCGTATGTGTTGTTTTATTTTTGGTGATTTTTGGGGTTGATAAAACAGTTGATTGAAATTCAAGTTTATTTTCACCAAATTGAAATTCAAACTTATCATTGGAAACTTCTTCAGAATTATCAAATTCAAAATCAAAATGGTGATTTAACTCTTCCCCTTGAGAATTTAACAACCTATTTTCAAAAGTCCAGAGAAATCATGTTCGTTGAATCCATCTTCCTTTGATGGATTATCAACAATTTCATTGCATATATCATTTTCAAATTCCAAAGTTGTTGCATTCAAATTTTCAAAATCGAGAAATGGAAGATCAAATTTTAAATCAAGTTTAGCACCCTTAATAGAATTGAAATCCAACTCAATTATCGTATTTTCAATAATTTCATTAAGATTGTCGTTTTCTATTTCAAAAGTTGTTATTTGAAAATCGTCAAATTGGGTAAAAGATGGATTATCACTTGACTCATCACACGTGGGGATTTGGTTTTGTTTTTCACGTTGTTACATATATTTTTCGAACAACAAATTCTTGTGGTCATCGTAAATTTCGTTCATTTGTTCAACAAAATCAAATTTATAGTTATTAACTTGAGAATTATTTGAAAAGTGGATCACATTTTTGTTTTGATTTTGAGAACAATAATATTCACTCGCATCGTAGTCGAGATTATCTCCATTGCCAAAATTATTTGAAAAGTGGATCACATTTTCGTTTTGATTTTGAAATTCATTTTGTAGTTCGAAATTGAATTGACATGAGTTATACTTTAAATCGTTTGAACTTAGAAGTGAATTCATGTTCTGATCACTTTAAAAACTTGGCCTTGAATCATTACACAAACATGAATCACATAAATCATTTATCTCTTGATTTTGTTGTATAGAGAGTTCGAGTAAAGCTAAAATCATTTCAATGCTATTTTCGAGAGCCGAATGTTGGTCGTTGTTTTGAAAACTTTGTTGTTTATAATTCGAATTATTTATACAATGGTTGTCATTGAAATATCCATATGAATTTGGAGTGAAATCATATGGATTATGTTGATTTTCACAACTATTGTAAAATTCACGTAAGTGGGGAAACTCGGACACTTTCAAGAATTTTTTTTATAAAGCAAAAATATTTATAGATAGAATTTATTTTTCAAAATGGAAAATTGATTTCTTATTTTTCAAATTTTTTTGTTTTCGGAAAGATTTTTTTGTTTTTTGAATTTTTGATTTTCTAATAAAAACTAAGTAATTTTTTTGGACTTTTTGGATTTTTGATTTTGAAAAGTTTCAAAGGAAAGAAAACGAAAAATTTATGCATGAACCAATGCAACTAAATGAATGCAAGGCTTAATTACAAATGATTTATCATAATTTAACTCAAAATTGTATAATCAGACTTTGTCTTAAATCAACAGGATAATTCTCGGCCAGGTAACGGACAGGGGTTATTGGTGCACCACGAATCACCATAGCAATGCAGCTAAAGGTTTAAGTACCTTTAGAGAAACAATTCAGTATAATATTTAGAATCACCATAATATTTATAACTGATTATTGCTCTACCGTAGCATAAACACCAAGAAAATAAATTGTTCAAAGAAATCAATTTTTCAATATACAATTAAGTATTATCGATGTTTAACCGTTATTATTAATCAAGATTCTAGGATGAATTGCAAAAACTGAAATTAAACGTGTAATAACAATGCAACTACAAATGGATTTTTGTTTTTGATTTTTTTTAAAATGCAAATGCAAGCAACCAAAAATGCAATTAAAATAAAACTGAAGATGAGAGCACGATACTAGAGTGTGCAAAATTATTGGCAATTTTTTTTTTAAGCAGCAAATTTTAGCAGGGAAAGTAAAGCAAAGTAATTCTTCAAATCTACTTTGGCAACCTGAAATTATAAATAAGATATATACACATTATTTTTTTATAAATATATCAAAAGAAAACCAAACAAAACAAGTGAAAACAAAACAAATGAATTTTTTTTATTTGGATGGAACTAAAAAAAAAGTAAATAAGACAAAATCAATTTTTTTAGAGGCATAAAACAAAACTAAATTCAAAGAAAGCAAACTTTTTTTTGATTGGACTAAAAACAATTTAACCGAAACAAATTAATCAATTTTTTTAAAGGAGTGAGCTTAAAGAAAATTAAATAAAACAATCTAAAACTAAACCAAACTAACTCACAACTGAAACTTCATAAAGAAATTCACAATTCAAAACCCGGCCCAACTTTTAACACAAACCAATACAAAAAAGTTCATACTTCAAAAAGAATTTTACAACACAAATTAAACCAGCCAAATGTAAACATCGACTTTTCGTCTCAAAATTGTGAATGCCTCTTGTAAACATCAGCGATGATGCAGTGCGAGATAGAAGCAAACGACTTACCTTAAGTCGAAACCGCTTCATCTTCAATCACGAACAGCAACCATACGTCGCCCCGTGACCTAACACCGA
Source organism: Allium cepa (assembly GCA_030765085.1). NCBI lineage: Eukaryota > Viridiplantae > Streptophyta > Magnoliopsida > Asparagales > Amaryllidaceae > Allium > Allium cepa. The sequence goes on from CM060930.1 coordinate 217,908,881, forward strand.
CAAAGACCCATCGTCCATCGCTCCACGACCTAAATCCATCTCTGACCTATCAAACGTCGCTACGCGACTTAAATTCATCAGCTCGCTTCTTTTCTTTGAGTCGCGACGAAGCCCTACGTCGTGAACGACCTCGCGACGAAGCCCTAAGTCACGAACGACCTCCCCTAAGTCGCGGCAAGCTTAAGCGTGCGTATCTTTCTTAGGTTGAACGAATTTTAGGTCGCGAGAATCATTATGTCGCGAACGACCTTCCACCTTAGGTCGTCAATGCCTTAAACGAAGATTCATTAAGGTCGCTGAAACTTGTAGGTCGTTTGTGATGTTGTTTTGTGTTTCTGTTTAGTCGCGTGAGTTGTATTTTAGGTCGTGTGATGTAAATATGTTATGTCGTGTACTGTAATGCTTGCTTGTGTTGTTCTTAGGTCGTGAACGGCCTGGGTTAAGTCGTAGGTCGCGTAACGACCTAGGGAGAGTTGTAAGCCTATAAATAGGCGTGTTGTGTCATTGTAAAGTTATCGAATTTTGAATAAAATTTGGTTTGTGCTTTGTGCCTCCATTAAAATTGGTAGTTGAGTGTTAACTCCTATCTCCACCTTCGGCATTCGAGTGCGCTCGAATCAACGATTGTTGAAGCCAATTCACGGAATCAAGTGCGCTTGATCAACCTTCGAAGAATTGTAGATCTTCTTTCACGGTATCGTGCGCGATCAACGTGTCGAAGATTGCTAGAATCCGGTGTCTTCGTGATCAACAGATTTGGGCATTTGGGTATTCTTAAATCCATCGATTTATCATCGATTCACCGATTATTCTGCTAATCGTGTGAGATCCTGGACGGATTCGATTTACATCATCGAATTCGCTTCCTACACTACGTCAATTGGATTGTATGTAGCTATTACTGTTAGGGGTTTGGATATGTACAGTTGGTGACAAAGGGAGGATGTTGTATGATGTTGGAGGCTGTAGCAATTGATCAGTTAATGTGGTAATAGCTAAACAGAATTGGAAGAGAATTGTAAAAATGAAATTTTATTGATTGCATTCACTACTGTACAATACTATATGCTATGTATTTATAATACATTGTGAGCTTGGACTGATATATGGGCTAAGGCCCAAGATACAATAATATGCATACTTGCTTTATACCCAGTATCACTTCAGTATAACATTACCACACCTTTGTTCCATAACCTAACTCCCCCTTTCAATTCTATCTAGGATTTTCTCTTCCCCCTTTTTCCTTCACGCCGCCTTCTTTAATTTTGAGATCTCTCTTCAGTTGAGTGAAATATTTTGTCGAGAGGGGTTTTGTTAGAATGTCTTCTCTCTGAAATTGCGCTGGGACATAGTTAACTTTCAGTTTACCCTCCATTACCTTCTCACGAACAAAGTATAGATCTATTTCAAAGTGCTTTGTTCGTGAGTGTAGCACTGGATTTGTGGAGAGGCATACTGAACTCAAGTTATCACACCAGATTATTGGTGTATTTGTGAGATCGATTCTGATTTCTTTGAGAAGTGACTCGATCCAAACGATCTCTCCTGCGGTGCTGGCAATTGACCTGTATTCGGCCTCAGTACTGGAGCGTGAGGTGGTAGCTTGCTTCTTTGAGCACAAAGAGATCGGGTTGCTCCCTAGAAATATACAGAAACCGGTAGTTGATCTTCTGTCGTCTGGATCTGAAGCCCAATCTGCATCACAGTGAGCTTGTATGTTTAACCCCTTTGCGTCGTTGAAATGTAGACCATGATCCATTGTTCCTTTCAGGTAATGTAATATACGTTTTACAGCCTTCCATTGATTGCTGAGAGGTCTATGCATGAATTGGCATACCTTATTTACGCTGTAGCTTAGATCTGGTCTTGTTATTATGATATACTAAAGTGCTCCTACAATGCTTCTGTACTGTTATTCATTTGTGATGGTTTCTCCTGATTCTTTTGATAATTTGAGATTGCTTGTCATTGGAGTATGTAGGGAATTGGCCTGATCCATATTTGCCTTTTTTTAATAATTCTAGCATGTATCTCTTTTGACATAAGATCATCTCTGACTTGGATGTTCGAATAACTTCTATACCTAGGAAACGATGTAGATTGCCGAGATCTTTGATTGAAAATGCTTGATTAAGATACTTGATAGTTTGATTCATGGCTTGAGTGTCATTTCCTGTAATAATAATATCATCCACGTATACTAAAATGTATGTGATCTTCTCCTGTTTGCACTGCATATACAATGAATTATCTGACTTAGTTGGTGTGTATCCTAAACTCATCAGTGTGGACTTGAGTTTCTCATTCCACACACGTGGTGCCTGATTCATTCCATATATTGCTTTATATAGTTTGCATACTAAGTTATCATTTGCACCTCTCTTGTATCCTTCTGGTAGTTCCATGAATACTTATTCCATTAGATTCCCATTAAGGAAGGCATTGTTTACATCAAGTTGCCTAATCTTCCATTTTCTGTGAAGTGCAACTGTCAATATGATTCTTATGATAGTGGGTTTAACAACTGGAGAAAAATGTCTCATTGTAGTCAAAACCATATTGCTGATTATATCCTTTGGCCACCAATCTTGCTTTGTATTTTGAGATACTTCCATCAGTACTTCTTTTAATTTTGTAAGTCCACTTGCAACCTACTATATTCTTGTCTTTGGGCATTGGTACTCGACTCCAAGTTTTTTTTCTGATAAGAGCACTGTATTCATTATCCATGGCATGTTTCCAGTTATTATTGCTAATAGCTTCATTGTAGTCTTTTGGCTCTGCTGAATCTAGTTGAGCACTATATACTTTTGGTTTGAAAATGCCACTCTTTGACCTTGTGATAATATGATGTACGGTTCTTGCAGGTGGCATGTTTTGATTATCATTGCTATCTTTAGACTGCTGTGATGTGCACTGAGAAGTTTCTCTTGGATTTGAATTGATCCCATTGATCTGACTGGTGTTATTGAAGGAGCTGGAGGATTTGTCAGTGTCATGACCTGATCCAGTGTCATCATTGGATAGTGTGTGTTGTGGCTGTAGGATCCTCTGCACACTTCTACTGGTCTGATCCCACTTAGGTATAACAGGTATATGAGGCATTAAGAAATTATCTTTAGTATGTACCTTTTTGGTTGTCTTGACATTTTTATCTGCAAAAGGAAAAATTTTCTCATTAAATACAATATGTCTAGAAACATAGATCCTGCCATCATTGCTTAAGCATCTGTATCCCTTTTGATTGTTTCCATAACCTATAAATGTACATGGGGTGGATCTAAGATTTAATTTATGACTATTGTATGGTCTGACACATGGGAAGCATAAACACCCAAATGTCTTTAGACTTTTGTAGTCTGGTTTAACCCCAAACAATAACTCAATAGGGCTCAGATGCTTAAGAACTTTGGTAGGTAGTCTATTGATTAAGTACACAGCAGTGTTAAATGCTTCTGGCCAGAATTTCATAGGCGTTGATGCCTGTCCCAGCAAGGTTAACCTTGTTTCTACTATGTGTCTATGTTTCCTCTCTACCATACCATTCTGTTCAGATGTGTATGGACATGTTGTTCGATGAATAATACCCTTTTTCTGAAAATATTCTTTCAATGGCTTGTATTCACTGCCACCATCTGATTGCATAATTTTGACCTCATAGCACAATTGTTTTTCTGCTTGAGTTATAAACTCTATTTCAGTATTATATGCATATGATTTGGATTTTAGAAAATATATCCATGTATATCTAGAATAACAGTTAACAAATGATATATAACACATGAATCCATAGTATGGATTTATTGGAGCTGGCCCCCATAAATCAGTTGCTACTAACTGAGTGGTTTGTTAATAACAGTTGTAGAATTTGTAAAAGGTAATTTGTGGCTTTTGCCTAATTGACAGTAGGTACATACATATGGTAATGATACATTACAAGAAATGTTATTGTTCATAAGAATTTGTTTTACAACATTTACATTGGGATGTCCTAGCTTGTGATGCCACAAAGTAAAGGTTTCTTGATCATTTGTAACATGAGACTCTGTATTATCACACCATATATTCCTTGTTTTTCTCTTTCTTGAGTTTCCAAAATTGAACTTGTATAATCCTCTGTCCAATTTACCCTGTAACAATATATTTTGATTCAGTAGGTCCTTGACTAAACAGAACTTAGGGTGAAACTCAAAATACACGTTGTTATCATTAGCAAATTGAGATACACTCAATAGATTCTTTTAAATATGTGGAACTCTCAACAAATTATTGAGATGAAGAAGTCTTTTACCTTGAATACTTCTAGTTCCAACATGTGTAATTTTTAAAGCTTCAACATTCCCCATATGAATAGAATGCGTACCTATATATTCATTATTACCTAAATTGAGATTCTGCAGATTGCTTGTGAGGTGATTAGTGGCACCTGAATCTCGGTACCAATCTTCTTCTGCCATCTCATCAGATCTGGTATGTCTTTCTGCATTTAAAGCTTGGGATCTTGTCTTTTCTGTTTGACTGCCTTGTCTCTGATCTATCTGTGAAACATTTGCACTGGAGTTGTGATTTCTTTGATTTTCTTGATTTTCTTGATTTGGGTAGTACTCAGTGTTGAGTCGAAAATAGCACTGTCTTGCTCTATGTCCTGGTTTCTCACAAATTTGACATTTTATTCTGTTATTGCTCCATCTTCCACTTCTTCCTCTGCCTCTTTGAATTGCATTGCTTCTTTGATTGTTGTCTTGTCTGAAATTTTGACTTTCTTGTTTTCTTCCTTGATTTCCGTTTCTTGAATTTGAAGTATAATTAAGTGAAAGTTCTAGGTAATTTTATTTTCTCTGCTCAATTCTTCCTTCGTAAGACAATAGAATGGAGTAAACATATTGCATATTTGGTAGAGTTTGTTGTTATGAATTGACTGCTACCACTGACTCATATTCCGCATCAAGACCATTAAGAATGGTCAATATTTGCTCAGATTCTGATACAGTATGTCATGCTGCATCCAGTATATCATAATATGATTTTACCTTTGTAATGTACTCTCTCATTGACATATTCTCCTTTTTGAGATTTTGCACTTGTCTCTTGTAATATAAAATTCTTGCTGTTGATTGTGTGTTGAAAATTTTTTGTATTGCAGTCCATATCTCAAATGATGTTTTACATCCTACAATTTGTGATAGTAGACCTGAACTGATGGATGAGAGCAACCAGGAAGCTAGTAAGCTATCTTATTTCTGATAATTGATGAATTCTTTATTGACTGTTCTTTCTCCAGAGCTACTAGTCACCATTCTTGCTGGTACTGTAGCGGTGCCGTACAGGAAGTCTTCTAACCCATATCCTCTGATGCTTGTTTCTACTTGATATTTCCACAATATGTAATTGTTTTCATCAAGTGCAGTAGTTACCAAATTATTCTTTGGTTTAATAATATCACCGGCCCTTGTTTCAGTAGCTAGTGTATCTTGGTTTCTTGGTTTTGATCCATCCTGACTTTTAACTCCACTTGTTGCAGATGATGTTGTGTCATCATCTCCTGCCATGATGGTGATGCTTCAAACAGGTTTCTGATTGAGAAGGCTTTATGGTGCAGCCAACAATCTTGAATTCTTGGATCAGGTTCTTGGCGAGGCATCACTGCAGTGATCAGAAATGAGTAAGTTACTCTCAGATGATAAGTAAGCAATGAACTGAGAGCAACCAAGGATGGTGGATGATGATTTCTATTTGACGCCTCCTTTTGGATGGCTCGATGATGATATTGCAATCTCTGATGCGATTCCAGTAAAGAACTGGATTGAGAGACTGTCGTTAGACAGATTTTGGCTCTGATACCAAAACAGAATTGCAAGAGAATTGTAAAAACGAAATTTTATTGATTGCATTCAATACTGTACAATACTGCATGCTATGTATTTATAATACATTGTAAGCTTGGACTGATATATGGGATAAGGTCCAAGATACAATAATATGCATACTTGCTTTATACCCAGTATCACTTCAGTATAACATTAAGGTACCTTTATTCCATAACCTAACTTAGCTTGTAAGGCAGAGGAGTTGATGTAGCAATTGAAAAGCTGTTTGGGTATGAACTATTGATGAATGAACTATGAAGCAAGATTTGACAGTGGTGATGGAAATTTGATATGGTCAGAAATTGGATAGCAAGCAGTGGTAAGTAGTGACCGTTTCAGGTTGTAACAGTTTATCGGAGGGGTATGATGGAGTAGACATTGATGTTGCACGGAGATCAAGTTCTGTGGTGGTATGGTGGCAGCAGTTTTGTTGTAGGGATGTGCACAGTGGGTTGTGCAGTGGCAAGGTGGTTGATGTTTTGTGAAGTAGTCTGAGTAGCAGTATATGTTTTGATGATGTATGAATTGGTTGTGTGAAGTGGGAATCAAGGAAGGTTGTTTGATGGTAAGTCAGTGAATGTTCGGGTGGTTTGATTTTTAATTGCAGCCGTGAATGAATGGCCTAGTTTATTGTGATTGGAATGACGAGGCAGTTCGGTGGCAGTAGTGGATAGTTTGAAATGGGTTGTAGCAAATGTTGAAGTGCAACAACTGTACACTTATGGCAGAGGTACACCGATGGCAAATGTTGAAGAAGCAAGTGGTTGTAGAAACTATAAGTAGCGAAGTTTAAGGAGAGGTGCAGAAATGAAGTGGCACTGCTGAGGTGAATAGTGGCGGAAAAGTAACGGTATGATGCATAAAAGGGTGAAAGTGTGATGATCAGAATGATGCATAGCAAGAAAAATGTGCACAGTTTGGCAATGTAACGGCTTTTTTAAAGGAAAAAAGAAAAAGAAAAAGGAAAGTTGCAAAGCACAATAAATGTAAATGAAATAAAAAAAATCGAATGGAATAATTTTTTTCTTTTTGAAATTGTGTATGCTTTTTTTCAATAATGAAAATGCAAATGGAAAAGGAAACTAGAACAAAAAAGCACATAAACAAATGCACACAAAAATAAAAAAACACACAATATGTTTTTTTTAAATGCAAACACGCACAAAAATTAAAACATACAATTGACGCAGCGGATTATTCGAAACAAACTTCAATCGATGGAATGTAGTAATCGGTGAGTTGAAGATACCAAAATGCCCAAGTTCGTTGATCCAAAGATACCGAATTCTAGCTATCTCAAACACGTTGATAGCGCACTATACCGTGTTCTAAGATCTACGATTCTTCGCACGTTGATCTAGCGCACTAGATTCCGTGAATCGGCTTCTACGATCGTTGAATCGAGCGCACTCGATTAACCGAAAGAGGAGATAGGAGATTACACTCAACTACCAATTGGTATGAAAGCACAAAGCTAACAAAAGAGAATTTTATTCAAAAATCAACCACCAAAAAATTACAACTCACGCCCCTATTTATAGAGTTTACAACTGGCCCTTAGGTCGTGACCGACTCATATCTCACGACTCATCTAAGTCGTTGCCGACTCATCTAAGTCGCTGCCGACTCAACAGACGCTACATACTGCCATTACAACACTTCATACGCAACCGACTCAAGCAGGGCACGACTCACGACTTACTACCTCAACCACAACTCACCCGACTCAACACGTTACGACTCACAGACAATACAAACGACTCAAACACGACCGACTCATATAGTACATACATGACCCAACTTATGTCGTAAACGACTCACGACTCATCAAACACACAAGGTACACGACTCAACAAGCCAAGCGACTCAGCCGACTCAACTCCTTGCCGTCCTAACTCCCTCCGACTCAAGGCCTTCACTAGCTGGGGCTTTCCCTTGCTTCATGCTAAGTCGTAGACGACTCATGTAGATATCATTAGGTCGGTACATCTTCTCCTGAGCTTGGTTAAGTCGCAAACGACTTATGGATAGACCGTTGAGTCGTGGACGACTCAACTCCGATGCCTTGTTATCTCGGCCTGATTTCTCCCGTGGTTTGTTAGGTCGTGGACCTCCTTCCCTAGCTCGGAAACGACTCAAACCTTCATTGAGTCGTGGACGAGTCATCACACTACACCACAAACTCCTGTTTTCAGGAATTAAAGTTTGCACAACTTCTTCTCTGGCCTTAGCTGCATCATCCTCCCCTGGTTGAGAAAAATTCGACCTCGAATTTGTAAATTCTTCCTCAACAATCCCACCTCCATGATATGGAATTAAATGTTTGATGTTAAAAACATCAGAAGTATAAACATCATCCGGTAACTTTAATCGATAAGCATTCTCATTAATTTTCTTCAAAGCTTCAACTGGACCAATTTTTCGCGCCTTCAACTTGTTATAAGCACCCACTGGAAAACGATCCTTTGTCAATACAGCATAAACCAAATCACCTTCCTTAAATTCAACATTTCGTCGTTTCAAATCTGCAAACTTCTTATACTTCTCATTCGATTTCTCCAATCGTTTCTGAACGACTTTATGACATTCAGTCAACTCATCAACAAAATCAATAGCTCGTTTAACTGTTCCCTTCGACTGTGGTACTACTGCTAAATCCAACGGTCCCCTTGGTAAGCTTGAATAAACAATCTGAAACGGGCTGAATCCTGTGCTACGATTCACTGCATGATTATGAGCAAATTCTGCCTGGCATAGCTTCATGTCCCAACTTCTCAAATTATCCTGTACAAGACAACGCAACAAATTTCCCAATGACCTGTTAACAACTTCTGTCTGCCCATCAGTTTGCGGATGATAAGCACTACTAAATTTCAGTTTCGTTCCCATCATCTTCCACAAACTCAGCCAAAAGTGACTCAGAAAACGAGTATCTCGATCAGAAACAATAGATTCTGGTAAACCATGAAGTCGATAAATCTCCTTGAAAAATAACTGTGCCACTCGAACTGCATCTGCTGTCTTCTTGCAAGCAACAAAATGTGCCATCTTCGAAAACCTGTCCACTACAACAAATATCGAATCATTTCCCCTTTGAGTTCTGGGCAAACCCAAAACGAAATCCATGCTAATATCAATCCATGGCTTAGATGGTACTGGTAATGGCATATACAACCCTGCATTCGTTGCTGTTCCCTTTGAAACTTGGCAAATATGGCATCGCTCCACGAACCTTTCAACCTCTTTTCTCATCGACGGCCAAAAGTAGGATTGTGAAATCAACTGCAAAGTACGATCACGGCCCACATGCCCTTCCTCATGTAACTCCTTGATAATTTTCAATCTCAAGCTACAGTCTGGAATACACAAACGATTCCCTTTAAACAGAAAACCATCAACTATCATAAATTCATCGGTACCCCCCTTCCTTCACTTTTTCAACATATTTCACAAAATAAGGATCTTCTTTAATCATCTCTGGCAGTAATTCAAACCCCGTCACTTCAACCTTCAGTGTTGTTAATAAATGACTCCTCCTACTCAAAGCATCAGCTACCCGATTTGTCACCCCTGATTTGTGCTTAACGACAAAAGTAAACTGCTGCAAATAAGCAATCCATGACGCATGTCTTGCTGAAACCTTGTCCTGCCCCTGTAAATGCTTCAATGCTTCATGATCAGTGTAAAGAACAAATTCCTTCTGAAATAGATAGTGTCTCCAATGCTTAACAGCTTGCACAACAGCATAGAATTCAACGTCATAAGTACTGTATCTCATCTTTGCCCCTGACAACTTCTCACTGTAATATGCAATAGGTCTCCCACATTGACTCAACACTCCTCCAATCCCAACCTTTGATGCATCAGTGTGTAGCTCAAACAACAACTGGAAATTTGGTAAAACAAGAATTGGTGCAGACGTCAACAATTCCTTGATCTTTTCAAAAGCAACCCCCGCTTCTTCTGACCATACAAATTGTTTCACTTTCATGCAATCAGTCACTGGAGCCATCACGCTACTGAAGTGTGGTATGAATCTTCGGTAGAATGATGCTAACCCATGAAAACTTCTAACTTCAGTGATAGTTCTCGGCTGTGGCCAATTTCTAATAGCTTCAACTTTACTCTGGTCAACTTGAATACCTTCTCTTGAAACAACATAACCCAGAAATAGAACTCTGTGCGTCATAAACACACATTTCTTCGTAGCAGCATAAAATTGTTCCTCACGAAGAATAATCAATACTTCCCTCAAATGTTGAACATGCTCCTCCGTACTCCTGCTGTATATCAGAATATCATCGAAATAAACCACGACGAACTTCCCAATGAATGGTCTAAAGATTTGATTCATCACCCGCATGAATGTACTAGGTGCATTTGACAAACCAAATGGCCTAACCAACCATTCGTACAACCCCTCTATCGTCTTGAAAGCTGTCTTCCATTCGTCTCCAGGTCTGATTCGAATTTGATGATAACCACTCTTCAAATCAATCTTCGAAAATATAGTTGCCCCACTCAATTGATCTAACAAATCATCCAACCTCGGCATAGGAAATCTATATCGAACAGTGATCTTATTCAAAGCTCTACTATCTATGCACATCCTCCATGTTCCGTCCTTCTTTGGTACTAATAATGCTGGCACGGCACAAGGACTCAAGCTTTCCTGAACACGTCCCTGTTCCAACAACTCTTCCACCTGCCTTCGTAACTCCTCATGTTCCTTCGGACTCATTCGGTAGTGTGGTCGATGTGGTAACACTGCTCCCGGCACAAGATCAATCTGATGTTGAATGTCTCTAAGTGGCGGTAACTTCTTAGGCAACTCCTCTGGAAAGACATCTTCAAATTCTTTCAAAATTGGCTTTGCTTCATCTGGAATCTTAACTTCTTCACTACTCTCTCTCCCAATCAACAAAAATACTTCAGGCTCCTCTTCAACTTCCTTAACAAACTCTTTCAAGGTCAACAGAGTTTTTAATTCCTCAATCTCCTCTAGCTTGCTCTCCTTCTGCTGTTGCTTCTTAGGAACCAAAGTGATTTTCGTACCCTCGAACATGAAACTGTAACTATTGGCACGACCATCATGTTGAACTGCTCTATCGAATTGCCACGGTCTGCCCAACAACAGATGACAAACATCCATATCCACAACATCACACCAAATTTCATCTTTGTATTTCTTCCCAATAGAAAAATTAACACAAGCCCTTCGACACACCTTCACTTCACCACCCTTCCTTAACCATGCTAGCTTGTACGGTCTTGGATGCTTCTCAGTCTTCAAGTTCAATTTCCTCACTGCTTCCGTAGAAATAATATTATCACAACTTCCCGCATCAATAACGAACTTGCAAACCTTTCCCAGAATAGTGCACGTCGACTGAAAAATATTGCTTCTCAACCAACTACAATCCTCCTCCTGCTTTGGTGTAAGACATGACCTCCTCATCATAAGATTACAACCTTCATCTCCAAACAATTCTTCTTCCTCCTCAACATAAGGTGTATTTGAACATTCTGCCTCCTCACCATCATCCTCCTCAACTTCTGCAACCATGGTTCTCTTCTTCGGCTTCGGACATTCATTACTCTTGTGACCCAACTCCTGACAATTATAACATTTGAACCCACTGCTAACCTTCGCCTTCTCAGCCTCCTTCACCACTGGCTTTGAAACAGGTTTAGGAACATTAGAACTACCACCAACACCCCTTGCTTGATTATTGGAATTAGTAAACACACTACCTCCACGTCTTCCTTGTTTCTCCCAAGCCAACGCTTTCTGATGTGCCTCTGCAACTGATCTAGGATCAAACATATTAACCATATCCTGGATCTGCATTCTCAATCCCCCAATGAATCTAGCAGTTAGCTGTTCTTCTGTCTCCATAATATCATTCCTGGCAATGAGTTGGTAAAAATCATCAGCATAATCACTAACAGATTTTGTCCCTTGCCTCAGATTCTGCAACCTCTGGTACATAAGTGATTGGTAGTTGTAAGGTAAGAAAGTAGATCTCATCAACTTTTTCATCTTATCCCATGATTCTATCTTTGACTTCCCCATTCTCTCCCTGGTTAGTTTAGTTTGCTGCCACCACGCCAAAGCTCTCCCCCTCAACCTAGTAGCAACCAACTTCACCCTTCTATTCTCAGGAACCTCCTTGAAATCAAAGATTTCTTCAACATTAGATAACCAATCTAAGAACTCCTCAGCAACCATCCCGCCTTTAAACTCCGGAATCTCCATTTTCATTCCCGATTCCCAACGTCGATCATCCTCAATATCACGATAAGAGTTTCGAACTTGGTCTCGATCTCGATAATGAATACTAGCTCTATCACCTTCTTCAACAAAATCAAAAGTACGTCTACATCGATCTCGACCATTATCATCCCTTCGTTCATGCATGCTTCTTTGACTATGTCTCTCTTCATCCCTATATACTTCATGGTCAAATTCACGTTGACTTCTTCTCTCTTCATGTGCATAGTCATGATGATCTCTTCGTGATGAAATTGATGTTTCTCTTCTATCTCTACATGAATGTGGTGATACCCTCCTCGCTTCCGTAACCGATGGCGAAACTCGGTTTCCTCCATGGTTCGAGTTTGGTGATCTCCTCCTTTGATTCAAATCATTCATCAATTTCTCCAATTTACCAATGCCTTCATCAAACTTCTCATTAATACGTTGTTCCATAAGCTCGGCTTCTTCTCGACGATACAAAGCTTCAACGTTTTGATGACGATTAGCTCTCCTTGGTGGCATGATTGAAAACTTCACAAACTTCTACAATTCAAACACAAAACTCCAAAGCTTTCAACAAAATAACAAGTCTCAGCTCAACAATGTACGGCTTAGCTTGACTCGGCTTAACCCTTGACTCGGCAACAAGTCGCGACTTAGGTTAAGTCGGCTCCAAATTCAAACACTCCACAAGGCTCGGCTACTCCCCGCTAGTATACACGGCCTTCTTCAATTTCAAACTCCTTTGCTCACTTTGATCCAAAATGTAATGGATCAAACAAGTCAAACTTGTTGCAACTTCAATATGAACACAATGAACAACTTCAAACTTCAAAAACTTGGTTCCAAGAATCAACTTAGCTATGATTGGCTAAGTATGGCTTTGATACCAATAAATGACGCAGCGGATTATTCGAAACAAACTTCAATCGATGGAATGTAGTAATCGGTGAGTTGAAGATACCAAAATGCCCAAGTTCGTTGATCCAAAGATACCGAACTCTAGCTATCTCAAACACGTTGATAGCGCACTATACCGTGTTCTAAGATCTATGATTCTTCGCACGTTGATCTAGCGCACTAGATTCCGTGAATCGGCTTCTACGATCGTTGAATCGAGCGCACTCGATTAACCGAAAGAGGAGATAGGAGATTACACTCAACTACCAATTGGTATGAAAGCACAAAGCTAACAAAAGAGAATTTTATTCAAAAATCAACCACCAAAAAATTACAACTCACGCCCCTATTTATAGAGTTTACAACTGGCCCTTAGGTCGTGACCGACTCATATCTCACGACTCATCTAAGTCGTTGCCGACTCATCTAAGTCGCTGCCGACTCAACAGACGCTACATACTGCCATTACAACACTTCATACGCAACCGACTCAAGCAGGGCACGACTCACGACTTACTACCTCAACCACAACTCACCCGACTCAACACGTTACGACTCACAGACAATACAAACGACTCAAACACGACCGACTCATATAGTACATACATGACCCAACTTATGTCGTAAACGACTCACGACTCATCAAACACACAAGGTACACGACTCAACAAGCCAAGCGACTCAGCCGACTCAACTCCTTGCCGTCCTAACTCCCTCCGACTCAAGGCCTTCACTAGCTGGGGCTTTCCCTTGCTTCATGCTAAGTCGTAGACGACTCATGTAGATATCATTAGGTCGGTACATCTTCTCCTGAGCTTGGTTAAGTCGCAAACGACTTATGGATAGACCGTTGAGTCGTGGACGACTCAACTCCGATGCCTTGTTATCTCGGCCTGATTTCTCCCGTGGTTTGTTAGGTCGTGGACCTCCTTCCCTAGCTCGAAAACGACTCAAACCTTCATTGAGTCGTGGACGAGTCATCACACTACACCACAAACTCGTGTTTTCAGGAATTAAAGTTTGCACAACTTCTTCTCTGGCCTTAGCTGCATCAACAATAAAATTAACAAAAATAATTCGAAGAATAGAAAATCAAGATCAAAACTATTCACCGGCAACATCGCCAAAAACTTGTTCGACAACGGTTTTTCAATCGGTTTAGAAAACCGTCGAACGAATTTAGAATTAAAATTACCACAAGCGCATGACGTAAAATGATAGTACATGGCGAGTATGGGTCGGTCCGTATGGAATTGTTAAATTTTAAATCTATATTTAATCAAATTAAACCGAGAATTTGAAGAGTGTGAACTAAAAATGTAAATAAACTAACTAACAAAAGAAATTTGATAAAAGTATGAGAGCTAAATGACAATTTAGAGATAATTCCACTCTCTTGATCTTATAGTTCAACAAAACATGAAATTATGATCTTTTTTTGTCATTAGTTAGTTTAATTGATGTTCTTATCATAAGTATGAACTATTTTTGCTATTAATTAGCTCAACACAAACTATCAATTATAACACACCATTTAAACTACTTTTAACTCTCATGAAAAATGACACAAATTGAAAATGAAATCTATTTTAAGTATGCCCTTGTAACGATGGAATTTCTATCGAACTAGAAAACCGTCGAAAAATTTATAATAAAATTTATACCACAAGCGTATGACATACTACCATAGTACGTGGCGAGTACAAACAATCCGCATGGAATTGTTGATTTAAATTTCCTATTCAATCAAATTAACCATAGTTGAAAAGTGTGAAGCTAAAAATGTAGAAAAATGATAAAAAGAAAGTGATAGAAATATGAGAATTCAATGACAATTTAGAGATAATTTCACTCTTTAGATGATATAGTTCAACAAATTATGAAATTATGATCTCTCCTTTTGGTCATAAGTGAATTTAAATGATGTGTTTATCATAAGTATGACTTATTTGTACTATTAATTAGCTCAACATAAGCTATCAAACTATAACACACCCCTTAAATCACTTACTAACTCTCATGAAAATGACAACAAAGTTGAAAATGAAATCTATTTTAAATATGGCCTATTATTAGTCAGAAATATAGACCATCAAATTTATTTTCAACATACACTTCATTGCCACCATCATATGTAGATGAAGAGGTAATTATCATTTGTGATTGTTTAAGCATAGCCTATTTGGTGTCAACAATATATGCTATCAAATTCAAAATAAAAACAACAAATTAAACCATTTCAAGCACTGCCACTAAGCACAAAAAGAGAGCTATAATTATCAAAACGTTGAAGCTATATGATTAAAGGCTTCATTATCCCTAAATTGAAGGGATTAGCCTCTCATTTGTGTTATTATATCAACACTTGCAGCTTGCAACATGAAATAAAATAAAAGGAAAAGGAGAGAAAAATGAAAAGACAAGCTAAGTAAAAAGAAGTAAACACTAATCTACTTGCATGAATAATTGAAACTACACTACTGACATGGAAGGAAATAAATAAGAAAAGAGAAGAACATGTATTAAAATTGCATAAAAAAAGAATTACATAAAAGAAGAAATGGCTAAGTAGCCATGAAAAGAAAGAGAGCTTTCATATTATTAGTAAGCTAAAAACTAACTAAGCAGAAGAGAGGTTACATGAAGCATAAGGGGTATTAATACATATATGAAACGCTAATACACTTTTTCGGGAAATACCCAAAATATCCTCTTAGAAAGTGTAGAGGTCAAGTAATCATTAGCATCATATAATCATCCATTAAGTGTGCATGTAGATTTAATGACATTTTAGCAGTTGTATTAGCTCCTAAGTGTACATTAAGGTAGGTAGGTAAGTGAGATCCTTCATGATCATCATTTTGAATTATTTCCATCTCCTTTCCTTTGTGTCTTCTTTGTGCATGTATAAATCTTCATGAAGCCACTTGTATTTGAATTTAAATTCCCATAAAATATCACAGAAATTTTCAATTAAATTTTAGAAATTAATAGATGCACAAAAATGACCATTTTGCCCCTGGATGAAGATGAATATGTGATAATTTGAATTTGGTTTAAACAAGTTAAAATACCCGATATGATCATTTATTTAGATTAAATATGGTGGTAAAATATGCACATTTACGTGCATATCAAATACCCCCACACTTATCTTTTTATTCGTCCTCGAATAAAGAAAAATTAAGATAAATCCGTTTTCGTATAGAGCACGATTGCATTGAGCGTATGCAATGAGCCGTTAAACCTCTGGGTGTCCCCGTTAGGACGAGTGTTGTCTCGTGAGGGTTTTTAGCGGATACTACCCATAAAATTCAAATACAGGATGAAAATATTTACAAAGTGCAAGATTTATTTACAAATAGATGAATGCGTGTTTTTGAAAATATTTACAAATGAAAGATTTACTTTTAAATCTACACAAATAAGTTAAATATAAGTTTTGGTTATTATCTTGAAAATTTAGGTCATTCACTCATCAAAATTTCCAACAAAAATCAAGTTATCATAACAAATAGACTATAGTTTAACTCATTATTTCAGTTGATAACAAAGTGTAATTACGAAATGGATCCTTAATAGATTATCAAAGTTTATCAAAGTGGTATTTTCTTTTCTGTTCAATAACAAGTCAAATCAAATAAGTTAAAATAGTGCTTGGATTTCATTTGCTTACTCTCTCCATTTTTTTCTTTTGAAAATTATATTAATATTAACAATATTTACATATGCCTAACTCAGATAAACTGAGACCAAATATATTACCCGTGCACTGCCTTTTGGACTTAGTGAGGGGAATATAGAGTATGGCGAGTGAACATATGAATGTGAACACCTATTGACCGTAGTCGTTATCAAAAAAGAATTTTTATATATATACACCTAACTCAGATAAACTGAGGCCAGATATACCGATCGTGCACTGCCTTTCGGGGTTACGTGAGAAGGGTATAGAGCATGGCGAGTGAACACACGAGTGTGAACACATGACTCTAGGTGTATTAAAAATATACATATATACAAGAATTTTGTTTTTGTTTTTGTTTTTTTAGAAGGGAGAGTTTCGCACTATCATCTTAACACCATTCAACTTAGAAGGCAAAAAAATGGTTATATCATTACTTAAAATCAACCACTTTTTAAAATAAAGATTTTCAATCAGAATGCATTTCATAATTAACACGTATGAATCATCCTACATACTAGTTAAACCATTGTTATTTGTAATCAAATTTCATTTTTATTTTTGTAAAGAGGAATAAATTTTCAAAAAATTCAATTTAAAACCAAAACCATATATTTATCCTATAGTGTTTCTTTAAAAATAAATCAAAATGCTTAATAAAAAAAATTTGTTTTTGAACATATATATATATATATATATATATATATATATATATATATATTGAGTTTTGGAAGAAAAATTAAAATTAATCATGAAAAATCAAAAAGAAAATGAGTCTCTTCACACTTGATTTTGACTGTGTCCCCATAGTCAATCCAAGTGGAAAGAGAAAAATAAAAATAAAAACATGACCTTTATTTAACTGAAAAGATTGTTATTTACAAGTGATTAGAAAGAATGACCGTTAAAAAGTAAATGAAACAGTCTTCGAAAAACCGATTCATTTGTCTCGTCAAGTATACGAGACACAACTTAAGCACAGAAAGACAAATCGTAAAGTATTTCAAAGTTGAATGCTGATTTGGAAAAACAAATGTCGTTTTATTGAAAATCGTATGAGTTGTTTTATTTTTTATTATTTTTGGGGTTGATAAAAAAACCAATTGAAGTTAAAGTTTATTTTCAACAAATTGAAATTCAAGTTTATCATTGAAAACTTCTTCATAATTATTGATTTCAAAATTAAAATGATGATGTAAATCTTCCCCTTTAGAACTAGACAACTCATCTTCGCAAAGTCCAAAAAATTCGTGTTCATCGAATTCATCTTCCTTTATTGAATTATTAACAACTTCTTTGCATATGTCAAGTTCAAAATCAAAAGTTGTATTTGTTGAATATGCGATTATATGATTTTTATTTGATGATAATAAACATATATATATATATATTCGTTTAAATGTATTTGTTAATGTACTATTTTATTTTTCACAGGTTAAATAAATATTTTCTGAATAAAATTAAATAACTCAGAATATGAATTCAAACAAAAATTTTATTCAAACAAATATTTATTACAATTTTGAATAGTACAAATTCAAGCTCTCACTATACACTATACAACTTTGATACAAATTCATTTACATCACAATTTTACATTTACAGTTGACCTCACAACATATCACTCACACTCGTATTTATCTTCAACTTCATTCCAGATTGAATCCAGCATCTGAGCAATCTGCAAAAATAAATTTTGACGCAGTAAAATTGAAAAGGAAATATTTTTGCAGTATAAAATAAAATGTGAATTTTGAAAATAATATTTTCCTCGGTTATTTGGTTTGTTCGTCATCATTTAAATTTGAATTCATCATACACGAACAGCATGTGACATATACAGTGTATCACTGTATATGCCACAAGGTCGTGCACACCGATATATAAACTTGATAAATTTACATGGACAGATGAGTACAAGTCAAACCCAAATTATCGGATTCAACTCAAGTGCAATAAAATAATGTCGCAACTTTCAGCACAAGGTCAAATCCGAGCTACAAACTGCATTCAACTCAGGTGCGTTACAAAATATCAAAAACAGTCGATCATAAAATTCAAGTACAATCAAACAGTGCACAAAGGCAATGACAACATATATATACATGTCAATCTGGTAGCAAAACATGCATCACATACACGGCAACTTCAAAATCAAACATACGCACCATGCAAATTCTGGAGCAACAACCCAGGCGGTCATTGCCATGCTTCAGACAAGTTTGATTCATGGAAAAACTTACGAAAAATGCACAAGGAAGCCAATGCAAGACAAGTTCCAAATGCATGTTCTCAGCAGGACAGTTCATATCAGCAAATACTCGAGCTCAAGTCAGTGCACAACAACTTCGGCAAACAACAACGCAGTCTCAAATTCAAATAACAAACTGGAACCAGACAACATAAACAAGACTCAAGGCAACAGTGAATGACAAATACAACATGAACATTTTCGGTTTTGTTGGAGTATTTTTTACACAATTATTTGTTTTGTTAACAAAGCTGATTATGCTAAGTAGTGCACCAAAAGCAAGCCGAGGTAAATTTACTCTGCTATAAACTATAGTACTCAAAGCTACAAATCATAATACAATAGTGCCAACAGATCAGAGACCACCACTGATCGCATTCAAGTCATAGAAACAAATAACAATAAAGCCAGCTCAAAGAATCATATGTGCATGAGCTAGGCCAGAGATTAGTTCAAGTGCATGAACATTGTGAAATGCACAAAGGCATAACAACTGCACCAAACCCAGACCACATACAAGTAACATGCACTTCAATGATCAGTTCAGGTCAGACCAACCAGAAAAGATGCAAACAAATATGTAACACTTCAAATATTAATGCCTGAGCCGAGTAGCAGTTTCAAAATAATCAAGCAACAATTTCACAGAAACCAAAATTCATAACCTAGTCAAAGCCGAGGTAAACAAGTCAAGTCAACAGCAGTATAAACGGAAATGAAGCCGAGATGAACAATGTAAGTGTCGAAGTTGTGGAAGCATATCGAAGTCAAAGAGAAAGTCACGGAACCAAAAATCAAGTCCAAGTTCATACCGCTATAATCAAGCCGATAATTCTACCGTGTTAATCAAGGAATCAAGTGCATACGATTATGAATTAGTCAAAGAGAAATCTCAATCATCCAAGTAACATCAATCGGCCGATCAAATAAAAATTGACAAATTCAAATATATTTGTTCGAACAAAAATCAAGGGTTACAAACCCTATATAAAAAATCATCATTGGAAAATTAAAGTATACGAGTTCGAATACGAAAATCATTAAAGCACAAAGCATAAATTCTTACCCAGCAAGAATCGAACTCATCGAAGTAGCCAAAGTGAGCAACAAGGAAAACGATCGATCAAGGCTACACGTGAATAATCACCGATTCGATCAATTTAAAGTCGGCACTTCGAAAAGCCCTAATTTCCAAAGCAGAGAAAAAGAAGAAGTTGAAGCCGCCATATTTTTCTCAGAGCAAATTGAAGAGGACCAGGCTGATATAATCAAGAGAAAATAAAAGGGCCGGCTAATAATAATAATAGGAAAAAGGGGGACTTGTTTATTTTTATAAGGGATTAGTTTTTAGGTCTTTGTTTTTTTTAATTTAGTTTTTATTTCTAAACTCTTTTAACCATTGTATTTTCTAGTCGAGTGACCAGGGGACAAACTACGTGGCGTAGTTTGAGAACTCGCAACTCAGTGGCTGAGTTGTGGCAGTGTTTTGAACGTAGAGTTAGGTTTAGTCGATAGCGGGTGTCGTGAGTTTACGTGTGTAAGTGTCTGACTATCTAATTTCTAGTAGAAACCTTGGGGGCAGCACGTAGGCAGGGTTTTGCCGAAGCTGGGTAAATTCTGTATCGTTCTATTTTTGCATTTTATTATTCTGCTATTTTTCTATGCTGCTATTAATATGTGACCTGTGTTGAAATAATTTTATAAGCTTCCGCAATTAATTTTTATAATTAATACCATCACTATATTCACCCCCCCTCTAGGTTGAAATCGATCCTGCAAGTGGTATCAGAGCTAGGAACAAAATCCGTTTTTTGTTTTAAAAATTTGATTTTACAAAAACCAATTTTTGTTTTAAAAATTTGAATTTTTAAAATGGCTTCTTTTAATACTGCTTTTGCCGAGGGTCAATCCATAGTTAGACCACCAATGTTCAATGGTGAATATGCTTACTGGAAAAATAGGATGGAAATTTTTCTCAAAAAAATTGACGCTTAGAATATTGTTCGACAGGTTATAGAGCACCAACTATAACTATAGATAATCAAGAAATAGATAAACCAAAGGAATAATGGACAGAACTAGAAAATTAATTACAAAATACTAATGCTAAAGCTATGAATTCTATCATCTGTTTATTGGATCAATTTGAATTTAATCGTGTCTCACATTGTTTAACTGCGCATGAAATATGGCACACACTAGAAGTGACTCACGAAGGAACATCTCAAGTCAAAGAATCTCGCCTTGCCATGCTAAGCAGCGAATACGAGAACTTCACAATGGCGAAGGAAGAAAATGTCAAAGAGATGCATGGACGACTTTCCAATATCCTATCATATCAAAAGCTCTTGGAAAATCATATACAGAGTTGGAGATAGTCCGAAAAATCCTCAGAGTCCTTCCATGAAGTTTTGAAGCCAAAGTGACCGCCATTCAAGAATCAAAAGATTTGAAACAAATGAAAGTCAAAGAACTCATCGGAAATCTCACCACTTATGAGCTAGAAATGAAATTCAAGGAAGAGCGTGAAGGAGGAGATACTCGAAAGAAATCAATAGCTCTCAAAGGAACAACTGAAAGTGATAACGATAACGATGATGACAGAGCAGTAGAATTGGAGCTGATAATAAAGAAAGTCAGAAGGTGGAATTACAAATACGGAAATTCAGCTCTAAATCGAAAATTGAAAAGCAGAATAAATAAAATATTGGACAATCCAGAAGAACAAAAAATCATCTGTCATAAGTGCCATCAACCGGGACACATCAAGCCCAATTGTCCTCAAAATCAACGCGACTTTCAAAAGAAATCAAAACGGAAAAGTTTTGCAGCCACGTGGAATAGAAGTGATGAAGATAATCAAAGTTCTAGCAGTGAGAGTGAGAAAGCAGATATGTGCCTTCATGGAAATATAACTGATAGCGACGATGACGGGCCAAGCGAGGTATCAAAACTCACTCACTCTGAATTACTTATATACTTCCACGAAGTAAATAGCTGTTTTGAACGACTTAGGGAGAAGTATGCTAAACTTGAATCACAAAAAGACACTTTGATAGAATTAAATGAACAACTTGACCAATTAGTTAAAAACTATCAACGTAGGATCCCTAAGTGTGATAAGTGTCCAACATTCAAAGAAGAAATTAAAAAATCAGAAATTAATATAAAATCATTTGAAAATGAAATTCTGATTTTAAAAGAGAATGAAAATACTAGAAGAGAGAATTCTATTAAAAAGTGCACACAATTGTGAAATGAAAATGAATCTCTCAAAACACAAGTCCAACAATTGTCAACGACTGTAGATAAATTTTTAAAAAGTGAAAAATCGTTGAATATGCTATTAGGAAAGCAAACTGTTAATACGGTTAGAAAAGGACTTGGATATAATCAATCTAAAAATGTAACGACCCGATATTTTCAACCATTCACATCCATTATAAGTGCATAGGCAGACACTCATGCCGGAATTGAATTTGCTCAAAATACCGTGTTGTAAATAAAATTTTGGCAAACCTCAGAATATATAGTAAATAAAAATCACAGATCATAGACACAGAGTATATAAAAATGCAGCGGAAGAAAAAGAGATAGTAGTTCATGAAGCTACTGTATAAATATGAGATACATCAGAGTTAAATAAGGTACAACAGAAGAGTAACTGGATACATCAGGTACAAATCAGATACATCACCGAACCACTGGATACTGAAACAAAATAGATGGCTGGATCTTCAAGGAAAGCTCCAACGCCGAAGGTGAATCTTGAATGCTAACTCAATCAATCTGACCCGAGCGTAAAGCAAAACACAAAACCCTCGAGTCAGGACATAAATACTTATAAACTGTAAATCAACTCAAGTGAACAGTAACAAAATGCATCAGTAACTTAAAGGATGCTTGGGACCGCCCATCCTCTAAGGATCCGTTAAACTATTTACTATGTAGTAATATATGCTATATACGGTAGTGTCTAATCAGTAACGTATAATCATATAGAAAATAGCGTTAAGAGGTTGGTGAACCTTAACGCGGTCGGATCTTTAAAACCAAAATCGTAGTGGGCTCGATATAAGGATATGACACGGCACGCGAGGAAATGTCAGGGTGGATACACTGTTTGCACTCCCGGACCGGTGGTGACGGCAAGCCAGCAGCTTCCGCCCACCTCGAACAATACCCCCGAATCAAAATGGCGCCACATATCGAATCACAAAAGTAATAGAATTGTTTCCGATGGAGCATGCTCGATGAAAGGGTGCGACCCTTTGTGTAGCCCGGTATAGCTCCTGTTTAAGTCATATATGCCAACTCACGGGAGTTGGGTCCACGTAATATACCTCGAGAACGTCGCCACCATCCTACTTCATTCTGGAATCTCCACCGCGCACACAGTTGTTAGAGTGGTTTTTGGTATTGGCCGGCTATAAGACAATATCTGATCCCGGTCTCTTTAACAACCAATCGTTATTATAACCCGTAGTTATAACTTTAAAACAATATTTTATAGTTCAAAATAAAATATCCTTTTCAATCCAAATCTTTATCAAAATAAAGATTAAATCATTTCCAAAACCATTTCAATATATCATCATAAAATATCTTTCAATTCAAATATTTATCAAAATAAATATCAAGTCATTTCTAACCATTTCAATATATTAAATTTTCATACCCTTTCAACACTACCTTTCAAATCATTTTAATATATCAAAATATCATAACCTTTCAAAGCTTCGGTTCCAAAATATCATATCTTTCAGAACTTCTTTTTAAATCATGTTAATATCAAAATGTCCTATCTTTCAAACTCCGTTTTTCAAATCATTTAATATCAAAAATATCATATCTTTCAAAACTTCGTTTCAAATCATTTTAATATATCAAAATATCATATCCTTTCAAAACTTCATTTCAAATCATTTTAATATATCAAAATATCGTATCTTTTCAAAACTTCATTCATTTCAAATCATTATTCATTTTATTCAATCTAAAATACCATTTCAATTCATATTTTAAAACAGTTATATTCCAAAAATTCTTTTTTTATCATTTCAATGAAGTTATTATGTTTAATAATTAAATTATTAAATTTCCAAAAATTTCAACTTCCAAAGTTTATTTATTCACTTAAGTTTATCAAAACCGTGAAAATTCACTTTTCGCATCATTTAGAAAACTTATACGGAAAGTTACATTCAAAACAGTTCAATTTAACAAAAGACAACGTTTAAAAATGTTGTAATAGAGTTTTCTTAAATTTCAAATAAACTTAGTTAAATTCAAAAATCATAGTACTTACAACAATTTCTATAATAGTTTTTTTCCAATAGCTTTTTTTTAGTTCATTATCATCAACTACAGTATTTACAATTGCTGTAATATCATTTACATTGTAATTAATATCATTTCAAAAATGCATTCAATTAACTTCAAATATTCAATAAAATTTCTCAACCAGTTATATTTTTATTAAAACATTTTTAACTTATAAAGTCATACATTTTCACATTTATAACATCATTTAATTTTCCTCAAGTTCATGATTTTACAGGGTTAAATTTCCATTCAAAAATCAAGATTTAATAATAATCCACTTATTAAAATGCAATGTTCAATTTTAAAATCCATTACATTAAATTTCAACTTAACACTTAAGTTCAAATTCTCAAATATAACTTAGTATTATTTTTATTTACTTAACTAAAAGTTCACCTTTACGTCAATTTCATAAATTTCCAGTTCTAGTTATATTTCAAAGTTCTGTAACGACCCGATATTTTCAACCATTCACATCCATTATAAGTGCATAGGCAGACACTCATGCCAGAATTGAATTTTCTCAAAATACCGTGTTGTAAATAAAATTTTGGCAAACCTCAGAATATATAGTAAATAAAAATCACAGATCACAGACACAGAGTATATAAAAATGCAGCGGAAGAAAAAGAGATAGTAGTTCATGAAGCATCCTTTAAGTTACTGATGCATTTTGTTACTGTTCACTTGAGTTGATTTACAGTTTATAAGTATTTATGTCCTGACTCGAGGGTTTTGTGTTTTGCTTTACGCTCGGGTCAGATTGATTGAGTTAGCATTCAAGATTCACCTTCGGTGTTGGAGCTTTCCTTGAAGATCCAGCCATCTATTTTGTTTCATTATCCAGTGGTTCGGTGATGTATCTGATTTGTACCTGATGTATCCATTTACTCTTCTGTTGTATCTTATTTAACTCTGATGTATCCCATATTTATATAGTAGCTTCATGAACTACTATCTCTTTTTCTTCCGCTGCATTTTTTTATACTCTGTGTCTGTGATTTGTGATTTTTATTTACTATATATTCTGAGGTTTGCCAAAATTTTATTTACAACACGGTATTTTGAGCAAATTCAATTCCGGCATGAGTGTCTGCCTATGCACTTATAATGGATGTGAATGGTTGAAAATATCGGGTCGTTACAAAAAATGTTGAAAACAATATTAATCAAGTAAATTCTATATGCACAATTTGTAGAAAATATGGATTCAATCACAATAATTATTGGTATAGACCCAAACATGTGAAAACTATACCGATTTGGGTTCTAAAAGGCACAAATATAAAATCATTCAAAGTTAAACAAATTTGGGTGCCGAAGGGAAAAATTATAAAAAGTTTTGGGTCTCCACAAAATTATTTTTCTAAATATTCTGCCACTAACAACCATGGACCTATAAAAACAAATAGGTCGCATAAATCTTTTTCCGTGTAGGTGTGGTGGCAGGCTAAGGAACAACGACAGTGGTCTCTGGATTTTGGCTATTCCAGAAACACAACGGGCGACAAAGCAAAGTTCCTTAGCCTAGTATAAAGGTGACAGAATCACAATGGACAACAACGAAAAATATCGTAAAGGTAAAACAGGTAATGATATATTTATTTGAACGATATATTAAATGTGATAATCTGCACCATATTCTGAATTAAAATCAGCTAATATTGAGATGATGAAAAGATGATGATTTTGATTCTAACTTATGCAAAATTGTTGGCCAATTATATTCTTATGTCAAAAACACTATAAAATTCTCTAGATTCTTTGAATTACTTCATATATATCAGTTTGGATTAAAAATAGTGTTTTTGTTGGATGATAATACATTTGGTTATAATACGGCTAACTATATATTCACAATTTCTTTTGACACGACTTCAATTAAAATCCTAATGAATTTCATCTAAAAATTATAAAAAGGATTTTAAGAAATTTTTGAAACTTCAAGAAACTGTTTGGAATAATAATGATGTTTTCATGATTGATGATTATTCATGAATATAGTTGCTTATCCTATGGCTTCTAAGATTAACACTATGATATTTGTTTGATTATTAACATGGCTTCATTTCAAATTCAAGAGAATTTCATTTAAAAATTATTAAAAATGATTTTGAGATAGTTTGTTGAAATTTCACAATCTGGTCTATGTCATTCAACGAGTGATAATTGAGTGAAAGTAAAATTCAAATGCAGATTACACTGGTAATCTAGTTGATAGAAAAATTACTAGTAGGACATGATTTATTTTGAGACTTTCATTAACTGCATCATTTTTCAAAGAAAATATCTACATAATTCTCACTTGAAATAATTTTTCAAATAGCAGAAAATTTTCTCATAAAACCCCTTCTAGAAAATCATTTTTGACCTTGTTTTTCAGATTGGTCATTTTTTAGAAAAATTGATTTATAATTATTTCTGAATTTGATTTTAAATGATTACATTGACTAATCTGACTCCGGAATGATTATCGAAAAGATGAATATTGATTGAAAAAGTGATGAGTGTTGATATTTATGACTCGAGACGGTATAATTAGTAAATTTCTTTAGAAGTTTAAACAAGAGTTATAAAACTTTTTGTTGGTAAAAATTCCATGACCATCTCTATCTCTATCATATTTCTAACGACCATCACTCATCAAAATTCTATATAGTTTGTCGATATGTGGTACTTTAAACAGGAATCGTTCGTTTTTCATTTTTTACATTTTTTTAAAATAATAGAAAAAATTTATATAGTAAAAATAATAATAATAAATAAATACCAAAGTATTCACTCTCATTTAAAAGTCCTCACGATTATGCATGGGTGAATTACTTGGAATTTGTTATGTGCTTCCATGCTCATTTAAAAGTCCTCACGGTTATGCATGTATGGAACGCATATCAAAAGTTGATTTTTTAAATAAACAAGTTGATTCTAATCCCATTTAAAAGTCCTCATGGTTATGCGTGGTTAGAAGATACTTGAATTCATTTTTTTTAAATAAAATTGGAATACTGCTAATCTCATTTAAAAGTCCTAACGATTATGCATGGTTAGTAGATATTCAAATTCCTGATATAAATATACCACAAATCGACACAACTGTATGGTTTCATATGATGACATCATTCCCATCATTCTAAAAGTGGAATATGCGCCTAACAAAATATTTATGATTTTTGTTTGATTTTTTATTGAAATTTAATATTTATATTCAATTGAGTTTTAACGTTGGATCAATATCGATCACTTTATCTCTATTTTCTCTAACACTATTACTTTTTTGCTGATAACAAAAGGGGGAGAGAAAAATTAAGATTTTGTCAAATAAAATCAAGCAAAGGTTAAATAATTTTCTATTTGCATCTAGGTTCATTTGCATATTTTTATTTGTATGCATATATGTAGGGGGAGCTTTGTGTAGAGAGAAAGCATTTAAATAGAGGGAGCAATTAGGATATATCCATGATCAAATACATTTAACATATTCAAAATCTTAAATATATGTTTGTTATCATCAAAAGGGGGAGATTGTTGAATATGCGATTATATGATTTTTATTTGATGATAATAAACATATATATATATATATTCGTTTAAATGTATTTGTTAATGTACTATTTTATTTTTCACAGGTTAAATAAATATTTGCTGAATAAAATTACATTACACAGAATTTGAATTCAAATAGAAATTTTATTCAAACAAATATTTATTACAATTTTGAATAGTACAAATTCAAGCTCTCACTATACACTATACAACTTTGATACAAATTGGTTTACATCACAATTTTACATTTATAGTTGACCTCACTACATATCACTCACACTCATATTTATCTTCAACTTCATTCCAGATTGAATCCAGCATCTAAGCAATCTGCAAAAATAAATTTTGACGCAGTAAAATTGAAAAGGAAATATTTTTGCCGTATAAAATAAAATGTGAATTTTTAAAATAATATTTGCCTCAGTTATTTGGTTTGTTTGTCATCGTTTAAATTTGAATTCATCATACACGAACAGCTTGTGACATACACAGTGTATCACTGTATATGCCACAAGGCCATAAACACCGATATATACGCTTGATAAATTTACAAGGACAGGTGAGCACAGGTCAAACCCAAATTATCGGATTCAACTCAAGTGCAATAAAATAATGTCACGACTTTCAGCATAAGGTCAAATTCGAGATACAAACTGGATTCAACTCAGGTGCGCTACAAAACATCAAAAACCGTCGAGCATAAAATTCAAGTACAATCAAACAGTGCACAAGGGCAATGACAACATATATATACATGTCAATCTGGTAGCAAAACATGCATCACATACACGGCAACTTCAAAATCAAACATATGCACCATGCAAATTCTGGAGCAACAACCCAGGCGGTCATTGCCATGCTTCAGACAAGTTTGATTCATGGACAAACTTATGAAAAATGCACAAGGAAGCCAATGCAAGACAGGTTCCAAATGCATGTTCTCAGCAGGACAGTTCACATCAGCAAATACTCGAGCTCAAGTCAATGAACAACAACCTCGGGAAACAACAACACAGTCTCAAATTCAAATAACAAACTGGAACCAGACAAACATAAACAAGACTCAAGGCAACAGTGAATGACAAATACAACATGAACATTTTCGGTTTTGTTGGAGTATTTTTTACACAATTATTTGTTTTGTTAACAAACTTGATTATGCTAAGTAGTGCACCAAAAGCAAACTGAGGTAAATTTACTCTGCTACAAACTACAGTACTCAAAGCTACAAATCATAATACAACAGTGTCAACAGATCAGAGACCACCACTGATCGCATTCAAGTCATAGAAACAAATAACAATAAAGCCAGCTCAAAGAATCATATGTGCACGAGCTAGGCCAGAGAGTAGTTCAAGTGCATGAACACAGTGAAATGCACAAAGGCATAGCAACTGCACCAAACCAAGACCACATACAAGTAACATGCACTTCAATGATCAGTTCAGGTCAGACCAACCAGAAAAGATGTAAACAAATATGCAACACTTCAAATATTAACGCCTGAGCCGAGTAGCCGTTTCAAAATAATCAAGCAACAATTTCACAGAAACCAAAATTCATAGCCTAGTCAAAGCCGAGGTAAACAAGTCAAGTCAAAAACAGTATAATCGGACATGAAGCCGAGATGAACAATGTAAGTGTCGAAGTCGTGGAAGCATACCGAAGTCAAAGAGAAAGTCACGGAACCAAAAATCAAGTTCAATTTCATACCGCTATAATCAAGCCGAGAATTCTACCGTGTCAATCAAGGAATCAATTGCATACGATTATGAATTAGTCAAGAGAAATCTCAATCATCCAAGTAACATCAATCGGCCGATCAAATAAAAATTGACAAATTCAAATATATTTGTACGAATGAAAATCAAGGGTTACAAACCCTATATAAACAAATCATCATCGGCAAATTAAAGTATACGAGTTCTAATACGAAAATCATTAAAGCACTAAGCATAAATTCTTACCCAGCAAGAATCGAACTCGTCGAAGTAGCCGAAGTGAGCAACAAGGAAAATGATCGATCAAGGCTACACGCGAATAATCACTGATTCGATCAATTTAAAGTCGGCACTTCGTAAAGTCCTAATTTCCAAAGAAGAGAAAACGAAGAAGTTGAAGCCGCCATATTTTTCTCAGAGCAAATTGAAGAGGACCGGGCAGATATAATCAAGAGAAAATAAAAGGGCCGGCTAATAATAATAATAGGAAAAAGGGGGACTTGTTTATTTTTATAAGGGATTAGTTTTTAGGGCTTTGTTTTTTTTTAATATTAGTTTTTATTTCTAAACTCTTGTAACCATTGTATTTTCTAGTCGAGTGACTAGGGGACAAACTACGTGGCGTAGTTTGAGAATTCGCAACTCAGTGGCTAAGTTGTGGCAGAGTTTTGAGCGTAGAGTTGGGTTTAGTCGATAGCGGGTGTCGCGAGTTTACGTGTGTAAGCGTCTGACTATCTAATTTCTAGTAGAAACCTTGGGGGTAGCACGTAGGCAGGGTTTAGTCGAAGCTGGGTAAATTCTGTTTCGTTCTGTTTCTGCATTTTATTATTCTACTATTTTTCTGTGCTGCTATTAATCCGTGATCTGTGTTGAAATAATTTTATAAGCTTCCGCAATTAATTTTTATAATTAATACCATCACCCTATTCACCCTCCCTCTAGGGTGAAATCGATCATACAGTATTCAAATTTTCAAAATAGGAAAAAAGGAAGATCGAATTTAAAATCACGTTTCTCACTCACAAATTGAAATCCAATTCAATTACCATTTTTTCAACAACTTCATTAAGATTGTCATTTTCAATTTCAAAAGTTTTTATTTGAAAATCATCCATTGTGGAAAAAGATGGATTATTATTTGACTCTTTACACATTGGGATTTGATTTTGTTTATCACCTTGTTTCATATATGTTTCGAACAACAAATCCGTATGTTCATCGTAAATTTTGTCCATTTGCTCAACAAAATCCAATTTATAGTTATTAACTTGATAATTTTTTATTTGGATTTGTTGAGAATAAAAATTTTCACTCGTATCGTAATCGAAATTATTTTCATTGCCAAAATTATTTGAAAAGTGAATCGCATTTTCGTTTTGATTTTGAAATTCATTTTGGAGTTCAAAATTGATTGGCACGGGCTATACCCTGTTTGCGCAAAAATGGGCAAACACCTCCAAGTCGTGTGATTTAGTTGATTTTATGTGATTCTTAATGATTCAGATGAGTTATGTAAATATGAGAAAAGCAGGGGCTGAAATGTAAAAGACACACAGATTTATAGTGGTTCGGCCAGAACGTGCCTACGTCCACTTTATATGTTATTATCTTCTTTGTTTTAGATTACAAGTACAATGCTTTGTGTACAAGTATATGAAAGTAGTTTGAAAGTTCCTTCCGTGCTTGAGCTCTCAAACTTGTCTACCATTGTTGTACCCCTGCCCCTCTATTTATAGAGTGAGGTAGGGGGCAGGAGTCTTCGATGTATATAGCTGCTGGTGGGCCCGGGCTGGAGCTATCTGGCCTGTCAGCATTCTGGTTCGGCGAGGCTTCATTCGGTGGTGAGGTATGTGTTTGGCTCGATGGTGTTGGTTCGGCCATGAATGATCCGGTGATGGTGGTCCGGTTGTAGCTTGGGAGTTGGCTCGGTAGAGGGGTGATGTATGGATCGGTGGACCTGGTCCGGTGAAGGCTGGTGGACCGGCATGGCTGGTCCGGTAGGGTATTGGAGGGGTGGGTCCGGTGGACCTGGACCGGTGAAGTCTGGTTCGGCAGGAGCTTATGCCGAATGGGGTGGAGGTTGTGCCTTGCCGAATGGATATGGCCGAATGAACTATAAGTTGGGCTTGCCGAATGGACCCTTGGACATGAGTGTTGAACGAACTCCTTACTAGATGGAATGGAGGTCGCCAACCCGGGTGAAACTGCCACTTCTCAGTCTCGAGGTCTTCTGGGTGAGAATTCGCCCAACATTTGCCCCCCAAAGTGGGGCACGTGCTTGCATGTGTCGCGCTTTGTTTCCCTGCAGTGGGAAGGCGTGTTTTGTAACGCCATGGGCTGGATGCTTGTATCCTGTTGATGTCCTGCAAAGGAATTTATAGTTTTAGTGTGACTTCAGATAACGACCGTTCAGGATCGAAGCATTTGAGATGAAGTGAATCGCGCCGTTCGGGGCGAGAGGTGTGCCCCGAGGGGGCTTAGCATTATCGATGCCAGGTTCGCGTCAGAGTGGGTCCCTGGATCGTTTGCGAAGATGGTTTATCGCCAGCTCAGAGCATGCCTAAGGATCGTTTGCAACCCCGTACATGTGTAAGTAGCTTAGCCATTTCAGAATTATCAGAACCAAATATCCATTCAACCGATGAGTTTTAAAAGATGATGTCAAAGTGTAAGTTTTCACGACGACAGGGTTAATGGTCATTCAGAGCATGCCTGTGGACCGTTCGTGGTCGTGTACATGTGTAAATGATTAACCCATGCCAGTGAAAGATTTACTACTAATTCATTGTTATCATAATTTCTATTTTATCAGTCGGTTCTAGGGTCCGGTACTTATCTGAATGCGGTGCCTTGCATGCCCCCTGTTTCTGGTTTCTGCTGGTAGAGACAGTTTCATTCGGCTTCGAGTAGGTATAGGTTTTCATTCGGTTGGAGGTTGGTCCGGTATGCCGAACCATCTGGTCCGGTGGTGTTCCTCCAGTCTATATATAGGGGCTACACCCCCTTAGGTTTTCTTCACCGAATCAACAAGCGCCGAACCAATACTATACCGAATCAAACTTTAGCCAAATCACACTTTTGCCGAACCATTTCATGCCGAACCAGGTATATGCTCTTTGCCGAATGATCCTTATTACCGAATGAACCTAATTTGCCGAATATACACGTAAGGCTTTCAATGCCGAATGGTGCTGTGTACCGAATGAACTTGAGATACCGGTGCCGAATGAACATGAACTTGTACTACCGAATGAACTTGAACTTGTACTACCGAATGAACTTGAACTTGTACTACCGGATGGTCTTGAACTTCCACTGCCGAATGAACTTTGTATTCGGACTCTGAGTGGAACTCTGGACTTATGTATGCTTGCTTGCTTACATCTCTGTATTCTTTGTTTTAACAACCTGTCTTTTTGCTTCTGTGTATGCAGATAAATGACTCGCAAGGCGGAAACACGATCAGATAGACGGAATTCCAAGGATAGAGGCGAGTCTTCCTCCGTGCCCCCAGCCCAACCAGGATCCGGGCAGCATCGACCTGTTCCGAGGTCGTTAGTGGATGGATATGGTCCATAGAAACTTCTGGTCTCCCCTCCCGATTGCTTTCCTAGCTCCCTAAAGGAGGAGCAACTTGATGTCATATCTCGTTCATTTGGAATAGACAGGGCTCTTATGCTGCTGCCGGGAGATGGAGTGATGCCGTATAATCCCCCCGAAGGTTACTTTGCTTACTGCAGGTACCATTGCATGTGTGGTGCTATCCCTCCTATCAATGCCTGGATAGTCAGCTTTACCACATATTTGAAAGTGGCTCCATTCCAGCTTCAGCCGAACTCTTATGCCATTCTGGTAAGCCTTTTCGTCATCTTCCAGAGGAGGTACGGGCGCCCTCCTTCTAACCGGGAAATTCGGTATTTGTATAACCTGAGAGGCTACAAGAAGGGGTCTCCGTATATTAGTCTGGAAGCGACCGTGCCCTTCAAACCGGTCTTGGACTTATATTCAAAGTTCACCATGTTCAAGAAGGAATGTTTTTTTATCAAGGACGATTCTGTTTCTTTCCTCCTTTTCACTTTCGGCTGTAAGATGGATTTCATTTATATTTTCCATGTTCTAACTATTGTGCTTCTTCTGACACGCTTCTGTTTCTTACTAGCGACAGGTGGTATTGCAGTCGTGGAAGATGATTCTCCGACGCGGATGGCTGCTGAAATAAAGGTCATTCCGGCACGGGACAGGTCGGCTTCTTTCCTGATCAGGAACGCTACCCTCCTGGAATACAACTTGATCCTACCGCACCAGTCTGTGGTTAAGCAGAGGTACACGGTTGAGGAGAAGGCCGCTAAAGCTAAGGAGGGGGCCACGGTGAAGAGTGGCAAGAGGAAGCCCTTTGCACAACACCCAGTCGTGGGAGGTAAGAAGCTTAAGGAGTCTGATGGCCCCTCTCCTAGTACTCGCCCGATCATTCCGGAGGAGGAAGGTGTGGAAGAGGGCGAAGGAGGCGATATGAAAGGAGAGTCGGAGGGCGGAGGAGATGGAGATGTTCAGGGTGGTAGTGGCGCTGGTGCCTTAACTTCTGGGCGAGACTCTGAGCTGGATGAGGCCCTCCGCCAGGCCTTCGGGGAATCGGAAGGGGAATCGGGAGCGGAGAAGGCGAAGGAGACTGGCAAGGTCGGGGCTGGTGCCGATCTATCCCCCAGGGGTTCCTCAGCCAGGGTGACTTCGGCGGTGCAAGGTGAACTTTTGTCCTCTGTCGATTCCGTTTTCGATAAGGACTTAGAAATATTTTATGGTTCACTTCCGTCCTGGAATGAGATTCAGGACTTATTGCAGTACCCCACTCCTCCGCAGGGTTTGTATAATAGACGTGCCTTCTCACTTTTCTTTCTTTTTACTTAACATGTTTCCTGAATTGTGGACCATTGTATGTTCGTAACACTTGTTCTTTATTCCAGGGGCAGGCCAGGTGGTTAAAACGTCAGACGTTCGACATAGCCTCGAACAGTTCAAGTTGATGAGAGCTTCTGCGAAGCCTCCCACTGGTCGTACTGGGAACGTGGTCAAATACCGTCCTCTTCTTGGGGTCATTGAAGAGAGCATTCAGAAAAAGAAGAGGAGTCGATCTTTATTTGAGCCTTCCCCTGGTCCGCAGCTTCTTGTTCAGCCTCCCCGTGATGCCACGGAGGAGAGCACGGAGTTTATCCCCCTCCACCTCCTTCTAAGAATCCCACTGTTATCCGCATAAGGCGCCCTGACGTGCCTCGTGACCCCTTTGCCGGTCATCCTGATTTAGATCCAAGCACTCGGGATATTTCATTTGATGAGGCCACGGGTGAACACCTCCTTCCCCGCAACCCCATGGTACGAGTGTTAGACGAGGCTAAGTCCCTAGATCTTGATCTGCTTACCACTCGGGTAGTTACCATGGGAGACGAGGCCAAGGCTAATATTGATCGGGTGGCTGAAGAGACCAAGAAGTTAATGAAGTATCATGCTCAATTGGTCAAGGCCGGGGAGGAGATTGGGAGTGCTAATATTCGGCTGCGGCTGAAGGTCGCTGATCAGGCCGAACAGCTTGCCGGTCAAGCCGTTCAGATTTCTCGGCACGAGGAAGCCTCCAGGCGTCTGAAAGAGACCATGGAAAAGGCTAGAAGGGCGGAGTTACGGAAGATGGAGGCCGCCTGCAAGGAGCGGATCGACATGGCCATTGCGACAGTGGATGAGGTCCGGAATGCGGATCTCGAGCAGGTAGAGGAGTTGTCTGGAAGGCTTGAGGCCGCGGAGATGGCTCAAGTCAAGTTAAAGGAGGAGATGGAGGAGATGAGGAGGTCTCTCCAGGCTGACTGCTCGAGATACCGATCTGAGAGGGATGTCGCTGTCGCCAAGTTGCAGGCTTCCGAGGCCCGGGTGAGGGAGTTCGAGGAGAATGAGGGGATGATGGATGAGATGCTGCAGGACATGTACTTCCGTACTTGGAAGGATGGCAGCTTGTCTTGGATGGATGACTATCCCCGGGTCATGGCCAAGACATATCTTCGGGCTTTAGAGGAGGCCAGGGTCGATGCGGGTAAGGAAGGTGGAGCGGCTTTTAGTCTGGATGTGGTTACTGCTCAGTTCTCGAAAGAGAAGCAAGCAGCGGTGAAGGAGGGGATGCGGTTGCTTGCTGCGGAGGAAGCGGGTGTGCAACTGGAGGATGAGGATCAGGCGGCGGACGCTGGTGAGTTATTCTTCTCTTTTCCTTTTCTTTCTAGGTTTCCATAACTTGATCGTTTATCGTTTGTTTAATGGATTCCTCTTCTGAATTGGACAGGTGAAACTTCCGATCAACATGCTGGGGGTTCCGGCCCTGCGGCCAAGTAGGCTTGGGAAGTTGATGATGGAGTGTGGACGCACCTGGTTACTTGTCCGGATTCGGCCGCTTTTTATTTCTTTTTACTGTTGTTTACGTTAATCCAAAACATTGATGTGACTGTAATAATATTATTTGCAGAGAATAACTTGGTGTGATTTTATAATATAAGCTGATTTTGTTATGTTTAAACGTTGTTGTCATTTTGATGTGCTGCGTGAGAAGTATAACTATGTATATGCCTGTGATTTTAGTTGTGTTTGACGTTAAGCCTTTGCTTGAAATATAATTTCATGTTTTGCAATGTTAGTGTGACATATGAATAAGCTATAGTTATGTATTTATGTACAAGAGAAGAGAGTACCGCGCTTCATGTTTTATTTGCAGGCGGTAGCTTTGAGCTTCTTGTGTAACTGATCATGGATATATCTGAGTACCTTGCCACCCAGTACGCAGGCTTAGATTCTCATGAGTGAATGCTCCCTATTTGGTTTCCTGTACTTTAGAGTTTGTTATACAGGATAGGAGAAAAGTATTTAAATGAAATGGAAATATAGAAAAAGTAAAACTTCCAGTCACGGAAGGCCGTCGATGTGCTTAAGTTCGTGGCAAACGGGTTTTGTAGTCACTTTCCCTAGCTGTGGGTCTTGGAGACATTTGTCACCCATCTTACGCCTCCGCGGGGAGTTTTCTTTTTTACCACAGCCGCACTTAAGACACATCGGAGCTGAGATCGCGCACGGTAACTACCCGAACCACTATGGTCCGTAATCGTGGGTATTATTCGATTTACCGTGGCCGGCTAGCGTGGGTGCCATTGGCCGTGAACTACCCCTGGCTGGCCACACCTTATGTTGGGGCTTAAAGTAGGTTCACAGTTGCCAGCGAGCCGAACGCCGTAATGAGCTGCCATCGGCTATAGTCGGCCTTTATGATGACTTATAATCGGCTCATTACAGTTGGCTTTGAGGGCAGGCGCGAGCAATGAGTTAACCCGCAGCAGAGGGATGCTGGAGCAAAAGAGTCTCATTGGCGAGTGCATAGAATCGTAGCGTACCTGTTAGGCCTTGTCCAGATGAGGCCGTGGTGCGTCTTGAGTGGAGATGCCATAAGATTTTGTTCAACAGAAAAGGATAAAGCTTAACAAGCAGCCAAGATATAAAGGAACAAGTTAAAAAGAGACAAGATTTTTTAAAGTGGTTCGGCATGAAAATGCCTACGTCCACTGATTCTCTTTGTTAATTCACTTCATATGGGCAGTACAAGTTAAGAAAAGTATCGACGGAGGTGTCGGATGTTCCATGCCCTCTGGAACACCTCTCCGTCCACTGTTGACAAAATATAAGCTCCGTTGTGGAGATCTTTATGAATTACATATGGTCCGTCCCAGATGGGGTCCAGTGCCCCAGGGTGCGGAAAGATTCGCCTGAGGACAAGATCTCCTTCTTGTAAGATGCGATGCTTGACCTTGGAGTTGTATAGTGCTGCCACTTTTTGTTTGTGAGCTGCTGCTTTGAGTGCTGCATCGTTTCTCCTTTCCTCAATCAGATCCAAAGACATGAGGAGGAGTTCTTCGTTTTCTTCTGGATTGTAGTGGATCCTTCGGTGGGAAGGAACAATAGTCTCAACAGGCAGCATTGCCTCCGATCCGTATGCCAAAGAGAAAGGAGTATGTCCCGTTGATGTTCTGAAAGATGTGCGGTAGGCCCAAAGTGCCGTAGGAAGTTCATCCACCCAAGCGCCTTTTGACTTTTCAAGTTTCTTCTTGATTAGGGTTTTGAGAATTTTGTTGACAGCTTCGACTTGTCCGTTTGCCTGAGGATAAGCTACCGATGGGAAGCTTTTATGAATTCCATGCTCTTGGCACCAGTCGGCGAATTCTTCGCTGTCGAATTGGAGTCCGTTGTCTGATATGATCTTGAGTGGTACTCCGTACCTGCACAGAATATTTTTGATCAAGAAGTTGATAACTTTTGCTGAAGATATTTTATTTAGGGGTTCCGCTTTCACCCATTTGGTGAAATAATCGACTGCCACTATAGCATATTTGGCTCCGCCTCGGTCCGTTGGCAGTTCGCCAATTAAATCAATTCCCCATACAGCAAAGGGCCAAGGGCTGGTCATTTGAGTAATCTCATTCGCGGGTAGTCGAGGAATCTTGGCAAATTTCTGACATCTGTCGCATCTCTTGACGAAGTCTAAGGCGTCTTCGTTTAGTGTGGGCCAGTAATATCCATATCGGAGTATCTTTTTCGCTAAAGTCTGCCCTCCAGTGTGATCTCCGCAACTTCCTTGATGGATGTTGAATAAGATTTCCTTGGTTTCCCTTCCAGCGACGCATCTGAGTAAGGGGCTAGAGAAGCCACGCCGGTAGAGCATGCCTTCTTGTATTGTGTAGTGGGGAGCTTTCCTCAAAATTCTCCTTACTTCATCACGTTTGTCTGGTAGTGTGCCGTCCTGCAAATATTTCCGGATAGGAGTCATCCAAGTTCCTTCTTCAATTGCAGTTATCAGATTCACTTGTTCGAAACTTGGGGCTAGCTGCCTTGAGATGGCTAGTGCTCCGGAAATGGTGCTATTCTTCATACTAGCTTGCTTTGCTAGTTCATCGGCCTCTTGGTTATCTTCTCGAGGAATGTGTTTGATTAGATAATGGTCCAATTGGTCGAGCAGCAGTTTGGTTTTCTTTAGATATGCTGTGAGTCGTTCTCCTCGTGTCTGGAATTCTCCTAGTACTTGGTTTACGATAAGTTGAGAATCACTATGAAGACATAAAGAATTGACTCCAATTTCTAAGGCAAGCTCCAATCCCGCTATTACTGCCTCATACTCCGCATCGTTGTTAGTGGCCGCGAATTCCAACCTTAATGCATAGTACAGCTTTCTTCCCCTGGGGGTGATTATCACAATACCTGCCCCCGAGCCTTGTTCGTTTGATGCTCCATCTACAAAGAGGTTCCACTTGATGTTTTTTGCTATTTCAAACTGATCCTTGCCTTCGTTGATAGTGAATTCGACGATGAAATCGGCCATGGCTTGCCCCTTGATAGCGGTGCGAGGATGGTAGGTGACGTCATACTGACTTAATTCAATGCACCATTTGAGGAGTCGTCCAGAAGTGTCGGGACGATGGAGCACCTGTCTTAGTGGCTGATCGGTTAGAACTCTGATGGAGTGAGATTCGAAGTAGTGTCGCAGTTTTCGTGACGCGATCAATAAACAATATGCCAATTTCTCAAGTTTAGGATATCTGGCTTCTGCCCCTGTAAATCTCTTACTTATAAAGTACACCGGGCGTTGTGTGCGGTCTTCTTCTCTTACCAGGGCAGCGCTTAGAGCATGAGATGATACAGCGAGGTATAGGTATAGCTCTTCGCCTTCGTTTGGAGTCGAGAGTACTGGTGGTTTCTGAAGGTGTTCGATCAGGTTAAGGAAGGCTTTTAAGCATTCATCGGTCCACTCGAATTTTCCTTTGTCTTTCTTGAGAGCTTCGAAGAAAGGGACGCACTTGTCAGTTGCTTTGGAAATGAATCTGCTTAAGGCGGCCACCTTTCCGTTTAGGCTCTGCATTTCTTTTCGAGTGGAAGGTATTCTTATTTCTTTTAGAGCCCGGATTTGTTCAGGGTTTGCTTCAATTCCTCTGGCATGGACGATGAATCCTAAGAATTTTCCCGATGACACTCCGAAGGAGCACTTTAGAGGATTCAGCTTCATTCCATATCGGCGAAGTACCTGAAACATCTCGCTCAGGTGGCTTACATGATCGTCGGTTCTCCTGGACTTTACCAACATGTCATCCACATATACTTCCATAGTTCGTCCTATTAATTCCGCGAACATCTTGTTGACGAGGCGTTGATAGGTAGCTCCGGCATTTTTGAGTCCAAAAGGCATTACTTTGTAACAATATAATCCCCGGTCAGTGATGAAGCTAGTGTGGTCTTGATCGGGAGCGTGCATGGGAATCTGGTTGTATCCGGAGTATGCATCCATAAAAGATAAAAGTTCGTGCCCGGCAGTGCTGTCCACAAGTTGATCGATTCGGGGGAGCGGGAAGCAGTATTTCGGGCAAGCGTCATTTAAGTTGGAGAAATCAATGCATGTTCGCCACTTTCCATTAGCTTTCTTTACTAGTACCGGGTTAGCTATCCATTCTGGGTAGATGGCTTCTCGTATGAAGTCATTAGCAAGTAGGTTCTTTACTTCCTCATCGAGGGCTGCTGATCGTTCTGCTCCCATGCTTCTCTTTTTCTGCTTTATCGGTACCTTGGTGGGATCGATTTTCAGCATGTGGCATGCTATGTCTGGGGAGATTCCTGTCATATCGGCATGTGTCCACGCAAATACATCTAAGTTGTGGCGGAGAAAGTCAATGAGTTGATCCTTCAATTCTGTTTTTAGCTGAGATCCTATTTTTAATAGTCTGCTTGAATCATGTTTGTCTACAGATACGAATTCCATGGCCTCTACAGGCTCAGCGGTAGCCTCCTCCTCCTTATCCTTGGGGTCTGGTTCATTGAAAGGATCGCTGGTGTATCGAAGAGGAGGGGCTTTCTTTAGTTGCTATGCTTCCAAGCTTTTCATGCAGAGAGTAGTCTCTGCATCTTTCCCTTTATTCTTTCTATGGTTATTGCGAAGTTCAGTTACATAGCAATCTCGAGCGGCGTCTTGATCCCTTTCAACCTCTCCTATTCCGTTATCTGTTGGGAATTTCATCTTTAGGCACCACGGGGCTAGGACAATTTGGAAGTCAGACAAGGCTGGTCTTCCCAAGAAGGCGTTGTAGGCCGAGTGGTTTTCTATTAGTACGAACGTTTGTTTTCGCACAACGGAGCGGGGATGACTTCCTATTTCGACGAAGAGGTCAAGTTGCCCGAGCGACATTTTCGCATCTCCAGTGAAACCGTGCAGGGGTTTGTTGCAGGGAGACACATCCTTCATTGACAGCTTCATTTTGTCGAAAGCATGCTTGAATAGGATATTTACGGAGCTTCCCGTGTCTATTAGAATTCGGAAAACTTTAGCTAGACCGAACCAGGCAGAGATGACCATGTGATCCATATGCGGATACTGTCTTCCTTCTAAATCACGCCTACTGAATACGATGTCGTCACTCTCTTTCCGTTTCGGGTGGCGTTCTTCCACAATGGAGTTAACATAGCCTTCAGCATTTCTAAGTGACTTGCCGTATCTTTCCATCTCTGCCCAGCTTCTGTCGGCGATGTGTGGTCCTCCCGAGATGGTATGGACCACTATCTTCTCTTGACTAGAGCCACTGGTGTTGCGATTCCCTCCGCCTACTTCTGGGTGGGGTCGCTTTGAGTTCTCATTGGCAGGAGTTGGAGTCCTGTTCTGACCTTTCACATAGCATTCCAGCCTTCTTCTTCTGATGTGTTCTTCAATCAAGTCCCGGAGATGGTGGCATTCATTGGTGTCATGTCCGTGGGATTCGTGGAAGCGGCAGAACTTTCCAGACTTGAGTGCGTTCTCAGTTTCTTTCTTGTGCGGGGGGCGCTTGTATCCGAGTTCGCCCTGAGTGGCTAGAAAGATGTTTTCGATTGTTTCATTCAAAGGAGTGTAGGAGTCAAATCTTGGCCCTGGTCGGTATTGGCGTTTTTCAACCTTCTTGCCCCCAGCTTTGTCTCTAGATTCATTTCTTCGAGTGTCCTTAGCTGCAGCGGGAACCTTGTCCGAAGTTGTCCTACCTTGTTGCCCTGACTGCCTCTCAGTGGCGGCGTCTTCAAGTCTCATATACTTTCCAGCTTCATGGAAGAAATCAGGTAAAGTAGCTGGTTTTTCCTTAGTTAGTCTTCTTGCGAACTTGGTATCTGGGTGTACACTGTTACAGAGGGCCATTAGGGTGAGTTTCTCATCGGCATCTTGGACTGCGGCCGCTACGGCGTTGAACCGAGTTAGATATTGTTGCAGTGTCTCTCCGGATTTCTGTTTGACATTGGATAGAGAATAAGCATCCTTGGGTTGTTCTACATGGATGCGGAACTGGCTAATGAACCTTTCTTTCAACATCTCCCATGAGCTGATAGATCCTTGGGGTAGATGGCAGAACCAGGAGGTAGCTAGATTTGCTAGGAATAGCGGAAAACATTTACACAGCACCCCTTCTGTTGCTCCGCTCATGAGCATATGCTGGGTGTATCTTTGTAAGTGTACGATGGGGTCGAAAGTTCCCTTGTAAGGTTCCATGGTTGGCATTTTCCATTCCCGGGGGGTGATGGCAGTTTTGATATTGCGGGTAAAGGGGCTGGTGACCCTAGCGCCTATTCCTCGGTCCTTTTGCTCTCGTTGGACGCATTCTCTGAATAGTCGTGCCATTCTTTCATCAGAATTTGGAGCGGATAGAAATGAACTTGGTTCTTCCCTGCGGGATCGATCTCGTCCAGATGACCTGTAGGGATGGTATAGTCTATCACTTCTGACGTTATCCAGTGGTTTCCTCTGGCTGCTCGGATGCATGCTAGGACCAGCTACAGTTGCCCCCGCCTTGATCTTCCCCTACGGGGTTCTGTTTCGAGCATTTCCATGGGGTCAATTTCGGGCTGGGTTCTAGCTCGGCTCCGTTCAGCGGGGTTTCTATGATTAGGTGGCATGACTGGCTCAGCTACATCCGACCCTCGCCTGGCGCCTCCCCCACTGGGTTCGGTTCCAAGCGCTTCATCGAGTCGGAGTTCGGGCTGAGTCCGGGCGCGGCCCCTATCATTGTTGTTCCTGTTGATGGCTTCCTCGAAGAGGGAAGACCTTTGCTGTCTCCGAGATCCTCCAGATTGAGATTCATCCCATGATTCAGTGTTGCGGTTGGATTCTTCGACATCTCTCAAGCGTGACATGAGTTGGTTCACCAAAGCTTCTTGTTGGGATGTGAAGCGGTTAGTCACTTCCACCACAACTCTGTCTAGGTCTGCTCTAGTGATTACTGTCGGTTGTTCCGCGGCAGGGGCTGTTGGAATTGCCTGATCTTCATGTGGCACTGCTGCTGTAGTGGGATGGTTCTCTTGATCTAGATCCACTGGATTTGGAGCGCTGCTAGTTGCAGCGTTCTTTCCCTTGTTGGCGTCTTTTCTTGGCCTGGAAGTCATGTTTCCTAGGCAATGAAGGGTGCTATTGGGAAAGAAGGTTGAATGAGGGAAGCTGAAGCTTCGAGTTCGAAGTTCTCAGTGAAAGCACCAAAAATGTTTGCGCAAAAAATGGGCAAACACCTCCAAGTCGTATGATTTAGTTGATTTTATGTGATTCTTAATGATTCAGATGAGTTATGTAAATATGAGAAAAGCAGGGGCTGAAATGTAAAGACACACAGATTTATAGTGGTTCGGCCAGAACGTGCCTACGTCCACTTTATATGTTATTATCTTCTTTGTTTCAGATTACAAGTACAATGCTTTGTGTACAAATATATGAAAGTAGTTTGAAAGTTCCTTCCGTGCTTGAGCTCTCAAACTTGTCTACCATTGTTGTACCCCTGCCCCTCTATTTATAGAGTGAGGTAGGGGGCAGGGGTCTTGGATGTATATAGCTGCTGGTGGGCCCGGGCTGGAGCTATCTGGCCTGTCAGCATTCTGGTTCGGCGAGGCTTCATTCGGTGGTGAGGTATGTGTTTGGCTCGATGGTGTTGGTCCGGCCATGAATGATCCGGTGATGGTGGTCCGGTTGTAGCTTGGGAGTTGGTTCGGTAGAGGGGTGATGTATGGATCGGTGGACCTGGTCCGGTGAAGGCTGGTGGACCGGCATGGCTGGTCCGGTAGGGTATTGGAGGGGTGGGTCCGGTGGACATGGACCGGTGAAGTCTGGTTCGGCAGGAGCTTATGCCGAATGGGGTGGAGGTTGTGCCTTGCCGAATGGATATGGCCGAATGAACTATAAGTTGGGCTTGCCGAATGGACCCTTGGACATGAGTGTTGAACGAACTCCTTACTAGATGGAATGGAGGTCGCCAACCCGGGTGAAACTGCCGCTTCTCAGTCTCGAGGTCTTCTGGGTGAGAATTCGCCCAACATACCCAAAGTCATTTGAATTTTGAAGAGAATTCAAATTTTGATTATTTTGAAAATTTTGACTTGAGTTATCACACAAATAAGAATTACACAAATCATTTATCATTTGATTTTGTTGTGTAGATAGTTCGAGTAAAGATGAAATTATTTCAATGCTATTTTCGAGAGTCGAGGGTTGGTCATCATTTTGAAAACTCGTTGTTCGA
Organism: Allium cepa; assembly: GCA_030765085.1. Taxonomy (NCBI): domain Eukaryota; kingdom Viridiplantae; phylum Streptophyta; class Magnoliopsida; order Asparagales; family Amaryllidaceae; genus Allium; species Allium cepa. Next base: position 217,953,002 of record CM060930.1, read on the forward strand.
AATTCAAATTGTTTATAGAATAGTTGTCGCTAAAATATCCATATAAATTTGGAGCGAAGTCATATGGATTATATTGATTTTGAGAACTACTGTAAAATTCAAGTGAGTAAGGTAAAGGAAACCGGGACATTTTCAAGAATTTTTTTATTTGCTTCTTTTTTTCATAAAGGAAAAATATTTACAAATAAAATTTATTTTCCAAAAGGGAAATTGATTTTTGTTTTGTTTTTTTGGTTTTTCAAATTTTTTCTTTGTTTTTGAAAAGGTTTTATAATTTTTTTTTAGATTTTGGTTTTTCATTTTTTTGATTTTTTGAAATTTCAAAGAAAAATGATTTAAAAATTTCAAAGAAAAAGGAAAAGGAATATATAGATTTTTTTTAGTTTTGGATTTTGATTTTTCCTTAATAAGTACAAACTAATGAAACTAAATGAATGCAAGTGTTTAATTACAAATTATTTACCTAAGTTAACCTAAAATTTTATAATCATACTTTGTATTAAATCAACAAGATAGTTCTTGGTCAGGTAACGGACAATATTTATCGGTGCACCACGAATCACCGCAGCCATGCAGCCGAAGGTCTAGGTACCTTCAAAGGAACAACCACTATAATATTTACAAATCACCGTAATATTTATAAATGGTTATTACTCTGCCGTAGCCTAGACACCCATAAACTAAATTGTTCAAAGAAGACAAATTATCAATAGATAATTAAGTATTATCGATGTCTAACCATTATTATTAATTACAATCTAAGATGAAATGCGAAACTGAAATTAAACTTGTATTAACAATGCAAGTACGAATGAATTTGTTTTTTTTTTTATAAAATGCAAATGCAACCAACCAACAATGCAATTAAAATAAAATTAGAGATGAAAGCGGCAATTTTTTTTTGATCCAGCAAGCAAAGCAATTTATTTTGGCAAGCCTCTTCTTCTATTCTACTTTGGCAACCTGAAATGAAAATTAGATATATGTATGTATGTACGTATGTATGTACATACATACATACATACATATATAGTTTTTATTTTTATTTTTTAATATTGGAAACTAGAAGTAAAATAGCCTAACACAAACTAAAATAATAATAATAATAATAAACATCAAAGCCCAAAGCCCACTGGAATTCAAAATTAGAGCACATGGTTCACACAAACAAATAAAAATGTTCTTCCCAATCAAACACTCATAAATTATATAACCGCATTTCCAAATCCAACTTTCAGAGCAAAGAAAAGTAAATTAGATTTTCAGAACTTCGAACACAGATATGATTTCACAGTCTTAACAAATATCGCTACAAATTCTTAAAAGTCACGTTGTTCGATTGCCGTGTTGAAGGTGGATTTGAATCGGTGGTCGAGGCAAAGGTGATTGGCGAGGCGATTTTGAAATCCAGTATTTATAAATTGATTTGGCGAGGTGATTCTTAAGTGTAAGAGGTGGGGAGATATTCGATTGTGGGGCGGTGGTTCGATTGTCAAATTGGGTTGCGGTGGTTAACAGGGTTGCGGAGATAGAGGAATTGGTTCCAGTTGATTCGAATTGGAGGTAGTGACAGTTTTTTTTGTGAAGCCGTGATAGTTTGAAGTCAATGTTGTGGTTGTGTAGATACTGGAATGGCCAGAGGCAGCAGTGATGTAGGAGTGGTTGAGGAAGAATGTCAGGTATTGTATTGTTTGTGGGAAATTGAATGTGTCTGTGACGACGAGGAAGTGAAGTGGTAAGTTTGATGTAGGTAGTCCGACTGGCAATGAGGTGAGGCAATGTTCTTGTTTGATTTTTTTTTTTTATATATTGGAGCAATTCAATGAAAATGTGACTCAATGGTGAGTTGAGTTGTTTGGTGAAATTTATGTGGCAGTGAAGTGGAAGATTGCAGACGAAGGCTATTGGTTCAGTGAGGAGATTGGTAGTCGATGATTATGGCAGAGCCGAATTGCAGTGGAGTCCATTGGTAAATGGTGATAGTTTATGTTAACATGAAGGCAGATGTATGGACTGTTCAGGGCAGTTTGATTGAGGGGTGTGTGATGAGTTGTAGTCAGGTGTGTGCGCAGTGATCGGGTTGGAGTGGAGAGGGAGGCACAGTGTAGTAGAGGAAGCAGTTGCTTGTTGGGTTATTGTGGAGTTGAATCAGATGGTGGCACTGTGTTGATAATAGGCAGAGGTTGATGTTGATATGCAGTTGATGGATGTTTGTGGACTTGGCACTGTGGTATTGATGTTCAGGGATTAAGGTGGAGTTGTGTTGAAGAGTGTTTGTTTTTGAGCAAGTGAGTAGAAATGTAGAAGTGCTGGAGGAGTTTGGTAGAAGGCTGGAATGTGCACTGATATATGTGCACGGTTGCACAGTTTTGTAGAGATGATTTGTATGGAGAGTTGATGGTGTGGTTTTGTGGTATGGTAGAAACCTCGAATAGGCTGGGTGATGGAAATGTGATATGTGGTATGAAAAATGTTCGCACAGGGTAAGTAGCAGGTCGTTGTGGATCAGAGGAAGTATGTGGCTCGTTTGCAAGTGCACAATAATGCAGTTTCTGGTGGAAGTGAACAAGCACAGTGAGGATATGTTGCAGTGGAGTTTGATTACTTTCGCAATGGAGTTGTGGGTAGTCTGTTTGGGTATGTAAGTTTGTCAAGTGTGGTCGAGGCAGTGGAATGAGAGGGTATGTTGAGGCGGTAGGGTTGCATTGTTCGGTGAAGGGAAGGTATATCTAACCTCAGTTTGTATCAGTGAATTGTAAAGGCTTGTAGAAGTGTAAAGAGGAGTGCAGTGGTACAAGCCCGTGGCTTTGGATGATGAATTATTGTTTGATTAGTAATGTTTTGGCAGTGCGGAGTTGAGAAGCAATGGTTTTGCATTAAAGGGGTGATTGATTATCGGTCAATGAAGGAAGTGGTATGTTGAAATGTATGTGCAGCGGGGCAGTTTGGAAGAAAGATGTAGGAGTCGCGTGATCAAATGATGCAAAATGAAGCAATGATCAAATGTAGAAGTAGAGAAGTGCTATGATCAAGTGGAGAAGTGATGGCAGAGATTTGTTTGGAGGGGTAATTGACACTTGCAGCGATGATTGGTAGAAATGGTGATATTGATTGGCAGCAATAGTGTGTATGATGCATTGGTGATGCGGTCGATGCAGTTGAAACGGCAACAGTTGTATGTATGACTAAAAAGAAGTTATGAATGTGGCAAGTGGAACTGTTGAGTGACAGTTTGTAAGAGGAGAAAGTGGAGAAAGAGGGGTAGAAAGAAGTGGAGGAATGGCTTGTGCTTGTGACGGGTGGTGTAACACGGTGCAGTTTGGAGAAGTTAAATGGCAGTGAGGCAATGAAGCAGTGGTAAATTGAGGAGGAGATATGGGATGATGGAGAGTTGTGGGATTTTTGTATTGCAGTGAGGAGTTTGAAGGTGACAATAGGCTGAACAAGGGCAGTTTTGGTGGAAGTGGAGGGTGGTATGTTGATTCAGTAGTTTAGAGAGATGTGAAGTTGAGTAGGAGTTTCTGCAACAATAGTTAAGGCAGAAGAGAAAGGAGGAATAAAAGAAAGGAGAATATGGTAATGCAATGTGTTGATGACAATTTTGGTGGCAAGGGGGATGCAAAAGTGTATGCATGTGCAGTAAACAGAGAGATAGAGGAGAGTAGATAATGGCAATGCAATGCCTCTTTTTATGTAAATTGTAACTGCAATGTAGAAATGAATGTAAATTGTAAATGAAATGGAAATAAAATGTTTTTGTTCTGAAATTGTGAATGTTTTTTTTTTTATAATAGAAACGCAAATGCAATTACAAATAGGAAAAGCAACAAACAAACAAATTGACAACAAAGATCAAACAAACACACACACAAAAAAGTTTTTTTTTTTTTATAAACACACAAAACAAAACAAAAAAAAAAACTAATTCGAAGAATAGAAAATCAAAATCAAAGAAAGTCTCCGGCAACGACGTCAAAAACTTGTTTACCGATGAAATTTCTATAGAATTAGAAAACTATCGAAAAATTTATACCGCAAACGCACGGCGTACTATCGTAGTACGCCGCGATTACGGATCGATCCGTAGGGAATTGTTGATTTAAATTTCCTATTTGATCAAATTAACCAAAGTTGAAAGGTGTGAAGCTAAAAATGTAGAGAAATGACAAAAAGAAAGTGATAGAAATACGAGAGTTAAATGACATATTAGAGATAATCCCACTCTCTAGATCATATAGTTCAACAAATTATGAAATTATGATCTCTCTAGATTGCATAAAAGAAGAAATGGCTAAGTAGCCATAAAAGAAAGAGAGCTTTCATATTATTTCTAAGTTAAAAACTAACTAAGACGAAGAGAGGTCACATGAAGCAGTATTTATATATGTATGAAACCCTAATACAAGTTTTTAGGGAATGCCCAAAATATCTCTTAGAAAGTGTGGAGGCCAAGTAATCATTAGCATCATGTAATCATCCATTAAGCGTGCATGAAGATTTAATGACCTTTTAGCGTGTGCATTAGCTCCTAAGTGTACATTAAGGTAGGTGGGTAAGTGGAGTCCTCCAAGATCATTACTTTGAATTATTTCCATCTCCATTCTTTTATATCTTCTTTGTGTATGCATATATCTTCATGAAGCTACTTGTATTTGAATTTAAATTCCTACAAAATTCATATAAATTTTCAATTAAATTTTAGAAAGTTAATAGATGCACAAAAATGACCATTTTGCCCCTAGATGAAGATGAATATGTGACAATTTAAAAATAATTTCAATTTGGTTTAAACAAGTTAAAATACCCGATATGATCATTTATTTAATTTAAATAAATTAAATATGATGGTAAAATATGCACATTTACGTGCACACCAGGCCTATTAACTATTAATTAGAAATATAGACCATCAAATTTTGATTTCAACGTTCACTTCATTACCATCGTCATATGTAGATGAAGGGGTAATTATTTGTTGTGATTATTTAAGCATAGCCTATTTGTTATGAACAACATAGACTATCAAATTGAACATGAAACAATAAATCATATCAACATTCATTTAAGCACAAAAAAGATCAAAATTAACAAGCTATGTTGTAGTTACATAATTGACGCAGCGGATAATAACAAAACGACATAGATTGATGAAAGTAGCAAACGGTGGATTGAAGATACTGAAATGTCCAAATTCGTTGATCACAAAGATACTGAATTCTAGCTATCTTCGACACGTTGATCGCGCACGATACCGTGAAAGAAGATCTACAATTCTTCAAACGTTGATCAAGCGCACTTGATACCGTGAATTGGCTTCAACGATCGTTGATTCGAGCGCACTCGAATAACCGAAAGTGGAGATAGGAGATTACACTCAACTACCAATTTAGATGAAAGTACAAAGCTAACAAACAAGAATTTTATTCAAAAGGAACCACCTTCAAGTTACAACGCACGCCCTATTTATAGCCCTTTTACAACCCAGACCCTAGGTCGTTTGAGCGACCCACGACCTAAAGAAGGTCGGTAACGACTCAACTCCTGGCGACTCAACTTATTACATCACCACACATACATGGCCGACCTAACTGCTTGCCGACCTACGAGTTACAAGACAGTACGCGACTTAATAAATACAACGACATACGACTTAAAACAATACATCACAACAACGTCTCAACTGTTACAAACGACTCAACATAAGACGACCTACGACTTAAGCAAGGTCGTTAGCGACCTAATTACAACACGTTACAACATGAGTTACATCACGCGACCTACGACTTAACAAACACGACCACATGAAGCTTGAGCGACCTATCTACTCGAGTGACTTCAGGAATGTTGCGACCTAAGACTTCATGACCTAAGCTGGAACTGAGCGACCTAACACATTAGGTCGTAGGTCGTTGGCGACCAAAAGAAAGCGGCATAACTGTGTTTTCCTTCCTCTGTATCTCGTAAGGTCGTAAGTCGCTAGGTCGTCTGTGACCTAAGAAACCCGAGCGACTTAAAACAGGAAGCGGCATAAGATCCAGTTCGCGTAACTTGCTAGGTCCCTTGCTTAGCTCGTTAGGTCGTTCGGACGAGTTAAAGCAAGGTGTTAGGTCGCATACGCGACTCAAGCCCATTGTTAGGTCGCTGGGATGACTCACAGCACTTGTTAGGTCGCTTATGCGACTCAAGGCTTGGTGCGCTGCATCATCCTCCCCCGGTTGACAGAAATTCGACTTCGAATTTTCACCCTCTTTTTCCACAATAAGTTCATATCCATGAAACGGAATTAGGTATTTGATGTTGAAAACATCAGAAGTATGAATATCTTCTGGTAACTTCAATTGATACGCATTCTCATTGATTTTCTTCAAAATTTCTACTGGACCAATTTTTCACGCCTTCAATTTATTGTACGTTCCCACCGAAAAACGATCTTTTGCCAACACTGCATAAACCAAATCTCCTTCCTCGAAATTCACAGTTCTCCGCTTCTTATCCGCCAGTCGTTTATACTTTTCATTTGATGCAAGCAACCGTTCATGAACAGTTCTGTGGCACTCCAGTAACTCATTTACGAAGTCACTAGCCCGCTTAACAACTCCCTTCTGATATGGCACTGTTGTTAAATCCAACGGTCCTTTCAGAATTTCAGAATATACAACTTGAAACGGACTAAATCCAGTGCTTCGATTCACAACGTGATTATGTGCAAATTCCGCTTGACATAGTTTCACGTCCCAGCTCTTTAGATTGTCCTTCACAAGACATCGCAACAAATTTCCCAACGATCTGTTCACAACCTCCGTTTGTCCATCAGTTTGCGGATGGTAAGCGCTACTAAACTTCAGCTTCGTTCCAATCATCTTCCACAAACTTAACCAAAAATGACTCAAAAAACGAGTATCTCTATCTGAAATAATAGACTGTGGCAATCCATGAAGTCGATAGATCTCTTTGAAAAATAACTGAGCGACATGAACAGCATCCGCTGTCTTCTTACAAGCAATAAAATGTGCCATTTTTGAAAACCGATCAACCACCACATAAATGCAATCGTTACCCCTTTGATTTCTAGGCAAACCCAAAACAAAATCCATGCTCACATCAACCCAAGGTTTAGTCGGTACAGGTAACGACATATATAATCCCGCATTTGTCGCTGTTCCCTTCGAAATCTGACAGATATGACATCTCTCCACAAACCTTTCAACCTCTTTCCTCATTGACGGCCAAAAGTATGATTGAGAAATCAACTGCAATGTGCGATCCCTTCCTACATGTCCCTCTTCATGCAACTCTTTGACAATTTTCATTCTCAAGCTGCTATCTGGTATACATAATCGATTTCCCTTAAACAAAAATCCGTCTACCAACACAAACTCATCAGTACTCCCATCCTTAACTTTCTCAACAAACTTTGCAAAGTAAGGATCCTTTTCAACCAATTCTGGCAATAGCTCAAATCCTGTCACTTCAATCTTCATCGTTGTCAAAAAATGATTCCTCCTGCTCAATGCATCAGCTACATGATTCGTCACCCTTGATTTGTGTTTCACGACAAAAGTAAACTGCTGCAAATAGGCAATCCACGATGCATGCCTTGCTGAAATCTTGTCTTGCCCTTGTAAATGCTTCAACGCCTCGTGATCAGTGTAAAGAACAAACTCTTTCTGAAATAGATAGTGCCTCCAGTGTTTAACGGCTTGGACAATCGCGTAAAACTCCACATCATAAGTGCTATATCTCAACTTAGCTCCAGACAACTTCTCACTGAAATAAGCAACTGGTCTTCCCTTCTGACTCAAAACTCCACCAATCCCAACCTTCGATGCATCAGTATGTAACTCAAACAACAACTGAAAATCCGGTAAAACTAGAATTGGTGCTGACGTCAATAGTGTCTTGATCTTCTTAAAAGCAACCCCTGCTTCCTCTGACCATGCAAACTTCTTTCCTTTCATGCAATCGGTTACAGGTGTCATTATACTACTAAAATGTGGAATGAATCTTCGATAAAATGAAACCAATCCATGAAAACTCCTCACTTCAGTAATTGTCTTGGGTTGTGGCCAACTCCTGACAGCTTCCACTTTACTTTCATCTACTTGAATACCTTCCTTCGACAAAACATATCCCAGAAACAAAAAACTGTGCGTCATGAACACACACTTCTTCGTTGCAGCATAAAATTTCTCCTGCCGTAGAATCAACAGTACTTCATGCAAATGCCGGACATGCTCTCCCATACTTCCACTATATATCAAAACATCATCGAAGTAAACCACTACAAACTTCCCAATGAATGGTCTAAAAATCTGGTTCATCACTCTCATAAAAGTGCTCGGTGCATTCGATAAACCAAATGGCATAACCAACCATTCGTATAAACCTTCCCTAGTTTTGAAAGAAGTCTTCCATTCATCACCTGGTCTAATACGAATCTGATGGTATCCACTTTTCAAATCAATCTTTGAAAACACAACTGCCCCACTTAATTGATCAATCAAATCATCAAACCTCAGCATAGGAAACCTGTATCTCACAGTGATCTTGTTTAGAGCCCGACTATCCGTACACATCCTCCATGAACCATCCTTCTTAGGTACTAACAATGCTAGTACAGCACAAGGACTTAAGCTCACTTGTATGCGTCCTTGTTCAAGTAACTCTTCCACTTGCCTTCTCAACTCCTCGTGTTCCTTCGGACTCATCCTATAATGTGGCCTATATGGCAACACAGCTCCCGGAACAAGATCTATCTGATGCTGTATGTCCCTCAACGGTGGTAACTCCGTTGGCAATTCTTCTGGAAATACATCTCTGAATTCTTCTAATACTGGCTTCACTTCTTCAGGAATTTCAACCACTTCATTACACTCTCGTCCAATCAACAAAAAGACTTCAGGCTCCTCTTCAACTTCCTTGACAAACTCCTTCAAAGATAGCAAAGTTTTCAATTCTTCAATTTACTCCAACTTGCTTTCCTTCTGTTGTTGCTTTTTGGAAACTAAAGTGATTTTAGTACCTTCAAACATGAAACTGTAGCTATTAGCACAACCATCATGTTGTACTGCTCTGTCAAACTGCCATGGTCTGCCCAACAACAGATGACACACATCCATGTCCATAACGTCACACCAAATTTCATCTTTGTATTTCTTCCCAATTGAAAAATTAACACAAGCTCTTCGACAAACCTTCACTTCACCACCCTTCCTCAACCAAGCTAACTTGTAAGGTTTCGAATGCTTCTCAGTCTTCAATGCCAACTTCTTCACAGCCTCGGTAGAAATAATATTATCACAACTTCCAGCATCAATAACAAACTTGCAAACCTTCCCCAGAATAGTGCATGTTGATTGAAAAATGTTGCTCCTCACCCAGCTAGAATCATCCTCTTGCTTCGGTGTTAGACAAGACCTCCTCATCATCAAATTACAACCCTCATCTCCGGACAACTCTTCTTCCTCCTCAACAAGTAGTGAATTGGAATATTCAGTTTCTACTTCCTCATCCTCACACTCAGCAATCATTGCTCGTTTCTTTGGCTTCGGACATTCATTGCTTTTATGACCCACTTCCTGGCAATTATAGCACTTGAAACTATTATTGACCCTTGCCTTCGTAACCTCCTGTACAACTGGTTTTGCAACAACTTTAGAAACATTGGAACTCCCACTAGCACCCTTCACTTGATTGTTGGAATTTGTAAACACACCACCACCTCGTCTTCCCTGCTTCTCCCAAGCCAACGCCTTTTGGTGTGCTTCCGCCACAGATCTTGGATCAAACATATTAACCATATCCTGGATCTGCATTCGCAACCCTCCAACTAATCTTGCAGTCAGCTGTTCCTCTGTCTCCATGATGTCATTTCGAGCAATCAGTTGATAAAATTCGTCAGCATAATCATTAACAGTCTTCATCCCTTGCCTCAGATTATGTAACCTCTGATACATGAGTGATTGATAATTGTAAGGTAAGAATGTGCCCTTCATCAGCTTCTTCATTTTCTCCCATGATTCAATCTTCGACTTCCCCATTCTCTCCCGTGTAAGTTTAGTTTGCTGCCACCATGCCATAGTTCTACCTCTCAACCTAGTAGCAACCAACTTCACACGACGATTCTCCGGAACTTCTTTGAAATCAAAGATCTCTTCAACATTAGACAACCAATCCAGAAATTCTTCTGCTACCATTCCACCTTTGAATTCTGGAATTTCCATCTTCATACCCGATTCCCATCGACGATCATCATCTACATCCCGATATGAATTTCGAACTTGGTCTCGATCTCGATAATGAATGCTAGCTCTATCACCCTCTTCATCATAATCAAATGTACGTCTATATTGATCTCGACCATCATCATCCCTTTGATCACGCATGTCTCTTCTACTATGTCTCTCTTCTTCTCGATATGGTTCATTTTCAAACTCTCATGGAGTTCTCCTCTCTTCACGTCCATAATCATGGTGATCTCTCCTTGATGAAATTGATGATTCTCTTCTTTCTCTAAAAGATTGTGGCGACACCCTCCTCGCTTCCGTAACCGATGGCGAAACTCTGTTTCCTCCATGGTTCGAGACTGGTGATCTCCTCCTTCGGTTTTGATTCAAATCATTCATCAACTTCTCTAGCTTTCCAATACCTTCATCAAATTTCTCATTAATGCGTTGTTCCATTTGCTCGGCTTCTTCTCTTCTATACAACGCTTCAACATTTTGATGATGATTAGCTCTCCTTGGTGGCATGATTTAATCAACACAAACACTTCAAAACTTCACAAATCTTCTACAAATCAAACTTCAACTAGCTCGCACAAGCTCAACACTTCAATATAAACTTGGCCTACACTTCAAACTTTCGGCTTAAACAAGTGATGCACGGCTCTACCCAACTCGGCTCAAACTCAAACACCTTTCCAACTTTGATCCAAAATGAAATGGATCGGAAGCTTCTAACTTGTTGCAACTTCAAGATGAACACGATGAACACCAACTTCAAACTCCTTGGCTCCAAGACTCGGCTTAGCTATGATTGGCTAAGTCTAGCTCTGATACCAAACTGATGCAGCGGATAATAACAAAACGACATAGATTGATGAAAGTAGCAAACGGTGGATTGAAGATACTGAAATGCCCAAATTCGTTGATCACAAAGATACCGAATTCTAGCTATCTTCGACACGTTGATCGCGCACGATACCGTGAAAGAAGATCTACAATTCTTCAAACGTTGATCAAGCGCACTTGATACCGTGAATTGGCTTCAACGATCGTTGATTCGAGTGCAATCGAATAACTGAAAGTGGAGATAGGAGATTACACTCAACTACCAATTTAGATGAAAGCACAAAGCTAACAAACAAGAATTTTATTCAAAAGGAACCACCTTCAAGTTACAACGCACGCCCTATTTATAGACCTTTTACAACCCAGACCCTAGGTCGTTTGAGCGACCTACGACCTAAAGAAGGTCGGTAACGACTCAACTCCTGGCGACTCAACTTATTACGTCACCACACACACATGGCCGACCTAACTGCTTGCCGACCTACGAGTTACAAGACAGTACGCGACTTAACAAATACAACGACATACGACTTAAAACAATACATCACAACAATGTCTCAACTGTTACAAACGACTCAACATAAGACGACCTACGACTTAAGCAAGGTCGTTAGCGACCTAATTACAACACGTTACAACATGAGTTACATCACGCGACCTACGACTTAACAAACACGGCCACATGAAGCTTGAGCGACCTATCTACTCGAGTGACTTCAGGAATGTTGCGACCTAAGACTTCGTGACCTAAGCTAGAACTGAGCGACCTAACACATTAGGTCGTAGGTCGTTGGCGACCTAAAGAAAGCGGCATAACTGTGTTTTCCTTCCTCTGTATCTCGTAAGGTCGTAAGTCTCTAGGTCGTTTCTGACCTAAGAAACCCGAGCGACTTAAAACAGGAAGCGGCATAAGATCCAGTTGGCGTAACTTGCTAGGTCGCTTGCTTAGCTCGTTAGGTCGTTCGGACGAGTTAAAGCAAGGTGTTAGGTCGCATATGCGACTCAAGGCCATTGTTAGGTCGCTGGGACGACTCACAGCACTTGTTAGGTCGCTTATGCGACTCAAGGCTTGGTGCGCTGCATCAATAATTAGAGAGCTTAATTACCCCTAAATTGAAGGAGTTTGGCCTCTTATATTTATTATCAAATCAACAAATGTAGCTTGCAACATTGAATAAAAAGAAGACGAAAAATAGAGCAAAATGAAAAGAAAAGCTAAGTAAAAAGAAGAAAATACTAATCTACTTGCATGAAAAGTAAACTAAACTACCAACATGAAAGAAAGAGAGCATGTAAGTAAAATAAACACTAATTAACATTGCATAAACAAAGGAAAATTACATGAAAAGAAATGACTAAGTAGCCATGAAAAGGGAAAGAGAGCTTTTTTTTAATCTAAGCTAAAACTGAAGAGAATAGGGCCTAAGAGAGACTAATTACATGAAGATAAGGGGTATTTATACATGTATGAAACCCTAATCCATATTTTTAGGGAATCCCAAAATACCCTCTAGGAAGTGTGGTGGCCAAGTAACCATTAGCATCCAATAATCGTCCACTAAGTACGCATGAAGATTTAATGGCCTTTTAACATGTGAATCAGCTCTAATTTATACATTAAGGTAGGTGGGTAGGTGGAGTCCTCTATGAATATCACTTTGAATTATTTCCATCTTCATTCCTTTGTATCTTCTTTGTGCATGTGTATTCCTTGAAGAAACCACTAGTAATTGAGTTTAAATTCTACAAAATAATATATAAATTTCCAATTAAATTTTTTCAAATTAATTTATGCACAAAAATGACCATTTTGCCCATATATGAAGATGAATATGCGACGATTTGAAAATAATTTGAATTTTGGTTTAAACATGTTAAAACACCCAACATGATCATTTTTTTTAATTAGATTAAATATGATGGTAAAAATATGCACATTTACGTGCACATCAATTGGTGATTTGATCACTTTGTATTACTTTAGCTTAATAAAAGCAAGATTATGATATTTTTGGATATGCGATTGATTTAATATTATTATGAGATTTAGTTTATGATCTACTTATGTCAACTTGATCGGAAGGTCACCTTTAAGTGTCAGTCGGAACCCTTAGCTCAATAAATATTTTTAGATCCTTAGGTCCATTCCATGAGTTATAGAAAGGCTTGCTTCCGAAGAAGTCAGAACCCGTTAACTCAACATATATCCTTAGATCATAGGACCAACCCTCATGCCACCTTAACTACTTCGGAAGGGAGGTTTCGAAGGGATAACTAAACCAATCTACCTAGTTCAAAAGGTATTATAGAAGGGAACCAGGTTTTTTGACGGAGCTGAAAGGTTGAATAAGAAGGAGTTTTAACTACCGTAACTTATTTGAAAGGAGGACTTTAGAGAATCAAAAGAAGTTTTAACAATCTTTACCTGATCGAAAGGTATTAACTACCCTCATCGTTTCAAAAGAAGGTTTTGAAGGAATCACTTATCCATTAAACTATGTTTTGGGTTGTTGACAAGTTTTCTTGTTAACATGAATATCAACAATAATTCACACATATAATCATAGAAATAATTCAATCAATCATCAATAAAGGAATATCAACTATAATTCACACATATTTATCATGTTCAAGTTTTTGAATCCTAGCTTCATACTCGTTTATATGCTGAGAATATCTCACTTTCTGTTGTTCATCAAATATCTCATCATTTCTAATTTGACTTTCCTACACCATCTCCCACTACTTTCTCATTCAAGATAGGCGAGGGGTTAGTCTTTTAGATGAAAATTTTTGAATAGCTAAAGATGACGATCCTGTCGATTACATAATAGATGAAGCGATCAAAGAAGTTGGTTAGATGATATTTTGAATGTTATCAGCCACGATAAATTCTAGGGTTTTGCACTGGGATTGACTGTCTTTTAATTTTATCTCTAAATCGCTTATTTGTTAAAGAAACTTAGACATATCTTCGAAGTCAACCGACGGGTTTGATTTAACTTGACGCTTCAATTGAGAAATTACTTTGTCTTAGTTCTTAATGTCCACTTGAGACATGTAATCTGATCATTAAGATCCCTAACGATCGTCTTCTGAAGCAAAAAATTTCTATGCCATTCTAGCGCTTCAGTGTTTCCCTCTAGATGAGTGGATAGAGGGTCTTTAAGGAGGTTTGTATTTTCAACATCTGCAATCAACCTATATCTGATGTTGGTAAAACGAGATTGGGAATCCGTTGAGAGTGATGTAACGGCTAACAGTAAGCCCTGTTTAAAAAAACTAAGTCAAAACTCAAATGATTAATCTCTTTTATTACAACAATAAAGATTGCAATTTAAGAAGAAATAAAACAAATGGTACAATCTTATTGTTTCAATTAAACACTTGTTTTATTACACTTAAATTGAGAAATAGCATTTTTGACTTTGTTCAAAGAATTAGCTGAAAGAGTAACTGTTGAATCAAAAAGGGTATTAAATCCTTCAGGGGTAATAACTGGAGGATATTTGCTAAAAACTCATTCCCCAGTAGGAGGACTATCACGACCACGTATTAATCTTGTATGATATGTTCGAATTTCCTTAAGAAGTTTTTCTTCGCCAAGAAAATCGAAACAAAGGCGGGGATGTTCCATGTAAAGTCTCTGCAAGTCTTTAAGAAAACAGTATATGGCTAATTTTAAATTTTCAAAAGCGAAGCCTTTTCTAGATAATCTCTTCTTAGTTTAACATATTGCTTAAATAATCTATAGAAACAAGGCTGGCCGAGAGACATTTATTCTGTGATAACGCAATCAAATACAAATGTATAAAAGGAAGGCAGAACAGGAAATTTACAAATCAATATTATTACATAATTATGAATGTTCATCCATTTCATAAAAACCGACTTTTTGAATAATCAAGAAATAAATTTATCTTTATAATATTTATGTTTTTCAGGAGCCAACTAGTGAGGGATTGATTTGGCCAGCGGTAAGTTCAAGCAAGCCCCCGGATATGGATCAGATCCAAATTCATCAAAATATCTTCTATGTAAATGGCTAATTAGATCCCCACTAAAATCACCTAAGTATGAAAAATCTACAGTCGGATATCTGCATTGGCTTTGTATAGGAAGTCAACAAGGATGTCCCTATCTTTAACCAACATCCAAAAGAGTAATTAATTTCCAATTCTCTTCCAAAAGTTTAACATATCGGAGGCATGCCCTCTTCAATCGGGGGGGGGGGGGGGGGGGGGGGCAGCTTCTTGATCCTTAAAAGATGCTAACACTGCAGCACATTTGCTAAGCCTATGATACTTGCCACAGAGTGTATTATGTTTTTTTAATTGCTTATCTAACTCCCTATACAAGCTATTTATTTCATCTTGTTTTCTTTCAAACTTTGTTTTGTAAAGTTTGATATATTTACTCCTTATCTAAAATAAAAGATGTCAACTATTATTATCTTGGAAATGAAATCCATATAGACAAGGAATCCCATACTTGAGGTTAGTTGTCTCTTCTTGATGGTTAGAAGGCTCGAGAAGTTCAGGTAGGCTTGCTTCGCGGTCACTATGACCGGGGTTGACTTTTACTGAAGTCTCAGGGATGTCATTGCCTTCCTTTTCATGAACGTCGGAGTGACCATCTACGTTGCCACCTGAACCTTGACCTCTATCAATGTTATCATCATCATTATCATCACCATCGTCATCATTATCATCATCGTCATTATCGCCTTCTTCGGCAGCGGCCTCATCTTCATCACCTTCTTTATCGAAATTAGAGTCTACTTCGATAGAAAGGACTTCAGAAGATAAGATTTTGGCAGCATCAATCTCATCTCTCTCAGGGACTTCAACTCCCTACTCTATTTTGTTGACCTTGACAATAAATCTTTAAGTACGGCAGGGTCAAGTGAAGCGAAGTTCAAGTCTAGGCACTCATCAATATTGTCGATAGACAAGCATAAGGGCATCCTTATAAGAGTTCACAATGATGTTGTCGAGGGTAGTACTTAGAAATTGTGACACCCTTTACTTGGCTTTAGAAATAGTATTGACAGCCAACATTAAGAAAATTTTCTTTTTCTCTAACTTCTTCCTGAAAGAGGATTGTTTGACCACCATTCGAGCTTCTCATCATCAGATTCGTTCAAATCCATTTTCACAGCCAAATTTTCATCGATTAGAAGTTGGTTTGCTTTCCTCTCTTCAGAAATAATAGACTCTGCTTGAGCAGGAGAGACTCCCGATCTTTCATGTTCCTTCATAGCATTATTTTTGTCAGCTGATAGGGAGATGATCTAGCTGTTCAAAGTTGAGATTTCCTCTTAAAGTCTGGATATCCTAGTGCAAAATTTTGATGTTCTTTCTTAAAGGGAAAGCCGGCTTTTGGAAATCTAAAATGAAAGCTATGACATAAGTCAGCATTCAGAGAGAAATAATAACAAGAAGGTTAAATAATAAGAAACAAACCAGAAGTCGTTGCTCTATTAGAGATCGAAATTGACCTATCGTGTCAAAAATGGAAAAAGGTGGGTGAATGGAAGTAAAGGATGAAGAGTTCAAGATAAATTGAAAATTTTCTCAAAATCATTCGAAGGCACAATTGACGTGGGTCTCGAGGGGTTCAATTCCTGAGAAGGAGTTGAGGCACCCAAATATTTTTGAATTTTCTCGACGACGTGAAGAGAATCGAAGGCGGTAATTTAAGACATAAGATTGTCCTTTGAGGGAGTTGTTTTGGATTGATCGATGGAAGCTTCAAGAATAGGACTTTCTAAAGTTATACCCACGTCGATGGTTTCACCCTCTTTTGGTGACGGGGAAGTTTGGATTTGAACAATCTTATCTTTATCGAGAAACAGGCCTGCTATGGCCACCTTGCCCAATTTTCTTTTAGCAATAATCTTCGACTTAGTGATGGCCTGAGTCAAGGATGATACACCAGATGTGGAAGTTGGGAGAACAAGTTCACTTGCGATTAATTCGACTTGAGGAGCAGTTGTCGAAAATTCAAAAAATTACAAGTCAACGAAGTAATTTAAGAAGTAACACAATAATAAACATCAAGTACTATGCTTAAGCTTACTAAGGTGATCTGGGCAAATTGGAGACAAATGAGAGAAATTTTAGGATCACCCAGGGACAAGAAACGTTTGCTCCGAGAAGTATGTTGGACAAGGGGGGTTGACCAAGGACTATCTAACCCACACGGAGAAAAGAATGCTCTTGAATATTGGATGGAGTCAACAGTGTAAGCCTATTTTCGATGCTACTTGAAGCAGCAATCAACAGCTTTACAGTTCTCTTATCCTCATCATTGAGATCTTTAGCAGTAGAATCTAATAAAGAAGCACAGATTAGCAAAAGAAAGTAGTTGAATAAAGATAAAGACTTTGATAACTTATGAGGAGAAGAAAAGACTCCATTGATGTTTGGACAACATTTGAATAAGAATTGCTTCTTCCAATCTTTAAATTTATTTACCCCTTTTTAGATTAGTGTTTTAGGGACTCGAAAAATCTGGTTGTTCAGATTGCTGAGTTTAAATAGGCGGACCAAATAATTGAGAATTTCAGCATTTGATGAGGGAATGCCTGACCCTAGAGCCATAAGTTCCAAAGAGAGAAGGTATGTATAAACATTGGGTGATAACTGGGTAGGTGCAGCCTAGATGGGTCAAGAACTTAGACAAGAAATCTAGGAAGGGGAGGAAGCCACCATGCCCAATATTAATGGCAGTATAAGCGAAACATCCTTCGGGAGGATTTTGAATGGTATCGCTATCGCTGAGGGGAATGGCTTCTACCCCAGTGATGCCAAAGTCGTTCAGGATGGCATCAACCTCATTCTATGAAGATATTAGGGAATGTTTAGAGACGAACTCGACCTTCTTTGGAGAAGATTCCGCCTCTGGTACTGTATCTTTCTCAGGTTTCGTAATGACCTTTTTCAAACCCATAGTTCTGTTAGGTGAAATCATTTCATTAAAATTTATAATTTGTCTTATAATTAACACCTTTTAGAGATGCTAAAAACTTATCGCAATAATTTAAATATCAACCAAGTATATAACTTAAGATCTTTGAAAGGATGTTAAAGTCATTTGGGTCATAAAATTCATTAGGCTTCCAATGATGTTGAAGGGTTAGATGTAATCTAAACAAATAGAAACACTCTTTGACAATGTTGAATGCCTAGGGAAAATTTTACTACTAAGAAAGAATAACAACCTTATATTATTAGTTTGAGTATATATACGTTAACAACATTTCACAAGTAAATCGAATAAACCTTTCTACAATGTCAGAACCCACAAATTTTGTGTTACTTAAAGAATATGAATGTTGCCGAAACACTATATTCCCTTTAGTCGAAAGACTCGAATCCAAATAACTTTGATACAAATCAAAATCTCTTTGAAACATTTCAATAATGTTTATAAAAACGATAGTTATACCTCTGATAACTACAATAGGTTTCGAGTAAGTCCAAAGGGGGCTAAGGTTTTGAAAGCATGCAGACAAATAAACTTGTTTTGAATTGGGAGGTTTCGATCAAGTCAAAAGGCTTGATAAGAATTACAAATTTGACAAAATATATTATTGTCAATACGAGTGAATTTCTAACTCTCAACATCTTCTAAAGTAGACTAAAATTAGGTATGAATCTAATGATGTGTTAAATTAATTTTTATATATATCAGGTTTCGAATCCTTTAAAATAAAAGCTGGGCTTTCGAAAATTTGTATTATATCACGCATTAAGGTGACTTCTTCGAAAGGTATCAGAAAAGTATCGAAAAATACTCTTTCTTTCAAAGAAGTACATTTCTTATCAATTCATCAAATCCTTCAAAGAGGTTCACTTAAAGGTAAATACACAACCTTCTTTCGACCCCTTCGAAAGAGGTCGAAATAGGAAAGTAAAATTAACTGCCTCAACCCCTTTCCAAAAGGTTGAAAAAGGGGTTGAAAAGTCAAATTAAATTTAGCCTTCTCTATGAAGCCTTTGGAAAGGTGTCTTTTCCCCAATTCAATTTTAACTCAGTACTTCAAAAAGTTAATAATTAAATTGATTCGAGTGCGAATTTACAATCAATAATAGCGAAATCCCAAAAATATAAATTTGCACCCTAGTTAAAAAAAGAAAAAAAGAGCTTGACTTTGGCCGTAGTAATGGAAAATAGCCCCTAAACCTGATGAATTTAAATTCTAACTCAAAATTAACATCACATATCATATAAAATAAACTCGAATCGTCTTGTTGAACTTAGAACAGAAAGATAGGTTCGAACCTAAAGAATTTTAAATCAAAATCAAGCGTGGTAAATTGGTTTTAAGGGTATAACTACAAGCACGTACCTTGAATTCGAACTTGTGTTGAATGAAAATAAGAATTTAAAATGAAGTTGTATTTTTTTATTATTATGAGCTTTCATTAGTAGGTGAATGAAAAAGGAAAGAAGAAAGCACAATTTATAAAGGTAGTAGATGTAGTGAAAGCCATCCGATCAAATTTATAAGAACAGTCAAGACCTGTCTAGGAATACCAAAAGGCGGGAAATTTTATGGTTTTGAAATGGTTGACTTGGAAAGTCAAGGGCATCCCTTCGCGAGGGAGGGGGCAAGTGTTACCGCCAATTCTCATTTCAACCTTACTGAAACCAAAAAGAGTAGAAGAGAAGAATTTACAAGAGGTGATAGCATCAACAAAGCCTTTCGATGGAGTCGAAGGGATGTAACAGCAATGTTATAAACTTTTAAAGGGGTAAAAAGGGAATGAAAGCACCATTTCACTTCAATTGCTCCCTTTCAAAACAGATGCTTCCGCATGCATAAAGACACTTCGAATAAGTTGAGGAACACCTTTCGAAGACAATAAATTACAGCAAATCAAATGCGTGCCAAACCTTTCATTACTGAAGGTTTTGCCTTTATTCACATTCCACAGAGGGATATTTTTCTAGAGCGACCTCTTCGAAAGCATAAGTAAGCCTTCCAAACCGGTCCAAATCATTCACAATTAAGAAAGAAGAGCTTACTAAGGTTCATTATTGCAATCTCTGACACTAAAGGATAGAGTTCCACATCAATCAGCAAGTGTGCCATCGAAAGCTACCTTCCGCTTTAAAACCTTCAAAGTCTCGATTTCTTCAAAACTCCAACGATCCACCTATTGACAGAGTTGAAAGCTCATACCTTTTCTTACTTGCAACAACATAACAACACAAAGTGAAAAAGCACACCTACACCTTTCGATGAAATCGAAAGTGCTCTAGTCCATTCAAAAGCAAAGTAGAAGGATGCCTAAATGTTAACGACAACGAAAGGTCTCCAAGGCCGCCTTTCGACTAAGTCGAAAGTGATGATTCAGAAGGTGTCAACCCACACTTAAATATCAAATCCTAAGGGTCTGGTTTAGAGGTTGGGAATTCATTCACTTCATTCTTATACTTTCTTATATTTGTAAACCCTAAATCTCAAATTAGATAAGTTATTTAATCAGTTTGTATTATTTTAGCTTAATAAAAGCAAGATTATGATATTTTTGGATATGCAGCTGATTTAATATTCTTATGAGATTCAATTTATGATCTGCTTATTTCAACTATGTCGAAAGGTCAACTTTAAGAATCAGTCGGAACCCTTAGCTCAATCAATATCTTTAAATCCTTAGGTTCATCCCATGAGTTATTGAAAATCTTGCTTCCAAAGTAGTCAGAACCTGATAACTCAACTTATATCCTTAGATCATAGGACCAACCCTCATTTCAGCTCAACAACTTCAAAAGGGGGGTTTCGAAGGGATAACTAAACCAATCTATCTAGTTCTAAAGGTGTTATAGAAGGAAATTAGGTGTTTCGACTCAGCCGAACGGTTGAATAAGAAGGAGCTTTAACTACCACAACCTATTCGAATGGAGGACTTGAGAGAATCAAAAGGATATTTAACTATATTTACCCGAGGAAAGGTATTAACTGCCTTCATCGTTTCAAAAGAAGGTTTTGAAGGAATCACTTATCCATTAAGCTCTGCATTGGGGTGTCAACAAGTTTCTTGTTAACATTTTTGGTTCTAGAAGGAGGGCATGAACCTCCGACCTTGTTGAATTTCCAATTCTACTTTCCTCTATCCCAATTCTATTCCAAGCTTACCTACTCTAGACTTTACAGCATCATGTTTAGCAAAATCAAAAGTTTAAAATAAGGATCCTCGGAGCCACGTCCAATTAAATTCTCCCATGGAATAGTTAATGATCCTAAACTACATGAAGAACAAATGTTGAGATTGGAAGCATTAAGGATCATTAAGAAAAAGAAAGATGAATCTTATGATCCAGATAAATGGAGTTTAAACCCTCTTGACATTAGCCCCATACCCATCTTCTCCATAGGAGGAACAAAAAATGAAAGTGATAACTTGTTTGACCGAATGAGGAAGACAATTCAACTCTATACCAAAGGCACTTTTTTGAAAAAGGAATGATAGCCGATTACAACGCTTTGCTCAAGAATGGCATCAAGCAACAAGTTGTACATAGCTTATATGTGAACTTCAAAGGGTTTTGAAAAGGAAATCGATCATTGAGGGTGAAGCATCAAAACAAAGTAATAAAATATCTAGAAATCATCATCAAAAGACAAACTTTAAGTCGAGACTCCCTAAGGAATGCAATTTGACAACATCGATCGAGAATGTTTATTTGCTAACCAAGGAAGAACTCAACTATTGACTATCTCAGAAGAAAAAACCTAAATATGAAAGGAATCGAGGGGAATCCTATTACTATTACCACAAGATGAATGGACATGAGACAAATCAATGTAGAGCACCCTAGGGAATGATCATCAACTTTTTCGGATAAGGAAAAGTCAATAGGCTTGTAAAGTGGCCCTAGTTGAAGTCAATAAAGTACTGCTTTTCTAAGAGAAATCTACATGGTCTGGAGTAGAATATTCCATGCACTTGGACATTACCTTAAACGATCAAAGCCTTTATCTACGTCGAGTTGGCTAGATCAAAGCACCTCCTAGAGGGAGCTTAGATTAAGCCTTTATCTATGCTAAGCTATGGACATGTTAAAGCATCGACAAGCCCTTGACCGCACTATGCAATGGCCAGGTCAAGGCAAATCCTAGAGGAAGGACGGAGTAATCCCTTGGAAATGCCTTGGTATAGCCTGGCCGAGGCATCGAACAAGCCTTCAGTCCCGCCTACAAGGCCTGGCTGGAGCGCCTCCTGAAGGGAGGTTGGGTAAGTCCTTGGGTCCTGCTTTTGGATAGGCTAACCAAGCGCACCAGAGAACAAAAGACTAAGATGTCCAAGCCCAAGAAGTGGCATATCAAACAATGGACTATGACGTTCGAGCCCGAGAAGCAGCATATCAAACAATAGTCTAATACATCCGAGCCTGAGAAGCAGCATATCAAACAACGAACTAAGACATCCAAGCTCAAGAAGCGTCATATCAAAAAATGTACTAAGATGTCCGAGCCCGAGAAGAGGAAAATCAAACGACGATAATATACACGGCCTAAAGGGTGACACATCTCAAAAGAGCCAAAACCCAAGGAAGCGATATAGAACAGAGACTTAAATAAGATTGTACAACCTCCAACTAATTATCAAAGAAGAATTTTTGAACTTCACTTATTAATACCCAAATCAGGCCTTTGGGTCTTTACTAATAATCTATGGTCTTCATCATTCCTGAACCTGGGTTTCAGGGCTATTACTATTAATTCCTAGACTTCACTCATTAATGCCTAAATCTGGGCTCTATATTTCTATTAATGAGATTATTATTACAGATTTCCAATTATCATAAACTAATACCCGAATTTTTGTTTTGGATCTTTTAACTTTTAAATTTCATTCGTTAATGCTTTAATCAGGGCTCCAAAGTAATTGATATTGATATTCATATGAATTCCTAATCATCAATTAAGCTCACGATCTATTTGACTAATGCCCAATGTTATCCCGCCTTTTGGCAAGGCCGTGACACCAAGAAATTAAATGGAAACCAAGGATAGTTCATCCCGAAGATCGGTTATGCACAGGTCTACTATGGATACCGATAAATTTTTCCCAAGTCTGGATCGAGCTACAATTGATATGACACAACAAGAAAAGCTTCAAAAGCTAACGTTTCAAATCTCAAGTCAATCGGAGTTAGTATACTCAAGATATTAGTTGGTCAAGGTTGAGGAAACCAACTCTATTCGTAGCCATGCAATTTCGTATCCATTCCTTGAGAGAGATGTAGTTCGTAACCATTGCCCACGACCTTCCATCGTATCCAACAAACTAAAGTTGTTTCGTATCTGTCACAACACTTGGTGTCCATCAACGATTGACACTTCGTATCGGTCGTTTACCTACATGGTTCATATCGATCGTTACTGATCGATAAGAAAGAGGCCATGCATCATCGATACGAAATCGACTACTCTATAATCGATATGAAGGGATCATCCATCTATCGATATGAAGTGGCCATTAAGCTATCAATACGAAATAGCATCAGAATTCAATACGAAGTAAGGTACAGTAGATCGATATGAACAAGAACACGTTCAAGAGGAAGACTCGTTCAGTCGACATAAAAAGTGGATCGATCTTAGAATATAGAGCCGTGTCACCCTGATCGACACATGCTAGCATCGATATGAAGCTATCGATACGAAGGGTATCGATACAAACTTGACAATGTCTTGCAAATGCAAACTTAGATCGATCATAACTCAAAATCTACAAGTCCAAATGCCACCAAATTTTCACAGGAGCTTGCATACCACCTTTACTTGGTCTATGATCGATCTCAGCCCAAAAGGAGTCATTTTTGGTCGATACGAATTGTGTACATATCAATCATGGATTGATGCCAATCTACCTCGGATCGATCTGATGGGCTCACCAACGTGAGAGAAGAGATCGTCCGAGCTCTGAGCCAGATATTTTTAGCCTACACCTATAAATAACAATCCTAGGCCTTTAGAAAAGGACTTTTGACTCTTCTATGCCAATACTCTGCCGGAAACTCCAATGTATTTCGAGTGATTGAGTGTGTACTGTTATAATCAGTTGTAATCAGTTGTAATCAGTAGTAATCAGCAAGTATAGTAAATAAAAACATCAAACTTTCCACAGTGGACGTAGGATACAATGCCAAACTACTCTAAATTCTCGTGTTCTTACATTTTTGTTTGTTTGTTTGGTGTGCTTGTTAGATTAACCTCCTTTTCCATTTATATTCTTCAATTTAATCTCTTCAAATACGTTCGATGAGTGTTGTGCCCAATTTTCGTACAAACACTTTGGTGCTTTCACTAAGAAAACCCAAATTTTCTCCTGCTCATTTGATCTACTACCGTCTTTAGATTGCAAGAATCTAAGGAGGAAGATCCAGATCTACCATGTATAAGTTTGTTCCATACTATTCAGATTGCATCAGATCTAGGAAGGAACTACATCATTCACTATGGTCACTACTAGAACTACTTCAACTGTTATAGATCCGGGAGGACAGGATAGTTTGAATCTCGCACAGCTGTCAGTTACAGATCAGAACTCAACTGGACCTTCAAATCCACAAGGCCCTGTCACCAAAGAGGAATTTCATATGCTAATGCAAGAACTGACTCAGAGCCGCCAATAGCTTACCCAGTAGATCCATGCCAACACAGAGCTAACCAACCGATCGGACGAAGAGAGATGAAGGAGATCCAGAAGGGATCATGCTTCTTGTTCATCCACTAAAAGCTCAGCTTCCTTTGATTACAATCAAAGATCTACATGTCCACGGCTGGATGGAAATTATGAAAAAGCCCTAGGGCATCAGCGCATTTTGAACCTTGGACAAGCTGGAGCCGGACCTTCTATAATGCACTAGGCTGGACCTTCGCCCAAGGAGGGGGACTACCTTATCATAGTGTTGATAGCCATGCAGCTGTTGCCGCGACAAATATGGAAGTTCAATTTCAGAGTCAACCAAACAAGCCTTTCATCAGCACAATGATGCTCCTGAACCATATGTGCCTGAAGATCTAGAGCCAAGGAGGCGAGGCATTTACCGTCGACCGCGCCTGGACCGTCCCCGCATTGTGGAACCCAACCACACCTTGGCCCAGAACGCCCAAATACTAGACATCCCAACCATGATCCGTCAAATGATCCGTGAAAGTCAAGGCCTCACCGATGA
Organism: Allium cepa; assembly: GCA_030765085.1. Classification (NCBI taxonomy): domain Eukaryota; kingdom Viridiplantae; phylum Streptophyta; class Magnoliopsida; order Asparagales; family Amaryllidaceae; genus Allium; species Allium cepa. Next base: position 217,978,273 of record CM060930.1, read on the forward strand.
CGATTGGGGAATCTCCCAAAGTCATACCCCATACACCGATGACATCCTCTATGCTGAACCACTTCACCGATTCAGGATGCCAACTTTACCTGTTAATGAAGGGAGTTCGGATCCTAATCTGCACATCCTAAAGAATAAATGGCTCATGAACGACGCTCAAGCTGACGATGTGGTTAAATGTAGAAGCTTTCCTATTTTCCTAAGGGGCATCGCAACCATGGGGTTTATTCGTTTATCACCTCGATTCATTTTATGGTTCGACCAGTTGACAACCAAGTTCGTTGAACAGGTTCATATGCACGTCACGAGGCCGAAGGATGTGAACACCTTATCCAGTGTCACTCAAACTCCAAGAGAGACACTCAGACATTACCTAGAAACGTTTCACGCTGCCTATGCTAAGATTAACAATCCGAATGACAATTCAATCTTTATGGCGTTGACTAAGGGAATCGACCCCACTTTTAAATTTGGCAATTGGTTGGCTGAGAAGCCATATGCATTATTGGATCGGTTCTATGCTAAGGTGGCCCAGTTCTTGAGAAGAGAGGATGCTAGATGATATAGGAATCAGGATGATGCGGGTCCTAGTGTCGAAGGTGTTAAAAGTAATGTTGCTGTGAAACAGACTGATGAGAACTCCAGCAGCGTGCAATTGAATATACAAAACACGTAGAGCCAGCAGAAAGGCAATGGTGGTCAGAGTAAGAAGCGAGATCAAAATCGTGGACCGAGACGCAGAGCTACCATGTTTGACCAATATACCCCATTGAATACGTACCTGGAAAATTTTTATTTGCAGACATGTAACACTAGACAATATAAAAAGTTCGCTCCAAAACAGTCGTCTGGGAAGCAGATTCAGACTGGGAAATTCCGTTATTCCCACGATTGCTATGGTCACAATATTAATCAACGTCGTCACCTAAAAGACATCATTGAGAAGTTAATCGGAGAGAGAAATTTGAAACAATTTGTTCGAACGCCGCAGCTGGAGGTGCGGACCCATCAAACCTGAATCAAGGTAAAAATCAGGCTAGACCGGAGGAACCCGCACCTGCTGGCGGGAGATTGGTTATTAATATAGTAAGTAGTCATCATCGTCCATATGATCAGAGCTGGAGGGAAATGGATTCATATGCCAGTTTGATTAGGCATGCGGACTTCGAATGTTGCAGTAATGTTGGTTATGGGGCTCCACGAAACAACAGAAGACGATGACAGACGACATCATTTTCCAGAATGGAGATGCTGATAGAGTTGACATCCCCACTATCGAACCAGTAGTCATATCGGCTCAAGTAAGTGCTGCTTGGATGAAGAGGATCTTGATAGATAGTGGAAGCTCCTTAAATATTCTGTTTAAACGAGCTTATGACCAGATGAAAATGCAAGCGAAGGACTTTAAGCCGTGTTAGTCTCGTATACACGGCTTTAATGGAAGTGCAACAATTCCCACTAAGATGGTGGAGCTACCACTAGAGTTAGGAACAGGGGATCACCAGAGAGTCCGGATTCTACAATTTGTTGTGTTAGACATTGATTCTGCATATTTCTTAGACCGACCGGCCCTAACTGATTCAGGGCTTCCATTGCCCCATGGTGCTTAACTCTAAAGTTCCCTACCGATAATAGAGTTGGAGTTGTTCAAAGAGATCAGGCTGCTGGATGTGCCTGTTATGTTGTTGAGATGTGAAAGGCGCAGCGGAAAGAGAAGGTCAAAGGTGTAGAGGAATCTCTCTACATCCGTTGTACTGAAAATTGACAGTTAACGCTTGAGCCTAGGCTTGGGAACCATAACCGGTTCGTGAAAGATCTTGATTCATGAGACAACGGTAACAAAGAGGAAGTCAAAGACAGTCAGGCTCCCCAGCAGAGTTGACGATCGATGTTTCGATCGATGATAGCAATGATTCCAAAATGATAAAGGTCGAGTCTCAGTTTAGCCACTAGATGGGAGAGGAATTGGTTGAATTTCTTTGGACAAACCTCGACGTGTTTTCCTGGTCTCACTCTAACATGTGTGGGATCTCGCCGGACATCGTAAGCCTTGCATTGAACATTGATCTGCAGCATGTCCTGATCAAGCAAAGAAGGCATGGTACGCATCCAGAGAGATCTACCTCTCTTAAGAAGAGGTAGAAAAGCTCAAATCGAATGGGTTTATCCGAGATGCAGTATACCCGGAGTGGGTATCTAACCCAGTTCTTGTCAGAAAATCCGAGAGAAACGAAGGATTTGCGAAGACTACTTATATTTGAATAAAGCTTGCTTCAAAGACAGCTTTCACTTCCCAGAATTGATCAGCTTGTAGATTCAATGGCCGGACACGAGCTCTTGTCTTTCATGGATGCGTATTCTGGTTACAATCAAATACCGATGCACCTGCTGGATCAAGAGCATACCAGCTTTGTCACTGATCTGGGACTCTATTACTATAAATTGATGTTGTTCAGACTCAGGAATGCCGGGGCAACTTACAAGAGACTCGCTAATTGAATGTTCGCTAACGAGATCGAAAAAACCATAGAGGTGTATGTGGACATTATGCTTGTAAAGTCATAGCTCTCCATCGATCATGTCAAAGACTTGGAAACAATGTTCAACATCCTCCAAGAGTACCGAATGAAGCTTAACCCATTGAAGTGCCACTTTAGGACATTCGGAAAAATCCTTAGGTTCACTGTCAATGTTTGTGGCATTGAAGCCAATCCTGTAAAGATATGGGCGATTCAGAATCTCGAGACTCTCAGAAATATAAAGCAAGTAAAAAGCCTCAACAGGAAGGTGGCAGCTTTGAGTAGATTCATCTCCAAATCCATAGATAAGTGCATTTCCTTCTTCGATCTGATTCGAAAAGGAAAGTGGAACTTTGAATGGACAGAGCAATGTGAAGAAGCATTTCGAGCACTGGTTCAACATTTGGAAATACCTCCTATTCTATCGAAGCCAATGATCATGAGTGATTATATATCTATCTAGCAGTTTCGCTATATGTAATCAGTGCTGCTTTGGTTCAAGAAGTGGATCGGGTCCAACGACCGGTCTATTACATCAGAAAAAGGCTAACTGTAGCGGAGAGAAATTAACCAAAATTAAAAAAGCTTGCTTATTGCCTCAAGAAAGTTTCGACCATATTTACTCTTATTGCAGTCTACATTGACCAGCCGTTATGATAGGTCCTTGCATGGCACGAGACGTCTGGTAGATCGCTCAAGTGGAACATCGAGTTAAGTCAATTCGATATTTTTTATACACCGAGGTGAACCATCCAAGGACAAGTTCTGGCAGACTTCATCGATGAGTTTACTATACCAGAGGACTTTCTCGAAACCAGTGAGCCTCCAAAATACATATGGAAGCTTTATACCGATTGCATATCAAACGACTGCTGCTCAGGCGCTATATTCTATGCTTTTAAGTTTGATTTCCTTGCAACCAAAAACGAGGCCGAATACAAAGCTTTGCTTGTCGAACTCAGACTTGCCAGAGACATAAAGATTATTGTTATGGAGATTCATTGTGATTCGCAATTGGTCGTGTGCCAAGTTCGGGGAGAATATCAAGCCAGAGACCAGAGGTTGGCCACTTATCTCGCTTGGGTTCAGGAATTTTTGAATCAGTTCGACTACTACGCTATCCACTACATCCTCTGGGAAATCAATCAAAAAGCCAATTCTTTAGCAAAGCTGGCCAGCACCGATGAAGCACAGCAAATGGGACTCGTCCCTGTTGAGACAATAACCGCTCCAAGTATCGATCAGACAGAGGCAAACTGGGTACATGAGACAACACCGGAGAAGGAGACATGGATGACCCGTTCAAAAGTTATCTCGAGTATGGGACTTTACCCTAACGAAGAAGTGAGAGAAGGCAGATTCTCAGAAAAGCTTCATGATTCATTATCCAGAATGGAGTCATGTACATGAGAGGATACTCTATCCCGTTACTCCGGTGTATCACCCATGACGAGATCAAACGAGTGTTACGCGATGTGCACGAGGGAGAATGTGGCGATCACACTAGAGGGAAAGCCCTTGCTAAAAAGATACTCTGATACGAATATTATTGGCCGACTGTGAATCGAGATGCATCAGAATATGCCAAAAAATGTGATAGGTGCCAGAAGCACGCAAGGATTCCAAGATCCCCACGTACTGAAATCACTCAGATGGTCAGTCCATAGCTGTTCGCCACATAGGGCATCGATAGAATTGGGTCTTTACCTTTGGATAAAGGTAGTGCGAAGTACGACATTGTTGCAGTTGACTACTTTACTAAGTGGGCGGAAGCCGAGCCCCTTGCTACTATCACGACAAGTAATCAACTTTGTTGTCCGCAACATTATCTGTCGATTTGGCCTCCCACATACCATTATCAGTGACAACTGAGCCCAAGAACTTCTTTCAACATTCCCATATCCAGAAGAAGTTCTTAGCAGTTGCACACCCTCAAGCGAATGGACAGTTCGAAGCTGTTAACAAAGTTATCAAATCCATTCTAAAGAAACGACTGGAGATGGTTGGAGGCAAATGGGTCGATGAGCTTCCCATGGCCCTATAGGCATATCGAACTGCCCATAAGTCTGTGACTGACCACACTCCATTTTCACTTTCTTATGGCTCTGAAGTCGTTCTTCCAGTTGAGTTGGATGTACCTTCTCATCGTGTGACATATTATGATCCGAAGACGAACGCCATATTACTTGCTGATTCTTCAGATTTATTGGATGAGAAGAGTGAGGAGGCTGATTTGTGGGCAGCTGTGCACCGAAGTCGAGTCGCCCAATTATACAATGCTAAGGTCCGACCCAAAACCTTTAAACTTGGCGATCCCATACTCAAAAGAATTTATCCGGTCCCTTCACATATGAAACTGACATGGGAAGGACCGTATGGTATAGAATGGAGACTTGGAGATGGCACATTAAAATTATCAATTGTTGTTGGTCTCATTCTGCCGAGAGCTTGGAATAACGAGAGTTTCCGTCGCCACTACACATAATAGGCTTTATTTATTCATTTAGTCTGCTTTTCATTTGAAATTTGTTTGTGCATTTCAAAATTTGATCTTGTAATAAGGAAATGGACTTTGCCGTGCTTTCTTATTTCAGCAATCAAATGCAAACTCGTCGAGCCAGAGCGGCGATTCTTGAAATGTGCCTTGTGACTCTCACAATGCATGAAGAGCTAAGTCCCATTTTATGGTAGGACTAATTCAAATAGGGAGTGACTTTGATACGAACGGTTACTCGCTATGTGAAACTCCAAGCTTGGGGGCAGGCAACTACATTAAAGCCAAAAGGATTGATACACGACAATCCTCCAATAAATTTCGGTTCCTAGAGTGCGAGTTGGAGTATAAATTTCAAATCCAAAACATTGGTTCGAGGAAGGTGGATTCATCCACCCATAACTTTGCCTATAAACAATCTAAACTTGAGGAGGATGGACCCGTCCATCTACGACCTCGTCCTTATTTTCGCAAAATCAAAGAGGATGGATTCATCAATCTATAACTTCGCTTTCCTACTCAGGGTGGATATGATCCGACCATTAACATTCCTGATCAGATTATCATTCCCTTAGTGTGAATGAGATTCCAACACCTAGGCAGATGTGACTGATCATCTGTCGATCAATTCTAGATTCCCAGAGTGTGAACTGGAGTATAGACATCAAAATGGGTGTGACTGACCATCCATCGACTAACTCTAAGTCCACAGAGCACGGGCTGGAGTATAAACACAAACCGGGTGTGAACCGACCGCCCATGAGGTAGCTCCGAGTCCCCAAAGTGTGGATCGGAGTGTAAACACAAAACGGGTGTGAAAATAATCCAAGTCCCTAGAGTGCAGACGTGAATTTAAACATTAAATGGGTGTGACTGACTGCCGGTAAAATAACCTAAGTTCCCACAGTGCAGACGTAACTTCAAACATTAAGCAGGCGTTACTGACTGCCGGCATAAAAGTTCAATCCGTAGAGTGTGGATGAGATTACCAATAGACAGGCGAGTGTGATCTGACCACTCGAACTTGTCTTACTTCAACTTTGTTCCGACTAAGTTAAGTTCAACTTATTGAAGACGATAAGTGACTGTCGACTGGCCGCTTCAATTCATCTCCAAGACTAGGTCAAAACTCAAGTGCCAGCTATTAATCGAGACAATGCAATATTGGGACTCTACCTAACATTTGGTTATGACCCGAAGCCATGACTTCAGGACTTGACATCCGAATTCAAATCCGATTCAAAGACTAAAGTCTCGCAAGTACATTGAATGGAAATTCAAGTGCTAAAACACTTAAGCAAATAAACAAAGAGTTATGATGAAAAAAAGTGGAATTTCATTTCAAGTATTCTTTGAAAGAAAAGGATAAGTACAAAAATTATTTAAAGAATTCCTATAGGCAAGGGCCGAAACCGGATCTATACACGGCCTATGGAAAGCAAAAAGAACTTCCTGCCTATCTACCAAAAAATGGAAATAAAAGCACACGCCTACTCCTTTTGCTTCTTTTTCTTTTTCCTTGGCATCGACCCACTATAGCTACCGCTAGAATGTCTCTTTGAGCCTCTGCTATTTAGTGGTTGGTCTTCAACCGGAGGAATTATGGTAATCTCTTCCTCTGAACTCATGGGAATTAGAATACTTTTTGAATGCGGAGTCAGAGGAATAGGAAAACTCTCGATGTTGGAAGATGAGGAAGGTATGCCGGTATCAACAACTGTACAACTGAAAGAAACCATTCGCAGAGGAGCCGGGCCTGGACCGGCCATACCACCTCCAATACCACTGGCCTATGCGGCTCTTTCTATCTCAGTGTTAATCTCTACTATTGTATCTTCCTCATGAATTGCTTGAGCATCCATGTGGATGCTGCTCATTTTTCCCAAAGAGCTAGTCATAAATACACCTTCACCCACGACGAACGGAAAACCGGCAAGTGGATCACTTTGGTGACCAAGAAGTTCTTCTATAATCTATTCATCAAGAGTAAAGGCGCCTTTATGCATCCCATCGGTTGATGTTGCGGCCGTTGTTGTGGTTGCTTCCGTAAAAAGAGCCTTCTGCTCATGTTGCACCTCTTGGGTTGCAGAGGGCTCAGTCGACACAGGTTATATAACTGAATAAAGGCAAAGAAAGATGTCAGTGATATTTTCAAACAACGTTCCCAATTTTGAGTATATACGAGAAGTGTTCGTAGTACCTTCCTCAGATTGGCTCGTGGGTGGAGCCGGGGTACCTTTAGAAACAAGCTTGTGAACCGGTGGTAAACTCAGTTGATCACATTATAAGCATGCACAACTGCAGGATCTACTATAGAAGTGATTTCGGGCTGGGTTGGTGCAAGTATTTGGGAACTTGCTCCGTGGCGATCAAATCCAAAACCCTCTCTAACATTCGGATGCTGAGCGGAAAGCTTCTCCTTTTCATAATTAATAATGGCATCATGGAGGACCCTTCTTTCATCATCGGTCAATATCTGATTCTCTAGCTCGAACTTGTCAATAGATATGGTACTACGATCCGTTGTCTCATCTACTACCAGGCGGCACTAAGCATTATACATATGTGACGGGTAATCTTCGAGCCAGCTCATATTTCGGTGCTTCAGAACATTGGCATTGTATGTTATCAAAAGATCCTCGATGTCACCCTCTAACCTGGCCTCCGTCGCTCTTACTTCATCCTCAACCCTGGCCTTGGATTCCTGAAACTATAGCGTTGCCTCATCCCTCTCATCCTTGAGCACCATAGCCTATTCGCATGCTTCCTGAGCAGCTTTATTAGCGTTGTCTCTCTCTCTGGTGACTTTAGCAAATTTGGCTTTGAGTAACTAAAGCTTTTTTAACGCAACGTCCCTTTCGGCTAAGGCCGTGGTGGTCCTATAGCCCATCTCTTCGATCAAGGCCAAGTGTTTCTGCCTCATCTTCTATATAGACATGTTTGCCTCATCAGCTTTCTAAGTAGCTTCCATCTGTACTTTCCATGAAGACTCATTCTCGTTGGTGAGCACCTGAATTATGTGGTCCCTATGAGCGAGTTCGGTTTCTGGTTTCTCGATTTTCTTCGCTCGCTCGTAGGCCACAAAAAAAGCTTTCTCCACCATCTTCACCCATTCTCGATATTGATTGTAGACGTCATACACATAGTCATGGACAGTCTGTTCTGCCCTAGCAGGGATCCGCTTCAAGTTCTAGGGGAAGTGAAAGATGTCTAAGCAGATATTAGGGAAGTCTGTTCTGAACTGAGCAATCTGAATGGCTTCCTCTCCTGTGGGCTCCCGATGGGAATTTCTGCCCTAATTCTACAACGCTGCTCATCGGATCCTGAAGTTTGCGGGGGCATCGGTTGGCATTAAGTTTCGGTTGTTTGTTTTTTGGAGCCGGAGAGTTGCGTTGGACCTCAAGGAAGTGAAGAGCGCGACCGGGAGCAGTGCCTATACTCCCTCTCCCTCTCCCTTTCCCTCCCCCTATATTATTCCCTCTCATAGCGCTCCTACTCTTGACTTGAGTAGCCACGGTCATGTTCTCTTTTGGCCTCACGCCAGCAAGACTTGGAATATGAGCTAGATTAATGGCACGTGGAATGTAGACTACCAAGCACGGATCCCCGCTTCAACATTGTATCTGTAAGAATGAAAAGAGAAATAGAGTTGGAAATCTTTAGAGAAAGATAGCTCATGGTTAGAAATTGCATGGTGCCACGAAGTGTGTGTATGCATGTGCAAACCCCCAACCAACCGGTTGTAATAACCGCACTCTGAGGAGTTGGCTCTCCCATGTGTAAAGTGCTTTGAAGCCCCTCTAATCCGGTATCTTGGTGCAAAGGCAAATCATCCGGAATGGGGATGTCCGCCAATCCCGTAAAAGAGCTCTCCATCTGCGAAGGAGGAATCTCTTGACTAGTAGTAGGAAAAGAGACTATGACGGTTTTGCACCTTACAGATTTTCGAGCAATGGACTTGCCTCTTATCTTCTGCTCTAAAGATCGAGGACTTTGCGAAGGCTCAGTTACAGGAGCATCAACAGCGGGCATGCTCTCATCATCACCTTGTTCAATAATTACTATTCCTAGAGATCCCCTTCAAGATTGCCTCGCCGGAGCCATCCTAAGCACTCCTGCGAGTCCAAAACTTTTATCTCTGTCAATTAGCCCAATAATAATCAGATTTTAATTTGTAAGGACTTCATCGATCTCTCTGTACTGGACGAGCACCTCTTGAAGAACCCTTACAATCTCCTTAAACCGAGCACCTTTAGGCTGCAGAATTGAAGCTGCAAAAGAAAGAAAGTATTAAATTCGGCATCAACTACTATTATCCAGTTAATCAGTAAAGAGGCTAGAGAACTTACGTTTTGCTAGCCACCGTATAGAAAACCTCGGTGGACACCGAACGAAGAACCATTTGTTCTTAAAGTTTCTCAACTTGCTCCACGCCCCGACCACGATCTGACAGTTCCTAACTGCCTCTAAGAAAGTGAAGGAAGGGTTATCCCCACGACTCTTTACATTAAATAAGAATCCAATCTCTTCTACTGTCAGGCTATGTCTTAGACAAATTCTACCAAAAATATCTTCAGAAATATTGGAAGGAACAGAATCTTATGGATGTGCAATAAAAACTGCTCTTGGTGGTTCATCCGGAGCAGGAATAGCGTCGGCCGCAATAACCGGCATTTCAACTGCAGGAAGAGGTGGACTCTGGACATCCTATGTTGTGAACTTTATGGTTCCATAGCTATTTGAACTCAGTAAAAACCACCGTTAGACGATAATAAACCTGTGTTCCCCTAGCGCAAAGTGCATGAATGTGTTTTGTAATGCAGTGCTACATAATAATTAAGAAAATTCTATAGGATTTGAAAGATGTACAAATGACAAGACTTCAAAATTCAATTGGGGTGACCATCATCGCTAATTGTCACAACCATGCCATCCGAACTTCGAAGGCTGATCCAAGTTAAAGTTCGTCAAGTTACAGTTCCATCGACGAGCTTCGAAAGGCAGTCAAATATGCGGTGAAATGGTTAAGTCCAACTATGCAAGGTAGAAGCTCGTTGGAGTTAAATATTCAAGTGTGCAAAGGACTTCATCTCTGAAACACCCCACACCACTTAATATACCAAAAAGGACACATTAAAAGGTATGATATGTTGTAGGTATAACTAAAGCTAACGAAGACTAAGATTCACAAGATAAAAATATATGAAAACAGCGGAAACTTAAAATAATAACTTAAGTAAAACAAAACTTCATAATTGCTTCATAAATAAGTCAAATACCAAATACCACATGCATGTCTAAAAATGTCATATGTCTCATGAAACCAAAACTCATAGTCTCAAAAATCAGAGTACATAATATCCCTCATAATAAGCCAATATAAAAAGCACAAAAGCTGAAAGAAAAGAAATACGTGGTAGCAAACTCCTCCAAGAAATCTCCAAGCAATTGCAATCTACTGTCCACTCCCTTGATTGCCTAAGGGGAAAAAAGGGGAAATAGAGGAGTGGGTCAGACTAAAAGCTTGGTGGTTGATAGTAATTACTAGAGTCTTTAAACAAAGTAAAAGTAATAGACTCTACAACAGTTCTAGTATATAAATAGGAAATAAAGGAAATAGGAAAGAGATAAACTGGAAATAAATACGATTAACTATAAGATAGGTTAACTTTGATTGTTTGCACTTGTTTTTAATAGGTTCTTTGATTAGGCTGAATTCGTATTTCTACCCTTCGATCGAACTGCTACTCCATAGACCTTACTGCAGACCAGAGACTAGGTAACTCCCTACACAGCAGCCAATGGTATCTACGAAAGATGCACAAAGCAACCACTTTGGATCCAGACGATACATAGCTCCCTATATATAAGGCAATGGTGTCTACGAAAGACACACATACTAAACACTTGGAACTCATAGCGACTACTGATCACCAGAGTGGAAGTCGCATGTGTAACTGCTAGCATGCCAATGTTACCTTTTGCTCCACCTATTGGGTCTTTTTATTATCTCAAGCTTCAGCATAAACGTGCCCCTTGTCTCACTTAAGGCTAATGTGAGATGACCATGTGTCCATAGAAAATAGGGGAAATGCTGTTGGTACTGGCCCGTCATCCAAAAAATATTTAATTGTACCCCTTATCCAAATCCCTCGTGATTTGGACTTCTAATTGACCAATTACTACCATTTTTCGATAAGTGTGCCCTTGTCTCATTTTAGGCTAATGTGAGACCACCATTTTATCTAATAGGGAATGCTATTTGGTACAGGCCCTACTTTCATCTTTGCTTATTAACTTAGATAAATTATTCAAATAAACCTTTACACTTTTCTCTACTATTTGTTCTTATTAAGTTATGATAAGTCTTAAAATAAGCCTATTTTGTACTTTTTCTTATTATAACCTATGTTATAATCTTGCTTATTACTTAACGCAAGGTCTAAGTGTGACAATTAGATATAATTTCACTCCAATTCCATTTGTACTACAGTCTTTGTAATTTATATTTTATATTCCATTATTTCAGTTTTCTTACAATTTAATCCATATTCGCGTTAATCTTATTCTAATCCATACGCGAAGAAGAATGAGGAATAAAAGAGAATTGAAAATAGAAGAAAATCCAAAGCGTAGAAAGGAGATGTAAATAACGTATGAATAACAGTAAATAAACTAAAATACTGTAAATAAACTGTAAATAAACGAAAAAGCTATAATTAACTGAAATAAGATAAAATTACTGAAAATAATAGCTGAAAGGAAAGAGACTGAAAATAATTCTAAAAAAACTGTAAATAAACTGCTGAAAAGGTTATTCCAAACATCGTAGTAAAACTACAACTATTGAAAACCTATTATTTTAATCTACTTAAAAAAATCTAAAATAATTATAATCACTCACCCCCGGTACCAAGCTCTTACTTTGGTTCTCCCAGATCTGCTTGGAGATGTAAAATAATTTAATTTATAATGATTTTCTTCTTGGAAAAATTATTCCGTTTAGGGTCTTTCCTAGAAAGGTGAACCCAATTGGAGAAAACCTAGAATGAGAAAAAGTGTTAGGTCTAGGAGTCTATTTATAGGGGTAGAAGTGGATCTTAGGTCGTTTGTAACAACCCGCATATTTATCGATTTTTATATTTAAATATTTTATTTAAATATTTTATCGATACTCGAAATTTAGTCCGAAAAGCTACTTTTTGCAAACAGTCGAATTGGGACTCGAGATCCCTTCTATTGAGTTCAAAATGCCGTTTGCAACCTTTTTGAGTATAAGCTTCGATATGTTTGGAGTAAGTTGATTTTTGCCACCTTTTCACTTTGGGTTTGGGTTCAGCCCAATGTTCTAACTTAATACTCCAAACTGAAACCCCCTCTTCATTCACTCCCTCTTCCTCTACTTTTCAGTTCTAAAGAGATTAATGGTGAGTGGAATGGAAAATTAAAACTCCAAACCCTAGTTTTCTTTTGCAAATCAAGCTCTAGCTCCAAACTAATAGAAGAAACTTTGGTAAGCCTCTCTTCTTCTTCTCCAACTCATTCTTTTATCAATTTCAGAAATTCCTAAACCTAACTTTGGGAATGTTCTTAGTTTAAAGCTTAGAATCAATCTTCTTGAGTTGGGATTGAAGAGTGGTTGATCCTCCTTTATTTTCAAGCTTCTCAATCTTGTGCTTTTTGGGTTCAAAGGTCAGATTTTTATCTCACATCTATGCTTATAATCATCTTCGATTGTTAGGTATGAATTCCTAACACTTATTCTTGTGTAATTGCTTTTGGTTTGGATTGATTTGGTGAATACTCCAATTTTTAGTGTTTTGGGTTCAATTCTTTAAAAATCATAGCTTTGATGTCTTGATCATGTTTTTGGTGATGAACCGAAGAGCTTCTATGACCGGGTAGTCAATTGGCGTAAACCCTTAGTGCTGTTGCTTGACCTATTGCAATTCGGAAGGGATTGGCATTCATTAGATAGGCATAGGAGTGCTGGCAACAGGGTCCGGCCGACCGAGCTCTGTAGCCGGCCGACCGATCTGCTACCCGAGCACTTCCTGCCTCTGTTTTGGAAGTGTGGGTTTCAGGCTCCGACCGACCGAGCTCAGGGTCCGGTCGACCGACCTGCTACCCGAGCACTTCCATCATTGGTTCAGTCAACCAACTCAGGGAGTCCGGTTGACCGACCTGCTCCTATTTGCCAATTTGTCCTATGTTGTCTATTTTGTTGAATTTCCAACTTTAATCGATTCATGTTGTTTCCCTTTTGTTGTTATCATTTATTATCGACTTTGATGACATTTTCTTTGGGAATTTTCGAAATATCCATTTTGATGGATTTGATATCAATTTCTTTGGATTTTATTCACGTCTTCGAATGTGAATTTCAGTGATTGATTGTTTCTACAATCACTTCTATGATTTGTCACTTTAAAATATAAAGGTTTTCTATACTAGTAGTAAATATCAAAACCCTTCATTAAAACGATTTCAACACCGTTTTATTACAAAGCTCCTTTCTTAAACCGTTTTCCAATCTATTAGTATATACAGACCTTTACCTAACTCGTATGAGAAATCTAATTAAATAGCTTAGTAAAACGAGTGGTATGAAACGCTTGTGTTTACTTCGTTGGTTAATTCTTGGACTTGTTCGATTGAATCTGTTGTGACAATTTTCTAGTGGAGATCTACAATTTGTTCGTAAATATTTAAGTTAAGCTAGTGGTTATGGGACATGATGCTAAGCTCATATATTTACTAGCTTAGTGTAATTGACACTTTCTGATGATCGATGATGATCATTTTTATGATTATGACTAGCAATAGGCTATGTTTCATTGTCCACGTAGGGGACAGTACCTCGTTTTATTGAGTTTCGTCTCATTTTTATTATAGGCTAACGGCCTATTTATTTTGGAGTTTAGACTCAATTCTTGTGGGCTAGCGACCCATATTCTTTTATGGAGTTTGGTTCATTGGACCTACCGTTGTACTACGTCGATATTCCGATCTATTCGAGTTTCAGGTTCCTCGGGCGTACCGATATTGTACTACGTTGTTGGACCGCTCTATGGTTAGCGACCATATTGAATATGCGCTTATATGTTTTTGTTTGATGATAATAAACATATATATTCATTTAAATGTATTTGGTAATGTACTATTTTATTTTTCATAGATTAAATAAATATTTATTGAATAAAATAAATTACACAGAGTTTGAATTCAAACAAAAAATTTATTCAAACAAATATTTATTACAATTTTGAATAGTACACATTCAAGCTCTCACTATACATATGCAATTTTGATTCTAATTACATAATAATTCAGTTTACATAATTTCCTCACTACATATCACTCACACTCGTAGTTTATCTTCAACTGCATTCCCGTTTGAATCCAGCATCTGAGCAATCTGCAAAAATATTCACTAACGCAGTAAAATTGAAAAAGAAATATTTTTGCAATATAAAATGAAATATGATTTTTGAAAATATGATTTGCCTCGGTTATTTGGGTTGTTCGTCATCATTCACATTTGAATTCATCATACACGAACAATGTGACATGCACAGCGTATCACTGTACATGCCACAGGGCCGTGCACAGCGATATACACTTGATCGATTTACAGGGACAGGTGAGTACAGGTCAAACCCAAATGAAAACCCGGGTTCAACTCACGTGCAATCACGACACGAGCACAAGGTCAAACCCGAGTTTTTGAAACTGGATTCAACGCAAGTAAAATTTCAAAAATCAACATGAATGGATGCAAAGACCAGCTGCAACATGGATGTCACAAGCAATACCAGAGACAGTCTCACAAGACAGTAACATGCAGTTTTACAGTGGTACAAGGAAAGTACAGGGAACAACAACATGGTAAACAATGACACAGTAACAATGAAGACCACTATGCAGTGGACATGAGTGCAACTTGACTATCAAGTTCAAGCCAGATTAACATAATGCAAACTACAATCACAGCAATATGCTTGAAGACTACAGCACGACCAAGTATGGCAGTGAAACTCAAGCAAGTGCACAACAAACTCAGTGAAGCCAAAGTGATAAAACAATTGTCCAAACAATCAGATAAGTGCATCCAGAAGTACAAGATGACCAAGTGAATCAAGTTCAGGTACACGAGCTAATAAAGACTGCATCATGATGCAAGGCCAGAGACTACAATATCAAGTGCAAGTGCAAACTCAAATAAGTATGTGCAACTGTGAAAACTTCAGTGAGCTAGTGCAATTTGTACAAAATTGCCACCAACATAACAGCACCAATGAATACTACAACAACAAGAGCCAAAGTTCACAAGTGAAGCCAAATATACACAAGTGCAGACCAAATGAAGACCACAAGTATACAACAACAAGCAGGAGTGTGCAAGTGCAGATGAACACATATGACCGAAGTCAATGAAGCCCAAGTATACAGAAGTCAATGCCGGGAAACAATGTATACAAATGATCAGGTCAAAATAAAGCCAACTACTGAATCAAGTGCACCAGAAAAATGCAACGCATGAAAGCTTGAACAAGTCCAAATACAACCCAAAGTGAAACAAGAATGTTGCAGTGATACAATGCAAGTTCATATGTACAGCAAGCTACAAGTGATGCAGAATCAAGGTGAACAAACAGTGGCACATGAATACAAGTATGCACAGCAATGCAAAGCCAACAGAGCTTCATAAGAAATAAAGAAATGCAGATCAATGATCTCAAGCCAAAGTCAAAATTGACCATGTTACTGCATCAAGCCGAAGTCAGATACGTCTTTGAAAAAGTCAAAGCAAAGAAAAAAAAGGAAAGTTTCTGCCGTATGACTCAAGAAGAAAATCGAACGTTTCAAAATCAAGACCGTGTGCATCAAGTAGTCGCAAATATCAGGAAAGCCGTGCGCATCAGGAAAGCAACAATTTTGGAAAGTATCGAATTGATACGAACAAACTCAAGTGTCGAATTCATATAAATACCAAACCCAAGAATTCATCATAGGCATCGAGTTCAAGCAAGCAATTAAACTAGCAACGAAAGAGAATACCTACCAATCTATCGAACTCGATCAAAGGAGCAGCTGCAAACGGTTCGCAATCTCGAAGTCAACCAAGCAGCCGATCTCAATAGAATCGATCATCAGAGTACGAGCGCGAGCAAGAGCAACGCAAACCAGACAATCGATTATCAGAGAAGCAGTGAGCAAAGAGCATCACAAAGCCCTAATTCTCACAAGAACCGAAGCCCTAATTCAACAAAGAGGAACGGCCTCCATTATTCTCACAAGCCAAAATAAAAAGGAACGAGATAAAGAATTGGGCCGGCCTTTATTATTATAAAGGGGATTTAGTTTTTATTTAGGGTTTATTTTAAAGGGGGGTTTTAGTTTATATTCAAATAGGGTTTCAAGTTTAAAGTTGTTTTTTATTTTGTTCTTTTTACTTTTCGAATCAAAGTATTGGTAAATCACCACCTAGGTTGTAGGTAGTGTCAGATTGTCTAGTTAGAATTAGTTCAGTGAGCAGGGTGTGCGAGTTTGCAAAACTCTATAGGCGGGAGCAAGGGTTTGCGAGTTTGCAAAACTCTATAGGCGGGAGCAGGGGTGCGAGTCTATTAGAGTGTTTGTAAGCGGAAGCAGGGTTTGCGAGTCTGTTACAGTGTTTGTAAGCGGGATACTGTTTAATTCTAATAGAAATCTGGGAATGCAGCAGTAGGCGGGGGTTGCCGAAGCTGGGTAAATTTTGTGTGTGATTTACTTTTCAGCATATTTATTTCTGCAGTTTGTTTTTGTGTTTAAATCAAGAAAATTTGCTATAACCCTATTCACCCCCCCTCTAGGGTTAATCTAGATCCTACAAGTGGTATCAGAGCACCGTATTTTTCTTTAACTCTAGAGTCATAAATCCACCAAATAATACTTTTGATGAGGGTCGTTCCAATATTATTCCTTCTATTTTCGATGGAACAGATTTTTTGAACTGGAAATTGAAAATGGAATTTTATTTAAAATCTGTTAATATTAAATGTTGGGATATTATTGAAAATGGGTGTGATATAACAAATAAGGAAATTATCTCGATTAATGCTCTTGCTACGCATATATTATATTCTCATATTAATCATGATAATTTTTATTTCGTCTCTCATTGTGAAAATGCACAGAAAATCTGGAATACTTTTGATGCAATATATGGAGCAAAAGTCAACAGCAATGAGATGCCCTCCACAACCGACTCAGTTAAAGAAATGTGCTTAACAGGAGTGGTAAATAGCAGTTGTGATGAGGATGATGATAATGGAGCAGCCGAGCTGGCATTACTAATAAAGAAATTCAAAAGGAGGAACCGCAAATACGGAAATCAAGCTCTAAATCAAAAATTAAAAAATAGAGAGCACAATATGAAGCCAAGCGAGGTATCAAAACTCACTCACTCTGAATTACTTATTTATTTCCACGAAGTGAATGGCTGTTTTGAACGACTTAGGGAGAAGTATGCCAAACTTGAATCACAAAAAGACACTTTGATAGAATTAAATGAACAACTTGACCAATTAGTTAAAACCTATCAAAGTAGGATCCCTAAGTGTGATAAATGTCCAACATTCGAAGAAGAAATTAAAAAATCAGAAATTAATATAAAATCACTTGAAAATGAAATTCTGATTTTGAAAGAGAACGAAAATACTAGGAGAGAAAATTCTATCAAAAAGTGCACACAATTATTGAACG
This sequence comes from Allium cepa, assembly GCA_030765085.1. NCBI lineage: Eukaryota > Viridiplantae > Streptophyta > Magnoliopsida > Asparagales > Amaryllidaceae > Allium > Allium cepa. The sequence continues at coordinate 217,996,030 of CM060930.1, forward strand.
AAAATGAATCTCTCAAAATACAAGTCCAACAATTGTCAATAACTTTAGATAAATTTTCAAAAAGTGAGAAATCATTGAATCTGCTATTAGGGAAGCAAACTGTTAATACAGCTAGACAAGGACTTGGATATAATCAATCTGAAAATGTTGAAAGCGATATTAATCAAGAAAATTCCATGCGCACAATTTGTAGAAAATAAGGACACGATCACAATAATTGTTGGTATAGACCCAAACATGTGAAAACCATACCAATTTGGGTTCCAAAAGGCACGAATATAAAATCTCTCAAAGTTAAACAAATTTGGGTGCCAAAAGGAACATATATAAACAGTTTTGGGTCTCCACAAAATTATTTTTCTAAATCTTCTGCCACTAACAACCATGGACCTATAAAAACAAATAGGTCACATAAATCTTTTCCCGTGTAGGTGTGGTGGCAGGATAAGGAACAACAACAGTGTTTTCTGGATTTTTGGCTGTTCCAGAAACACAACGGGCGACAAAGCAAAGTTACTTAGCCTATTATAAAGGTGACAGGATCACAATGGATAAACAACGAAAAATATCGTAAAGGTAAAACAGGTAATGGTATAATTATTTGAATGATATATTAAATGTGATGATATGCACCATAGTCTGAATTAAAATCAGCCAATATTGAGATGGTGAAGAGATGATGATTTTAATTCTGACTTGTTCAGCATGGTTGGCCGATTATATTTATACCAAAAACACTATTGTGACGACCCGGAATTTTTAAACCTTTAAATCGGAATATTTAATTGATTTTGAATATTCAATAGAGTAATTTTAACCTGAATTACAAATATCGCTATTTATTTGATAATTAAATTATTGAATTAAATAATTTGATGTTGGATAAATTGTTGAATCTAGAATTTTAAGCCTGTTAAAAATAATTTGAAGGCTTATAAAATTTATATTGATAACACTGAAGGTAATAGAAGCGTTAAAATTGAGATAAACAGTAATCTGTTCAGTTTTAAAATTTTATTGTTTAAATTGAAATTAAAAAAAATATAGCCTTCCGAGGCACGGTCTCGGAATTCGACGAAACCAGTTCCATTGGGTCCGTAGTATGGAATTATTATCGGATTTAAAATTTCATTTTGATAGGAATTGTTGTGTGAGCGTATGATAAGTTAACGCGTTGAAAATTCAATAAAACTTTAGTTGATCAAATTAATATCATCGGTGCGTTCTTAAACACGCTTGCCTTTTTATACTCAGCCGAAATTCCTTCTCAATTAGCTGCCTTTCCTTCAAATCGTTGTCTCCTCTCGTACATAACAACATCATCGCGTCCCCTTTCAGCAGACAACATTCCTCAGCACGCTACCTTCATTCTTCTCGTTTATAAAATATAAAGAAAGCCGTGGCCCTGCTTCCTCTTCAAAAGGAAATTAATGGCCGAAGTAGATTCGAATCATCAGAACGTGGATTTCCTCTTCCTCTTTTAATTCGAGCCCTAATTTTTTTTCCAAATGTCAGAGTGCGACCCAAATTTAAAAAAAAAGGATTATCTCGTGGCCGCGCGCAATCTCCTGGAGCATGCGACGTTAGCTCGATGGAGAAGGGAGGCGACTCAACTAGGGAACACGATCGAGATTCGTGGCAAGGAAAGCGGCTGTAAGCGATTCGCGTGGAGGCTAGGGTTTGGGCATCGCGAGGGGACACGCGATTCGAGTCGCGTTCGACTCTGGTGGTGCTGAGTCGCGATTTGGGGAGTTTATGAGAGACTAGGGTTTGGGAATTTGGTCGCGTGGTCTTGATTTCGGGGAGGAGGGGGAAGGCCGTCATCGAGGCAGTGGATTCGCGGGGTCTTGTTCGAGTTGCGGTGAGGTTTTCATGTCTTTTCTTTTAATTTTGATTTATTTAAAAATAATACATATATGAAAATATGGGTGGAAGCATGACAAAAATTGCAGTAAATTGTAAACCCATCCTAGTTTTAATTTTTATATGTTTATAGATGCATTTGTAGGCCAAAGAAAATATAATAAGTAAACAAATTTTAAATAGGAACTTCTTTTAAGTCAGAGAAATATTTATATACATAAAGAAAAGTTTTAATTTGGTATGGAATGAAAAAATATATATGTATACACGATTTATAAATATAAAGGTTAGTTTTTTAATATATAAGCAGTTTGAAAAAAAAATATAATAAAATATATATGCATACACATTTCTAAATATACCAGTTATTTTAAAATAGTGTATTATGAAGATGAATTTGTTTGACAAACTTCTTTAAGTATTTCTAGTCGCTAAAACATTTTATGGAAATAAAATTGGTTTAAATTAAATCGTTAGTTTAAAACCCAATTTGTTAGTTGAATTAAATAAATAAATAGTCATTAATTGTTCAATTAGCTAAAGTATTGCTAAATCATATAATTATTTATTCAAGGTTTGAAATCTGAAAGAAATAAGCTGGTCTGGAGTGAATTGCAAATTTAAGGTCATAGGTGAGTTAATCTCACTCAGTTAATTTAAATTTAAATGATTAAATTTAATTAATTGTTTGAATGGTTGAAATTGATTGATGTACTATAGTATGATATATTCTGGAATTGGCATATTGTTGTATTAACATTTGTGGATGCAGGAAAAACAGGTTGGAGGGATCCAACTGGATCCCTCAACATTTATTAAATTGTTTAATACCCTTTTGTTGTGATTAATTGATATTCTATGATGATTGATATTGGAATATTGAATGCTATGTTCGATTGGATATAATTGGGTATGATGAATTACTAAAAAAAAAAAATTGAATTTTGGAAAGGAAATAAAATAAGTAAATTTGTAAGTAAAATAATTATATAAATTTGAATAAATTTAAGAATGAATTGGGAATAACCTGAAATTTGTACATTTCAGCTAAAGGATTTAAAAATCAAACTGAAAATAATAATAATAATAAAGTCCATAACTACTGAATTTGGAAATGAACTGATAAGTAAAAGAATTTATTTCAAGTAAAATAAATTGGAAATCAATTTGGAGAAATTGATTTAAGTGATTGAAGTTATAATTTTTCTCTGGATAACCAAGTACATGTTTTTAAAAGCAAAATTTTAAAATATAAATTAAATGTTTTAAAGTTGTTTTAAAAAGCAAGTTTTGTAAATCTATTATTTTTAATATTTAAAGTCTAAAGTAAGTATTTTCCTTAATTTATTTAAGAAGTAATTATTAAGAAGTAACTTAGTAATTTGTTTTTAAAAGTAGAAATCTATTTTTATATTTTATTAAGTAACCTTATTTTCAAATATTCATATAGTATGTATTTTTAACAAATAATTAAAGTAATTTTAACTTGAACGTTTTAAAGCGTATTTCTAAAACTAAAGTGTTTTTTTAAAATTATTTTAAAAATCTAGATTTGTGCTTGGTGATTCCAGTGGAAATAGAAATACTTGGAATTTATTCTGAGAAGGCAGATAGTTTTGAAAACTGCTTTCAAAGAAATTTGAAAAGTGAAAATATATCTTGTGAAGATATTTTTGCAATAAATAAATAACTGGGGGAAAATTATTTATTGTTTGATGGATGTTTGTGGATAAAAATTGATAGTTAAATCACCGACTATCAATATTGGCCAAATGCGTTGATCGTTTCGAAGAGACCGGGATCGAGATTTATTTCTCGAAAACCACTTCGATCCGGTTTGTACGTTTCGTGTAAACGATTTTGGATTCGAAGATGGAGCAGTGAAGTGCAAGGGCTAGTCGCTACTAATCCTGAGGATATTTCCAAAATGGATGTAGTAGGGGTAGTGCCTTCGGTTCCGTTCGAACCCGGGACGGACTTGTATGGATGAATGCTTGCGAAAACATCGTCAGGTGGACGATGGGCATGCTAAGGAATATGTTCTATAAAGGTAATGCTTAGCCTCAAGCCTCATCAAATGGGAATGAATGAAAATCAGGGGTTATGCAGTAAGGCTAGGTGGGTAGCACCCAAGCAGGGTGAGATCATCTCAGTCTAGATGTCCCATTTTATTTCGGCTTAGTGGGCGGTTGCTGATCCCAACCGCGGGGTGATCTCACTCGGGATTATCCAGTAAGGGGTAGTCCCAGCCTTGTGTTGTAGGGGAGCGGGCGTACTCCTCGGTACGGTGATCTAGGCCTCGTACTGTGACAGGTGGTACCCCAGTGCCTAGTATTAGTTGGAAATCTATTCTCCCTACGAGCCTTGTACGAGTTTTGTTTGTATTACCCACTCCGAGGCTAGTAGCTGGAATTTAATAGATGTAACAATTTCGGCTATTTTATAAGTATTTGTATATAGACACTATTATAATATCAGAGGATTTCTATAAAAACTGTTTTAGCTATCGTAAGGTAAAAACCCGACATATTTATTTGTGGCGTGGTCTTACGAGATGCTTTTGTTTCAAAGGATTTTTGAAACTTTAATAATCAATTGGGTGTGATTTTCTCACGCTGGTATTCCAGACCGACTCGGGTGTTATTTAACTGTAATGCTCGGGTCAGACCGAGTATTATAGGATACAGGATATGATGCTGTGGAGCTCAGGAGACGAGCTGGATGACGATACGTACATTCGTACTTGTTTTATATATATATTCCGCTGTGTTGAGTTGTTGAGTATCCATTTGTATATTATTGATGTTGTGCTGTGATTGATGTATTCTGATGATGTAATATATATACAGAGATATTTGATTTTGGGTAAAGATCATATATTATCTATTATATTTTATTCCGCTGCGATGGTTAGACTCTGTTGTTGTTCCCATTTTCTTCTTCTACCTCTTCTTCTTAAACCCAAATGGTTCGTATTTCTGTACAACTTGAGTTGATTGTTGTTAAATAGTGTTGATTCAAGGGGTAAGGATTTGCGGGCTGTTACACTTGGTATCAGAGCTTAGGTTGGTGATAACCTTGGCTCTGGTGGGAATTACTCATTTAAAATAGAGTCCGTAGTACTCTAGAATGAGTTTGAGCGTATTAATAAATATGAGTGCGTATTTGTATAAATTGTTTTAATATTGTGTTGGTTAGTTTATTGAGTGGCATATGAACCTTCGTCAACACAGTCTGCGCAACTGTATTGAAGGGGTTTACAAACACTTAAATAGAGCAATCGACATGGTATTGTTTTAAATATGGATAAATGAAATAATTTTACCCAAAGCATATTTTGATATAAAGAATAGTTTTTGAAAACTATTTAGCTAATATATGGTTGCTTGGATGTTAGAAATGATAATATTAAATTATTATCATCGTTGTGTAAAATTTAACTAGAAATTAAAATATAACTAAAATTTAAGGGAATAAATTCATTATAAAATGGAATTTATAAAGGTGAATTATAAATGTAATTTATGAATTGAAATATAATCAAATGAGGATTTGTATGAGAATAAACTGTGCAAATGAATTATAGTTAAAATTTATTTAAGCAGGCTTTGGAAATTTAAAATCCCGGAGACTTGGGAAGTGTTTGTCGAAGTGTTTTAAGATAAATAATAGCCTTATTGTTTGGAGATATTTCTGAATGGAAGGTTGTTTTAAATGAATTTTGAAAGTGAAATAGCATTGAAATCACTTGGATTATTGGAAAATAATTCTGATGATGACGGCCGCATCATCAGTATTCATTTTCGAATTTATAAGTGACGGATTGCTGCCAAAAAAAAATTGATTTTTTCAGAAAAGCTAGTTGTTTTTTGAAGTCTCAAAGGAAATTTGTTGGGAATAAAACCAAGATTGGTTTAAATTTGAGAAATATGATTTGAGATGTTGGAGATTTCAAGATGATTCTAAACCAAAGCCGGGTATTTAAAAATCCTGATGAGATGGTTGTAAGCTTATAAATTAAAATGATTTTTAAATCAGGAAGGGTATATAAGCTTTGAATGTTGGAATTTAAATTTAAAGGGAAAGGTTAGAAATGAAATTACCTTGGATGGGGAAATAAGAAAATTTAACTGGATTGAAAATTTATTTAAATAGGCGGGAATAATATCCAGTTGTATTCGAATCAAGTTGAAATTGAATCGAGTTAAATAAATTTGAGTTAAAGTAAAATTGAATTGGGATGAGAATTCAATTGAATTAATGAATGGAATAAAATTCTTACCTAAACAAATGAAAAATAAATTTAATAAGTATTGGAATTGAAATAAATAAGAATAACGTGTAAAAAAGTTATAATGCATGAAATAAAACATGCTTGGGATATAAATAAGCATGAAGCTTGAGTTAAAATAAAAGATGAATAAATTCAAGTCTAGAATGCATGGAATTGTGTAAATAATAAGTTGTGACTTATAAAATTTGAAAAGTAGGATAGAGAACCCAAAATAAATATTTTTGATGAATTGAAAATAAAATAAAAATCAAAACTTGGATTATAAAATAAATTTAAACCTAAGAAAAATTAAATGAAGAAATTTTGGGGTTAAAATCAAATTCTGAATTATAAGTTGGGGAAAACTATTTAGATAATAAATTAGATAATGAAATATGTAATGAGTACCCAATGCAGTTAAATAAAAGCTGAACTGTGAGATAATAATGAAGATTGGAAATAAAACTTTAGTTATAAAATTTAATTCGATTCAAATTGTTGATGAAGTAAATGAGATTGAATTGTGAGTTCATAAAGGTGAATGGTAATTTGAAATGGCTAATGGATTCAGAACTTGAGTTATAAATTAAAATTTGATTTGGAGTGTTAACAGATTATATATAATTGGAATGTGTCAAATAAAGGAAAATGAAATCGAATTAAAATAGAAATGGTTTGTATTGCAAATAAAATCCAAATAGATGGAAATAAATTGGATATGGCCTTGTGATCAATTGAATGAGCTTAAGCATAGAAAAAAAAAGAGAAATATTTGAATAAATTGAAGTAAATTGATTTAAGCTAAATGAATGAAGGAGAGTTGAATTGAATTCAACTTAAACTAAGTTTGATAATATTGGATTGGTTTTAAATCAAGTAAAAATAAATTTTTAATCGAAATAAAATTCAGTGAGTTATAAATAATATTAATGGAATGAAATTCTAGAATAAATAATTGTAAACCATTGAAAATCATTAAGGAATTGAAATAACTTGGGACAATAAGAAAATAGAATGTTTTAAGTTTAGTAGAATGGATTTAAATGAATGTGGATAAGAAATTAAGTATAAATGAGTGGACTGTGAATAAAATTTAATTGGTAATGAAGATGAACCTAAATTGTTAATAGAACCTATTTGAACAATGAAACTGGTTTGGTTAATAAAATGAAATGTAATACAAATGAGAATATATATGAATTGTGAATAAATTTTAAAAAAAAGGGAATATAATTAAGTTGAAATCCATTTAAAATGGTTATAAAACATAAATACTTATTTATTCACATAGATCTTGTCAAATTGCATAGAATAAATTGTCATTTGATGTAATGGAAGTAATTAAACATCTATGAGTTAATATAAGCAATGAAATTGATTTTTGAATCAATTGAGAAAAATATGTGTTCGTTTGGATTAAAATGACTAGAATGTAAGAAATGAAGTGTAAACCATTTAAATGGAATGAAATTGATGGGTGATTTAGTTGTAAGCAACTAAATTTGCATCGGAACCTTATTAATTTGCTTTTGGAGGTGTTTAGTGTATATTGTTTATATTATGCAAGTGTTTAACTACTGAAATTAAGTGAAATGCTATAAACTTTGTATATTTGGCACTTACATGTTTAAATTGAGTAAGTACAGGTACCTGTAAGCCGTGTGGCTGGATTTGGTTGTGCTATTTGCTAAAATTAATAAGCCGCTTGCTTAAAATGCTAAATAAGGTACGCCTACGCAATAAAAATTGGAATTATGAACTGTTTCTGGTTTTTCCGACCAGGTGGGTCGATGTATATATATTTATCTCTTTTGTCAAATTGCAAAAGCTCCTCCGTACAAAGGAGACTCTGCCAAAAAATTTCAAAATTTTTGGGAGTTAGAAATTTTTTGAAATTTTTGGAGAATATTTGTTAACGACAAACGATTTCAAACTGGAAATTGAAATATAATTAGTAAATGAAACTAACTTAAATAATGACCTGAATTGGTTATAAATGGAAAATAGAATTCAAATATTCAGAGTTAAGGATAAATTGAATTCATACGGAAATGGAAGAATCGATTTGTGTAAAAATAGAGACAAACCTAAGTGGTAAGGTGAAAATTTATATAAGAAGCATATAAATGCTTATACTAACTTAAGAAGGAATGGTGAATTCTTAAATTAAGAAATGATACTACTAATATAATCTAAGTCGATATTTGAATAAATGAATATTGACATTTGTAAGAAAGTCAATAAAATGTTTTGGAATGTTGTGATTGGATATTAGTACTAAGAAGGATATGCAGGTAAAAGAGAAAAGAGAATTGATTTTGATTTCAGAAGATAAATTTGAATTGCCCGACTAAAGGTATGTATTTAAATTTTGGTATGAAGTTGGATTGTGTTTTTGGATCGAGCCGCTTGGCTTTTTGTTTTCTTTTTGGATTTGGGAGGCGGTAGAGCCATTTTGTAGTTGTACCGAGTCAGCCGCGCAAAGGAGACGTTGGCAAAAAATTTCGGGAATTTAGGGAGTTAGAAAAATTTTGAGAAAATTTTGAGAATTCAAATTTAGTTTTGAATTATAATTTGAATAGCTGAACAAGTAAGTTATTTGAAGGTTTTGGAAAAGTTTGGAAAGTTAATAAGAGTGATAATGGATCTTTTATAAAAAGATAGTTGGTAAGATGTTGAATTGTTAGAAACTGTTTGGTTTTGGGAAAAATAGTAACGGGTATTGGATCATTCTTCCTAACTACTAATTTCGGGGACGAAATTCTTTTAAGGGGGAGGAATGTGACGACCTAGAATTTTTAAACCTTTAAATCGGAATATTTAATTGATTTTGAATATTCAATAGAGTAATTTTAACCTGAATTACAAATATCGCTATTTATTTGATAGTTAAATTATTGAATTAAATAATTTGATGTTGGATAAATTGTTGAATCTAGAATTTTAAGCCTAATAAAAATAATTTGAAGGCTTATAAAATTTATATTGATAACACTGAAGGCAATAGAAGCGTTAAAATTGAGATAAACAGTGATCTGTTCAGTTTTAAAATTTTATTGTTTAAATTGAAATTAAAAAAAAAATATAGCCTTCCGAGGCACGGTCTCGGAATTCGACGAAACCAGTTCCATTGGGTCCGTTGTATGGAATTATTATCGGATTTAAAATTTGGTTTTGATAGGAATTGTTGTGTGAGCGTACGATATGTTAACGCGTTGAAAATTTAATAAAACTTTAGTTGATCAAATTAGTATCATCGGTGCGTTCTTAAACACGCTTGCCTTTTTATACTCAGCCGAAATTCCTTCTAAATTAGCTGCCTTTCCTTCAAATCGTTGTCTCCTCTTATACATAACAACATCATCGCGTCCCCTTTCAGCAGACAACATTCATCAGCACGCTACCTTCATTCTTCTCGTTTATAAAATATAAAGAAATCCGTGGCCCTGCTTCCTCTTCAAAAGGAAATTAATGGCCGAAGTAGATTCGAATCATCAGAACGTGGATTTCCTCTTCCTCTTTTAATTCGATCCCTATTTTTTTTTCCAAATGACAGAGTGCGACCCAAATTAAAAAAAAAAGGATTATCTCATGGCAGCGCGCAATCTCCTGGAGCATGCGACGTTAGCTCGATGGCGAAGGGAGGCGACTCGACTAGGGAACACGATCGAGATTCGTGGCAAGGAAAGCGGCTGCAAGCGATTCGCGTGGAGGCTAGGGTTTGGGCATCGCGAGGGGACACGCGATTCGAGTCGTGTTCGACTCTGGTGGTGCTGAGTCGCGATTTGGGGAGTTTATGCGAGACTAGGGTTTGGGAATTGGGTCGCGTGGTCTTGATTTCGGGGAGGAGGGGGAAGGCCGTCATCGAGGCAGTGGATTCGCGGGGTCTTGTTCGAGTTGCGGTGAGGTTTTCATGTCTCTTCTTTTAATTTTGATTTACTTAAAAATAATACATATGTGAAAATATGGGTGGAATCATGACAGAAATTGCAGTAAATTGTAAACCCATCCTAGTTTTAATTTTTATATGTTTATAGATGCATTTGTAGGCCAAAGAAAATATAATAAGTAAACAAGTTTTAAATTGGAACTTCTTTTAAGTTAGAGAAATATTTATATACAGAAAGAAAAGTTTTAATTTGGTATGGACTGAAAATATATATATATGTATACACGATTTTGAAATATAAAGGTTAGATTTTTATTATATAAGCAGTTTGAAAAAAAATATATATATATATATATATATATATATATATATATATATATATGCATACACATTTCTAAATATACCAGTTATTTTAAAATAGTGTATTATGAAGATGAATTTGTTTGTAAAAACTTCTTTAAGTATTTCTAGTCGCTAAAACATTTTATGGAAATAAAATTGGTTTAAATTAAATCGTTAGTTTAAAACCCAATTTGTTAGTTGAATTAAATAAATAAATAGTCATTAATTGTTCAATTAGCTAAAGTATTACTAAATCATATAATTATTTATTCAAGGTTTGAAATCCGAAAGAAATAAGCTGGTCTGGAGTGAATTGCAAATTTAAGGTCAAAGGTGAGTTTAATCTCACTCAGTTAATTTAAATTTAAATGATTAAATTTAATTAATTATTTGAATGGTTGAAATTGATTGATGTACTATGGTATGATATATTCTGGAATTGGCATATTGTTGTGCTAACATTTGTGGATGTAGGAAAAACAGGTTGGAGGGATCCAACTGGATCCCTCAACATTTATTAAATTGTTTAATACCCTTTTGTTGTGATTAATTGATATTCTATGATGATTGATATTGGAATATTGAATGCTATGTTCGATTGGATATAATTGGGTATGATGAATTACTAAAAATAAATAAATTGAATTTTGGAAAGGAAATAAAATAAGTAAATTTGTAAGTAAAATAATTATATAAATTTGAATAAATTTAAGAATGAATTGGGAATAACCTGAAATTTGTACATTTCAGCTAAAGGTTTTAAAATCAAACTGAAAATAATAATAATAAAGTCCATAACTACTGAATTTGGAAATGAACTGATAAGTAAAAGAATTTATTTCAAGTAAAATAAATTGGAAATCAATTTGGAGAAATTGATTTAAGTGATTGAAGTTAGAATTTTTCTCTGGATAACCAAGTACATGTTTTTAAAAGCAAAATTTTAAAATATAAATTAATTGTTTTAAAGTTGTTTTAAAAACAAGTTTTGTAAATCTATTATTTCTAATATTTAAAGTCTAAAGTAAGTATTTTCCATAATTTATTTAAGCAGTAATTATTAAGAAGTAACTTTGTAATTTGTTTTTAAAAGTAGAAATCTATTTTTATATTTTATTAAGTAACCTTATTTTCAAATATTCATATAGTATGTATTTTTAACAAATTATTAAAGTAATTTTAACTTGAACGTTTTAAAGCGTATTTTTAAAAGTAAAGTGTTTTTTTTATTATTTTAAAAATCTAGATTTGTGCTTGGTGATTCCAGTGGAAATAGAAATACTTGGAATTTATTCTGAGAAGGCAGATAGTTTTGAAAACTGCTTTCAAAGGAATTTGAAAAGTGAAAATATATCTTGTGAAGATAGTTTTGCAATAAATAAATAATTGGGGGAAAATTATTTATTGTTTGATGGATGTTTGTGAATAAAAATTGATTGTTAAATCACCGACTATCAATATTGGCCAAATGCGTTGATCGTTTCGAAGAGACCGGGATCGAGATTTATTTCTCGAAAACCACTTCGATCCAGTTTGTACGTTTCCTGTAAACGATTTTGGATTCGAAGATGGAGCAGTGAAGTGCAAGGGCTAGTCGCTACTAATCCTGAGGATATTTCCAAAATGGATGTAGTAGGGGTAGTGCCTTCGGTTCCGTTCGAACCCGGGACGGACTTGTATGGATGAATGCTTGCGAAAACATCGTCAGGTGGATGATGGGCATTCTAAGGAATATGTTCTATAAAGGTAACGCTTAGCCTCAAGCCTCATCAAATGGGAATGACTGAAAATCAGGGGTTATGCAGCAAGGCTAGGTGGGTAGTACCCAAGCAGGGTAAGGTCATCTCAGTCTAGATGTCCCTTTTTATTTCGGCTTAGTGGGCGATTGCTGATCCCAACCGCGGGGTGATCTCACTCGGGATTATCCAGTAAGGGGTAATCTCGGCCTTGTGTTGTAGGGGAGCGGGCGTACTCCTCGGTACAGTGATCTAGGCCCCGTACTGTGATAGGTGGTACCCCAGTGCCTAGTCATTAGTTGGAAATCCATTCTCCCTACGAGCCGTGTACGAGTTTTGTTTGTATTACCCACTCTGTGGCTAGTAGCTGGAATTTAATAGATGTAACAATTTCGGCTATTTTATAAGTATTTTATATAGACATTATTATAATATCAGAGGATTTCTATAAAAATTGTTTTAGCTATCGTAAGGTAAAAACCCGACATGTTTATTTGTGGCGTGGTCTTACGAGATGCTTTTGCTTCAAAGGATTTTTGAAACTTTAATAATCAATTGGGTGTGATTTTCTCATGCTGGTATTCTAGACTGACTCGGGTGTTATTTAACTGTAATGCTCGGGTCAGACCGAGTATTATATGATACAGGATATGATGCTGTGGAGCTCAGGAGACGAGCTAGATGACGATACGTAGATTCGTACTTGTATTATATATATATTCCGCTGTGTTGAGTTGTTGAGTATCCATTTGTATATTATTGATGTTGTGCTGTGATTGATGTATTCTGATGATGTAATATATATACAGAGATATTTGATTTTGGGTAAAGATCATATATTATCTATTATATTTTTTTCCGCTGCGATGGTTAGATTCTGTTGTTGTTTCCATTTTCTTCTTCTACCTCTTCTTCTTAAACCCAAATGGTTCGTATTTCTGTACAACTTGAGTTGATTGTTGTTAAATAGTGTTGATTCAAGGGGTATGGATTTGCGGGCTGTTACAACTATCCTTTGAATTACTTCAACATATACGTTTGGATTAAACGTAATGTTTTGTTGGATACATTTGGTTATAATATGGCTAACTCTATATTCACGGTTTTCTGATTATTTACACGACTTCAATTCAAATTCAAAGAATGTCATTTAAATTGTTGTTAAAATTGAGTTTGAAATTTTTTATGCACAATTCATGGTCTGGTCTATCAAATTTAGTTAGTGATATTTTGGAGTGAAAGAGAAACTCAGATGCAGATCATACTGGTAATCTAGTTGACAGAAAACTTACTAATTGAACGTGATTTATTGTGAGACATTTAGTAATTACATCGTTTTTCAAAGAAAATATCTGCATATTTTTCATCTCAAATAATTTTCAAATAGCATAATTTTTTTTCCCTCATATAACCCCTTCGAGAAAATCATTTTTGACCATATTTTCATATTAGTCATTTTTATTTGATTTTAAATGACAAATTTTGACTAATTCGACTCCCTACTAATTATCAAAAAGATAAATAGTGACTGAAAAGGGGATAAGTGTTGATATTTAACATACATTACTCAAGAGAGTATATTTGGAAAATTTCTTTAGAAATTCAAACAAGAGTTATAAAACTCTTTGTTGGGTAAAGATTCCATGACCATTTCTATATCTATCATATTTCTATCGACCATTGTTTATCAAATCTTAAATATAGTTTGTCGATATGTGGTACTATAATCAGGGATCATTTGTTTTTCATTTCACATTTTTTTGTAAAAATAAATAAATATCCAAAGTATTCACTCTCATTTAAAAGTCCTCATGGTTATGCATGGGTGAATTACTTGGATTTTTGATTATGTGCTTCCATGCTCATTTAAAAGTCCTTACGGTTATGCATGTATGGAACGCATATCAAAATTAATTGATTAAATAGACAAGTTGATTCTAATCCCATTTAAAAGTCCTCACGGTCATGCGTGGTTAGAAGATACTTGATTTAATTTTTAAAAAATTAAATTGGAATACTACTAATCTCATTTAAAAGTCCTAACGGTTATGCATGATTAGTAGATATTCAAATTCTTGATATAAATGTACCATAAGTGGATACAACTGTATGATTTTATATGAGAACATCATTTCCATCATTCTAAAAGTGGAATATGCGCCTAACAAGGGTAGTTATGATTTTTGTTTGATTTTTATTGAAGTTTAATATTTATATTCAATTTGAGTTTAATGTTGGATTAATATTGATCACTTTATCTCTATTTTCTCTAACACTATTATTCTTTTGCTGATAACAAAAGGGGGAGAGAAAAATTAAGATTTTGTCAAATAGAATCAAGCAAAGGTCGAATAATTTTTCATTTGCATCTAGGCTTATTTATATATTTCTATGCATATATGTGGGGGGAGCATCATGTAGAGAGGAAGCATTTAAATAGGGGGAGCAATTAGAGTATATCATTGATCAAATACATTTAACGCAGTCAAAATCTTAAATATATGTTTGTTATCATCAAAAGGGGGAGATTGTTGACTATGCGCTTATATGTGTCTGTTTGATGATAATAAACATATATATTCATTTAAATGTATTTGGTAATGTACTATTTTGTTTTTCATAGATTAAATAAATATTTGTTGAATAAAATAAATTACACAGAGTTTGAATTCAAACAAAACTTTTATTCAAACAAATATTTATTACAATTTTGAATAGTACACATTCAAGCTCTCACTATACATATACAATTTTGATTCTAATTACATCACAATTCAGTTTACATAATTTCCTCACTACATATCACTCACACTCGTAGTTTATCTTCAACTGCATTCCAGTTTGAATCCAGCATCAAAGCAATCTGCAAAAATATTCACTAACGCAGTAAAATTGAAAAAGAAATATTTTTGCAATATAAAATGAAATATGATTTTTGAAAATATGATTTGCCTCAGTTATTTGGGTTGTTCGTCATCATTCACATTTGAATTCATCATACACGAACAATGTGACATGCACAGTGTATCACTGTACATGCCACAGGACCGTGCACATCGATATACACTTGATCGATTTACAGGGACAGGTGAGCACAGGTCAAACCCAAATGAAAAGCCGGGTCAACTCACGTGCAATCACGACACGAGCACAAGGTCAAACCCGAGTTTTTGAAACTGGATTCAACGCAAGTAAAATTTCAAAAATCAACATGAATGGATGCAAAGACCAGCTGCAACATGGATGCCACAAGCAATACCAGAGACAGTCTCACAAGACAGTAAAATGCAGTTTTGCAGTGGTACAAGGAAAGTACAGGGAACAACAACATGGCAAACAATGACACAACAACAATGAAGACCACCATGCAGTGGACATGAGTGCAACTTGACTATCAAGTTCAAGCCAGATTAACATAATGCAAACTACAATCACAGCAATATGCTTGAAGACTACAGCACGACCAAGTATGGCAGTGAAACTCAAGCAAGTGCACAACAAACTCGGTGAAGCCAAAGTGATAAAACAATTGTCCAGACAATCAGACAAGTGCATCCATAAGTACAAGATGACCAAGTGAATCAAGTTCAGGTACACGAGCTAATGAAGACTGCATCATGATGGAAGGCCAGAGACTACAATATCAAGTGCAAGTGCAAACTCAAATAAGTATGTGCAACTGTGAAAACTTCAGTGAGCTAGTGCAATTTTTACAAAATTGCCACCAACATAACAGCACAAATGAATACTGCAACAACCAGAGCCAAAGTTCACAAGTGAAGCCAAATATACACAAGTGCAGACCAAATGAAGACCACAAGTATACAACAACAAGCAGGAGTGTGCAAGTGCAGATGAACACATATGGCCGAAGTCAATGAAGCCCAAGTATACAGAAGTCAATGCCGAGAAACAATGTATACAAATGATCAGGTCAAAATAAAGCCAACTACTGAATCAAGTGCACCAGAAAAATGCAATGCATGAAAACTTGAACAAGTCCAAATACAACCCAAAGTGAAACAAGAATGTTGCAGTGATACAATGCAAGTTCATATGTACAGCAAGCTACAAGTGATGCAGAATCAAGGTGAACAAACAGTGGCACATGAATACAAGTATGCACAGCAATGCAAAGCTAGCAGAGCTTCATAAGAAATAAAGAAATGCAGATCAATGATCTCAAGCCAAAGTCAAAATTGACCAAGTTACTGCATCAAGCCGAAGTAAGATACGTCTTTGAAAAAGTCAAAGCAAAGAAGAAGAAAAAAAGGAAAGTTTCTGCCGTATGACCCAAGAAGAAAATCGAACGTTTCAAAATCAAGACCGTGTGCATCAAGTAGTCGCAAATATCGGGAAAGTCGTGTGCATCAGGAAATCAACAATTTTGGAAAGTATCGAATTGATACGAACAAACTCAAGTGTCGAATTCATATAAATACCAAACCCAAGAATTCATCATAGGCATCGAGTTCAAGCAAGCAATTAAACCAGCAACGAAAGAGAATACATACCAATCTATCGAACTCGATCAAAGGAGCAGCTGCAAACGATTCGCAATCTCGAAGTCAACCAAGCAGCCGATCTCAAGAGAATCGATCATCAGAGAACGAGCGCGAGCAAGAGCAACGCAAACCAGACAATCGATTATCAGAGAAGCAGTGAGCAAAGAGCATCACAAAGCCCTAATTCTCACAAGAACCGAAGCCCTAATTCGACAAAGAGGAACGGCCGCCATTATTCTCACAAGCCAAAAGAAAAAGGAACGAGCAAAAGAATTGGGCCGGCCTTTATTATTATAAAGGGATTTAGTTTTTATTTAGGGTTTATTTTAAAAGGGGGTTTTAGTTTTTATTCAAATAGGGTTTCAAGTTTAAAGTTGATTTTTATTTTGTTGTTTTTACTTTTCGAATCAAAGTATTGGCAAATCACCACCTAGGATGTAGGTAGTGTCAGATTGTCTAGTTAGAATTAGTTCAGTGAGCAGGGTGTGCGAGTTTGCAAAACTCTATAGGCGGGAGCAAGGGTTTGCGAGTTTGCAAAACTCTATAGGCGGGAGCAGGGGGTGCGAGTCTATTAGAGTGTTTGTAAGCGGGAGCAGGGTTTGCGAGTCTGTTAGAGCGTTTGTAAGCGGGATACTGTTTAATTCTAATAGAAATCTGGGAATGCAGTAGTAGGCAGGGGTTGCCGAAGCTGGGTAAATTTTGTGTGTGATTTACTTTTCAGCATATTTATTTCTGCAGTTTGTTTCTGTGTTTAAATCAATAAAATTTGCTATAACCCTATTCATCCTCCCCCTCTAGGGTTAATCTAGATCCTACAGACCATGGGATAGCGTCCCGTTTGTGATACACGTGTTGGTGTGTTTTCATGCTCCCGTTCTATGATAGGCCTCCCCCTTTTTGTGATTTCTCGATTTCTATTGATGATTTCTAGAATTTGTGTTTCACCAATTTTATGATTGGCATTTATATGTTGTCAATACTTGTGGCTTGGTGAATGAAATATGGAGTATGACATTCCTTTCGATCTTTGAGAAGATTCTTGTGATATTGATTAATCTCTTGTTGATTTTCAATTACTTATTTATCACAGCTTGGCATTGTGATTATTATACGTTTAGTCATATCTCTTATTCTATATCATTTCATCTGATATTTATAGCTAGACTGATCCGTTTATTATTTTCTTATTAAATAATACTCGGGTCGGACCGAGGTGTTACAGGTGCTTCTGCTTGACTTCACTTCTAGGATTATCATCCTGAATTTTGGCTAACTACATAGATTAGTAGTTTTTTTGTTGTATACCTTTGAGATATAGACTCATAGTTGTGTAATTATTCTTTTGTATAGCACATGTTGCTATTCTTTTGTGTCATTGTGGATCTTTTAGACCACTACTCTGATGAACACTTTTATGCGTTATATTTATTCATGTCTATTTCCGCCTTTGTGATATGAATTATCTGTGACTGATTTGTGTTATGCTTATTTCTATATTTGTTTCCGAAGACATTATAGCCACTGTGTAGTAGCTTTGAGTTTGTGTCGGTATGTCGGATTTCCTCTTGAAAAGAATGCAAGTTATATTTTATCTGGCATACCGGTACTCGCACAAAGCAATTATACAGATGGTCGCTCCTTAACTGCCTTATTCTCCATGCTAGTTGACGGCATTACACCGTAGTGTCCTTGGCTAGCGTGAGAATAGAGGTGGAGCGTCACATCTTGGTATCAGAGCCAAACTTCGGAACAATGTAGAATAATTTGACAAGGATCATCATCCTAAGTCCTTCTTAGGAGTCGTGCCTTAGGATTTAATTCGAGTCTTCGTACCGATTCATCCTATTTTCTTTATGATTCCTTGTTTTATCTATCAAGATTACTTGATATTCATTTGGTGAATAACCTTTTTCTTCTTCTTTCTTTCTTTTTAAAGGAAGAGAAATGGTTAGACCTGGCCGTCCCAGCGCCGGTCAATCTAGTGCTACCCCCCAAGATGGAGTTTTTGTGTCTGCCCAGCAGCTTCTTGATCTAGTAAAGAATGCTCAAGCAGCCGGTTCTAATCCGGAACCTACTCACCCTAAGTCTTGATTTGCACGCTTGTGCAATGATTATACCAACTTGGGTGGGAAACCATTCAAGGGTTCTGAAACTATTATCGAAGTCCAGGCTTGGCTAAGAGCATGCGATCGAATCTTTTCTCGCATGAATCTTATTGGTCTTCACCGAGTTCAGGTGGCTTCTAGTATGCTCCAAGAAAGGGCATTAGATTGGTATGAGATTCTGATTTCTGAAATAAATGAAGCGGATCTTACTTGGGAGAAATTCCGAGAGCACTTCGAATTAAAATTTGTGCCAGAAGCTGAGAAGCTGACTTTGGCTCGCCGTTTTATAGACCTTATTCAAGGTGAATCCTCCATGACAGATTATGTCGCATCCTTTGAGTCGCTTTCTAAATACGGGGTTGAGTACATAAACACCCCATTGAAGAAGAACCAAAGATTTGTCTATGGTTTGAACAAAAATCTCAAGAAGTCATTACTTCTAAAGTTAGAAGTTTCTTTCGATCAACTCATTGATATCGCTCTTCGACTTGAAGAGGCAGATAAAGAAAGTGATGTTGAAGTTATGAGTGCCAAACTAAACTTCAATAACAAGAAGAGGCCTAATAAATTCAAGGGTCCTTATCCTAACAATAAGAAAGGGAAGCAAGTCTCTCCGGCAACTAAGACTTCTACCCCAAGTGGTGGGCAATGCTACAACTGTGGTTTTAAGGACCATTATGCCAATAGATGTCCGAAACCTCTCTTTTGTCGCTATTGCAAAAGTTTGGGTCATCTTTTATCTTCATGCTCCAAACTTCAAGGCAAGAAGGAGGGAAAGCTTAATGTTGCTAAAGCCCCTTGAAACACATCTCGTGGTCAAGGTATTTCTCATTCTATCCTTGATGGCATTATTATGTTTCGTGATCAACCCATTCGAGTTCTTTTTGATACGGGTGCATCCCATTCTTTTATACCAAAAGAACTTGTCGATACTTTTTCTTTAAGTGTTGTTGCTTTAATGACTTCTTTGAGAATTGCGAATCCGTTTGGTGGATCCGCAACAATCAGTTTATTGTGTAATGATGTCGAGATTATTTTGGGTGATTTTTCTTTCCAAGCCGATTTGCATGTCATGCGTTATTTAGGCTTTGGAATGATTTTGGGAATGGATTGGCTTAACCGTTATGAAGCTCATATCCTATGTCCTGAGCGGACTATTCATCTTCGACTTCCTCAATCTGTTAAGCAGATTTCTATTATTCTCAAAGATTCGGATTCCACTTTATTTGCATCTTTATATTCTTTAAATCCTCGTGATGATGATAATAATGATGAGGAAGACGTCATTTCTCTTATTCACGTTGTTCGTGAATTTTCCGACTTATTTGAGCCCGTTTTAGGATTACCACCTAAGCGAGCAATTGAGTTCAGAATTAATCATACCCCTGGAGCTCAACCTATTACTCGTCCTCCTTATTGTTTGTCCAATAAAGAAAATGAGGAGATGCGCATACAATTATCCGATTTGGAAACGAAGCAATTTATTCGCTCTAGTTCCTCGCCTTGGGGAGCTTTGGCTATTTTTGTGAAGAAATCCGATGGCACACTTAGGCTTTGCGTTGACTACCTCAAGCTTAATGATCTTACTATTAAAAATAAATATCCTTTACCTCGGATTGATGACCTATTCGATCAACTTAGTGGTGCTAGAGTCTTTTCACAATTGGACTTGGCAACCGGCTTTCATCCGCTTTGTATTGCAGAGGATAGCATTCCTTTGACATCGTTCCGTACTCGATATGGATCTTATGAATGGCTTGTTATGCCATTTGGCTTAACGAACGCTCCGGCTTATTTCGTTGACCTTATGAATAGAGTTTTCAAAGACTTCCTCGATCGGTTTGTTCTCATCTTTATTGATGATATTCTTGTGTATTCTAAAACCGAGGAGGAGCATGAAATGCATCTTCGGATTGTGTTGGAAACTCTTAGGAGTAATCAATTAAAACCAAAATTTTCTAAATGACATTTTTGGCAATCTAGTGTGAAGTTTCTCGGTCATATTATTTCCGAATCCGGAATTTCCGTAGATCCTTCAAAGATTAAAGCGATTCAGGATTGGAAGAGACCGGAGAGTGTGACGGAAATTCGTAGCATCCTTGGATTGGTGGGTTATTACCGTCGTTTTATCAAGGACTTTTCAAAAATTGTTGTGCCTCTCACTATCTTAACTAAGAAAGGTGTTAAATACATTTGGTCGGACAAATGTGAAACTTCTTTTTAGAAATTAAAAGAACTCCTTTCCGATGCTCCTATTCTTGTTATTCCCGAGGGGAATCAAGATTTTATTGTTTATATTGATGCTAGTCGCGTTGGTTTGGGTGTCGTTCTTATGCAAAGAAAACGTGTTATTGCTTATGCTTCTAGGCAATTGAAGCCAGCGGAGACTAGATATGCCACTCATGATTTAGAGCTCGCGGCTATTGTTTTCGCCCTTCGTATTTGGCGTCATTATTTATTGGGAGAAAAAATTATTCTTTATACCGACCATAAATCTTTGAAGTATCTATTTTCTCAAAAGGAATTAAATTTGCGTCAACAACATTGGCTCGAATTTCTTGCATCTTATGATCTTGATATTCTTTATACTCCCAGAAAGGGAAATCGTGTTGCCGATGCACTTAGTCGCAAGCAACAAGCGGTTGTTTCTATGATGATATCCGAATGAAATGATCTCGAGGTTTTATCCAGTTGTGAAATTCGAGACCGTGTTTCCGATTTATGTTCGTCTCTTGTTTTATGTAGCCTTGAGGCTCATCCCTCTCTTTTAGACCGCATTCTTGAAGCTCAAAAGCTAGATCCCGAATTGGCTCTTCTTGGCCAAAATATTAGGGATAAAATTGATATTGAAAGTTTGAAAGACTTTGATATCGATTCTCGTGGCGGCATTCGGAAATTTGGTAGACTTATCGTGCCAAATATTAGCGATCTTCGTAAAGATATTTTAGAAGATTCTCATCATTCTAAATTTACCATTCATCCCGGTAGTAGTAAAATGTACGCGGATATGAAGCGGCTTTATTATTTGGTGGTAATGAAATTTGATATTGCTAACTTTGTTAAGTGTTGCATGACTTGCCAACTTGTCAATGCCGAACATCAAAGGCCCGGTGGGTTATTGCAACCTTTAGACGTTCCAATTTGGAAGCGGGATCAAATTTCCATGGATTTTGTTGACGGCTTTCCCCGTTCTGGTTCGGGTCATGATAGCTTATGGGTGATAGTTCATAGATTCACTAAATCTGTCCATTTTATTCCTGTTCGGTCCAATCGAACCGTTCCTCTCTTGGCCAAACTTTTTATCAAAGAAATTGTTAAATTGCATGGAGTTCCTACTTCTATTGTTAGTGATCGTGATCCACTGTTTACTAGTGGATTTTGGAAGAGTCTTTAAAAAGCTTTGGGAACGAAGCTTAATTTTAGCACCGCTTATCACCCTCAGTCCGATGGACAAACCGAGCGTGTGAATCAAACTCTTGAAGATCTTCTTCGTGCATGTGTTTTTGATTTTGGTGGAAGTTAGGAAGATCACATTTCTCTTGTTGAGTTTTCCTATAATAATAGCTTCCAATCTAGTATTGGTATGGCTCCTTTTGAGGCACTCTATGGAAGGCCATGTCGTTCTCCTTCTTGTTGGCTTAAGGCCGGTGAGAAGCTGGTTTTAGGTCCAGATTTTATTCGTGATTCCGCAGAAAAGATTGACCTTATTCGTCATAGGATGAGAAAGGCCCAAAGTAGACAAAAATCCTATGCCGATGACCAAAGAAGGAAATTAGAATTTTCTGTGGGAGATCTTGTGTTTATTCGTGTTTCGCCTATGAAAGGTGTTATACGTTTTAGTCGATCGGGAAAATTAGCGCCTCGATATATTGGGCCATTTCCTATCACCGAACGTATTGGTTCCGTGGCTTATCGCCTTTTATTACCGGCTCAGTTTTCTACTATTCATGACGTGTTTCACGTTTCTCAATTACGGAAATGTCTTCGAGATTCCGATTCTATTCTTGAGCCTGGTGTTGTGGAAGAAATTGAAGTTTCGCCTAATCTAACTCTTGAGCAACATCCTATTCGTATTATTGCTTTGGAAGTCAAATGACTTCGAAATAAAGATGTTCCGCTTGTCAAAGTTCAATGGTCCTCAAATCCTAAGGATTGTTCTTGGGAATCTAGAGAGTTCATCAAGCGAACACATCCGGACTTAAGTTCCCGTGTCCTTAAGGTGAACCTTTTATTTCAAATTTCTTTTGTGATGAATATGCTCTCATGGTTGTTACTATATATCTTCTTCTTTAATATTGCGAGGACGCAATTTATTTAAGGAGGGGAGTCTGTAACAACCCGCATATTTATCGATTTTTATATTTCAATATTTTATTTAAATATTTTATCGATACTCGGAATTTAGTCCGAAAAGCTACTTTTTGCAAACAGACGAATTGGGACTCGAGATCCCTTCCATTGAGTTCAAAATGTCGTTTGCAACCTTTTTGAGTATAAGCTTCGATATGTTTGGAGTAAGTTGATTTTTGCCACTTTTTCACTTTGGGTTTGGGTTCAGCCCAATGTTCTAACTTAATACTCCAAACTGAAACCCCCTCTTCATTCACTCCCTCTTCCTCTACTTTTCAGTTCTAAAGAGATTAATGGTGAGTGGAATGGGAAATTAAAAATCCAAACCCTAGTTTTCTTTTGCAAATCAAGCTCTAGCTCCAAACTAATAGAAGAAACTTTGGTAAGCCTATCTTCTTCTTCTCCAACTCATTCTTTTATCAATTTTAGAAATTCCTAAACCTAACTTTGGGAATGTTCTTCTTTTAAAGCTTAGAATCAATCTTCTTAAGTTGGGATTGAAGAGTGGTTGATCCTCCTTTGTTTTCTAGCTTCTCAATCTTGTGTTTTTGGGTTCAAAGGTGAGATTTTTATCTCACATCTATGCTTATAATCATCTTTGATTGTTAGGTATGAATTCCTAACACTTATTCTTGTGTAATTGCTTTTGGTTTGGATTGATTTGGTGAATACTCCAATTTTTAGAGTTTTGGGTTCAATTCATTAAAAATCATAGCTTTGATGTCTTGATCATGTTTTTGGTGATGAATCGAAGAGCTTCTATGGCCGGGTAGTCGATTGGCGTAAACCCTTAGTGCCATTGCTCGATCGATTGCAATTCGGAAAGGATTGGCATTCATTAGATAGGCATGGGAGTGCTGGCAACAGGGTCCGACCGACCGAGCTCTGTAGCCAGCCGACCGACCTGCTACCCGAGCACTTCCTGCCTCTGTTTTGGAAGTGCGGGTTTCAGGCTCCGACCGAGCTCAGGGTCCGGTCGACCGACCTGCTACCCGAGCACTTCCATCATTGGTTCAGTCAACCGACTCAGGGAGTCCGGTTGACCGACTTGCTCCTATTTGCCAATTTTTCCTATATTGTCTATTTTGTCGAATTTCCAACTTTAATCGATTCGTGTTGTTTCCCTTTTGTTGTTATCATTTATTATCAACTTTGATGACATTTTCTTTGGGAATTTGCGAAATATCCATTTTGATGGATTTGATATCGATTTCTTTGGATTTTATTCACGTCTTCGAATGTGAATTTCGGTGATTGATTGTTTCTACAATCACTTCTATGATTTGTCACTTTAAAATATAAAGGTTTTCTATACTATTAGTAAATATCAAAACCCTTTCATTAAAACGATTTCAACATCATTTTATTACAAAGCTCCTTCCTTAGACTGTTTTCCAATCTATTAGTACATACAAACCTTTACCTCACTCGTATGAGAAATCTAATTAAACAGCTTAGTAAAACGAGTGGAGTGAAACGCTTGCGTTTACTTCATGGTTAATTCTTGGACTTCTTCGATTGAATCTCTTGGGACAATTTTCTAGTGGAGATCTACAATTTGTTCGTAAATATTTAAGTTAAGCTAGTGGTTATGGGACATGATGCTAAGCTCATATATTTACTAGCTTAGTCTAATTGACACTTCCTGATGATCGATGATGATCATTTTTGTGATTATGACTAGCAATATGCTATGTTTCTTTGTCCATGTAGGGGACAATACCTCGTTTTATTGAGTTTCATCTCATTTTTATTATAGGCTAACTACCTATTTATTTTGGAGTTTCGACTCAATTCTTGTGGGCTAGCGACCCATATTATTTTATGGAGTTCGATTCATTGGATGTACCGTTGTACTACGTCGATGTTTCGATCTATTCGAGTTTCAGGTTCCTCGGGCATACCGATATTGTACTACGTCGTTGGACCGGCTCTATGGTTAGCGACCATGGGATAGCGTCCTGTTTGTGATACATGTGTTGGTGGGTTTTCATGCTCCCGTTCTATTATAGGCCTCCCCCTTTTTGTGATTTCTGGATTTCTATTGATGATTTCTAGAATTTGTGTTTCACTAATTTTATGATTGGCGTTTATATGTTGTCAATACTTATGGCTTGGTGAATGAAATAAGGAGTATGACATTCCTTTTGATCTTTGAGAAGATTCTTGTGATATTGATTAATCTCTTGTTGATTTTCAATTACTTATTTATCATAGCTTGGCATTATGATTATTATACGTTTAGTCATATCTTTTATTCTATATCATTTCATCTGATATTTATAGCTAGACCGATCCGTTTATTATTTTCTTATTAAATAATACTCGGGTCGGACCGAGGTGTTACAGGTGCTTCTGCTTGACTTCACTTCTAGGATTATCATCCTGACTTTTGGCTAAGTACTTAGATTAGTAGCTTTTTTGTTGTATACCTTTGAGATATAGACTCATAGTTGTGTACTTATTCTTTTGTATAGCACATGTTGCTATTCTTTTGTGTCATTGTGGATCTTTTAGACCACTACTCTGATGAACACTTTTATGTGTTATATTTATTCATGTATATTTCCGCCTTTGTGATATGAATTATCTATGACTGATTTGTGTTATGTTTATTTCTATATTTGTTTCCGAAGACATTATAGCCACTGTGTAGTAGCTTTGAGTTTGTGTCGGTATGTCGGATTTCCTCTTCAAAAGAATGCAAGTTATTGTAACAGCCCGCAAATCCGTACCCCTTGAGTCAACACTACTCTACAACAATCAACTAAAGTTGCACAGAAATACGAACCATTTGGATTAAAGAAGAAGAGGTAGAAGAAGAAAATAGAAAACAATAACAGAATCTAACCATCGCAGCGAAATAAAATATAATAGGTAATAAATACTCTTTACACAAAACAAATCAGATATCTTGTTTATATATTATATCATCAGAGTACATCAATCACAGCTCAACATCAATGTCATACAAATGGATACACAACAACTCAACACAGCGGAAATATATAAATATACAAGTACGAGAGTACGTATCGTCATCCAGCTCGTCTCCTGAGCTCCATAGCATCATATCCTGTGTCCTATAATACTCGGTCTGACCTGAGCATTACAGTTAAATAATACCCGAGTCAGTCTGGAATACCAGCGCGAGAAAATCACACCCAATTGATTCTTAAAGTTTCAAAAATCCTTTGAAAACAAAAGCATCTCGTAAGACCACGCCACAAATAAACATGTCGGGTTTTTACCTTACGATAGCTAAAACATTTTTATAGAAATCCTCTGATATTATAATAGTGTCTATAGAAAGTAAATAGAATCTAGCTGAAATGCTTGCATCTCACGTTTCAGCAATAGTTGGGCACAATCAAAACCGTACGGGCGCGTAGGGAAAATGGATTCCAACTAATGGCTAGGCACTTGGGTACCACCTCTCACAGTACCTGGTCTAGATCAGCGTACCGAGGAGCCACCCTAACTCCCCTGCAACACAAGACCGGAACCATCCCTTACTGGACAGTACCGAGCAAGATCACCCCGCGGTTGGGATTAGCAACCGCCCACTAAGCCGAAATAAAGGGACATCTAGACAGGGATGACCTCACCCTCCAGTGAGGGCTACCCACGAAGCCTTGCTGCATATCCCCTGATTTTCAGCCATTCCCATTTGATGAGGCTTGAGGCTAAGCGTTACCTTTAGAACGTTTTCACTTAGAATGCCCATCGTCCATCTGACGATGTTTCGCAAGCATTCATCCATATAAGTCCGTCCCGGGTTCGAACGGAACCGAAGGCACTATTCCTACTACATCCATTTTGGAAACATCCTCAGGATTAGTAGCGACTAGCCCTTGCACTTCACCGCTCCATCTTCGAATCCAAAATCGTTTACACGAAACTTACAAACCGGATCGAAGTGGTTTTCGAGAAATAAATCTCGATCCCGGTCTCTACGAAACGATCAATGCATTTGGCCAATATTGATAGTCGGTTATTTAACTATCAATTTATATTCACAAACATCCATTAACAATAAATAATTTCCCCAAATTATATATTGATCTCAAAGATATCTTCACAAGTTATATTTCTATTTTCAATCCTTTGAAAACAGTTTCAAAACGATCCTTCTTTTCAGAATCAACTTTCCCAAATATTTTCTATCTCCTCTGAAATCACCAAGCACAAAACTAAATTTTAAAATAATTTAAAACACTCTACTTTGACATATATACTTTTAAAACATTTAAATTAAAACTACTCTAATAATTTGTTAAAAGTACATCTTATATGAATATTTGAAATTAAAGTTACTTAATAAAATATAAAACTAGCTTTTCACTTTTGAAACAAAATACTAAGTCACCTTTTAAAATAATTACTACTATAATAGATTTGAGAAAATACTTACTTTAGAATTTAAATATTAGAAATAATATATTTGTCAAAACATACCTTTTTAAAACAAGTTTAAAACTATTAACTTATATTTAAAAATTTACTTGAAACGTACTTAGTTATCCAGGGAAAATTCCAATTTCAATCACTTAAATCAATTTTCCAAATTGATTCCCAATTTATTCCATTTGAATTAAGTTTCTTAAATTACTCAATTCATTTCAAATCTCATTAATTATACACTTAGTTATTATTGTTATTATTTTCTGTCAGGACCCGATTCTTCGACTCCCGAATATCGACATCAATACGTCCACTGTATCAAATGCCGATCAGTCGGATGCCGGAAAACCGAACACTGAGGGTTTAAGAAAGAAGAAAGAGGTAGAAGAAGAGAGAAAAGATAGAACAGAATAGAATTAACAGAACAACATCAGAATCTCACAATTCGCAGCGGAACAACATATAATAGATAAATGAATAATCTTTAAAACAAAGAACTATATCATTTATTACATTACATTACATCTATCATCAGAGTGTACAACAACAACAAAAAACAGCGGAAAAGAAAAACTATATACTAGTAATACGTCATGCCATCCATCTTGCCTCCTGCAACTCCTGAATTCCAGAATATCCTGATAAACCTTTACTCTTGACTGCCCGTGTGGAAATTGGTGGGCACCCAAAGTTTAGGAAGGAAAACAATAAACTCCGAGTCAGTCATGTGACTGGTGTGGGAACTCAATACAGTTTATTTATCTTTAAAATAAAGTAGAGGAATATTTTTAAAATAGATTCGAAATGTTTTTGAAAATGTAACTACCATAAGACCTCCCACCACACACACAATGCAAACGCAGACTTGAAGGAGATTTCTTCTTATGTTAGTCAAAGATGCTTGATACGCATTTAAAAGAAACATTTGATATTATTACTAGTGCATAGTGTAGAAAATATTTCGAAAGTAGAATATAAATCTTAGCCAGCATAGGTACCATTATAGTATGCTTACTATAGCTACCATATTAGACTAGTGTGTAACCCGTGCGTTGCATACGGTAATATTGTAAAAGAAACTGTCAAATACACATACTTAAATAGTTGACGTAAACATATATTTTTTGATTTTAGCATGTTAAAATGTACGTTTTATAGTAAACATATTCAAAAATTATTTTCGAGTAGTTAAAAATAATCATATATTCATTATTTTCATATTCTAACTATTTAAAATGATAGATTTTGTTTCAAATTAGTTTTACGATAATATTTCTAAAGTTTAAGGAAATTACATGTTAAATATATTATTTTATTGATTTATACGTTTAAAAATATGTATATATATGTGTACTATTGTTATTTCCAAAATTTTATATTTTAAAATATTTTATGCAATTTTAAAATAAATGTAATTTATATTTTGAAATTAAGAAATTATACGTTAAATATGACCGATATACCGATGCATGTGATATAATTTTTAGTGCTTATGCATACGATAAATTTCAAAGAAAAATATAGATGTAATATGTTACTTTTTGAAGTAATATTTAGTAAATTCATGATCTTGCGTGTTTCGACGTGCATGCGCACCCGCACATGTGCATGATGATGAGTTTTAGATGTCAAATTGCAAATCTGTATTGATAAGAATTTTAAATGTAACATGAGATATTAAGTGATTTTTTTTTAATTTACTAAAATTGTGGATAATAATAATAATAATAAAGTAATAGAACGTATCTCATGCATTGCACGCGCTGATTTTGTAAAAACATGGTACTCATACTTTGAATGTTGTTAAAATAAAATTTTGTTATGTAACGTTCGATATATCAATCATAAATTAAAAATTTTATTATTGCTTATGCCTATAATTTTTGTCAAGTGATTTAAATATTTTTATATTTGAAAGAAATATCTACCATGTGTTACTGCTAATGCGGTATATAAATTGAAATTGTCATTTTGTTTATAAATTACCAAAGAATTGAATGTGTATTAATTACATGAATTTATTTATATAGTATAGATTTATAGCGTTTGGTTAATTTAAATACATAGATTTGAATGTAAAATAATAAAAGAAAATTGATGAAAACTTTGTAAATGACCGTAGAAATTATAAAATCTCGGCATATATGAATATAAAATCATGAAAAATTAACATAATATTTTGGATAACTATAAAATGATAATTCATATGGATTCAAAAAAACCAAGAGAATTAATGAGTAGGGGTGAAAATTTTATAATTATTGTGATGATTTGTGATCTTTAAACTTCAATCATTTAACTAATAATTTATTAAAATTAATAATTATACATTAAAGTTGTTCATATTATTTTCTATGTGATCCATATTTATACTGTTTTGTTACAATGAGCATGATATTATATTGACATGTTTATCTATATTATTTATTAGACAAATTAATAAATAATGGTTAATTAATTTTCTTAAATAATTTATAATGAAATTATTTAATTAATTTAAATATACGGACTTAATTGTAAATTGTACATAAAAATTGAGGACTTTGAAAATAATTGTAGAAAGTAGAAAGTGTAGATTTTTGAATGTAAAACAATAGCGTAAAATTAATAAAATCTTATAAACAATTTAAAACTAATGCATTGTATTAGGTCTTTAAAATAAAATTTAAATAAATATCTAGAGAAAATTAAGGAGAGGTAAGAGAAATGCCAGAATTAATGTGAGAGCTAGAATTGTTTCTGCTTTACTATTATTTAATAGATGGCAGGTTCTACAACTAAAACCGTACAAGTCTCGTATTGTTTGAATGGATTTTTCCAACAAATGGTCAGGCCAAGGAACTTCCCATTGCCACATGGAAACACCTCTAGAAGGACGCCCCGAGAACCCAACTGGATCTCTGCCAAACAAGGCCGGCTACCCCCCTTCCCAGGGAGTAAGAAACCTCAGATATACCACCCCCGGTCCTTTGGGACCTTTAAACGAGAGCTCTCTAACCAACATCACACCATAATAATAAGTGTTTCAACATGAGTAAGTATCTGGGCTCCATACCATGACACTACCCTTTTCCAGAAGGAATGGTCATACCCTAGGGAAGCTATCCCTGAAAACCTTGCCGCACAATTCCTGTTTCGACCATTACCGGTTTGTGAGGCTCGACGAAGTCTCGTCCACAAAGCCACGCTTTATACAAAAGCTGTGCTTTGGGTCAACAAATGATCATAGAAATGATCACAAAGATAACCGATCAAACAAATGATCCTATCACAAATAATCAACACAATGATCATTTCACAGCAACACTCAGCATGTCACATTACCAAATTGGGAATATATTGCTAATAACCTTCAACTATATAACATCTGAGCTCGTACGTCTCAGAGAAGGGTGTTAAGCTAAGAGAATAAATTCTCCGCCACCAACAGAAATATATTTGAAAGAAATCGGCTTTATATCTCAATTTGTAATGTCAGACATACTATCCATACAAGTCTGTTCCGGGATCGAACAGAACCGAAGGCAGTTACAAAGAAGTCCTTGCAATCTGGATAATCTCTAATCACGTCCGAATTTCCCATCACATATGGAGATCTCTATACCGGGGATCAGCCAGTGCAGAGACAATCAACAAGAAACCCTTTCGTTTTTGAAAATATCCGGTCTTCAACACCGATCTTCAAATGCAATTCATAACGACGTATCACATATTCAGAATGGGTTATACGACCCCAAGGTCCTTTCCCGGTTAACCCAAATAGTGAGCGCTTATTTAAAAAAATAAGTGTGGCATTCAATTTCAAGCAAATCACAACAAATACCTATTTAAAGGTAAATATTGATAGTCGGTTATTGAACTATCAATGGATATGCACAACATCACCAGATTCCAAATAATTTTCCAAATTATTTATTTTCCAAAAATATCTTTACAAGATATATATTTTCAATACTTCAAAAAAAATCAATGTTTATTTTTAAACCCATTTTCCCAATTTCATTTTTAAATTCCATATTGAATTTACATTTCCAAAATATTTATGAATATATGATTTCCATTCGATTTTTAATATTTATTTTCAATTTACCTTCAAAAAGATAAATTCAAAATATTCACTTTATATTGGAAAAACATTTCCATACTTATTTATTTATAAGCAATTCACAAGTCCTTTTATTTTCCACACTTGGAAAATATTCAATATACTCTAATCGAAATTAAGTATATATTTCATTCTTTAAGGAAATCATTCTCTTAAACATATTTATTTGGGCCAAAACGAATGTTGCGTAAAACATTGTTACGACAACCCAAAATCACTAGTATAGGGATTCAAAATTAAAATAGATATATAAATCCCAATACTATACAAAACATTTCCTTTCGGAAATCATCTATTATAACAACAGTGTTATAATCTACCATTTCCTTCTATTTCTCGAAAACGTCTATTTCAACAATAAATGTTGAAATCTATGGTTTCGATAGTTAATACATTTTAAAACATCTTTAGATCGTTTTAATTCTATTTAAAACATCACATTCAAAACCATTTCTTTAACTTATTATTCACTATTCAACTACGTGAATATACTTGTTAACAAATTTCATCATTTCTATTCCTTTTATTTTAAAGGATTATCCATTGTCTAAAACATGAATATAACTCCATTAACAAGTTACAACAATTTACTTATCAAAATAGTAGTTTGCTGATTTATAAGACAATGTTTATAAATTCCATTTCTATTTATTTTATAACAACTTCCTTTTATAATTTCCTTTATTAACCTATTCGATTTATAACTCAATTATATACCGAAAGTCCATATTATAAGTTAAATGCTTATAACTTATTTGTTTACAAAATTGTTCTTTTAACTTCCCAAATTATAAATCTTATAACTTATAAGATTCATTTATTTATCCAAAATCTATTCTTTTAAATAACTTTACAAATTTTATAAACCTATTGTTTATAAAATTCCATTTATAACTTCATCGTTATAATCTTATAAATTTCATATTGAATTTATGAAATTCATTCACAATTCATTCTAACACTTATTAAAGCTCGTTTTACAATTCCAATATTTTTAATTTATAAATATCAATTTATAAATCTTTTAAATGGATCAATTTATATTATTATTTTAAAACGTCATAAAACTCCTTTATAATTTCATCATTTTGATTTATAAAATAATCAAACTTCATAAATCCTATTTTTAAACTTTTTATAATAAATTCAGAAATCCCAGTTTAAACTATTTTATAAAGCCATTAACCCTATATTTTCAAAAATCAAGTTTTACTATATTTCTCAAAAATCATAATTTTTATAACATTAAAATTATAACGTTTATTTATTTAAGATGAATCAATTCCAAAAATATTTTATAAACGTATATTTTCAAAAATCACTTTAGAAATCCCTTAAAATCGAAATCGTTATTTTTAAACTTCAAAATTGGATCCGATGATGCAACACATCAAATAGTCAATCACGACTTTCAAACATCATATATCAATATGATAATCAATCAAATATCACAATATCTGAATCAAATAAATATTTGTGAGGAATCCAGTTGGATCCCTCCAACCTGTTTCCCTGCATCCACAGACATAGCACAATACCCATTCCACTTCGAGGTGGAATATCGCGGTATATGGGATTTTATAAAATATTATCTGCTTAATAGGCGGCGCAATAGGGTCTCATCTGCTATACAATGCGGGAAATCAATCAACTGCAATATATACATATGCCAATATATATATATATTGCTATATATATAATATATCCTACTATATCTAATATCACAACCAAACACAATCAATAAATAACTGCAAATCCAACTTATAAATTTTTGAGTGAGAAGTTCTCACCTTTGCTTTTATTAGCAATCCATTTCCCTTCTTGACTCGATTTCACCATTTTAGACCTTGTATAAATATTTACACAATTTATTAATATTCGAACAGATCGAATAGTAAATTTTCATTTCTATTTTTGATTCATCGGTGATTTCATTTTAATAGTTAAATTAACTGATAGTTTTATTTAAATCAGTATCTTCTTTAATAAATTTATTTTAACTAATTATTTTACTTTTAAATTAATATCTTTAAATCAATTTCTTTTAATAAATTATTTTTAACCACTAAAATTATATTTAAACTAATTTTCTTTAGTAACCAAAAGAATTGACTAAGTTAATCGAGCATCTTAATAATTTATTCTTAACCCATTTTTCCAATAATAAATTATTTTCAGTAACCAAGGTAAATCTAGTAAATTTATTAAATACATTATTTTAAATTTCTAACTAATGACTTATTTATTTAATAAATATATTTAGTTTAAAAATCGAATTTCCTTTAAAACTACATATCTATTAAAAATGTGTGTATATAAAAATCTTCATATTTCTGTTACCTATAACTAAACCTCATATACATATACTATTTTTCATTATATACATATATATGTAAAATTAGACCTAGGTTTTGAAAATATATTCGTACATCTTACTGTAAAATAATTTTCTGCGTATATCTTCTTTTTTTCTTTTTTTTTAAATTAAAATAAAACCCTACAAATTTAATTTAAAAGTTTAAACTTGTGAAATATCAAATTAGACTGTTATAAAATTTAACCTTCATTAAGATACATTTTTAAAATTCACAGTAAGAGAAAAAAAAAATATGCATACTGGTCACTGATTTCATACATCCAGTATTTTAATTTTTAATTTTTTTTATAATACCTATACATATATATATATATATATATTAACTAAATTAAAACAAAAATGAATTTTATACCTTACTGAACATGCGCACCGCCCTGCCCTGTCGTCGCCGCCATCTCGTACGCGCGGCACCCCCAATTCTCGCCTTCGCCATCACGTTGCAAACCCCAAGTATGCTCGACCATTACTGCCGCGAACCCCCATCGCGACCTCACCCTACGCCTGCGCACGCGCGCCTCACTTTCGCGACCCATAGCCGCCTTCATCGATCGAGCTCCCCTCTTCTGGCCTCGCGACGCCCCTACGCGACCCCTTCCCCAATTTCGAAACACAACTGTCACTCGCGACTTTCAATTTAGGGCTACGGCCATTTGTTTTTTTTTTTTTTCGTTTTTTTTTTCACTGCGTTCGATTTGGAAATTGAAGGTCGATAAAGAGGGGAGAAGGGGAAGCGAAGGATTCAGCTTCGATTTTTTTTTTTTTTTTTTTTTGAAATGAATAAGAGTGGCCATTTTAGTTTATTTGAGAACTTGATTTTTTTTTCTTTCGTTTGAAGCGGAAGAGGGATTTTAAAAGGTGAAGGAGGATGGCACGGGGTGATTTAAAAATGGAAGAAGGCATGGTGTACACGATTTAGCCGTGATTCTAGGCGTAGTTTTAGGAAAGATAACGTGTGTACATTGACTAAATTTAAAAGTTTAAATTTAAATCGAATTCGATTTAATTTCGACGCGTTTATATGTCGTATGCTCACATAACAACTCCAAACGCTACGAAATTTGAAACCCGACCATAATACAATATTACGGACCCAATGGAACTAGTTTCGTCGAATTCCGAGATTGTGCCTCGGACGGCTATTTTTAAATATCGATTCAAACGATATAATTTCAAAACTGACCAATTCACTTCCAAATTAAATTATGAGGCTTCTATAACCTTCAGTATTATCAATATGAATTTTACAAGCCTTTGAAATATTTTTATTCAGCTTAAAATTGAAGATTCAAATTTTTATTCAACTTTCAATAGATTAAATTTTATAATTTAATCGCTAAATTCATTCTGATAATTTGAAACTCAATTCAAACCATCATTCAAATATTTAAAATCAATTAAATATTTTCAAATTAAATTGTTCAAAATTCCGGGTCGTTACAATCTTCCCCCCTTAAAAGAATTTCGTCCCGAAATTACAAGTTAAGAAGAACGATCCTTAATCCGTCTACTATTTTTCACAATCCAAATAGTTTTATCAACCTACTAACCTAAATCTTTTTGTTTTTTAAGATCCATTATCATTCAACTAGCTCTCCAACTTCAATTATAGGTTTCAACCAACATTGTTCTCCTAACAATTCAAATTTAAATTTAAATTCAAATTTTAAACTTTCAAATTTTCTCAAAAATTTTCTAACACCCTAAATTTTTGAAAAATTTCGCCAGCGTCTCCTTTGCGCGGCTAGCTCGGTACGACTACAAAATGGCACCATGGCCCCTCAGAATCAAAAAGAAAAGAGAAAGCCAAGTGGCTGGAGAAGAAAATCATCAAATTTCATACTGAAATTGAAATATGTACCTTTTTGTCGAGCAATTTAATTTTATCTTCGAAATCAAAATCTCAATTCCATTTCTTTTAATACACCTGTATATCCTGCTAGCCATAATATCCAATTCCAACATTCAAACCATTTTGCCAATTCCATTACAAAATTTCCAATATATGCTTCTTTTATATTTTTACTTCACTATTGAAGTTACATATTTATTCTCATTCAATTTTACATTTCAATTCAATTCACAATTTCAATTTTATTTGAATTCAATTCATAATTTAAATTCCATTCGAATTCAATTGACAATTCTAAATATTGAATTCTAACGATTAACTTTCATTTGCTAATTCATATTACTACTTTAAATTAGTTTCATTCACTAATTCATTTTAAATTTCAATTTCCATATTCAATTCATCTCGAATTTACATAATTACTAACAAAGGAAATTTCAATTTATTTCTTTTACTTACTGGAATTTATATACAAATTCAAATTTCTCTTCAAATTTAGCTCACGACTAAACTTTAATTTAACCAATTCAAATTCCAATACATTAGTCCAAGAATTTATCAAGTTAGTTTACTTGAATTCAATCCATTTTATTTCTTATTTAATTTCATATAATAATGATAATAATTTAATATTATCACTTCCTAACAATCATGCAACCATATACTATAATAATTCATAGAAAATCATTTCTTCTCTATACAAAAATAGTTTTGGGCAAAATTATCTTATTTACCCGATTCAAAAACAATTTTATATTCACTAAAAAGTACGCGCTCATATCTATTATT
Organism: Allium cepa; assembly: GCA_030765085.1. Lineage (NCBI taxonomy): Eukaryota > Viridiplantae > Streptophyta > Magnoliopsida > Asparagales > Amaryllidaceae > Allium > Allium cepa. The sequence continues at coordinate 218,032,617 of CM060930.1, forward strand.
ACACTCAAACTCATTCTAGAGTACTGCTGACTCTATCTCTAATAAGTAACACCCAACAGAACCATGGTTGTCGCTTAACCATATGCTCCGATACCACATGTAACGTTTCGCATTTTTCGTTGCCGAAAAACCGAAATGTTAGGGTTTAAGAAAGAAGAAAAGAAAAAGAAAGAGGTAGAAGGAGAGATAAGAAGATAGAACAGAATAGAACAGGACAGAAAGAAATAACAGAACACAACATCAGAATCTCACAATTCGCAGCGGAACAACATATAATAGATAAATGAATAATCTTTAAAACAAAGAACTATATCAGTTACTACATTACATTACATTACATCATATCATCAGAGTGTACAACAACAACAACAACAAACAGCGAAAAAGAAATACTATATGCCAGTAATACGTCATGCCATCCATCTTGCCTCCTGCAACTCCTGAATTCCAGAACATCCTGATAAACCTTTACTCTTGACTGCCCGTGTGGAAATTGGTGGGCACCCAAAGTTTAGGAAGGAAAATAATAAACTCCGAGTCAGTCATGTGACTGGTGTGGGAACTCAAAACAGTTTATTTATCTTTAAAATAAAGTAGAGGAATATTTTTAAAATAGATTCGAAATGTTTTTGAAAATGTAACTACCATAAGACCACGCACCACACACACAATGCAAACGCAGACTTGGAGGAGATTTCTTCTTATGTTAGTCAAAGATGCTTGATACGCATTTAAAAGAAACATTTGATATTATTACTAGTGCATAGTGTAGAAAATATTTCGAAAGTAGAATATAAATCTTAGCCAGCATAGGTACCATTATAGTATGCTTACTATAGCTACCATATTAGATGGCAGGTTCTACTACTAAAACCGTACAAGTCTCGTATTGTTTGAATGGATTTTTCCAACAAATGGTCAGGCCAAGGAACTTCCCATTGCCACATGGAAACGCCTCTAGAAGGACGCCCCGAGAACCCAACTGGATCTCTGCCAAACAAGGCCGGCTACCCCCCTTCCCAGGGAGTAAGAAACCTCAGATATACCACCCCCGGTCCTTTGGGACCTTTAAACGAGAGCTCTCTAACCAACATCACACCATAATATTAAGTGTTTCAACATGAGTAAGTATCTGGGCTCCATACCATGATACTACCCTTTTCCAGAAGGAATGGTCATACCCTAGGGAAGCTATCCCTGAAAACCTTGCCGCACAATTCCTATTTCGACCATTACCGGTTTGTGAGGCTCGACGAAGTCTCGTCCACAAAGCCACGCTTTATGCAAAAGCTGTGCTTTGGGTCAACAAATGATCATAGAAATGATCACAAAGATAACCGATCAAACAAGTGATCCTATCACAAATAATCAACACAATGATCATTTCACAGCAACACTCAGCATGTCACATTACCAAATTGGGAATATATTGCTAATAACCTTCAACTATATAACCTATGAGCTCGTACGTCTCAGAGAAGGGTGTTAAGCTAAGAGAATAAATTCTCCGCCACCAACAGAAATATATTTGAAAGAAATCGGCTTTATATCTCAATTTGTAATGTCAGACATACTATCCATACAAGTCTGTTCCGGGATCGAACAGAACCGAAGGCACTTACAAAGAAGTCCTTGCAATCCGGATAATCTCTAATCACGTCCGAATTTCCCATCACATATGGAGATCTCTATATCGGGGATCAGCCAGTGCAGAGACAATCAACAAGAAACCCTTTCGTTTTTGAAAATATCCGGTCTTCAACACCGATCTTCAAATGCAATTCATAACGACGTATCACATATTCAGAATGGGTTATACGACCCCAAGATCCTTTCCCGGTTAACCCGAATAGTGAGCGCTTATTTAAAAAAATAAGTGTGGCATTCAATTTCAAGCAAATCACAACAAATACCTATTTAAAGGTAAATATTGATAGTCGGTTATTGAACTATCAATGGATATGTACAACATCACCAGATTCCAAATAATTTTCCAAATTATTTATTTTCCAAAAATATATTTACAAGATATATATTTTCAATACTTCAAAAATAAATCAATATTTATTTTTAAACCCATTTTCCTAATTTCATTTTTAAATTCCATATTGAATTTACATTTCCAAAATATTTATGAATATATGATTTCCATTCGATTTTTAATATTCATTTTCAATTTACCTTCAAAAAGATAAATTCAAAATATTCACTTTATATTAGAAAAATATTTCCATACTTATTTATTTATAAGTAATTCACAAGTCTTTTTATTTTCTACACTTGGAAAATATTCAATATACTCTAATCGAAATTAAGTATATATTTCATTCTTTAAGGAAATCATTCTCTTAAACATATTTATTTGGGCCAAAACGAATGTTGCGTAAAACATTGTTACGACAACCCAAAATCACTAGTATAGGGATTCGAAATTAAAATAGATATATAAATCCCAATACTATACAAAACATTTCCTTTCGGAAATCATCTATTATAACAACAGTGTTATAATCTACCATTTCCTTCTATTTCTCGAAAACGTCTATTTCAACAATAAATGTTGAAATCTATGGTTTCGATAGTTAATACATTTTAAAACATCTTTAGATCGTTTTAATTCTATTTAAAACATCACATTCAAAACCATTTCTTTAACTTGTTATTCACTATTCAACTATGTGAATATACTTGTTAACAAATTTCATCATTTCTATTCCTTTTATTTTAAAGGATTATCCACTGTCTAAAACATGAATATAACTCCATTAACAAGTTACAACAATTTACTTATCAAAATAAGTAGTTTGCTGATTTATAAAACAATGTTTATAAATTCCATTTCTATTTATTTTACAACAACTTCCTTTTATAATTTCCTTTATTAACCTATTCGATTTATAACTCAATTATATACCGAAAGTCCATATTATAAGTTAAATGCTTATAATTTATTTGTTTACAAAATTGTTCTTTTAACTTCCCAAATTATAAATATTATAACTTATAAGATTCATTTATTTATCCAAAATCTATTCTTTTAAATAACTTTATAAATTTTATAAACCTACTGTTTATAAAATTCCATTTATAACTTCATCGTTATAATCCTATAAATTTCATATTGAATTTATGAAATTCATTCTAACACTTATAAAAGCTCGTTTTACAATTCCAATATTTTTAATTTATAAATATCAATTTATAAATCTTTTATATGGATCAATTTATATTATTATTTTAAAACGTCTTAAAACTCCTTTATAATTTCATCATTTTGATTTATAAAATAATCAAACTTCATAAATCCTATTTTTAAACTTTTTATAATAAATTCAAAAATCCCAGTTTAAACTATTTTATAAAATCATTAACCCCATATTTTCAAAAATCAACTTTTACTATATTTCTCAAAAATCATAATTTTTATAACATTAAAATTATAACGTTTATTTATTTAAGATGAATCAATTCCAAAAATATTTTATAAACGTATATTTTCAAAAATCACTTTAGAAATCCCTTAAAATCAAAATCGTTATTTTTAAACTTCAAAATTGGATCCGATGATGCAACACATCAAATAGTCAATCACGACTTTCAAACATCATATATCAATATGATAATCAATGAAATATCACAATATCTGAATCAAATAAATATTTGTGAGGAATCCAGTTGGATCCCTCCAACCTGTTTCCCTGCATCCACAGACATTAGCACAATACCCATTCCACTTCGAGGTGGAATATCGCGGTATATGGGATTTTATAAAATATTATCCTCTTAATAGGCGGCGCAATAGGATCTCATCCGCTATACAATGCGGGAAATCAATCAACTGCAATATATACATATGCCAATATATATATATTGCTATATATATAATATTTCCTACTATATCTAATATCACAACCAAACACAATCAATAAATAACTGCAAATCCAACTTACAAATTTTTGAGTGAGAAGTTCTCACCTTTTCTTTTATTAGCAATCCATTTCCCTTCTTGACTCGATTTCACCATTTTAGACCTTGTATAAATATTTACACAATTTATTAATATTCGAACAGATCGAATAGTAAATTTTCATTTCTATTTTTGATTCATCGGTGATTTCATTTTAATAGTTAAATTAACTGATAGTTTTATTTAAATCAGTTTCTTCTTTAATAAATTTATTTTAACTAATTATTTTACTTTTAAATTAATATCTTTAAATCAATTTCTTTTAATAAATTATTTTTAACCACTAAAATTATATTGAAACTAATTTTCTTTAGTAACCAAAAGAATTGACTAAGTTAATCGAGCATCTTAATAATTTATTCTTAACCCATTTTTCCAATAATAAATTATTTTCAGTAACCAAGGTAAATCTAGTAAATTTATTAAATACATTATTTTAATTTTCTAACTAATGACTTATTTATTTAATAAATATATTTAGTTTAAAAATCGAATTTCCTTTAAAACTACATATCTATTAAAAATGTGTGTATATAAAAATCTTCATATTTCTGTTACCTATAACTAAACCTCATATACATATACTATTTTTCATTATATACATATATATGTAAAATTAGACCTAGGTTTTGAAAATATATTCGTACATCTTACTGTAAAATAATTTTCTGCATATATCTTCTTTTTTTCTTTTTTTTTAAATTAAAATAAAACCCTACAAATTTAATTTAAAAGTTTAAACTTGTGAAATATCAAATTAGACTGTTATAAAATTTAACCTTCATTAAGATACATTTTTAAAATTCACAGTAAGAGAAAAAAAAAAATGCATACTAGTCACTGATTTCATACATCCAGTATTTTTATTCTTAAATTTTTTTTTATAATACCTATACATATATATATTAACTAAATTAAAACAAAAATGAATTTTATACCTTACTGAACATGCGCGCCGCCCTGCCCTGTCGTCGCCGCCATCTCGTACGCGCGGCACCCCCAATTCTCGCCTTCGCCATCACGTCGCAAACCCCAAGTATGCTCGACCATTACTGCCGCGAACCCCCATCTCGACCTCACCCCACGCCTGCGCACGCGCGCCTCACTTTCACGACCCACAGCCACCTTCATCGATCGAGCTCCCCTCTTCTGGCCTCGCGACGCCCCTACGCGACCCCTTCCCCAATTTCGAAACCCAACTGTCACTCGCGACTTTCAATTTAGGGCTACGGCCATTTGTTTTTTTTTCATTTTTTTTCACTGCGTTCGATTTGGAAATTGAAGGTCGAAAAAGAAGGGAGAAGGGGAAGCGAAGGATTCAGCTTCGATTTTTTTATTTTTATTTTTTTGAAATGAATAAGAGCGGCCATTTTAGTTTATCTGAGAACTTGATTTTTTTTCCGTCCTTTGAAGCTGAAGAGGGATTTTAAAAGGTGAAGGAGGATGGCACGGGGTGATTTAAAAATGGAAAAAGGCATGGTGTACACGATTTAGCCGTGATTCTAGGCGTAGTTTTAGGAAAGATAACGTGTGTACGTTGACTAAATTTAAAAGTTTAAATTTAAATCGAATTCGATTTAATTTCGACGCGTTTATATGTCGTATGCTCACATAACAACCCCAAACGCTACAAAATTTGAAACCCGACCATAATACAATATTACGGACCTAATGGAACTAGTTTCGTCGAATTCCGAGACTGTGCCTCGGACGGCTATTTTTAAATATCGATTCAAACGATATAATTTCAAAACTGACCAATTCACTTCCAAATTAAATTCTGAAGCTTCTATAACCTTCAGTATTATCAATATGAATTTTACAAGCCTTTGAAATATTTTTATTCAGCTTAAAATTGAAGATTCAAATTTTTATTCAACTTTCAATAGATTAAATTTTATAATTTAATCGCTAAATTCATTCTGATAATTTGAAACTCAATTCAAACCATCATTCAAATATTTAAAATCAATTAAATATTTTCAAATTAAATTGTTCAAAATTCTGGGTCGTTACATTTTCCATTTGATTTTAAATCTTTTAACTGAAATTTACAAATTTCAGCTCTTCCCAACTTCTTCTTTATTTTATATTTTTTTTCTTTCTCAAAAATTTAAATCTTAAACTTTAAATAAATGTTTTATTCTTTTAATTAATATCATTGAAGATTAAAATTCATTAACTTCCTGTTTAGTCAAATTTTCATTCTATACCAGAATCTATTTAGTAGAATTTTAAAGTAACTTTATTTCTTTCCAATTCATTTAAAAATTTATTCAAATTTCTATAATTATTTCACTTACAATTTCACTCCTTTTATTATCTTACCAAAATCCAATTTATATATTTTTTGGCAATTCATCATACCCAATGATATCCAATCTGACCATGGCATTCAATATTCCAATAAAGATCATCATATGATATCAAATAAATTACAACAGAGGGTTTTAAATAATTTAAATAAATATAGAGGGATCCAGTTGGATCCCTCCAACCTGTTTTTCCCTGCATCCACAATCATTAGCACAATATAATGCATAAATTCCCAAATATAGCATACAATAGCACATCAAACAATTCAACCATTCAAACAATTATTTAAATTTAATCATTTAAATTTAAATTTAACTGAGTGAGATTAACTCACCTTATTCCATTTGCAATCCATTTCCAAACCAGCTTGTTTTCTTGATTTATAGACCTTGTATAAATAATTTATACAATTTATTAATATTCGAACAGATTGAACAATTAAATTCCGTTGATATAAATTTTATTTTATCCAATTAACTTTAACTTCAAACAAATCTTCTTTTAATAAAGTACTTGAACTAATTTTTCTCTGCCCACATCCCTTTAATAACTTTATTTAACTAAACATTTGATATTAAACAAATTTGTTTCCACAATACATTATCATTCCAATTTCGAAACTATATATTATTTTCTGCTTATAAATTTGTTCCCTTTTACACTACTGTAACAGACAGTATTATTTATTTTTTTCTTACTGTAATTTTATATAAATTTTCAAACACTTTAAACTCCTTATTTCTTTCTCAAAATCTTACCTGTATACACATTCTTTCAAATCCATATATTAATTCATAACAGAATAACCTTATACAACAGAACTGTTTTTTTTTTCTTTTCTTTTTTTTAAAAAAAAATCACTGTTGTTATATATATATTAACAATGTAAATCCTAAAATTAATAGTAGTTTAAATCATTTTTTTTTACAGAATATTCAATATCCTAATATAAAGATATCTCATACCTTGCTACAAAAACGCAACCCCAGGCACTCAAGGCTCGGTCGATCGACAAAAGTCAACGTTGCAACTCGAACCTCCATCGACATGACGTCGCACAACACCACAGCTGCAATACGCGCCCACCCAGAACGAACGCAAACCCCACGAAATCGATTCTAGACCGTGCTTGATTCGGCCCCAAACAACGCGACGACGAATTCGAGATCCCCCCTTTGCGAGCTCAATTTCATTTCGCCATCATTTTTTTTTATTGTCGTATGAGATTTTAAAGGGGGTGGTTCGGCCATTTTTTATTTATTAAGTATTTGATTCGGCTGTTCTGAAGAGGGGAAAGAAAAAGTAAGGGAAATGAGTGAAGTGAGAGTGGCGTGTAAGGAAAGGAACGGTAGGTGGATGACAAGAAAGAAGGGAGCGACGTAATGAAAGAAGGAAAAGAAGCGTACACAAGAAGGCTCCTCTAGTTAACTTAAATTCACCAGATTATTTATCAATTTAAATTTTCCAGACGTTTATATGTCAAATACTCACACACCACCTCCAAATGCCACGAAAATTGAAACCCGATAATAATCCAATATTACGGATCCAATGGAACTGGTTTCATCGAATTCCGAGACTGTGCCTCGAAAGGCTATTTTTGACTTCAATTTAAATTATAAAGTTTTAAAACTGAACAAATCACTGTTAATTTCAATTTTACAACTTCTATTATCCTCAGGACTATCAATATAAGTTTTGCAAACCTTTAAATTATATTCAATAGGTTTAAAATTCGAGATTCAACAATTTACTCAACGTCTAATAATTAAATTCTATTATTTAATTATCAAACAAATAGCGATATTTGTAATTCCAGTTAAAATTATTATCTTGAATATTTAAAATCAATTAAATATTCCAATTTTAAATGCTTGAAAATTCCGGGTCGTCACATTCCTCCCCCCTTAAAAGGATTTTGTCCCCGAAATTACTAACTAGGAAGAATGATCCAATACCCGTTTATTATTTTCCCTAAAACCAAACAATTTCTAATAATGCAACATCTTACTAACTATCCTTTATAAAGACCCATAACCATTCTTATTAACTTCTCAAACCTTTCCATAGTTCCCAAACAATTCTATTTATACAATCATTCAATTTATAATTCAAAACTAAATTTTGAATTATCCAAATTTTCTCAAAAATTTTCTAACTCTCTAAATTTCCGAAAAATTTCGCCAGCGTCTCCTTTGCGCGGCTAGCTCGGTACAACTACAAAATGGCTCTACGGCCTCCCAAATCCAAAAAGAAAACAAAAGGCCAAGTGGCTCAATTCAAATCCCAATCAAATTTCACACCAAATTTAAATACATACCTTTTGTCGAGCATTTCAAATTTATCTTTTAAAACCAAAATCAATTCTCTTTTCCACTTTATATTACCTGCATATCTTGCTTAGCACTAATATCCAATCACAACATTCCAAAACATTTTATCGACTTCCTTACCAAATGCAAATATTCATCCAAATATCAACTTAGAATATATTTGCAATATTCGATTTCCAATTAAGAATTCACCATTCCTTCTTAAGTGAACATAAGCAATTTACATGTTCTTATATTCATTTTCATCTTACCATTTTAGTTTATATCCATTTCTATCCACATCGATTCTTTCATTTCCATACGAATTCAATTTATCTTTAACTTTAAATATTGAATTTTATTTTTCATTTATAACTAATCCATGTCATTATTTTAAATTAGTTTCATTGACTAACTTATTTCAATTTTTAATTCGAAACCGTTTTTTCGTTAACAAAATTTTCCAAAAATTTTCAAAAATTTTCTAACTCCCAAAATTTCTGAAATTTTTTGGCAGAGTCCCCTTTGTACGGAGGAGCTTTCGCAATTTGACAAAAGAGATAAATATATATACATCGACCCACACGGTCGAAAAAACCAAAAACAGTTCATATTTCCTATTTTTATTGCGTAGGCGTACCTTATTTAGCTTTTAAGCAAGCGGCTTATTATTTTTAGCAAATAGCACTACCAAATCCAGCCACACGGCTTCCAGGTACCTGTACTTACTCAATTTAACCATGTAAGTGCCAAATATATGCAGTTTAACTATATTTTCACTTAGTTACAATGATTAAAACATATGAATTCTGAAAGAAACGCACATCAAACATTTTTCGTAAGCAATTTATACAATTTTATACTAATTCAACTGTTTTCAATTAATCTACAAACCATTTTCATTCAATTTGAATGGTTTTCAATCCATTCGTATACCACTTCATCAATTTAAATGATTTAAAACTCAGTCGCTTACATTTAATTTATTCTTAAGCAAACTGAACTCATATTTAATTCAATTGCTTTCAAAATCAATTTATTTTACTCCTATCAATCCATAGAATTTTTAATTACTTCCATTTACATCAAATAACAATTAATTCTATGCAATTTGACGAGATTTATGTGAATAAATAAGTATTATGTTTTATAACCAATTTAAATTGATTCCAACTCAATTTATACTTAATTCTATTTCATTTTAAATTTATTCACAACCCATATATTCTCATTTCCATTGCATTTCCGATTTGAATCCATTCATTTATCTTGAAACATTTCATATTGGTTACATCAAATACTCATTTTATAATAGATTTGCAAACTATACATTTGCCACATTAAATTTTTATTCGACTTCATTTAACCAATTCAAGTTCCATCTCCATATTTCATTACCAATTGATTCCCTTTTCTTTATTTAATTCATTCACAACCATTTATTTAGCTCGACCCATTTCATTTAAATTTCATTTACAATCCATTTATTTGCATTTCATTCCATATTTTGTTTATTCCAAACTATTTTATTTAGCTCGAAGACAATCCAAGCTATTTCATTCCATAACCTTTTCTCAACTTACTTAAACCACATTTCATTTGATACTTATTTATTCCATCATTTATTCATTCAATATAATTAGTTTATCCATATTCACTTAAACCATGCTAATAAACTCGAAACATTCTATTTTCCTTATTGTCTCAAGTTATCTCAATCCCTTACTAATTTAAATGGTTTACAATTATTTATTTAAGCATTTTCATTCCATTAAATATTATCAGCAACTTACCGAATTTTATTTCAATTAAAATTTATTTTACTTGATTTAAATCCAATCCACTATTATTAAACTTAATTCAAGTTGATTTAAATTCAACTCTCTTCCATCTATTTAGCTTAAGTCAATTTACTTCAATTTATTCAAATTTTATACTTAAGCTCATTTTCATTTTACCAGCAAATTTTTACTCTTTTATACTCAACTTAACTCAATTGATTCCAAGGCCATATCCAATTTATTTCCGCTTATTTGGATTTTATTCGCAATTCAAACCATCACTATTTTAATCAAATCACATTTTTATTCGATATATTTCAATTATATTTAATTTGTTAACACTTCAAGTTAAATTTTAAATTTATAACTCAAGTTTTGAATCCCCTATTCATTTTCAATTTATAACTCGAGTTTTATTTCCAAACTTCATCATAAACTCACAATTCAATTTTATTTAACATTTCATTAACCAATTTATTATCTACTTAGTTTTTCCTTAATTTATAATTCAATACTTGAATTTTAATTTCAAATATCACTCCATTCAATTTGCTTAAGTTCAATTTATTTTATAATTCAAGCTTGGACTTTTATTTTATTTCCCAATTCATCAATCAATATTTATTTTGGATTTTGTATTCCATTTTCAATTTAATAAGTCACAACTTATTGTCTTATACAATTCCATTCATCATAAGCTTGAATATATTCTTCTTTTATTTTAACTCAAGCCTTATGCTTCTTTATAACCCAAGCATATTTTAGTCATGCATTTTAATTCTTTTATAAGTTATTCTGGTTTATCTATTTCAATTCAATCTTTACCCAACCTATATTTTTTTTCATTTATTCAGGTAAGAATTTAATTTCATTCATTAATTCAATTGAATTCTCATTCCAATCCAATTTTACTTTAACTCAGTTTCATATAACTCAATTCGATTTCAACTTGATCCGAATTCAACTGGATATTATTTTCAGCCTATCCAGTTGATGTCAATCCAGTTAAATTCTTATTTCCCAATTCAAGTTAATTTCATTTTTAACCTTTCACCTTAAATTCAAGTTCCAACATTCAAAGCTTATATCTCCTTCCTGATTTAAAATCATCTCAATTCATAAGCTTACAATTATCTCATCAGGATTTTTAAACTCCCGGCTTTGGTTTAGAATCATCTTGAAATCACTACTACCTCAAATCACATCTCTCAAATTCTTAAACCAAACCTGGTTTTACCAACAACAAATTTCTTGTGAAATTTCCAAAAACAACTAGCTTTTCTGAGCAAATCAATTTTTTTTGGCAGCAATCCATCACTTAGGAATTCGAAAATGAATACTGATGATGCGGCCGTCATCGTTAGGATTATTTTCCAATACTCCAAGTGATATCAATGCTATATCACTTTCAAAACCCATTTTTAAACAAATTTCCTTTCAGAAATAACCCGAAACAACAATAATACCATTTACATCCAAACACTTCCAAAATCTCCGGGGTTTTAAAATTTTTAAATTCTATTTTAATTCAAATTTTAACTAAAATGCATTTGTATAGTTTATGCTTATACAAATTCCCAATTAATTATATTTCAATTTATAAATTACATTTATAATTCATATTTATAAATTTCATCTCATAATTGAATTTATCTTCTCAATCTTTGATTATATTTACAATTTCTAGTTAAATTTTTCACTTAACAATGATAATACTTTAATATCATCATTTCTAACATCCAAGCATCCATACATTAGCTAGATAGTTTTCAAAAACTTTTATTTATACCAAAATATATTTTGGGTAAAATTATTTCATTCACCCACATTTAAAACAATACCGTGTCAATTTTTCTATTCAAGTGTTTAGAAACCCCTTCGATACAGTTGCGCAGACTGTGTCGACGAAGGTTCATATGCCAATCAATAAACCAATTAACACAATATTAAAACAATTTATATTCACTAACAAATACGCACTCATATCTATTAATATGCTCAAACTCATTCTAGAGTACTATAGACTCTATTCGAGTAATTTCCCACCAGAGCCAAGGTTATCACCAACCTAAGCTCTGATACCAAGTGTAACAGCCCGCAAATCCGTACCCCTTGAGTCAACACTACTCTACAACAATCAACTCAAGTTGCACATAAATACGAACCATTTGGATTAAAGAAGAAGAGGTAGAAGAAGAAAATAGAAAACAATAACAGAATCTAACCATCGCAGCGGAATAAAATATAATAGGTAATAAATACTCTTTACACAAAACAAATCAGATATCTTGTTTATATATTATATCATCAGAGTACATCAATCACAGCTCAACATCAATGTCATACAAATGGATACACAACAACTCAACACAGCGGAAATATATAAATATACAAGTACGAGAGTACGTATCGTCATCCAGCTCGTCTCCTGAGCTCCACAGCATCATATCCTGTGTCCTATAATACTCGGTCTGACCCGAGCATTACAGTTAAATAATACCCGAGTCAGTTTGGAATACCAGCGTGAGAAAATCACACCCAATTGATTCTTAAAGTTTCAAAAATCCTTTGAAAACAAAAGCATCTCGTAAGACCACGCCACAAATAAACATGTCGGGTTTTTACCTTACGATAGCTAAAACATTTTTATAGAAATCCTCTGATATTATAATAGTGTCTATAGAAAGTAAATAGAATCTAGCTGAAATGCTTACATCTCACGTTTCAGCAATAGTTGGGCACAATCAAAACCGTACAGGCGCGTAGGGAAAATGGATTCCAACTAATGGCTAGGCACTGGGGTACCACCTGTCACAGTACCTGGTCTAGATCAGCGTACCGAGGAGCCACCCTAACTCCCCTGCAACATAAGACCGGAACCATCCTTTACTGGACAGTACCGAGCAAGATCACCCCGCGGTTGGGACCAGCAACCGCCCACTAAGCCAAAATAAAGGGACATCTAGACAGGGATGACCTCACCCTCCAGTGGGGGCTACCCACGAAGCCTTGCTGCATATCCCCTGATTTTCAGCCATTCCCATTTGATGAGGCTTGAGGCTAAGCGTTACCTTTAGAACGTTTTCACTTAGAATGCCCATCGTCCACCTGACGATGTTTCGCAAGCATTCATCTATACAAGTCCGTCCCGGGTTCGAACGGAACCGAAGGCACTATTCCTACTACATCCATTTTGGAAATATCCTCAGGATTAGTAGCGACTAGCCCTTGCACTTCACCGCTCCATCTTCGAATCCAAAATCGTTTACACGAAACGTACAAACCGGATCGGAGTGGTTTTCGAGAAATAAATCTCGATCCCGGTCTCTTCGAAACGATCAACGCATTTGGCCAATATTGATAGTCGGTTATTTAATTATCAATTTATATTCACAAACATCCATTAACAATAAATAATTTCCCCAAATTATATATTTATCTCAAAGATATCTTCACAAGTTATATTTCTATTTTCAATCCTTTGAAAATAGTTTCAAAACCATCCTTCTTTTCAGAATCAACTTTCCCAAATATTTTCTATCTCCTCTGAAATCACCAAGCACAAAACTAAATTTTAAAATAATTTAAAACACTCTACTTTGACATATATACTTTAAAACATTTAAATTAAAACTACTCTAATAATTTGTTAAAAGTACATCTTATATGAATATTTGAAATTAAAGTTACTTAATAAAATATAAAACTAGCTTTTCACTTTTGAAACAAAATACTAAGTCACCTTTTAAAATAATTACTACTATAATAGATTTGAGAAAATACTTACTTTAGAATTTAAATATTAGAAATAATATATTTGTCAAAACATACCTTTTTAAAACAAGTTTAAAACTATTAACTTATATTTAAAAATTTACTTGAAACGTACTTAGTTATCCAGGGAGAATTCCAATTTCAATCATTTAAATCAATTTTCCAAATTGATTTCCAATTTATTCCATTTGAATTAAGTTTCTTTAATTACTCAATTCATTTCAAATCTCATTAATTATACACTTAGTTATTATTGTTATTATTTTCCATTTGATTTTAAATCTTTTAACTGAAATTTGATAATTTCAGCTCTTCCCAACTTCTTCTTTATTTTATATTTTTTTTCTTTCTCAAAAATTTAAATCTTAAACTTTAAATAAATGTTTTATTCTTTTAATTAATATCATTGGAGATTAAAATTCATTGACTTCCTGTTTAGTCAAATTTTCATTCTATACCAGAATCTATTTAGTAGAATTTTAAAGTAACTTTATTTCTTTCCAATTCATTTAAAAATTTATTCAAATTTCTATAATTATTTCACTTACAATTTCACTCCTTTTATTATCTTACCAAAATCCAATTTATATATTTTTGGCAATTCATCATACCCAATGATATCCAATCTGACCATGGCATTCAATATTCCAATAAAGATCATCATAGGATATCAAATAAATTACAACAGACGGTTTTTAAATAATTTAAATAAATATTGAGGGATCCAGTTGGATCCCTCCAACCTGTTTTTCCCTGCATCCACAATCGTTAGCATAATATAATGCATAAATTCCCAAATATAGCATACAATAGCACATCAAACAATTCAACCATTCAAACAATTATTTAAATTTAATCATTTAAATTTAAATTTAACTGAGTGAGATTAACTCACCTTATTCCATTTGCAATCCATTTCCAAACCAGCTTGTTTTCTTGATTTATAGACCTTGTATAAATAATTTATACAATTTATTAATATTCGAACAGATTGAACAATTAAATTCTGTTGATATAAATTTTATTTTATCCAATTAACTTTAACTTCAAACAAATCTTCTTTTAATAAAGTACTTGAACTAATTTTTCTCTACCCACATGCCTTTAATAACTTTATTTAACTAAATATTTGATATTAAACAAATTTGTTTCCACAATACATTATCATTCCAATTTCGAAACTATATATTATTTTCTGCTTATAAATTTGTTCCCTTTTACACTACTGTAACAGACAGTATTATTTATTTTTTTCTTACTGTAATTTTATATAAATTTTCAAAAACTTTAAACTCCTTATTTCTTTCTCAAAATCTTACCTGTATACATATTCTTTCAAATCCATATATTAATTCATAACAGAATAACCTTATACAACAGAAAATCGATATAACGATGAAAGTGTAGCAATCGGTGGATTGATGAATACCAAAATGCCCAAATTCGTTGATCCGAAGATACCGAATTCTAGCTATCTCTAACACGTTGATCGCGCACGATACCGTGAAAGAAGATCTTCAATTCTTTAAGCGTTGATCAAGCGCACTTGATTCCGCGAATCGGCTTCAACAATCGTTGATTCGAGCGCACTCGAATAACCGAAAGTGGAGATAGGAGATTACACTCAACTACCGATTTAAATTGAAAGCACAAAGCTAACAAAGGAGAATTTTATTCAAAAATCAACAACCTTGAAATGTACAACGCACTCCCTATTTATAGCATTTTACAACACAGCCCCTTAGGTCGTCCCCGACCTAACACTCACGACTCATCCAAGGTCGTTAGCGACTTAGCAAACAACACACCTATGTACATCACGCGACTTACCATAGGTCGTTAAGGACCTATATTACAAGACTCAGCATGACCCAGGTCGCACGCGACCTATCCACCTTGCGCTTCAACACCCAGCGACCTAACACAAAGAAACCGACTCAACGTAGGTCAACAACGACCTAACACATACAGAATTACAATCACGCGACCTAATTACAACGCACACGACCTACGACTTAAGTACAAACGACTCAAGCACATAACGACTTAACAAATACAACGACTTAAGAACATAGCTTCAAGATATATTTACGCGACCTATCTTAGGTCGTAACATGTTGCAGCAACTTATCCCCATTCCTACATTAGGTCGCTTAACCATAGGTCGTAACTCGTCCTCGTTAGGTCGCTGAATCGGCTTATCGTAACATGGCACTATCTCGTTATCTCGTAAGTTGATGAGTCGTGCTTCCTTTAGGTCGTAACCCGTAAACTCGTTAGGTCGCAAACTTAGTGCCACTTCCCTCTCTTGTTCCTTGTTAAGTCGTGACCGACTTAGAGCTTCTTCGTTAGGTCGTGAGCATACATTCTTTAACTCATTCCCCTTTACCTCGTTAAGTCGCTAGCGACTTATGCTTACCCCGTCTTCATTCTTAGGTCGTTGGAACGACTCATACGTATGCTTAGGTCGGTCTCGACCTAAGTCTTTATTCAGATGGCCTGCATTCCTTCCCGGGTTGAGAAAAATTCGCCCTCGAATTTGTAAGCTCTTCCACATCGGATTGTTCATTCCCATAATATGGTACGAGATGTTTAACATTGAACACGTCAGAAGTGTACACATCCTCTGGCAGCTTCAACTTATAAGAATTTTCATTAATTCGTTTCACAACTTCTACAGGACCAATTTTTCTGGCTTTCAACTTATTATAAGCACCTACTGGAAAACGATCCTTCGTTAACACAGCGTAAACCAAATCCCCTTCGTTAAATTCAACATTTCGTTGCTTCAAATCTGCAGTTCGTTTATACTTCTCATTTGCCTTCACCAATCGTTCCTGAACGATTTTATGACATTCAGTTAATTCATCAACAAAATCAACAGCTCGTTTAACCGTCCACTTTGGTGGTAGAACTGCTAAATCCAACGGTCCCTTTGGCAAACTTGAATATATGATCTGAAATGGATTGAATCCCGTACTACGATTCACTGCATGTATGAGCAAACTCTACTTGGCATAACTTCATGTCCCAACTCTTCAGATTATCCTTCACAAGACATCGCAACAAATTTCCCAATGATCTGTTAACAACTTCTGTCTGTCCATCTGTTTGCGGATGATAAGCGCTACTAAATTTCAACTTCGTTCCAACCATCTTCCACAAACTTAACCAAAAGTGACTCAGAAAACGAGTATCCCTATCCGACACAATAGATTCTGGCAAACCATGAAGTCGATAGATTTCCTTGAAAAATAACTGAGCAACACGAACAGCATCTGCCATCTTCTTACAAGCAATAAAATGTGCCATCTTCGAAAATCTGTCCACCACTACAAATATAGAATCATTTCCCCTTTGAGTTCTAGGCAATCCCAAAACGAAATCCATGCCGATATCAATCCACGGTTTAGTCGGTACAGGTAACGGCATATACAATCCTGCATTTTTCGCTGTTCCCTTCGAAACCTGACATATATGACTTCTCTCCACAAACCTTTCAACCTCTCTCCTCATTGACGGCCAAAAGTAAGATTGAGAAATCAAATGCAATGTACGATCACGGCCAACATGTCCTTCCTCGTGCAACTCTTTGATAATCTTCAATCTCAAACTGCTCTCTGGAATACATAATCGATTTCCTTTAAACAAAAATCCATCAACCAACATAAATTCATCAGTATCTCCATCCTTAACTTTCTCAACGAACTTTGCAAAGTAAGGATCTTCGTCAATCAACTCTGGCAATAATTCAAACCCTATCACCTCAACTTTCATTGTAGTCAACAAATGACTCCTCCTACTCAAAGCATCAGCCACACGATTCGTTGCCTCAGATTTATGTTTCACGACAAAAGTAAACTGCTGCAGATAAGCAATCCATGATGCATGTCTCGCAGAAATCTTATCATGTCCTTGCAAATGCTTCAACGCCTCATGATCAGTGTAAAGAACAAACTCTTTCTGAAATAGATAATGCCTCCAATGTTTAACAGCTTGCACAACAGTATAAAACTCAACATCGTATGTACTGTATCTCATCTTTGCCCCTGATAGCTTCTCACTGAAATATGCAATAGGACGTCCCCTCTGACTCAACACTCCACCAATCCCAACCTTTGATGCATCAGTGTGTAACTCAAACAACAACTGAAAATCTGGTAATACAAGAATTGGTGCTGTCGTCAAAAGTTCTTTGATCCGTTCAAAAGCAACTCCTGCTTCCTCTGACCAAGAAAACTGCTTTCCTTTCATACAATCGGTAACTGGTGCCATCACGCTACTGAAGTGTGGAATGAATCTTCGGTAGAATGATGCCAATCCATGAAAACTTCTAACTTCAGTGATAGTTCTCGGTTGTGGCCAATTTCTAATAGCTTCAACTTTACTTTGGTCCACTTGGATTCCCTTCTCAGATACAACATATCCCAAAAATAAAACACTTCGAGTCATGAACACACATTTCTTCGTAGCTGCATAAAATTGTTCCTCACGAAGAATAATTAACACCTTTCTCAAATGTTGAACATGCTCCTCTATACTCCTGTTGTATATAAGAATATCATCAAAATACACCACCACGAATTTCCCAATGAATGGTCTAAAGGTTTGATTCATCACCCGCATGAACGTACTAGGCGCATTTGATAAACCAAATGGCATAACCAACCATTCGTATAACCCCTCTCTCGTCTTGAAGGCTGTCTTCCATTTGTCTCCAGGTCTAATCCGAATTTGATGATATCCGCTTTTCAAATCAATCTTTGAAAAGATAGAGGCCCCACTCAACTGATCTAGAAAATCATCCAGTCTAGGCATAGGAAACCTGTAACGAACAGCAATCTTGTTCAAAGCTCTACTATCGGTACACATTCTCCATGTTCCATCCTTCTTCGGCACCAACAATGCTGGTACTGCACAAGGACTCAAGCTTTCCTGAACACGTCCCTGCTCAAGCAACTCTTCCACTTGCCTTCGCAACTCCTCATGTTCCTTCGGACTCATTCGGTAATGTGGTCGATGCGGTAATACTGCTCCCGGAACAAGATCAATTTGATGTTGAATGTCTCTTAGTGGCGGTAACTCCTTAGGCAACTCTTCTGGAAATACATCCTCAAATTCTTTCAAAACTGGCTTTGCTTCTTTTGGAATTTCAACCCCTTCACTGCACTCTCGCCCAATCAACAAAAAGACTTCAGGCTCCTCTTCAACCTCCTTGACAAACTCTTTCAAAGATAGTAAAGTTTTCAGTTCTTCGATCTCCTCTAGCTTGCATTCCTTCTGTTGCTGCTTCTTGGGAACTAAAGTGATCTTAGTACCTTCGAACATAAAACTGTAACTATTAGCACGACCATCATGTTGTACTGCTCTATCAAACTACCATGGTCTGCCCAACAACAGATGACACACATCCATGTCTACAACGTCACACCAAATTTCATCTCTGTACTTCTTTCCAATAGAAAAATTCACACAAGCTCTTCGACACACCTTTACTTCACCACCCTTCCTTAACCATGCTAACTTGTACGGTTTAGGATGCTTCTCAGTTTTCAAGTTCAACTTCTTTACTGCTTCAGTAGAGATAATATTGTCACAACTCCCAGCATCAATAACGAACTTGCAAACTTTTCCCAAAATAGTGCATGTCGACTGGAAAATATTGCTTCTCAACCAACTAGAATCTTCCTCTTGCTTTGGTGTAAGACAAGATCTCCTCATCATCAAATTACAACCTTCATCCCCGGACAATAAGTCTTCCTCCTCAACATAAGATGCATTTGAACATTCTGCCCCTTTACCATCATCTTCTTCAATCTCAGCAACCATTGCTCTCTTCTTCGGCTTCGGACATTCATTACTTTTATGACCCAAATCCTGACAATTGTAACATTTGAAACCACTACTAACCTTTGCCTTCTCACCCTCCCTCACTACTGGCTTACTGACAGGTTTAGGAACATTAGAGCTCCCACTAACACCCTTTACTTGATTGTTGGAATTTGTAAACACACCACCTCCACGCCTTCCTTTCTTCTCCCAAGCCAACGCTTTCTGATGTGCTTCTGCAACTGATCTTGGATCGAACATATTAACCATATCCTGGATCTGCATTCGTAACCCTCCAACAAACCTAGCAGTTAGCTGTTCTTCTGTCTCCATAATATCATTTCCGGCAATGAGTTGGTAAAATTCATCTGCATAATCATTAACTGACTTCGTTCCTTGCCTCAGATTCTGCAATCTCTGGTACATAAGTGATTGATAATTGTAAGGTAAAAATGTAGCTCTCATCAACTTCTTCATCTTCTCCCATGATTCAATCTTCGACTTTCCCATTCTCTCCCTTGTAAGTTTAGTTTGCTGCCACCATGCCAAAGCTCTTCCCCTCAACCTTGTAGCAACTAACTTCACTCTTCTATGCTCAGGAACTTCCTTGAAATCAAAGATCTCTTCAACATTAGACAACCAATCAAGAAGTTCTTCAGCTACCATTCCACCCTTGAATTCTGGAATTTCTGTTTTCATACCCGATTCTCATCGACGATCATCATCTACATCCCGATATGAATTTCGGACTGGGTCTCGATCTCGATAATGCATGCAAGCTCTATCACCCTCTTCATCAAAATCAAATGTACGTCTATATCGATCTCGACCATCAACATCCCTTCGATCACGCATGTCTCTTCTACTATGTCTCTCCTCATCTCGATATGGCTCTTCTTCAAACCCACGCGGAGTTCTCCTCTCTTCATGTCCATAGTCATGGTGATCTCTCCTCGATGAAATTGATGTTTCTCTTCTCTCTCTAAGAGATTGCGGTGATACCCTTCTCGCTTCCGTAACCAATGGCGAAACTCGGTTTCCTCCATGGTTCGAGATTGGTGATCTCCTCCTTTGATTTTGATTCAAATCATTCATCAACTTCTCTAGCTTACCAATGCCTTCATCAAATTTCTCATTAATACGTTGTTCCATTTGCTCGGCTTCTTCTCTTCTATACAACGCTTCAACATTTTGATGACGATTAGCTCTTCTCGGCGGCATGATTACTCAATCACAAACACTTCAACAATTCTTTACAAATCAAACTTCAAACTTCAACACTAACTTGTACAACAAGTCACGGCTTATACCACTAACTTGGTTCGGCCTTAACACTTCAAACAAACTTCACCAAGGATCGCTACTTCTCACAAGTATACACGGCCTATACTTAGCTCGGCTCAACAAATGATGCACGGCTCACACCCTTCTCCAAAATTTCAAACACTTTCCGGACTTTGATCCAAAATGAAATGGATCGGAAACTCCCAACTTGTTGCAATCTCGCGATGAACACGATGAACACCAAACTTCAAATTCCTTGGCTCCAAGACTCGTCTTAGCTATGATTGGCTAAGTCAAGCTCTGATACCAAAACTGACGCAGCGGATTAACAGAAAATCGATATAACGATGAAAGTGTAGCAATCGGTGGATTGATGAATACCAAAATACCCAAATTCGTTGATCCGAAGATACCGAATTCTAGCTATCTCTAACACGTTGATCACGCACGATACCGTGAAAGAAGATCTTCAATTCTTCAAGCGTTGATCAAGCGCACTTGATTCCGCGAATCGGCTTCAACAATCGTTGATTCGAGCGCACTCGAATAACCGAAAGTGGAGATAGGAGATTACACTCAACTACCGATTTAAATTGAAAGCACAAAGCTAACAAAGGAGAATTTTATTCAAAAATCAACAGCTTTGAAATGTACAACGCACTCCCTATTTAGCATTTTACAACACAGCCCCTTAGGTCGTCCCCGACCTAACACTCACGACTCACGACTCATCCAAGGTCGTTAGCGACTTAGCAAACAATACACCTATGTACATCACCCGACTTACCATAGGTCGTTAAGGACCTATATTACAAGACTCAGCATGACCCAGGTCGCACGCGACCTATCCACCTTGCGCTTCAACACCCAGCGACCTAACACAAAGAAACCGACTCAACGTAGGTCAACAACGACCTAACACATATAGAATTACAATCACGCGACCTAATTACAACGCACACGACCTATGACTTAAGTACAAACGAGTCAAGCACATAACGACTTAACAAATACAACGACTTAAGAACATAGCTTCAAGATATCTTTACGCGACCTATCTTAGGTTGTAACATGTTGCAGCAACTTATCCCCGTTCCTACATTAGGTCGCTTAACCATAGGTCGTAACTCGTCCTCGTTAGGTCGCTGAATCGGCTTATCGTAACATGGCACTATCTCGTTATCTCGTAAGTTGATGAGTCGTGCTTCCTTTAGGTCGTAACCCGTAAACTCGTTAGGTCGCAAACTTAGTGCCACTTCCCTCTCTTGTTCCTTGTTAAGTCGTGACCGACTAAGAGCTTCTTCGTTAGGTCGTGAGCATACATTCTTTAACTCATTCCCCTTTACCTCGTTAAGTCGCTCGCGACTTAAGCTTACCCCGTCTTCATTCTTAGGTCGTTGGAACGACTCATACGTATGCTTAGGTCGGTCTTGACCTAAATCTTTATTCAGATGGCCTGCATCATACATATATACATATACATATACATATACATACATATACACACACATATATATATATATATATATATATATTTCTCTTCTATTTCTGCTTATTTTGTTTCTTGGTCATATTAGCTTGGCTTCTGATGTTCTATATATGAAAATTGACAAGAAAATTACCACGGATATAATGGTGCAATTCGTGTGGCTCAATTCTAGTAATTTCATAAAGTTACTTTATTGTTTAATTGACAAATGAATTAATTATTATGGATTAAATTTTGGATTGTTACAATCTCCATCAAGTTCTAGCTTGGATCGATCCCCAAATGGATAATTCATATCGATCAAGGAGGAAGTGATTCGTATCGATCATCCATAAAGTCAGTTCGTATCGGCCGCCAATAGTGTTGTTCGTATCGATAGCAGGAAGCATTGATTCATATCGATCATGGAATGGTACTGTGTATCGATTTCCCAAAAGTGTTTCGTATCGATGCTAACTCCCCTTACTTCGTGTCGATCGCAGGGCCTTGGATTTTGTATCGTCCGGATCGATACGAGGAGTCCACCACCGACCGATACGAAACACATCATTTGTTCAATATAAAATCTTGCTAGGTGCAGATCGAAATGGTTCCTCTCTTTATCCCAGGTCGATACGAGCGTTTTTCTTCGTATCCCCACACTTCATCTTCTTCGATCAACTTAGGAAATGCAGGGGCCATTTCCTCCTTCCCTGACTCTGCTCTGACCATCTATGGCCTCCTGTTCACCAGAATCAACCATGGGAACAAGTGGAAAGATATTAAAATTAAGATCTTATCACTTTTACGTTGGTTTTTTCGGAGAAATTACCTAATTTTAGCAGTTGGTTTAGAGGATTGGGGTTTGGTTCGATTCAAAAGCAAAGGCAGTTTTAATTTCCTTTCACTTGGAGCAATATAAAAGTGGCAGAAGAATGAGCAAGTAAAGATATTTTGTAGTACAGAGTTGTGTGTATGTATGAGTGGCAGATGCCGATTCGTCTTCTAGTACAAGCCAACCGATTAAAGCGTTCTATACCATCAATCGATACGAAATGATCTGTTCCTATCCAGTAACCGAACAAAGCAATTTTAATATCATCTATACGAAGCTTATTTCATATCCATCCATAGCCTATTTAAGATGAAGCAGTTCGTATTCATCCAACAATCGGTATGAAATGTTTTAAAGAGCTAACTAATTCATATCGATCACCATCGATATGAAGATAATTTTCCAACTTCTCAAATTGATCTAAGAGAGGATCGATACGAAGAAATGAGCTAAAGCGACCATCAAGCGTTGTTACAACTTGAATTTTGCATTGATCCAAGAGAGAATCGATAGGAAACTCGATGCCAAGAAAACTTGACAATGGCTCATGAATGTGCAAACGTTAACGGGATTCAGATCGCACACACTTGATTCTCAGTTATAACGATGCACTGTACAATTTGGCAGTCAAAAATTTAGTATTAACGTTATCGGGAATCAATCAATGGTTACAACTTTTGATGAAAAGACAACAACTATTTAGCAAATCAGATAAGACTTTTCAGAATGGAGATTGCAGCTTTTCAAAGCACGTCATGTTCTTACAAGACGTACTTTGGGTGGCAAATGTTATCCCGCCTTTTGGCAACGCCGTAACACTAAGAAATTAACTGGAAACCAAGGAAAGTTAATCCCGAAGATCGGTTATGCAACGGTCTACTATGGATACCAATATATTTCCCCAAGTTTGGATCGAGCTATAATTGATATGACACAACAAGCAAAGCTACGAAAGCTAACGTTCCAAATCTCAAGTTAATCATATTTAGTATACTCAAGATATTGGTTGATCAAGGTTGAGGAAACCAACTCTATTCGTAACCATGCAATTTCATATCCATTCCCTAAGAGAGATGTAGTTCATATCCATTGCCCACTACCTTCCATCGTATCCAACAAACTAAAGTTGTTTCGTATCCGTCACAACACTTGGTGTCCATCAACGAATGACACTTCGTATCGGTCCTTTACCTACATGATTCGTATTGATCCTTACTGATCGATACGAAAAAGTCCATGCATCATCCTTACGAAATCGACTACTCTATAATCGATACGAAGGGATCATCCATCTATCGATATGAAGTGACCATTAAGCCATCGATATGAAATAGCATCAGAATTCGATATGAAGTAAGGTACAGTAGATCTATACAAACAACAATACGTTCAAGAGGAAGACTTGGTCACTTGGCATAAAAAGTGAATCGATCCTAGAATATAGAGCCGCATTAACCTGATCAACACATGCCAGCATCGATACAAAGATATCGATACGAAGGGTATCGCTACGAACTCGACAATGTTTTGCAAACGGAAACTTGATCGATCATATCTCAAAATTTATAAGTCCAAATGTCACCAAATTTTCACAGGAGCTTGCGTACCACCTCTACTTGGTCTATGATCGATCTCAGCCAAAAGAAGTATTTTTATCAATACGAATTGTGTACGTATCGATCATGGATCGATCCTAATCTACCTCGGATCGATATGATGGCCCCACCCACGTGAGGGAAGTGGTCTTTCGAAATCTAAGCCAAATATTTTCAGCCTGCACCTATAAATAGTAGTCCTAGGCCTTCAGAAAAGGGACTTTGGACTGTTCTATGCCAATACTCTGCCGGAAACTCCATTGTATTTCGAGTGTTTGAGAGTGTACCATTGTAATCATTTGTAAGCAGCAAGCAAAGTCAATACAAATGTTAAACTTTCCATAGTGGACATAGGGTACAACACTGAACCACTTTAAATTCTCGTGTTCTTACAATTCTACTTGTTTGTTTGGTGAGTTCTCTTTTTCCGTTTATATTTTTCATTTTAATCTCTTCAAATACGTATGAAGAGTGTTGTGCCCACTTTTGGTACAAACACCCAAATCAAGGTCACTAGACTTCTACTACAAACTATCAAACAATGATTTCTAGACTTCTATTACACGATTAAGATGAACTTTTAAACTTTTATGATTCAATCTAGAGTTGAATTTTAGGTTCTCTATCATTAGATTTTCGGTATTCTGCCAATATGGTTGAAGTTGATTCGTGGCTCTCTCTCATAATTACCAAAGACGGGTTTAAAGACATTTAACCGTATTCAACTATAGAATTACTTCTCACTTATTATCATATGTTTACATAATGATCAATTAACCTCCTCTAACAATATGGATAAACTTTTATATAGATTTTAAGTTAACGGTAAAGAATATTGTTTACTTCCTACTTTTCAGGGAAATGAGATTAGAAAAAAAGACTGAATGGGCCAGCAAATACAAAAACCATTGTCTAAGTTATCAGAAGGCAAATTTAGAAACAACATTGTAAGGAAAGACTACATACCAGGTGATATTTACATAATTTAAAAAATTATCTACAAGTCTACAGCACACATGTACGTTTTACAAATCCTGAATAATTTTATTTAGATTTTCAGCAATCAAAGGATCAATAATATGATGAATTGCTATACAAAGAATCTATTTAAGCTTCTTTTCCTTTTTCCTTATTTCGTCAGCATCATCGATGGAATCAATGCGGGCCTTTAAAGCAAAGTTGAAAATTTATTAACACCTTTAAGGGTTTTATTTTGCCTTTCTAAATCTGCAGTGTACTTCTACAGAAGATATTTATCGTGTTAAAGTTTTTGAATCCTAACTTCATACTCATTTATATGCTGAGAATATCTCACTTTTTGTTGGTTATCAAAATATCTCATCATTTCAAATTTGACCTTCCCACACATCTCCCAGTACTGTCTCATCTAAGCCAAGGGAATGGTTAGTCGTAAATGGAATTTTTGACTAGCTAAAGATGAGGTCCTTGTCGATTTCATAACAGACGAAGCGATCAGAGAAGTTGGTAAAATGATATTTTGAATATTACCCCCTATGATAAATTCTAGGGATTTCACTAGGCTTGACTGTCTTTTAATTTTATTTCTAAATCACTTATCTTTTGAAGAAGCTTAGACATATCTTGATCGAAGTCAATCGAAGGGCTTGATTTAACTTGATGCTTTAATTAAGAAATTGTTTCGTCTTTGTTCTTCATGTACGCTTCGAGACATGTAATCCGTTCATTAAGATCCCTAACAGTCATCTTTGGAAGCAAAAATTTCTATTCCATTCTAGCACTTCAGTGTTGCCCTGCAGATGAGTGGACAGAGGGACTTTAAGGAGGTTTCTCTTTTCAACATCTACAATCAACCTATCTCTGATGCTGGTAAAACGAGATAGGGAATTCGGTGAGAGTGATATAGTGGCTAACTGTAAGTCTTATTTAAACAAAATCTAAGTCAAAACTCAAATAATCAATCTCTTTTATTATAACAGTTAAGATTACTATTTAAGAAGAAATAAAACAAAAGGTACAATCTCATTGTTTTAATTAAACCCTTGTTTTATTACACTTAAAGTTGAGAAACAACATTTTTGACTTCGTTCAAAGTATTAGCTAAAAGAGTAACTGTTGAATCAAAAGGGGTATTAAATCCTTCTGGGGTAATAATTGGAGGATATCTGCTATGACTATCACGACTACTTATTAATCTAGTGTGAAATTTTCGAATTTCCTTGAGAGGTTTTTCTTCTTCGCCAAGAAAATCGAAACGAAGGCGCGGATGTTCCATGTATAGTCTCCATAAGTCCCTAAGAAAGCAGTATCTGGCTTGATTTTGAAATTTCATAAGCGAAGCCTTTTCAAGATAATTCTTCTTAGTTTAACATGTTTGCTTAAATAATCATTAGCAACAAGACTGCCCGAGAGACATTTATTCTATGATAATGTAATCAAATACAACTATATAAAAGAAAGCTTGAACAAGAGATTTACAAATCAGTATTATTACATAATTGTGAATGTTAATTCGATTTATGCAAAATTGACTTTTTGAATAATTCAAAAATAAATTTATCTTTATAATATTTAAGTTTTTTGGGAGCCAACTCGTGAGGGATTGATTTGACCCATGGTAAGTTCGAACAAGCACCCAGATGTGGATCAGATCCAAAGTCATCCAAATATCTCCTATGTAAATGCCTAAGTAGACCCCCACTAAAATTATCTTAGTATGAAAAATCTATAGTTGGATGTCTGCAATAGGTTTTGTATACGAAGTCTATAAGGATGTTCCTCTCTTTAACCAACATCCAAAAGAGTGTAATTAATTCATGATTCTCTTTCAAAATTTTATCATATTTGAGGCATACCCTCTTCACTCGGGGGGCAGCTTCTTGATCCTTAAAAGATGCTAATACTACGGCACATTTGTTAAGCCTATGATACTTGCCAAAGAGTGTATTGTGTTTTTTAATCGCTTATCTAACTCTCTATACGAGCTATTTATTTCTGCTTGTTTTCTTTCAAGCTTTGTTTATAAAGTTGGATGGATTTCCTCCTTATCTAAAATAAAAGATGTCAACTATTATTATCTAAGAAATGAAAGTCATTTAGACAGGGAATCCCATACCTGAGAAATAGGAACTTAAGTTTGAGGGATCTGCTTTTTCTCCCTTTGTTCTTCAACATTGATGTTAGCAGTCTCTTCATGAAGGTCAGAAGGCTCGGAAAGTTCAAGCAGGCTTGCTTCACAGTCGCTAGAATCGAGGTTGAATTTTTTTGAAGCCCTGGGGATGTTATCACCATCCATTTCACGAACATCGGAGTGGCCATCTCCATTACCACCTGAACCCTGAGCTCTATCAATGTTATCATCAGCATTGTCATCATCATCGTCATCATTATCATCGTCGTCATTGCCGCCTTCTTCGGTAGCGTCCTTTTCTTCATCGCCTTCTTTATCGGAATCAGAGTCTACATCAATAGAAGGGACTTCAAAAGATAAGATTTTGAAAGCATCAATCTTTTCTCTCTCAGGGACTTCGACTCCCTGCTTCATTTCGCTGACCTTGTCCATAAATCTTTTAGCTAGGGGAGGGGTCGAGTGACAGGAAGCTCAAGTTTGGGCATTTCGCAATGTTATCGGTGTAGGCAAGCATAAGGACGTACTCATACGAGTTCACAATGATATCGTCGAGGGAAGTACTAGGAATTGTGTCACCCTTTGCTTGGCTTCAGAAATAGTATCGACAGCCAACGTTAAGGAATTTTTCTTTTTCTCCAGCTTCTTCCTGAGAGAGGATTGTTTGACCACCATTCGTGCCTTTTCATTTTTAGATTCTTTCAAATCCATTTTCATAGCCAAATTTTCATTGGCTAGAAGTTGTTTTGCTTTCCTCTCTTCAGAAATAATAGACCCTGCTTCAGCTAGAGAGGCTCCCAATCTTTCCTATTCTTCATAGCATTATTTTTGTCAACTGACAGGGAGACGATCTGGCTGTCCAAGGTTGATATTTCCTCTTAAAGCCTGGATGTCCTAATAGAAAATTTTGACATGCTTTCTTGAAGAGAGAGCCGGCTTTTGGAAATCTAAAAGGAAAGGTATGACATAAGTCAGCATTTAGAGATAAATAATAATAAGAAGGTTAAATAATATGAAACATACCAGAAGTTGTTGCTCTATTAGATATCGACATTGACCTATCAGTTCAGAATTGGAAGAAGGTGGATGAATGGAAGTAAAGGATGAAGAGTTCAAGATAAATTAAATAAGTTTCTCAAAATCACCCGAAGGCACAATTGACATGGGTCTCGAGGGGTTCAATTCCTGAGAAGGAGTTGAAGCTCCCAAATCTTTTTGAATTTTCATAGTGACATGAAGAGAATCGAAGAAGACAATTCGAGACATAAGATCGTCCTTTGAGGGAGTTGTTTTGGAACGATCAATGGAAGCTTCAAGAATAGGACATTCTATAGTTATTCCTATGTCGATAGTTTCACCCTCTTTTGGTGACAGGGAAGATTGGACTTCAACAATCTTAGATTTCTTAAGATACGTTCCCGCTGCAGCCACATTGCCAAGTTTTCTTTTAGCAATCAACTTCGACTTAGTGATTGCCTGAGTCAAGGATGATGCACCAGATATGGAAGTTAGGAGAATAGGATCACTTGCGATTAATTTGACCAAAGGAGTGGTCGTTGAAAATTCAAAAAATTACAAGTTAGTGAAATAATTTAAGAAGCAACGCAACAATAAACATCAAGTACTATGCTTAAGCTTACTAAGGTGATCTGGGAAAATTGGAAACATATGAGAGAATTTTTTGGGATCGTGCATGGACAAGAAAAATTTTCTCCGAGAAGTATGTTAGACAAAGGGGATGGGGTTGACTAAGGTCTCTGCAACCCTTGGGGAGAAGAGAATGTTTTTGAAGATTTGATGGATTCAGCAGTGTAAGCCTATTTCCGATGCTACTTGAAGCAGAAATCAACGGCTTTATAGTTCTTTTATCCTCATCATTGAGATCTTTAGTAGTAGGACCTAATAAAGAAGCATAGATTAGCAAAAGAAAGTAGTTGAATAAAGATAAAGACTATGACCAACTTATGAGGAGATGAAAAGACTCCATTGATGTTTGAAAAGCATTTGACAAAGAAGAATTGCGTCTCCCAAACTCTAAATTTATTTACGCTTTTGAGATTAGTTTTTTGGGGGGATTAGGTTTGAAAATCTTATTGTTCAAATTGCCGAGTTTGAAATGACATACCAAATAATTGAGAAATTCAACATTTAACGAGGGAATGCCTGACTCCAGAGCCATAACTTCCAAAGAGAGAAGGTACGTATAAACATTGGGTGATAATTGGATATGTGCATTGCCCAGATGAGTCAAGAAATTAGACAAGAAATCTGGGAAGGGGAGGAAGGAACCATGCCAAATATTAACGGCAGTATAAGCGAAATATCCTTCGGGAGGTTTTTGAATGATATCGCTATCGCTAGGGGGAATGGATTCTACACCAGTGATGCCAAAGTCGTTCAGGATGGCATCATCCTCATCCTGAGAAGATATTAGGGAATGTTTGGAGATGACCTTGACCTTCTTTGTAGAAGATTTTTCCTCTGGTAATGTATCTTTCTCAGGTTTCTTAACGACCTTTTTCAAGCCTATGGTTCTTCCAGGTAAAATCATTTCATTAAAAGTTATAGTTTATTTTATAATTAACACTTTTCAGATAAGCTGAAAACTTATTTCAATGTTTCAATTATCAACCAAGTATATAACTCAATATCTTTGAAAGGTGTCAAAGTGAATTTGGGTCATAAAATTCATCTGACTACCGAGGATGTTGAAGGGTTAGATGGAAGGGAACATCTAGAAACACCCTTTGACAATGTCGAAAGCCTAGGGAAAATTTTACTACTAAGAAGGAATAACTAACCTTATATTATTAGTTTGAATATATATATACACACACACACATGTTAACAACATTTCACAAGTAAATCGAATAAACCTTCCGACAATGTCGAAACCTATAAATTTTGTGTTACTTAAAGAATATGAATGTTGCCGAAATACTATAATCCCATTAAGTCGAAAGACTCGAATCCAAATAACTTTGATATAAATAAAAAGCGCTTCGAAACATTTCGACAATGTTTATAAAATCAATAGTTATACCACTGATAACTACAATAGGTTTGGAATAAGTCCAAGGGGGCTAAGATTTTGAAACCATGCAGAAAACAAAACTTGTTTTGATTTGGGGGGTTTCGATCAAGTCGAAAGGCTTGATAAGAATTACAAGTTTAACAAAATATATTATTCTCAGTCCAAGTGAATTTCTAACTCTAACCATCTTCTAAAGTAAATTAAAATTAGGCATGAATCTAATGACAGATTAAATTCACTTTTATATACATCAAGTTTCGAATCCTTTGAAATAAAAGTTGAGCTTTCGAAAGTATGTGTTATGTGACTTATTAAGGCGACAGAAGAGTGTCAAAACATACTCCTACTTTCGAAGAAGTACATTTCTTATCGATTACGTCAACTCCTTCAAAGGGGTTCACTTAAAGGTAAACATATGACCTCCTTTCGACCCCTTGGAAAGAGGTCGAAATAGTAAAGTAAAATTAACTGCCTCAACCCCTTTCGAAAAGGTTGAAAAAGGAGTTGAAAAGTAAAATTAAATTTAGCCTTCTCTATCAAGGTACTGGAAAGGTGTCTTCTCCCTAATTCAATTTTAACCCAATACTTCAAAAAGTTAATAATTAAATTGATTCGAGTGCAAATTTACAATCAACAGTAGCGAAAATCCCCAAAATATAAATTTTCACCCCAATTAAAAAAGAAAAAAAGAGCTTGAGTTCGTACGTAGTAATAGCAAATAGCCCCTAAACCCGACGAATTTGAATTCTAACTCAAAATTTCGAATAAAATAAATCGAATCGTATTATTTAACTTAGAACAGAAAGATAGGTTCAAACGTAAAGAATTGGAAATCGAAATCAAGCGTGGTAAATTAGTTTCAAGGGTAAAACAACAAGCACGTACCTGGAATTCGAACTTGTGTTGAATGAAAATATGAATTTAAAATGAAGTTGTAATTTTTGATTTTTTCTGTGAACTTTCAATGGCAGGTAAGAGGAAAAGAGAATATGAAAGCGCAATTTATAAAATTAGCAGATGCAGTGAAAGCCGACCGATCAAATTTAAAAGAACGGTCAAGATCATTCTGGGAATATCAAAAGGCAGGAAATTTTATGGGTTTCGAAATGGTTGACTTGGAAAATCAAGAGCATTCCTTCGCAAGGGAGGGGGACAAGTGTTACCACTAATATCAAGAGGAGTTTTAACTATATTTACCTGTTCGAATGGAATGAACTGCATTCACCATTTCAAAAGAAGGTTTTGAAGGAATCTCTTATCCATTAAACCCTAGTTTGGGATGTTGAAATTTTTTCTAGTATCAATAATAATTCACACATATAATCATAGAAACAATTCAACCAATCATGAATAAAGGAATAAGCGCATATTTCCAAATTATGTATCGACATCTACTTGTATGGTGTTCAACAATAAAGGACCGCATAACTTGTATAGTGTTTCTCTTTCTAAAAATATGAACTGTTAGCCAGGAACTTGTATGGTGTTTCTCTTTCCAAAAATATTAACTCATATAGCATAACTGGTATGTTGTACTCATAGTACGTATATCCATACAATATGTATACCTATAAATGAATCTAGGAAATGATGCTACATTGAATTTAACAATGTTTAAACTCAATACCCACCTGAATGAATATTCCAGACTCAATGGAAGAGGTCTCGGATCCTAATTTGTTAATCTTCCGAAGTTAGCTTTTTGAACACTCATTTACCATTAATTAATATTTAAATTAATTATAAATCTCTAGGCGTTTAAGAAAACAGATTGTTACATTTTCCCCTACTTAAGAATTTCATTCTTGAAATCCTATAAAGAACATAACCTGACTAGCTTAGCAACCACAAACCTAAAACATTAATAATGTAACGACCCATAATTTTATTTAATTAAAATTTGAATATTTAATTAATTTTAAATATTAATAAGTGAATTTATAAGTCGAATAAATTTTATTTCGAATAATTGGATTTAATTGGATAATTAAATCGATGATTTAATATGTGAAAATACAGAAATAATTGAAAATAGGGTTAAATATGATTAAAAATGATTTGTAAAATTTTATTATATCATATTGGAGTTAGAATGATGTTATAGAACTTTTAAAATCAAATTTAGAGTTAATTTGTGAAAATTGAATATTTTAATATTTAATCGACTAGTTAAAATAGCCAATTTTTGAACAGATTCAGAATTAGACGAAACTAGTTCCATTGGATCCGTAATAGTTAGTTATTACCGGATTTCAATTTTCGTAGCAATCGGAGTTATCGTTTGATCGTGGCAGCTCGAAACGCATCGAAGTTGTTTTAATATTAATTTGGCGAGTTAAAGTAGTCATTTTTCAAAAAGTCTTGGATTTCGACGAAACCAGTTTCATCGGATCCGTAATGTGATACTATTGTATGGTTTAAAATTTCGTGTCAATCGGATTTACCGTTTGTCCGGTGCAAGTTAAAACGCCTAGAAAATCGTTTAATCGGTTTAATTTTAAATTGAACGTTTGTTGCCATAACTCGCACAGATGGCCGAATTAGCTTTCGAAACCTGTTCCATTGTGTCCGGAACACGGGGTAAACCCTAGAAACGTTAGTCACCGCGCGTAAATTGGAGTTTGGAAATTCCGGAATGAATAGTGTCATTTTATTTTCTACAAATAGACCCTTGCCTCTTCACAAATTAAAAAAAATAAAAATAAAACCCTAAACCTAACAGCAGCCGCCACCCCTCAAACCAACGGCCGAAAATTTTCAATTTCTTTCATTAATTTCTTCAAATCCGTGCAATGATTCAACAAACTTTCAACATGAAAGTTGTAGACGACAATGAGATCTAGTAGTTCAACGGTCATGATCGTGTTTGGAGCTTTCGATCAACGGCAAAGTGACTGCAAAGGCGGCATGGTCGGCCTCGAAATACGTGCATATGTGATGACCGAGCTTTTTGCCACTTTGGCCGAGCATAGAGTAGATGGCGACGTAGCTGTTGGGGATGTGGTGATGAAGTTTTGAGCTGCGTGGTGGCCGAGATCTTGAACCCTAGTTTCAAGCTTATGGGTTCTTTGTGCGTGTGTTTACTGGAGATGGAACGCATGAGTGAGGAGATGAAGGGGATGACCTGATGTTGCAGGGTTTAGATCCAAGGGCTATGATTCATGTTGGTTAAAATATAAAAGTTAATTTGTAAATTATATATATATATATATATATAAATTCGTGTAAACTTCAAAAATGCATATCTTTTTCATACGAGGTCGAAAACGCACGAAACCAGTTGCGTTGGAATCGTATGGACGAGCACTACGCTATGGAATTGGATTGGAGTCGTTTGGAGTTAGTAAGAATTTTGGGTAAAATTAAACGTCCGTTTAATTTTATTCGAAATAAATCGCTAAAACGAAATTGAAATCAAGATGAGAACTTCTCACTCAATCAAATTGGTTTAGATTTTAATTTTAAATAGTTAGATTTAAAATTGTTGAAAGTATGTTTGAATGATGATTGTTATCTATTGATTGTTAAAATAGACATTATGCGCCGTTAGTAAGCGGAGGTTATTTATTAAAAACATATACCGCGAATATTTCATAAACAGTGAAATTGGTATTATATATAATAGCAATATATATATATTGGCATATGTATATATTGCAGTTATTGATTTTCCCGCATTGTATAGCGGATGAGACCCTATTGCGTCGTCTATTAAGCGGATAATATTTTACATCCCATATACCGCGATAATTCCGTACTGGAACGGAAATGGTATTGTGCTAATGTTTTTGGATGCAGGAAAACAGGTTGGAGGGATCCAACTGGATTCCTCAGCAGTATTTATTTGGTTATGGATATTTTGATATTCGTTGATTATCATATCGATATATGATATCGTTGTTGTCGTGATTGACTATTTGGTATGTAGCATCATTGTGTCAAATTTTAGAATTTTAAAATGATTTTAAAGTTGATTTTTGAAAGTATACGTTTTATAAAATAATTTTGGGATTGATTCATTTTAAATAAATAAACGTTATAATTTTAATGTTATAAAAATTATGATTTTGAGAAAAATAGTTAAAAGTTGATTTTTGAAAATACGGGGTTAATGATTTTATAAAATAGTTTAAATTGGGATTTTTGAATTTACTATAAAAAGTTGAAATATAGGATTATAAAATTTAATTATTTTATGAATCAAAATGATGAAATTATAAAGGAGTTTAAAGACGTTTTAAAATAATAAAATGAATTGATTTATATAAGGGATTTAAATATTGATAATTTATAAATTAAAATATTTGAATTATAAAACGAGTTTTTTATAAGTGTTAGAATGAATTGCGAATGAATTTCATAAGTGAATGAAATTCATAGAATTATAAACGGCGAAGTTATGAATGGAATTTTATAAGCAGTAGGTTTATAAAATTTGTAAAGTTATTAAAGAATGCATTTTTGATAAATAAATGAATCTTATAAGTTATAAGATTTATAAATTGGGAAGTTTAAAAGAACGATTTTTATAAACAAATAAATTATAAGTGTTTAACTTATAATATGAATCTTTAGTATATCATTGAGATATGAATTGAGATAGGTTAATAAAGGAATTTATAAAAGGAGTTGATATAAAATAAATAGAAATAGAATTTATAAACATTGTTTTATAAATTCGCAAACGACTTATTTTGATAAATAAATTGTTATAACTTATTTATGGAGTTATATTCACGTTTTAGACAGTGAATAATCCTTTAAAATAAAAGTATAGAAATGATGAAATTGGTTAACGTAGTATATTCACGTTTTTGAATAGTGAATAATATGTTAAGGAAAATGTTTTGAATGTTATGTTTTAAATAGAATTAAAACGATTTAACGATGTTTTCAAAATATGTTAAGATTCGAAACCATAGATTTCAACATTCATTGTTGAAATAGACGTTTTCGAGAAATAGAAGGAAATGATGGACTATAACACTGTTGTTATAGTAAATGATTTCCGAAAGGAAATGTTTTGTATAGTATTGGGATTTATATATCTATTTTAATTTCGAATCCCTATACTAGTGATTTTGGGTTGTCGTAACGATGTTTTACGCAACATTCGTTTTGGCCCAAATAAATATGTTTAAGAGAATGATTTCCTTAAAGAATGAAATATATGCTTAATTTCGATTTAAGTATATCGAATATTTTCCAAAGGTTGAAAATAAATAAAATTTGTGAATTACTTATGAATAAATAAGCATGGAAATGTTTTCCAATGCAAAATGAATCGTTTTGAGAATTTATCTTTTTGAAGATAAATTGAAAATGAATAATTGAAATCGTATATGCATGGATATTTTGGAATATAAATTCACTATGGAATTTATAAAAGGAAGTGGAATTTGTTTAAAAATAAATATTGATTTATTCTTGAGGTATTGAAATTATATATCTTGTAAAGATATTTTTGGGAAATAAATAATTTGGAAAATTATTTGGAATCTGGTGATGTTGTGCATATCCATTGATAGTTCAATAACCGACTATCAATATTTACCTTTGAATGGGTATTTTTTGTGATTTGTTTGAATTTGAATGCCACACTTATTTTTAAATTATTGCGCTCGTTATTCGGATTACCCATTCCGAATAGTGATACGACGTAATGGATAGCATTGATGACCGGTGTTGAAGACCGGATATTTGCGAGAGCGATAGGATGACCTGTCGATTGACTCTGCACCGAGTTGCTCCGGTATAGAGTTCTCCATATGTGATGGGGAATCCGATCAGGATTGTGGATATCCGGATTGCAAGGACTTCTTTGTAAGTGCCTTCGGTTCTGTTCGAGCCCGGAACAGACTTGTATGGATTGTATGTCTGACATTACAAATTGAGATATAAAGCTGATTTCTTTCAAATATATTTCTGTTGGTGGCGGAGAATTTATTCTCTTAGCTTAACACCCTTCTCTGAGACGTACGAGCTCAGAGGTTATGTAGTTGATGGTTATCAGCGATTTATTCCCAATTTGGTAATGTGACATGCTGAGTGTTGCTGTGAAATGATCATTGTGTTGATCATTTGTGATAGGATCATTTGTTTGATCGTTTATCTTTGTGATCATTTCTATGATCATTTGTTGACCCAAAGCATGACTTTGTATAAAGCGTGGCTTTATCGACGTGACTTCGTCGAGCCTCACACCCCGGAATGGTCAAAACAAGAAAGATGCAGCAAGGTTATGAGGGGTAGCTCCCTTTATGGTATGTGCATTTCCTTCTGGAAAAGGGTGGTATCATGGTATGGAGCCCAGATACTTACTCATGTTGAAACACTTTATTTATGATTGTGTGATGTTGGTGACGAGCGCTCGGATAAAGGTCCCAAAGGACCGGGGGATGGCATACTCATGTCAGTTGTTACCCGGTTAGGGGTAACCCGGCCTTGTGTTGGCAGAGATCCAGTTTGGTTCTCGGGGACGTCCTTCCAGAGGCGTTCTCATATGGCAATGGGAAGTTCCTTGGCCTGACCATTCGTTGGAAATCCAAAGAAACAATACGATCCTTGTACGGTTTTAGTTGTATAACCTGCCATGGAATGTGGCGGTAACCTGCTATTGAACATGGTAGCTATAGTAGGCATAAGTGCGGAATGCCTATGCTGGCTAAGATTTATATCTTTACTTTTGAAATATTTTCCTACACTATGCACTAGTAATAATATCAAATGTTTTTTTAATACGTATCAAGCATCTTTGACTATCATAAGGAGAAACCTCCTCCGATTCTGCGTTTGCATGTGTGTGTGTGCGGGAGGCCTTATGGTAGTCTCATTTTTTAAAAGCATTGCGAATTGACTTTAAAAAAATATTCCTCTATTTTGATTTTAAAGATAAATAAACTGTTTTGAGTTCTCACACCAGTCACATGACTGACTCGGAGTTTATTGTTTTCCTTCCTAAACTCTGGGTGCCCACCAATTTACACACGAGCAGTCAAGAGACAGGTTTATCAGGATATTCTGGAGTTGCTGGAGGCAAGCTGGATGGCATGGCGTATTACTTGTATATAGTATTTCTTTTCCGCTGTTTGTTGTTGTTATTGTACACTCTGATGATATAATGTAATGTAATGAAATAACTGATATAGTTCTTTGTTTAAAGATTATTCGTTTATTTATTATATGTTGTTCCGCTGCGATTGTGAGATTCTGATATTGTTCTGTTGTTTTCTGTTCTATTTTCTATCTTTTCTCTCTATTTTCTATCTTTTTCTCTCTTCTTCTGTCTGTTTCTTTTTCTTAAACATTGAGAATTCGTATTTCTGTTCATCTTGAGTTAATCTATGGAGATTAGTGTATATTCAAGGAGTATGGATTTGTGGGTCCTCACAGGTGGTATCAGAGCATAAGGTTAAGCGACAACCATGGCTCTGTTGGGTATTACTCATTAGAGATAGAGTCAGTAGTACTCTAGAATGAGTTGAGTGTAATAATAGCTATGAGAGCGTATTTGTTAGTGAATATAAAATTGTTTTATATTGTGATGATTGGTTTGTTGAGTGGTATATGGATTCTGGTTTATACGAGTAATTAACGTTGTTGATAGGGATCTCTAAACACTTGTACAGAACAATTCGACACAATATTGTTTTAAATTGGGTAAATGAAATAATTTTACCTTGATTATATTTTTATATATAAATGAATAATTTTTCAAGATTATTAAAGTGTATGTAAGTTGATTGTTTGGTTGTTGAATAAGATGTTTGAATAATCTAAATAAAAGAATAATTGTATAAGCAAATGAATTATAAGAATTGAATTATAATTAAAGTAATTTACAATTGTGAAATAAACTTATATATATAAGAAGTGAAACTATATGAATATATTTATGAATATGAGTTGTAAATAAAAATGAATTTAAAGTTAAATGGAAATTTACTTTAGAAATTGGAATCTGAATTGATTTATAAGTGGGAATTTAAGTTATGTAAAACCAAGAGATGTTTATAAAATGAAGTATAACTTAAGAGATATTGAATGAAGTTGATTCTGGTATCAAAGTAAATTAATAAAGTTAAGTGATAGATATGAACTTAAGTTATGTAAATGAAATTCAACTTTAGTAATTGAATTGAATGAATGGATTGAATATTAATCAATTAAATGTGAATAATTGATATGGAATAAAGGAGGTAAGTGTTAATTCATTAAAATCTATTGTTATTAGAAAGTTGAATAATTGAACGAAAATCAATTTAATTAAACCAATTGAAAGTGATGGTGTTAAACCAAATTGAATGAATATAAGCAAAAGAATCTGGTTGTAATTAATATACATTGGTTGTTATATGATTGTTAGTTGATTGTATGTAATTCATTAAGTATTAATGAAATTGGAAGCCAAAGTAATTGAAATCCAATTGGAACTTAAGTGAATCTTAAATGGAATTGAATTTGATTTGAAAGTGAACCAACTTGAATATGAATTAGTGAATATAAACTAATTGAAAATGAATGTTAGTAAGAACATCCACTGTAAATGAATCAAATGTGATTTAAATTGAAAACCATTTCATTGAATATTAATGAGAATATGAATGAATATTTATTGGTTATGGATGTTAGTTGAATGCTAGTTGGTTGATGGTTGAATATATAGCTTTTGTTGCATTTGCTAGGTTGACATATATAGTTATTATGTTGCTATATGTTATATATCGATACTATTGTCTATATACATGTTTCTCATGTTGTTTATTGAGTGTTTAGTTGGTGCGGATCGCGTTTGCTTCGCATTTGGAGCTCGCTTTCGCGCTATATTAGCCGTATATGCTTGCTAATAAAATATAAGGTACATATCTCGGATTAAATATCGTACTTTTACACTTTTTCCCTGCGGGATGCCTCATTACTTGATGAGATGTATATTTGTGATATATATACTGTCATTTTTTTTTCGGATCAAGCCGAGCAAAGGAGACTATGGCGAATTTTTTCGGAAATTTAAGGCGTTAGAATATTTTTGAGAAAAACTGAAATTTTTTGAAAACTTTAACTTCGATTTTTGAGTTGAAAGTTAAACAATAGTAGTTTGTTTTTGAAAAGATAACTACGTATGATTTGAAACTTAATAAAGTATTGTAAGAAGTTTAACTATGAATTTTGGGAAAATTAATAGATTCTGTAACTTTTCTTACTTGGTAATTTCGAGGACGAAATTCTTTTAAGGGGGGAAGTATGTAACGACCCAGAATTTTATTTAATTAAAATTTGAATATTTAATTAATTTTAAGTATTAATAAGTGAATTTATAAGTCGAATAAATTTTGTTTCGAATAATTGGATTTAATTGGATAATTAAATCGATGATTTAATATGTGAAAATACTGAAATAATTGAAAATAGGGTTAAATATGATTAAAAATGATTTGTAAAATTTTATTATATCATATTGGAGTTAGAGTGATGTTATAGAACTTTTAAAATCAAATTTAGAGTTAATTTGTGAAAATTGAATATTTTAATATTTAATCGACTAGTGAAAATAGCTAATTTTTGAACAGTCTCAGAATTGGTCGAAACTAGTTCCATTGGATCCGTAATAGTTAGTTATTACCGGATTTCAATTTTCGTAGCAATCGGAGTTATCGTTTGATCGTGGCAGCTCGAAACGCATCGAAATTGTTTTAATATTAATTTGGCGAGTTAAAATAGTCATTTTTCAAAAAGTCTCGGATTTCGACGAAACCGGTTTCATCGGATCCGTAATGTGATACTATTGTATGGTTTAAAATTTCGTGTCAATCGGATTTACCGTTTGTCCGGTGCAAGCTAAAACGCTAGAAAATCGTTTAATCGGTTTAATTTTAAATTGAACGTTTGTTGCCATAACTCGCACAGATGACCGAATTAGCTTTCGAAACTGTTCCATTGTGTCCGGAACGCGGGGTAAACCCTAGAAACGCTGGTCACCGCGCGTAAATCAGAGTTTGGAAATTCCGGAATGAACAGTGTCGTTTTATTTTCTATAAATAGACCCTTGCCTCTTCACAAATTAAAAAAAAACCTAAACCTAACAGCAGCCGCCACCCCTCAAACCAACGGCCGAAAATTTGCAATTTCTTCCATTAATTTCTTCAAATCCGTGCAACGATTCAACAAATTTTCAACATGAAAGTTGTAGACGACAATGAGATCTAGTAGTTCAACGGTCATGATCGTGTTTGGAGCTTTCGATCAACGGCAAAATGACTGCAAAGGCGGCATGGTCAGCCTCGAAATACGTGCATATGTGATGACCGAGCTTTGTGCCACTTTGGCCGAGCATAGAGTAGATGGCGACGTAGCTGTTGGGGATGTGGTGATGAAGTTTTGAGCTGCGTGGTGGCCGAGATCTTGAACCCTAGTTTCAAGCTTGTGGTTTCTTTGTGCGTGTGTTTACTGGAGATGGAACGCATGAGAGAGGAGATGAATGGGACGGCTTGATGTTGCAGGGTTTAGATCCAAGGGTTATGATTCATGTAGGTTAAAATATAAAAGTTAATTTGTAAATTATATATATATATAAATTCGTGTAAACTTCAAAAATGCATATCTTTTTCATACGAGGTCGAAAACGCGCGAAACCAGTTGCGTTGGAATCGTATCGACGAGCACTATGCTATGGAATTGGATTGGAGTCGTCTGGAGTTAGTGAGAATTTTGGGTAAAATTAAACGTAATTTTATTCGAAATAAATCGCTAAAACGAAATTGAAATCAAGGTGAGAACTTCTCACTCAATCGAATCAGTTTCGATTTTAATTTTAAATAGTTAGATTTAAAATTGTTGAAAGTATGTTTGAATGAAGATTGTTATCTATTGATTGTTAAAATAGACATTATGCTCCGTTAGTAAGCGGGGGTTATTTATTAAAAACATATACCGCGAATATTTCATAAACAGCGAAATTGGTATTATATATAATAGCAATATATATATATTGGCATATGTATATTTTGCAGTTATTGATTTTCCCGCATTGTATAGCGGATGAGACCCTATTGTGCCGTCTATTAAGTGGACAATATTTTACATCCTATATACCGCGATAATTCCGTACTGGAACAGAATTGGTATTGTGCTAATGTTTTTGGATGCAGGAAAACAGGTTGGAGGGATCCAAATGGATTCCTCAATAGTATTTATTTGATTATGGATATTTTGATATTCGTTGATTATCATATTGATATATGATATCGTTGTTGTCGTGTTTGACTATTTGGTATATAGCATCATTGTGCCAAATTTTGGAATTTTAAATTTGATTTTTGAAAGTATACGTTTTATAAAATAATTTTGGGATTAATTCGTTTTAAATAAATAAACGTTATAATTTTAATGTTATAAAAATTATGATTTTGAGAAAAATAGTTAAAAGTTGATTTTTGAAAATATGGGGTTAATGATTTTATAAAATAGTTTAAATTGGGATTTTTGAATTTACTATAAAAAGTTGAAATATAGGATTATAAAATTTAATTATTTTATGAATCAAAATGATGAAATTATAAAGGAGTTTAAAGACGTTTTAAAATAATAAAATGAATTGATTTATATAAGGGATTTAAATATTGATAATTTATAAATTAAAATATTTGAATTATAAAACGAGTTTTTTATAAGTGTTAGAATGAATTGCGAATGAATTTCATAAGTGAATGAAATTCATAGAATTATAAAC
Source organism: Allium cepa (assembly GCA_030765085.1). NCBI lineage: Eukaryota > Viridiplantae > Streptophyta > Magnoliopsida > Asparagales > Amaryllidaceae > Allium > Allium cepa. The sequence goes on from CM060930.1 coordinate 218,075,646, forward strand.
GGTGAAGTTATGAATGGAATTTTATAAGCAGTAGGTTTATAAAATTTGTAAAGTTATTAAAGAATGGATTTTTGATAAATAAATGAATCTTATAAGTTATAAGATTTATAAATTGGGAAGTTTAAAAGAACGATTTTTATAAACAAATAAATTATAAGTGTTTAACTTATAATATGAATCTTTAGTATATCATTGAGATATGAATTGAGATAGGTTAATAAAGGAATTTATAAAAGGAGTTGATATAAAATAAATAGAAATAGAATTTATAAACATTGTTTTATAAATTCGCAAACGACTTATTTTGATAAATAAATTGTTATAACTTATTTATGGAGTTATATTCACGTTTTAGACAGTGAATAATCCTTTAAAATAAAAGTATAGAAATGATGAAATTGGTTAACGTAGTATATTCACGTTTTTGAATAGTGAATAATATGTTAAGGAAAATGTTTTGAATGTGATGTTTTAAATAGAATTAAAACGATTTAACGATGTTTTCAAAATATGTTAAGATTCGAAACCATAGATTTCAACATTCATTGTTGAAATAGACGTTTTCGAGAAATAGAAGGAAATGATGGACTATAACACTGTTGTTATAGTAAATGATTTCTGAAAGGAAATGTTTTGTATAGTATTGGGATTTATATATCTATTTTAATTTCGAATCCCTATACTAGTGTTTTGGGTTGTCGTAACGATGTTTTACGCAACATTCGTTTTGGCCCAAATAAATATTTTTAAGAGAATGATTTCCTTAAAGAATGAAATATATGCTTAATTTCGATTTAAGTATATTGAATATTTTCCAAAGGTTGAAAATAAATAAAATTTGTGAATTACTTATGAATAAATAAGCATGGAAATGTTTTCCAATGCAAAATGAATCGTTTTGAGAATTTATCTTTTTGAAGATAAATTGAAAATGAATAATTGAAATCGTATATGCATGGATATTTTGGAATATAAATTCACTATGGAATTTATAAAAGGAAGTGGAATTTGTTTAAAAATAAATATTGATTTATTTTTGAGGTATTGAAATTATATATCTTGTAAAGATATTTTTGGGAAATAAATAATTTGGAAAATTATTTAGAATCTGGTGATGTTGTGCATATCCATTGATAGTTCAATAACCGACTATCAATATTTACCTTTGAATGGGTATTTTTTGTGATTTGTTTGAATTTGAATGCCACACTTATTTTTAAATTATTGCGCTCGTTATTCGGATTATCCATTCCGAATAGTGATACGACGTAATGGATAGCATTGATGACTGGTGTTGAAGACCGGATATTTGCGAGAGCGATAGGATGACCTGTCGATTGACTCTGCACCGAGTTGCTCCGGTATAGAGTTCTCCATATGTGATGGGGAATCCGATCAGGATTGTGGATATCCGGATTGCAAGGACTTCTTTATAAGTGCCTTCGGTTCTGTTCGAGCCCCGAACAGACTTGTATGGATTGTATGTCTGATGTTATCCCATTTTTGGTCAAAACTGGAATATCAATGTTGTGTGCATTTCCACCACGACCGAACCAAGATGAAGCAGCCAGCAAGCGTATATAAGTCTGGGATTTCACTCATGACCGATGCGTAAAAGTCCATTCGGTATTAATTCATTCGGCAATATGAAGCAAAGCCTCATTCGGCACTCAGAGCACACAGGCTCATCCGGCACTCCAAATACAAGTGTTCATTCGGCATTCTCAGTATAAGGTCCATTCGGTACCGGACCATTCGGTACCGCACCAACGTCTCCCCTGTATGCCGAACCATCCAACACCGATCCAAGCCTCCATCTCCCCTGCATGCCGAACCATCCAACACCGGTCCAAGCCTCCATATGCAACACTGAATCACCTACCACCGAACCAAAGCCACCCTGATCCATTCATCTCCTGCCACCGAACCAGATGTGCCAGGCTAGATTGCTTCAGCCCAGGACCACCAGCAGCTATATACCTCCAAGACCCGTGCCCCCAGCCTCACTCTATAAATAGAGGGGCAGGGGTACAACAATGGCAGAGAAGTTGGAGAGCTCAAGCACGGAAGGAACTTTCAAACAACTTTAATATACTTGTATATAGAGCTTTGTACTTGTAATCTGAAGAGAAAAGGAGAATAACATATAAAGTGGACGTAGGCATGTTCTGGCCGAACCACTATAAATCTGTGTGTCTTTTACAGTTTAGTCCCTGCTTTTTACATATTTGCATAAATCACTCAAATCGCTAAGAACAACATATAATCAACTAAATCGTACGACTTTGGGGTGTTTGCCCATTTTTTGCGCAAATATTTTGGTGCTTTCACCGAGAATTGAACTCAAGGACCTACCGCTTGGAATTTGAATTTGAGAGTTTAGAGATTCAGATTGGAAGAGTCATGGCGAGACAATCAAGCAGAAGGCCAAGGCCAGAGCAGAGTCAACAGGAAGGGAGTCAAGAGGCTTCCTCAGGAGCAAACCAAGCTTCAGTCTTCATCACCAGGGATGAGATGGAGGCTATGATGAGAAGACAAGAAGAGATGATCCAGAACTTGCTTCAGCAAATTGGGCAACTTGGAGCACAAAACCAAGGAGCAAATGGAGTTCAGAACGGAGCAGGACCATCTGACGTAGCACCAGAGCTAGGGAGCACACACGCAGAGCATGTTAATCCGATCCCGGGAAGAGAGACGGGGGCATCCGAACAACCTGGTGGCAATAGAGGAGTGAACGCTCAGTCAAGGGGGGCAGATCCCAGAGTTCCCTCGTGAACTCGGGGGGCGGGTTGAAAGTGATAAACGAAGATTGCATCTCGGAGACGATGACAGATTGGCGGAGATGGTTAGAAGAGCTATGAGAGGCGGTTTAGTAAACAAAGACTTGGAAGATGTAAACAGGAGTCCTTTTTCTTCTGCAATTAGGATGGCTAGGAACCCACCAGAATTCAAGCTACCATCAGTAGAGATGTACGATGGGAGGACAGACCCTGCGGTCCATCTTACTAAGTATATGAGGCACATGGAAGTGCTGGGGGCATCGCAGGAGATCATGGCCCGGTGCTTTCCACTGTATTTGACGGACATTGCAGCGTTATGGTTTAGGCAACTGGAGAGCGGCTCCATAGGAACGTGGGCAGATTTAACTGAGAGATTCATGAGGCAATTCAGGGTTCATATTGCGAGACCCAAGAATGTGATGACTTTGGCAACCTTGAAGCAGAAAACTGGAGAGACTTTGAGGAGCTTTCTAACGCGATTTAATGCGGCGGCAGCATCTGTGGATCGACCAGATCCATCTATGGTCATGATGGCGGCTGTATCTGGAATAGCTTATAGTACAGAGTTCAAGAATTCATTAACCAAGGACCCGCCTATGAATCTGGGAGAGTTCTATCATGAGGCTGAAAAGTTTCTGCGTTTGGAAGATGCTAGTGCAGAAAGAGAGGAAGAAGATGACGTTTACGCAATTAAGAGCGGAAACCCACCTGGAAAGGGTGCGGGGACTAGCAAAGGAAAGAGAAAGGCTGAGGATAATGATGACAGGTCAAAGCGGAAAAGGAGGGAGCCGCGATTCATCACTCACACTGAGCTGAATGAGAGTCTGGAATGAATTTATCAGGATACCAAGGGGCAGGTTCCGTATCGTAGACCAATGCGAAGGGATCCAACCTCTGACGAAAGAAAATCAGATAAGTTTTGTGTATTCCATGAATTATACGGTCATAACACTAATGATTGTAGGCATTTGAAGGACGAGGTGGAATGGCATATCAGGAACGGTATGCTCCTTCAGTACGTGAGGAGGCGAACTCCAACAGTGGAGCCAGAGCGACCACCGTCTACATCGGCTAGAGGTGACCCTGGATCGGGGCACCGTTTGATTATCCATTGATTGCTTGATTAAAATAACGATGAACAAGTTGTAAACCTCTCGCTAACACGGTTAAATCATTTACACATGTGAGCGATCGCGCACGATCCATAGGCATGCTCTGAATGACTACCAGCCGCGTTATAGTAAGAGTTTACGCTTTGACATCTTCATTCTGCTTTTTGCTTTGATTTTGATTTGAACATTTAAATTCTTCCTGTTTGGACATTTCTGCTATAAGATTCATATGATTATTGCTTTAACACTTACAATTCTATGAAAAAATTACTTGTATGCCCGTGAATCGCGAACGGTCCACGAGCACCTCTTGCATGGCAGCGAACTGCCGAAGTCTTTGATTCGGAAACTCCCCCAAACAATAACTCCGGCACTGATATTATAAAGTCCCCCCCGGGCTCACTAATTCGCCTCGAACGGCACCCGACCTCGAACGGTCACAATTCGCCTCGAACGGCACCCGACTTCGAACAGTCACAATTCGCCTCGAACGGCACCCGATCGCGAACGGTCACAATTCGCCTCGAACGGCACCCGACTTCGAACAGTCACAAACTCGCCTCGAACGGCACAACTCATCTCGCCACAAATGGATCGATCGCGAAAGGTCGCCATTTGAGGTCCACCTCCTGACCGCCAACAGTCGCACCTTACCATGAATGGCTCGATCTCGAACGATCGTCATCCGAAGTAAGGCGCTTGACCGCGAACGGTCCCATTTCATCTTTTGCCGTGAACGGCACCGGCCGTGAACGGTCACATTTCTCCCCAAGTGGCTTGATCGCGAACGGTCGCCATTTGAGGTCCGCCCTCTGACCGGGCTCGGTCGCACTTTACCTCGAATGGCTCGATCCCGAACTGTCGTCATTTGAAGTAAAGCGCTTGACCGTGAACGATCACATTCCACCACAAATGACTCGGTCTCGAACGATCGTCGCATGGATTTAGACGCTTGACTGCGAACGGTTGCACTTCACCTCAAATGACTCGATCGCGAACGGTCGTCATTTGAAGTTAGGCGCTTGACCATGAACGGCCGCGCTTCATCCCAAATAGCTCGATCCCGAACGGTCGTCATTTGGGGCCATATAAAATATCATGCTCTTTACAGGTTGTCAACGGGATATGAACATCCAGCTCATGGCATTACAAAACACGCCTTCCTATCGCAAGGCATGTTTTGGGGGGCAAAGTGTTATCCCATTTTTGGTCAAAACTGGAATATCAATGTTGTGTGCATTTCCACCGCGACCGAACCAAGAAGAAGCAGCCAGCAAGCGTATATAAGTCTGGGATTTCACTCATGACCGATGCGTAAAAGTCCATTCGGTATTAATTCATTCGGCAATATGAAGCAAAGCCTCATTCGGCACTTAGAGCACACAGGCTCATCCGGCACTCCAAATACAAGTCTTCATTCGGCATTCTCAGTATAAGGTCCATTCGGTACCGGACCATTCGGTAACGGACCAACGTCTCCCCTGTATGCCGAACCATCCAACACCGGTCCAAGCCTCCATCTCCCCTGCATGCCGAACCATCCAACACCGGTCCAAGCCTCCATATGCAACACCGAATCACCTACCACCGAAACAAAGCCACCCTGATCCATTCATCTCCTGCCACCGAACCAGATGTGCCAGGCTAGATTGCTTCAGCCCAGGACCACCAGCAGCTATATACTTCCAAGACCCCTGCCCCCAGCCTCACTCTATAAATAGAGGGGCAGGGGTACAACAATGGCAGAGAAGTTGGAGAGCTCAAGCACGGAAGGAACTTTCAAACAACTTTCATATACTTGTATACAAAGCTTTGTACTTGTAATCTGAAGAGAAAAGGAGAATAACATATAAAGTGGACGTAGGCACGTTCTGGCCGAACCACTATAAATCTGTGTGTCTTTTACAGTTTAGTCCCTGCTTTTTACATATTTGCATAAATCACTCAAATCGCTAAGAAGAACATATAATCAACTAAATCGTACGACTTTGGGGTGTTTGCCCATTTTTTGCGCAAACATCTGACATTACAAATTGAGATATAAAGCTGATTTCTTTCAAATATATTTCTGTTGGTGGCGGAGAATTTATTCTCTTAGCTTAACACCCTTCTCTGAGACGTACGAGCTCAGAGGTTATGTAGTTGATGGTTATCAGCGATATATTCCCAATTTGGTAATGTGACATGCTGAGTGTTGCTGTGAAATGATCATTGTGTTGATCATTTGTGATAGGATCATTTGTTTGATCGTTTATCTTTGTGATCATTTCTATGATCATTTGTTGACCCAAAGCATGACTTTGTATAAAGTGTGGCTTTGTGGACGTGACTTCGTCGAGCCTCACACCCCGGAATGGTCAAAACAGGAAAGATGCAGCAAGGTTATGAGGGGTAGCTCCCTTTAGGGTATGTGCATTTCCTTCTGGAAAAGGGTGGTATCATGGTATGGAGCCCAGATACTTATTCATGTTGAAACACTTTATTTATGATTGTGTGATGTTGGTGACGAGCGCTCGGATAAAGGTCCCAAAGGACCGGGGGATGGCGTACTCGTGTCAGTTGTTACCCAGTTAGGGGTAACCCGGCCTTGTGTTGGCAGAGATCCGGTTTGGTTCTCGGGGACATCCTTCCAGAGGCGTTCTCGTGTGGCAATGGGAAGTTCCTTGGCCTGACCATTCGTTGGAAATCCAAAGAAACAATACGATCCTTGTACGGTTTTAGTTGTATAACCTGCCATGGAATGTGGCGGTAACCTGCTATTGAACATGGTAGCTATAGTAGGCATAAGTGCGGAATGCCTATGCTGGCTAAGATTTATATCTTTACTTTCGAAATATTTTCCTACACTATGCACTAGTAATAATATCAAATGTTTTTTTTAATACGTATCAAGCATCTTTGACTATCATAAGGAGAAATCTCCTCCGATTCTGCGTTTGCATGTGTGTGTGCGGGAGGCCTTATGGTAGTCTCATTTTTTAAAAGCATTGCGAATTGACTTTAAAAAAATATTCCTCTATTTTGATTTTAAAGATAAATAAACTGTTTTGAGTTCTCACACCAGTCACGTGACTGACTCGGAGTTTATTGTTTTCCTTTCTAAACTCTGGGTGCCCACCAATTTACACACGGGCAGTCAAGAGACAGGTTTATCAGGATATTCTGGAGTTGCTGGAGGCAAGCTGGATGGCATGGCGTATTACTTGTATATAGTATTTCTTTTCCGCTGTTTGTTGTTGTTGTTGTTGTACACTCTGATGATATGATGTAATGTAATGAAATAACTGATATAGTTCTTTGTTTAAAGATTATTCATTTATTTATTATATGTTGTTCCGCTGCGATTGTGAGATTCTGATATTGTTCTGCTGTTTTCTGTTCTATTTTCTATCTTTTCTCTCTGTTTTCTATCCTTTTCTCTCTTCTTCTGTCTGTTTCTTTTTCTTAAACATTGAGAATTCGTATTTCTGTTCATCTTGAGTTAATCTATGGAGATTAGTGTATATTCAAGGAGTACGGATTTGCGGGTCCTCACAAATAACCTCCATCAACATTTTCATTCAAGCTACTAATGTAGCACACAAAAGTTCTATGCTACTATATAACACATATCTGTAACCTACTAAGTTATCAATCACTACTACATATGTAAAGCCAATGATAACCTAGTATGTTATGTTATACATGCTTAACTCCTAAAAAGACTTTAGTCATGGAAAAATTCGACAACATATCCTTTGCACAATGTGTTTTTCCACACTCCCAATTTGTAATATATAGCATAAGCAACAATATATATAATATCCAACAACGTATATCCAATACTCATCTTAACATGTACCTTACCTATCATGCCAACCTCTTTTGGCAACTTATTAGCAAGCAAGTTACCATTTTTATGCGATTTAAAGCAAGCAAGCTTCCATGTAGCAATGCCATTTCTTTCCTATACCAAGATTTAACTCAATATGTAGTCTTGTGAGTGTGTCTCATACTTTATTTACAACCAACAAGTTCATTCCAACATTCAAATAGAATTATAACATACACACATGTTAATAAAGCTATTTCATATGAAAGTTTTTGCTCATTGTTAACTTAACTAAGCCACACTTCTATCAATGTATAATATGTACATACATTTACACATTTTTATTAGTCCATTTCCATACAACTAGAAATCATCATACATAGAAGCATACGTAGTCATACTCATATACGCATACATGTCCACACACATATACATGCAATATACCTCTTAATTTATTATTAAGCCTTCGGTATGTACCAAAAATGAATAGTATCCACAATATTTATTTGTAAACACTTTAAACTCCATGTGAATCAAAAGTGTATTCTTCTTCATTATCATTTACAAAATCGTCAAATATGTATATGTATACACACACACACACACTTTCTCGTAATTTCATTATGCACTTTCTAAATTAGATAACCTGATTCCTGACTCATACATTCAACTAATTAATATTTTTGTTTATAACATCACATGTATATTTCTAACGAAAATAATACATTTTTCAAGTTTCTTTAGAAATCTCCTTCTTTCATAACTAAATCATTCTTGCCTAAATGAATCAATTCACGATATCTTAAAAATTGTCCCATTTAGTGTATACTAATTAAAAAACCATATATATCACAAATCATTTCAAAATAGTTCTACTTCATTTAAAATTAGTTTCTTTATTCACCAACTTTCCTATAACTTTCAATTTGTTTTAATATTACTACTTGGTCCTAGTCCATTTATAATGGTATCCGCATGATTTATTGTAAACCTTTTCAAGCTACTAATCAATTTAATGCTGACTAACTTTTCCAAATACATGTTTTTAGCTTCTATAAACAATCCACTAATGTATATGGGTTTCTTATCAATAACTTATTCATTCACATATATATAACTCAAATAAATAAAATTAGAAAATCAAAAAGCAACCGCAACCGCAGCTAGTGAACAAAAATTAACAACAAAAAGTAAGCCACATATAAGCAAGCAATTAAATAATAATAAAAAAATAATCAAGCCACAAGGAACCACAAATATCATTTTTCAAACTATTAACAACTATTCCATAACAGCAAAATGACAATCGACAAAAAAGCCACAACTACAAAACTACAATCAACAATCAAGCCATACAAAAATACTTTTGTCCCTCCCTATTAAGCCCATCCTACCCTAAAACAGAACCTAAGTCTTATAATCCCCCCTATGTGAGATACATGCAAGATATGGCACATCCTTTATTGAAAAGGTAAGCTTACTCGATATTTTGGATTACTGATTCTTATGACTATTGAATATCCATCAATGCTTGCTTTAACTTTCTCATCGAATCAAACCCAGTATTCAAAGAAGGAACTTTAACAAAGCACTAGCATCAGTTCAATTACAACAAAAGCTTAAGTATTAACCGAGTTTGAACTCACTATTGCACAATGATAACAAGAAGAACTTATGCTTGTCTGATCAAACATTATTTCACCAATTAGACAGTTATCCAAGTCAGCTAAAAACAAATTGGGAAGTCCTCTTCCAAATTACCCTTAAGCTAATAGTTTTAATTACCAAAAAATCCAACTCAACAAGAACATCTTTAGCTCTCTTGTTGTATGTGTAGCATCATGAGGGTAGACCACTAACCTTTGTGCATCGGTTCTAGAAGCCATGTAGCACTAATGTGAGAGTCCTATTGTTCGAACGGCTAAATGTCTATGAACTAGAAGCCGAACAAATTTTATAATAAAAATAACCGCAAGTTCACGGCGTACACTTGTAGTACGTGGCGAATATGGGTCGATCCACAGGGAATTGATGATTTTAAAAATTCTATTCAATCAAATTATACCAAAGTCGAGTGAAAGTTAAGCAAGAGAATTAGAAAATTAGCTAACTAACAAAAAGAAAAGAGATGCAAATATAAGAGTCAAATGACAATTCAGAGAATAAATCCACTCTCTAGATTACATAGTTCAGCATATATGAAATCACGATCTCTCTTATATGGTCATTAGTGCTTTAATTGATGTTCTAATCATAAGTATGACATATTTGTACTATTGATTAGCCAACATTAGCCATCAAACTATAACACATCCTTTAAAGCACTTACTAACTTTCATGAAACTTGACAGAGAAAATTAAAGTGAAATCTATTTTAATTACGGCCTATTAATTATTGATTAGAAATATATACCATCAAATTTTGATTCAACATTCACTTCTTTGCCATAATCATATGTAGATGAAGAGGCAATTTGTGTTCTATTTGTTTAAGCATAGTCTATTTGTTATGAACAACATAGACTATCAAATTCAAAGCTAAACAACATCATTAAACCACTTCAATCATTCTCATTAAGCATAAAAAGAGAGCATACACATCAAATTAAGTTGAAGCTACATGATTAGAAGGCTTCATTACCCCTAAATTGAAGGGGTTTAGCTTCTCATATTTGTTATCAGATAAACAAATGTAGCTTGCAACATGAATGAAAAAGAAGAGGAAAAAGAGAGCAAATGAAAGAAAAGCTAAGTAAAAAGAAATAACACTAATCTACTTGCATGAAAAGTAAACTAACTGCTAACATAAGAAGAGAAGAAGCATGTAAATAAAAGAGAATACTAATTAACATTGCATAAAAGAAAGAAAAATTACATGAAATAAAATGGCTAAGTAGCCATGGAAAAAGAAGAGAGAAGACCTTTGTTTTATTTTCTAAGCTAAAAGCTAACTAAGAGAGACTAAGGAAGAAAAGGAGGAGGGTTACATGAAACATAAGGGGTATATGTGTTAAACCCTAATTCGTAATTTTAAGGAATGTCCAAAATACCCTTGAGAAAGTGTGGAGGCCAAGTAATCATTAGCTTCTACTAATCATCATTTAAGTGTACATGAAGCCATAAACTCCATAAGCATGTGCATTAGCCTCTAATTGAAAATCAAGGTAAGTGGGGGCGGGTCCTCCATGTTCTTCACTTTGAATTATTTTCATCTTCATTCCTTTGTGTTCTTTTTGTTCATGCATATCTTCTTCATAAAACAACTTGTAGCTGAAATCAAATTCCTACAAAATAGTATGGAAATTTCTAACTAAATTTTCTCAAGTTAATTTATGCACAAAAAAGACTATTTTTCCCTTGGATGAAGATGAATATGTGAAAATTTGGAATTAATATGGATTTGGGTTAAAACAAGTTAAAATACCCTATATTATCATTTATTTAAATTAATTAGAATACATATGGTGGTAAAAATATGCACATTTATGTGCACATCACCTACCTACTAAAATACAACGTTTTTCTAAGCACAACCAAAAAAATCACAACCTATAGTCTGACCATTGAAGGCCTAATCCTAAGATATAAAACTGACTCCATCTATCAATCCAGAAGTCACTTGCTTGCCAGAGTATCAACAATGAATTTTAGTACTCTATGATCAATTCATCTTAAAGCTAAGAAATCAGAAAGGTCTTCAGACGGATGACCAACTTAGTTTAACACACTCTTATGGGTTCGTGTCAAAAAATTATCACCACTCCACTACGCAAACTACATGGTCTACCAACTCTTTGAACGCTACCACATGCTCACTTGATTGTTCCCCGATAGTTTTACTTTAGCCAAATAGCTAATACTCCAACCTTTCCCTTTTCTAGTATGTTTGCACCTTCAGTTGAGGCTCACATTGAGGTGTAGAATCCAACTTGGTTATTTTCGAACCTCAATCATAAGCGAAACCCAAACCTAATGTTACATGCTTAATCTAAGAGTGTTTATAGCTTCAATGTTCCTTAATGAAGTTAAAAAATGCATAAGTCATTGGAAGAAAGAAATTTGAATTGCCTTGGATTTTGTTAATCAAGATCCTTGTACCAGAAGAGATATTCCTAACAATCCTATAAGCGATGTGTAGCATGAATCCTTCACCTAAAAGGTTTATGCCTCCTATATGGACAAAATAGCAATTAATTCCTTATATTGAATTGGACTTCTTCACCCCTGTGGCTTAGGTTGCTCTTGCGGGCTACAACTCTTCCTTATCTATGCCTGATTTTCACCAAGTTTATAATCACACGAGCTAACATATCTGCTAACTCTTCATTGATGTTTTACTGAACCCTATAACACTATCATTAATGACTTCCCATGTCCTGCTGCCTACATCCTAAGTGATTGTATAACTAATAAAGTAAAAAAACAATTGCAATTCTCGTCAAACCAAAGTCATTATTATTCAACTCTACCTTAGAGTAAACCCTACTAAGATAGGTCAATCCTTCATAGGATTCAACACTATTATTGGACCCTCTCTTATAAAGTCCCACCAGTTTAGCCTTAATATCCATGGATATGGCCATAGGTTCTTAGACAAATCTGAGTACAACCAAAAAAATCTATAACATAATATGCTAGCCATTCAAACTTCGAAAGTTTTTTTAATTAACTTTTAAATGCTAACTCTTGGTATGGAAAGTACAACACTTAATCCACCAACTTTAATGCTCCTTTTTTCCACACTTTGACCCATATCAGCTACTACTACATGTTATAAAAGACTACTAGAAATGAGTAAGAGTAACTCAGGTTAGTGTGGTGGATGTGTACAGATACTATATAAAAGTACAAAAAATTAAAAATATGCTCTCTCAACATTCCATCCATCTAAGTATTTATCTCTTCACTGATCTCACCACCTATGTGTACTTCGTTTCCTCAAGTATCCATATGTCACTACTCGAGGAACCCCTACACCTGGCCCTATCACTTCACTCATATACTATTAGGATATAATATACTCTAACTCGACCCATTAATTACCTAACCGGGTAACATAGGCTTTAATACCAAATGTGACGACTATAGGACTTGAACCGCAACCATCCTAGAAAGCAACACCATGCACTAACCACTATGCCAAAAGATCTTTTTGTTAACTTTCCAAAAGGGTTGTTATAGACTAACCTCCTTAAAGAGCCAAACATCCTCTATTGCTCATCATTAGACACCACCGACGCATTGTGCTTATAACCCACATCAGTACCATATTGACTAACATTTGTAGCATTACAACACATAATTCCTGCCCAGTGCAGGCTCCGATGTTAAATGTAACGACCTGCCGTTTACTGTACTTTGAATTAACGCTAAATAACCACATTTGATACCATACACCGTCATTGACAAACGATTAGGGTAAATTTAAATAAAACTATCTTAGTAGATATATCGATATAATCTCCCAATGGAATAATAATATACATTATACCAACATATACGTATGAATATAAAAGAAGAGAACATTCTATATAAGGCATGATGTGAGAACAAAACTGATATAATAATACAATCAGAATACACCATCTCAATACAAACTAGGTATTGAGTGATAGTCAAATACCATACATGGCCTCATATACAGTAATGTATAAAGTGCATAAAATAATGTACTAAAAGCTGATGGTCAGGACCCTAAAGTGCAAACTGTCCATGCTCTCAAAAATCCAGCTATCTTGCTAACATACCCCCAAACACTTGACTCTAGGCCTACTCGTGAGAGTAACCAAAAACTGTTCAAAAGTTAAGAAGTAAACAAAAAAGGGTTTACAAATACTACTACTCATACATCGAGTCTAGTGAGGGGAATATCTCTCAGTGCTATATAAACATGTAACATATATACATTTAACAAACGCAAGGATCTACGGATAATACTAATCATTCATCACCCTGCTCTATCCATAAAACAACAAGGCAAGATAATGCATAATAGTGATTCTTTTATTAAAGCGGTATATATTATAACAAGCTATGCTACTAAATATGATAAATGAGTATTTGGGTAATTCCACACTCCATAAGCAACATAAGAATAGGTCTCTTAATCCCTATTGAAGCACTGAAATGTAAAACAAATATACTGATATAACAATGTTACATAACCAAGACTGTCCATAACCAAAACCCTCATAAAAATCGTATACGAGCAATATATGTAATCTAGTTTTTAGACCAATTGGCTTTCAGATGAATCTGAATGTTGGAATGAAAAAGAACTATTCAAGAATTTGGGAGCATGCTTGGAAGGACATTGAGATAAGGCTTAAAGGGTCAGAGTGCTCAAAATAAGAAAGTTAACATCCGACATCGACAACTTTCAGGTTGGTAGTGACCTATTTTTGAGAAATATGAAGAACTTAGGAGCTTTGATCTATGGATGATCAACTAGAGTGATTGTCCTAGGGTCATTTTAAAGGAGTGGATGAACAACTCTAAATAGTTCTAAAGAAAAGGACAAGTACTGAAGATGTCAGAACCTCTTGGTAACAACCTAATTTCTAAGGCAAAATTGCTCGAAGCTTGATGGATCTAAGGTAGAAGACCTAATGGAGTAAGATGGCATGACCTGCTACCATAAAATCAAGACGGTATTGATCACTTTTGATCGATACCGAGATGATTTTATTGGCCAAGGGAATTCATCATTCCTAATACATTCTCATATCTAAAGTTAGACTTGGTATTTTGAGATTCGATGATTTCGTTGGATGGTTTCACCATGAATAAAAAGTATATGACAAATCAAAAATGAAGTTTGGCATTTCATCTTCTTCACTCTCTCTCTCTCTACATGACCTTGACAAATTAAAGCTACTGTTTTCTATTCTAGGCTATTAGATTAGTAAAACCCTTATACTTGTGACAAAATATCTAGATAATAAGATTAAAATGGACAAAGGCGTCAGATTTGTAGACCACTATAAAAATTCTAGTGTCTCATACTTTATTTTGTTGTTATTAGTTACATATCTATCTTTTCATTAAGATTTGGGGTGTTGTGCCACTTTTTGGCTTGATATTTTTGGTGCTTTCATTGAGAATAGCGTTTCTTAGGCAAAAGATCTAGTTTTCCATTGTAGATTAGAACGTTCTATCTGAAGCTTGAAAGAATTTCATATTGTAACAAATGGCACCAACAATGAAGTAGGAAGACCTGGAGCAGTCACTAGCGGAGATGAAGGAGCTTTCCACCATGAAGAAGTGACTAATCAACCGGCCGCAGCATTGCTCGAGCAATTTCCTACTTAGGAGATGGTTAAAAGAGTGGAATTTGATAAAATGATGGTGAAGTTAAATCAAAAGATGGTATGTAGTTAAAAGGATCTACTTGACAAGTGGATTCTAGCATAGCCTTGCTGACCCATCAATCGCAAAGAATCAGGAGGAGCAAGATAAAGTCATCATCTGTTGGATCTAAAGTGGAGAACTCATATGATTTTTTGGAAAAATTGGCTTGTACTGGCGAAGCACAACAATGGGACTCGTTCCTGTCGAGACACTCACATCCCCGAGTATCGATCAATTAAAGACAGACTGGGTACACGAGGAAATGCCTGATAAGGAGTCATGGATGACTCTATTCAGAAATTATATGGAGAACGAAGCTTTAACCAAACGCAGGAGTGAGAAAAGACTGATTCTTCGAAAAGCTTTGCGATTCATTATCCAGAACGGAGTCACGTACATGAGGGAATACTCTATTCCCTTACTCTAGTGTATCGTCCATGACGAGATCGAACGAGTGTTACATGATGTGTACGAAGGAGAATGTGGCAATCACACTGGGGAGGCAAGCCTTTGCTAAGAAGATACTCAGATATGGATATTACTGGCCGAAGGTAAAACGTGACACATCTCATTATGCAAGAAATATGATAGATGCCAGAAACATGCCTGAATTCCAAGAGACCCACCTACAAAATCACTCAGATGGTCAAGCCATGGCCATTCTCCACATGAGGCATTGATATAATAGGATCTTTGGATTTAGCTAAGGGTGGTATGAAGAATGCCATTGTTGCAGTTGACTACTTTACTAAATGGGCAGAAACCGAGTCCCTTGCCTCTATCACGATGTAGAAAGCAATCAACTTTGTTGTGCACACCATCATTTGTCGCTTTGGTCTCCTACACACCATTGAACTGATAACATGACCCAATTCGATAGTGTCGAGTTCAAGAGTTTTTGTCAAGATTACCACATCTAGAGAAAGTTTTTAGTTGTTGCTCACCCTCAAGCGAATGGACAGGTCAAAGCCATTAATAAAGTTATCAAGTCCATCCTAAAGAAACGACTAGAGAAGGCTGGAGGTAGATGGGTCGATGAACTTCCCATGGCCCTATGGGCATATCGAACTACCCACAAGTCTGCGATCGGCCATACTTCGTTTTCACTTTCCTACGACTCTGAAGTCATTATAACAGTTGAATTGGAAGTACCTTCTCACTGTGTCATCTGCTATGATTCGAAGATGAATGCCATATTACTTGTAGAGTCTTTTGATTTGTTGGATGAGAAGGGTGAAGAGGCTGATTTGAGGGCAGCCGCACACCGCAGTCGAGTCGTCCGATTGTACAATGCTAGGATCAAACTAAGAACCTTCGATGTTGTCAGTCTCGTACTCAAGAAAATTTGTCCCGTCCCTTCACACATGAAACCGACATGGGAAGGACCGTATGTTATCGAGCAGAGATTTGGAGATAACACATTCAAACTATCAGCTGTTGATAGTCTCACTCTTCCGAGAGCGTGGAATAGCGAAAGTACGCATCGCTATTACACATAACGGGCTTTTATTTATTTAGTCTACTTTTTCCTTTGAAATTTGTTTATGCGTTTCGAATTTGAACTTGTAATAAGGCAACCGACTTTCCATATTTTCTTATTTCAGCAATAAATGTAGACTCATCAAGCCAAATAAGCAATCTGTAAAATGCAACGCGTGACCGCCACGATGTACGAAGAGCTAAGTTCCATCTCACGGTGGGACTTATTCAAATAGGGAGTGACTATAATCCGACTGGTCACTCGCTAAGTGAATCCCGAGCTCGAGGGAAAGCAACGATAAAGTTAAAAGGATTGTAACATAACAATCCTCTAATGTACTCTTGCTCCCAGAGTGCGAGCTGGAGTATAAACTCCAATACATAAACTTGAGGAGGATGGGTCTGTCCATTCTTGACCTCACCTTCATTTTTTACAAGCTTAATGAGGATGGACCCATCCATCTATGACTTCACTTGCATACTCAGGGCGGATGTGATCCGACCGTCCGCAACCTTGATCAACTCCTCGTTCCCAGGGTGTGAACGAGATCCTTATAGTTAAACAGATGTGACTGACTATCTGTTAACCTACTCCAGATTCCTAAAGTGCAAACCGAAGTATAAACATAAATCGGGTGTGAACCGACCGCCAGTGAGATAACTATAAATCCCCAAAATGCTAACTGGAGTATAAACATAAAACAGGTGTGACTGACCACCGACAAATTAACTTTTATCCTCAGAGTGCGAATATAATTCTATATCCTAAACAGGCATGACTGACTTGCAAATTAACTTATATCCTCAGAGTGTGGATATAACTCCAAGTCTTCAACGGGCATGACTGGCCGCCCTTAAAATAGCTTAAGTCCTTGGAGCGCGAATATGACTTCAAACATTAAGCAGGTGTGACCGACCACCGACATACAAGTTCAATCCCTAGAGTGCGGATGCGAATACCGAAAAATGAGCAAGTGTGATCCGACCACTCAAAATCATTTCACCTTAACCGTGTTCTGACTAAGTTAAGTTAAAATTATTGAAGGCGGAAAATGACTACCAACCGACCACTTCAATTCTCCCCAGAACTGGGGCATTACTCAAGTACAAGTCGATAATAGAAATAGCGCAACATTGGAACTCGACTTGAGATTCGTTATGAACCAAAGTCATTGCTTCAGGACTTAATGATCGAACTCAAGCCCGACTCAAAGACTAAAGCCTTATAGGTAAATTAAATGGAAATGCGAGTGCTAAAATACTTATAAGAAAATCAACACAAAGTTATGCTGAAAGACAAAAAGGAATTTTATTTCTACTATTCTTTGAAAAGGTAAGTACAAAAATTTATTCGAAGAATTCCTATAAGTAGGGGCCCAACCTGTATCTATACATGGCCTACGAAAGCAAAAGAATATCTTGGCTATCTGCAAAAAGAAGAAGTATGGGTGCAATTCTACGCCTTTGATTTTTTATCCTTCCTGCTCTTCTTCGACGTAGACCCACTTGTACGGCCCTTCGATCCTCTCCTCGAGCTTTTGCCTCCCTGTCCTCCTTTAACTAGTTTGTCTCGGCCAGGGGAATGACAACTGTCTCCTTCTCAAAGCTCACGGAGATTGGAATATTCTCTATGGGCAGAACTGGAGGAATGGTGGCACCCTCAACGTTGGAAGAATGGGGAACACTGCTATCGATGATGGTGTCATCTGGAGAAACCTAAGCATAGGGACTGGGTCGGACCTTCCATGCTGCCACCAATACCAATAGCCCGTGCAGCTTTCTCTATTTCAGCTTTGATTTTTGCCATTATCTCATCGGCCCGTCTTGCACTAATGCCCATTGGAATGCTAGTAGTTTGGCCCGAGGAGCTAATTATAAACACATCATCTTCTATGTCTAAAGGCAGTTCAGTGATCGGGTCACTTTGATGGCAGAGGAGTGCTTCCAACATTTGCTTATCGAACACGCAACTGCTCTCGTGTACCTCTCTTGTTGATGTAGCGACCGTTGTAGTTGTTGCCTCTGTCATAATAGCCTCCTACTCATGATGTAATTCTTGGGTTACAGGAAGATCGGCTGGTGCAGAATCTATAACTAAATAAAGATAGAAGAAAATATTAGTGACATCTTCGGAAAATGCTCCTACACTTGGGCGAATGGAAGAAGTGTTCAGAGTATGTTCCTCAGAATGACTCACATGTTGAGCCGATGCGCCTTCGGAGCCGTGCTCATGTGCTGGAGATAAATGTGGTTGGTCAGGATTGTATCCTGAAATGGTTGGAGGATCAATAGAAGGAGTAGATTCAGATAAAGAGACTGAGAGTACTTCAGAACCTGCCTGGTGGTGTTCAACCTCGGATCCTTCTCCAACATCCGGGTACTTAGCTACTAGTTTTTCCTTTTCAAGGCTGACAATTGTATCATGAAGAACCTTAGCCTCATCTCCAACTAGAATCTGATTTTCTAGTTTGAATTCATCAATAGTTGGAGTGTTCCGAGCCATTTTCTCATCTTCAACCAAGCGACTCTAAGCCCTATATAGATGGAAGGGGTAATCTTCGGGCAGTTGAGATTGTGATTCCTTAAGACATTGGCGTTATATATGACCGTGAGATCTTCAAATTCATCCTCCATCCTCGCCTCCGAAACTTTAACTTCGCTCCCAATTCTGGCATCGGCTTCTTGCGCCTTCAAGTTTGCCGCATCCCTTTCGTCTTTAAGGGCCACTGTCTGCTTGCACGCCTCTTGAGCAGATTTATTGGCTTCATCCTTTTCCTTGACGGCCTCAGTAAATTTCGCCATTAATTCGTTGAGCTCCTTTAGCGCAACATCTCTCTCGACCATGACAAGGGTATTTCGGTGACCCGTTTCCTCAACCAAGTCCATGTGTGACCGTCGCATTCTTTCCATAGCCCGATTAGCCTCATCGGCTTTCTTTTGGGCTTCCATTTTCGATTTCCTTGAGGATTCGGCCTCATTTTTAGGTACTTCGATTATACGGTTCTTTTGAGTGATACCAGTCTCCAGTTTCTCGATTGTTTTTACCCGCTCGAAGGCTACCGCTGAGCTTTTTCCGTAGTTTTTATCAATTCTTGATACTGATTATAGACATCATGTACGTAATCATGTACCGTCTTTTCTGCCTCATTAGGGATTCGCTTCAAGTTCAGAGGAAAGATAGAGCCATCAAAGAAGACATTTGGAAAGTCTTTTTTCAACTTAGCAATTCTAATCGCTCTCTCTCTGGTGGGCTCTATAGCGGCCTGTTCTATGATAATGGGAGTTCCAGCCTTAGCTATCTGAGGTCGCTCTTCGAATCTTGAAGTTTTAGGAGGCACTATTTGACGTGAAGTTTCAAAAGACTGCCTTTTGGAGCTGGAGGGTTTGGAGGAACCTTTGGGTGGTGGTGATCACAACCAAGAGCGGCGCCTACTTTAGTGTTGCATCTCCCTCTTCCTCTCCCTTTTGTAACGGTCGTGCTTTTGGCTGGAATAGCCACAATCATAATCGCTCAGTCTTGCGTCTATGAGACTTAGAATAAGAACTAGAAGAATGGCGTTGGAATGCAAACTATCGAGCATCGATCCTTGCCTCACCATTGTATCTGAAAAATGAAAAGAGAAGCCGAATTAGTTATCTCCTAAAACTAGAGAACGTGTGATTAGAATTTGTGTGGTGTAGTGTGTGTGCATGTGCAAACGCTTAACCAACCGATTGTAGCGGCCTTGCTTGCAGGAGTTGGCTTCCCTACATCTAAGGCGCTTAAGCCTGCATCAGTGTACGACGAGGAGGGAAGTCCCTCTAATCCAAAGTATTGAAATAAAGATAAGTCATCTAGAATGGGAATATCTACTAATCCTTTCAACGAACTCTGCGTTCGCGGAGGAGAAGTCTCCTGGACTAATAGCGGTTGCGGCAGGCAAAGATGTATGACTATTTTACGTCTCTTGGATTTATGAGCAAGAGCCTTGCCTTTTCTTCGAAGACTACGTGAAGGCGCAACTGCGGGCTCGTCCCCAGCTAGCACGCTCTCGTAATCTCCATGCTCAATAATTACAAATTCGGTAGCTCTTCTTTCGACCTACCTCACCGAAACCATTCCAAGAACGCCTACAAGCCCGATGCTTTGGTCTCTATCTATTAGCCCCACGGTAATCAAGTTTTCATTTATAAGGACCCCATCAATTTCTCTAAGCTCGACTGGCACCGCTTGGAGAACCCTTACTTCTTCTTTAAATTGAGCTCCTTCGGGCCATGGAATTGAAGTTGTAAAAGTAACCAAGTGTTAGATCCAGCATCAACTTGCATTATCTAGTTAATGGACAAAAGGTTGGAGCACTTACGTTTGACTTGCCACCGTCTAGCAAACCCCGGTGGACACCATACAAAGAACTATTCGGTTTTGAAGTAACTTAGTTTGCTCTAGGTTCTTGCCACTACTTGGAAGTTTCTAACTGCTTCCAAAAAGGTGAAAGAAGGGTTGTCCCCATGACTCTTAATGTTGAATAGATAGCTGATTTCTTCGACATTCAAAGGTCGGAAAAGATGCTCCATGAAGATGATGAACAAGCTGTTTAACAGAGCATACCCGTTTGGATGCAATTGAGATGGAGAAATCCTCAAGAAGAGCAGTACTTCCCGAATAAATTGATTGAAAGTGGGCAGCGTTCCGGCTATGCATATGAACCTGTTGAACGCGGTATACCCCTCTCGAGGTTTATTGGCTCCACCTTCTACTCCTGGTAATAAGACAACACTTAGCGACAATCTGTGCCTAAGGTAGATCCTGCCTAGCATGTCTTCAGAGATTATAGAGCGAACAAAATCCTTCGGATTTAGAATGAAAGTTGCACCTAGCAATTCATCCGGGGCGAGACTAACTACTTCAACTGCGATGTCTGATACTTGTATTATGGGAAGCGAAGGACTTTGAATATCTTGTGGCTCGAAGCTTCTGGGATCCATAACTATTGAACTCAATAAAAATCATCATTAGATGGAAATAAACCCGTGTTCCCACCGATGTGAAGTGAGTGACCGTGTTGTGCAATGTAGTACTAGATAATACTTAAACTTCTACAAGGTTCGAAAGATGTTAAAACGACAAGACTTCAAGAATCAACCGGGGAGACCGTCACAACCATGATATCCTGACTTCGAAGAACAATCCATGTTAGAGTTCATTAAATTTGTCAAGTTACAGTTCCATCGACGAGCTTCGAATGGAAGTCAAATATGCAGTTTAACAGTTAAGTCCAAATATGCAAGGCTGAAGCTCGTCAGAGTCGAATATCCGAATATGCAAAGCTTTCGTATCCAACAAGGTTCAAATTTGGATCGTGCCCCAAAATCCACTAGGGACTTTTTATTGATTGTTTCTGCTCGATACATTTCGTATCGATTGCCACTAGGGACTTCGTATCGATCACTGGCTGAGATTTAGTATCGATCGCTCTAGATCGATACGAACTCTCATCACTCTAGATCGATAGGAAGCCGCTTACCTCCATCCATCATTTCCAGATCGATACGAATCTCCATTGCTTCCAGGTCGATATGAGTTTCTACAATCTCAGATCGATACGAACCACTTCCATGCATTCCAATGTTTCCTTCGTATCCATTAGTATGCCTTCTTCCCCAAGCAGCTTAGATGCCATTTCCTTCTTCCTCAACTTTGCTCCAGCCCAACGCTAGCATCGCCATTGCCGGAATCGGCAATGACTTTGAATGAATTGGCATTAAAACTCAAGTCTCATCATTTTAAAGTTGATTTAATTGATCAATTACCTAGATTAAAGGATCGATTTGAGAAATTAATGAGTTATGCTGATTTGGGGACGAAGATGATTTTTTCCTTTCTTGAATGCTCTATCGATACGAAGGCAGAAATAAAAGTGATAGCAAGTAAAAAAATATCTAAGTAAAAATGGTATTTATATGGATTCGTATCCAGGCAAGAAACATTTTGTATCCCAGTAACAAGCACCGGTTGAAGCGGTCAAGGACCCATCGATATGAAAGTTGCTGTGCAAACCAACCTAGGATGGTCCACCCTAGCGATACGAAGATGCAACTTCGTATCCATCAACCCAGAATGGTCCAGAAGTTAGTATTTCATATCATTCAATGAGCGACTATCGCCTTCGTATCCATCGGTACAAATCCCATCAATACGAAAGATATAACAAAGCCTCTTTTGCATTACTCAAC
Source organism: Allium cepa (assembly GCA_030765085.1). NCBI lineage: Eukaryota > Viridiplantae > Streptophyta > Magnoliopsida > Asparagales > Amaryllidaceae > Allium > Allium cepa. The sequence continues at coordinate 218,098,391 of CM060930.1, forward strand.
TCCATCGATACGAAGTGTTAGTTTCATATTCATCTGTTTGAAGACCCTAAGAGATCATATCCACCGATACGAATCACCTCCAAAGACCATCTATTTTGTATCGATGGCCATCGATAAGAAACATGCATTCCAACTTCTCAGATCGATCCTGGAGAGGATCGATATAAAGATGTAACTTAAAACAGCCATCAAACATTGTTACAACTCGAATTTCACATCGATCTTAGAGAGGATCGATACGAAACTCAATCTAAACAAGAACTAAAGAACTTGACAATGACCCGTGAACATGCAAACGTGAACATGAGTCAGGTTAACATATGTGCATGTACGACAAACTAGCATTCAGTTTTCAAAATTAACAGGAATGGAATGCTCATCTGATGATAATCAAAAAAGTGAATGACTAATTGCTAGCACTCAATCTTCAGCTGTAATAGAACACTGCATAGTCACTAGCAGACAATAGTGCAACATTTATAACCAAGGAAGTCAATCAAAGACTACGTCTCTTAAAGAAAAGACAATGACTATTCAATGAGTCGGGTAGAGCTTTTTCGAAATAAAGAATTCAACTTTTCAAAGCATGTCATGTTCACACAAGACGTACTTTGGGAGGCAAATGTAATCCTGCATTTTGGCAAGGCCGTCACACAAAAGAATTGACTAGAGATCAAGGATAATTTGTTCCGAAGATCAGTTATACACAAGTTCACTAGGATATTGAAAATTTTGGTCCGAGTCCAGATCAAGCTACAATTGACATGGTATGACAAGCAAAGCTATGGAAGCCAACATTCCAAATTTTAGGACAATCGGAGTTCGTATGCTCATAATATAGATCGATCAAGTTTCATAAGAGGCAAATTTTATTCGTATCCATCCAGTTCATATCCATCGACCCACATGCATCAGTTCGTATCCATCATCCATCAATAAATGTCCATTTCGTATCGATCTCCCTCCACCCATTTCGTATCGGTCAGCCATTGATCGATACGAAGAGTAGCAACAATCGATCGTACGAAGGAAGCAACATGGAGTCTCGATACGAAGTGGCACCCAAGGCATTGATACAAGAGGAGTTAAACAATTTAATCATACGAAAAGGCATGATCAACCAAGAAAAGTAGTCCATTGGCATGAAAGGTGGATCTCCCTAGAATTGCAGCTCCACGTCATCGATGCGTTTGGATCGATACGCACTGATCGATACGAAGCGATCGATACACACACTCCAGCCAACAAGCAAAACCAACTTTCGATCGTTCATAACACGAAATCCACAAGTCCAAATGCTGTCAAATTTTTACAAGAACTTACTTAACAACTCAAGAATGTCTCCGATCGATCTCAGCCCAAATGGACACCACTCAGATCAATACGAATGGGATAGGGATCGACCCAAATGACCTCGGATCGATCTGGTGGGCCCACCCACACGTGAGAAGGAGTATTCCGAGTACAAAGGCATATATTTCAGACCTACACCTATAGATAGCGCCCCAATGCCAATAGAAAAAAGGACTTTTGACCCTGGTACACCGTTACTCTGCCAAATCTTCATTGTAACTTGAGTGTTAAAGCTATTTACTGTTGCAATCAGTTTGCATTTAAATCATTCAAAGTGGACGTAGGCTACAATGCCGAACCACTATAAATCTCTGTCTATTTCTATTTCTATTTGCTTTCGTTGGCGTGTTTGTTAGATTAGCCTTCTTTTACATTTAAATTCTTCATTCTAATCTATTCGAATATGTCTGAAGAGTGTTGTGCCTAATTTTGGTACAAACATTCATGTTTCTCATCTAAGGATGTGTATTCGAGATCCAGAAACTACTATTGCATCGACAATGTTAGATTATTTAGTAATGGAACCGGATATGACTATAGTTAGAAAGCCAATTCCTATAGTTGCGAGAGATAAGAAGAGGCTAAGGAACAAGAAAGTTAGATTAATCAAAGTCTAGTGGATGATGACGAGAGAGACTGCACTTGGAAAACTGAGAGTAGGATTAGAGATACTTATCATGACTTGTATCACGGTATGTTCTACCTTTATGATTAATTGTTATGAGTACCTTATCATAATTTCAAGGACAAAATTCTTTAAGAAGGGGAATCTGTAACACTCCTAATTTTAAATAGCATTATTTAAGGGATTTAATTAGATAAATTAAATAGAATAATGTAAAGATTAAAGTGGTTAAGAGATTGAGATTTGTAAAATTATAAGGTAGTTGTGCCTTAAGTAATGAATAAGTAACGAAAGTTTAAAATGAAGTAAGTAAGAAGAACAAGCTAAGGGCAAAATAGGAATAGGTCATATTCTTATAACCTAAAATCCTTAACCCACTCTCATTGGCAAGATTCACAAACAAAATTAAATGTAAAGCTTGTGTTTAACGACAAATTGTCTATTGATTAGAAAAATGCCGATAAATTTTGAAATAAAATAACCACAAGCGCACGACGTACAATTTTAGTACGTGGCGAATATGGATCGATCCACAGAGAATTTTTAAGATTTTAAATTTTCGATTCAATCAAATTAGACAAAAGTGAGAGGAAATTGTTAACTACAAAAAAGAAGCTAAAGCTAGAATTGAAATGTGATTTAAAAACTATTTGACTAGAGAACAATTTAGAGGCAAATCCACTCTCATATTTTTGTAAACCAACAAACAAATAATTTATGATCTCTAGTTATGATATTCAGTGAAATAATTGTTGCATTTATCATAAGTATGGTTTATTTATGTTATTAATTAACATAATTTAAACCATTAAACTATAATACACCACTTGTAAATTCTCATGAAAATGAAGCCAAAGCAAAAGCTTTTTTAAGTATGATCTATTTACTATTGTAATTAGTAAGATAGATCATCAAATTTTGTTTTTACTTTCTTTTCAAAATCAAGAATCGTTTAGCAAACGATGACACAAATTGTGTTTTTGTTGAATAAGAATAGATCATTTGCAAAAGCAACATAAGCTATCAAAACCACTTGTATAAACTTGCATCAAAATTCATTCACACAAACTAAAGAGAACATAAATCATAAAAATGTTGAAATTACATGAAGTTAGAGAGCTTCATTACCCCTACATTAAAGGGTTTAGCTACTCATTTGTGTTATCATATCAACACATGTAATTTTCAACATTAAAAGCAAAGAAATAGTACTAAACAAAGGAGGAAATGAGATTAACTATTAAGCCACTTGCATAAAAGAAATAAAACAAAACTACACTACTTGCATGAATGTAAATCTAATCTACTAACAAAGGAAAGAAGAAAGCATAGTAGTAAAAAATGAACATAAAAGTAAATAAACACAAGTAGAAAGGAGAGGAGAAAGAGGCTAGGAAGCCATTTTTATCTCATGAAACATAAAGCTTACAACTTTCATTTTTATTTCCTAACTAATGTAAAAGAGTAGAAAATATTTACATGTACGTAAGAGGGCTATTTATACATGCATAAAACCCTAATTCCAATTTGTGAGTGCTTCCCAAAATGCCCTTTAGGAAGTGTGGCCACCAAGTAACCATTAGCCACTAATTAATCCATCATTTAATGTGCATGAAGCTTTAACCTCCACTTAGTTGTCCATTAGCTTTTAATTGTAGATTTGGATAAGTGGATGGGGTCCTCCATCATCATGGTCTTGAATTGTTTCATTCTTCTTTCTTTTCTATTCATTTGTGCATGCATGCATCTTCATAAAAGCCTCTTCCATATGCATCCAAATTCCTATAAAAATCATCAAAAAATGTCCAAGTAAAAATTCTCAAATTGACGCATGCACAAACATAACCATTTTACCCCTGAATGAAGATGAATATATGATGATTTGAAAACAATTGAATTTTGGTTTTAAATATGTTAAAATGCCAAAATATGATATTTATTTAAATAAAAAGAGATAAAATATGCATGTATATATATGCACATTTACGTGCATATCAAATACCTCCGCACTTATCTTTTTATTCATCATCGAATAAAGGAAAACTAAGATAAATCCATTTTCATAGGGAGCACGATTGCATTGAGCGTATGCAACATGCCGTTAAACTCTGGGTGTCCCCAGTAGGACGAGTGTTGTCTCGTGATGGTTTTTAGCGGATACTACCCACAAAATCCAAATGCAAAGTGAAAATATTTACAACATGCAAGATATATTTACAATGGGATGAACGCAAAATTTTGAAAGTATTTACAAATGAAAGATTTACTTTTAACTAGACACAGATAAGTTAAATAAGTTTTGGTCAATATCTTGAAAATTTAAGTCATTTACTTGTCAAAATTTCCAATAAAAATTAAGTTGTCATAACAGATAAACTATATTTGGCTAGTTGTTTCGGTTGATAACACAATATAATTATGAAATGGATCCTTAGTTGGTTATCAAAGTTTGTCAAAGTGGTATTCTCATTTCTATTCAATAACAAGTTAAATCAAACAAGTAAAAATAATGATTAGCTTTCAATTGCTTACTCTCTCTTATTTAAAATTTCATTTGATATTAACAATATTTACATATGCCTAACTTAGGTAAACTAAGTTCAGATATATTACCCGTGCATGGCCTTGTGGACTGATGTGAGGGGAATACAGTGCGTGGCGAGTGAACACTTATCGACTGTAGGCGTTATTACAAATAATTTTTATATACATAAACCTAACTTAGATCAACTGAGGCCAGATATACCAATCGTGCACTGCCTTTCGGGCTTACGTGAGAAGATTACAGAGCATGGCGAGTGAACACACAAGTGTGAACACATGACTCTAGAGGTTAAAAATATATAAATATATACGAATGTTTATTTTACGTTTTTTGTATATATATATTTTTTCAGAAAGAGAGAGTTTTGCAAAATCGTCTTAACACCAATTAACTTAGAAGATAAAAATGTTATATCATTTACTTTAGACTTACCACTTTTTTAAACAAGATTTTCAATTAGAACATACTTCATAATTAACACATATGAACCTTCCCATACAATAGTTAAACCATTGTTGTTTGTAATCTAACTTCATTTTTACTTTTGTTAAGACAAATAAACTTTCAAAAATTTCAATTTATTAACCAAAACTTATACTTATCCCATAGCGTTTCTTTAAAAATAAATCAAAATGCTAAAAGGAAAATGTTTTTGAGATTTAGAAATTTTGAGATAATTTTTCTTAGTTAAAAGAAAATGAAAATTCAAAAATGCCATGAAATTTTAAAAAGAAATGAAAGTGAGACTCCCCCCTCCCACACTTAATTTTTGACTATGTCCCCACAGTTAATGCACAATATAATGAGTGTAACGGGGGAAAATATGTACATATTTACAAAAGAGGGTTAACACTCTTACTAGATGTGGCTTGGCTTATGAAGAATCATGAGCTCCTCCTCTTGGTTACTGGGCAATTCCAAGAAAAGTTTCAAACGATGACCGTTGTCTTTGAAAATCGATCCATCCCTAGGGTTTTTTATTTTTACGGCACCATGTGGAAAAACAGTTCATACCACAAATGGTCCGGTCCATCTTGATTTAAGTTTCCCAGGGAATAAATGAAGTCTTGAGTCATATAAAAGAACTTTCTGGTTAGACGAAAACATTTTCCTTAGGATTGACTTGTCATAAAATACTTTGGTTCTTCCATTGTAAATTTTCTCATTTTCATATGCGTCGTTCCTAAGTTCTTCTAGTTCGTTGAGTTGTAGTTTTTGGTTTTCTCCAGCATTCTCAAGATCCAAGTTTAAGTTCTTTATTGCCCACAACGCTTTGTATTCGATTTCAACGGGTAAATGGCAAGCTTTACCATAAACTAAACAAAATGGAGACACCCCAAGGTTAGTTCTAAAATCAGTACGGTAAGCCCAAAGCGCGTTGGTCAATGTCTAAGACCAATATTTTTTATTTTTGTTAATATTTTTTCCAAACTTTTATTTGTCGATTTGAAATTTGACTTGGCTACAAATCTAAGGACGATATGGAATGGATAACTTATGGGTTATCGAGTATTTCTTTATTAAAGTTTCAAAAGAACGGTTGCAAAAGGGGTCCCGTTATCACTGATTATTGTGCGAGGTTTGCCGAACCTCAAACAAATGTTTTCTTTGAGAAATTTCATAACAATTCTATGGTCGTTGGTTTTGCACGGAACGGCTTCGACCCATTTTGAGATGTAATCAATAGCGAGATGGATATACAAGTTTCCAAAAGAATTGGAAAAATGTCCCATAAAGTCGACACCCCATACATCAAAGATTTTGATAGTAAGAATGGGATTTAGAGGCATCATATTTCGTCGAGAACTCGTCCAAGCATTTGGCATCGATCGCAAATTTTACAAAATTCGAATGAATTTTTAAAACGAGAAGGCCAATAGGAATCACATTGAAGCAATCTTTTTCGTAGTTTTTCGACGACCGAAATGTCCACCGCATGCTTGATCATGGCAAAATGAAAGAACACTCCTGATCTCATTATCCTGAATGCAACGTCAGATGATTTGGTTGGGGAAATATTTGAACAAGTATGGATTGTACCAATTGAAATATTTCACTTGGGACATGAATTTGTATTTATCTTGTTTGGACCAAGACGAGGGAGTTTCTTTAGTGACTAAGTAGTTCACTATATCAACGTACCATGAATCGATAGAAATCGAAAGAAGTTGTTCATCGAGGAAGTTTTCATTGATTGGAAAAGAAGATTGTGTGTTCGGAAGACGAGACAAGTGATCGGCTATGAAATTATCAGATCTTTTTTGTCTTTAATTGTAAGGTCAAATTCTTGAAGTAAAAGGATCCAACGAATCAAACAGGATCTAGCATCCTTTTTAGCGAAGAGATATCGAAGCGCAGAGTAGTCCGTGTACATAGTAATGCGTGAACCCATCAAGAAAGGTAGAAACTTTTCGAGCGCAAAAACAACAGATTGAAGCTCGTTTTCGGTTGTTGTGTAGTTGAATTGAGCGTAGTTCAAAGTCATACTCGCATAATAAATGACATAAAGGATTTTGTTGATGCGTTGTCCTAAGATAGCACCAACCACAAAGTTAGAAGCGTCACATATGATTTTGAAAGGAAGATTCCAATTGGGTGCACAAGTGATTGGAGCAGAAATGAGTTTGTTTTTGAGACGTTCAGAAGAAGAGATACACTTAGAGTTGAAATCGAATGGAACGTCTTTTTCGAGAACAATCATCAAAGGACGAGCGATTTTGCTAAAGTCTTTCACAAAAAGTCGGTAAAAGCCAGTGTGCAGTAGAAATGATCGAATGTCCTTAGTAGATTTGGGAATGGATAGGTTTGCAATTACGTCGATTTTCGCTTTATCTACTTCAATGCCTTTATTTGAGATGATATGTCCAAGGACTATGCCTTGTTTGACCATAAAGTGGCACTTTTTCCAATTCAAAGTCAAATGTTTTTCTTTACATCGATTTAGAACCAACTCGAGATGATGTAAACATTGTTAAAACTAGTCGCCAAAGATAGAAAAATCGTCCATACAAACTTCTAGAAATCGTTCAACCATGCGTCGTTGGAAAGTAACAGGAGCGTTACAAAGTCCGAATGGCATACGTCGATAATCAAAGGTACTGAATGGACATGTGAAAGTCATTTTCTCTTGATCTTTTAGAGCGATTGGAATTTGGTTATAGCCGGAATATCCATCAAGAAAGCAGTAGAATTCGTGACTGACTAAACGTTCAAGCATTGGATCGATGAAAGGAAGAGGGAAGTGATCCTTACATGTTGCCGCATTTAGTTTTCGATGGTCAATGCAAATACGCCAACCCATTTGAGTATGAGTTGGAATTAAGTTCGTTTGAGTCGTTCTTGACAACGGTTAGCTTGGGCTTTTTGGGTACAATGTGAATTGGACTAACCCATGAACTATCAGAGATTGGATAAATGATTCTGTTTCGAGAAGTTTAAGGATTTCATCATGCACCGCATCTTTCATGTTTGGATTAAGCCTTCGTTGCACATCACGAATAGGCTTGGCATTGTCGATTAAATGGGTGCGATGTTGAACAATAGCAAGGCTAATTCCCTTTATATCGGAGATCGACCATCCAATTGCTTCTTTGTTTTTTGAAAGAATAGAGAGAAGAGAAGCTTCTTAGTCGAGAGAAAGATCGTTAGAAATTATGATAGGACAAGTTTTGTTTTCACCCAAGTATGCATACTGAAGGTGATCGGGAAGTGGTTTGAGGTCTAACTTAGGGAGTTGCATGATCAAAGAATTGGGTTGAGATTCGGACTCAACTAGAACTGATTCAAATGGAAGAGTGTATTCAATCTCGTTGGGGATTTCGTGAAACAATTTTTCATACTCGGCCTCACGTTCATCATTAAGATCAAATGTCTCATTTTTAAAGTTTTCATGAATGGCACTAACTTCCAACGTTTGGTCACGAGGTTCATTTGATTGGCTTTCAAGATTGAAATTGTTGAGATCTAAACTCATGTTTGCAAAAGAGATTTTCAACGAACCGTTACGACAATTGATTAAGGCATTTGAGGTGACTAAGAATGGTCGTCCTAAAATCAATCGAATTTGACTCGTGGGATTTGTCAGGGGCTGTGTTTCGAGAACGATAAAATCAACGGGGAATATGAATTGCCCTACTCGAATGAGCACGTCTTCGATTTCTCCCACGGGATTCTTAATGGAACGATCGACGAATTGAAGCGTAACTTTTGTGGGTTTGAGCTCACCTAAGCCTAATTGTTCGTATACGGAGTATGGAATCAAGTTGACACTCACGCCTAAGTCAATCAAACATTTGTTAATCGTCTTGTCTCCAATTGTGCACGAAATCGTAGGGCAGCCAGGATCTTTGTATTTAACGGGCATGGATTGGGACAGGACTTCACTCAAACTGGCACTAAGAAGACTTTTCTGGGCACTTGAGTGTGTCGCTTTTGGGTACACAAGTCCTTGAATTTTTTTACGTATGTGGGGACTTGCTGAATGATGTCAAGAAGTGGGATGTTTACTTTCACTTGTTTAAAAATTTCCAACATCTTTTCCATTTGGTCCGAGTGTTTCTTTGGTCGAAGATGATGTGGAAATGGAACACGATACTCGGTAGGCGGGTCTACTCGAGTAGATGAAGAAGTATTTTAATTGGCATACGATTCAACCTTTGGCTCCACGTTCTGTTCTAATTCGTTTGTTGTTTTAGAAGTGTCGAGAGAGGTTTTCGGTAAGTCGTTTGGATTAACAACTTGATTATCGATTTGTTTACCGGAACGCAAAATTGTGATAGCATTCAATTCGGTGACGTTGCTATCTTGAACAACATGGGCTTGATTTGAATTTGCGTTTTGATTTCTAGGATTTGGAAGGGGATGACTTGGATATGTTCCTCGTTCGCGTTCACTTACAAACGTGGCTAATTGACTCATTCACAGTTCGAATTTTGCAAATGATTGGTTTGTGTTTTGCATATATGAAGTCAATAAATTTTGCAAATTGCTGTTTGATTGAAGGCTTTGAGTAGTTGCCTTAACCAATGTTTCAAAATTTTTCTTAAGTGAACTTAAACCTTTATCGTCTTGGGGAGGATAAGCAGAATTTGGTTGAAAATTTGATTGTTGTGGTTGATTATGAGACGGACCTGCAAAGTTTGGCTGACAATTGTTGTGCTGAAAGGGAGGATTCGAAGCATTATTCGGAAATGCTTGAAAATTAGGACGAACCACATTCGTGTTGGGATTGTTTTGGTTCCAAGAAAAATTCGGATGATTTTTCCAACTAGGAATGTACGTTGGAGAAAACGGGTCGTTTTTGGGTTTATTGAAAGCATTGATTTGTTCGACAGAATTGGGACACTGGTCGGCTATATGATTAGGATCGTTCCATTTATTGCACATCGGTTGGGAAGCTTGGTTAATTTGATTCGATGAGAAAATATTGTCAAATTTTTTAATCATTGCATCGATCTTAGCTTTCAAAGCAAAAGAAGATCCTATCGAGTGTGCACTCGATCGTGAGTAAATTGATTTTTCGATCGAGCGTTCCCAGTGGGATGACTTTTCGGTGAGGTTTTCAAGAAATTGCCAAGCATCATCGTGATGTTGGGCAAGAAAGTTGTTTTGACACATTGATTCGAGCATGGTTCGTAAGCTATTTTTGAGTCCATCGTATAAGATTTGGCAAATCGTCCACTTTTCAAATTATGGTGTAGACATTTTATCAAAAGCTCTTTGATTCTTTCAAAATGTTTTTCGAATGGTTCTCCCTTGAATTGATGAAAATTTACAATTTCATTTCGGATTCTAGTCATTTTTTCCAAGGGGTAGAATTTTTTTAAGAAAGCTTTTACGAACTCTTCCCAAGTTTTAATCGAGTTCGATGGTAAGCTATACAACCATTTTTCAGCTTAATCCGTTAGAGCGAATGGGATTAATCGAAGTTTGATTCCATTATCAGAAAGTTTTTGGAGTTTAATGGTTGCACGAACTTGTTCGAATTTAGTCAAAAAGATGTGTGAATCATCGTGCTCGAAATTGCCAAATTTCGAAAGCATGGCAATATGGTTCAAGTGAATTTTGAAATGGTTACCCGTAGGGGCGGGTATCGTGATGAAAGATGGAATGGAAACTCTATCGGGAAAGATTCTATCCATAAGAATTCGAGGAGCGTTCTCGTTTGCCATTTCGGGAGGATTGTCCGTTCGAGTTAAACGATTAGTGGTTGAGTTACGAGTCCAACGATTTGTTGTTGTGTCACGACTCCAAGTACTCATGCACAAGTGAAAGTTGAGGAGAGAAAGAAGTTAGAAACGAGTTTAGAGAATGAAAGAAGATTTGAAAAACGAAGTGAAAATTTGTTTTTCTTTATTTTTTTAAGGAAGAAAAATATTTACCAAATGAAATTTATTTTCGAATGAAAAGTTAGATTTTTTTTTCTTTTCAAATTTTTATAGGTTTTTTTTTGTTTTTGTAATTTTTTTTGTGAATTTTGAAATATTTACCAAAAGGATTTTTTAAAAAAAAAGAGAAATTTGATTTTTGTTTTTGAATTTTCAATTTTTTTTTGTTTTGGAATAGATTTTATATTATTTTTTTTGAATTTTTTTGACTAAAAATTTTCAAAGTAAAATAAAAAGGATTTTTTTGGGATTAAAAACCAAGTTAAGTAGAATTTACAATTTTTTTGAATTTTTTTTTTAAATATCCATGAACTAATGCAACTAAATGAATGCAAAGGACTTAATTACAATTTTTTGTCCTTAGTAGCTCCTAACCCAAAATTGTATAATCACACTTTGTCTTAAATGAAAAAATATTTCTCCGCCAGGTGACGGGTAGGGGTTATCGATGCACTATGAATCACCGTAGCAATGCAACCGAAGGTTTAAGTACCTTCAGAGGGACAAGCACTATAATATTTACGAATCATCGTAATACTTATAAATGGTTATTACTCTGCCTAGCCTAGACACCAAGAAATAAAATTGTTCAAATAAAACAATTGTGAAGATACAGTTAAGCCCTAGGTGAGCTTGCGACACCCTTAAGTCGAATGTCTAACCTTTATTATTAGTCAAATTCTATGATGAAATGCGTTTGTGGGATAGGGAAAGGATGATGAAGTCCCTCATCTTATATGAATTTGAGTATTGCCTTTAGAAAAGAAAATAAGATGAGATGAATGCAAAACAAAAATTAAACGTGAATTTACAATGCAATTAAAATAAAGTTTGCTTTTGTTTTTGGATTTTAATTTTGTTTATTATTTATAAATGCAAATGCAAGCAACCAACAATGCAATTCAAATAAAAACAAAAGAAAATGGCATGATACCAAGCGTGTAGATTATTAGCAATTTATTTTTGGACGCGGTTTTTTAAGCAAGCAAAGCAAAACAATTATTTTTTCCTTTATTTTGGTCAGCACGTCTTCCTTTGTGAATTTCTGCTTTGGCACTCTGCAAGTAAAACAATATATATATATATATATATATATATATATATATATATATATATATATTTCATTTAACAAAATCAAAAGAAATAAAACAAGTGAACTAAAAAAAATTAATTAGAAACTTGTTTGTTTGGTTTTTTTTTATATATAATAAGGAAGAAACTAAATGTAACAAAGAAGAAACTAAATATAAAGGCCTGGCCCGTTTCTTTTAATATTTCATCTATACTATAATTCGCAGCATTCCAGCAATAACTCGAGAAATCACAAAACCACAAAAACGGAGCTAATAGTTCCAAAATTCATAAAATCGACTATTCCAAAAATCACAAAAATGAAATCAAAGCCTGTTTAGTTGGTTCGATTGTAGGATTTCACGACGCGATTTCTGTTCGAGTCAATTGGGTGGAGTGATTGAAGGTGAACGGGTGTTGGGTTTTGTGGGTTTACGATGTATGTCGGGTTGAAGTGAAGTTGTAGAACAATGAAGTGATGGTATCTGGATCTGGAGTGTATGTCGAAGCTGGTATATGTTTGTGCTGGTGTTTTATTGGGGTGCAGCGACTGATGATTTGAAGGTTGAGGAGATTAGGCAGTTGCGTGGTGTTGGAGGCTGGTTGATGAATGAGGCTGTTTGTTTAAGTGTTATGGTGGCACAGTGGCAACAGGCAGTTTAGGAGATGGTGTGTAGGCTTGCTGATCTGTAGAAATATAATTGTTTTGTATGTTATTGAAGATGATGACAAGAGGATGTGAGGCAGGAGGTTGATGCAGGGAGGTTTGTGCAATCAGTGGTAGGAGGAGGAAGATAAATGGTGACTGGTGGTGGATATGGGGTCTGATGGAGGGCAGTAGTGAAGAGCAAGCAATTGCAAAAGTGGGTAGGGATATGTGAACAGCAGTTGTTGTTGTTTGTATATGTTGGTTGAATGTGACCAGAGATGGTTGATGTGCAGGGTTAGGCAGAAGCTTGGTTTGTAGGTAACAGAGATATGTGATGAACAGAGAAGTAGTATGCCCAGAAAAGTGGAGTAGATGGATGTTTGTGTCAGTAAGGGTTGACAGTAATGGGTTTGAGAAGAACTGTGGTTAGAGGAAGAGTGGGATAGATGGTATATGTGTTTTGATGGAATTAGGATATGCACAGTGAATTGGGAATGGATAAAGCAATGCACAGTTTGAAGGGGATGGCACTGATCAGAAGTGTTGCAGGAAAGTGATTATGGAGATGGCTGGTGAGTGGAGGAGCAGTAGCACTGCAATTTGCACAGTTTGGTGGTAGAGGAGTTTGTAAATGCAGTAGTTTGGGTGTATGGAATTCGAGAGTGGAAATGGTTTGTGATATGGAAATTTTATGTTTGCAAGGAAATGTGATTGTGTAGTGCGCTGTTGTATGAAGAGTTGAAGTTGTCTGGTTGTATGAAGGCAGAACACTGGTTGTGGTTATGGCCAGTGGTGAAAAGGAGTGATGGTTTGAGTTGCAGTTTTGGATGCTCAAAGAAGTAGATGGTCTCAATGTTAGTTCTGGCCAAAGAGGTGATGGGAGGTGATTAAGCAGGGGGCTAGTAAAGGATGTAGGCAGTTGGTCGAATGTAGTGGAAGATTTGGCAGAGGAGGGATGGCAGAATTGTTTTAAAAAATGACGGTAGAAATGTTTGTAATTTTGAAGCTGAAGTGAAATGACAGTGGGAAGTGTTGAGGCGGGGGGTGGGGTTTATGTGCAGGCTGATGTGCACAGCAGGGTGTTTGCACAGTTTTGAAATTGTATATGTAAATGTAAAAGCAAAGGCAAATGTAAAATGTGAATTTAAAAGCAAATGCAAATAAAAAATATTTTTGTTTTTGAAATTGTGTTTTTTTTATATATATATGCAAATGCAAATGGAGAAACATTAGAAAACAATGACACACAAATAAAAATGCAAACGAAAATCAAACAACAAGCACAATATTTTTTTTCTAAATGCGAACACACAAAACAAACACACAATAAAATCAAACGAAGAAAAAATAATCCGAAGAATAGAAAATCAAAATCAAATCAACTCCCCGGCAACGGCGCCAAAACTTGTTTAACGGCAAATTGTTTTGATTAGAAAAATGCCGATGAATTATGAAATATAATAATCGCAAACGCACGGCGTACAATTTTAATACATGGCGAGTACGGGTCGATCCGTAGGGAATTTTTAAGACTTTAAAATTGTCAATTCAATCAAATTAGACCAAAGTGAGAGAAAATTGTTAACTACAAAAAAGAAGCTAAAGCTGGAATTGAAATGTGATTTAAAAACTATTAGACTAGAGAACAGTTTAGAGGCAAACCCCCTTTGAAATTTTTGTAAACCAACAAACAAATAATATATGATCTCTAGTTATAATATTAAGTGAAATAATTGTTGAATTCATCATAAGTATGGTTTATTTATGTTATTAATTAACATAACTTAAACCATCAAAGTATAATACAACAATTATACCACTTGTAAATTATCATGAAAATGAAGCCAAAGAAAAAGCTATTTTAAGTATGATCTATATAATATTGTAATTAGTAAGATAGATCATCAAATTTTGTTTTTACTTTCTTTTCAAAATCAAGAATCGATTAACAAATGATGATGCAAATTAAATTTATGTTGAATAAGAATACCTCATTTGCAAAATCAACAAAAGCTAACAAACCCACTTGTATAAACTTGCATCAAAATTCACTCTCATGAAACACAAACTAAAGAGATCATAAATCATAAAAATGTTGAAATTATATAAAGTTAGAGAGCTTCATTACCCCTAAATTAAGGGTTTAGCTACTCATATATGTTATCATATGAACACATGTAATTTTCAACATTAACAGCAAAGAAATAGAACTAAACAAAGGAGGAAATGAGATTAACTATTAAGCCACTTGCATAAAAGAAACAAAACAAAACTACACTACTTGCATGAATATAAATCTAATCTACTGTAACGACCCTAGATTTTTGCCTGTATATTTTAAATTTGACTTTATTTTTATTTTGATTATTTTAAATTTATTTTATTTTAAACATTTTATCTATAAATGCTGACTATTAAGTGATCTATAGTTCAAAATAGTATAAATTGGACATTTTACTAAAAGTGAATTTCTACTCAAACTGTTTAAACTTTGACTTTTAAAATTTAAATTTAAATAATTTTTAAATCTTGAATTTTATCTTTTATTATGAAAATAGATGTAATAACTTGAACACTGCTTTTCGTCTCGTTGAAAACGGAGTTAAACTGTAAAAGTTATGTACATTTCAATTTTGAGTGTAATTTGATTTATTTAACAATTTTGTCTATTTTAAACTATATAAATCTTATTTTCTTTGTCATATTTTATTTTAATATGTTATTGTATGTATATTTTTGTATTATAATAATTTTAAAATGAAGTAAACAATTTTTCAAAGTCAATGGTGATTTATTTGTAATTTCTGGACACTGTTTTGGATTTTTAAGAAATTTCTTTAAATCTTTTTCTATTTTCTTTAAATTTAATTTTTTTTCTTTATGTGTTAATGGGTTATTTTAAGTATATTTTGTCTTTTAATATTTTTTTAAGTGATGTTATAATTTTTCCAAAGTTTACTGTGTTGATTTCTTTTTTTTAAAAAGGTTGTTTTCTTATTTTTCTGCTATTTTCTTCATTAAAATTATATTTAAATTTTTTTTAATTTTGTGAATGTACTTTTATTTTTTTTATTATTTATTTTTAAAAATATATTACAAGCTCATATGAATTTTCTAAAATTTATTTCATGTAATTTCAAATTTTCTGGACTAGTTTACTATTTTTAGCTATTTTCCTTAATTTAACTTTATATAATTAATAAATATTATATATATTTTTATATTTTGATAAATTTTCGAAATTTTATCTGGGATTATTATTATTTCCAGAAATATCAAGTTATATAAACATATATAAGAAATATGAAAGGTTTTGTGACTCTTTAGCTGCTTGTGACTCTTTGCTTTCCACCTCTTCATTTTCCAAACTCATGCATTCATTTGCTTGGCCGACCTTAATTCTTTCAGCTGCACATTTTTTTCTCATTCATTCCCGTATACAAACTCTTCTCAATCACAAAAATCATGGCCTCCATTCCTTAGGCAAAGAGTTGGTAATCTTCTTCTTCCTTCTACTCATTTTCTTCTTGTTTTCTTATGATTTTGCTCTTGCTTTCTTCACCTTCAAGGCTAAGCTTCTTCCATCTCCTCCACCTTGGCCTCCTCCACCACCACCACATCTGGTCAACACTTCCTCCAGCCCACAGCCAAGCCATGGCCATGCCTTTGTGTTGACTAGATCCACTAAAATATGAACATACACCACATATATGCACCTAGCCGAACCTACCTTAGCACCACCACCTCAAAACTCCACTTTGGCCACCACATACACCACCACCACCCTAGCTGACCTGAGACACCTCTGCCACGTCATCCTCCACCCCATACAGACCTGGACAGGCCATGCTAGCTTGTGGCCAGCCTTTTTATTTCTTAGAAAACCATGTAGTTTGCATTGACTTGTAATTCATGTGTCACAAACCTTTGCTCCATCATTGCCCATGCTATGGCCGACCTTTAGGAACCCAAACCTGATCTAAAACCATGCTGTAGCCGTGCCATTTCAGATCATAGCTGAAGCGTAAGAGGTAGAAAGCAAGTACAAACACTTTGGCTTTGTTTTGTACATCCAATTCTAGCATTGTTTAGTGATAATTTGTGTCGAAAACTTATATCTATTCTATTGTTTTGTGTAAATGTTTGAACAAGGCTATTAGCTTTGGCTCTCCACTCTCTTGTTATATCCGTGTTTTCGTGCCTTCGTAGTGTCGTTATGTGTGCTTTGGCAGCGATCTCCATCTTTGAACATGTGAGTTATTCTCACCAGACAGTATGTACATATATAACTAGTAAATTGACCCCTTTTGAATCTGTAAAATGCATTATCATGTTGCACCTGCTATATTATGATTTTATGATGTTCACTCATGCTTAAACACCTGTTATAACATCTGTTACTGTTATATTATGTTGTTCTGCTATTTTTATCAGTTTATCACACTGTAAGTTCCCTTTAGATTAGAATCACTATGGGTTGAAATGATACATACCCGAACGGACTTTAGAATAAAATCGTTATGGGCTGAAATGTTAGGCCTGAACGATTTTCAACTTATTTTATTTACTTGGGACTGCGGGTTTGAAATGATAAAACCCGGATTTTTCTTTGTAAATTACGGGTTGAAATGATACATTACCCGTATCACTTTACCTAGCATAGAAAATTATATACAGACCCATGGTTAAATTATGTTTTTCTAAAAAATTTAAAATATTTTAGAAATTTAATTATTATAATATTTTGATTTAAAATTAAATAAAAATATAATTTTTGTAAAGTATTATTGATTTTCTGGAAATCTAAAAGTTAAATAAATTATGAAAAGGTTAGAAAATCTGAATGTAAGTTACTTTAGAAATTTTGATTTAATTTTTAATGGAATTTAAATTAACTTTGAAATATGATAAATATATGATATTTTGAATTTAAATTAATTTAAAATGATTTTATAACATATTAATGATTTTTGAATAAAGTTAAAATGTTAATGAGTGAATATTGAGTTGAATTTGGAAATATAACTTAAATTGGAATTTATGAATTTGGTTTAAAAGTGAAATTTTAAGTTAAGTTAAATAAAATGGAATTAAGTTATATTTGAAATTTTAAACTTAAGTGTTAAGTTGAAATTTAATGTAATGAATTTAAATTTGAATGTTGAAATTTAATAAGCAAATTATTAATAAATATTGATTTTTGAAAGGAAACTTAACTTTATAAAATCATGAATTTAAGGAAAATTAAATGATGCTTATAAATGTGAAAATGTATGATTTTATAAGCTAAAAATGATTTAAATAAAAAATAAATGTTTGTGAAATTCTATTGAATATTTGAAGTTAATTAACAGCATTTTTAATACTGTCTTTTGTTAAATTGAATTGTTTTTGAATGTAACTTTCTGTAGCATTTTCTAAATGCTGCGAAACTTGAATTTTCATTGTTTTAATAAATTTAAGTGCATAAATGAACATTGAAAAGTTAAAATTTTTGGAATTTAATAATTTAATTATTAAATGTAATAACTTCATTTTTATGATTTAATAATGAAGTAATTTGTTTTGAAATATAACTATTTGATATATTAAAATGATTGAAATGTGGTTTTGAAAGATATGATATTTTGATATTAGATGATTTGAAAAATGGAGTTTTGAAAGATATGATATTTTGATATTAAAATGATTTGAAAAGAAGTTCTGAAAGATATGATATTTTGAAAATGAAGCTCTGAAAGGTTATGATATTTTGATATGTTAAAATGATTTGAAAGGAAGTTTTGAAAGGATATGATAATTTAATATATTGAAATGGTTAGAAATGACTTGATATTTATTTTGATAAATTTTTGAATTGAAATATATGGTATGATGATATATTGAAATGGTTTGGAAATGATTTAATCTTTATTTTGATAAAGATTTGGGTTGAAATGACATTTTATTTTGAAGAATAAAATATTGTTTTAAAGTTATAACTACGGGTTATAATAACGATTGGTTGTTAAAAAGATCGGGATATGATATTGTCTTATAGCCGGCCAATACCGAAAACCACTTTAACAACTGTGTACGTGGTGGAGATTCCAGAATGAAGTAGATGGTGGCGACGTTCTCGAGGTATATTACGTGGGCCCAACTCCCGTGAGTTGGCATATATGACTAAAACAGGAGCTATACCGGGCTACACAAAGGGTCGCACCCTTTCATCGAGCATGCTCCATCGGAAACCATTCTGTTACTTTTGTGTTTCGATACGTGGCACCACTTTGATTCGAGGGTATTGTTCGAGGTGGGCGGAAGCTGCTGGCTTGCCGTCACCACCGGTCCGGGAGTGCAAACGGTGTATCCACCCTGGCATTGTCTCGCGTGCCGTGTCATATCCTTATATCGAGCCCACTACGATTTTGGTTTTAAAGATCCGACCGCGTTAAGGTTCACCATCCCCTTAACGCAATTTTCTATATGATTATACTTTACTGATTAGACACTACTGTATATAGCGTATATTACTACATAGTAAATAGTTTAACGGATCCTTAGAGGATGGGCGGTCCCAAGCATCTTCTAAGTTACTTGTACCTTTACTACAGTTCACTTGAGTTGGTTTACATTGTATAAGTATGTATGTCCTGACTCGAGTGTTTGTATTTTTATTTACGCTCGGGTCAGCCTGAGTTATTCACAGATTTGGATTTCCACTTTCTGGAGATTGGAATCGCTGGAGATTTATCTACTTGTCAAGTTTTATCTTTTCAGTCTGTTGTTCCTTTTAGCTCTTGTATTAGTAGACTTCTATGTAGTGAGACTTCCTTTGTACTTTATTTCTTCTATTGTATTTTATGTAACTCTGATATTTTTATATAGTAGCTTCATGAACTACTATTTCTTTTACTTCCGCAGCATTATTATTACTATGTGTCTGTGATCTGTGATTTTTATTTACTGTATATTCTGAGGTTTGCCAAATTTTTATTTACAACGCGGTATTTTGAGAAATTCAATTCCGGCATGAGTGTCTACCTATACACTTATAATGGATGCGAATGGTTGAAAATATCGGGTCGTTACAGTTGGTATCAGAGCTTTGGTAGCTCTAGGAAAAACTCAGCATATGGAGTGAATGTATTTACAGAATCACTTTCATTCGAGTTTGAATCTCTTCCTTTTTGACTCGATTTCTTTGAATTTTGGAACGTTCCCTGCGGTTCCAAAATCCATTCATGTCCCTCACTATTCATCTTCTTTTGGTTCTGGAGTATCCCATAACTCCACTTCAAAATGATCTTTATAATGAGTTGGTAGTCCCGCCAATCTCAAAAAAAATTGAATTGTAAAAGGGGTGAAATGCCTTTACAATTAGCATCGATTCACCAGAAATTTATATCTATCCTTGGTTTAGATGCTAATATCTTTTGT
The DNA here is from genome assembly GCA_030765085.1 of Allium cepa. Classification (NCBI taxonomy): domain Eukaryota; kingdom Viridiplantae; phylum Streptophyta; class Magnoliopsida; order Asparagales; family Amaryllidaceae; genus Allium; species Allium cepa. Next base: position 218,118,442 of record CM060930.1, read on the forward strand.
TATTCCAAACTTTATCTATTGAGATCGAATGTAGATTTACCCTAGAAAATCCACATCAATCTTATTATTTAAGTCACGGTTGACCCGGTTAAGGTTGTCCGCGATTTATTTAAGCTAACCCACCTCCCTACTCTGTTATTTAATCATCTTGTCTTTTGTTTCCAATCTATTCTTCCAAACATTTTGAATTGTACTTGTATATCTATGTTTTGTTTTATATATTGTGTTGTTTGGGTTGTTGATGTTGATTTGGGTTTTCAATCGATTCGTCTGATCAACACTATTGATAGGATTTCTAAAACACTTTGACAGAACAAACTAACACAATATTGTTTTAGAATTTGGTTAATGAAATAAATTTTGATATATAAGTAAATTTATGGAACTTAATAAATTGATTTAAAATTGATTATTTGAAATGCTAATACTTAATTTATCATTTATTGTTCTATAAATGAATTTATAGATAGTTGTTTATAAATTTATTTGGGAACTGAAATGAATTTAAAACAAGAAATTTGAGAATTTAATTTCTGATGGTTTCAAACTTTGTGTTTAAAGTTTTAAAGGGTTATATTATTTAAAGTATTTTCGAATAGAAATTTGTTTTCAAAGAACTTGAAAGTTTAAAAATTAGTGCTCTTCTCTTTGTCGCTGGAAAATAACTTCGGTGATGACTGCAGCATCATCGACATTCATTTTCGAGTCTCGAAGTGAAGAGACCGCTCTGTAGTCTTGCTACAGCTTTGTTTTGGTAAATCGAATTGATTTGAATTGAATTTCTAAAATATGACTTGATTTATAATATATATTGACATATGATTTAAATTTTATTTGATAAACTATGTACATACCTTTAGTTATCTCTAAATGGTTTGAAGAAACCGGAAATTTAATTCTTAAATTTTATTTTTAAAGAATAATTTCTATTATAAAATGAAAATCAAAAATTTTGGATAAATAATTCAAACTTGAGATAATTGAATTGGAAAGTTTTATTTGTATAATACTCAATTGCATTCCAATATAACTTACCTTAATTTCAGAAGTTAACAATGTAATTGGATAATATACAATATAAAAAGATTTTTTTTAAATAAATTTGAGTAGTTATAATAAATATTATACACTTAAATTTTAGTTATAAAATGATTAACAGAGGTAAATAGAATAAATGGGTAATTGAATAATTTAATAAAATAATGTTAAAAGAACTAAGAATAAAAGAAAGTAGTTATAATAAGTGTAAGTATATTTAACAGAAGTGATAAATATATTGAGCGGAATAAATTTAATTTTAGTTAGGAATAAAGAAGAATAAAATTTATTAAGAACATTGTGAGTGTAAAAAAATGATTATTTTTCAAACCCATGGTTTTAAAAATTGTTAATTTAAGATGATTGGATAATAAAATAATGAAAAATAGGATAGTTAAGATTTATTTAACTTGTGTAAAGATTTATTCTCTATTTAAGTTGAAATTTCCATGCTTTCAAATTTATTTCCTTATTTTGTTTTGCAAACTATCTTTTTGTCGTCCTTATTATTCTTATCTTCCTATAGACTGGTATAGGCATCTTTCTATAATCTTTCTGTTTAGAAATCTTTCTATAATTTTTGACAATCTGCACCGTTTTAAACTTACTTATAACAATGGTTATCAGGTATAATTTCAATCTTTTTGTCATCTTATCTTAATCCTATTTCACTCTATCTTTGTCTGTGCTTTCCCGTACCTCATTCCTTTTCGGGGACGAAAAGTTTTGAGTGGGGGAGAGTGTAACAACCCTAGATTTTTGCCTGTATATTTTAAATTTGACTTTATTTTTATTTTGATTATTTTAAATTTATTTTTATTTCAAACATTTTATCTATAAATGCTGACTATTAAGTGATCTGTAGTTCAAAATAGTATAAATTGGACATTTTACTAACAAGTGAATTTCTACTCAAACTGTCTAAACTTTGACTTTTAAAATTTAAATTTAAATCATTTTTAAATCTTGAATTTTATCTTTTATTATGAAAATATATATAATAACTTGAACAATTCTTTTCGCTTCGTTGAAAACGGAGTTAAACTGTAAAAGTTATGTACATTTCAATTTTGAGTGTAATTTGATTTATTTAACAATTTTGTCTATTTTAAATTATATAAATCTTATTTTCTTTGTCATATTTTATTTTAATATGTTATTATATGTATATTTTTGTATTATAATAATTTTAAGATGAAGAAAACAATTTTCCAAAGTCAATGGTGATTTATTTGTAATTTCTGGACACTGTTTTGGGTTTTTAAGAAATTTCTTTAAATCTTTTTCTATTTTCTTTAAATTTAATTTTTTTTCTTATGTGTTATTGGGTTATTTTAAGTATATTTTGTCTTTTAATATTTTTTTAAAGTGATGTTATAATTTTTTCAAAGTTTACTGTGTTGATTTCTTTTTTAAAAAAAGGCTGTTTTCTTACTTTCTGCTATTTTCTTCATTAAAATTATATTTAATTTTTTTTTATTTTTTCAATGTACTTTTATTTTTATTTTTTATTTATGTTTAAAAATATATTACAAGCTCATATGAATTTTCTAAAATTTATTTCATGTAATTTCAAATTTTCTAGACTAGTTTACTATTTTTAGCTATTTTCCTTAATTCAACTTTATATAATTAATAAATATTATATATATATATATATATATATTTATATTTTGATAAATTTTCGAAATTTTATCTGGGATTATTATTATTTCCAGAAATATCAAGTTATATAAACATATATAAGAAATATGAAAGGTTTTGTGACTCTTTAGCTGCTTGTGACTCTTTGCTTTCCACCTCTTCATTTTCCAAACTCATGCATTCATTTGCTTGGCCGACCTTAATTCTTTCAGCTGCACATTTTATTCTCATTCATTCCCGTATACAAACTCTTCTCAATCACAAAAATCATGGCCTCCATTCCTTAGGCAAAGAGTTGGTAATCTTCTTCTTCCTTCTACTCATTTTCTTCTTGTTTTCTTATGATTTTGCTCTTGCTTTCTTCACCTTCAAGGCTAAGCTCCTTCCATCTCCTCCACCTTGGCCTCCTCCACCACCACCACATCTGGTCAACACTTCCACCATCCCACAGCCAAGCCATGGTTGTGTTGACTAGATCCCCTAAAATATGAACATACACCACATATATGCACCTAGCCGAACCTACCTTAGCACCACCACCTCAAAACTCCACTTTGGCCGCCACATACACCACCACCCTAGCTGACCTGAGACACCTCTTCCACGTCATCCTCCACCCCACCCAGACCTGGACAGGCCATGCTAGCTTGTGGCCGAGCCTTTTTATTGCTTAGAAAACCAAGTAGTTTGCATTGACTTGTAATTCATGTGTCGCAAACCTTTGCTCCATCATTGCCCATGCTATGGCCGACCTTTAGGAACCCAAACCTGATCTAAAACCATGCTGTAGCCGTGCCATTTCAGATCATAGCTGAAGCGTAAGAGGTAGAAAGCAAGTGCAAACACTTTGGCTTTGTTTTGTACATCCAATTCTAGCATTGTTTAGTGATAATTTGTGTCGAAAACTTATATCTATTCTGTTGTTTTGTGTAAATGTTTGAACAAGGCTATTAGCTTTGGCTCTCCACTCTCTTGTTGTATCCGTGTTGTCGTGCCTTCGTAGTGTCGTTATGTGTGCTTTGGCAGCGATCTCCAGCTTTGAACATGTGAGTTATTCTCACCAGACAGTATGTACATATATAACTAGTAAATTGACCCCTTTTGAATCTGTAAAATGCATTATCATGTTACACCTGCTATATTATGATTTTATGTTGTTCACCCATGCTTAAACACCTGTTATAACAACTGTTACTATTATATGATGCAGTCATGAGTCGTATACGACTCAAGTTGTTACGAGATAAGGAGCAGCGCTTTAAGTTGAGTGGAAGGGTTGAGTCGTCGACGACTCAACTGGAGACCAGAGGGGACACGGAGAAAGAAACGTGAGTTAAAGAAAGGGATTTGAGTCGTATCCGATTTAACAAGAAAGAAGAGGAGGAGTTACGACTTAGCAGAAGTTTGAGGTGTGCGAGTGTGATGAGTCGTACATGACTCAACGACTTATCCATAAGTCGTGTACGAGTTAACAAGAGCAGAGAAGTGGAAGTAGATGAGTCGTTCGGAGTTGACTCGGTTGAAGGGATATGCCGCAAGTAAGCTTGGGAGCTTGAGTCGTTGGAAGTATGTTGAGTCGTGACCTATGTTGATTCGGTGGTATGCATATGTTGTTAAGTCGTATGTCGTACACATTGTGTTGTATTTTGAGTCGTTTGTGTTGTTTGTAGCTGTAAATATTTTAAGTCGTAAGTCGTATGTCGTGTACTATGTTCTGTGAGATGTAAGTATGTGTCGCATTATAGTATGAGTCGTGAGTCCTAAGTCATGAGTCGTGAATCTGTTGAGTCGTGAGTCATTGAGCCGGCATGGTGTTGTAAGTGTTAAACCGTGTGCATTGAGTCGCCGCCGACTTATAGTGAGTCGTAAGTCGTATGCGACTTAAGGGTCAGGGTCAAAACTCTATAAATAGGGGGGTGCGTTGTACATTGAGGTGGTTGATTTTGAAATAAAATTTCTTGTTGATTGCTTTGTGCTTTCTTCTCTAATTTGTAGTTGAGTGTAATCTCCTATCTCCACTTACGTCATTCGAGTGCGCTCGAATCCACGTTTGTTGAAGCCGATTCACGGTATCTAGTGCGCTAGATCAACGTACGAAGAATCGTAGATCTTCTTTCTCGGCATCGTGCGCGATCAACGAGACGAAGATAGCTAAAATCCGGTATCTTTGGATCAACAGATTTGGGCCTTGCAGTATTCTCAACTCACCGATTGTTACATTCCATCGATTGAAGTTTGTTTAGAATTATCCGCTGCGTCAGTTTTGGTATCGGAGCTTGTTTTAGCCAATCATAGCTAAATCGGGTCTTGGAGCCAAGTATTCGAAGTTTGAAATTTATGTTCATCGTGTTCATATTGAAGTTGCAACAAGAGGGAGAACTTTCGATCCATTCCATTTTGGATCAAAGTGTTGAAGGTGTTTGAATTTGAAGTAGGCCGTGTATACTAGTGAAGTAGTCGAGCCTAGGGAGGATCATTGGAAGCTTGTTTCGACCTAAGGAGTTAAGGCCGAGCCTTGTGAAGTTGTGTAGAAATTTTGCGAAGTTCAATCATGCCACCGAGACGAGCTCAACGTCATCGCAATATTAATGCCTTGTATGGAAGAGAAGAGGCCGATGAAATGGAGCAACGAATCCACGAGAGCTTTACTGAAAAGTTGAACGAAGGAATTGGTCGATTAGAGAGAATGATGCTTGAAATGAATCAAAGTAGAAGAAGAATTTCACCTGAATCAAACCGTGGGGGTAGTAGAGTTTCATCACATTCAGAACGGGAGAGGAGAGAAAGTCAAGAGCATAGAAGTGTTGATAATCGAAGTAGAAGGAATGTTGATGATCGGGATCGAAGGGATGTTGGTAGTAGGAGTGGTGGTAGAGATGTTGGAGGACGAGAACGACAACGATATACTTCAGATTTTGATGAGGAATTTGTTGGTGACAGAGGGAGTATGCATCGAGATAGAGAACAAACACGACGTCAGTATCGAGATGTAGATGATGATCGTCGATGGGAATCGGGAATGAAGATGGAGATTCCGGAGTTTAAAGGTGGGATGGTAGCTGAAGAATTTCTTGATTGGTTGTCTAATGTTGAAGAGATCTTAGATTTCAAAGAGATTCCGGAGAATCGCCGAGTGAAGTTAGTTGCTACTAGATTGAGGGGGAGAGCTTTGGCGTGGTGGCAGCAAACTAAACTTACCAGGGGAAGAATGGGAAACTCAAAGATAGAATCTTGGGAGAAGATGAGGAAATTGATGAGATCTACTTTCTTACCTTACAACTACCAATCACTTATGTACCAGAGATTGCAGAATCTGAGGCAAGGGACGAAGTCTGTTAGTGATTATGCTGATGAATTTTACCAACTCATTGCCAGGAATGATATTATGGAAACGGAAGAACAGCTAACTGCGAGATTCATTGGGGGATTGAGAATGCAGATCCAGGATATGGTTAATATGTTTGATCCAAGATCTGTGGCGGAAGCACACCAAAAGGCGTTGGCTTGGGAGAAGCAGGGAAGGCGTGGAGGTGGTGTGTTTACTAATTCTAACAATCAAGTGAAGGGAGTCAGTGGAAGTTATAATGTTCCTAAAGTTGTTACAAAACCAGTTGTGAAGGAGACTGAGAAGGCGAAGGTTAACAGTGGATTCAAATGTTACAATTGCCAGGAGACGGGTCATAAAAGCAACGAGTGTCCGAAGCCGAAAAAGAGAACTATGATAGTTGAAGCTGAGGATGAGGATGAAGAGGCAGAGTGTTCTAATTCATTACCGGTTGAGGAGGAAGACTTGTTGTCAGGAGACGAAGGGTATTCACTAATGATAAGGAGAAGTTGTTTGACACCGAAGCAAGAGGAGGAAGACAGTTGGTTGAGGAATAATATATTTCAGTCTACTTGCACTATTCTTGGAAGAGTTTGTAAATTCGTTATTGATGCTGGGAGTTGCGATAACATTATCTCTACAGAGGCAGTAAAGAAGTTGGAATTGAAAACCGAGAAGCATCCTAAACCGTACAAGTTAGCTTGGTTGAGGAAAGGTGGTGAAGTGAAAGTTGGAAGGAGAGCTTGTGTTAAATTTTCAATTGGGAAGAAATACAAGGATGAAATTTGGTGCGATGTTGTAGACATGGACGTGTGTCATCTGTTGTTGGGCAGACCATGGCAGTTTGATAGAGCAGTTCAACATGATGGTCGTGCTAATAGCTATAGTTTCATGTTTGAAGGCACTAAAATTACTTTAGTTCCCAAGAAGCAGCAACAGAAAGAAAGCAAGCTGGAGGAAATTGAAGAATTGAAAACTCTGTTGACTTTGAAGGAGTTTGTTAAAGAAGTTGAGAAAGAACCTGAGGTGTTTTTGTTGATTGGTCGTGAGAGCAGTGAAGAGGTTGAAATTCCAGAAGAAGCGAAGCCTGTTTTGAAAGAATTTGAGGATGTATTTCCAAAGGAGTTGCCTAAGGAATTACCACCATTGAGGGACATTCAACATCAAATTGATCTTGTTCCAGGAGCAGTGTTACCACATAGACCACATTACCGAATGAGTCCGAAGGAACATGAAGAGTTACGAAGGCAGGTGGAAGAGTTACTTGAGCAGGGACGTGTTCAGGAAAGCTTGAGTCCTTGTGCAGTACCAGCTTTGTTGGTGCCGAAGAAGGATGGAACATGGAGAATGTGTACCGACAGTAGAGCTTTGAACAGGATTACTGTTCGCTACGGATTTCCTATGCCGAGGTTGGATGACTTGCTGGATCAGTTGAGTGGGGCTACTATATTTTCGAAGATTGATTTGAAGAGTGGTTATCATCAAATTCGAATTAGACCAGGTGACGAATGGAAGACAGCTTTCAAGACAAGAGAGGGGTTATACGAATGGTTGGTTATGCCATTTGGTTTATCAAATGCACCTAGTACATTCATGCGGGTGATGAATCAAATCTTTAGACCATTCATTGGGAAGTTCGTCGTAGTTTATTTCGATGATATTCTGATTTACAGCAGGAGTACGGAGGAGCATATTCAACATTTGAGGGAAGTGTTGATTATTCTTCGTGAGGAACAATTTTATGCTGCTACGAAGAAATGTGTGTTTATGACGCACAGGGTTTTATTTCTGGGGTATGTTGTTTCGGAGGAAGGTATTCAAGTTGATCAGAGTAAAGTTGAGGCAGTCAGAAATTGGCCACAACCGAGAACTATCACTGAAGTTAGAAGTTTTCATGGATTGGCATCATTCTACCGAAGGTTCATTCCACACTTCAGTAGCGTGATGGCACCAGTTACTGATTGCATGAAAGGAAAACAGTTTGTATGGTCAGAGGAAGCGGGAGTTGCTTTTGAACGAATCAAATAACTATTGACGACAGCACCAATTCTTGTTTTACCGAATTTTCAGTTGTTGTTTGAATTGCATACTGATGCTTCGAAAATTGGTATTGGAGGAGTTCTGAGTCAGAATGGGAAGCCAGTTGCTTATTTCAGTGAGAAGTTGTCAGGGGCAAAGATGAGATACAGTACATATGACGTTGAATTCTATGCTGTTGTGCAAACGATTAAACATTGGAGACATTATCTATTTCAGAAGGAGTTTGTTCTGTACACTGATCATGAGGCGTTGAAACATTTGCAGGGACAGGACAAGATTTCAGTGAGACATGCGTCATGGATCGCGTATTTACAGCAGTTTACCTTTGTTGTTAAGCACAAATCTGGGGTGACGAATCGGGTAGCTGATGCTTTGAGTAGAAGGAGTCATTTGTTAACAACATTGAAGGTTGAAGTGACGGGGTTTGAATTACTGCCAGAAATGATTAAAGAAGATCCTTACTTTGTGAAATATGTTGAAAAAGTGAAGGATGGGAGTACCGATGAATTTATATTGGTTGATGGATTCTTGTTTAAAGGAAATCAGTTATGTATTCCAGAGGGCAGCTTGAGAATGAAAATTATCAAGGAGTTGCATGAAGAAGGGCATGTGGGCCGTGATCGTACTTTGCAATTGATTTCACAGTCTTACTTTTGGCCGTCGATGAGGAAAGAAGTGGGAAGGTTTGTGGAGCGATGTCATATTTGCCAAGTTTCAAAAGGAACCGCGACCAATGCTGGGTTGTATATGCCGTTGCCTGTACCGGCTAGACCATGGGTTGATGTGAGTATGGACTTTGTATTGGGATTGCCGAGAACACAGCGTGGTAATGATTCTATATATGTAGTGGTTGACAGATTTTCTAAAATGGCACATTTTATTGCTTGCAAGAAGACGGCGGATGCTGTTCGTGTTGCTCAGTTATTTTTCAAGGAGATCTATCGATTTCATGGACTGCCAGAATCTATTGTGTCAGATAGGGATACTCGTTTTCTGAGTCACTTTTGGTTAAGTTTGTGGAAGATGGTGGGAACAAAGCTGAAGTTTAGTAGCGCTTATCATCCGCAAACTGATGGACAGACAGAAGTTGTAAACAGGTCATTGGGAAATTTGTTACGATGTCTTGTACAGGATAATTTGAGAAGTTGGGACATGAAGTTATGCCAAGCAGAATTTGCTCATAATCATGCCAAGAATCGCAGTACGGGTTTCAGTCCATTCCAGATTGTATATTCAAATTTACCAAGGGGGCCATTGGATTTAGCAGTAGTACCACAACCGAAGGTGACCATTAAACGAGCTGCTGATTTTGTTGGTGAGCTGACTGAATGTCATAAAATCGTTCAGGAACGATTGGAGAAAGCGAATGAGAAGTATAAGAAGTCTGCAGATGTAAAACGACGAAATGTTGAATTTAACAAAGGCGATTTGGTGTATGCTGTGTTGACGAAGGATCGTTTTCCAGTGGACACTTATAATAAGCTGAAAGCCAGAAAAATTGGTCCAGTTGAAGTTTTGAAGAAAATCAATGAGAATGCTTATCAATTAAAGTTACCAGATGATGTTTATACTTCTGATGTTTTTAACGTCAAATATTTAATTCCATATCATGGAGGTGAGATTGTTGTGGAGGAATTTACAAATTCGAGGTCGAATTTTTCTCAACCAGGGGAGAATGATGCAGTCGTGAGTCGTATACGACTCAAGTTGTTACGAGATAAGGAGCAGCGCTTTAAGTTGAGTGGAAGGGTTGAGTCGTCCACGATTCAACTGGAGACCAGAGGGGACACGGAGAAAGAAACGCGAGTTAAAGAAAGGGATTTGAGTCGTATCCGAGTTAACAAGAAAGAAGAGGAGGAGTTACGACTTAGCAGAAGTTTGAGGTGTGCGAGTGTGATGAGTCGTACACGACTCAACGACTTATCCATAAGTCGTGTACGAGTTAACAAGAGCAGAGAAGTGGAAGTAGATGAGTCGTTCGGAGTTGACTCGGTTGAAGGGATATGCCGCAAGTAAGCTTGGGAGCTTGAGTCGTTGGAAGTATGTTGAGTCATGACCTATGTTGAGTCGGTGGTATGCATATGTTGTTAAGTCGTATGTCGTACACATTGTGTTGTATTTTGAGTCGTTTGTGTTGTTTGAAGCTGTAAATATTTTAAGTCGTATGTCGTGTACTATGTTCTGTGAGATGTAAGTATGTGTCGCATTATAGTATGAGTCGTGAGTCCTAAGTCATGAGTCGTGAATCTGTTGAGTCGTGAGTCATTGAGCCGGCATGGTGTTGTAAGTGTTAAACCGTGTGCATTGAGTCGCCGCCGACTTATAGTGAGTCGTAAGTCGTATGCGACTTAAGGGTCAGGGTCAAAACTCTATAAATAGGGGGGGTGCGTTGTACATTGAGGTGGTTGATTTTGAAATAAAATTTCTTGTTGATTGCTTTGTGCTTTCTTCTCTAATTGGTAGTTGAGTGTAATCTCCTATCTCCACTTACGTCATTCGAGTGCGCTCGAATCCACGTTTGTTGAAGCCGATTCACGGTATCTAGTGCGCTAGATCAACGTACGAAGAATCGTAGATCTTCTTTCTCGGCATCGTGCGCGATCAACGAGACGAAGATAGCTAGAATCCGGTATCTTTGGATCAACGGATTTGGGCCTTGCAGTATTTTCAACTCACCGATTGCTACATTCCATCGATTGAAGTTTGTTTAGAATTATCCGCTGCGTCATTATATTATGTTGTTCTGCTATTTTTATCAGTTTATCACACTGCAAGTTCCCTTTAGATTAGAATCACTATGGGTTGAAATGATACATACCCGAACGGACTTTAGAATAGGAGAAAATCGTTATGGGCTGAAATGTTAGGCCTGAACGATTTTCCACTTATTTTATTTACTTGGGACTGCGGGTTTGAAATGATAAAACCCGGATTTTTCTTTGTAAATTACGGGTTGAAATGATACATTACCCGTATCACTTTACCTAGCGTAGAAAATTATATACAGGCCCGTGGTTAAATTATGTTTTTCTAAAAAATTTAAAATATTTTAGAAATTTAATTATTATAATATTTTGATTTAAAATTAAATAAAAATATAATTTTTGTAAAGTATTATTGATTTTCTCGAAATCTATAAGTTAAATAAATTATGAAAAAGTTAGAAAACCTGAATGTAAGTTATTTTGGAAATTTTGATTTAATTTTTAATGGAATTTAAATTAACTTTGAAATATGATAAATATATGATATTTTGGATTTAAATTAATTTAAAATGATTTTATAACATATTAATGATTTTTGAATAAAGTTAAAATGTTAATGAGTGAATATTGAGTTGAATTTGGAAATATAACTTAAATTTGAATTTATGAATTTGGTTTAAAAGTGAAATTTTAAGTTAAGTTAAATAAAATGGAATTAAGTTATATTTGAAATTTTAAACTTAAGTGTTAAGTTGAAATTTAATGTAATGAATTTAAATTTGAATGTTGAAATTTAATAAGCGAATTATTAATAAATATTGATTTTTGAAAGGAAACTTAACTTTATAAAATCATGAATTTAAGGAAAATTAAATGATGCTTATAAATGTGAAAATGTATGATTTTATAAGTTAAAAATGATTTAAATCAAAATATAAGTGTTCGTGAAATTCTATTGAATATTTGAAGTTAATTAACAGTATTTTTTATAATGTCTTTTGTTAAATTGAATTGTTTTTTAATGTAACTTTCTGTAGCATTTTCTAAATGCTGCGAAACTTGAACTTTCATTGTTTTAATAAATTTAAGTGCATAAATGAACATTGAAAAGTTAAAATTTTTGGAATTTAATAATTTAATTATTAAATGTAATAACTTCATTTTTATGATTTAATAATGAAGTAATTTGTTTTGAAATATAACTATTTGATATATTAAAATGATTGAAATGTGGTTTTGAAAGATATGATATTTTGATATTAGATGATTTGAAAAATGGAGTTTTGAAAGATATGATATTTTGATATTAAAATGATTTGAAAAGAAGTTCTGAAAGATATGATATTTTGAAAATGAAGCTCTGAAAGGTTATGATATTTTGATATATTAAAATGATTTGAAAGGAAGTTTTGAAAGGATATGATAATTTAATATATTGAAATGGTTAGAAATGACTTGATATTTATTTTGATAAATATTTGAATTGAAATATATGGTATGATGATCTATTGAAATGGTTTGGAAATGATTTAATCTTTATTTTGATAAAGATTTGGGTTGAAATGACATTTTATTTTGAAGAATAAAATATTGTTTTAAAGTTATAACTACGGGTTATAATAACGATTGGTTGTTAAAGAGACCGGGATCGGATATTGTCTTATAGCCGGCCAATACCGAAAACCACTTTAACAACTGTGTACGCGGTGGAGATTTCAGAATGAAGTAGGATGGTGGCGACGTTCTCGAGGTATATTACGTGGACCCAACTCCCGTGAGTTGGCATATATGACTAAAACAGGAGCTATACCGGGCTACACAAAGAGTCGCACCCTTTCATCGAGCATGCTCCATCGGAAACCATTCTATTACTTTTGTGATTCGATACGTGGCACCACTTTGATTTGGGGGTATTGTTCGAGGTGGGCGGAAGCTGCTGGCTTGCCGTCACCACCGGTCCGGGAGTGCAAACGGTGTATCCACCCTGGCATTGCCTTGTGTGCTGTGTCATATCCTTATATCGAGCCCACTACGATTTTGGTTTTAAAGGTCCGACCGCGTTAAGGTTCGCCATCCCCTTAACGCTATTTTCTATATGATTATACTTTACTGATTAGACACTACTGTATATAGCGTATATTACTACATAGTAAATAGTTTAACGGATCCTTAGAGGATGGGCGGTCCCAAGCATCTTCTAAGTTACTTGTACCTTTACTACAGTTCACTTGAGTTGGTTTACATTGTATAAGTATGTATGTCCTGACTCGAGTGTTTGTATTTTTATTTACGCTCGGGTCAGCCTGAGTTATTTACAGATTTGGATTTCCACTTTCTGGAGATTGGAATCGCTGGAGATTTATCTACTTGTCAAGTTTTATCTTTTCAGTCTGTTGTTCCATTTAGCTCTTGTATTAGTAGACTTCTATGTAGTGAGACTTCCTTTGTACTTTATTTCTTCTGTTGTATTTTATGTAACTCTGATATTTTTATATAGTAGCCTCATGAACTACTATTTCTTTTACTTCCGCTGCATTATTATTACTCTGTGTCTGTAATCTGTGATTTTTATTTACTGTATATTTTGAGGTTTGCCAAATTTTTATTTACAACGCGGTATTTTGAGAAATTCAATTCCGGCATGAGTGTCTACCTATACACTTATAATGGATGCGAATGGTTGAAAATATCAGGTCGTTACATCTACTAATAAAGGAAAGAAGAAAGCATAGAAGTAAACAATGAACATAAAAGTAAATAAACACAAGTAGAAAGGAAGAGAAAGAGGCTAGGAAGCCACTTTTATTTCATGGAACATAGAGTTTACAACTTTCATTTTTAATTTCCTAACTAATGTGAAAGAGTAGAAGATATTTACATGTACATAAGAGGGCTATTTATGCATGCATAAAACTCTAATTCTATTTTTTGAGTGCTTCCCAAAATGCCCTTTAGGAAGTGTGGCCACCAAGTAACAATTAGCCACTAATTAATCCATCATTTAATGTGCATGAAGCTTTAGCCTCCACTTAGTTGTCCATTAGCTTTTAATTGTAGATTTAGATAAGTGGATGGGGTCCTCCATCATCATGGTCTTCAATTGTTTCATTCTTCTTTCTTTTCTTCATTTGTGCATGCATGCATCTTCATAAAAGCCTCTTCCTTATGCATCCAAATTCCTATAAAAATCATCAAAAAATGTCCAAGTAAAAATTTTCAAATTGACGCATGCACAAACATGACCATTTTGCCCTTGAATGAAGATGAATATATGATGATTTGAAAACAATTGAATTTTGGTTTTAAACATGTTAAAATTCCCAAATATGATATTTATTTAAATAAAAAGAGATAAAATATGGATGTATATATATGCATATTTACATGCACATCAGCTTGGTTGGCCACCATTAGAAGGTAACAAGGGGAAGATAAGAGAGATTTCAAGAAGGAAGCTTATGATAATTAATCAAAGAGAAAATATGTAACATCCTCCACTTAGAGGCCTAAAACTAATGGCTATGGATGCTGCAGTCATCCATAGTTATTAATTCTCTGTGACCAAATGCTGTAATAAATTGATACAACAGAAACATACGGATACGAAAATTTTCAAAATCATTAAACAAATTTTTCGTTCCATTTCAAATCATAATTTTACTTCATTACATAATCACAAATTTGTTCCAACGTTCAGAGAAATATAATTATTATAACATACGTTAAGAGCGACATATGAAGATGTCCCCTTAGATGATCAAAGTATACATATAGACAATTAAACAACTTTGCCTTTACAACAAAACACAGCAGAAATTAAAGAAAAGAATTCCTTATTAGCTAGCTTGCATCATGCACGTCTCTAGAAGCTTATTCGTCTAAGGAGAACTTAAAAAGCCTCTACTCTCAAACTACTCAAATTAATTATGAGAAACCCAGAGTTTAAGGAGAAAACATAAACTTTGAGTCAGACCTAAAGTTTGGTATGAATAATAACTATCTTGAACCATTTAGATATCCAATGAGACCACGCCGCTTAGTGGGACTTTCCATCACTAGTATCTTATCAAAACTTATAATAACCATATAATGTGCTCCTGCATCCACAATGGTTAAAAACATAGCAATTCAAAATATTATAATGATATGCAAACAAGTAAAATAATCTGGATTTTCCATCCCCATTTATTTTGACTATCTGTCTCAGTTATAATTTCTAGGGTCACTATTAACCTATTTGTTTTCATGGACCGACTAATAACATGTTTAAGGCTTATGGATTACCCGTCCTATTTCATAGTTTTCATAAGATCACCAAAGAACTTATTTTAAACTTATGGACTGTCTATGCAGTTTCACAGTTTTCATGGGCTAAATATTAACCTTCTTAACTCTTATGAACAACCTGCTCGGTTTCATAGTTTTCATGGGATCACTAAGAACCTATTGGGCCCTGCCAATAACTTCATTTACTTCATTATTTCATGGGTTCTCTCTGAACCTATTGATATCTCAAGTAACTCCAATTATACCATAAATTTCATGGGTTGACTATGAACCTATTTATCTCTTTTAATAACTTATTCCATATTCTTTTTCATGGGTTCCCAACAAACCTGTTGGCCCATGCTAATAACTCTCTTTGAACATATTTTTCATAGGTTTACTATGAACCTGTCTAAACTGACAACTTCTTAATTAATCTTTGGGCATCCTATGTTCTGGTCTACCTGACCTCCTACATGCAACTCTATTTATTCAGGAGTTTACTTAGTTTATATTCACTACTGGGTCAACCTACTTGGTTATTCTGCCCTTGCTTCCTAAAATACAGTTATGGGTCCACGACTTAGTGAATATACTAATAGAAGAAGCATACACAAAAATAATACCAACATCTTTGGTTTAATACCCTTGAAATTATTTTCACATAAAATATGGTTAAACCCTTTAACCCATTATTTTATCAAGGAAGGCTTCTTCAAAACTCAAATTTAAAAGCATTTCAAACCTCTTTTGTAATGCCAAGGGTTTTCCTTTAAACATGAGATTAGATCCTTTGTTTTGAAAACTAAGGCTTTCGAAATCATTTGAGTATCCCTTTCGAAAGCATTCAAATATTCTTTTTGAAACAATAAGCATATGCCTTTCGAAACAATTCAAGACATCTCTTTCAAAACCAATAAAACATACCTTTCAAAAGTATTAAAGCATCAATTGCTAATTTATAAAAGCATAGCTTCGAAACCATTTAAAAGTACCCCTTTCGAAACTATTAGGCTTAGTCTTAAACATATCTTTTGGGTCTAAGTGAATATAAGCGAAAGTAACCCTTTCGAAAACATTAACCTTTATATAAAGAATTTAGAAAAAACTGATGGATTCGGAACCATCCTTTCGAAAGCATTAGTCTATAGGAAAACAATTTGGAAGTATAGCTTCGAACCCCCTTTCAAAGTCATTGCCTTTGAAACATTTAGTATTGGCTACTTGAGCCCTTTCGAAAGCATTGGGAAGCGGCTTAGTATATTTATAAAACAAAAGCTACCTTTCCAACTGGTTAATGACTTCAATCCTTTTGAACATGTATAAAGATGGCAAGAGGTTTCAACTGGGTTCAATCTACCCTTTCGAAAGCTTCATTTTAAAAACAAGGAAACTCATTCGAAAGCTACCATTTAAACAAAAAGGCACAACCTCTTCGAAAGCTATATTAAACCCTTTTGAAAGCATTCTTTTAAAGCAAGGCAAGCGACATTTCTTTTAGAGAGAAAACAAAGGCTTCGACCCTTCGAAAGCTTGGTTTCGACTCCATACCTACCGCCTTTCTCCAATTCACTATGTACCAAAGTTTTGATACCATGTGTATTGGTTTCGACTTGGTTGAGGTGGAAGTATAGTGTCGAAAGTAGCTACTTGTAACACCCGAGATTTTTGATAACATTATTTAAGAGATTTAGTTAGCTAAATTAAACAAAATAATGTGTTGATTAGGGGATTGATATTTGATTTTAATTAAGGTATCTATGCATTTTAAAATAAACAATTTAAAGAAGGGTTTAAAATGAATTAGAGGAGAGGTAGTATAGGAATGAGGTCATTCCTATGTTACATCCCATAGCCGTGCATTATTGTGCACATTCATTTAATTTCAAAAATTTTAAAATCATGGCCGACCACAATTAAGAAGGAAAGGGGAAAAGCAAATTTAGAAAAGCTAAAGGAAAGCAAATTCAAACCAAATACATTCAAATCTCAAGATCCTTTAATCTTTAAACCAAAGGTGAATAATGGTTACATCTCTTATTTTTATGAGTTCGGTTTTAAGAATAAATCCAAGTATTTTGCAATGATTTGCCATGTTTTTGAATGATAAAATGATTATATATACATGTTGATGATTTGTAAATGTTCATGCATATTTGATGACATGTTTTGAGATAAAATCCTATTAAATGACATCCAATTGCCTTGCAAATTTTTATAAAGATCTTAAAAGATATTTTAGAGATGGTTTCAATTTTCAGATTTTTCTCAATTTTCGTGGATTTAATATGAATTTTCTAAGGTAGAAAAATGGTATTTTGGATTATGAAATTATTCATGGTAAAATAATTTGTTATTTGGGTTCGAAAATTTTATATGTTATAAAACATATTTAAAGTTATTTTCTGTAATTTTTCTAGATTTTTATGAGTTATTTTAATAGTTATATAAAATTATATAAGATATAAGACTTAAATGTTTTATGTAATTATAGAGGAGAATGGACTTTTCATAAATGTTTTTAAAATGCTAAACATAGAAATTCGGCAGCACTTTTGAATAGCAACCAATCAAATTTAGACAAATAAGGAAGGTTAGGTACAAAAGAAATATTTATAAACTGGCTTATAATTGATTCGTCTCTTTCGACAACTGAGGCCTCTGTTCCTTACCTTTCGACAAGGTCGAAAAGTAAAACCTTTCGACAAGGTCAAAAACCAGTGCACATGGTATCGGGCAACTGGTATATAGTTAATTGAAAGCGGTCGAAAGGTACAGGGTCGAAACCAAAGAGCTTTTGAAAGAGATGAAGCTTTGTTTTGGTTTAAAAGAAGTGTGCCTACTAGCTTTCGACTAAGTGCTTTCGACAAGATTGCTTTTGACCTAATGCTTTCGCAAAGTCAAATGGTTTAAAAGAAAAGTTTTAGATTGGGTAACTTTCTTTTTTTAAAATTGAGTGCTTTTGATAAGGTTGAAAGGTTAGCTTCCGAGAAGATCAAAAGGGGAAACCTTTCGACAAGGTCGAAAAGGAGACCTTCCGACTAGGTCGAAAGGTAAAACCTTCCAATAAGGTCAAAAGGTAAAACCTTCTGACAATTTTGAAACCTTAATCCCCGCTTCCTACCTTTTGATCCAGATGTTTTTGAGGGGAATCTTTTATTTTCTTAATTTTCCACCTCTCCATTGCTTTCGAAGGGATGATTCCAACACCATCAATTCATTGTTTACGAAATGGTTTTGAAAGAGTTACTTTCAAAGGATTTCGAAGTAGATGCTTTCAACTCCATTGTTTTTTTGATCCTTTTGTTCTACTTGAAGGCATGAACTAAATGTTTTAAGTCGAAACGTCTAAATGGTTTCAAAATAGTCAACTTCGAATGGTTTCGAAAGGTTTTCCACTTGTTTTTAATTGAATCCAAAGTTCTTTCGAAAGAGATTAGTTTGACGCTTTCGAAAGGTTTTAAAAGGGATGGTTCCCCAAACTTTGGACAAGTTTGAAAGGAAACCTTTCGACAAGGTCGAAAGGTAAGAGCTTTCGATAAAGTCAAAAGGTAAGGTTTTACAATGTTTTCAGAAGGCAAGATTTAAATGGTTTTAAAAGCAGATGTCATACGTTTTTAAGGCTTTTAAAGCAAAGGCTTTTATTGGTTTCGAAGGGGTTACCTTCAATGATTAAGAAAGCTTTTTTAAAGGTTTTAAACAAAGGTTTTGAATATAATGACTAGGCAGATAGCCCAAGTATTTTAAGTTATAAAGGACTTTAACTTATTTTAAAAGTATGGATAATCCTTATTGAACATCATCAACATTATTTTGAGTAATGTATACATAACATGGCAAAATAGCTTAGAGTAAAGCTAAAGATATATTTTCCTTGTATAAGTATGATTTGATGGACAAAATCATTTTGAAAAGGTTTTCAAAGAAAATTTAAAGGGTAGTTAACCCTAAGAAAATTTAGGCAGTTAGCCCATTTAAATTCAGACATCCATTTTGAGGGCAGTCAGCACATAGGACAGTTAGTCCAATTAAGGGTAGTTATCCCAAATATGAATAGTTGGATCATTTGTTAGCATAACAGACCTTGCTACTTTTTAAGGATAGTTAGCCCACCTTTTTACCTTTTTATGGACAAATAGTCCATTATTTAGCATAAAGGATATCGCTAGAATTAGTTTTAGGACAGTTAGTCCAATAGAGGGCGGTTAGCCCATATATCGGGCAGTTAGTCCATTTATTCCCGTTTTTAGCATAATGTATATTGCTATATTGTTTTACAATCAGTTGATTAACCAGTTTGGTTGCAGAAAAGGATTTGCAAAATATATATTTTTAAAAGAGATAACAGTGAGGGGAAACCCGTTTTGCTAAGCGGCGTGGTCTCACTAAATATTAGTATATAGAGATTTAATAGAAATTATTCATACCAGGCTTTAAGTCTGAATCGAAGTTTTGGTTCCCCTTAAACTCTCGGGTGCTCAAAATTTGATTTGAGTAGGCTGAGGGTTTAGGTTTTCAGGTTTTAGCAGATTTTTGTGAATAAGCTTCCGAAGACGAGCTGGTGGCTGATAGATAGCTAAATTAGGGATTCGGTTCTTTTGTTTGTTTCCATTGTTTATTAAGACAGTTATGTCTATATTGCTTTGATCTTCCATGGGGGCATCTTCATATGTCGGTCTCGGCGTATTATTCAAAATTATAATTGATCATTTCCTAGGAATACGTTTGGGGATTTTTGTAACTTGGATATGATTTATTTGAAATACAATAAGTGAAAATTATTGTTTTTGAAAATATGTGATTTTTTATATATTCATGTGCTTCTAATATTATGGCTACCATTAGCATTACCGTGTTTCGTCAACAGAAGTTAATATTGTGGATGAATGCTGCATCCATAGCGCTTAGCTTTTGGCCTATACATATGGGATGTTACTGTAACATCCTGCCTTTGGGATGCTTTAAGCAGATACACGTGCGAACTCAAAGCATACAGAAGGGTGGATTGTTATGAGGTAAATAAGAAAACGTAGACAAAGGAAAAAAACAGAATATCGCAGTGGAACAATAAAATATAATAATCAAATATATTTCATGAAGCTATTTATAAAACATTTGATTATACTTATACAACACAGTATCAGGGTTACACATGTCAGAGATAAATAAATAATAATGCAGTGGAATAGTATGATATAGTGGAATAATATAGTAAATAGTAGTAGTACACATCTTCATCTTCGTCCTTCGGAATAAGTCTTCAAATCCTGAAATGCTCAGGCTGACCGGAGCGAATTGAAAAACAAAACACTCGAGTCAGAACTAAAATATCTTATGTAAGTTAAATCAATGGTAAATATGCATGTGACGGTGTCAGAGATGTTTACGTGGTTTGACATCTCCTATCTAGCGTCTAACATGAGTGTAGTAACTTAAGAGATGTTCGGGATTCACATCTCCTAAGGATCCGTTAAACTATCTACTATGTAGTACAATACGCTATTATAATATGTCTACAGTAAAGTAATGGTATTAAATAAGCATTAAGGCTTTACATTTTCACCTTAACACATTTTATATATTCCCATGGTCTATAAAGTACCATAATCCCGCCCCTATTGGACACCGTTAGAGGGCACTCCATAGGAATGGTACAAAACAAACTCGTAGAAGGCGTGCTTGGGTAGGTGGCACGGCACAACTAGGCAATGCCAGGGTAAATATACCAATTACGCAGGGCTGGTGGTAACGCATAACAACTACTACCGCCCACTTCGAAACACACTCTCGAGTAAAAATAGAAGGGTGGCCACCAAATAAATCAAAAGTCAGAATATAGTATCAATAGAGTGTGCCCGCTCAGAGGAATGACCTCACTTGGCCTGAGAATCGCTCCTGTTTTAGCTACCTTATGCCAACTCATGGGAGTCGGGTTCATTTATGTACCTAATATAGGATCATCGCCACCATCCTAGTTCATTCTTGAATCTCCATAGTGTACACAATTGTTAAAGTGGTTTTCGGTATTGGCAGAGAGTATGTAAACATTCGATCCCGATCTCTTTGACAACCAATCGATTATTACACAACGGATGGTTCTTTTATATTTCCAAAATCATTTCATAATTGATAGCAAAATATTATATTCAATTCAAACCATATCACTTTCGAATCATTACTTACTTTCGAAATCATATTCACCTTTGAAATCATAGTTCGAAATTATATTTCCTTTCAAAGTCAAATTCGCAATTTATATCAAATATTGTGTTCTCAAAAAACTATATCGATTTTAAATCATATTTCTTCCAAAATCATATTTCCAAAACAGGTTAAGTCCTTGCTTCAAAATCATCATTTCGATTTATTATAACATTCAAAATTCCAACTTAGGTTATAAGATCACTTAACCTTATTCTCTTTTTAAACCAACTGAATTGAAACACTTCCACTTTACTAAATTTGGAGATTTAGAAATAGTTTAAATAATTATAAATAGTTAAAATACTCCAAAATAGTTTAATTATAAGTAAAGTACATTTAATTTTATTTGAGATAGTTAAATAGATTAAATATAATTAAAATAGATTACATAACTTTAAAATAGATTAATTATATTTAAAATAAACTAAAATGGTTTAATTAGATTAAAATAAATCAAATTGGTTTTCAAAAAAGATCAAAATAATTTATATAGTTAATATTACTTAATAGATTAATTAATTTGAAAATCTTAATAATTAGAAAATTTAAAATAATATATTATAATACAGTTTACTTAAAAATATGAGTTTGAAATTAATACCAAATTAAACTATTCATTTCATTTCAACATATTGGATCATTTCAAATTTCCAAACCGACAAGCCAAATTTCAATAAACTATCGAGTTTCAAATCGGTTTCAATCCAGGTTCAAATATCAATTCGAATCACTCCAATTCCAAAAATATTTAAAATTTATTTTTCAAACAAATTTAGTAACTCAATTTCGATAAAATTTCATTTATACTTAAAAGTTTAACTTCAAATTTCCAATTTAATTTCTTAAAGAAATTCCTTTTTAAACCAATTCACATTTCAACGCAAAACTTGATTTTTCAATAATATTTCAATTTATATATGTCAAATTTATTTCAAGATATCATTTAAAAAGATTCAAAAATTAAAACTTTAAAAATCATTTAATTTAACCAATCCGGTGTCTGTATATAATTCTCCACCCTAGGGTTAAGTCAAATGGATATCTATCATTTCAATATGCAATATAAAATTTACGGTTATATATCATTTCAAACGGCAATCCCAAACTAATATAAAAACCATAAAATCGCTCGAGCCTATCATTTCAACCCATAACGATTTTTCCTATTCTATAGATCATTCGGGTATGTATCATTTCAACCCATAGTGAACTAACAGTTTATAAAGATATAAAATACAACATCCACTCATTCAATATCAACAATCAACATCCTTCACAATCATCATCCAAATCAATCAATAAATATCAATGTAGAACTGATAATCAATGATAGGTATTTAATTGGCAATTTATATTCAATAATAAATTAAATAATGATTTAATTCAAATAAATTCAAATTTACTGAGATGATGATTAAAATATACCAAACAGTCATAAATAAATCTCTAATCACATCATAAATTAAATTTAACAACCATAAGAAATTTTAGAAGTTGTGAGTGGATTAAAACACTCACTTTTGACTTTAAATCCAATTTAAGCCCAAAATTCAAACAGTCTCGGAATTTGTCCAAACCAGCGTCAAAATGTGCGGAATTTTGATATGATCCTAACAAAACAAACCGTGCGTGAAATGGACATCGTATGCAAAAATTATGAGCGTTAGAATGATTTAAAATTCAAATTTTAAAAAAGGAAATAAATAAATTAAAACAAGAGAATCCACCCCTATGAAAAGCAGCCACGTCAACCTACACACGAACCCTAAATCTCGACAGAAGTCGAACACGAAAATCTGGCCGCCGCCTTCTCTTGAAAAACGCGGTCGCCTCGCTCAACCTGGCCATGATCAGAGGCCATGGACGTGTCGCTCAAGCTCAGCCGCGCCTGCCTATGGTCGCACGACCATCCCTAGGCCCCCTCACGATGGTGCGACGCCGTCGCCTATATCCCCCAAATCCGACGAGGTGCTTTACTGATTCGACCAGCTAACCCAACCAATGCACTCTACTCGACGCCATCTACCATCAGCAACTTCCCGATCGTCCCATCGACGAAGATCCACCATTAAAATTGAAACCCTAGTTTCGACGGCCGAGACTAAATCACTCATTTATGGTTGAATGATGCATCTAATAGAAAACAAATCACATAATTGACTTGCGCTCTTTGAGAGCTTCAAATCGATATATAATTCGATATGGTTTGAGGAGTTTTAATTTTTTTTATTTAGGATTTGATTTGAAATTTAACTGGAATTTGTTTGTCTGCCATTGAAATAAGGAGTTAAGAAATAGATGTACATGCAAACAAATGAGAATAAGGAGTGGCTAGGGTTTATAATGAGGTATTTATAGGTCGGTTAGAAATAGGATGAATGGACAAGATCGAATTGAACGATTAGCGACCTGAAAAGCCCGTTCTGCCTCCGGAACAAAAATGGGTCAACCCATATATCAAAATATAAATTTTAAAATATTTCAAACTCAATGGAATAGGTCTCAAGTCCTAATTCCACCATACAAAGAAGTTATGTTAAAATAAGCCTATTTCAAATTGATTTAAATTAAATTGACTTCTAGGCATTTCGAGTCCGTACGATCAAACGAAAAGTCCGATTGCTATGAAACTTGAAATCTTATAATAATTCACCATTACGGATCTAATAAAACTGGTTTCGTCGAAATCCGAGACAGTCGCTAAAATGGCTATTTTCACATTATTAAATCAAAGTAATATTAAATCAATTAATTACTTTTTCAATTCAAATTTAATTATTTACCATTTCTATCATTTTAGATTACCTAGAAATTTTTAATCCTTACAAAAAGTTTATGTGTTAATTTATTATTGAATATTCCACCAATTTCATTGTTTAATTTTAATTTCAATAAATTCAGTAATTACAAATTAAATTCCCAATAATCCCATTTAATTGAACTTTCATCCTCTTATTCAATCCATTGTTGTCGAATGGATGAAATTAATCTTGGTTCATGATCTACTACACTTAAGTTTAATTTCAACCAATTATTTTAATTACTTACATAATATTGAATTCATTCAAATACCATTAATTATATTATTTCATTAGTTAATTCAATATTCACATTTGTTTTCTTATATTAAATTCATAACCAAGCATAACAATTTACAATATTTCAATTAATTGCAATTTCAATCAAATTGTTAATTATTAGTTTTATTTACCATTGTTACATTTTATTATTAAATTACAAAGTTTTTATTTCTTTCCATATTAAATTACCGAAACTCATTAATTTAACAATTAAAATAGGCGAAAATTTACAGGTCGTTACACTTCCCCCACTCAAAACTTTTCGTCCCCGAAAAGGGAAAAGTAGAAATCAGGTAATCAATACTTATTCAAAATACTAAATTTATAAACAATAAATTTACAAAATAAAATAGTTTAAACAAAATATATAAATTTATAAATAATTAAATCTTTTATTTCCAAGTTAACAAAAGTTGGGAAAACATTACAGAAAATTTTCTAAGTCCGAAATCCATGAAAAATTCGGCAGAGTCTCCTTTGTACGAAGAGGTTCGGGAGAAATAATAATATCAATAATAACCATATATTTCAAAATTTTCAAATAATACATCCCAACACGGGAAAATAATATCGCTATAAACCGTAATACGAGAACGTACCTAATTGTCGGGCAAATAACACTTATTTCTATAAAACCAAAGCAGTAGAAATTGCTTCCATAACCTGTATTTCACTTATATAATCCAAAAGAGTTAATAATTATATAAAATGAAAATTTTAAAGTTGTTCAATTAATAACAAACAAATTAATATAAACAACAATCACTAGCAACCACAACATACAATCATCATATGAAATCAATAAAATCAACCATCTATCCATAGCAAACAAACAAATAGTTTATTTGGGTTTAGAAACTTTAATCGCCTAGAATGACAAATAAACTAATAAGTTCACCATTTACTCAACAATCTTAGGTAAAACTCAATAGATTATTCATACATCTTAACAATTAGAAATATCCTATCCCAAACGACCCTAAAAGCCAAAATAAACAACAATTCCAAGCAATAAATCAAGTTCATTCTTTTTAATTCCATTTCTAAATGATCATTTCTATAGTTTACATCTATTCCTTACAAAAATTCGATTTCCACATTCATTTATTACATAATTTCATTTACTTATATTTATTTATTTTTAGTATTCATGTTCAATTCAATTACTTAAGTCTATAATCATGTGTTTACAATATTTATCTTTTCTACTTATTTTACTTATAAATAGCTTCAACCATTTACTTATGTTTATAATTACTCATTTATATTACTCACTTTTCTTTTACATTAAATTAGCAGTATTTCAGTTATAACTCAAGTTTATAACAACTATAACATTAAATTCTTATTTGTAAATGTAATACATTGAACACTTCCCTTACATAATTTTTACTTATTTTAATTAACTTAATGTTCAATAGTCATCATTTCTTATATTTCATATCCCTTATATTTATAGGTTACCAATTTCAAATTTCTTATATACTTCGGTTATAACTTAGCATTTAATTTCTTACTTATTACTTTAGAAGTTCCAATTATTAAATAGTTAAAAATTTATTCCGTTACAATAATTGAAATCTCTAATTTATAAAAATTTAAAACTAAATGTCGGGTTCCATGTTAAATCATTTAAAAATAATAGATAAATGTATATACTTACTACTTATGTATCCACTTATATTTAAAACAATTTAAAATTTATATTTGTTTATCAAAGTAAATCTGCAGTAAAACTACTACAATGGCTTTCCAACTTAGAAACTCGAAAATGAATGTCGATAATGCGTGCACTCATCACCGAAATTATTTTCCAGCGACAAAAAGGGGAATACAGAATTATTTCTTTTCAAAATTTCTTTAAAACAATTCTTTCAATATACATTGAAATATTTATATCAGAAAATACTTCTAATAATGTTATTATTATATCCTAAAATCATTCGAAAGAAATTTTCAAAAACCCCGGAACTTAAGTTCTAAATTTCTAAATTTCATTTACTTTATTTCAAATCTTATTCCCAACCAATATTTATAAATTTGACTACCTAACAACCAACATATTACAACCAAATCTATATCATTTATAAATCATTATTTTATATATAAAAATATACGATAGGTAAAATTATTTCATTTACCTATATTTCAAAATAAATATTATGTTGGTCTTTCCTATTAAGTGTTTAGAAATCCCTATCGATGTCATAGCGTCCTATGCACCAACCAGGATTTATAAATACAAAACGGAACAAATTAACACAATATCAAAACCTTTTTATAACACTCACAAATACGCTTTCTCAGATATATACACTCAACGACTCATCATAGGGTATTACTACCGTATTAATAAAGAGTCAGACCCCACAAAGCTAAGGTTTTCGCTAAACCAAAGCTCTAACACCAATTGTAACATCCCACCTTTTTGGACGCTTTAAGCAGACACACGTGCCAACTCAAACCATACAGAAGGGTGGATTGTTGTGGGGTAAATAAGAAAAAGCAGAGAAAGAAAAAAT
Organism: Allium cepa; assembly: GCA_030765085.1. Taxonomy (NCBI): domain Eukaryota; kingdom Viridiplantae; phylum Streptophyta; class Magnoliopsida; order Asparagales; family Amaryllidaceae; genus Allium; species Allium cepa. The sequence goes on from CM060930.1 coordinate 218,145,266, forward strand.
AATAAAACAAAATCTCACAACGGAATGACAAAATATAATAATCAAATAACAGTTCATTAAGCTGTTTACAAAACATTTGATTATACTTATACAACACAGTATCAGGGCTACACATATCAGAGATAAATAAATAATAATGCAGCGGAATAGTATGATGGGTGGAATAATATAGTAAATGGTAGTAGTACACATCTTTGTCTTCGTCCTCTGGAATAAGTCTTCAAATCCTGAAATGCTTAGGCTAACCCGAGCAAATTGGAAAGACAAAATACTCGAGTCTGAACTATAAGATCTTATGTAACTTAAATCAATGGTAAATATGCATGTGACGGCATCAGATATGATTTCGGGGTTTGACATCTCCTATCCAGTGTCTAACGTGAGTGCAGTAACTTAAGAGATGTTCGGGATTCACATCTCCTAAGGATCCGTTAAACTATCTACTATGTAGTACAATATGCTATTATAATATATCTACAGTAAAGTAAAGGTATTAAAATAGCGTTAAGGCTTTACATTTTTCACCTTAACACATTTTATATATTCCCATAGTCTATAAAGTACCGTAATCCTGCCCATACTAGACGCCGTCAAAGGGCACTCCATAGGTATGGTACAAAACAAACTCGTAGAAGGCACGCTAGGGTAGGTGACACGACACAACTAGACAGTGCTAGGGTAGATATACCAATTATGCATCTGGGATGGTGGTAACGCATAGCAGCTACTACCGCCTACCTCGGAACACACTCCCGAATAAAAATCGAAGGGTGGCCACCAAATAAATCAAAAGTCAGAATATAGTATCGATGGAGTGTGCCCGATTGGAGGAATGACCTCACTTGGCCCGAGAATCACTCCTGTTTTAGCCACCTTATGCCAATTCACGGGAGCCGGGTTCATGTATATACCTCATATAGGATCGTCGCCACCATCCTACTTCATTCTGGAATCTCCATCGCGTACACAGTTGTCGAAGTGGTTTTCGGTATTGACAGAGAGTATGACAACATCCGATCCCGGTCTCTTTGACAACCAATCGCTTATTACACACCGAATGGTTCTTTTATATTTCCAAAATCATTCCATAATTGATATCAAAATATCACATTCAATTCAAACCATATCACTTTCAAAATCATTACTTACTTTTGAAATCATATTTACCTTTGAAATCATAGTTCGAAATTATATTTCCTTTCAAAGTCAAATTCACAATTTATATCAAATATCGTGTTCTCAAATACTATACCACTTTCAAATCATATTTCTTCCAAAATCATATTTCCAAAACAGGTTAAGTCCTTGCTTCAAAATCATCATTTTGGTTTACTATTGTTTGCACCAAAATTCGTCATAAACAGCCAATTGTCGATGAAAGCATCCGTTTACGATCACAGATCACAGATAATAAGTATGTAGAGAATTAAAAATGAAGAACACTCATCAAATTAAGAAGAAAGAAGTAAAGAACACAGATTTTATAGTGCTTCGGCAATCCGGCCTACGTCCACTTTGAATTTGATGATTTTATTGATGTATACTTGCTGGTTATGACAAGTTACAACTGATTATAATAGCAAAATTCGAGTACAATGATGAATCCGGTAGACTCTGGACGTAGAAGAACTAAAGATCCTTTCTCTGTAGGCCCTAGGGCTCTATTTATAGACGTAGGAGGCTGATATCTCGCTCAGATCTCGGGAGACTTCTTCTGGCATGTGACTGGGCCCTCGCGATCGATCCCATGAAGTTTCGGCTGGATCCGTGATCGATACGAACCTAATGCGTATTGATCAAGATTTTGTCCAATGGAGTCGAAATTTGGCATGAACATTCCTTAGCTTATACGTAAGCTCCAGTGAAAATTTCGTAGCATTTGGACTTGTAGATTATGAGACATGATCGATGAAAGTTTGTGTTTTTTGAAGGCTGTCTCCTTCGTATCGATCGTCGTTGCACTGTTCGTACTCGATCGATGTTGCACTATTCGTATCGATCTATGTTGCACAGTTCGTACTCGATCAATGTTGCACAGTTCGTACTCGATCGATGTTGCATTGTTCGTACTGGATCGATGTTGCACTGTTCGTACTCGATCAATGTTGCACTGTTCGTACTCGATCAATGTTGCACTGTTCGTACTCGATCGATGTTGCACAGTTCGTACTCGATCGATGTTGCACAGTTCGTACTCGATCGATGTTGCACTGTTCGTATCGATCATTGCATCGATGGATACGAACAGTAGCGGCTTGATGAATACAAACAGTGGGGGCTTGATGGATACGAACAGTGGAGGATAGATGGATACGAACAGTGGAGGCTTGATGGATACAAAAAGTGGAGGCTTGATGGATACGAACAGTAGGGGATTGATGGATATGAGCAAGACCTTTTAGTTGATGGATACAAACAAGACCCTTCACTTGATGGATACAAACAAGACCCTTCACTTGATGGATACGAATAGTTGATTGCTTGAATTGCATCGATCATATCTTGAGCATACGAACTCCGATTGACCTGAAATTTAGAACGTTGGCTTTCATAGTATTGGTTATCATGTCTTGTCAATTTTAGCCCGATCCAGACTCGGACAAAATTCATTGATACCTATAGCAAAACAATGTATAACCAATATTTGGGATGACCTGTTCATGATTCCCAGTCAACTTTTTGGTGTCACGGCCTTGCCAAAAGGCGGGATAACATTATAACATCCAGAATTCCAACTTAGGTTATAACATCTTTTGACCTTATTCTCTTTTTAAACCAATTAAATTGAATTTAAACACTTCCACTTTACTAAATCTGGAAATTTAGAAATAGTTTAAATAAATATAAATAGTTAAAATACTCCAAAATGGTTTAGTTATAGGTAAAGTACATTTAATTTGATTTAATATAGTTAAATAGAATAAATTTAGATTAGATATAATTAAAATAGATTACATAACTTTAAAATGGATCAATTATATTTAAAATAAATTAAAATAGTTTAATTAATTTAAAATAAATCAAATTGGTTTTAAAATAAATCAAAATAATTTACATAGTTAATATTAGTTAAATAGTTTAATAAATTTGAAAATCTTAATAATTAGAAAATTTAAAATAATATATTATAAAACAGTTTACTTAAAAATACGAGTTTGAAATTAATACCAAATTAAACTATTCATTTCATTTCAACATATTTGGAGCATTTCAAATTTCCAAATCGACAAACCAAATTTCAATAAACCATCGAGTTTCAAATCAGTTTCAATCTAGGTTCAAATATTAATTCGAATCACTCCAATTGCAAAAGTATTTCAAAGTTATTTTTCAAACAAATTTAATAACTCAATTTTGATAAAATTTCATTTATACTTAAAAGTTTAACTCCAAATTTCCAATTTAATTTCTTAACGAAATTCCTTTGTAAACCAATTCACATTTCAATGCAAAACTTGATTTTTCAACAATACTTCAATTTATATACGACAAATTTTATTTCAAGATATCATTTAACAAGATTCAAAAATTAAAGCTATAAAAATCATTCAATTTAACCAATCTGGTGTCCATATATAATTTTCTACCCTAGGGTCAAGTGATACGGATATTTATCATTTCAATCCGCAATATAAAATTTACGGTTATATACCATTTCAAACTGCAATCCTGAATTAATATAAAATCGCTCGAGTCTATCATTTCAACCCATAACGATTTTTCCTATTCTATAGATCATTCGGGTATGTATCATTTTAACCCATAGTGAACTAGTAGTTTATAATGATGTAAAATACAACCTCCATTCATCCAATATCAACAATCAACATGCTTCACAATCATCATCAAAATCAATCAATAAATATCAATATAGAACTGATAATCGATGACAAGTATTTAATTGGCAATTTATATTCAATAATAAATTAAATAACGATTTAATTCAAATAAATTCAAATTTACTGAGATGATGATTAAAATATACCAAACATCATAAATTAAATTTAACAACCACAAGAAATTTTAGAAGTTGCGAGTGGGTTAAAACACTCACCTTTGAATTTAAATTGAATTTAAATCGATTTTAAGCCCAAAAATTCAAATAGTCTCAGAATTTGTCCAAACCCACGTCCAAATGTTCTGAATTTCGATACGATCCTAACAAAATAAACCGTACATGAAACGAACGTCGTACGCAAAAATTATGAGCGTTAGAACGATTTAAAATTTAAATTTGAAAAAAGGAAATAAATAAATTGAAACAAGAGAATACCCTCCTATCAGAAGCAACCACGTTGACCTGTATGCGAACCCTAAATCTCGATAGAAGTCGAACACGAAAATTTGGCCGCCGCCTTCTCTTGAAAAATGCGTCCGCCTCGCTCAACCCGGTCATGATCAGTGGGCATGGATGTGACGCTCAAGCTCAGTGCGCCTGCCTATTGTTGGGCGAATTCTCACCCAGAAGATCTCGAGACCGAGAAGTCCCAGTTTCACCCGGGCTCACAACCTCCACTTCGTTCGATAAGCACCAGGCTCAATACAAGCATAGAAGTCCATCCAGCCCAAAGCCCATTCGGCATTCCCACATGAAGCCTCATTCGGCAGTACAAGCCCATGGTCATTCGGTAAAACACATTCGGTAGCCAATGTGCCACCAGACCAAGGCCTCTTCCACACAACCGGACCAAAGTCTCCCCCAGGCATTGCCGAACCAAGCACACACCTACCGGATCAACCCTACTACCGAACCAAGCACGCACCTACCGGACCAACCCTACCACCGAACCACATCCACAACACCTTCAATACCGGACCAAGGCAAGGCCGAATCAAGTGGCAGCCTCACCACCACCGGTCCAGGCCATCACCGGTCCAAACTCAATACCGGATGTAGCTCCGCCGAACCAGATGACTACCAGGCCAGATTGCTTCAGCCCGGGCCCACCAGCAGCTATATACATCCAGGACCCCTGCCCCCAGCCTCACTCTATAAATAGAGGGGCAGGGGTACAACAATGGCAAAAAAGTTTGAGAGCTCAAGCACGGAAGGAACTTTCAAACTACTTTCATATACTTGTACACAAAGCATTGTACTTGTAATCCGAAAGAAAGAAGATAATAACATATAAAGTGGACGTAGGCACGTTCTGGCCGAACCACTATAAATCTGTGTGTCTTTTACATTTCAGTCCCTGCTTTTTTCATATTTACATAACTCATCTAAATCATTAAGAATCGCATAAAATCAACTAAATCACTCGACTTGGAGGTGTTTGCCCATTTTTTGTGCAAACATTTTTGGTGCTTTCACTGAGAGCTTAGAACTCGAAGCTTCAGCTTCCCTCATTCAACCTTCTTTCCCAATAGCACCTTTCATTGCCTAGGAAACATGACTTCCAGGCCAAGAAAAGACGCCAACAAGGGAAAGAACGCTGCAACTAGCAGCGCTCCAAATCCAGTAGATCCAGATCAAGAGAACCATCCCACTACAGCAGCAGTGCCACATGTAGATCAGGCAATTCCAACAGCCCCTGCCGCGGAACAACCGGCAGTAATCACTAGAGCAGACCTAGACAGAGTTGTGGTGGAAGTGACTAACCGCTTCGCATCCCAACAAGAAGCTTTGGTGAACCAACTCATGTCACGCTTGAGGGATGTCGAAGAATCCAACCGCAACACTGAATCATGGGATGAATCTCAATCTGGAGGATCTCGGAGACAGCAAAGGTCTTCCCTCTTCGAGGAAGCCATCAACAGGAACAACAATGATAGGGGCCGCGCCCGGACTCAGCCCGAACTCCGACTCAATGAAGCACTTGGAACCGAACCCAGTGGGGGAGGCGCCAGGCGAGGGTCGGATGTGGCTGAGCCAGTCATGCCACCTAATCATAGAAACCCCGCTGAACGGAGCCGAGCTAGAACCCAGCCCGAAGTTGACCCCATGGAAATGCTCGAAACAGAACCCCGCAGGGGAAGATCAAGGCAGGGGGCAACTGTAGCTGGTCCTAGCATGCGTCCGAGCAACCAGAGACAACCACTGGATCACGTCAGAAGTGATAGACTATACCATCCCTACAGATCATCTGGACGAGACCGATCTCGCAGGGAAGAACCAAGTTCATTTCTATCCGCTCCAAATTCTGATGAAAGAATGGCACGACTATTTAGAAAATGTGTCCAACGGGAGCAAAGGGACCGAGGAATAGGCGCTAGGGTCACCAGCCCCTTTACCCGCAATATCGAAACTGCCATCACCCCCCGGGAATGGAAAATGCCAACCATGGAACCTTACAAGGGAACTTCCGACCCCATCGTACACTTACAAAGATACACCCAGCATATGCTCATGAGCGGAGCAACAGAAGGGGTGCTGTGTAAATGCTTTCTGCTATTCCTAGCAGATCTAGCTACCTCCTAGTTCTGCCATCTACCCCAAGGATCTATCAGCTCATGGGAGATGTTGAAAGAAAGGTTCATTAGCCAGTTCCGCATCCATGTAGAACAGCCCAAGGATGCTTATTCTCTATCCAATGTTAAACAGAAATCCGGAGAGACACTGCAACAATATCTAACTCGGTTCAACGCCGCAGCGGCCGCAGTCCAAGATGCCGATGAGAAACTCACCCTAATGGCCCTCTGTAGCGGTGTACATCCAGATACCAAGTTCGCAAGAAGACTAACTAAGGAAAAACCAGCTACTTTACCTGATTTCTTCCATGAAGCTGGAAAGTATATGAGACTTGAAGACGCCGCCACTGAGAGGCAGTCAGGGCAACAAGGTAAGACAACTTCGGACAAGATTCCCGCTGCAACCAAGGACATTCGAAGAAATGAATCTAGAGACAATGCTGGGGGCAAGAAGGTTGAAAAACGCCAATATCGACCAGGACCGAGATTTGACTCCTACACTCCTTTGAATGAAACCATCGAAAACATCTATCTAGCCACTCAGGGCGAACTCGGATACAAGCGCCCCCCACACAAGAAAGAATCTGATAACGCCCTCAAGTCTGGAAAGTTCTGCCGCTTCCACGAATCCCACGGACATGACACCAATGAATGCCACCATCTCCGGGACTTGATCGAAGAACACATCAGAAGAAGAAGGCTGGAACGCTATGTGAGAGGTCAGAACAGGACTCCAACTCCTGCCAATGAGAACTCAAAGCAACCCCTCCCAGAAGTAGGCGGAGGGAATCGCAACACCAGTGGCTCTATCCAAGAGGAGATAGTGGTCCATACCATCTCGGGAGGACCACACATCGCCGACAGAAGCTGGGCAGAGATGGAAAAATACGGCAAGTCACTTAGAAATGCTGAGGGCTATGTCAACTACATTATGGAAGAACGCCACCCGAAACGGAAAGAGAGTGACGACATCGTATTCAGTAGGCGTGATTTAGAAGGAAGACAGTATCCGCATATGGATCCCATGGTCATCTCTGCCTGGTTCGGTCCAGCTAAAGTTTTCCGAATTCTAATAGACACAGGAAGCTCCGTAAATATCCTGTTCAAGCATGCTTTCGACAAAATGAAACTGTCAATGAAGGATGTGTCTCCCTGCAACAAACCCCTGCACGGTTTCACTGGAGATGCGAAAATGCCCCTCGGGCAACTTGACCTCTTCGTCGAAATAGGAAGTCATCCCCGCTCCGTTGTGCGAAAACAAACGTTCGTACTAATAGAAAACCACTCGGCCTACAACGCCTTCTTGGGAAGACCAGCCTTATCTGACTTCCAAATTGTCCTAGCCCCGTGGTGCCTAAAGATGAAATTCCCAACAGATAACGGAATAGGAGAAGTTGAAGGAGATCAAGACGCCGCTCGAGATTGCTATGTAACTGAACTTCGCAATAACCATAGAAAGAATAAAGGGAAAGATGCAGAGACTACTCTCTGCATGAAAAGCTTGGAAGCATAGCAACTAAAGAAAGCCCCTCCTCTTCGATACACCAGCGATCCTTTCAATGAACTAGACCCCAGGGATAAGGAGGAGGAGGCTACCGCTGAGCCCGCAGAGGCCATGGAATTCGTATCTGTAGACAAACATGATTCAAGCAGACTATTAAAAATAGGATCTCAGCTAAAAACAGAATTGAAGGATCAACTCATTGACTTTCTCCGCCACAACTTAGATGTATTTGCGTGGACACATGCCGATATGACAGGAATCTCCCTAGACATAGCATGCCACATGCTGAACATCGATCCCACCAGGGCACCGATAAAGCAGAAAAAGAGAAGCATGGGAGCAGAACGATCAGCAGCCCTCGACGAGGAAGTAAAGAACCTACTTGCTAATGACTTCATATGAGAAGCCATCTACCCCGAGTGGATAGCTAACCCGGTACTAGTAAAGAAAGCTAATGGGAAGTGGCGAACATGCATTGATTTCTCCAACTTAAATGACGCTTGCCCGAAAGACTGCTTCCCGCTCCCCCGAATCGATCAACTTGTGGACAGCACTGCCGGGCACGAACTTTTATCTTTTATGGATGCATACTCCGGATACAACCAGATTCCCATGCACGCTCCCGATCAAGACCACACTAGCTTCATCACTGACCGGGGGTTATATTGTTACAAAGTCATGCCTTTTGGACTCAAAAATGCCGGAGCCACCTATCAGCGCCTCGTCAACAAGATGTTCGCAGAATTAATAGGACGAACTATGGAAGTATATGTGGATGACATGTTGGTAAAGTCCAGGAAAGCCGACGATCATGTAAGCCACCTAAGCGAGATGTTTCAGGTACTTCGCCGATATGGAATGAAGCTGAATCCTCTAAAGTGCTCCTTCGGAGTGTCATCGGGAAAATTCTTAGGGTTCATTGTCCATTCCAGAGGAATTGAAGCAAACCCTGAACAAATCCGGGCTCTAAAAGAAATAAGGATACCTTCCACCCGAAAAGAAATGCAGAGCTTAAACGGAAAGGTAGCCGCCCTAAGCAGATTCATTTCCAAAGCAACTGACAAGTGCGTCCCTTTCTTCGAAGCTCTCAAGAAAGACAAAGGAAAGTTCGAATGGACCGATGAATGCTTAAAAGCCTTCCTTAACCTGATCGAACACCTCTAGAAACCACCAGTACTATCAACTCCAAACGAAGGCGAAGAGCTATACCTATACCTCGCTGTATCATCTCATGCTCTAAGCGCTGCCCTGGTAAGAGAAGAAGACCGCACACAACGCCCGGTGTACTTTATAAGTAAGAGATTTACAGGGGCAGAAGCCAGATATCCTAAACTTGAGAAATTGGCATATTGTTTATTGATCGCGTCACGAAAACTACGACACTACTTCCAATCTCACTCCATCAGAGTTCTAACCGATCAGCCACTAAGACAGGTGCTCTATCGTCCCGACACTTCTGGACGACTCCTCAAATGGTGCATTGAACTAAGTCAGTATGACGTCACCTACCATCCTCGCACTGCTATCAAGGGGCAAGCCCTGGCCGATTTCATTGCCGAATTCACCACCAATGAAGGCAAGGATCAGCTTGAAATAGCAAAAAACATCAAGTGGAACCTCTTTGTAGATGGAGCATCAAACGAACAAGGCTCGGGGGCAGGTATTGTAATAATCACCCCCAGGGGAAGAAAGCTGTACTATGCATTAAGGTTGGAATTCGCGGCCACTAACAACGATGCGGAGTATGAGGCAGTAATAGCGGGATTGGAGCTTGCCTTAGAAATTGGAGTCAATTCTTTATGTCTTCATAGTGATTCTCAACTTATCGTAAACCAAGTACTAGGAGAATTCCAGACACGAGGAGAACGACTCACAGCATATCTAAAGAAAACCAAACTGCTGCTCGACCAATTGGACCATTATCTAATCAAACACATTCCTCGAGAAGATAACCAAGAGGCCGATGAACTAGCAAAGCAAGCTAGTATGATGAATAGCACCATTTCCGGAGCACTAGCCATCTCAAGGCAGCTAGCCCCAAGTTTTGAATAAGTGAATCTGATAACTGCAATTTAAGAAGCAACTTGGATGACTCCTATCCGGAAATATTTGCAGGACGGCACACTACCAGACAAACGTGATGAAGTCAGGAGAATTTTGAGGAAAGCTCCCCACTACACAATACAAGAAGGCATCCTCTATCGGCATGGCTTCTCTAGCCCCTTATTCAGATGCGTCGCTGGAAGGGAAGCCAAGGAAATCTTATTCAACATCCATCAAGGTAGTTGCGGAGATCACACTGGAGGGCAGACTCTGGCGAAAAAGATACTCCGATATGGATATTACTGGCCCACACTAAACAAAGACGCCTTAGACTTCGTCAAGAGATGCGACAGATGTCAGAAATTTGCCAAGATTCCTCGACTACCCAGAAATGAGATTACTCAAATGACCAGCCCTTGGCCCTTCGCTGTATGGGGAATTGATTTAATTGGCGAACTGCCAACGGGCAGGGGCGGGGCCAAATATGCTATAGTGGCAGTCGATTATTTCACCAAATGGGTGGAAGCGGAACCCCTAAATAAAATATCTTCAGCAAAAGTTATCAACTTCTTGATCAAAAATATTCTGTGCAGGTACAGAGTACCACTCAAGATCATATTAGACAACGGACTCCAATTTGACAGCGAAGAATTCGCCGACTGGTGCCAAGAGCATGGAATTCATAAAAGCTTCTCATCAGTAGCTTATCCTCAGGCAAACGGACAAGTCGAAGCTGTCAACAAAATTCTCAAAACCCTAATCAAGAAGAAACTTGAAAAGTCAAAAGGCGCTTGGGTGGACGAACTTCCTACGACACTTTGGGCCTACCGCACATCTTTCAGGACATCAACGGGACATACTCCTTTCTCTTTGGCATACGGATCGGAGGCAATGCTCCCTGTTGAGACTATTGTTCCTTCCCATCGTAGGATCCACTACAATCCAGAAGAAAACGAAGAACTCCTCCTCATGTCTTTGGATCTGATTGAGGAAAGGAGAAACGATGCAGCTCTCAAAGCAGCAGCTCACAAACAAAAGGTGGCAGCACTATACAACTCCAAAGTCAAACATCGCATCTTACAAGAAGGAGATCTTGTCCTCAGGCGAATCTTTCCGCGGCCCGGGGCACTGGACCCCATCTGGGACGGACCATATGTAATTCATAAAGACCTCCACAACGGAGCTTATATTTTGTCAACAGTGGATGGAGAGGTGTTCCAGAGGGCATGGAACATCCGACACCTCCGTCGATACTTTTCTTAACTTGTACTGCCCATATGAAGTGAATTAACAAAGAGAATCAGTGGACGTAGGCATTTTCATGCCGAACCACTTTAAAAAATCTTGTCTCTTTTTAACTTGTTCCTTTATATCTTGGCTGCTTGTTAAGCTTTATCCTTTTCTGTTGAACAAAATCTTATGGCATCTCCACTCAAGACGCACCACGGCCTCATCTGGACAAGGCCTAACAGGTACGCTACGATTCTATGCACTCGCCAATGAGACTCTTTTGCTCCAGCATCCCTCTGCTGCGGGTTAACTCATTGCTCGCGCCTGCCCTCAAAGCCAACTGTAATGAGCCGATTATAAGTCATCATAAAGGCCGATTATAGCCGACGGCAGCTCATTACGGCGTTCAGCTCGCCGGTAATTGTGAACCTACTTTAAGCCCCAACATAAGGTGTGGCCAGCCAGGGGTAGTTCACGGCCAATGGCACCCACGCTAGCCGGCCACGGTAAATCGAATAATACCCACGATTACGGACCATAATGGTTCGGGTAGTTACCGTGCGCGATCTCGGCTCCGATGTGTCTTAAGTGCGGCTGTGGTAAAAAAGAAAACTCCCCGCGGAGGCGTAAGATGGGTGACAAATGTCTCCAAGACCCACAGCTAGGGAAAGTGACTACAAAACCCGTTTGCCACGAACTTAAGCACATCGACGGCCTTCCGTGACTGGAAGTTTTACTTTTTCTATATTTCCATTTCATTTAAATACTTTTCTCCTATCCTGTATAACAAACTCTAAAGTACAGGAAACCGAATAGGGAGCATTCACTCATGAGAATCTAAGCCTGCGTACTGGGTGGCAAGGTATTCAGATATATTCATGATCAGTTACACAAGACGCTCAAAACTACCGCCTGCAAATAAAACATGAAAGGCGGTACTCTCTTCTCTTGTACATAAATACATAACTATAGCCTATTCATATATCACACTAACATTGCAAAACATGAAATTATATTTCAAGCAAAGGCTTAACGTCAAACACAACTAGTCACAGGCATATACATAGTTATACTCCTCACACAGCACATCAACATGACAGCAACGTTTAAACATAACAAAATCAGCTTATATTATAAAATTACACCAAGTTATTCTCTGCAAATAATATTATTACAGTCGCATCAATGTTTTGGACTAACGTAAACAACAGCAAAAAGAAATAAAAAACGGCCGAATCCGGACAAGTAACCAGCTGCATCCACACTCCATCACCAACTTCCCAAGTCTACTTGGCCGCAGGGCCGGAACCCCCGGCATGTTGATCGGAAGTTCCACCTGTCCAATTCAGAAGAGGAATCCGTTAAACAAACGATAAACGATCAAGTTATGGAAACCCAGAAAGAAAAGGAAAAGAGAAGAATGACTCACCAGCGTCCACCGCTTGATCTTCATCCTCCAGTTGCACACCCGCTTCCTCCGCAGCAAGCAACCGCATCCCCTCCTTCACCGCCGCTTGCTCCTCTTTCGAGAACTGAGCAGTGACCACATCCAGGCTAAAAGCCGCTCCACCTTCCTTACCCGCATCGACCCTGGTCTCCTCTAAAGCCCGAAGATATATCTTGGCCATGACCCGGGGATAGTCATCCATCCAAGACAAGCTGCCCTCCTTCCAAGTGCGGAAGTACATGTCCTGCAGCATCTCGTCCATCATACCCTCATTCTCCTCGAACTCCCTCACCCGGGCTTCGGAAGCCTGCAACTTGGCGACAGCGACATCCCTCTCTGATCGGTATCTCGAGAAGTCAGCCTGGAGAGACCTCCTCATCTCCTCCATCTCCTCCATTTTCTCCTTTAACTTCACTTGAGCCATCTCCGCGGCCTCAAGCCTTCCAGACAACTCCTCTACCTGCTCGAGATCCGCATTCCGAACCTCATCCACTGTCGCAATGGCCATGTCAATCCGCTCCTTACAGGCGGCCTCCATCTTCCGTAATTCCGCCCTACTAGCCTTTTCCATGGTCTCTTTCAGACGCCTGGAGGCTTCCTCGTGCCGAGAAATCTGAACGGCTTGACCGGCAAGCTGTTCGGCCTGATCAGCCACCTTCAGCCGCAACCGAATATTGGCACTCCCAATCTCCTCCCCGGCCTTGACCAATTAAGCGTGATACTTCATTAACTTCTTGGTCTCTTCAGTCATCCGATCGATATTAGCCTTGGCCTCGTCTCCCATGGTTACTACCCGAGTGGTAAGCAGATCAAGATCTAGGGACTTAGCCTCGTCTAACACTCGTACCATGGGATTGCGGGGAAGGAGATGTTCACCCGTGGCCTCATCAAATGAAATATCCCGAGAGCTTGGGTCTAAATCAGGATGACCAGCAAAGGGGTCACGAGGCACGTCAGGACGCCTTATACGGATAACTGTGGGATTCTTGGCAGGAGGTGGAAGGGGGATAAACTCCGTGCTCTCCTCCGTGACATCACGAGGAGGCTGAACAGGAAGCTGCGGACCAGGGGAAGGCTCAAATAAAGAACGACTCCTCTTCTTTTTCTGAATGCTCTCTTCGATGACCCCAAGAAGAGGACGGTATTTGACCACGTCCCCAGTACGACCAGTGGGAGGCTTCGCAGAAGCTCTCATCAACTTGAATTGTTCGAGGCGGTGTCGAACGTCTGACGTTGTAACCACCTGGCCTGCCCCTGAAATAAAGAACAAGTGTTACAAACGTACAATGGTCCCCAATTCAGGAAACATGTTAAGTAAAAAGAAAGAAAAGTGTGAAGGCACGTCTATTATACAAACCCTACGGAGGAGTGGGGTACTGCAATAAGTCCTGAATCTCATTCCAGGACGGAAGTGAACCATAAAAAATTTCTAAGTCCTTATCGAAAATGGAATCGACAGAGGACAGAAGTTCACCTTGCACCGCCGAAGTTACCCTAGCTGAGGAGCCTTTAGGGGATGGATCGGCACCAGCCACAGCCTTGCCCGCCTCCTTTGCCTTTTCCGCTTTCGATTCTTCCTCCGATTCCCCGAAGGCCTGACGGAGGGCCTCATCCAGTTCAGGATCTTTCCCAGAGGATAAGACACCAGCATCACCATCTCCATCGCCATCTCCTCCGCCTTCTGACACTCCTCCCACATCGCCTCCTTCGCCCTCTTCCACACCTTCCCCCTCCGGGATGATCGGGCGAGTACTAGGAGAGGGGCCATCAGACTCCTTGAGCTTCTTACCCCCCACGACTGGGTGTTGTGCAAAAGGCTTCCTCTTGCCACTCTTCACCGTGGCCCCCTCCTTAGCTTTAGCGGCCTTCTCCTCAACCGTGTCCCTCTGCTTAACCACGGACTGGTGCGGCAGGATTAAGTTGTACTGCAGGAGGGTAGCGTTCCTGATCAGATAGGCGGCTGACCTGTTCCTCTCGGAGATGGCCTTAACTTCTGCTGCCATATGGACTAGGCGATCGCTCTCCACCACCGCAAAGCCACCTGTCGCTAACAAACAACAGAACCACATAAAGAAAGGAATTGCAATCAAGACAGGAATTACGAATAAAGAGTTAACTTACATCCGGAAGTGAAGCGACGAATGGAGACAGAATCGTCCCTTACAAAGAACCACTCCTTCTTGAACATGCTGTACTTTGAGTACAGGTCCAGGACCGGCTTGAAGGAGACGGCCGACTCTAAGCTAATGTAGGGGGACCCCTTCCTATAGCCCCTCAGATTATATAGATACTGGATTTCCCGGTTGGATGGAAAGCGCCCGTATCTCTTCTGGAAGATAGGATATAAGCACACCAAGATGGCATACGAGTTGGGCTGAAGCTGGAAAGGCGCCACCTTTAGATATGTAAGGAAGCTAACAACCCAGGCGTTGATAGGGGGAATGGCCCCGCACATGCAATGGTACCTGCTGTAGGCAAAATACCCTTCGGGAGGGTCGTATGGCATCACCCCGACTCCCAGAAGCAACATAAGCGTCCTATCTATCCCGAAAGAACGGGATATAGCATCAAGCTGCTCCTCCTTTAGAGAACTAGGGAAGCAGTCGGGAGGGGAGACCAGGAGCTCCTGGGGTCCATACCCCTCCACCAGCGATCTCGAAGCAGTTCCATGCTCCCCGGACCCCGATTGGGCTGGGGGCACGGAAGAAGATTCTCCTCCATCCCTCGACTTCCGCCTATCTGATCGTGTTTCCGCCTTGCGAGACATTTATCTGCATACACAGAAGCAAAAAGACAGGTTGTTAGAACAAAGAATACAGAGATGTAAGCAAAAAAAAATGCATAAGTCCGGAATTCTGCTAAAATATCAAGTTCATTCGGCAGTGCAAGTGAGTTCATTCGGCAGGGAGATAATAGGTTCATTCGGTACTAAGAGTTCATCCGGTATACGTGTCGTTCGGCACTAAGGCCTTAGGCTCATTCGGCAAATTAAGACACCTCGCGTACATTCGGCATAATCCCATTCGGTAATAAAAATCATTCGGCAAAAGAGTATATACCTGATTCGGTGAAGATTTGATTCGGCAAAGATTTGGTTCGGTGGTCAGTTGATTCGGCTCTCTCTGGTTCGGTAAGAAGAAACTAAGGGGGGTGTAGCCTCTATATATAGGCGAGCTCAAGATTGCCGAACCAACTGGTTCGGCTTACTGGACCAGAATACCGGACCAATACCAACATACCGGACCAACCAGAAACCGAACGAAACCATCTCTACCAGCAAAGACCGGAAACATGGGGCATGCAGAGCGCTTCACTCAGATAAGTACCGAACTCTAGGACCTACTAATAAAATAGAGGTTATGAAAACAATGAACAAGTCGTAAATCTCTCACTAACATGGGTTAATCATTTACACGTGTACGCGACCACGAACGGTCCATAGGCATGTTCTGAATGGCTGTTAACCCTATCATCGTGAGAATTTACACTTTAACATCCCTTTTCAAGCTCATCGGTTAAATGGATATTTGATTCTGATAATTAGGAAATGGCTAAGCCACTTACACATGTACGGGGTCACGAATGATCCTTAGGCATGCTCTGAGCTGGCGATAAACCACCTTGGCAAACGATCCAGGAACCCACTCTAACGTGAACCTGGCATCGATGATGCTAAGCCCCCTAGGGGCTCACTCTCTCGTCCCAAACGACACAGTTCACTTCATCTCGAATATTTCGATCACGAACGGTCGTTATTTGAAATCACACTAAAACTGTAAATTCCTTTGCAGGACATCAACAGAATACAAACATCTAGCCCATGGCATTACAAAACAAGCCTTTCTACCACAGGGAAACAAAGCGCGACACATGCAAGCACGTGCCCCACTTTGGGGGCCAAATGTTGGGCGAATTCTCACCCAGAAGATCTCGAGACCGAGAAGTCCCAGTTTCACCCGGGCTCACAACCTCCACTTCGTTCGATAAGCACCAGGCTCAATACAAGCATAGAAGTCCATCCAGCCCAAAGCCCATTCGGCATTCCCACATGAAGCCTCATTCGGCAGTACAAGCCCATGGTCATTCGGTAAAACACATTCGGCAGCCAACGTACCACCAGACCAAGGCCTCTTCCACACAACCGGACCAAAGTCTCCCCCAGGCATTGCCGAACCAAGCACACACCTACCGGATCAACCCTACTACCGAACCAAGCACGCACCTACCGGACCAACCCTACCACCGAACCACATCCACAACACCTTCAATACCGGACCAAGGCAAGGCCGAATCAAGTGGCAGCCTCACCACCACCGGTCCAGGCCATCACCGGTCCAAACTCAATAACGGATGTAGCTCCGCCGAACCAGATGACTACCAGGCCAGATTGCTTCAGCCCGGGCCCACCAGCAGCTATATACATTCAGGACCCCTGCCCCCAGCCTCACTCTATAAATAGAGGGGCAGGGGTACAACAATGGCAAAAAAGTTTGAGAGCTCAAGCACGGAAGGAACTTTCAAACTACTTTCATATACTTGTACACAAAGCATTGTACTTGTAATCCGAAAGAAAGAAGATAATAACATATAAAGTGGACGTAGGCACGTTCTGGCCGAACCACTATAAATATGTGTGTCTTTTACATTTCAGTCCCTGCTTTTTTCATATTTACATAACTCATCTAAATCATTAAGAATCGCATAAAATCAACGAAATCACTCGACTTGGAGGTGTTTGCCCATTTTTTGTGCAAACACCTATGGTCATGCGGTCATCCCAAGCCCCCCATGGTGGTGTGCCGCTGTCGCCTATATCCCCCAAATCTGACGAGATGCTTGACTAATTCGACCACCTAACCACGTTGATGCACTCTACTCAACGCCCTCTACCATCTGCAACTTCCGGATCGTCCCATCGACGAAGACCCATCGTTAAAATCGAAACCCTAATTTTGATGGCCGAGAATTTCTGGTCAAACGATGCATCCAATAGAAAAACGAATCACATAATTGACTTGCGCTCTTCGAGAGCTTCAAATCGACATATAATTCGATATAGTTTGAGTAGTTTTAATTTTTTTGATTTGGGATTTGATTTGAAATTGAACTGGAATTCGTTTGTCTACCATTGAAATGAGGAGTTGAGAAAGAGATGTATGTACAGAAAAATGAGAATAAGGAGTGGCTAAGGTTTATAACGAGGTATTTATAGGTAGGTCAGAAATAGGATGAATGGACAAGATCGAATTGAACGATAAGCAACCTGAAGCCTCCGGAACAAATATGGATCAACCCGTATATCAAAATAGATGTTTTCAAATATTTTACAATCAATGGAATAGGTCTCAAGTCCTAATTCCATCGTACAAAGAAGTTATTTTAAAATCATCCTATTTCAAATTGATTTCAATTAAATTGATTTCTAGGCGTTTCGAGTCAGTACGATCAAATTACAAGTCCGATCGCTACGAAACTTGAAATCCTACAATAATTCACCATTACGGATCCGATGAAAATTATTTTGTCGAAATCCGAGACAGTGGCCAAAATTGCTATTTTCACATTATTAAATTAAATTAATATAAAATCAATTAATTAGTTTTTCGATTCAAATTTAATCATTTAACATTTCTATCATTTTAGATTACCTAGAAATTTTTAATCCTTACAACAAGTTATTATGTTAATTTATTATTGAATTATTCCACCAATTTAATTGTTTAATTTCAATTTCAATAAATTCAGTAATTATAAATTAAATTTCCAATAATCCCATTTAATTGAACTTTCATCCTTTTATTCAATCCAATATTGTAAAATGGATGAAATTAATCTTGGTTCATGATCTATTACACTTATGTTTAATTTCAACCAATTATTTTAATTACTTACATAATATTGAGTTCATTCAATTACCATTAATTATATTATTTCATTAGTTAATTCAATATTCACATTTGTTTTTTTATATTAAATTCATAACGAAGCATAACAATTTACAATATTTCAATTAATTGTAATTTCAATCAAATTGTTAATTATTAGTTTTAATTACCATTATTACATTTCATTTTAGCATTCATTTCATTATTAAATTACAAATTTTTGTTTCTTTACATATTAAATTACCAAAACTCATTAATTTAACAATTTAAATAGTCGAAAATTTACGGGTCGTTACAGTTACAACTTGGTATCATAGCATAGGTTTATGAAAAATTTAATTAGAAATTATTTTGAACACAAAAATCCAAAGGAATTAGAGTAAGACCGGGGTTGGGATAACTCTATAGTAACGTACTTGTATTTGCTATGCATAAGTATGCGCTTTATTTCTATTATCCTATCTTTGATTAGGTTATCTTTTTTTTATTTCATGAGATTTGAATACAGATATGGATGGTAGAAGAAGCAGAGTTAATCCAAGAAGGGGAAGCACCAAAGGGAATGTCGGACCTAATGTTGGGGGAAACCAAGATCAGGCATAGGCAAAGAATGTAGGTTCTGAGGTCCCACGGGTCGGAGTAGAAGCTGTGTATCATTTTTTCAGGAATATGATGCAGGCAAAAATTGCAATCGGAGTGATAGGAGGAAATATTGCAGGAGAAGGGGTTTTGGAAGTTCTGGTAGTTAACCTTTTTTCTAAGATAAGCGGAGATTTTGTGAAGCTTGGAGGAAAGCCGTATATAGGACGGAGGATGCCATTGAAGTGGAGAAATGGTTGTTGCATTGTGAAAGGATTTTTTCTGATTTAGGGATCAATGATGAGTAGAAGAGGAGGTTGGCGTGCAGATAGCTTCAGGGAGCTGCATTTTTTTGGTGGAACGGTGTGACTATGATGGTTGATGAGGAGACAATGACCTAGGAGGATTTCAGGAGGAGAATCTAGGAGAGGTTCATGTCTATTGTGGCACAGGTAGCTTTGATTTGGCAGTTTGTGAGCTAATTCAGAGTGAGATGTCAGTTTCAGTGTTTACCAGGAAGTTTGAAGAGTTGGCCCGGTATGGGTATGCTTTGGTGGATACAGTATTGAAGCAGAATGAGAAGTTCATCAGAGGTTTGAAGCCAGAATTGGCTAGTGCTACTTTGTCTCACCTTACAGATCCTTTTGATATTGTTATTGAAATGGCTATGAGGCAGGAGGAAGTCGTTGAGTCTCTGGAGAAGAGCAAGGCTAAGGAGGTCCAGGTTATATATGGCCAGAAGAAGAAGTTCTTTCCCAAGAAAGGTGCTCAGAAAGATGGATCAGCCAAGAAAGGGAGGTCTGAAATTGTCTGCTATAAGTGCGACAAGAAAGGGTGTTTTGCTAATGAGTGTCGCTCAGGGAAGGAAAATGATGTGGCTAAGGGGAAGAATATCAGGTGCTTCAACTGTGACCAGATAAGCCATTACTAGAACCAGTGCAAGGAGCTCGTTAGAGATGGTAAGGGCAAGGTGTGTGCATTAGAACCTGATGCTTCTAAACCAACACCCCAGGGGAAGGGAAAAGAAATTCTTGGAGGAACGCTTTAGATTCGTCGTATGTCTGTTAGCATTTTATTTGATACTGGCGCATCACATTCTTTTACATCTAGATGTTTGATAGATAAAGTTAACCTTGAATCCACATATATAGTTACTTCCATGCAGGGTTGTGAATCTAATTGAAGGATATGCAACTCTAGGGTTGAGGTGTGACCAGTTTGAGTTTGACCTGTTAGGTCATACTTTTGTGTGTAGTTTGCATGTGTTTGATTTTATGGGATTTGGGATTATCCTTGGGATGGATTTGTTGAGTGAGTACGAGGCTAGGATATTTTACCGGGATAGGAAGATATCTCTTTGACACCCTAATTGTAGCGACCGGATTGTCTTTACTGTAGAAGGTTCTGGCGGTGTAGCGTTTGCTTTGTTGGGTGCTTCGTATTCGAATGATGAGTTGAGCCGAGTTTTCATGGTTAGAGAACTCGCTGCTGTGTTTGAGCCTTAAGTGTGATTCCCACCGAAGCGAGCCATCGAGTTTCAGACAGATTTGGTTCCAAGAGCCGAACCAGTGAGAAGGCCACCAAGCAGGATAACCCCTTCAGAGATGAAGGAGTTGAAGGAGCAGTTGGTGGATTTAGAGGGCAAGAATTTTGTCAAGCCGATCAGTTCGCTGTGGGGTGCAGCGGTAATGTTTGCGAAGAAGCTGGATGGAACATTGAGCCTATGTATCAATTATCGTAAGTTGAATGAGTGGAGGATAAAGAATCGATATCCATTGCCCAGGATTGAAGATTTGTTCGAATAGTTGAGTGGTGCAAAGGTATTTTCCCTGTTTGATTTAGAAACAAGATTCCATCAGCTCAGGGTAGTAGAGGATAGTATACCTTTGATGGCGTTCAAGACCAGATATGAGTCGTACGAAGGTTAGTTATGCCATTCGGACTTAAAAGTGCGCCAACTTTCTTTATGGATTAGATGAACCGGAATTTTGAGAGCACTTGGATAGGTTCTTGCTGGTTTTCATAGATAATATTGATTTACTCTAAGGATGAAAGAGAGCATGAAGTTCATCTTAGAGTGGTGATTGAGACGCTGAGGCAGCATTAGCTGAAAGCGAAGTTTTCGAACTATCACTTCTGGAAGAAATAGCTGAAATTCCTTGGTCATGTAGACTTATAGGAAGGTAGTCAGTGGATCCGACTAAGATAGAGGCAGTGAATTGTTGGAAGAGACCCGAGACAGTAATCGAGATAAAGAGTTTCCTTAGGCGGGCTGGTTATTATCATAGATTCATTAAAGATTTTTTGCGGATAGCGGCATCGATGGCCAAGCTGACGAGAAAGGATGTAAAGTTTGTATGGCCTGATAAATGTGAGGAAGCATTCCAGAGATTGAAATACTTATTGATCCATGCACCTATGTTGGTCATTCTAGAAGGGAATCAGGACTTGGTAGTTTATACCGATGTATGCGAAACATGATTTAGAGCTGTGCTGATGCAGAGAGCTAAAGTGATTGCCTATGCTTCTAGACAGCTTAGAGCGCATGAGGCCAGATATCAAATGCATGATTTAGAATTAGCTTGAGCGATTTTTTGCTTTGTATGTGTGGAGACATTACCTTTTAAGAGAAATGTTTGAGCTATATACAGATCATAAGTCGTTGAAGTATTTGTTCTCTCAGAAGGAGCTGAACATGAGACAGCAGAGGGCCGTTTAAGATTTTGGGATTGAGTACACACCAGGAAAAGGCAACAAGGTTGCAAATGCACTTATCAGAAAGCATCATAATGCAATGTTGGAAATGATGGCTAAGTGGAAAGATTTAGAAGCCTTAGCATATTGTAGAGTGCAATGGAGATCCGAGGCTGGGTCTAGTGAGAATATAGTTATATTGTCTTGTTTGGAAGTTCGACCAATGTTGATCGAGTGGATTGTTTCAAAGCAAATGGAAGATCCAGTGTTAGCTAAGTGGATCAGGAAGTTTAAGGAAGGAACCGAGAGCGATGACTTGAAAGATTTCAGACTTGACCAGAATGGGTGGTTGAGAAAGAAAGGAAGATTATGTGGTCCGAGAGTGGAAAACATATGGAAAGAATTCTTAGCAGAATGCCATCGTTTGAAGTTCACTATACATCACGGAGGTACCAAGATGTATTAGGATATGAAGATGAGCTTCTTCTGGGAAGGAATGAAGTGGGATATTGGTTTGTGTGTAAGGCGGTTCTTGAACTGCGACATGCAAAGGACAAATACCAAAAGCGAAGTGGTTTGCTTCAGCCCTTAGACATTGCAGTATGGAAGTGGGATTCTATATTTATGGACTTCATCGACGGGTTGCCAAGGTTGAACAGGGGTAATCAAAGTATATGGGTCATGGTGGACAGATTGACCAAAGGTGCCCATTTCATTCCGGTTAGTTCAACCAGGAAGGCACCTATTTTAGCGAGATTGTACATGAAGAATGTGGTTAGACTGCATGGGATTCTAACCAGTTTAGTTAGTGACAGAGATTCCTTGTTCACCGGTGAGTTTTGGAAGAGTCTACAGGAAGCTTTGAGAACCAAGCTTAATATGAGTACCCCTTAACATCCACACACAAATGGGAAAACAGAAAGAGTTAACAAGATCTTGGAAGATTTGTCAAGATCTTGTGTTCTTAATTTCGAGGGATCATGGGAGGACCATCTGCATCTAGTCGAGTTTTCTTATAACAACGGTTATTAAACTAGTATTGGGATGGCACGTTTGAAGCTTTGTATGGAAGTCCATGCATATCTCATGTATGTTGGTGGGAGACCGGTGATAGGTTAATTCTTGGTCCAGATCCGGTTAGAGAGGCTATACAAAAGATTAAGGTCATTCAGGCTAGAATGAAGGAGGCTCAGTCTATGCAGGAAAGTTACGCAGATAAGCGATGGAAAGATTTAGATTTCTTAGCTGGTGACCAGGTTTTTATCAAGGTATCATCGATGGAGGGTCTAATTAGATTTGGGAAATCGGGGAAGTTATCTCCAAGGTTTGTTGGACCTATTCCTATTCCTGAGAGGATCGGTAAACTCGCTTATAGACTTGAGTTAATGAGCAATTTGGCAGGTGTCTACGATGTTTTTCATGTTTCTCATCTAAGAACTTGTGTTAAAGACCCGGAGACTGTTATTGCACCGACAATGCTAGATGATTTAGTGGTAGAACCAGACTTGACCATAGTAAGAAAACCAGTTCGCATTGTTGCGAGAGATGAGAAGATGCTTAGAACCAAGATGGTCAGATTGGTCAAAGTCAAGTGAAGTAATGATGATAGGGATTGTACTTGGGAGATTGAGAGTAGAATTAGAGATACTTTTCCTGACTTATTAGATGGTCATTTTTACCTTCTTGTTTGATTTTTATGTGCCTTATCATAATTTCGAGGACGAAATTCTTTAAGGAGGGGAGTCTGTAACGCCCCATATTTTTGATAACATTATTTAGGATATTTAGTTAGTTAAACTAAATAAAATAATGTGTTGATTACGGGATTGAGATTTGATTTTAATTAAGGTAGTCGTGCCTTTTAAAATAAACAACTAAAAAAAGAGTTTAAAATGAACTAGAGGAGGGGTAATATGGGAAAGAGGCCATTCCTACATTACATCCCATAGCCCTGTATTATTGTGCACATTCATTTCATTTCAAAATTTTAAAAATCAAGGCTAGCCATCATTAATAAGGAAAGGGAAAGAGGGTATTAAGAAAAGCTAAAGGAAAAGAAAATTCAAACCAAATCCATTCAAATCTCAAGCTTTTTTAATCTCTAATGCAATAGTGAATAATGTTTACATCTCTTATTTTTATGGTTTCGGTTTTAAGATTAAATCCGAGTATTTTGCAATGATTTGCCACTTTTTTGAATGATAAAATGATTATATATACATATTGATGATTTATAAATGTTAATATAGATTTTATGACATGTTTTGAGATGAAAATCCTAGTAAATGACATCCAATTGCCTTGCGAATTTTTGCAAAGATCTAAAAAGATATTCTAGAGATGGGTTTCAATTTCCATATTTTTTGAATTTTCATGGATTTATTATTAATTTTATAAAGAAGAAAATGATATTTTAGATTATAAAATTATTTACAGGAAAATAATTTTTTATTTGGGTCCAAAATTTTTATGTGTTATCAAACATATATAAAGTGATTTTCTGAAATTTTTCTAGATTTTTATAAGTTGTTTCGATAGTTATATAAAATTATTTAAGGTATGAGACTTAAATTTTTTATGTAAGTATAGAGGAGAAGGGGCTTTTCATAAATATGTTTATGCAAAACATACAAAGTCGACAGCACTTTTGAATATAAAATTTGGAATCCGATCAAAATTAGACAAATAAGGCAGATTAGGTACAAAAGAACTATTTATAAACATGCTTATAACTGTTTCATCTTTTTAGGAAACTAAGGGCTCTGTTCCTTACCTTTCGACAAGGTCGAAAAGTAAAACCTTTCAACAAGGTCAAAAATCAATGCACATGGTATCAAGTAACTGGTACGTTGTGAATTGGAAGAGGTCAGAAGGTACAGGGTCGAAACCAAAGTGCATTCGAAAGAGATGAAGCTTTGTTTTGGTTTAAAAGAAATATGTCTGCTAGCTTTCGGCTAAGTGCCTTCGGCAAAGTTGCTTTCAACCTCATGCTTTCGACAAAGTCAAATGGCTTAAAAGAAAAGGTTTAGAATGGGTTGCTTTCTTGTTTTAAAATTGCATGCTTTCGAAAAAGTCAAAAGATTAGCTTCCGACAAGGTCGAAAGGCAAAACCTTCCGGCAAGGTCGGAATGGAAACCTTCCGTCAAGGTGAAATGAGGTAAAACCTTCCGACAAGGTTGAAACCTTAGGTGCCACTTTGTACCTTTCGATCCAGATGTTTTCGAAGGGAATCTTTTGTTTTCTAAATTTGCCACCTCTCTATTGCTTTAGAAGGGATGGTTCCAACACCATCACATCATTATTTATGAAATAGTTTTGAAAGAGTTACTTTCGAAGGATTTCGAAATAGATGCTTTCGACTCCAATGTTTTTATGACCGTTTTGTTCTACTTGAAGGCATAAATCAAATGTTTTAAGTCGAAACATTTAAATGTTTTTGAAGTAGTCAACTTCGAATGGTTTCGAAAGGTTTTCCACATGTTTTTAATTGAACCCAATATGCTTTCAAAAGATTTTAATTTGATGCCTTCGAAAGGTTTTAACAATTTTTTTAAGAGGTATGGTTCCCTACACTTTTGACAGGGTTGAAAGGAAACCTTTTGACAAGGTCGAAAGGCAAGAGCTTTCAACAGGGTCAAAAGGTAAGGTTTTACAATGTTTACGTAAGGCAAGATTTAAATGGTTTTAAAGGCGGGTGTCATATATTTTAAGGCTTTTAAAGGAAAGGCTTTTATTAGTTTCAAATGGGTTACCTTCAATGATTTCATAAGGTTTTTTAAAGGTTTTAAACAAAGGTTTCGAATATAACGACTAGGCAGATAGCCTAAGTATTTTAAGTTATAAAGGACTTTAACTTATTTTAAAAGGATGGATTATCCTTAATTAACATCATCAACATTATTTTGAGTAAAGTATATATAACATGGAAAAATAGCTTAGCGTAAAGCTAAAGATATATTTTCCTTATATAAGTATGATTTGACGGACTAAATCGTTTTGAAAAGGTTTTCAAGGAAAATTTAAAGGGAAATTAACCTTCAGAAAGTTCGGGTTGTTAGCTCATTTAAATTCGGACGGTAGGTCCATTTAGAGGGCAGTCAGCCCAGAGGACAGTTAGTCCAGTTAAGGGCAGCTAGCCCAAATATGAATAGTTAGTTCATTGGTTAGCATAACGGAGCTTACTACTTCTTATGGATAGTTAGTCCACCTTTTTACCTGTTTTATGGACAGATAGTCCATTATTTACATAAAGGATATTGCTATTTTGATAGAATCAGTTTTAGGACTGCTAGTCCAATAGAGGGCTGTTAGCCCAGATATCGAACAGTTAGTCCATTTATTCCTATTTTTAGCACAATGGATATTGCTATATTATATTACAATCAGTTGATTAACCAATTTGTTTGTAGGAAAGGATTTGTAAAATATATGTTTTGAAAAGAGATATTAGTGAGGGGAGACCCATTCCATTAAGCAGCCTGGTCTCACTAAATATTAGTACATAGAGATGTAACAGAAATATCCGTACCAGACTTTAAGTTCGACTCAAAAAAATTTCCCTTTAAACTCTTGGGTGCTCAAAATTTGATTTGATTTGGCTAAGGGTTTAGGTTTTCAGGTTTTAGCAAATTTTGGCAAATAAGCTTCTAAAGGCGAGCTGGTGGCTGACAGAAAGTTAAATTAGGGATTCAATTCTTTTGTTAGTTTCGCTGTGTATTAAGACAGCTATGTCTATATTGCTTTGATCTTCCAAGAGGCATCTTCATATGTCGCTCTTAGCGTATTATTGTAAATTATAATTGATCATTGCTTGGAAATACGGTTAGGAATTTTAGTAACTCGGATATGATTTATTTGAAATATAATCACTGAAAATTATTGTTATTGGAAATCCGTGATTTTGTTCATATTTAAGTGTTTCTGATATTGTGGATACCATTAGCATTATCATATTTTGTCACCAGAAGTTAATACCGTGGATGATTGTAGCATCTGTAGCTCTTAGCTTTTTGCCTCCAAATACGGGATGTTACATTACAAGAAGTGGTGAAGCATTAAACTTATGCAAAACTATTTTTATTTCCTTTTTAAGTAATACTTTTCAACTAACTTACCTATTTGTAAAAATATAATTGGTTGCTGTAAAGTTTGTCAAATTCTTTTCTAAAAAACTACCGAATTTATTCAAAGATTACTTAAAGGTAATTAATAGAATAGCCCTTCCCTTTAACAAAATAATTAAGACATTTAAGTCCTTCATCTTAAATAATTACTTTACATTGTAAATTGCTAAGATAAAGTCCCCAAAAATCATCCAAATTCAGTTTTAATACATTATCTAACATATATAAATTTGGCCCAAAAATCCGATATATCATAGCCGGAATTAATTTTAAACCCAATTACTTGTTCAAAAATTCAAAATAAATTATCCATAGCTTGGATAATTAGAAAAATTTAAACTCATCTCCAAAATAATGTTTTACACAACATATTAAATCCTTATGGCATTCGAAATCCATTTTAAATGATTTTAGCCTTAAAACCAAAATAAACACTTATCTGACATTCTTATTTGAATTAAACATACCATATAACTCAAGCATATTTTCATTAAAATCATCATAAAGGTTTTAAACTTAAAAACCGAAAACAATGTTAAAATGTGATGGTTTTGATTATTATTCACCTTTATTTGGATAAGGACTTGAGATTTGATCTTGCTTAATTCTCTTAGCTTGATTCCTTAGCTTTTAATTGAACTTGCTCTTCTTTTTCCCCTAAGTAATGGTCGGCTTGCTTCTTAGTTTAAGTTTTAGGATTTTGAACTTGTGAAATGAAAATAGGGATAAGGGTTTAGGGATTAAGAGGGTGTGGTGTACAACTATTCCCCATATTATCCTTGCCTTATTCTCTTATTAGCTTAACTTATAAAACCATTTACACAAACCCATTCATTTAAGTTTATATTTAAATGAGCACGACCTCTACTTTAAATTTTCAAATCTCAATCTCCTTACCTCTTTAATCTTTACATTATTCTATTTAATTTACGTAATTAAATCCCGTGAATAATGTTATTGAAAATTAAGGGCATTACAAAATCTCAACCTCTTTAACAACAAGTTAAAGGTGAATAATAGATTACATCTCATTTGTATTATTTTTGGTTTTAGTTGAGATCCGAATTTATTTTGCAAATGGTTTGCCATGTTTTGATTGTTTAAATGGATATATATGATTGTTGATGATTTATGCTATTTAGTGTAGATTTTATGATAAGAATTGATTTGGAAAACCTAAATAATGATATCCCAATGACTTGCGATTTTGATATGAGCAAATATTGTTTTAGAGATGGCTTTTAAGTTTCATAATTTTTTGAATTGATATGGATTTATTATGAATTTTCTATTAAAGAAAATGGGTAAAATGGATTTAAATTAATTTCGGCTATTATATATTAGCTTTGGGTCAAAAATTTGAATATGTTAGAAAATGTATTAAAAGTGAGTTATGGGAATTTTGAAGAATTTTTCTAAGTTTTTTATTGAATATATAAAATTATTTAAGGTATGAGACTTAAATGTTTTATATGTTTAAGAAAATG
The DNA here is from genome assembly GCA_030765085.1 of Allium cepa. Lineage (NCBI taxonomy): Eukaryota > Viridiplantae > Streptophyta > Magnoliopsida > Asparagales > Amaryllidaceae > Allium > Allium cepa. Next base: position 218,173,669 of record CM060930.1, read on the forward strand.
AAGGTGTAATTTGCTAAATGTTTTAAATTAAAATTACTGAACTCGGCAGCACTTTTAGAAAGGATTTTGGAAAATAAATTGGCAACCAATTATATATTGACAAATAAGGAAGGTAAGTTAGAAAGGTATTAATTTAAAAAGTTTAACAATTTTTAAATTAGTTAAATGTTGATAATTTGGCAACCAATTTAAAATAGTCATTTACCCTTTTACCCTTACCCTCCCATCACTCATTTCATCCCACCACCATGTCCCCTTCCCTTCTCTTCGTGATAAAACATGTTTAAACATGTTTTAAGTACCACTGTACTTAATATCCCCCTAATGTTATATATATATATATATATATATATATATATATATAACTTAACTAAATTTAACTACTCTTAAATCTAACTAAATTACAAATTCATGTTCATAATTTTGCATATATGTTGATATATGTATATATGTATGTATGTATGTAAATGTGTACACAACATTTCAAACAACTTTTAGCTGACGAAAAATCAAAATTGGGAAACAAATTTCGGTCACATTTTCAATCTTTCTTTGAATGAATGTTTTTATAAACAAAATTTGAAAATGATTTCACCATCATAAATTACTTTAACACCCCTAATTTTTGATAACATTATTCAAGAGATTTCATTAGATAAATTAAATAGAATAATGTAAATAGAAGAGTGATAAGGGGATTGAGATTTATAAATCAACTAGAGGTTGTGCTTAATAATAATAAAATGGGCTACAAATGGTTAAATGTTAATTAGTTAACATAAGGGCATCAGGGTAATTTCCGCACACATAGTTCACTACCTTATACTCACGATACCTTATCATTTGCGTTCATTTTATCATAAAACAAAAAATGTAAGAAAAGAGAAAGAGGATCCGGCCATCATGAGAAAGAATAGAAGAAGAATACTCAAGTTCAAGCTTAGGATTCGAGCTAGGAGAATCAATCTCAAACAAATCTCAAATTCGTTATCCAAACTAAGGTGAATAATAATCAAAACATCTCAATTTTGGTTTACATATGATCATTTGATTTTCAGGTTTAAAATTTAACCTAATATGATGATTTTTGATGATACGCTTGATTTTATGAAATGATAGATTCAAAAATGTTTGTTTGAAAATGATTGAACAAGGTTTTAAGGGTAAAATTTTATGATATGATTTTAAAATGCCATGAGGAATTTATATGTTATGGAAAAGGTGATTTTGGAGTTGGGTTTCAATTTTTTATAATTTTCCAAGCGATGGAGAATTTATTGTGAATTTTCAAAGGAAAATATGGTTAGTTGGGTTTAAAAATTAATTTTGGTTATTATATGATGAATTTGGGTCTAAAATTTTTATATGTTAGATACCATATTAAAAGTGAATTTTTGTGAATTTTGGGGATTTTTACTAAGAGATTTAGTATGGAAATTAAATTATTTTTAAAGGAGGACCTAATTGATTTAATTATTTTGCTTAATGGAAGGGCTTATGTGTTAAAATTAATCATGGTTTAGATATGAAAATATGCGGCAATAATTTGGAAAATAATATGAAAATTTTAAGGTAACCAATCAATTGTTTATATGTAGGCAAATTAGTTACAAGGAAATTACTTTTTTTTGGTAAAAATAGCCTTTACCTAGAAAAAGTAGGTTTCGCCTCACTGTTTATATGTAGGCAAGTTAGTTACAAGGAAATTACTAATTTGGTAAAACCAGCCTTTACCTAGGAAAGGTAGATTTCGCCTATTATAGAGGAACCTTTCGACCTAGAACTACTACCTTCAATCATTTCAGAACCTTCTAGGTCGAAACCAACTATGCCGAAACCAATACAAGGTATCAACATTATTGGTATGAAGTGGATTGGAGAAAGGCGGAAGGGTTGCTATCGATACATAGCCTTCGATGGGGTCGAAACAGTTGTTTTATTTTCTAAAGAAAAACGCTTGCCTGTTTATTTAAATGCTCTCGAAGGAGTAAAATCACAGCTTTCAAAAGGGACTTTTAAACAAGCTTTCAAACTGTGTAGTTAATGCCCTGCTATTACCCCGCTATAACTCCGCTATATCTCATAGCAGATTTCTACCGCTATGATTTTTCCATGTAGCCCCAAAATATAGCATTTCCGCTTTAAGCCCCGCTATTTTCGCTATATCCCGTTATTCCCGCTATATTTCGCTATTTTCGCTATATCTTCTCTACTAAAATGAATTGAAAAATTGCATTTATGCATTATAAAAATTATGAAACTAATATATTTGATTTAATTTTTAATATATTTTCAGAAATGAAAATACTCTAATATTCTACTAAATTCAAATATGTTATATAACAGTTTTACGTTTATTTAAAGTATATTTGCACATGTTTTTATTTAATATTATTTATGTATTAATTATAATTCAATTGAATGATGATTTTTCATTTAATTACCATTTATACATTTGTAAAAACATTACGTACGAGTTTTATATGCTATTTTAGAGCCATCCGCTATATCCCGCTATATCCTCGCTGTATCCCCGCTATGACTTTTTGCACCTCCACCGCTTTGAATATGCCAAGCGCATTAACTGCACAGCTTTCAAAAGAGTTTTGCTGACTTATCATTTAAAATAGTAGATTCCGAAGGAGCTACTTAGTTTTCAAATTAAAGCTTTCGGAAAGGGTAGTTTCAACTAAGTCGAAACCCTTCTACCGTTTTTATGCCTTTCGAAAATAGTCTTTGTTTTATAACATAAGCCGCTTTCTATAGCTTTCGAAAAGGGTACTTTCGTCTATGTTCAATTTGACCCAAAAGATATTTTTAAATATAAACCCAATGGTTTCGAAAGAAGGACTTTCAATGATTTTGAAAAAGGGACTTTCAAAGGATTCGAAGGGGTAAATTCAATGTTTACGAAAGGGGTACTTTCAATTGTTTTGAAGCTATGCTTCAAAGACTTAATAAGTAATACTTTAATACATTCAAAATGTTTCGAAGGAAAGATTTTAAAGTGTTTCAAATGGCAAGGGCTTAATGTTTTGAAAAGAGATTTATATGCTTTCGGAGAGTCATCCAGTGATGTCAAAAGTAAGGTTTTTAAGGTTTTGAAAGCCTTAATTTTTTAAAACAAATAACCCAATCTCATTGTAAAGAAAAAACCCATGTCTAAATAAAGGAGTTTAAAATGGTTTTAAGTATGAAGGTTTGAGGAATATTTTCCTTGATAAAATAATATGTTAAAGGGATTAACCGTGTTTTATATGAAAATAATTTCAAGGATATTAAACCCACAGAGTGGTATTGATATGTAATTATATTTACTTCTTCAAATATAAATATATTCACATTAAAATGGACCTATAACTGCATTTTGGAAAGAAAAAAAAGGGTCAGAATAACCAGCTAGGTTGACCCGGTAGTGAATATAAATCAATTAAACTCCTTAGTGAGTAGAATTGCATCTAGGAGGTCAGGAAGACCTGAATATAGGATGCCTAACCTTGAGATTGTCAGATAGACAGGTTCATAGTAAACACATAAAACTATGATTAGGAAGTTAATGGAATTACCAATAGGTGCATAGTGATCCCATGAAAACTATGATTTTAGGAGTGGTTATGTAACACCCCATATTTTTAGTAACGCTATTTACGATACTTAATTAGCTAAATTAAATAAAATAATGTGTTGATTAGGTAATCGAGATTTGATTTTAACTAAGGGGTAGTTGTGCCATTTAAACAATGAATTAAAAGAAGAGTTAACATGAAATGGGGTTGGGGTAAAATAGGAAAGAGGCAATTTCTAAATCCTTATACATTGGTGTGTATATTTATATACGTTCATTTTTCATTTATCAAAATTTTTTAAACTTGAGGCCAGCCACCATTAATAAGAGAAAGAGGAAGATGTTTAAGAAAAGCTAAGGAAGAAGCTTAATCAAATCAAATTCATTCACATCTCAATCTCTTTAATCTCTAAAGCTACGACGAATAATGACTACATCTCAAATTTCCTAATTTTTTGGTTATAAGATGAATCCAAACTTATTTGCAATGTTTTGCCATGTTTTTTAACGGTAGAACGATTATATATACTTGTTGCTGATTTATGCATGTTCATATTGATTTTATGATATGTTTTAATGTGAAAACCCTATTAAATTACATCTAAATGCCTTGCGAATTTTTATATAGATCAAAAATAATATTTTAGAAACGAGTTTCAATTTTTAGAATTTTATGAATTTTTGTGGATTTTATATAAATTTTCTAGTGTGGAAAATATTATTTTGGGTTAAAAATTATCTACGGTTAAATAATTAATGGTTTGGATCTGAAATTTATATATTTTAGAAAACATATAAAAAGTGATTTTCTATAATTTTTGTAGAAATTTCCTAAGTGTTATAATGGATATATAAAATTATTTGAGGTATGGGACTTAAGTGTTTTATATAATTATAAAAAGGAGAAAGGGTATTTTGTAAAATAATTCAATTTGTTATTTTTGGAAATTGGCAATACTTTTAAGAAAGAGAAACTTGCAACTAATCACAATTTAACAAACAAGGCAGGCTAGGTACAAAAAAATAGTTTAAAAAGGACTAATCTACATGGTTTTTCTTATTTCGATGCTTTCAGCACTAGGATTTCACCACCTTACCTTCACCTCCAACTCCATCAAAACTAATGCATATGTTATCAGGTAACAGGTATGTAGTGAATTGGACAAGAGGTGGAAGGAACTGAGTCAAAACTAGGGGCTCTGAAGGGGTCAAAGTGTTTATTTTCTTTTAAATGAAAATGTGCATACTTGTTTTCGACTGAATAGCTTTCGATTTGATTGGCTTTCGACCAGGTCAATTGGTTTTAAAAGAATGGTTTCAATTGGATTGCGCTTTAATTTTAAATAACAGCTTTCGACTAAGTCGAATCTCTTACTATCGCTTTTTAACTTTCGACCCAGATTAGTTTCGAAAGGGTTGCTTTGCTTTTTAAATTTGACCACTTCTCTAATGCATTCGAAGGATTGGTTTCGATGCCATCACTTCTTTACTTTGGAATGCTTTTAAAAGAATAGATTTCGACTTAAATGATTTTAAATGGCCCTTTTTTCCTATTGAAGATACAACCCAATGGTTTTGAAAGAGATGATTCAAATGGTTTTGAAAGGTATTTTTCCACATATTTTAAATTGAAACAAAGTGCTTTCGAAAGTTTTTTGTTTACACAGGTTTTATGCTTTCGAAAGGTTTTCAAGAAAGGTTTCGAAGGGGTGGTTTCCCAATGGTTTCGAAGGAGTTAAAAGGGAAGGTTTTACTGTTTTTTCGAAAGGATTAAAAGGAAAGGTTTTCAACAGGATTCAAAAGGCAATGTTTAAAGGTTTTATGAGAAGGATGTGTCAGGTTTTAAAGCTTTCGAAAGGAAGGCTTTTACCTTTCGACCTAGATTAAACAATGGGTTTTACTTGGTTTAGAAAGAGGCACTTTCAATGGTTTCGAAAAGGGTACTTTCAATGGATTCGAAAGGGGTACTTTCAAAGATTTAAATATTTTCATCGGCTAAGATTTATATAAAGTGTGTGTATATATATATAACATGGCTATGTGATTTTGAGTAACGCATAGGGATTATATAATTTCTTTGGTCGAGTTTGATTTAAAGGTTTCAAATCATTTTGAAAAGGTTTTCAATGAAAATTTAAGGGAAGGGTTCCCTAAGTAAAATGACTCAGATATTAGGATACAAGATGGGACCAGTATAGGATCGCGCCCTATACATTAGCTTTTATCTCCAACTAATTTTGTCCAAAATTCCAATGTGTGGGGTTTTGTAATGGGTAAGACTAAAATTACGATTACACACAGAAGGAATATATGTTTGTATACAAATAGTTTATTGGTTAGCACTTAAATCCATTAGGATCAGGTGACCCTAGAGATGTTAAGTTAGGGACATATCGTCCAAAATAGAAGTATTTAACAGATAGTTGAGGACAGATGGTTAAAAGAGAAGTATTTAACAGACAGTTAAGCAGAGATTGTTTTGAAATGTAATCGGTAAAGTGTTTTTTTTTTGAAATCTGTGATTTGTTCATATTCAAGTGGTTTTGATATTATGGATAACATTAGCATTACCATATTTTATCACTGGAAGTTAATACTATAGATGACTGCAGCATTTGTAGCGCTTAGCTTTTGGCCTCTAGATACGGGATGTTACAGCTTAGTATCAGAGCATAGGTTTATGAAATACTTTAACTAAAAATCATTTTTGAAAACATAATCCTAAGGAATTAAAGTAAGATTAGGGTATGGGATAAATTTATAATAACATACTTGTATTTGTTATATATATGTATATGCTATATCTCTAGTCTCCTATCTTTGTTAGGTTATTCTTCTATATCTCATGAGGTTTAAGAAGAGGAAAAGTTAACTCAAGAGGGGAAGACACCGATGGAAAGCACCAAAGCATTTGTACCAAAAATGGGCATAACACTCTTCGGAAGTATTTGAAGAGATAAAAATGAAGAATAAAAACGTAAAATGTGGATTATCTGACAAACACTCCAAAAACGAGTATGAAAACTCATAGAAACACAGCAATTTAAAGTGGTTCGGCGTATTGCCTACGTCCACTATGAAGTTTGATGACTCTATTGATATTCTCTTGATGATTACAACTGATTACAATGAATTAAAATTCTGAAATTCAAGTACAACAATAGCAATGGAGTGCAAAGTTGAATTCGATAGAGTCTGGACGTTGGAGAGCAGAAGATCCACCTTCTGTAGGCCCTGAGGCTCTATTTTTGGGTGTAGGAGGCTGATATTTCGCTCAGATCTCGGGAGACTTCTTCTGGCATATGGGTGGGCCCACGCAATCGATCCCATAAAGTTTCGGCTCGATCCGTGATTGATACGAATGAATTTCGTATCGATTGAGATTTGATCCAATCGAGTCGAAACTTGGCATGGACTTTCCTTTGCTCCTGTGAAAATTTCATAGCATTTGGGCTTGTGAATCTCGAGTTATGATCGATACGAATTGGCCTTTTTCGGCAGGCTGCTTGGTTCGAATAGATGACTTCGAATCGATCTATTTGAATCAATCAATGCACGTGCTCAGGTGATGACGTGGAGGATGATTTATGGATCGATCCACTTTCGACGCCGAGTTGACCGAGTCTCCCTTGAATTGAGACAACGTTCGTATTGACCTGGAACCATTCTTCGTACCGGTATTGGCAACGCTTTCGTATCAATACTCTGGGTTAGTTTCGTATCGATCAAAATGATGACGTTTGTATCGATGCTTTACGTGTACTTTGCATCGACCCTTCGTGTGCACTTCGTATCGATCCTTCATGTGTAGTTAGCATCGATCATTGGCCATCGATACGAAAATAGGTGGGTAGGTGGATCGATACGAAATAGTGAGCTTTCATGAATACGAGGCGGTATGAGGAACAATGGATACGAAGAACGTTGCTTTCAATCAGTACGAAGTTGTGCTCTCCTGATCGATGCGAAATCATGGACGTCTGATGGAATCGAACCAGATCGATACGAAGAGGGTCCTTTCCAATTTGTTTGATGGATACGAACAATAGTTGCCTGATGGAATCGAAGTGATATTGATTGTTGACGGATGTGAACAATGCTCTTCACCTAATGGATATGAAATGGAGCGTACTCACTGATGGATTCGAAATATGATCGATTCGAACTATGGCTTAACGATGGATACGAAATGAGATTATTTCCTTCGATTTGCATCGATCATATCTTGAGCATACAAACTCGAATTGACTTTGAATTTGGGACATTGGCTTTCAAAGCTTTGCTTGTCATGTCATATCAATTGTAGCTTGATCTGGACTCAGACAAAATTTATCGACATCCATAGTGAACCTGTGCATACTCGATATTCGAGACAAGCGATCCTTGGTTTTCAGTCAATTCCTTGATATCTCGGCCTTGCCAGGATATCATTTGCCCCCTAAAGCACGTCTTGTGCGAACATGACATGCTTTGAAAGACTGCAATCTTCACTCTGAATAGTTCTATCTAATTTGCTGAACGATTGTCATCTTTTTGAAATCTGTAACTCTTGATCTATTTTTCAGTGATCTGAGTTGTTGACTGTCAATTGTTGTACCCTTTACTGTTGTAATCGATTATTGCATGATAGCGGTCAGCTATTTATTGTTGTAATTGTCAACAAGCGAGTATCCGATTCTTGTGAACCTTGAAAATTGAAAATTGAAAATTGAAAATTAGTCTGACATATATGCATATATGTTAACCAGACTCTCGTTAACGTTCGCACGTTCACAAGTCGTTATCAGTTTTCTCGTATCAAATTCCATATCGATCCTCTCCTGAACCAATGTGAAATTCGATTTGTGACAACGTTTGGCGATTGTTTTGGAATGTTCCTTCATATCGATCCTCTCCTAAATCGATGTAAAAGGTTGAAAGACAATTTACATATCGATGTAATTCGTACTGATGGACATGAGATAAACATTTCGCATCGATAGATTCATGATGGATGTGAATAGAGCAGTTGGTTCTTCATGCACCGTTCATATTAATGGTTGACGGTGGATGCAAATAGTCAATTCGCATCGATCAAGTTTAACGTTTTCAGAACGGTCTTCGATGCACACTTCATATCGATGAGGCTTGAGCCTGTTGGATTCGAATAGCCAACTCGTATCGATCGATACGAGCCTTTGGAGGCTGCGATTTGATGGGTTCGAACAGTGTAGTTTGCATCGATGCACCATAGATGGATTCGAAAACAATGGATATGAACAAGCATTTCGTATCAATAGACTCTGGTGTCTTAGAAAAATCTGCGCTACAATTTTCGTGTCGATAAAACTCGAGGCTATGGATACGAATAGCTTATTCGTATCGATTCAGAGGCGGACCTGTTTTAACCGGTCGAGGCAACTGGGAGGTGAATTTTCTCTCTCTTTTCCTTGGGTCCATATAAATACTTTGTGGACTTAGAAAATTTCACATGCTTTTTATTTCTCTTGAGTCACTTCGTATCGATCGAGAAACAGAGGGAAAACAAAAACAGCCTTCGTCCAAACTCAAGCAATCTCATAATCCTTCAACTCTTTGCTTCAAGTTAGGTAATTGACTTGCAAAATTAACCTTAAAATGACGAGACTTAGAGCTTGAAGCTATTTCATCCATTATCGTGGCCGATTCCGGCATCGTCTGCGTCGGAAATTGGTTGGAGTGAGGTCGAGAATCGAAGGGCTAGTCCCCTCGAAGTTTTTGGAGAAGATGGAGTTTGAGATACGAAGGATTTGTGGAGATACGGCTCGACCTTCGCGTGTGTCGAAGGAGGAGCAAGGATTGATCGTATCAATCTGTAGTAGGAGCACTCAAATCGATCTAGATGATGAGATTTTGCATCGGAGTTTGTATCGATCTTGGGAAGGCTGAATGGAAGGGTGAGATTCGCATCGAACGAGAATGGTGGGAGCTCGTATCGATCTGGAGCGGTCGATACGAGGACTTAGCCTGTGCGATCGATACGAAGTTCTGATTCCGGTGATTGAGCGAAGTCTAGGCTGGTGATCGATGCGAAGTCCTGCCCCTGGTGATCGATGTGAAGTCTGGACCGTTCATCAATGCGAAGCCAAAGGTTTCAGATAGATACGAATCCCTAATTTTGCCTGAACGATACGAACATTAACTTTGGTGATCGATTCTAAGCCGAACTTTATGAATTTGAAAAACTCTTGCACGTTTGAACACCTGACTTCGACGAGCTTCATTTCTGCATATCTAGACTTAACCGTTGAACGGCATATTTAACTGTCCTTCGAAGCTCGTCGATGGAACCGCAACTTAACAAACTTTTAACAGACTTTGACTTGGATCGATCGGTAACTTCTTGATGGCATGGTTGTGACGGTCAGCGATGACGGTCACTCCAGCTGAATTTCGAAGCCTCGTTGTTTGCATGTTTTTTCATACTGTTGAATTTTTCTAGTAATATGTAGCACTGCACCCGCACATTCACATTCACGCAATTTACACTGTGGGATGCATGGGCTTTTTATCGTCTAATGATGATTTTTTACAAGTTAGTTAGTTATGGAACCTTCAAGCTCACAACAGCATGAAGTTCAGAGTTCTCTTCCCCCAACAATCGAGATACCGGCCATTGCAGCCGAAGTTATATATCCGGCCCCGGATGAGATACCAAGTGCTGTTTTCATCTGCACTCCATCGGATTCTGTACCGTCCATTGTTTCTAAAGACATGCTATGGTGGATCTGCCTAAGGCATGATTTGTTGTTGGACGATGTATTACTGTCGGGACCAAAAGATAAACCGCATTTTCCACCGGAAGGGTTTACTGCTTTTAACCGCCATGCATGCGTAGCCAAAACACTTCCTCCCTTTAATCAGTATATTAGGGAAGTGTTGTTTTTCCTTGAGATCGCTCCATCTCAGCTGCACCCCAACGGATATGCATTGTTGAACAGCTTATTCATCGTGTTCATGGAGCATCTCTTTCGACCACCAGTCCCGATCGATATAGATACCTTTTCAACATTAAGAGCCGGGGAGATATCCCTTCTTTCACGTTCTTGGAAGCGGTCATAAATTGTCAAATCGTAATGGGGTCATGGACCAGGTTAAGTTATTTTAAAACGGAATGGTTCTACATTCGATGTCCCTCGGGATTTGCTAGCCGATGGTTAGCCAGACGTAAGTAGCGCAATCTTCTCAAGTAGCTAATAAGATAATTCCGACTGATGCCAAATTTATATCTCTTCTTTCTTTACAGATATGATTCCATGGCCTGAAGGTGTGCATTTCAGAGAGACAGTTCGGGTCCTCCAAGAAGTTTCGAGTGAAGAGAGGAACATCGACACGGTTCTAACAGATAGGATTTTAAGAATCGTAGGATTGATTGAGCGGAACCAAAGCATAAGGCTAGAAGGAACGTTAAGGGCCGTCTCGAAGAAACGAGCTAAGCACAAGATGCCCGGAGTTGTTATAACCGAAGAGGCCGATCCAGAAAGAATGCCCAATGACGATGAATTTGTGGTCGGGCCTTTAGATCCATCAGATCAGGTTACCAGACATGAATTCCTGATGCTGCTTCAAGAGTTGACCCAGAGTCGGCAACAATTAACTAAACAGCTGCGCGCCAATGCTGAGTTGACCAATCAGTTGAATCGCCAAAGGCGCAGAAGATCCAGAAGGGATCACGCCTCTTACTCCTCTATCGAAAGTTCAGCCTCATCTGACTACCATCATAGATCTACACATCCCCGATTAGACGGGAGTTACACACAAACCATCGGACATCAACCTACAATGACCGTTGGATATATGAGAGTTGGCCCATTGGCCAGCTTCTAGACCGGACCCTCCTCCCAAGGAGGTACTTCTCCTCACTACACCACTGACAACTACGCTACCACCGTCGCGGTTGAACAAGGGGTTGATGCCCGGAATCAGCCAGATCTAAACCATCATCAGCGTGGACGTACTCCTAAACCATACATCCCTGAAGACTTGGAGCCAAGGAGGCGAGACATGGGCCGTCGACAGCGCCCGGTCTAGCCTCGCATTGTGGAACCCGAAGGTCAGGCACAAGTAGAATGTGGGTGTTAGAGTCTCGCAAGTTAGAATGGAAGCTATGTATTAGTTTTTCATAAATATGATGCAAGTGGGGTTGCTGCTGGAGTAATGGGATGAGGAGTTTAGGAAGCTCCAGTTATCAATGATTATGTTAAGTTGAGCGAAGATTATACTAAGCTTGGAGGGAAGCCATTTATTGGAACTGAAGATGCTATCGAGGTCGAAAATTGGTTATTACACTATGAGAGGATATTTGCTGACTTGAGGCTCAATGATGAGCAGAAGAGGAGGTTGGAATCAAGACAGCTTCAAGGAGTACCTTTATTTTGGTGGAATATTATGACCGTGGCAGTGAATGAGGAGACTATGACATGATCAGATTTTAAAAGGAGGGTATAGGAAAGGTTCATGTCAATGATGGCGCAATCTATTTTAATCCAGAAGTTGCTGAGCTAGAACAGGGGGAAATGATTATTCTGGAGTATGCTAGTAGGTTTGAAGAGTTAGCCAAATATGGTATGATTCAGCGGACACGATGATGAAAAGGAATGAGAAGTTTATTAAGGAATTGAAGCCTGAGTTGGCCAGGGCTACTTTACCGCATATAGAGATCCTTGTGATGTGTTTATGGAGATGGCTTTGAGACATGAAGAGATGCTTTCTTGTTAGGAGGAGAGTAAAGTGAAGGAGGTCCAGGTTGGGCAAGGCCAAAAGTGGAGGTTCTTTCACAAGAAGGGTGCTTAGAAGGGTGTAGCAGCCAAGAAGGGGAAGTCTGAGGTGGTCTGTTTTAAGTGCGACAAGAAGAGCCAATTCGCCAATGAGTGTTGTACTGGAAAGGAAAAGGAGATGATCGGGAAGAAGAACATCGGGTGCTTTAACTGCGATCAGATAGACCACTATAAGAATCAATGCAAGGAGCCCGCTAAGGATGGAAATGGAAAGGTGTACGCATTGGAGCCTGCTACTTTGAGGCCAAGAGCTCAGGAGAAAGGAAAGGTAATTTTGGGAGGTACTCTTCAGATCCATGGTATGTCTTTTAGCATTCTATTTGATACTGGTATATCACATTCTTTTGTATCTAGATGTTTGGTAGATAAACTTAACCTAGAACCCATATATTTAGTTACTTCCTTATGGTTTGTGAATCCAATATAAGGGTATGCAACTCTTGGTTTGAGATGTGACCAGTTAGAGTTTGAGTTGTTAGGTCATACTTTTGTTTGCAATTTGCATGTGTTTGATTTTTTAGGGTTTGGAATTATTCTTGGTGTGGATTAGTCAAGTGAGTATGATGCAAGATTATTTTTCCATGATAGGAAAATATATGTTAGACACCCTGATCATAGGATCAGATAGTTTATACCGTAGACGGCTTTAGTGGTTAGGTGAATGCCATGTTGGTGTTGTGGATTTGGAAGATGGGCTAAGTTGAGTTTTAACGGTTAGAGAATTCGAAAATGTTTTTGAGCCTGTAGTAGGATTGCCACCGAAACGAGCCATTGAGATTTAGATAGATTTGGTTCCGAGAGCAGAACCGGTGAGTAGGCCGCCGAGTAGGATGCCCCTACAGAGATGAGCGAGGATGCAGTTGGTGGATTTAGAAGGCAAAATTTTTATCAGGCCATGTAGTTCACCTTGGGGAGCAGCCGTAGTGTTTGCTAAGAAGCCAGACAGATCGTTGAGTTTATATATCGATTATCGTAGGTTGAATGAGAGGACGATAAAGAATTGACAACCATTGTCGAGAATTGACGATTTGTTCGACCGGCTGAGTGAAGCCAAGGTATTTTCTCAGTTAGATTTGGAAACAAGTTTCCATTAGCTCAAAGTAGCAGTGGATAGTATACCTTTGGCGGCGTTGAGGTCTAGATATGGATCATATAAATGGTTAGTTATGCCATTCGGACTAACTAATACGCCGGCATTCTTTGTGGATCTAATGAACCGAGTTTTCCGAGAGCACTTGGATATGCTCGTATTGGTTTTCATGGATGACATCTTGATAAACTCTAAGGATGAAAGAGAGCATTAATTTCATCTTAGAATGGTGCTTAAGACAACTGAGGCAGCATCATCTAAAAGCGAAGTTTTAGAAATGTCATTTCTGGAAGAAGGAAGTAAAGTTTCTAGGTCATATAGTCTCAGAGAAAGGGTTGTTAGTAGATCCAACTAAGATTGAAGCGGTGAATAGTTGGACGAGAACGGAGAAAATGACTGAGATAAAGAGTTTCCTTGGATTAGCTGGTTATTATCGGAAATCTTTAAGGATTTTTCATGGATGGCAACAACGATGACCAAGCTAATAAGAAAGGATGTTAAGTTTGTGTGGACCGATAAATGTGAGGAAACATTCCAGAGTTTAAAAAACTTATTGACCCATGCACCAGTGTTGGGTATTCCGGAAGAGAGTTAGGATTTGGTGGTTTATATAGATGCATATGGAACAGGATTAGAAGTTGTACTAATAGAGAAAGGTAAAGTGATTGCCTATGCTTCTGGACATCTTAGACCGCATGAGGTCAGATATTTGACGCACGATTTGGAATTAGCTATAGTGATTTTTCATTAAAGGTGTGGAGACATTATCTTTTAGGAGAAAGGTTTGAGTTACATATAGATCATAAGTTGCTGAAATATTTGTTCTCTCAGAAGGAGCTAATCATGAGATAGAAGAGGTGGTTAGAGTTTATCGCTACTTATGATTTTGGAATAGGAAATAAGGTGGTAGACATACTTAGTAGGAGACATCAAAATGCAATATTGGCGATGATTGCTGAGTGAAAAGATTTAGAAGCATTGTCATCTTACAGAGTGTAGTGGAGACCCGAGGTTGTGTGTAATGAAGAGACTGTTGCATTATCTTGTTTGGAAGTTTGACCAGTGATGATCAAAGGGATTGATTCTAAACAGGAGGAGGATCCAATGTTAGTTGAATGGATCAGGAAGTTAAGAGATGGAACCAAGAGCGATGACTTAAAGGGTTTCAGTCTTGACCAGAATGGTTGGTTGAGAAAGAAAGGAAGGTTATGTGTTCTGAGTGTAGGAAACATAAGTAAAGAGGTTTGGGAGGAATGCCGTCGTTCGAAGTTCACTATTCATCCAAGAGGAACAAAGACGTACCAGGATATGAAGAGAAGTTTTTTCTGGGATGGCATGAAATGGGATATTTGCTTATGGGTAAAGCAGCGCTTGAATTGCAAACAGGCACAGGCCGAACACCAGAAGCCAAGTGGATTGCTTCAGCTTTCCGGTATGGAAATAGGATTCTATTTCTATGAATTTTATTGATGGGTTGCCAAGGTCAAATAGAGGAAATGAAAATATATGGGTTATAGTAGATAGTTTGAACAAGAGTGCCCATTTCATTCAAGTTAAGTCAACCAGAACGGCACCAGTTGTGGCGGAGTTGTTCATGACGAATGTGGTTAAACTGCATGGAATTCCTAGAATATAGTAAGTGATAGAGATTCCTTATTCACTAGCGAGTTCTGGAAGAGTCTATAGGAAACTTTGGGAACCAAGCTCAAGATGAGTACCGCTTACCAACCGTAGACAGATGGGCAAATGGAAAGAGTTAGTAAGATCTTGGAGGATTTGTTAAGAGCTTGTGTACAAGTTTTCGGGGGATCATGGGAAGATCATCTGCATTTATTCGAGTTTTCATATAACAACAGTTATCAAACTAGTATTGGGATGGCACCATTTGAAGCTTTGTGTAGAAGGCTATGCAAATATCCTGTTTGTTGGTTAGAGACCGAGGATTGGTTGGTTCTTGGTCTAGATTTAGTAAGAGAAGCTGCAGAGAAGATTAAGTTGATTCGAGCTAGAATGAAGGTGGCTTAGTCTAGGCAGAAGAGTTATGAAGATAAAAGATGGAAAGACTTAGAGCTCTTAGTTGGAGATCAGGTTTTCATCAAGGTATCACCGATGAGGGTGTGCAATCAGATTTGGAAAATCGAGGAAGTAGGCACCGAGGTTCGTTGGACCTTTTTCTATTGCTGAGAGGATCAACAAACTCGTGTGTAGAGTAGAAGTACCAAGCAGTTTAGCAAGAGTCCACGATGTTTTCCATGTATCTCATCTCACAAAGTATGTTAGAGACCCAGAGACTACTATAGCACCGACAACGTTAAAGGATTTAGTAGTAGAACCGTACTTGACCATAGTTAGAAAGCTAGTTGGTATAGTTACAAGAGATGAAAAGATGGTCAGGAATAAGACAGTTAGATTAGTGAAATTCCAATGGAGTGACGATGGGAGAGACTATAATCGGGAGACTGAGAGCAGGATCAGAGACACTTATCCTGACTTATTTGATGGTAAGTTTTACCTTTTTGATTGCTTTGTTTTGTACCTTATTATAATTTCTGGGATGAAATTCTTTAAGGGTGGGAGTCTGTAACACCCCATATTTTTTAATAATATTTTTTAGGATATTTAATTAGCTAAATTAAATAAAATAAGGTCTTGATTAGAGGATTGAGATTTGATTTTAACTAATGGAAACTAAGCCATTTAAACAGCGAATAAAAAGAAGAGTTTACATGAAACAGGTAAGGGGTAAAATAGGAAAACTGCCATTCCTATATCCTTAAATTTTGACCATGTATCTCCATCCACGATCATTTTTCATTTATCAAAAAAAAATCTTGAGGTCGGTCGCCATTAAAAAGAGAAAGAGGAAGAAGATTAAGAAAAGCTAAGGAAGAAGCTTAATCAAATCAATCCACTCACATCTCAATCTCTTTAATCTCTAAGACTAAGGTGAATAATTACTGCGTCTCAAAGTGTTTTTGTTATTAAGATGAATCCAAATTTATTTGCGATGTTTTGCCATGTTTTTGAATGATGCAATGATTATATATACTTGTTGATGATTTATGCATGTTCATATTGATTTTATGATATGCTTCAATGTGAAACCCTATTAAATGACATCTAAATGCCTTGCGAATTTTTATATAGACCGGAAATAATATTTTAGAGATGAGTTTCAATTTTCAGAATTTTTGTGGATTTTATATAAATAAAAATGTCATTTTAGGTTTAAAATTATTTACGGTTAAATAATTAATGGTTTGGGTGTGAAATTTATATATATTAGAAAACATATAAAAAGTGATTTTCTGGAATTTATGTAGAATTTTCCTAAGTGTTTTAATTGATATATAAAATTATTTAAGGTATGAGATTTAAGTGTTTTATATACGTATAAAAAGGAGAAGGGGTATTTTATAAAATGATTCAATTCGTTATTTCTAGAAATTGGCAGTACAACTTGCAACCAATCACAATTTGACAAACAAGGCAGGTTAGGTACAAAAAATAGTTTAAAAAGGACTAATCTGCATGGTTTTTACTGTTTCGATGCTTTTGGCACCAGGCTTTCGCCTTGTTACTTTCGCCTCCGACTTCATCAATACCAATGCACATGGTATCAGGTAACTGGTACGTAGTGAATTGGACAAGAGGTGGAAGGCATTAGTCGAAACCAGGGGTTCTGTAACAACCCGAAATTTAACCCATAATAATTAATTCGTTAATCAATGAAATAATAAAATAACCTTGTGAAATTATCATAATTTAGCCCCAGGAGTTGCATCATCGTGTCCATGGTAATTTTTTGGTCAATTTCAATATATAAAACTTCAGATTTCGAGTCAATATAAAGAAGATACACACGAAACAAGAATCAGCAAAAGATATATATATACATATATATATATCTCTGTGTGTGTGTGTGTGTGTATATATATATATTTGTGTGTGTGTATGTGTGTGCGTGTATATGGAGGTCGACCCACCCCTAGCCTAGGTCAACCGGCGGATTGACCTAGCTGGAAGGGCCCCGCCTTTTGAAGGAACGAAGCTTTTATTTTTTAGATGTGGTGCGACTTTTAACAGCTTATTTGCATTTTTTTCTCTCATCTGGTCCGTTCGTGCTTCCATCTGTTGGCTTCAATTCAGCCTATGACGTGGTTACATCCTATTAAATCTTCAAATCTAACGGTCTGAGATCCACTTCTACTCTTATAAATAAGACCCTAGGCCTAACACTTTTTCTCAATCTAGATTTTCTCCGCTTGGGTTCACCATTTTAAGAAGGACCCTAAAAGGAATAATTTTCCAGGGAGAGAATCTTTTTAATAAAAATATTTTAATACCTCAAGTAGATCTGGAAAGACCTAAAGGGAAGAGCTTAGGACCATGGGTGAGTGACTATAATTAATTAGATTTTTAAGTAATTTAAAATAATAGGGTTTCCAATAGTTTTAGTTTTACTACGATTTTTCTGGAATAACCTTTTTAGTAGTTTACTTACAGTTTTTAGAATTATTTTCATTCTATTTCTTTTAGCTGTTCTTTTCAGTTGATTTTAGTTTATTTCTGTTAATTATAGCTTTTCCATTTAATTACAGTTTATTTACAGTATTTTAATTTGTTTACTGTTATTTATGCGTTATTTACATCTTTTTCCTACGCTTTGGATTTTCTTCTATTTTCAGTTTTCTTTTATTTCTCCATCTTCTTCGCATATGGATTAGAATAGATTAAACGCGAATATGAATTAAAATTATAAGAATACTGAAATAACGGAAGATAAGGTGTAAATTTTAAAGACTATAGTAAAATGGAATTAAGACTGAAATTATGCCTAGTTATGATATTAATTGTAATGAATTAAAGAGTTTGGCCTAGTTATTACTTAGAATTATAACTAAAAAGTGCAAAAGATGAAAGAAGCTTATTTTCACACATAAACCTTAGGTTAAGTAATAAGCATGATTATAGCTTATGTTATAATAAGAAAACAGAATAGAATGAGGCTTATTTTAAGACTTAGGATAAATTAATATGCACAGATAGTAAGAATAATAACAAAGGCTTACTTAAAATAATTTATCTAAGTTAATAAGCAAAGATGAAAGTATGATCCATACTGGCAGCATTTCCCATATGTTGTTTAGGGTAGATAAGTGGCAATAATTAAAAGCAAATATCCGTACCAGCAGCATTTCCCTTATGATGTTTAGGGTAGATAAGTGGTCAATAGTTAAAAGAAGAAGATCTGTATCGGCCCCATTTTCTTATGTTGTTTAGGGTAGATAAGTGGTCAATAGTTAAAAGAAAAAGATCCGTACTGGCACCCTTTCCCTTATGGTGTTTGGGGGAGATAAGTGGTTAATAGTTAAAAGAAAAGATCTGTACCGGCAGCATTTCCCTTATGCTGTTTAGGGTAGATAAGTGATCAATAGTTAAAAGAAATGATCCATACCGGCAGCATTTCCCTTGGGACACGCTTATGCTATTTAGGGTAGATAAGAGGTCAATAATTAAAAGACTAAATCATGGGAATTTGGGAAAGGGACGCAACTAGACTTTTGTTTTGACAAGGACCAGTACCAACAGCATCCCCTATTTTCTACGGACACGGTGTCTCACAATAGCCTAAAGTGAGACAAGGGCATGCTTATGCTGTATAGGGTAAGTTAAAGGTCAAAAGGTGGAGCAATAGATAGGCGGACTAGTGGTGACCGAGCGTGCGACATCGATTAGGGGAGATAAGTCGTATTTGGTTCCAAGTGCTTAGTATGTGTGTCTTTCGTAGACACCATTGCCTTCTGTGCAGGGAGCTATATAACGTCTAGTCCACAGTAGATACTTTGTGTGTCATTCGTAGACACCATTTCTGTATAGAGAGTTATATAGCGTCTAGTCCGCAGTAAGGTCTATAAAGTAGCAGGCCGATCAAAGGGTAGAATTATGATTTCAATGTAATTATAGGATTAGGAATTCAGCCTAATTACAGGATTACTCGAAGTAGCTATCAAAGATAAGTGCAAACAATCAAAGTTAATATATCATGTTAATTGAGTTGAATCGTATTTATTTCCAGCATATTCCTCCATTTTATTGCCTTTATTTTCTTTCATATAATAGAACTGTTGTAAGGTCTATTACTTCTACTTTGCTTAAAGATTCTAGTAATTACTATCATTCGCTAGACTTTTAGTCTGACCCACTCTTCTATTTTCCCCTTCCCCTCATAGGCAATCAGGGGCAAGGAAGGTAGACTGCAGCTTCTTGAAAGACTTTTTTGGAGATCCAATCGTGTATTCCTTTCTTTTAATTTCAGTTTGTATACTACTGGCATTGTATTGAGGGATAACTGTACTCTAATTTTATGGAGACTCTGGTTTTTGATTTAACAATACATATATGGGTAGTTTGACATTTGATGTATTTGGTATTTGGTGACTTATTTTATCATCTTATATTATGGAGTTTGATTTTTAGCAAAATACTATAATTGTTTCCACTGTGTTATTATTTCTATTGCTATTTAGATTTTTTCTTGTGAATTTTAGACTCTACTAGTTTTAGTTATACCTACAACGCACCTCATCTTTTAGTATGTCCTTTCGAGTATACTAAAGGGTATGGGATGTTACACATTGTATCAGAACCTAAGGTTACAGGATTCTTAAAATTTGTTTTAAATTAAAGAATTTTTCAAAATAACTTGTTTTAAAAGTATTTTTCAGAAAGAAACTCTTAGAAATAGCTTTCTAGTATAAAAGAGTTTTATAAAAATCCCCTCAAAGTCCAGTTCAATCTTCCTTCGATTATTTCAAGCCAAAGTTTTCTTTTCCTTTGCATAGAATGGTGGATTCCCCTAATCTTCCAGAGCATATTCCAGTCCCAGTCTGGTTTCGTAGGTATCTACAGGCCATGATGCTAGAGGTGCATGGGAAAGAGCCCAACCTACCACCAATGGGTGGGAATCCCATCAACCCACCTACCGCCGTCAATTTCTCTAAGCTTTCTGAGGATTTTGCGAGTTTGGATGAAAAGACTTTTTCTGGTAAGGAGGCTTTTGTGGAGGCTAGAGCTTGGCTTAAAGACACATACAGGATATTCAGACTATTGGGATTGGATGATCAGCAGCGAGTCCAGCTAGATCTTGGCAGCTGAAAGAGGAGGCTTCGTATTGGTGGGAGGTCATCGAGTTAGAAGGAAGAGAGGTGACATGGAATTGATTCCGGGAGCGATTCGATAGGAAGTTTTTGTCTCAAGCGGAGGAGAGTGTTCAGTTAGAGCAGTTTATCAATTTGAAGCAAGGGAGTTCGTCGGTGAAGGAGTACATCAAACAATTCAATGAATTGTCATGGTTCAAAATGGAGTTGGTAAATACGCCGCACAAGAAAGCTACGAAATTTGCAAAGGGATTAAATCAGTCCCTTCAGGGATTGTTGTTCACTTACGTGCCGATGAGAGCTACTTATGAGTCTTTAGTAGAGATGGACCTTATGTCTGATGCAGCTAAAGAGGGAGAGTTTAAGGAGACGCCTAAGTCGGATAGTTCTAAGAAGAAGTGGGGGAAAGATAAGAAGGACGAGGATAAAAAGAAAGGAGGAGGACATCAAAAGCAGATGAAGAAAAACGAGAAGTGCAAGAGTTGTGGGATGGTTGGCCACTGTGCAATGGATTGTAGAAAGGCATCAATGAAAGGGAAGTGTTTCAAATGTGGACACCTTGGTCACTTTTGTATATCTTGCCCTCAAAAGATGAGGCAGGAAGCAAGTGCGCCTACAACACAGATACATGCTTTGGGTGCAGCGCCTTCAAGCAATGGACCGGATAGAGGTAGAAAAAGCACTTTAGAAGTTTTTATGATTTTTCCATACAATCTCTTTTTGATTTCAAAACATCACACTCTTTTATCTCTAGTTCTCCTGCGGATTGTTTGCACTTAGACATTTCTTTAGTAGTAGACCCAATTGTTGTTTCAAACACCATAGATGGATTGGCACCCTTGTATATGGTTTGTAGGGTTTGAATTTTTTTATCTTAGGTGTAGAATTTGACTGCGATGCCTATGTATTAGGATTTTCAGGGTGTGGGATGATTTTTCTGAATGGATTTGCTATCCGTGTATGGAGCTATGTTAGATTGTGTGAGGAGAGTCGTTCGACTAGAGATATGTAGCGGTAGGACTTTCGAGCTTTCTTGCGACTTGCAAGTGTCAATTATGTCAACCTTCCTCTATTCCCTCGATTCATCATCATTAAAGTTAGATTCTATTCCTGTTGTCAGAGATTTTCCACTCATCTTTAAGGAGGTTAGGGGACTATCCCCTTAGCGAGAGATTGACTTCAGGATTTATTTGACTGATAATGCTAAGCCAGTAGCATTACCCGTAAGGCACATGCACCTAGGGAAAGTGAGCAAGAAGATCCGTGAGCTTTTGGAGAAAGGATTTATAAAAAGGAGCATATCGGAGTGGGGAGCACAAGTCGTCTTCGCTACTATGGCGGATGGTTCCCTTCGACTTTTTGTAGACTATAGAGAATTGAATAAGCTCGTGAAGAAGAATCGATATCCACTCCCTAAGGTAGATGACCTTTTTGACCAGTTAGTTGGCTCTGCAGTATTCATTCAGCTTGATTTAGCCATTGGATTTCATCAGCTTAGGGTCGCTGATAACAGCATTGATAAAACCACATTTAGGACACCCGATGGATTCTTTGAATGGTTGGTTATGCCTTTTAGGCTAACCAAAGCCCTACCTTATTTCATATATTTTTTGAGCCAAGCTTTTAGAGACGTCCTAAATAAGTTTGTGGTGGTATTCATGGACGACATATTAGCGTTTTCCAAGAGTATGGAGGATCATGCTATTCATCTCGAGGTGGTTCTTCATACCCCTCGCATTATCCAGATAAAAGAAAAGTCCTTGAAGTATCACTTTTGGCATAAGGAAGTGTGTATTTTGGGGCATAAAGAAGGTCTACACGTGGAAAGAGTTTGAGAAACGATTTAGTACGTTTAGGTTCAGATTATGAAAATCCAAAGAGAGGTAGGCAAAGATTGGATATATACAATAGATTTAGTCAATAAGTAAAGGAGAAAGCCCATGTGTAGATAATTGTAGAAATTGCAATTGTTTCAAATGAGTGGATTTAATGGTAGTACTAAAAGACTGTAGTAAGGAAATGAGATTACCAAATTTAGGAAGGGTACTCCTAGGATAGTGAGAAGAAAATCCACCTTATGTTTAGCTTAATAGAATATAATTGTTAGAATTGATAATTTTCATTGTTAGCATTTTCTTTTAGGAAATAAATATTAGTTTATATATGATATAAATTTTGTTAAAAGTAAGATTATTTTTGAGGAATTATAGCTCGCTAGTTTCTTTGTAGATAAACAAAGATTTTAAATATAAAGATCGAGAGGTTATTAGGTATCGAAAACGTAGGTTACAACATTTATAGTTGTAATGGATGTTTTCATAAAAAGTAAAGGGAGCATAGAATATAGCACCATTGTTATAGTAGGTGACTTCCAAATGAAATTTTTTTTATATAGTATACGAGGTTTATTAGTATTTATTTTAACTGAATCCATACACTAGTATTTTTGGGTTGTAGTAATAGTGTTTTACGCAACATCTGTTTTGACCCACATAAAAATGTGTTTGAAGAAAATTTTCAAGTATAGAAATAAAGTGATTCGTAACATACACTTACTATTTAAATAAGTATAAGACATTGTTTTCTGACTATGGATATATTAAAACAATTTTAAAAAAACATGTTTTTTTAAAAAGAAAAGAGTAAGTTAGATATTAGAAGACGTCTGTCGTAAGAGAATATAAATTAAACATACTTTAATCTATCGGAATGAAAAGAGTAATGCTATAATTTTCTGTGAAACCAATAAAAATGTTTTGTGCAAGTTACAAGAAATGCATGAAAGGGATACACAAGTATGGGAGCATCGTATTTTGTATAGCCTATTTCGAAAAATATAAAATTAGTTCCTTGTAATTTCATATAAACATAAAACCCTTTTTTAAAGGATTCATAGAAAGTTTTACCATTAATAGTTTCTCATAAGAAAAGGAAGTTCCAATACATTAAAGTATAAAAGCTATTAAGTGTAATAAGAAGATGTTTTAAAAAATTAAGAAACCTCGGTTTTTTTAAAATAAAATGATAAATACCAAACCAAGCTCTTAAATGTGGAATAGATAGGAATCATTTTCTAGGTGTAACGGAAAAAAATGCAAGGCTATAACAGTGATTACTTTCCCACGGAGTGCGTAGGACCCTAGTAAGAACCTAAGAATGATGATTCATTTGTGCAGACTAAAGAAGTGCAGTAAAGTGAAATTAGTAAGACAGTAAGACACACAAGGATGAGAATGAGTATTCTTGATTTTGAGAAACTTGGGATAAGCATCCTCCTTTAGTAGAATTCCCATATGGTAGTAATTTTCAAGCTAGCATTGGAGTGGCACCTTCCGAAGCTCTTTACCGAAGACCGTGCAAGTCGCTTTCTTGTTGGATAGAGTCTACAGAGGTTGAAAAGACTTCGGAGAAGATTAGTTTGATTGGGAGAAAATTCTTATCTCATATCTGCATTTCTTTGACAGTGAGTTTTAGAATTTCCTATTTTCCATCTTTAGTTTGAATACATACTTTCCTTTATTATCCTTTGGGAGGGTAGAACTTAGGACTTAATCTATGGATGGTAGGATTTGATGTAAACATGTTATGAATGATGTATGCTATTGGTTGCAAGTGCTTGCTAGTGGATGCTATGGATGCATATACTTACACTAGATACTATTTTCATTTAGGGATCGGCCTAACAAGGACACTAGAGCATATGCATATGGATGTGTGTGCATTTTATTTTATTTTCCATGATTGCTATAAATTGATGATTATCACATGATTGTTGCATTTGGATGATGTTTGTAGCACGCATATAGAACTATCAGTTATCATTAGGAATTTTTGCATTTATTTGAATACATAGCACGGACATGATTGCATATAAGGAGGTCAACTGAATCAATGGACCACCTAATCGTTTGCATTAGTTAGGGACATTAACACTACAATAATTGCATACGTATCATAAATTGCATTAGAAAAACTTAAGGGCAATGGATGAATGGATGATTATTGAGTATTTGGTTGTAGAAATCGGATGAAAATATTTAGTTCATTCTTTTATCGTTTGAGATTTCGGGGACGAAATCCCTTAAGGAGAGGAGAATGTAACAACCCAAAATTTAACCCACAATAATTAATTCATTGATTAATGAAATAATAAAATAACTCTACGAAATTATCATAATTGCTCCGTGGGAGTTGCATCATTGTGTCCGTGGCAACTTTTTGGTCAGTTTCCATATATAAAACGTCAGAATCCGAGTCAATATCAAGAAGATACGCACGAAACAAGAATATATATATATGGAGGTTGACCCACCCCTAGCCTAGGTCAACTGGCCGGTCGACCTAGCTGGAAGGGCGGTCGACCCCCAGGTCGATCCGCTTTTTGAAGGAACGAAGCTTTTATGTTTTAGAGGCAGTGCGATTTTTAACAGCTTATTTGCATTCTTTTCTCTCATCCAGTCCTTTCATGCTTCTATCCAATGGCTCCTATTCAGCTTATGACGTGGTTGCATCCTATTCAATCTCCAAATCCAACGGTCTGAGATCCACTTCTACCCCTCTAAATAAGACCCTTGGCCTAACACTTTTTCTCATTCTAGATTTTCTCCGCTTGGGTTACCTTTTCAGGAAGGACCCTAAAAGGAATAATTTTTCAAAGAGAGAATCTTTTTAATAAAAATATTTTAACACCACTAGTGGATCCGAGAAGACCAAAAGGAAAGAGCTTAGGACAATAGGTGAGTGATTGTAATTATTTAGATTTTTAAGTAATTTAAAATAATAGGGTTTCCAATAGTTGTAGTTCTACTATGATTTTTTTGGAATAACCTTTTCAGTAGTTTATTTACAGTTTTTGGAATTATTTTCAGTCTATTTCTTTTAGCTATTCTTTTCAGTTGATTTTTGTTTATTTCTGTTAGTTATAGCTTTTCCTTTTAATTACAGTTTATTTACAGTATTTTAATTTATTTACTGTTATTTATGCGCTATTTACATCTTTTTCCTACGCTTTGGATTTTCTTCTATTTTTAGTTTTCTTTTATTTCTCCGTCTTCTTCGCGTATGGATTAGAATAGATTAAATGCGAATACGGATTAAAATTATAAGAATACTGAAATGACGGAAGATAAGATGTAAATTATAAAGACTGTAATAAAATGGAATTAAGATTGAAATTATGCTTAATTATGATATTAATTGGACATAATTAAAGAGATTGTCCTAGTTATAACTTAGAATTATAACTAAAAAGAGTAAAAGATGAACGAATCTTATTTTCACACTTAGACCTTGGTTTAAGTATAAGCATGATCTTAACGTAGGTTATAATAAGAAAACAGAATGGAATGAGGTTTTTTTTAAGAGTTAGGATAAATTAATAAGCACAGATAGTAAGAATAATAACAAAGGCTTATTTAAAATAATTTATCTAAGTTAATAAGCAAAGATGGAAGTAGGATCCATATCGGTAGCATTTCCCTTATGCTATTTAGGGTAGATATGTGGTAAATAATTAAAAGAAAGATTCATATCGGTAACATTTCCCTTATGTTGTTTAGGGTAGATGAGTGGTCAAGAGTTAAAAGAACAAGATCTATACCGGCAGCGTTTCCCTAATGTTGTTTAGGGTAGATAAGTGGTCAACAATTTAAAGAAAAAGACCCGCGCCGACAACATTTGTCTTATGTTGTTTAGGGTAGATAAGTGGTCAATAATTAAAAGAAAAGATCAGTACCGACGACATTTACCTTATGCTGTTTAGGGTAGATAAGTGGTCAAGAGTTAAAAGAATAGATTCGCACCGGCAGCATTTCCCTTGGGACACGCTTATGCTGTTTAGGGTAGATAAGAGGTCAATAATTAAAAGACTAAATCATGGGGATTTGGGCAAGGGACGCAATTAGTTTTTTGTTAAACAAGGACTAGTACCAACAGCATCCCCTATTTCTATGGATGTGATGTCTCACAATAGCCTGAAGTGAGACGAGGGCTCGCTTATGTTGTTTAGGGTAAATAAAAGGTCAAAAGAGGGAGCAATAGATAGTGCGAACTGGCGCTGACCGAGTGTGCGGCATCGTTTAGGGGAGATAGTTGCTATTACGTTCCAAGTGCTTAGTATGTATGCCTATCGTAGGTCCATTGCCTTCTATGTAGGAGCTATATAACGTCTAGTCCACAGTAGATACTTTGCGTGTCATTCGTAGACATCATTTCTGTATAGGGAGTTATATAGCATCTAGTCCAAAGTAAGGTCTATGGAGTAGCAAGCCGATCAAAGGGTAGAATTAGGATTTCAGCCTGATCGAAGCATCTATCAAAGATAAGTGCAAACAATCAAAGTTAATCATTCGTATTAATTTAGTTAAATCATATTTATTTCCAGCATATTCCTCCTTCATATTTCCTTTGTTTCCTTTCATATACTAGAACTGTTATAAGGTCTATTACTTTTACTTTTCTTAAAGATTCTAGTTATTACAATCATTCACCAAACTTTTAGTCTGACCCACTCCTCTATTTGCCCCTTCCCCTCCATAGGCAATCAGGGGCAAGGAAGGTAGACTGTAGCATCTTGAAAGACTTCTTTGGAGATGCTATCATGTATTCCTTTCTTTTATTTCCAGTTTTCAGCTCTCGTACTGTACGGGCACTGTATTGAGGGATAATTTCACTCTGGAGACTATGGTTTTTTATTTAACAAGACATACGTGGGTAATTTGACATTTGATGTATTTGGTATTCGGTGACTTATTTTATCATCTTATATTATGGAATTTGATTTTTAGCAAAATACTATAATTGTTTCCGCTATGTTATTAATATTATTATTTAGTTTATGTCTTGTGAATCTTAATCTCTGCTAATTTTAATTATACCTACAACGCACCACACCTTTTAGTGTTTCCTTTCGGGTATACTAAGTGGTGTGGGGTCTTACAGGTTCTTAAGAAGTCAAAGCGTTTCTTCTTTTTTAAGGGAACATACGCCTGCTTGCTTTCAACTGAATAGCTTTCGACTAGGTTGTCTCTCGACCAGGTCAATTGGTTTTAACAGAAAGCTTTCAATTGGGTTGCGCTTTTGTTTTAAATAACTACTTTCGACTAGTTTAAAACCCTTACTATCGCTTTTTACCTTTTGGCACCGATTGGTTACGAAAGTGTTGCTTTGCTTTTTAAATTTGACCAATTCTCCAGTGCCTTTGAAGGGATGGTTTCGACACCATCATTTCTTTACTTCGGATTGCTTTTGAAAGAATGGCTTTCGACTTAAATGATTTTAAATGGCCTTTTTTCTCCGTTGAAGGTAGAACCCAATGGTTTTGAAAGAGATGATTCAAATGGTTTCGAAAGGTGTTTTTCCATATGTTTTAAATTGAACCCAAGTGGTTTTGAAAAGTTTGTGTGTACAAAGGTTTGATGCTTTCGAAAGGTTTTCGTGAAATGTTTCAAAGTGGTGGTTCCCAATGGATTCGAAGGAGTCGAAAGGGAAGGTTTTTTTGGTTGTTTCGAAAGGATTAAAAGGAAAGGTTTTCCAAAGATTTCAAAAGGCAATGTTTAATGGTTTTAAGAGAAGGATGTCTAAGGTTTTAAAGCTTTTGAAAGGAAGGTTTTTGCCTTTCAACCTAGATTAAATAAAGGGTTTTACTTGGTTTAGAGAGAGGTACTTTCAATGGTTTCGAAAGGGATACTTGTAGTGGATTTGAAAGGGGTACTTTCAAAAATTTAAATATTTTGGTCAACTAAGATTTAGGTGAAGTATAAATATAACATAGCAAGGTAATTTTGAGTAAAGCACATAGATTGTATAATTTCCTTGGTTGAGTTTGATTTAAAGTTTTTAAGTTATTTTGAAAAGGTTTTCAAGGAAAATTTAAGGGAAGGGTTCCTCAGTAAAATGACTTAGGTATTAGAATACCAGATGGGACGGGTATAGGGTCGCACCATATCTTAGCTTTTAGCCCTAGCTAATTTTTTCCAAAATTCCAATGTATAGGGCTTTGTCATAAGTAAGACTAAAATTGTGATACACACATAAGGTATATATGTTTGTATGCAGATAGGCTATTGGTGAGCCCGCAAAATAATTATAATCATGTGAACGTGGGAGATGTTAAGTTAAGGACAGATCATCTAGAAGAAAAGTATTTAACAGATAGTAAATGGCAGTCCAGAAGAGGAGTTCTAACAGATGTTAGATAAATTTTGATATATTGTCTAGTAGGTCGAGTCAGCCAAAGGTTAATAGTTAACCAAACAATACTATAATGTTCCAATAGATAGTTCATTTATTACCTAATATGTATGTTTACATAATAATGCTTTATAGATTTTAACCAGTTTTGGTTGCAGGAAAAGATTTGCAAAAGATATGTTTTAAAATGATGTAAGTGAGGGGAATCTATTTCCGCTATGTGGCGTGGTCTCACTTAACGTAAAATGGCTGAGATATATAGTATTATTCACACCAGGCTTTATGTCTGACTCGAAGTTTATGTTTTCCCCTTAAAATCTCGGGTGCTCAAAATTGATTTGAGCAAGCCGAGGGTTGAGGCTTTCAAATTTTAGTAATTTTGGCGAATAAAGCTTCCGGAGATGAGAAGGTGGCTGACGGATAGCTAATTAGGAGTTATAGTTTATTTTTCTTTGATTCCATTGCGTATCTTAAGTTAAATATGACATATTACTTTGATCAACCAAGGCGGCATCATCATATGTTGTTGTTGGCGTATTTTTTAACTGATATATTTTTCTATTACTTGGGAAACATTAAGGGATTTTGTAAATTAGATGAATTATTGTTTTGAAATGTAATCAGTAAAATGTTGTTTCTTGAAATATATGATTTGTTCATATTCAAGTGCTTCTGATATTATGAATACCAACAGCATTACCATATTTTTTCACCAAAAGTTAGTACTATAGATGACTGAAACATTTGTAATGCTTAGCCTTTGGCCTCCAGATGTTACAGGTTGGTAGAGGCCAACTGGTTTGTAGTGCATCCATGAAAACTATATCCGGATTAAGTTATTGACAGTTATCAATAGGTTCCTAGTCAACCCATGGAAATTAGGATAGGAGGGAAGTTATTGGAGATACCAACAGGTTCAAGGGGAACCATGAAATAGTAAAGTTATTAGCAGGGCCAATAGGTTCTTAGTTATCCCATTAAAACTATGTAATCAGACATAGAGTCCGTAAACATTAAACAGGTTATTAGTTAGACCATGAAAACTAATAGGTTAATAGCGACCAACAAACTATAAATATGGCACATAGTCTATTAAACAAGGGATGGGAAATCCAGAATGTTTTAACTTATATGCATGTCATCATATTATTTTGAATTGTTTTAACCATTGTGGATGCAGGAGCATAGTATAATGTTCTATCAAGTTTTTAGGATACTAGTGAGGGGAAAACCCGTTCTGCTAAGCGGCGTGGTCTCACTAGATATCTAAATGGTTTGAGATAGTAGATTATTATTCATACCAGGCTTTATGTCTGATTTGAAGTTTATGTTTTCCCCTTAAACTCTCGGGTGCTCAATTGATTTTGAGTAGTTTGAGGCTTAAGGTTTTCAGGTTCTCTTTTAGACGAATAAAGCATCTAGAGACGTGCAAAAGGTAAGCTAGTTAATAAGAGATCTTTTTATCCCACCGTGCTTTGGTTGTAATGCCAAAGTTATTTACTTGCCTTATTATATACTCTGATCATCCAAGGGGCATCTTCATATGCCGCACTTAGTGTATGTGTAATAATTATACTTTTTTGAACGTGGATACGTTTGAGGGTTCATGTAATGAATTTGAAATATGGTTTTGAAATGTATTTAATTTTTTTTGAAATCTATGTTTTATTTCATATCCATGTGTTTCTACCGTATCAATGAATCTAGCATTATCATATTTTGTCACCATAAGTTAATACTATACATGACTGCAACATCTGTAGCGCTTAGATTATGGCCTTAAGATGAGGGATGTTACAAGCTGGTATCAGAGCATAGGTTTATAAAAAAATTAAAAGAAACTTAAAATGAAAAGATTTTTCAAAACACAATCCAAAGAAACAGAAAATAAGGTCGGGGTTTGGGATAATGCTATAGTAATTTACATGTATTTGATATATATATATATATATATATATATATGAGTACGTATTCCTCTCTCTCTTAGGCCATTCTTCTATATCTTACTAAGGATCGTATGCAGATTTACAAGAAAGAAGATATGGAAGCAAGAAACAAAAGAGGAAATCTTGGTGGAGGAAGCACCACAACTAATGGAAATGCTCGACCTAACACCAGGAGGAATTAAGGTCGACAGCCTAATGCTAACCAAAATGTTGATGTCAATGTGGGTGTTGGAAATCCACCAGTAGATATAAGGGTGATGTATAAGTTTTTCATCCATATGGTGTAGGCAGGAGCTACTGTTGGAGTTGATGGTAATGTTGGAGGAGCTCATCCTGTAGCTCCAGTTGGGAATAATTATGCTAAGCCGAGCAGAGATTACCCCAGTCTTGGTGGAAAGCCATTTTTTGGAAATAGAGGATGCCATAAAAGTGGAGAATTAGTCGTTGTATTGTGAACGTATCTTTGCTGATTTGGGTTTAGATGATAAGCAAAAGAGGACATAGGCCTATAGGCAGTTTGCAAGAGTCTGTGCTACATTGGTGAAACAGTGTTAGTGTCAGAGTTCCAGAGGAGGAATTGAATTAGGCTAATTTTAGAAGGAGATTTAAGTAGTGGTTTAGGTCTGAGGTTGCTAAGTCAGTGTTGATGAGAAAGTTTATGGATCTAGTTCAGGGTGATATGTTGGTTATCGAGTATGCCACTAAGTTTGATGCGCTGTCTCGATATGGGTATGCTACTATAAACACCGACATCAGAAGGAATGAGAGGTTCATTTGGGGATTATGGCCTGAGCTTGCTAGAACGACCCCAACACATATCCATGATCGTTGCAATGTGGTAGTGGAGATGGCAATTCGTCATGAGGAGATGCTTGCTATTTGTGCTAGATAGAAGCCGGTTGAGATCTAGAGTTCTTAGGGAAAGAAAAGAAAATTCTTTAAGAAGAAGGGAGCCTAGAAGGGAGAGGCTGTCAAGAAGGCAAATGTGGATTTAGTTTGCTACAAGTGTGACAAGAAGGGTCATTATGCTCATGAGTGTCGGTTAGGCAAGGGGAAGAAAGCTGCAGATAAGAAGAATGTGAAGTGCTTTAACTATGACCAGGTCAGGCCTTATAAGAACCAATGTCCAAAGCCAGTCAGGGCAGACAAAGGGAAGGTTTTTATTAGTGGATTAGTGTAACGACCCGTAAATTTTGGTAAATAAATTTGGCTAAATTTATGAGATTTTGTAATTAAATTTAGATAGAAATAAAAATCTTATACTGTATAAATGGAATAATATTGAAACAAATAAAATTTGTAAGTGAATAATGAAATAATAACTATGATGAAGTGTAACAATGATTATTAAAGCTAAAATTGTTATAGATTGAATGAAACTACAAAAAATGAAACAGTGTAAGCGTTATACCTGGATGTAAATTGAATATCAAAAAATATAAAGTAGGTATTGAATTAGTTAATGAAAGAACACATTGTTACATTAATTGAATTAAATTAAGGAAATTAAATTATAATAAATGGTCATTTAATAAAACCAATGTTCTTGGAGTAATTATAATAGTTGTTTGAGATATGTATAAATTTTAATTGGAAATCGATTGGATTTAAATGAAATTTGGTATTACATTTATGAGTTTAAATGTTTGTTTATTTTGTAAAGTAATAAATGATATAATAAAAGAGTGAAATCTAGATAAATAAATTTAATTGCGACTTTAATTATAAATAATGGGTGAAATAATAGGATAAATGGTAACATTGATATTGTAAGAAATAAAAACCCTATTAATGTAAGAAAACCAAGGCAAACATTTAAGTTATAAATGTTGTAATAAATAAAAATAAAATGACCATTGTATAAGGATTTGGCATATGAAAATAGTAACGGTTGTGTGTAAATATTGGAGTAAATATTATGTTGGCAACTATGATAATTTGTTGGAAATAATAAACCTTAGTGTATTGTAAGGTTACCTGTTTATTTCGTTTGTAATAAAATTTGAAATCAATTAGAATAAATGAACCTTAATGTTATATTAATAAGAATTAACGCAATAACTAAATTAGTGCGCACCCTATTTATTGAAACAGATGGTAAAGTTAGGATTGATTGAAATTAGTAAATTGGGAAAGGAATTCAAAATTATATTAATTGATAAAGAATACGTAATAAATTGTTAATATATAAAATCAATGTCCGTTAAGTAGTTATAATATTTATAGTTGATAATAAACGTTACTTTAGTGATTAGTAATATAATAACGGAAGGCGTAAATGTAATAATGGAATAATTGGAATTGTAAATTTATGCGTAGTGTAGTAATCGATATAATGGAAAGTATGAAGCTAAGTAAATTAATTATTTAGAATGTAAAACGCAATTAGCGTGTATATTCGTAGAAATGTAATAAAATGAAAATAGGGTAGTTAGTACGAAGGAAAGATGAAAATTTAAACTTACTAATGTATAATAGGGTAAACAAAGGTTACCTTTGTTTATTG
Organism: Allium cepa; assembly: GCA_030765085.1. NCBI lineage: Eukaryota > Viridiplantae > Streptophyta > Magnoliopsida > Asparagales > Amaryllidaceae > Allium > Allium cepa. Next base: position 218,206,921 of record CM060930.1, read on the forward strand.
AATAATTATTGATTAGAAAAAGGATTTGGAGTTAAATCAAGTTTGTTTATTGAAACAAATTATAATTAGTTGATTTATTGGAAGTTAAAAATTAAATAATTGGGTTTTTATTTCAAATAAGTAGAATTGGATATTAAAATTTACGTTAATTGAAAAGAAGATGGTATATGAGAATATTAATGTAATAGCTTTGAATCCAATGTTAAATCCATCTATTTGACAATAATGAATGGAATAATGATTTGTTAATTTAATTTAATAGAAATTTTGGAAATTAAATTTATAATTTCTGAATAAATGGAATTGGGAAAAATACTGAAATCGATAAGTTAATCAACTTTAAATTGACTTTAATTTGTTTTAAACATTGTAATTGATTGAGAAATATAAAAATGATATATTTGGTCAATTTTAAGATTGAAATTAAAAATTGGATTTTATAAATTAATTATTAAATTATTTAATTAATGGAAAATAGCCATTTTGGCCACTGACTCGGATTTCGACGAAACTAGTTTCATCGGATACGTAACGGTGAATTATTGTAGGATTTCAAGTTTCGTGACGATCGGACTTGTCATTTGATCGTACGGACTTGAAACGCCTTGAAATTAATGAAATTGAAATCAATTGAAATCAATTTGAAATAATTTGATTTGGTCATAACTTCCCCATACGATGGAATTTGGACGTGAAACTTATTCCATCGCGTTTAAAATATTTTTAAACAACTATTTTGATATATGGGTTAACCCAATTTCGTTCCGGAGTCGAAACGGGCTTTTTGGGCCACTTTGGAGTTAGCGCGTATATCCAACCTTATCCATCCATTCTAATTTTTGACCTACCTATATAAACCCCGTTATAAACCCTAGTAGCCTCTATTCCTCATCTCTATACGTACAGAAACTTCTGTGCTCATCTTCCTCAATGGCAGACAAACCCTAATTACAATTGCAATCCCAAAATCAAATCCAAAGCTAAAATTTCAAACTCCTCATTTGGAAAAATATATATCGAAGCTCTGAAGAGCGTAATCTTCTGGTGTGATTCGTTTTTCGTTTTGGTTCATCGTTTTATCAGTAAAAATCAAAGGATTTTCGGCCGTCCATCGCGTCGAAATCAAACTAGTCGGATCGTCGAACCCTTTCTGTAATTAAAGGCCGGATCTCGAGTAAAAATTCACCTAGGGATTTCTATTGGGTACGGCGACGGCTGGTTCTGGGGTCGGCGGAGTCGCGCGAGGCGAGGGGAGGGCCGCGTGTGGTGGCGATACGGGTACGTGGTGGCGGCATGTTGATTTTACGGTGGAGGCGCAGGCCGTGGCTCGTTTCTACGCGTTCGTGATTGGGTTTTCCAGAGAGTCCACGTATAAGGAGGGAGGAAACGAACGTGTTTGAGTGTTGTGCTGGATAAATGATTGATGACGTGGCCATGGTTTGTAAAAGGTGAGTTTGTTTTGTTTTTATTTAATTTTGTTTTCGAATCTTCTAATATGAATAACTTTTACGTATAACATCCGTTTCACGCGCGATTTTTTTTATTAGGGTCGTATTAAAATTTCGGACTTATTGGCGCTGGTTTGGACAGATTTGGAGACTGTTCAATTTTTGGGTTTAAATCGGATTTAAATTCGATTTAAATTCAAAAGGTGAGTGTTTTAACCCACTCACAACTTCTAAAATTTCTTATGTTTGGTAAATTGATATATAATGTGATTTGAAATTTATTTATAACTGTGTGGCATATATTTAATTATCGGCTCAGTTAAATTGCATTATTTGAATTTAATTGTCATTCAACTTATTATTGCATATAAACTACCAGTTAAATTAATTTATTATTGAATATTAAACTGTCAGTAATTGATTGTTATTTATTGATGTTATTATTTGAATTTGGATGATGTTTGCAATAAATGGTTGATGATTGATATTGGGTGAATGGATGTCGTATTCTATATTGTTATAAACTGCAAGTTATTATGCATTCTTATTACATTCGGGATTGCGGTTTGAAATGATATATAACCGTAATTTTATTTTTAAACTACGGATTGAAATGATAAATATCTGTATCACTTGACCATAGGACAGAAAATTTTATACAGACACCGTGGTCTTTATATATAAAAATATCTTTAAATGAGTTCTATGGTTTGGAAAGGAATATACGGTTTATTAAATATAAATTTTGATGTTATTAAATATTATTATATATACAGTTAATTTCTTGAATTTAAGCTATGTATAAAATTGTTTAATAAAAATGAGTTTAGTAATGGAGTTTGATGGTTTATAATATATGGGTAAGTACCTATTTAAGGTATTATATATATAGAGTTTAAATGACTTAAATGAAATTTAAGTTGGAAGAAAAATATGAAATTGGTTTAAATTGAATTATTTAAGAATTGTACTTGAATAAATTTGATTTGGAATTTAAAATAAGTTGAGATTTTGAAGGGTATGATTCTTATAACTTGATTTGGTTTAAAGTGTTTTAAATGAATATAAAGTTGAGATAGAATATATCAAGTTAAATAAAATTTAAAGAATATCGAGTTGTTTAAAGTTAAAAGTTTTACTTAAATTTTATTGGATTTATTAAGTAAAAATTTCAAATCTAAATAATAGTAATTGAATTTGATATATATGGAATTATAAAAGAAATTGTTTTGAAATGGTGGAGTATTTAAAGCTTTGAAATATATGAATTGAAATGGTTTAGTGAGAGGTTCAAATCGGTATTTGGGATTTATTTGAAAGATTAAAGAAGCTATTTTATTATATAAAGTTATTTATTATCAAACCATTTAAGTATTGAAAATTATGTTTCGAAGTTATGGGTTTAAGGTATAAATATTTGAAAGCGCTATGATTCCTTGAAAAAAGATATATTTGAAATAAAATGATATCATATTGATTTGGGTCTTAAAATAAAAATGATATCGTATTTATATGGTTTTGAAATGAACATTTTATTCTAGTTTTGAAGTATAATTATTTTAAAATGACCGCGGTGTTATAATAACGTTTGGTTGTTGAAGAGACCGGGATCGGAAGTTGTCATACTCTCTGCCAACTCCGAAAACCATTTTAACAACCGTGTACGCGGTGGAGATTCCAGAATGAAGTAGGATGGCGGCGGCGTTTCCTTTAAGGTAAATACGTGGACCCGACTCCCGTGAGTTGGCATAAGGTGGCTAAAACATGAGCGATTCTCGGGCCAATGAGGTCATTCCTCTGATCGGACGCACTCCTTCGATATTATACTCTGACATTTTGATTGATTCGGTGGCCACTTTTGATTTTTGTTTTTGGGGGTGTAGTTCGAGGTGGGCGGTAGTAGTTGCTATGCGTTACCACCAGCCCGGGTAGCAATTGGTATATCTACCCTGGCATTGCCTATTTGTGTCGTGTCACCTACCCTAGCGCGCCTTATACGATTTTGTTTTGTACCATACCTATGGAGTGCCTTCTGACGACGTCCAGTATGGGGGAGATTACGGTACTGTATAGACTATGGGAATAGATCATGTGTTAAGGGCTATATGGGTAACCCCTTAACGCTATTTAAAAGCAAGTTTATTTTACTAATAGACATTATATAATAGCGAAACTACATAGTAAATAGTTTAACGGATACTTAGGAGATGTGAATCCCGAGCATCTCTTAAGTTACTGCTCTCATATTTATTTCTGTTGATTTGACTCACATAAGATCTTTTAGTTCTGACTCGAGTGTTTTGTCTTTTCAATTCGCTCGGGTTAGTCCGAGCGTTTCAGGATTTGAAGATTTTATTCTGGAGGACGAAGACGAAGATTTGTAGTACTATTATCTACTGTATTATTCCACCACACCTTTTAATTCCGCTGCATTAATTATTATTCTCTGTTATATGTACTCTGATATGTATTGCATAAGTAAAATCGAATATTTTGTAAACAGCTTCATGAACTGTATATTTGATTATTATATTTTATCGTTCCGCTGCAAGATTCTATTTTGTTTTTTCTTTCTCTACTTTTCTTATTTACCCCATAACAATCCGCCCTTCCGTATAGTTTGAATTGACACGTGTGTCGATTTAAAACGTGCGAAAAGGCGGGACGTTACAATTAGCATCATCTAAACTACTATAGCTGATAAAGGGAAGACTATGATGGAAGGTACATATTTATTCCGAGTATACTAGTTAGGTACTATGTGATACCGGTGCATCACATTCATTTATATCTCAGAATTTGGTTGATGTGTTATGCTTAGAACCCACATACCTTGTTACTTCTTTGAGGGTTGCAAATCCAATAGGAGAGTATGCAGCTCTAGGGATGAGATGTGAACAGTTAGAAATTTATTTGTTAGGTCTTAAGTTTTCATGTAGTCTATATGTTTTTAATTTCTTAGATTTTGGAATCATTTTGAGTATTGATTAGTTGAGTAAGTATGAGGCTGGGATATTTTACCAGGATGGGGAGATATCACTGAAACACCCAGATAGTCATAATTGAATTATTTTCTCAGTAGAGAATTATGATTGAAGTGTTTTTTCATTATTGATTGCCATGGTTGGAAGAAATGTTAAGTTAGATTCGAGTAGCAAAGGAGTTTCAGATGTCTTTAAGCCGGTTACATGACTATCATCGAAACGAGCTGTTGAGTTTCGGATAGATCTTATGCTAGGAGCTGAACCTATTAGTAGACCACTTAGTAGGATGGCACCGACTGAGATGAAAGAACTTAAGGTGCAGTTAGTGAACCTAGAAGGAAGAAATTTTATTAGACCAAGCAGTTCGCTTTGGAGAGCGGCCGCGGTTCTCGTAAGAAAACTAGATGGGTCGTTGAGGATGTGTATTGACTATTGTAAGTTGAACGAGAGCACGATTAAGAATAAGTATCCTTCGCCGGATCAAAGGTGTTTTTGCAGTTGGATGGCGATAAGTTTCTGTAACATCCTGCCTTTTCGCACAATTTAAATCGACACACGTGCTAATTCGAACCATACGTAAGGGCGGATTGTTATGGGGTAAATAAGAGAAACAAGGAAGAAATAAAGCAAAATAGAATCTCACAGCGGAAGGATAAAATATAATAATCAAATATACAGTTCATGAAGCTGTTTTTCAAAATATTTAATTATACTTACAATATATATCAGAATTATACATACCATAGAATATCAATAATGCAGCGGAATATAATAGTGTAGTGGAACAATATAATATATATTAATAATAATACTGAAATCTTCGTCTTTGTCCTCCAGAAATAAAGTCTACGATCCTGAAAAACTCGGACTGACCCGAGCGAATTGAAAAGACAAAACACTCGAGTCAGAACTAAAAGTTCTTATGTAAGTTAAATCAACAGAAATAAATATGAGTGCAGTAACTCAAGAGATTCTCGGGATTTACATCTCTTAAGAATCCGTTAAACTATTTACTATGTAGTATATTTCGCTATTATAATAGTGTCTATTAGTAAAATAAACTTACTTTAAAATAGCGTTAAGGAGTGACCCAATATTCCCCTTAACACATAATATATTCCCATAGTCTATACAGTACCGTAATTTCCCCCGTACTGGACGTCGTCAGAGGGCACTCCATAGGTATGGTACAAAACAAAATCGTATAACGCGTGCTAGGGTAGGTGACACGGCACAACTAGGCAATGCCAGGGTAGATATACCAATTACGCTTCCGGGTCGGTGGTAACGCATAGCCGCAGCTACCGCCTACCTCGAGCCACACCCCCAAAGCAAAGAAATCAAAAGTGGCCACCGAATAAGTCCAAAGTCAAAGTAGAATATCGAACGGACGTGTCCGATAAAAGGGGCTACCTTCTTAACCCGTCAATCGCTCCTGTTTTAGCCACCTTATGCCAACTCACGGGAGTTCGGTCCACGTATTTACCTCAAAGGAAACGCTGCCACCATCCTACTTCATTCTGGAATCTCCACCGAATACACGGTGGTTAAAGTGGTTTTTCAGAGTTGGCAGAGAGTATGACAACTTCCGATCCTGGTCTCTTCAACAACCAAACGTTATTATAACACCGCGGTCCTTTCAAAATAGTTTATACTTTAAAACCAGAATAAAATATCCAATTCAAAGCCATATAAATACGATATCATTTCTATTTTTAAAAACCCAAATCAATATGATATCATTTTTATTTCAAATATATCTTTTTCAAAAATTGTAGTACTTTAAAATATATATACCTTAAACCCATAGCTTCGAAACAAAATTTTCAATACTTAAATGGTTTCATAATAAATTACTTTATAAAGTAAATTAGCTTTTTAATTTCTCAAATCAATTCCAAATACAGATTTGATTTCCCAAATAAACCATTTAAATTTCCATATATTTCAAAGATTAAATATTCCACCATTTCAAAACTAAATTTTTAATTCATATGTACATGCCAAATTCACTTTATTATTATTTAGTTTTGAAATACTTACTTAATAAATCCAGTATCCTTTAAATAAAACTTTCAAATTCAATAATTGAATATTCCTCAATTTATTTAGACTAGATATATTCACTTAAATCATCTTAAACTCGAATTTAGTTATAACACCATATTCTTTTTAAATCTAAATTCCAATAAGATCTTAATTAAATAAAATCTCAAATCAATTTCAAACTATCTTCTCAACTTGATTTATAAAAAACAATATAAACTCTATATTAGAGTAAAATTTAAGAAAACACTTATCCATAATATATTTCAATAAAATCCACTTTATATTTAAACTTACTTCATACTTTAAACAATTTTTATACATAGTTTAAAACCAAGAATTTAACCATATATTAAATAACCTTTATCAAATATCCGTCATAAATATTTCATAAAACTATATATATTTCTTTACGAAACCATAAAATAATTATTTCAAAAATAATTTATATATATACATATATATATATATATACCGCGGTACCGGTATAAAATTTTCTATCCAATGGTCAAGTGATACGGATATTTATCATTTCAATCCGCAATTTAAAAATAAAAAATGTGGTTGTATATCATTTCAAACCGGAATCCCGAATGAGATGAAATTCATAATAACTTGCAGTTTATAACAATATACAATACGGCATCCATTCATCCAATATCATCTTTCAACCATTTATCAAAATCATCATCAAATTCAAACAATACATCAATATATAACAGGTAATAAATAACAGGCATTTACTGGCAGTTTATTATGCAAAATATATTAACTGATAATTTAAATGGCGGCTTATATGCACAATAAATTAACTAATAATTTAACTATCAGTTTATATGCAATAATAAATTTAACTAAAAATTTAACTGGCAGTGTATATGCAATAATGAATTAAATAACAAGTAAATTAAATGAATGCAATTTAACTGAGATAATGATGAAGTATATGCCAAATAGCTATAAATAAATTTTTAAACATATCATAAATCAATTTAATAAACATAAGAAATTTTAGAAGTTGTGAGTGGGTTAAAACACTCACCTTTTGAATTTAAATCCAATTTAAACCCAAAAATTGGACAGTCTCAAAATCCAACCAAACTAGTGCCAAAATGTTCGGAATTTTATTACGATCCTAACAAAAAAAAATCGTGCGTGAAACGGAGTTCGTATATGAAAGTTATTCGAGTTAAATCGTTTGAAAACAAAAATTAAATTAAAACAAAACTTACTTAAATTAGTAGCCACTTCATCATCTCTTCAACAACCAGAACACGCCAATACTTGGCCCCAAACCCTAACGCACGCAAATCTACCCAGGCTGATGCCGCCGTACCTTCGCTCGCGATCGCCGCTGGCCCCACCGCGGCCACACTCCATCGCCAGAACGACATGCTCGGCCCCCGATGGTTCGATCCACGTGCGAAAATACCCGGTCGCCACCAACAACCTCAAACCCTAATCAATTATTACACTCGATCTAAATGTCAACTCGCCCCATAAATCATGCCGATGAGCTCCTCTCGATCCCCTCTACCAGACCCAGAAAGGGTTTGTCGATCCGATGACTTTCACCGACGCGTGATGGACGACCGAGTCTTCTTCGATTTTTACCGGTCAAACGACAAACTGAATCGAAAAACGAACACCATCATTGAATTACGCTAGTTGAGAGCTTCAACATATATATTTTTCTAGATTTTTCTGGGGACTTTGAATTTTATGCTTTGGTTTTGAATTGTAATTGGATCTAGGGTTTGCATCCATTGAGGGAGAGGAGCTGATGAAATTTTACGCGCATACAAATGAGAATAGGCGTAGGCTAGGGTTTAGCAGGGTATTTATAGATAAAGTTGGAATAGACAGATGGATCCGAATTATAAACGTGCTAAACGATAATTGGCACAAAAGCCCGTTCTGACTCTGGAACAAAATTGGGTAAACCCATATATCAAAATAGGTGTTTTAAAATATTCTAAACGCAATGGAAAATGTTTCGGGTTCAAATTACATCATATTAAGAAGTTATGCAAAAATCAATATTTTTCAAATTGATTTCAATCTCATTTATTTCAAGGCGTTTCGAGTCTGTACGATCAAACGACAAGCCCGATCGCTACGAAACTTGAAATCCTACAATAATTCACCGTTACGGATACGATGAAACTGATTTCGTCGAAATCCGAGTCAACGGCCAAAATGGCAATTTTTATATTAATTAAATAAATTAGTAATTAATTAAATCCAAATTTTAAATTTTAATTTTATAATTGACAATTTTATCACCTTTATACTTCTTAATCATTTACAAAAATTTAAACAAGTTTAGATGTAAATTAAAAGTTGATAAATCTATTAATTGCAGTGTTAATTTCTCCGCTTCGTTATATTTAAAATCATAAATTAAATTTCCAGTGATTCTATTAAATTAAATAAATCAATGATTATTCCATTCATAAATTTCAAATAGATGGATTTAATATTGGATTCAAAATCTATTATCTTAATATACTTAGATTTTATTTAAATCTCTACTAACATAATATTTAGATGTTTACTTTCAATTAATTGCAATAAACCCAATTACCCTAATTTATTCAAATAAATAAACAAATCTTGATTACCGTTCTCATTATTTAAACAACATCATTATCCTATAAACATATTTAACATTTGGTTACGTTCCATTACCCTGATACTTTCTGTTTCACCTTTATTCGTATTAACTATTTTATTTCAACTGATTGTGTAATAACTACAAAATTCAATCCTATTGAAATTTATCAATTTCACCCATAAATTTAGATTTTTAAATCCAATAAATTTAATTACCTTGGCTCCATTCTTTATTACATCAATTATTACTTTAATTTACATTAACCAAATGTTAAATTAATATTTATTGTAATCGATTACCAAAATTTATTTGACATACCAAATAAACAAGCAACCTATATTAATTGCTACCCATTTGCTTTTAATTGCATTCATAAGTTCGTTACTTATCGATCCGGATTTATAATTTCATATACGCTAAATTTTTATTTCATGACATTAATATACGCCTATGTACAACTTAATTTGAATAAATATTATAGTTCTAAATGTACTTCTATCAATTAAATGCATTTAATTGAGGTTTTAAAACCAATAAATGGATTTTTTTCTAAATTTCATCCTTACACCAACTTATTACTCTACATACATTGCGTATTAATTCATCAATTAACATAACTTGAATTTATTTTCCAATTTGCTGATTTCAATTAATTAAAACTTACCATCTGTTTCAATTAATTTGGGTATGCACAAATTTAGCTATTCAATCAATTTCAATTTACGGTACAATTATCATGGTTTATATCATATTGCATTAATATCCCTATTTTATCTTAATTTCAAATGATTGAATATTAAATTCCATTTACTACAATAGATCCAACTTATTAAAAATTTATTTTGATAAATCGTTTTAAATTTGCCTTCCGCCTTCATACTCAACCAATTTTTAAAATCTAATAACATAGTTAACGATTCATTACCTTAATATAACCAAATTTTCATCTTTATTTATGTTGACCAATTTATTTCCATAAATCCATTATTATCTTTTGTTCATTGTCTATTCCACTTGAGTTTATATTCCCAACCAATTACTAAATTATCTTACATAATATTGAATTCATTCAACTACCTCTGATTATAAAATTTCATTATTTATTATAATTGCTTACACCATATGAATTCATTCTATTACCCTAAATCAGACATTAATTCATATATTCGTACAATACTTAAATTTATTCACATAATTTGCATTAACGTTATTACACCGATTACTACCTTAAAATAAGTTTACGTTTCTATTCTATTTACACTTACATTTTCTGCTATTTTATAAATTATTATCCTTAATTGGAATTGTTACGTTTTAATTTATTTATTATTCATTAATAAGTTACAGAATTTATTTCTCCAAATATTAAATCACAAAGTCCTATTTAATTTACCATTGCTACATTTCCTTTTTAACGTTTGCTAAATTATAAAAAAAAATTCTTTCTTTCTCAATTTAATTACAAAGATCAAATTATATTAACCAATTTATTTATTAAAATTTACGGGTCGTTACACTCTCCCCCACTCAAAACTTTTCGTCCCCGAAAAGGAAAAAGAAGGGAAAAGAAGAATTAAGAAACCAATATATCTTATTCAAAACATTAACTTTATAAACAATTAAATTTACAAAATTAATTACTTTAGATAAAACATACAAATTTACAATCATTATATCTTTTTATACTTGAATCAATAAAGTTTGAAAATCATTTTCAAGAATTTTCTATGTCCAAAATTTTCGAAAAAATTCGGCAGAGTCTCCTTTGTACAGAGAGGCTCGGCAGAAAATATAATATCAAATATAAAAAATATCACATATAATATCCAAAATATTATATCCCAACACGGGAAAATATATAAAATAGCGCTATAAAACCGTAATCCGAGAACGTACCTATTTGTCGGGCAATTAACGCTTAATTATGAAACCAAGACCAGTAGCAATTGCTTCCATAACATGTATTTCACTTATATAATCTAAAAGGGTTAACAATTATATGAAATAAAATATTTAAGGTTGTTTCAACCACAATAACAATCAATACAACAATAATCAATTCCAACAAGGCATACAACCACCATACAAAATCAACACAGTCCAATCATTTATTTGTATCAAACAAAACAAATAGCTGTTCGGGTTCAAACTTTAAATTGTACGGAATGAAAAATAACTGTACCCTTCACTCAATAGTCTTAGGTGAAACTAAATAGATTATTCATACATTCCAACAATTTTAAAATATCCTTACCCAAAACCCATAGCCCAAAAAAAAAAAAATACTTCCAACCAAGAAATCAAATTGAAATTTCAGTTTCCTAGTGTTTATTGTCTGATTTCCTTTATATAAAGATTTATTTATATTTTTTCTTTTTTTCTTCTTTTTTTTTCTTTATCTTCATCTTTCTGCTTATTTTATTAATAAATAGCTTCAATCATTTATTTAAGTTTATTAACTTTCATATATACTTCTTAATTTTATTTATTTACTTTCATTTATTACTAAATTCCATTTATAATACTTATCTTTCTATTTTAATTAATAGCCTTTATTTTTATACTTAAGTTCATAACAACTCTAACACCAAATTCTTATTTGTTAAGGAATTTCATTAAATACTTTCATTATTTCAGATTTACTTGTATAATATTCTATTACAATTTCTTATTAAACATTTCAACTTTTCATATCTTTTGGTAAGTTATATATATGCCTTTAAGAATGTAATTGAAAATCATACAAGTTTATCTTATTTCCTTTAAAATTTATTCAATGTTCAATAATATTAATCTTTGTTTTTATAGGTTACAGTTTCAAATTACCTTTAATTTCATTCATAACCTAGCACCAAATTTCTTATTTTAACTAAAGGCTCCAATTATTAATTGGTTCCATTCCATTTCACTAAAATAATTGAAACTATTAATTAATCGAAAATTTAAGAATTTAAATACCGGGTTTTATTCAAAAATTGTTTTAAAATAATAGATAAATGTATATACTTACAGTTTATATATCCAATTATATTTAAAACAATTTTAAATTTATATTTGTTTATCAAAACAAATCTGCAGTAAACTACTACAGTGGCCTTCCCACTTCGAAACTCGAAAATGAATGTCGATGATGCGTGCACTCATCACCGAAATTATTTTCCAGTGACCGAGAGGGGAATACGACTTTTATTTCTTTTCAAAATTTCTTTTTAAAACAATTCTTTCAAATTAAATTGAAATATTTATATAAGAAAATACTTATAAACAATATTATTATATTGCAAAAATCATTTGAAAGAAACTTTCAAAACCCCGGAACTTAAGCTCTAAAATTTCCAATTTGATTTATTTTATTTTCAATCTTTTTTTCACTGTTATTTATAAATTTTGTTTCCTAACAACCAATATATTACAACCAAATATAAACCTTTTAAAATTTATTACCTTATATATAGAAAATATAATAGGCAAAATTATTTCATTCACCTATATTAAAACAAATATTATGTCGATCTGTCCTATTAAGTGTTTAGAAACCCCTATTGATGTCATAGCGTCTCATGCATCAACCATAATTTATAAATACAAAACGAAACAAATTAACACAATAATAAAACCTTTTTATAACACTAACAAGTACGCTCTCTCATATATACACTCAGCGACTCCCATATGGTATTATTACCCTATTAATAAAGAGTTAGATCCCATAAAGCTAAGGTTTATCGCTAAACCAAAGCTCTGATACCACATTGTAACATCCCGCCTTTTCGTACGCTTTAAATTGACACACGTTCCAATTCGAACCATACGGAAGGGTGGATTGTTATGGGGGTAAATAAGAGAAACAAGGAAGAAATAAAACAAAATAGAATCTCACAGCGGAAGGATAAAATATAATAATCAAATATACAGTTCATGAAGCTGTTTTTCAAAATATTTAATTATACTTACAATATATATCAGAGTTATACATACCATAGAATATCAATAATGCAGTGGAATACAATAGTGTAGAGGAATAATATAATATATATTAATAATAAAACTGAAATCTTCGTCTTCGTCCTCCAGAAATAAAGTCTTCGATCCTAAAAAACTCGGACTGACCCGAGTGAATTGAAAAGACAAAACACTGGAGTCAGAACTAAAAGATCTTATGTAAGTTAAATCAACAAAAATAAATATGAGTGCAGTAACTCAAGTGATTCTCGGGATTTACATCTCTTAAGGATCCGTTAAACTATTTACGATGTAGTATATTTCGCTAATATAATAGTGTCTATTAGTAAAATAAACTTACTTTAAAATAGCGTTAAGGAGTGACACAATATTCCCCTTAACACATAATATATTCCCATAGTCTATACAGTACTGTAATCTCCCCCGTACTGGGCGTCATCATAGGGCACTCCATAGGTATGGTACAAAACAAAATCGTATAAGGCACGCTAGGGTAGGTGACACGGCACAACTAGGCAATGCCAGGGTAGATATACCAATTACGCTTTCGGGTCGGTGGTAACGCATAGCCGCAGCTACTGTCCACCTTGAACCACACCCCCAAATCAAAGAAATCAAAAGTGGCCACCGAATAAGTCCAAAGTCAGAGTAGAATATCGAAGGGATGTGTCCGATAAAAGGGGCTACCTTCTTAACCCGTCAATCGCTCCTGTTTTAGCCACCTTATGCCAACTCACGGGAGTTGGGTCCACGTATTTACCTCAAAGGAAATGCCGCCGCCATCCTACTTCTTTCTGGAATCTCCACCGCGTACATGGTTGTTAAAGTGGTTTTCGGAGTTGGTAGAGAGTATGACAACTTCCGATCCCAGTCTCTTCCACAACCAAACGTTATTATAACGCTGCGGTCCTTTCAAAATAGTTTATACTTTAAAACCAGAATAAAATATCCATTTTAAACCATATAAATACGATATCATTTCTATTTTTAAAAACCCAAATCAATATGATATCATTTTTATTTCAAATATATCTTTTTCAAAAATCATAGTACTTTAAAATATATATACCTTAAACTCATAGCTTCGAAACAAAATTTTCAATACTTAAATGGTTTCATAATAAATTACTTTATAAAGTAAATTAGCTTTTTAATTTCTCAAATCAATTCCAAATACAGATTTGAATTCTCAAATAAACCATTTAAATTTCCATATAAATATTCCACCATTTCAAAACTAAAATTTTAATTCATATATACATGCTAAATTCATCTTACTATTATTTAGTTTTGAAATACTTACTTAATAAATCCAGTATCCTTTAAATAAAACTTTCAAATTCAATAATTGAATATTCCTCAATTTATTTAGACTAGATATATTCACTTAAATCATCTTAAACTCGAATTTAGTTATAACACCATATTCTTTTTAAATATAAATTCCATTAAGATCTTAACTAAATAAAATCTCAAATCAATTTCAAACTATCTTCTCAACTTGATTTATAAAAAACAATATAAACTCTATATTAGAGTAAAATTTAAGTAAACACTTATCCATAATATATTTTAATAAAATCCACTTTATATTTAAACTTACTTCATACTTTAAACAATTTTTATACATAGTTTAAAACGAAGAATTTAACCATATATAAAATAACCTTTATCAAATATCCGTCATCAATATTTCATAAAACCATATAAATATTTCTTTACGAAACCATAGAAAAATTATTTCAAAAATAATATATATATATATATATGTACCGCGGTTCCTGTATAAATTTTTCTATCCTACGGTCAAGTGATACAGATATTTATCATTTCAATCCGCAATTTAAAAATAAAATATGCGGTTGTATATCATTTCTAACCGCAATCCCGAATGATATGAAATGCATAATAACTTGCAGTTTATAATAATATACATACAGCATCCATTCATCCAATATCATCCATCAACCATTTATCAAAATCATCATCAAATTCAAACAATACATCAATATATAACAGGTAATAAATAACAGGCATTTACTGGCAGTTTATTATGCAAAATAAATTAATTGATAATTTAATTGGCAGTTTATATGCACAATAAATTAACTAATAATTTAACTATCAGTTTATATGCAATAATAAATTTAACTGAAAATTTAACTGGCAGTTTATATGCACTAATGAATTAAATAACAAGTAAATTAAATGAATGCAATTTCACCGAGATAATGATGAAATATATGACAAACAGCTATAAATAAATTTTTAAACACATCATAAATCAATTGAACAAACATAAGAAATTTTAGAAGTTGTGAGTCGGTTAAAACACTCACCTTTTGAATTTAAATTGAATTTAAAATCCAATTTAAACCCAAAAATTAGATAGTCCCTAAATCCAACCAAACAAGCACCAAAATAATCGGAATTTTATTACGATCCTAACAAAAATAATCGCGCATGAAACGGAGTTCGTATGTAAAAGTTATTCGAGTTAAATCGTTTGAAAACAATAATTAAAATAAAACAAAACTTACTTAAATTAGTAGCCACGTCATCATCTCTTCAACAACCAGAATACGCCAATACTTGGCCCCAAACCCTAATGCACGCAAATTTATCCAGGCCGCTGCCGCCGTACCTTCGCTCGCGATCGCCGCTGGCCCCACCGCGGCCACTCACCATCGCCAGAACGACATGCTCGTCCCCCCCGATCGTTCGATCCACGTGTGAAAATAGCCAGCCGCCACCAACAACCTCATACCCTAATCAATTATTACTATCGATCTAACCGTCAATTCGCCCCATAAATCATGCCAATGAGCTCCTCTCAGTCCCCTTTACCAGACCCAGAAAGGGTTTGTCGATCCGACGACTTTCACCGACGCGTGATGGACGGCCGAGACTTCTTCAATTTTTATCGGTCAAATGACAAACAAAATCGAAAAATGAAAACCACCATTGAAGTACGCTAGTCGAGAGCTTCAACATATATTTTTTTCCAGATTTTTCTGAGGACTTTGAATTTTATGCTTTGGTTTTGAATTGTAATTGGATCTAGGGTTTGCATCCACTGAGGGAGATGAGCTGATGAAATTTTACACGCAGACAAATGAGATAGGCGTAGGCTAGGGTTTAGCAGGGTATTTATAGATAAAGTTGGAATAGACAGATGGATCCGAATTATAAACGTGCTAAACGATAATTAGCCCAAAAGCCCGTTCTGACTCTGGAACGAAATTGGGTAAACCCATATATCAAAATAGGTGTTTTAAAATATTTTAAACGCAATGGAAAAGGTTTCGGGTTCAAATTACATCATATTAAGAAGTTATGCAAAATCAAAAAATTTCAAATTGATTTCAAATTATTTCAATTTCATTTATTTCAAGGCGTTTCGAGTCTGTACGATCAAAGGACAAGCCCGATCGCTATGAAACTTGAAATCCTACAATAATTCACTGTTACGGATCCGTCGAAACTGGTTTCGTCGAAATCCAAGTTAGTGGCCAAAATGGCTATTTTTATATTAATTAAATAAATTAGTAATTAATTAATTAAATCCAAATTTTAAATTTAAATTTTATAATTGACAATTTTATCACCTTTATACTTCTTAATCATTTACAAAAATTTAAACAAGTTTAGGTGTAAATTAAAAGTTGATAAATCTATCAATTGCCATGATAATTTCTCCGGTTCATTATATTTAAAATCATAAATTAAATTTCCAATGATTCTATTAAATTAAATAAATCAATGATTATTCCATTCATAAATTTCAAATAAATGGATTTAATATTGGATTTAAAATCTGTTATTTTAATATACTTAGATTTTATTTAAATCTCTATTAACATAATATTTAAATGTTTACTTTCAATTAATTGCAATAAACCCAATTATTCAATTACCATTTATTGAAATCCACATTAATTAATTTATTAAATGCTTACATTTATTTCTCTATATACAATTTGTTTCAACTTTATTTACATTAATACTATTCCCTTATTTTGGTTATTACTTATCAACTTGTTCTAATCTTATTTCCTAAATTTCCATTATTGTGGACCTTTATATTTTTTTCATTTATTCCAATATTTTCTTAATTTACATTAACATATTAGTTAATTCCTGTAACGACCCTGGATTTTTGGCCCCGGTTATTTTAATAAATATTTAATCTAATTTAAATAAAATGTAAATTGATCATATTAAAATAAATATGATCTGGAAATACTGCCATTTATATATATAAACTGTATTTTTAAAAAGGAGATTGGGTTGGGAATTTGAAATAAGTATTCCAATAATATTCACAATTAAAATCTACCTTGTATAATTACTTAAAATACTTTACTTTATTTTATTTAGTATAAAGTAATACAAATAGATAATAATGTTTGAAAGTCTAAAATATGTTTCTTAACAATATTATTAATAAAATTTAACTCATATAATTAAATTAAAATGCTATACATTGTTAACATTTGTTAAATAAATACATATACTTGATAATGTTTAAAATTTAAAATCTAATTCAAACAATACAAAATATAAATTTAAAATGAGTCAAATTTATTGTGTATGATTTAAATAAATAAGTAAAGAATTATCAAAAAATGAGAATAAAGGTAAATATAACTTATGAATCTAATTCAGAATAGAAAATATAAAATATATAACATAAATAGATGATCATGTTCAATATAAAATATTAATATTAATGTAAGTCAAAAATATAAGTACAAATTAATAAGTGAACTCATGAATCTAAGTTTAAAATGTAACTAAATCATATTGTACATAATTTAAATATTGATAGTTAAGAATGAAATATAAATATAAATGTAAATAAACCATCTTGAATATAACTTAAATATTGTTAGTCATAGTTAGAATACATAATAAATTTACAAACCTTTTAGAACAAGTCTACCTGCAAATAGGAACAAATAAATAGCTTCATGTAAAAGTCAAGTGTGATCTGCAAGTGTATATTTACACAACACTTATGTGTATAGAGTTCAAACTAGAGGATAGTAAAACAAGTAATATGGTAACAAAACAAAATATCTTCTTAATCAAGGCTTCATACATAAGCCGAGTAAGTACCTGCAGATTTGTACACTGGCATACAAATATACTATGCAGCTGAACATAATTATAATTATGGGAAGCAAAACAATTAATAATTGTGTAAACATATTAGAAAACAAAAGTATGTACTTACTATCAACTCAGCCTAATTTTTTGTCACCTCAAAATATCTAGCAAATCTGGTCAAAAAAGTTAAACAAAGAGAAGAAAACAACCTAACTAGATAATACCTTCCTATTATACAACTGATATCTTATATATATGTGAGACCCTTCTTTCTTTAGTTTAGTTCGTCCAGTCATAATAAATTAACAAAACCAAAAGAGAAAGAAAAAAAGAGCAAGTTCAAAAAAATTTAAGTTTAAAACTGCAGTTCATAGCAAAATCTCAAGACAGATTCAAATTAGCAGTTTCAATCTTCAGTTTCAAAGCAACAGGGATTAAGGACAGTTGTAGCTTCAGGTTTCAAAGTAGAATATCAGTGCTTCTGTTCAATTTTCTGGTGAGTAAACTTACTATTTTCAAATTTAAACTTGTGTGTTTAACCCACAAATGTATGTGCTCTGTTAAACAAGTAGTACTAAGTACTCTGTGTTGCTCTGGAAAGTTGATATGGTTGTTTTCAATATTTGTTTCCAAGTTTCTGAACATGGTAAAGCAAAGAAAATTTGCAAGTACTTCTTCATGTAGATGTGTTAAAACTTGGATATCGATACAAATTTAAGTTGTATCCAAATCAAGGCCTGTAATCTTGTTTTGAAGTTTGACAGTATTTTTATAACACACAGTTTATTCAAGTTACAGGAAAAAGAATTCAAAGCCAAAAATTTGAATATTTAAATTTAGGAATTCAATAACATATTTCGAATTCATACACTTAGTTAGGATTTTTAGAATGAAAACGATGATTTTTAGTTTAATAATCAAAGTGTATTTCGAAAATAAACAAAAATCAAATCTTTGTCAATTTTGGTTGATCCAATGAATTTTAATAGCTGAAACTTATGTCGAAGCAAGCTTGTAGATGAATTAGCTTAGGAAAAATGTCAAAGAATTTTTCTAATGCAAGGGTTCAGAGTTTGAATCGAATGTAGGGTTTTGTACCAGTTTTTCTTACACTGCAGTAAGGTATTGAGTGCTTCATCTATGTGCGACCGAGCTGCATAAAATATTAGAGGAAGGTGTCTTGGCGCAGCGTTGTCAAGGGGGTGAAGTCGTGTCGACTCCGGTGGCTTGATCGATGATCACGAAGCAAATTTAGCCGAGGGTCGTAGTTGTAGTTTCCCTTGGAACTGCAAATTTTGGATTTCAAACTTAAATTGTCGAATGGGTTTTAGTTTTCGCACCTATGTGTGATTTGCGTCTTATCTGCGATTTTGGGCTCGCTAGAGATGGGCCGCGCCGCCGTGCACGTGCACGGCGGTGGTGATTTGGTGACAGCGCAATGGGGGGATTCAGATGGCTCGGGTTGTGCGTGTGTAGTTTGAATGTTTGCTCCGGGTTCACGTTCGAGTGTAAGGACCTGATGCTAATTTAATTTACCTCAAACTAAAACATATTACTGAAAGAATAAAATAAGAAAGAGGAAGAAATTGTTCGGGGGGGGAGGGGGGGGAACTCAGGAAGTTTGCAGTAATTCTCTAGCAAAATGTAGAGGGGGTCTTGGGTTTACCTAGGGGTTTGGGTAAAATTGCAGTTTTGCAGTAGGTTGTTTTACAAATTTGATTAAAACAGTTTGAGCTTAGAGAATGTTTAAAGGATTAAGTTAAGATTTTGTCAAGTTTTAATTATTGTAGTCAAAACCTTAGCGACTTTGGTTAAACATTAATGCAAGTTTAATTATGAAATTACTGTTTTATAATGTTTCAACCTCTTAGCGTCTATTTTATTAAGTAATTAGACTGTCAATATTTATATTTGAAATTTTAAATCGATAACTTTAAATTGATTTTGTACTCAAAAATAAATCATATGTTAAATCGATTTAAAACTTAATAGCGTTAGCTAATTACTTGAAGTTAATTATTGGAAATTAACTTAAATAGGAATTTTACTTTAATTAAATTGATAATAATTGATTTATTAAAGTAATTTAATCAAGAATAAATAAAGGGTTAAGAAAGTAATTAGCAGTTAATAAATAGGTAATTAAGTTGATTAATGATTAAGATTATTAATTAAATAGTAATTAAAGTAAATAGCTGAGTTAAGAAATAATTAGGTAATTGATAGTTTGAAATAAAGTATGTATGTAATTAAGACTAAATAATTAAGAAATCGTTAATTAAACAATTTGAAATGAAATAGGAAATTAATTGTTAATTAATGATTAATTAAATAGAGTTAAGTGATTAACTCTCAAGTAATTAATTCTAAATTGAATTAATTACAAAAAAGCCTTAAAGGTAATTGCTTATGAATTGTTGTGTTGAATATTTGATTGTGATATTTATGTGATGATATTCTGTGATGCTCTGTGATATGTTATGTTATATCTATGATGATTGTATATGTTTTATCTGTGATAAATGCTATGTTAATTCAATTATTGAATTTAAACTGTTAAGTTAATTAGAAAACTTGGCCCTTAAAATGGCATTTGGATTCCGATGAGACCGGGATCGGAAGAATCAATTTTTGATTCTCCGAAAACCACATCGATCCAAATTAAACGATTGGTCGTGACTTATCAAAGGGTGATCGAGATGGTGTTTCAGAATGCAAGGGTTATCGTCGTTAACTCTGAGGGTGATTCCAAAATGAGTGTAACAAGATAATGCCTTCGGTTTCGTTCGGACCCGGAACGAACTTGTATGGATTGAATGCTTTCAGCACATCATCAGGCGGACGATGAGCATTCTAAGTGATATGTTCTTTAAAGGTAATCGCAGCCTCGAGCCTCATCAACCGGGAATGGCTAAAACAGGGGAGATGCAGCAAGGTTAGGTGGGTCATGCCCAAGCAGGACAATATATTTCCCCTGTCTAGATGTCCCTTTTTATTTCGGCTGTGTGGGCGGTTGCTATCTATAACCGCGGGGTTTATCTTGTTTGGGAGTATTCAGTAAGGAATGGTTCCGGCATTGTGTTGCAGGGGGTCGGGAGTGATCCTCGGTACGGTGATCTAGGCCCCGTACTGTGACGGGCGGTACCCCAGTAGCCTGCCATTGTTGGAAATCCATTTTCCCTATGAGACCCTACGGTTTTGATTTGTATTACCCACTTTTGTGGCTAGTAGCTGGAATTTAATGAATGTAACAATTTCGGCTACTTGAAAACCCTAAACACTATTATAATATCACTAGATTTCCTATGAAATGTTTTGGTTAGCGTAAGGTAAAAACTTACCCGTATTTATTTGTGGGAAGTCTTACGTGATACCTTTATTTTCAAATGTTTTCAAAGTTAAACAACTTTAAAACGTTTACTCATACCAGACCCATGTTTGACCCGGAGTTATGTTTGTTTTTCATAAACTCTCGGGTACCCAAATTTTTACGGGTAGTCAAGGGATTCAGGTTAGCTTTGATGAATTCTGGAGGAGCAATGGAGCACGAGGCTTCAGCGTTGTAGATATATATATATATAGTTCCGCTGTGTTGGTATCTCTGAGTCATAATGTTTCAGATGTATTAACTAGACAGGTGGTTATAACTGTCTAGTATGTGATGTATTATCTGTATGACTCTGATTGATGTATTATATTATGTAAATATTTATGTGATTAATATAATTTATTCGTTTCGCTGTGAGATTCTAATGCCATTGTTCTTTTCTTTTCTTTCTTTTCTACTTCTATCCCTTTCTTTTCTTAATGATGATACATCATTCTAGTAGTAGAAGGGCGGGTCGTCACAGTTGGTATCAGAGCATAGGTTGGTGATAACCTTGGCTCTGGTAGTGATTACTCATAAAATATAGTTTGTAGAACTCTAAAATGAGTTTGAGAGTATTAATAGATATGAGCGCGTATTTGTTAGTGAATATAAAGTTGTTTTATATTGCGTTGATTGATTTATTGAGTGGTATATGAACCATCGTCGGCACAGCCTCGAAAACTGTATCGAAGGGGTTTCTAAACACTTAAATAGAGCAATTCGACACAGTATTGTTTTTAAAGTAGGGTAAATGAAATAATTTTACCCAAAATTATATTTTGATATAAAAGAAATATTTTTCTGAAATAACTATATATACTTGGATGTTTGATTGTTAATAGTACAATCAAATAAAACTTTAAATGTGAGTGGTTTATAACCAAATAAATTATTTAAGAATGATTTTAAATAAAAAGGAATATAACTGAAATTTTATTAAACTAGAATTTAAGTCCCGAAAATTTGGAAGATGTTTAAATAAATTTAAAACAAAGGATTTGGGAATTTAAAATCTTGGGATTGGATTTGCTACATTACAGCGTGATAGGGGGTTCTCGCTTTGCGTTAGGTGGCGAACGGGAGACTCTTACCCCTACATGCCCCCGGGGATAGTATAAGGTCTTGCGGGGTTGGTTGGGAGTCGAGAGGCTGGCCGTAAAAGCAAATCCGAGGTATCACTGTGAGCCACAGCGGGGCTGGGATGGTTGAAAAGCCTACCGGTCGTGAGCCGTTGCTGATGGTTGAAAAGCCTAGGTTGTCACAATTCCCTTTAAATGAAATTTTATATCCAGGTATATTACTTACCCCATTTCATTTATTGAAATTTATTCAAATTGCTAGTAAATAGGTTTTAAGTCACCATTTATATAATTTAATTTAGCGTTCATTTCAATATTTGTTTATAAAGTTTTTTTATTTATTTACAAAACTCATTAATTCAACCAAATTAAATCCACAAAATTTATGGGTCGTTACAAATGACCATGGGGTTATAATAACGTTTGGTTGTTAAAGATATTGGGATCGGAAGTTGTCATACTCTCTGCCAACTCGGAAAACCACTTCAACAACCGTGTACGCGGTGGAGATTACAGAATGAAATAGGATGATCGCGACGTTCTTGAGGTATATTACGTGGAGCCAACTCCCGTGAGTTGGCATAAGGTAGCTAAAACAGGATCGATCTCGGGCCAAAAGGGGTAGCTCCTCTGGTCAGACGCAGTTCTTCAATACTATACACTTACTTGTGGTTGATTTGATGGCCATCCTCCGATTTTGATTTGGGAGTGTGTTCCGAGGTGGGAGTATGTGGCTGCTACGTTACCACCATCCCGTGTGCGTAATTGGTATATCTACCCTGGCATTGCCTTGTGTGTCGTGTCTCCTACCATACCGAGCCTTTACTACGAGTTTGTTTTTTTCCCGTAGCCCATGGAGTATTTAGGATAGTCTTCCGATCTAGAGATATGCTGATACTGGATGGACTACTGGGACTATTACGTGTTGGGGGCTATATGGGTAACCTTGAACGCTATTTTAAAGTAAGTTTATTTTACTATAGACATTATTATAATAGCGAAATATTACTACTTAGTAAATAGTTTAACGGATCCTTAAAGGATGGGCGATCCCAAGCATCCTTTAAGTTACTGATGCATTTTTGTTACTGTTCACTTGAGTTTATTTAAAGTTCATAAGTATTTATGTCCTTACTCGAGTGTTTTGTGTTTTGCTTTACGCTCGTGTCAGACTGAATGATTCAGCATTCAAGACTCACCTTTGGAATTGGAGCTTTGCTTGAAGATCCAGCGATCTATTTTGCTTTCAGTATCCAGTGATTTTAGTGATGTATTCTGATTCATACTTGTTGTATCTTGTTTAACTCCGATGTATCTTATTTTATATAGTAGCTTCAGGAACTACTATCTCTTTTAAATTCTGCTGCATTAGTATTTACTCTGTGTCTGTGATCTATGATTACTTATTTACTGTATATTCTGAGATATGCCAAATTTTATTTACAATGCGGTATTTTGAGCAATTCAAGTCCGACATGTGCGGATGTGAATGGTTGAAAATATCAGGTCGTTACATAAATGCTTAGCATAAACTTTTTGTTCGTAGTACAGTTCACATTGTAATTCCATAATTTCTTTCTGATAATGATGTATGTCATCTGTTTTCTCCTTAATTGATGGAGAGCCAAAATGTAAGGTACGTTTGGTTCTCTTCCCTTGTGGAGTATATCATGTATGGTGAATTGGCGATGGTATCATTTTTGCAGGATTATAGATTGGAGTTGGTGTATTGGAATGGTTCGATGATGATGAAGAAGGAGTGTGGAAACTGATTGATGGTTGGTTTAAATCATTTTCAGATGCCATATTGGAAAATTGAGAGGATAAATAATCTTGTAATCTTTGTAAAATAAAGTATTTTAAACAGGATGAATAAAAATGAGTAAGTAAAGTTCTTTATATATAAGATAGAATGATAAAGATAGGTAGGAAAGTTGAGATTAAAAATCATTGAAAGATAATAGCAAGAAACAATTTTGTGGTAAGAAATGAAAAGAGATAATGAACATTCAATAGATTTTAGGTGAATAAAGTGAAACGTAGCAAGTGACACAATAGCAAAATGGAAAGTCATGAGAATTCCTTACCAATACCCTAAGTTCAAGTTCCAGCAGCAGCACTTCATTTAAAAAAAAAAATTTACCCAATTTATTTTTAAAATTTAAAATTATAAATCATGAAAAGATATAATACCTGATTCTCATCGCAATTATGTAAATGTATTTTCATTTAGAGATTTTGTAAATATATGAGCTATTTGATTTTCTGAAGAAATAAATTCTAGTGAAATGTTTCCTTTTTCTATATTATCTTTGAGAAAATGATGTCTTAATATCTATATGCTTAGTTCTAGAATGATTTATAGGACTTTTAGATAAATTTATAGCACTAGTGTTATCAGAGTAAATTGTAGAATTTGAATGATTAAATCCAATATCTTGAAGTGATTGCGGCATCTAGATTACTTGAGCACATATCAATGCAGCATAGATATATTTTTCTTCACACGTCGAAAGTGAAACACAATTCTATTTTTTACTAAACCGAGATGCTAAAGATTATCCAATAAAGTGGCAAGTACCACTGGTACTCTTTTGATCCATCCAACATCCTCCAAAATCAACATCACTGTAGGATACTAATTCAAATGGGCATTCTTTCATATAAAATAGACCATAGTCTTTAGTCTTGCTTAAGTATCACGAAATTCGCTTCACTGCCCACAAATGTGATTCATTGGGATTTGCTTGAAATCCTACACATAAGCAAATAATTATCATTATATCAGGTCTACTAGCAGTTAGATGGACAAAAGAATCTATCCTACTACGATATAGTTTTTGATCAACACTTTTGCCATTTTCATCTTTGTCGAGATGTAATGTAGTTCTCATAGGAGTGGGTTTAATAGAATTAATTTCCATACTAAATCATTTTATGAGTTTATTACAATATTTTTCATGATTAATAAAAATTCCATTTGTTAATTGTTTAATTGTAATCCAAGAAAATATGAATGTTCTCCCATGTGAGACATCCCAAATTCTCTTGTAATAATTTCTGAAAATTCTTGACATAATTTTGTGTTTGTTGAACCAAAAATAATGTCGTATACATAAATTTGAATTATTAAAATATCATTTATAAAATGAGTTTTATCAACTTTACCAATTTTAAAACCTGAATTCAATAAATAACTCTTAAAACGGTCATACCAAGCACGAGGTTCTTGTTTTAAACCATATAAAGCATTTTTTAATTGTAAACATAATCTAGATATTTTTCATATGTGAATAAAGGAGGTTGTTCTAGATATACATTTACTTTTATAAAAACATTTAAGAAAGCACTTTTTACATCCATTTGATGGAGGTTAAAATTATTAAAGCAAGCATATGCCAATAAAATATGTAAATTTTCTAGACGAGCGATTGGTGCAAACGTTTCATCATAGTATATTCCTTCGTTTTGATTATAACCTTGAGCAACTAATCTAGCTTTATTTCTAATTATATTTCCTTGCTCGTCAGCTGTAGTTTTATATACCCATTTTGTTCCGATAATAGCTTGATTATTTGGTTAAGGAACTAAGTCCCAAAATCATTACGTTCAGATTGATTTAATTCTTCTTACATAGCTATTATCCAATAATCATCAGTTGATGCTTCTTTAGGAATTTTAGGTTCAATATTAGAAAGAAAAGCTATGTGACCCATTTGATTTAGTTGATTACGAGTTCTTACGTTTGAATGAATTACTCCAATTATATTTTCAATTGGATGATTTCTTAAAAGTCTTGGAGGTGATCTGAACTCAATATTATTTTGAAAATTATTTTCTATATTATTTCTAGATTTATCAACATCATCATCTGAGTCATTGGATTTAGAAATAATTTCTTTAATTTCTATATTATGACTATTTTGAGATTTTCATCGAATGACACGTGAAGTGTTTCTTCAATTACTTTAGTTCTTCGATTATAAATACTTTAAGCTTTGCTTTATTCTGAGTATCCAATGAAAATTCCTTCATCGGATTTTGGATCGAATATGCCAAGTTTGTCTTTTGCATTTAATATAAAACATTTTGATCCAAACACTTTAAAATAGAAAATATTCGGTTTTCTTCCATTAAAAAGCTTATATGGAGTATGTTTAGTTAATGGTCTTATGGAAACTCTATTTAAAACATAACAAGCAGTTGCTACAGCTTCTGTCCAAAAATGTTTTGGTAGAGTACTTCCATTTAATAAAGTACTAGCACATTCTTTAAGAGTTCTATTTTTCCTTTCTACAACTCCTTTTTGTTATGCAGTTCTAAAAGATGAAAAATTATGAACAATTCCTTTCTTATTACAATAGTTTTCAAAAGCCTCATTTTCGAATTCTCCTTCATGATCACTCTGAATATTTTTAATTTTTTAATTTTTAACATTTTGAATTCTTTTAGCAAATATTTAAAAAATTCAAAAGTATCGCTTTAATTTTTCAAAATTATTGTCCATGTAAATCTAGAAAAATAATCTACTATTACAAAAAAAATCTATTATGGTTTATATATCGCTTTTAACTTTAAAATTCATTTTTGGTAAACCTCTAACTAAATTATTTTTAGATAATTTGATAATAGCTTTAAAATTTATGTGACAAAATCTTTTATGCCATAACCAAGGATCGTTATCTTTGGCTATGACAAAATCTTTTGTGCCATAACTACGGATCGTTGTATTTTTGTTATAATTGACTATCATATTTAATATGTAAATATTTCTTTCTCTTGTTCCTTCAAAATAAGGTTATTATTCTGATCAAAAATATTGCATTTGTTTTCAGAAAAAGTTATATTAAAACATTTATCACAGCTGACATATGCTAACTAATTATGTTTTTGATTTTTAACTAATAAAACATTTGTAATATGAGGTAAATTAGTTGACCATCATTGCTCGCATCTCCTTTGTCGATGATATATCCTTTGGAATTTATCTCCAAATGTGATAGTCCTCTATCCGAGTAGATAATATTTGCTAGCATATCTTTGTTTCCTGTCATATGTTTTTGAGCAACCACTATCTGGTATCCATTTTCCACTTTTCATAGTCGATACTTGCAAAAAAAAATGAAAATAATGTTGGTACCCATCTTATTATTAGGATCCTAATAGTTAGATCTTAGGAACCAAATCCATAAGGGTTTAGAATTCTCTTTATAAATAAAATTTTTATTTTTATGAACTGTTGATATAAAAGTTTTTATGTACTTATTTCTGATTAGATTGTTGTTAGTTTTGGTACCCGAATTTTTATAGTACTATTTTTACGAACTTCTTTCTTTGGAATAACAACTTTTGGTTTTGATTTTGCTTCCACAAAATTATTTTGTAAATTATAATTTTTATAAGATGTGTCATTCTTCTTAGGTTTTGAAGATTGTTTATATCATAGTCCATTCTATTATTAGTAGACTGAGAATTACTAATAATTTTAGAAAGATTTTGTCTTCCTTTATTGATTTTTAGCAATATTCCGTGGTGTTATTTAACTTAAAAAATTTAATATTTGATTCCAACTCATGGTTTTTTGACACTAATGTCATATTCTTTTCTTTTTGCACTTCTGATGTGCACGTAAATGTGCATATTTTTACCGCCATATTTAATCTAATTAAATTAAATAAATGATCATATTGGGTATTTAACTTGTTTAAACAAAAATTCAGATTATTTTCAAATCGTCATATATTCATCTCCATACAAGGGTAAAATGGTCATTTTTGTGCATACATTAATTTGAGAAAATTTAATTATGAATTTCTGTATTATTATGTAGGAATTTGGATTCATATACAAGTGGTTTCATGAAGATATATGCATGCACAAGAGTGAATACAAAGGAATGGAGATGGAAATAATTCAAAGTGATGATTATGGAGGACCCTACCTGCCCACTTTCCTTCATATACAATTAGAAGCTAATCCACATGCTAATGGCCATTACACTTTCGTGCACACTTAATGGGTGATTATTGGAGCTAATGATTACTTGTCCACCACACTTCCTAAGAGGGTATTTTGGGTATTCCTCAAAAAATGGATTAGGGTTTAATACATGAATAAATACCTCTTATGCTTATGTAAACTCTCATCCTAGCTCATTAGTTTAGGCTCAAAATAAAACAAAAGCTCTCTTTCTTTGTTCATGGGTACTTAGCCATATTTCCTTTCATGTAACTTTCCTTTTTTATGCAATATTAATTAATGTTCTTCCTAATTTATATGCTCTATTCATTTCTTGAGTACTTAGTTTATTTTTCGTGCAAGTAGATTAGTATTTACTTTTTTTTACTTAGCTTTCCTCTTCTTTTTGTTCTCTTTTTCCTCTTCTTTTTGTTCAATGCCGCATGTTACAATTGTTGATTTGATAACAAAAATGAAAGGCTAAACTCTTCAATTTAGGGGTAAGGAAGCTCTCTAATTATGTAGCTTCAACATTTCGATAATTATTGCTCTCCTTTTGTGATTAATGGAAGAATGAATATTGATGTGATTTATTGTTTTATGTTGAATTTGATAGTCTATGTTGTTCATGACAAATAGGCTATGCTTAAACAATCACAAAAAAAATTACATCTTCATTTACATATGATTATGGTAATGAAGTGATTTTAAAATTAAAATTCGATGGTCTATATTTCTAATTAATAATTAATAGGCCATGCTTAAAATAGATTTTAGTTTCAACTTCATTGTCATTTTTCATGAGAATTAACAAGTGGTTTAAAAGTTGTGTTATAGTTTGATGGCTTATATTGAGCTAATTAATAGCACAAATAGGTCATACTTATGATAAACACATCATTTAAATTCACTAATGACCAAAAAAGAGAGATCATAATTTCATAATTTGTTGAACTATATGATCTAGAGAGTGGAGTTATCTCTAAATTGTCATTTGACTATCATATTTTTATCTATTTTTCTTTTGCTGGTTTGTATTATTTTTCATACATTTCTAGTTTAATTTACTCTCGACTTCGGTATAATTTGATTGAATAGAGATTTAAAATCTAATAATTCCCTGCGGATTGACCTGTACTCGCCCTGTACTAATATTGTACGCCATGCGCTTACGGTTAAAAAAATTTATAATTTTTTTTGGGGATTTTCTAAACCGGTAGAAAATCGTCGTTAAGCAAGTTTTTGGCGCCATTGCCGGGGATTTTTTTTGATTTTAATATTCTATTCTTCAAATTATTTTGTTTGATTTTATTGTGTGTTTGTTCGTGTGTTAATTTGCATTCAAAAAAAATTATATGTTTGTGTATTATTTTTTCTTGCATTTTGAATTGAGTGCTTGTTGTTTTTCTACTAGCATTTCTATTATTAAAAAAAACAAAATAATAATAATAACATACAATTTCAAAAACAAACAAAAAATATTTCATTTCCATTTCTTATGTTTACATTTTCTTTTTTCTTTTTTTGGTTTACATTTACATTTTAAAAAAATCTACACATTGCACATACTATGCACTTCTTTGGTCTGTACGCTTTCTCTGGTCCTCCCACATTTCAATCAAAGACCATTACTGATCCCTCCTATTATCCTGAAACATAACCTCTGCTATCACACTCCCAATCGCCCTGCCAACTACACACTTCCCTACACATACAAGCAGCATTACATACCTATACCATTTACCAATACATCATCAAACATCCATCCCTTCGCCAATTACCCACAAAACCCAACAACAATTCATTTCTACCTCAACCACACACTCCTCTACAACCAAACATCACCAAAAAACCCACTGCAGCCACCAACAAATCCTCAACTCGGCATGCTCTTAACCCAATCCCCTTAACCCAATCGAACTTTGCCTCCAACCACAAAGTCACAAACCCAAAATCGCGGACCCCTCGATCGCTTGCAATTAAACCACCAACCTTCCCTCACCACAATTCACCATCAAACCCATTGCTCCACCACTCTCTTCCTTACTGCAATTGAAATCGCCTACCTCCACAATCCCATGAACCCACTTCCAAACCTCCCTAAAATCAAACCACGAACACGAGCTAAAAATAGGAATTTTGGAATTTATGAACTAGGAAATTGTTTTTGAATTTGAAGATTGATTTAGGGAGTTGATCAAGGAATTAACGAAGAAGAAGTGCCTTTTTATTTTATTTTTTGCATAAGATAAAAACATAGCTTGCTTATTGGGCTGGTTTTGAACAAAAATAAAAAATAATTTTTCTTGTCTTTTGTTATCTTTTCAAGTTTCTTTTCTTCCTTTAACTAAAAAAATTCGAAAAAAAAAAGCAAGTAAGTTCTTTTGTCGCTTGTTTTATTTTTAATTGAATTTTTTTATTTTCCATTTTTTTGTTTTTGATTGTTTAGTTTAAGTTTTTTTTAATTGTTTAATTGCTTATAAAAAAATAAAATTATATATATCTTGTTTTTAATTTCAGGTTGCCAAAGCAGATTGGAAGAGTTGTTTGCTTCGCTCAGATTGCTAAAAAAAATAACTACTTGCTTGCTTATAAAATAAAATTTGCTTTTAACCCCTATCTTTTATTTTTATTTATTTTACATTGTCGGTTGTTTGCATTAAAAAAATTCAAAAACAAAATTGAAAAAAATATATCCATTCGTAGTTGCATTGTTAATACACATTTAAATTTTTCCTTGCATTTCATCATAGATTTTGATTAATAATAACGGTTAGACATGGTGTTAATTGTATATTGACAATTTGTCTTCTTTGAACAATTTAATTTCTTGGTGTCTAGGCTACTGTAAATTAATAACCATTCATAAATATTACGGTGATTCGTAAATATTATAGTGGTTGTTCTTCTGAAGGTATTAAACCTTCGGCTACATTGCTACGGTGATTCGTGGTGCACTGATAAATCTTGTCTGTTACCTGGCCGAGAACTATTATGTTTATTTAAGACAATGCGCGATTATACAATTTTGGTTTAGGATAAATAATTTATAATCAAACCCTTGCATTTATTTAGTTGCATTAGTTAATGCAAATTTAAAAAAAAAAATCAAAATCAAAAACTAAAGAAAAATTGTAAATATTACTTAACTTAGTTTTCAAATCCTTTCTTTTGAAAAAAATTCAAAATCAAAAATTCAAAAATCAAAAAAATAATTATAAAAAAAACCTTTTCAAAAATATTAAAAATCTAAAAACAAAACAAAAATCAAATTTATTTTTTCGAAAAATAAATTCCGCGTGATTACTTTTCTTTTATAAAAAAATCCAAAAAAACTAAAAATATTCTTGAAAATGTCTGAATTTCCTTATTCACGTGAATTTTACAATAGTTGTGAAAATCAATATAATCCATATGATTTCACTCCAAATTCGCATGGATATTTTAACGACGACCATTATATAAATCACTCGAATTTTGAACAATTTTTTTTCAAAACAATGACCAATTTTCAACTCTCGTAAATAGCATTGAAATGATTTCATCTCTACTTGAACTTTCTACACAACAAAATCAAGTGGTAAATAATTTGTGTAATTCATATTTGTGCAATAACTTAAGTCAAAGTTTTCAAAATAGTTAAAATTTGAATTCAATTAATAATTCAAATGATTTCGAGTATAACCCATGCCAATACAACTTCGATCTCCAAAACGAATTTCAAAATGGAAATTTGAATCACTTTACAAATAATTTTGGCAATGGAAATAATCTCGACTATGATGCAGGTGAAAATTTTGTTCTCAACAAATAAAAATCTAAAATTATCAAGTTAATAATTAAAAATTGGATTTTGTTGAACAAATGAACAAAATTCATGATGATCATACAGATTTGTTGTTTGAAACATAAAAAAATTACATGAACAACAAAACCAAATCCCAACGTGTGACGAGTCAAACAATAATCCAACTTTTACCCAAATCGACCATTTTCAAATAACAACTTTTGAAATTGAAAATAACAATCTTAATGAAGTTGTTGAAAGCACGGTAATTGAGTTAGATTTCAATTCGTTTGAGAGTATGGAACCAAATTTAAAATCTAATCTTCCTTTTTTCAATTTCAAAATTTTGAATATAACAACTTTGGATTTTGAACTTGGCACAAGCAATGAAGTTGTGGATATCAATAAAGGAAGACGAATTCAATGAACATGATTTTTTTGGACTTTTTGAAAACGAGTTGTTAAATTCTGAAGGGGAAGAGTTAAATAACCATTTCGATTTTGAAATCAATAACTTTGAAGAATTCGTCAATGACTAGCTTGAATTTCTATATGGTGAAAATAAACTTGAATTTCAATCAATTGTTTAATTGACCCCAAAAACCATTGAAAATAAACCAACTCGTATGATTTTTAATAAAACAACTTTCATTTTTCCAAATCAACATTCAATTTTGAAATCTTTTACAGTTTGGTTTTCCGAGCTTAAACTGTGTCTCGCATATTTAACGAGACAAATGAATCTGTCTTTGAAAGACCGTTTCATTTACCTTTTGATGATATACTTTCTGATCTCGTGTAAATACCATTCATTTTCATATAAATAAAGGCCATTTTTATTTTTTTTCTCCTTTCACTTAAGTTGATTGAGAGGACACAGTCAAAACCAAGTGTGGGGGGAGTCTTATCTTCTTTTTGATTTTTCATAGTTTATTTTACATTGTCTTTTCAAACCCATGAAAAAAACAAAAAAAACAAAAAAAAACAAAATTTTAAAAGCATTTTGATTTATTTTAAAGGAACACTATAGGATAAATATATGGCTTTGGTTAATTAAATTAAAAAATTTGAAAATTTATGTGTCTTAACAAAAATAAAAATGGAGTTTGATTACAAATAACAATGGTTTAACTAGTACATAGGAAGGTTCATACGTGTTAATTATGAAATACATCCTAATTGAAAATCTTTGTTTTAAAAAGTGGTTGATTTAAAGTAAAGGTATAACATTTTTTTGTATTCTAAGTTATATGGTGCTAAGATGATAGTGTAAAACTCTCTTTTGTAAAAAAAAATATTTCTTTTATATGCGTATATTTTGCAATAAACGCCTAGAGTCATGTGTTCACACTCGTGTGTTCACTCGCCATGCTCTGTACCCTTCTCACGTAAGTCCGAAAGACAGTGCATGGTCAGTATATCTAGCCTCATTTTATCCGAGTTAGGTGTCTGTGTATAAAATTTATTTCACCAAGCCTATAGTCAATAAGTGTTCACACTTGTATATTCACTCACCACTCTCTGTGTTCCCCTCACTTACTTCCGCAAGGCAGTGCACCGGTAATATATCTGGCCTCAGTTTATCTAAGTTAGGCATATGTAAATATTGTAAATATCAATAAAAATTTAAAAAAATAGAGAGAGTAAGAAATGAAATCCAAGCACTATTTTAACTTATTTGATTTGACTTGTTATTGAAAAGAAATGAAAATGCCACTTTGATAAACTTTGATAATCAACTAAGGATCTATTATATGGCTACACTTTGTTATCAACTGAAATAATGAGTTAAACTATTATCTATTTGTTATGATAACTTGAATTTTGTTGGAAATTTTGATGAGTAAATGACTTAAATTATCAAGATAATGACCAAAACTTATATTTAACTTATTTATGTTTATTTAAAAGCAAATCTTTCATTTGTAAATAATTTCAAAAACTCGCATTCATCTCTTCGTAATTAAATCTTGGATTTTGTAAATATTTTCATCCTGCATTTGGATTTTGTAGGTAGTATCCACTGAAAATCCTCACGAGACAACACTCATCCTATTGGGAACACGTTGAGGTTTAACAGCTTATTGCATATGCTCAATGCAATCGCGCGCCCTACGAAAACTGATTTATCTTCGTTCTTCTTTATTCGAGGAGGAATAAAAAGATAAGTGTGGGGGTATTTGATGTGCACATCAATATGCATATTTTTACCACCCTATTTAATCTAATCAAATTAAATAAATGATTATATTGGGTATTTTAACTTGCTTAAACCAAAATTCAAATTATTTACAAATCGTCATATATTCATCTCCAAATAATAGTAAAATGATCATTTTTATACATATGTTAATTTGAGAAAATTTAATTTTAAATTTCTATATTGTTTTGTAGGAATTTGGATTCATATACAAGTGGTTTCGTGAAGATATATGCATGCACAAGAGTGAATACAAAGGGATGAAGATGGAAATAATTTAAAGTGATGATCATGGAGGACCCTACCTACCCACCTTCCTGCATGTACAAATTAGAAGCTAATCCACATGCTAATGGCCATTACACTTTCCTGCACACTTAATGGGTGATTATTGGAGCTAATGATTACTTGGCCACCACATTTCCTAAGAGGGTATTTTGGACATTCTCTAAAAAATGGATTAGGGTTTTATACATGTATAAATACCCCTTATGCTTCATGTAAACTCTCCTCTTAGCTCATTAATTTAGGCTCAAAATAAAACACAAGCTCTCTTTCTCTTTTCATGGCTACTTAGCCATATTTCTTTTCATGTACTTTCCTTTTTTTTATGCAATGTTAATTAATGTTCTCCTTATTTACATGCTATATTCCTTTCTTGTTAATAGTTAGTTTATTTTCATGCAAGTATATTGATGTTTACTACTTTTTACTTAACTTTTCTTTTCAGTTTGCTCTCTTTTTCCTCTTCTTTTTGTTCAATGTTGCATGCTACAATTGTTGATTTGATAAAAAAAAATGAGAGTCTAGACCCTTAAATTTAAGGGTAATGAA
The DNA here is from genome assembly GCA_030765085.1 of Allium cepa. Lineage (NCBI taxonomy): Eukaryota > Viridiplantae > Streptophyta > Magnoliopsida > Asparagales > Amaryllidaceae > Allium > Allium cepa. The sequence goes on from CM060930.1 coordinate 218,242,319, forward strand.
GCTCCCTATTTATGTAGCTTCAACATTTTGTTCATCATTGCTCTCGTTTTGTGCTTAATGGAAGAATGAATACTGATGTGATTCAACGTTTACGTTGAATTTGATAGTCTATGTTGTTCGTAACAAATAGGCTATGCTTAAACAATCACAAGAAAAAAATTACATCTTCATTTTCATATGATTATGGTAATGAAGTGGTTTTAAAATTAAAATTTGATGGTCTATATTTCTAATTAATAGTTAACAGGCCATGCTTAAAATAGATTTTAGTTTCAACTTCGTTGTCATTTTTCATGAGAATTAATAAGTGGTTTAAAAGTTGTGTTATAGTTTGATGGCTTATGTCAAGTTAATTCATAGTACATATAGGTCATACTTATGATAAACTTATGACAAAAAAAGAGATATCATAATTTCGTAATTTGTTGAACTATATGATCTAGAGAGTGGAATTATCTCTAAATTGTCATTTAACTTTTATATTTTTATTTATTTTTCTTTTACTAGTTTTTATTAGTTTTCTTACATTTCTATTTTAATTCACTCTCGTCTTCGATATAATTTGATTGAATAGAGATTTAAAATCTAATAATTCCCTCCGGATCGACCCGTACTTAGCACGTATTAACATTGTAGGTCGTGCGCTTGCGGTTAAATCTTTATTATTAATTTATCGGTGATTTTCTAAACCGATAGAAAATTCGTCGTTAAACAACTTCTACTTCTTTTAATAACATAATGGGTTTAGAAGAAACATTAAATAAAAATTCTTGTGTATTAACAAGCTCTTCATCTAAAGTTTTCTTTTCGTCTCTTAGCATATCAACTTCGATTTCAGCTATCTTTAGCTATTCTAATGCATTTTTATATTTTTCTTAGTTTCCTTGTGTTTATCGAGCATTTATGAGTTTATATCAATTAAATCTCCAAAAGTTGAATCACTTACATCGTCAGTTGAAGCCATGAAGCAAACGTTGGCTTGTTCAGAATCACTTTCTGTATCACTATCTAAAGATGATGATGACTCTGAATCATCCCATATTACTAAAAATGCATGCTTCTTCTTGGACTTGTCCTTCTTATTTCTGAATCTATCTCTTTTTCTTTCTAGACTGTCTTTCTTCATGTGGTCCTTTTTATGACATTTGTAACATTTAAGATTTGAGACTGGCATATACATATATATCTAAACTTATACTGTTAGTATTTATATTTTATAATCTATTCTGAGGTTGTTGTCATCAAAACTATCATCTCACGGACTAACAATCTCCCCCTTTTTGATGATGACAACCTTTTTTTATAAAATATTACTTCTATCATAATAACTCCCCCTTAATCTATGCCTAACTACCCTATTTTATACTTCTCCCCCTTTGTCATCAACAAAAACTAACTCTAAACTATATAACAGGAAACTATATAACTCCCCCTCATTCTTGGACTAAAATACCTGCATTAATAAACTTATACAATGGAATATAGAATTAAGAAATAATTATATTGATAGTTACAATAATGAATCAAAGATTATATACATATCAATGTATAATTATACATGTTTTGTACAACAAACATCAATCTATACCAAATATCAATCAAATTCAAACCAAGCCAAAGCAATTGAAATCAAATCAATCAAAGCAAACAATTCAAACAAAGCAACCAAATAAAATTAAATGTTACAAGGAACTTCCACCCATCCTTCTTCTCCAAAGATAGGGTCTGCCTTAATAGCATCCCAATTTTCATTGTCGTTGGTGAGAGATACTGGAGGATGTGCTTCGTTCATCCTTGTCTAGGGAGGAATCATCCATCGTATTGCATCGAAATGCCTTTCTTGCTCCTTGTTCATCTGCATTTGACTCAATTCTAAGTATCGTTGGTTGCGAAGAATGAACAAGAGAATATTCTTGAACGAATTAAGAGTTTCCTCAAGATTGTCGGATAAGTTATGAATTGGATTAGCCATATTTGGATTTGTGAGAAGAAAGAGAGATAGAGTAGATAAGAAATAGTTTTCGGTGATGAATTCTGGAAGAAATAGGTATTTGCAGGTGTAGAAATTCGTTTGAAATGAATAGACATATGGTAGATATTCAAATTTCAAATTCAAAATGAATTGTCATTTTTGACCAGTACATGTCGACATGGTCATAGGGGGTATATCGACATGGTGTAGTGAAATTTGATGATATATTTTGATTTTGTGAATAATTGTGTGCGTGTATATATATATTATACTAACATTTATTCTGGAGATAAGATAAGCTAGATAATAGAAAGAAATTACATTTCATTTCATACTAAGACGATACAACGATTAATCATAAAGAACTACACGAACATTCAAATCAAAACAAATACAACAAGATATGAAAAGATAGAACTAATTAGAGGATGATGATGATTAAAAGTCCAAATTTCTTGCTGACTTTGAGAATGAACTTGATCATCTTGGATGAAATTTGGTCCAACTTCTTACTAACGGATCGTTTAAGAATCCGTTGATTCTCAACAATCGTCTTTTGGTTTTTGAGAAGGGTTTTGATGGATGGATTAAGAGGATAGTCGATGCTTTCCAAAGAGGTTTCACCTTCATCTTCTTCTTCAATTTCCATTTCATCCCCTTCTTCTTCTTCCTCTTCCTCTTCTTCCATTTTCTCATGAGCTAAACGCTCTTCCTTTTCGGCAAGAGTCTCATAAGGTTGAAAAACAAATGGAATTTTCATAAACGAAATGTTGGAATGATTGAGAACTTTTCTAGAAACAAATTCTTCGCCTTTGAAATACACTCTAAAATAGTTAAAAATCCGAGTGAGATAAATTCCATGATACAAAGTGTTCTCACCCATTTCAAGATTTTTAGGACGAAGTTTGTGACGACCGAAATTTTTTAACATCTGAAATGGAATATTTAATTGATTTTAAATATTTGGAGGTTAGTTTAACTTGAATTTCGAATATAAATATGAATTTGGCAATTAAATTATTGAATTTGATTTATTAATGATGGGTAAAAATTTGAATTTTCAATTTTTAGCTTGTTAAAAATAATTTGATGGCTTAGAAAATTTATGTTGATAATACTGAGGTTAATGGAAGCTTCAGAATTTGATTTGGAAATACCTTATTCAGTTTTGCAATCATATTGTTTAAATCGATATTTAAAAATAGCATTGCGAAGCACAGTCTCGAAATTCGACGAAACCAGTTCCGTTGGATCCGTAATATTGTATTATTATCAGATTTCAATTTTCGTAATGTTTGGAGTTGTCGTTTGGCCGTACGATAAGAAAACGCGTTGAAAAATTAAATCAAAATTTAATTTAATAGCTGGGTTCAAAAACCTATCTTCTTCATACGATTGAATTTGGACTCGGAACCTTTTCCATTGTGTTCAGAATAGGGGTATAACATTATAAACGCCTAGCGGCATGCCTCGTTAGGAGGTCAAATTTTAAGTTGCATTTGAATTTAAATTCGAACTTTATAAATATATATATTAATGGTTGATTGACATATATACTCATATCAGCTGCCTTTATTACCATCAACTTACTGTAGCAAGATTACTCAAACACGCTATCTCCTCCACGTCCATATATCACATCGCCTCCCCTTTTCTTTTCAGCCAAAATGAAAAAAATATGATAAGTACTACAACTATTAAAATTGCACTCTTCATTCTCCTTTCCCATTTTCTTTATCTGCTGTTCAAAATAGCTTCAAAATAAAGTCCTCCTAATTCATTCTAAAACTAATCAAAGAAAAAAATTTGAAAGTGGCGAACGAAAACAAAATCGCGGACCAAATTTTGCATTCGTCTCGTTCTCCATTCGATTTCCTAGATCGATCGAAGGGCATCCCTTCTTTCCAACTCACGAGGCCATTTCAAAGCTTATGGAAATCAAGTTAGCTCATTATCTGTAACATCCCGAAAATTATGAATTTAAATTTTAGTAATGTATTTGAACTTTTTGAAATTTAAATTGAAAAGTTATAAAGAAATAAAATATGAACAAAATTTGGTGTTTTTAGTTAAAACCTTTAATAGAATTAAAACAAATATTGTAATTAAACCACATAAGTTACTAAATGTTAATAGCTAAAACAACTTTTCCTATATTTAGCAAAATAACTAAAACAAGTTGTTGTAAACAATATGAAGACATAAGAAAACAAAACACTTTCAATTAAGCAATGTAAACAAATAAGTAGACATAAGAAAAACAAAATTTTTAAACAAAACAACACATACATATAAAATAAAAACAAAACATTAGCTAATAAAAATAAGAAAACCAGACAGCATGCTGTAATATACAAGTACACAGGATAGAAGCATCACAAAACATGCTTACATTAAATGCAAGCCTCTACAAAGCAACATACTTGCATTTAATGCTTTTACTTCCAGCATGGGTTTATTCATCCTGTACTTGTTTTAGTAAGCCTCAGTATACACACCACCTGTTATATGTACATCAATCTACTTTCTCATTTCAGTTCATTCGAGCATAACTTTGTAAATCAGAAAAAAAAAATTAGCAAAGAAAAATAGAAAATAAACTTAGGAAAAAATATATACAAGTTCAAGAAAACAAATTACTGAAGGAAGTTTCAACTGCAGAATCAAAACAAAACCAATATATAGTCTCTGTTTCAAACCTTTGTCATGTGAGTAAGCATTAAACTTGAAATATTTTAGTTAACTGAAATGATTCTCTGTTTCTTGATATTGAATATGTTTATCATTGAACATGGTTTGGTAAATATATGTGTAGATGTACAGGGTATCCTATATACTGTTCTTCCTGTTTTCTAGTTACAGAGTAAAAGAAATGGGAAAAAAATTAACATCTCTTCATACAAACCATATTTAGCTTGGAAATTCAAATATGATAGATTCATTTAAACTTAACTTGAAGCCTGGAAATTATTTTAGGCTTAATATTTAAACAATGGACTCTGTAAACTGATTTACAGTAGAGATATAAATTTTTGGGTAATTTCAAATGTTGCAAAATCTCGATTCAGTTATATAGCTCAGATTAACAATCAAAAACAATATTTTTAAAACAAATTGGGTGAATTTTTAATTGAGTATTTCATATGCAGTTTGAATATGAACAAAAATAGCATTTCGATCATTATCTGGTGATCGAATCGAAATCGAATGCTAGGATTTTGGTTAAAGCAAGATTGATCATCGTTGAGTTCGGGAAAAATGTTGAAGAATTTTACCATTTGCATAAATTGTGAATTCGAATCTAAACTAGGGTTTAAGAACTGTTTCCGGTTCACGTTGTAAACGGGATCGCCGCTCCGCCTATGGGTGATCGGAATTCACGTCTCCGATGCCAGTCGAGGCGTCACATCTCGATGAAGCTTCAGTTAAATTTTCGTGACCTCTGATGGTCAGAGGAGGTGGCGCGAGTGGATTTCCTGGGGACGAGGCGTTTTGGGTCGGCTGCAGTTTTTGTGAAAAAATGGATACATTTTGGTTTCGAGCAGATGCTTTCAATTTAATGTTTGATTTCGAGTGTATGGGGTGTTAGTGACTTGCCGGAGTCATAGGTGATCGCCAGAGAGGCGTCGCTGCCGTGTACATGTGCACGACTTGGCCTCTGTGTCAGCAAAGGGGGTATGGTCTGGGTACTCGGTGATGTTATCGAGCATGGGGGGGTCGAACTCGGGGTCGAAATCGAGTGCGTGGTGGAGGCTTATTTCCAGTTTTGATTTATAAGCGATAAAAGAAAAGAAGAAGAAAAAAGAAACTGGAAGGAGATAAGAAACTGGGATGAGGAGAGAAATGGAAAGTCTCGGGGAGGTAACGTGATGGACCCGGGGTGGACGCGAGTGAAACATTGTTTTTACTCGGGTTGTTTTATATGGGCTAAGCCCATTCGAATCTTTAAGTCAAAAATGTTAAGAAAATTTTGTGTTTTGCAATATAAACAATTTAGATTTTGTTAAGTTAAATTATTTAACAAATGCTTTAGAATTTGTTAATTCTTTAATTAAGTAAAGAAAGTTTTAAAATCAAAATTTATTTAACCCTTTAATTAAATGATTAAATTTTAAAAGAAGAATTTTAAAATAATTTACATTAAAATTCCAATGTAACAATAAATTAATTTTTAAAGTATAAAACAGATTTTCAAATGGAAATTAAGGTAAACAATTTTTATCAATAGTTTTGAAAAGGAATTTAGAATGATTTAAAGTTTGTGATTAAAATTGATTTAATAAAAATTAAGTACTCAAATAAATTTATAATTAAGAATTTATTGATTTGATAAAGCAAGTTAATTAATTTAATTGGCAGTTAATTAAAATAACTAATTAAGGAAAAAAAATCAATGTATCAAGATGATTAACATTAATTTATTTATCATTAAGAATAATAATCATTGATTGAATAATCAATAAAATAATTATTTGGTTAATTTATCTCATTCGTTTTGATTGGTAAATAATTAACTATTGTTGTTAACTTATATTGATATCTCTGTTCTGTTTGTAATTCTGTAAGATGTAATTGCCATGTGATGCACTGTGATTATGATTTATTCTGTATTGATGTGAAAACCCTGTTGCCCGTAAAACGGCATTTAAACTTCGATGCGACAGGGAATCGGATTTCATTTGGTTGTCCAAAACCCACATCGACCCTGTGAATATTTGTGAATGACATCCACATGTTTTAAAATTTGACATTCACTATTCGAATTAGCCGGGAAAGGACCTTTGTGTCATATAACCCATTTCGAATATGTGATTCGACGTTATGGAAAGCAATTGAAGACCGGTGTTGAAGACCGGGTATTTGCGAGAGCGATAGGATGACCTATCGATTAACTCTGCACCGAGTTGCTCCGGTATAGAGTTCTCCATATGTGATGGGGAATCCGATCAGGATTGTGGATATCCGGATTGCAAGGACTTCTTTGGAAGTGCCTTCGGTTCTGTTCGAGCCCGGAACAGACTTGTATGGATAGTATGTCTGACATTACAAATTGAGATATAAAGCCGATTTCTTTCAAATATATTTCTGTTGGTAGCGGAGAATTTATTCTCTTAGCTTAACACCCTTCTCTGAGACGTACGAGCTCAGAGGTTATGTAGTTGAAGGTTATCAGCAATATATTCCCAATTTGGTAATGTGACATGCTGAGTGTTGCTGTGAAATGATCATTGTGTTGATCATTTGTGATAGGATCATTTGTTTGATCATTTATCTTTGTGATCATTTCTATGATCATTTGTTGACCCAAAGCACAGCTTTTGTATAAAGCGTGTTTTTGTGGACGAGACTTCGTCGGACCTCACACCCCGAAATGGTCGAAACAAGAAAGATGCAGCAAGGTTATTGGGGGTAGCACCCCTTAGGGTATGTGCATTTCCTTCTGGATAGAAGTGGTATCATGGTATGGAGCCCAGATATTTAACTTATGTTGATATCGCAGATATATATATATATTACTTTGTGATTTGTTGCTGGGGCCCCGGTTAAAGGTTGGTTACAACCGGGAGATGGCATACTCGTGTCAGTAGTTACCCAGTTAGGGGTAACCCGGCCTTGTGTTGGCAGAGATCCGGTTTGGTTCTCGGTGACGTCCTTCCAGAGGCGTTCTCATGTGGCAACGGGAAGTTCCTTGGCCTGACCATTTGTTGGAAATCCAAAGAAACAATACGAGCCCTGTACGGTTTTAGTTGTAGAACCTGCCATTTAATATGGTAGCTATAGTAGGCATAATATAATGGTACCTATGCTGGCTAAGATTAATATTCTACTTTTGAAATGTTTTCTTCACTATGCACTAGTAATAATATCAAAGAATTTCTTTTCTCGTATCAAGCATATTTAACTATCATAAGAAGAAATCTCCTCCAATTCTGCGTTTGCATTGTGTGTGTGGTGGGAGGTCTTATGGTAGTTCCATTTTTAAAAGCATACCGAAAATTCTTTTATGAAATCTTGTTTTATTTAAATACAACTGTTTTTGTTTACTCATACCAGTCCCATGACTGATCCGGAGTTTATTGTTTTCTTTCCTAAACTCTGGGTGCCCATTATTTCCACACGGGAAGCCTAGTAGCAGGTTTCTGTATTTTGGAGTAGCAGTATTTTGGAGCTTTTATCTGGGAGATATCTTAGGAGCTTTTGGAGATTTCAGGTGTTAGCTTTTGGGAGTTCGTTATCATCTCTTTCATTTGAGAACTTTTGGATATATGTTCACTGTTGTATTATCATGATGTTGTATTTGGAGTTGTGGTATATGTATTATATTCTCTGTTGTAGTATGGATATTATGTTGATGTTGTAACTGTGATGATATTTATATTATTGATTTTGTTCCGCTGTTTTATATTCATCTAATTGTTGTTATAAGCTCCGGCGATGCGAATTTGATGTCGTTTATCGGACATCGAGTTTGGGTCGTCACAAGTGGTATCAGAGCTGTTGGTTGAGTAAGAACTTTAGCTACGGAGTATAACACATTCGATGGCTCATTAGAGATAGGGTGAAGTATACCCTAGAATGAGTATAACCAAGCCTGAAACTTTAAATTTTCTTAGTCTGTTTCTTTTTACTGCTGATATTCCTTAAGATATTTCATCTGTATATCTAAATCAATTTTTTTACTAATCTCAGATAGTGAAAATGAGTGCACGCAGAGGAAGAGCTAGGGGTCAAGGCAATGCTGCAGCATCTAATCAAATTCCCCCAGCCGCAGAAGCAGTAATAGAAATTCAGCAGCAGCCGGACTTGGCTGATTTATATAAGAAGTTCGAAAAGCTTGGTGGCAAACCGTTCATTGGCAAGGAGTCAATTATTGACGCTCAAGCTTGGGTAAGGTCGTGTGAAAAGATTTTTAAAGGGCTAAAGCTGCAGGATGAGCAGAAAAGACTTATAGCTTCTTGGCAACTCCAAGGAGAAGCTTCAGCTTGGTGGGAAACCATCATTACAGATGAACCCGAGGAAGAATTTACTTGGGATCGTTTTAAAGAAGTGTTTGAGAAACGTTACATGCCATCGGCGGGAGTTTCCAGAATGTATCAGGAATTTCTGGATTTGAAACAAGGAAGTTTATCATTCGAAGAATGCTTGAATAAATTTAGCGAACTATCTCGGTTTGGCTCGGAATTGCTAAATACACCTCTTAAGAAAAACAAAAGGTTTATCCGGGGAATGAACCAGAAATATCATGGAAGAATGACGGGCCACGTTAAAGAATCTTTTCGGATTTAGTAGATATGGGTTACAGATAAGCTACCCTTGATATACAAGAAGCAACTGTGGAGAAAGGTAATTCAGGTAGTCCGAATTATAAAAAGCGAAAATTTGGAGGCAAGAAACCTTGGCAAGGCAATGAGAAGAAGAGGAGCATTCAAGGAAGCGCAACAGAAAATGTCTCTTGTTACAACTGCAAAGAGAAAGGCCACTATTCAAATGACTGCCCAAAACCGAAGAAGCCAGCTAAAGAATGCTACAATTGTCATAAACCGGGACATTTAGTTAAAGATTGCCCAGTGATGAAGCCAGCGCAGGTGGCAAAAGTTTACACGATAAAGAAGGACCCCTCATCTTCAAAAGCTGATAAAGGGAAAAGTGTTTTGGAAGGTAACCTTACTATTAATAATAGAACTGTTAGAGTTTTATTTGATACAGGAGCTTCACATAGCTTTATCTCCCAACAAACCGTAAATGAATTAGGACTTGAAACTAAATTTGCTAACGATCTTATTTGCGTGAAAAATCCGGTTGGAGGTCCCGCAAATCTTTGTTCATATTGTAAGAGAGTTCCTATTTCATATGCTAGCTATAAATTTCCTATCAACCTTTTTGTCCTCGAATTTAATGAATTTGAAATCTTACTCGGTATGAACTGGTTATCGAGATACGAAGCTATATTGGAGTGTAGTAATCGGACAGTTTTAATCAAAACAAGCCTTGGAAATTTTATTGAAATCTCTTGTGAGAATCCAAGTCCAAGGAGAGATAGATTGATGTATACTTTGGGAAATCTTGAATCCACTTTGCAGTCTATACCTGTTGTTCGGGATTTTTCTGACGTGTTTGAAGAAGTGAAATCTTTACCTCCTCACCGAGAAATAGAATTCCGAATTGATCTTGTACCTAATACTCGTCCTGTTGTTCACGCAAGTCGCAGGATGGCACCCAGGGAAAAGATTGAATTGGTTCATCAAACTGATGAACTATGAGCAAAAGGATTAATTCGACTCAGTGTTTCTGAATGGGGCTCAGCCGTCGTATTTGTTGCTAAATCAGACGGATCTTTGAGATTGTGTGTAGATTACCGCGATCTAAATAAACAAACTCTCAAAAATAAATTTCCATTGCCCAGAATTGATGATTTATTTGATCAGTTGCACGGCGCTCGTTTCTTTTCAAAAATGGATCTAGCCCAAGGATTCCATCAACTACGAATCGCCGAAGATTGTGTCCATTTGACTACTTTCAGAGGTCCTAATATGTTCTATGAATGGTTAGTTATGCCTTTCGGGCTAACCAATGCTCCTGCATACTTCGTAGATCTTATGACTCGTGTGTTTCGGGAAGTTTTGAATAAATTTGTGCTTGTATTCATTGATGATATTTTGATCTATTCTAAGACTAAAGAAGAGCATGTCGAACATTTTAAAATCGTATTGGAAATATTGAGGAGGAATGTTCTATATGCAAAATTTTCCAAATGCCACTTCTGGGTCAATGAAGTCAAATTCCTTGGCCATATTGTTAATGAAGAAGGAATTTCGGTAGATCCTAGCAAAATTTCCGTATTTTTGATTGGAAACAACCCACTACTCCAAGAGAAGTTCGAAGCTTTTTGGGTTTAGCAGGCTATTACCGGAAATTCGTTCAAGATTTTTCTAAGTTGGCAAGTCCGCTGACTAAGTTAACAATGAAAAATGCAAAGTTCATTTGGGCTCCAGAATGTGAAGAAGTTTTTCAAGAGTTGAAAAAGAGATTGACCACTGCTCCTGTTCTCACTATTGTTAACGGGAACCAAGGCTTATCTGTCTATACTGATGCATGTAGTGAAGGGGTAGGTGCAGTATTAATGCAAAATGGAAAGGTGGTTGCCTACGCAAGTAGACAATTACGTCCGCATGAGAAAAACTACCCGACGCACGATTTGGAACTTTTGGCTGTTGTTTTCGCTTTGAAAATATGGCGACACTATCTTCTGGGTAAGAATCTTTTCAGTTTTCTTAACAATTTATGAACTAGCTTAACTAAAGAAATATACCTAATAAACTCACTTTGTTTTAGGTGAAAAATTCGAATTATTCACCGACCATAAATCCTTGAAATATCATTTCTCCCAGAAGGATCTAAATATGCGACAACAACGTTGGTTGGAATTTCTAGCATCATATGACTTAGATATTCTGTATACACCCGAAAGGGCCAATGTAGTTGCAGATGCTTTGAGCAGAAGTTATGTTGTTCTTGCTTATCTGGTTATCACTCCTACTCTTCTTGAGAAAATCGCCAACAAGCAAAAAGAGGACCAGTTTCTTCAGGAAATATGTGGGAGGATTCGTCGAGATGAAGATACCAGTTTTGCAATTGATGATAAGGGGGTTATAAGTTTAAAAGGCAGGATTTGTGTCCCTGACATTCCAGAACTGAAACGTGAAGTATTGGATGAATGCCACAAGTCCAAATTCAACATCCATCCAGGAGTCAATAAAATGTATCGAGATGTTAAAAGAACATTCTGGTGGAAGATGATGAAGAGAGACATATCTATTTATGTTAGTCGCTGTGCTACTTGTCAGCAAATCAAGAGCGACCAAAAGAAAGTGGCCGGTTTACTTCAACCTTTGGAAGTACCGAAATGGAAGTGGGATCAGGTATCGATGGATTTCATCGACGGATTGCCACGAACCAAGAAAGGCAATGAAGCGATTTGGGTTATTGTGGATCGTCTAACCAAAAATGCTCATTTCATTCCAGTTAAATCCACTCGGACTGCGGCAAGCTTGGAAGATATATATATAAAGGAAATTGTTCGCCTCCATGGTATTCCCAGTAGTATAGTGAGTGATCGTGATCCGATCTTCACTAGTAGATTTTGGGAAGCACTTCAGGATGCATTGGGAACGAAATTAAATTTCAGCACTGCTTATCACCCACAATCTGATGGGCAGACTGAGAGGGTCAACCGAATTTTAGAAGACCTACTGCGTGCTTGTGTGCATGATTTTGGTGGTTCTTGGGAGGACCATTTGCATCTGGTTGAATTCTCTTATAACAAGTGGTATCACCTACATGTTGGATCGAATCAGGTGATAGACTTGTTCTTGGACCGGATATGATAAAAGAAGCCACTGAGAAGGTAGACTTTATTAGAAAGAAGTTATTAACTGCCCAAAGCCGTCAGAAGAGCTATTATGACCGACGAAGGAGAAATTTGGAATTTCAAGTTGGAGATTCTGTATTTCTGAAAGTATCTCCGATGCGGGGTGTATTGAGATTCGGGAAAACTGGAAAGCTAGCACCGCGTTATATTGGTCCTTTTCCTATTCTGGAAAGGATTGGTCCTCTAGCATATAGAGTGCAGTTACCCAGCTGGTTGTCTGGCGTACATGATGTGTTCCATATTTCTAATCTTCGGAAATATGTGCACGATCCAGATGATATTATTGAAGAAGCTGCTCAGCGGGTTCTTGAAATCACTCCCAACTTGGCAGTTAGAAGGGAACCGATAAAAATTGTTGATCGTGATGAGAAGCGATTAAGAAACAAGATTGTAAGGCTGGTCAAAGTTCAATGGAGTGGCAATCCAAAGGACTATACTTGGGAGACCGAAGATAATATGAAGAAATCGTATCCCAATTGCAGAATTGACATCTCGACTTAAAACTGTAAGTCATTTCCTTATTTATAAATTCGTCTATTCTTTGTTTACGTTTCTCTCTCTTCCAATTTTGAGGACGAAATTTTCTTAAGAAGGGGATATTGTAAAATCCCGAAAATTATGAATTTAAATTTTAGTAATGTATTTGAAGTTTTCTAAATTTAAATTGAAAAGTTATAAAGAAATAAAATATGAACAAAATTTGGTGTTTTTGGTTAAAACCTTTAATAGAATTAAAACAAATATTGTAATTAAACCACATAAGTTACTAAATGTTAATAGCTAAAACAACTTTTCCTATATTTAGCAAAATAACTAAAACAAGTTGCTGTAAACAATATGAAGACATAAGAAAACAAAACACTTTCAATTAAGCAATGTAAACAAATAAGTAGACATAAGAAAAACAAAATTTTTAAACAAAACAACACATACATATAAAATAAAAACAAAACATTAGCTAATAAAAATAAGAAAACCAGACAGCATGCTGTAATATACAAGTACACAGGATAGAAGCATCACAAAACATGCTTACATTAAATGCAAGCCTCTACAAAGCAACATACTTGCATTTAATGCTTTTACTTCCAGCATGGGTTTATTCATCCTGTACTTGTTTTAGTAAGCCTCGGTATACACACCACCTGTTATATATACATCAATCTACTTTCTCATTTCAGTTCATTCGAGCATAACTTTGTAAATCAGAAAAAAAAAATTAGCAAAGAAAAATAGAAAATAAACTTAGAAAAAAATATATACAAGTTCAAGAAAACAAATTACTGAAGGAAGTTTCAACTGCAGAATCAAAACAAAACCAATATATAGTCTTTGTTTCAAACCTTTGTCATGTGAGTAAGCATTAAACTTGAAATCTTTTAGTTAACTGAAATGATTCTCTGTTTCTTGATATTGAATATGTTTATCATTGAACATGGTTTGGTAAATATATGTGTAGATGTACAGGGTATCCTATATACTGTTCTTCCTGTTTTCTAGTTACAGAGTAAAAGAAATGGGAAAAAAAATAACATCTCTTCATACAAACCATATTTAGCTTGGAAATTCAAATATGATAGATTCATTTAAACTTAACTTGAAGCCTGGAAATTATTTTAGGCTTAATATTTAAACAATGGACTCTGTAAACTGATTTACAGTAGAGATATAAATTTGGGTAATTTCAAATGTTGCAAAATCTCGATTCAGTTATATAGCTCAGATTAACAATCAAAAACAATATTTTTAAAACAAATTGGGTTATTTTTAATTGAGTATTTCACGTGCAGTTTGAATATGAACAAAAATAGCATTTCGATCATTATCTGGTGATCGAATCAAAATCGAATGCTAGGATTTTGGTTAAAGCAAGATTGATCATCGTTGAGTTCGGGAAAAATGTTGAAGAATTTTTCTATTTGCATAGATTGTGAATTCGAATCTAAACTAGGGTTTAAGAACTGTTTCCGGTTCACGTTGTAGACGGGATCGCCGCTCTGCCTATGGGTGATCAGAATTCACGTCTCCGATGCCAGTCGAGGCGTCACATCTAGATGAAGCTTCAGTTAAATTTTCGTGACCTCTGATGGTCAGAGGAGGTGGCGTAAGTGGATTTCCTGGGGATGAGGCGTTTTGGGTCGGCTGCAGTTTTTGTAAAAAAATGGATACATTTTGGTTTCGAGCAGATGCTTTCAATTTAATGTTTGATTTCGAGTGTATGGGGTGTTAGTGACTTGCCGGAGTCATAGGTGATCGCCAGAGAGGCGTCGCTGCCGTGTACATGTGCACGACTTGGCCTCTGTGTCAGCAAAGGGGGTATGGTCTGGGTACTCGGTGATGTTATCGAGCATGGGGGGGTCGAACTCGGGGTCGAACTCGAGTGCGTGGTGGAGGCTTATTTCCAGTTTTGATTTATAAGCGATAAAAGAAAAGAAGAAAAAAAAGAAACTGGAAGGAGATAAGAAACTGGGATGAGGAGAGAAATGGAAAGTCTCGGGGAGGTAACGTGATGGACCCGGGGTGGACGCGAGTGAAACACTGTTTTTACTCGGGTTGTTTTATATGGGCTAAGCCCATTCGAATCTTTAAGTCAAAAATGTTAAGAAAATTTTGTGTTTTGCAATATAAACAATTTAGATTTTGTTAAGTTAAATTATTTAACAAATGCTTTAGAATTTGTTAATTCTTTAATTAAGTAAAGAAAGTTTTAAAATCAAAATTTATTTAACCCTTTAATTAAATGATTAAATTTTAAAAGAAGAATTTTAAATTAATTGACATTAAAATTCCAATGTAACAATAAATTAATTTTTAAAATATAAAACAGATTTTCAAATGGAAATTAAGGTAAACAATTTTTATCAATAGTTTTGAAAAGGAATTTAGAATGATTTAAAGTTTGTGATTAAAATTGATTTAATAAACAATTAAGTACTCAAATAAATTTATAATTAAGAATTTTTTGATTTGATAAAGCAAGTTAATTAATTTAATTGGCAGTTAATTAAAATAACTAATTAAGGAAAAAAAATCAATGTATCAAGATGATTAAGATTAATTTATTTATCATTAAGAATAATAATCATTGATTGAATAATCAATAAAATAATTATTTGGTTAATTTATCTCATTCGTTTTGATTGGTAAATAATTAACTATTGTTGTTAACTTATATTGATATCTCTGTTCTGTTTGTAATTCTGTAAGATGTAATTGCCATGTGATGCACTGTGATTATGATTTATTCTGTATTGATGTGAAAACCCTGTTGCCCGTAAAACGGCATTTAAACTTCGATGCGACAGGGAATCGGATTTCATTTGATTGTCCGAAACCCACATCGACCCTGTGAATATTTGTGAATGACATCCACATGTTTTAAAATTTGACACTCACTATTCGAATTAGCCGGGAAAGAACCTTTGTGTCATATAACCCATTTCGAATATGTGATTCGACGTTATGGAAAGCAATTGAAGACCGGTGTTGAAGACCGGGTATTTGCGAGAGCGATAGGATGACCTGTCGATTAACTCTGCACCGAGTTGCTCCGGTATAGAGTTCTCCATATGTGATGGGGAATCCGATCAGGATTGTGGATATCCGGATTGCAAGGACTTCTTTGGAAGTGCCTTCGGTTCTGTTCGAGCCCAGAACAGACTTGTATGGATAGTATGTCTGACATTACAAATTGAGATATAAAGCCGATTTCTTTCAAATATATTTCTGTTGGTGGCGGAGAATTTATTCTCTTAGCTTAACACCCTTCTCTGAGACGTACGAGCTCAGAGGTTATGTAGTTGAAGGTTATCAGCGATATATTCCCAATTTGGTAATGTGACATGCTGAGTGTTGCTGTGAAATGATCATTGTGTTGATCATTTGTGATAGGATCATTTGTTTGATCATTTATCTTTGTGATCATTTCTATGATCATTTGTTGACCCAAAGCACAGCTTTTGTATAAAGCGTGTTTTTGTGGACGAGACTTCGTCGGACCTCACACCCCGAAATGGTCGAAACAGGAAAGATGCAGCAAGGTTATTTGGGGTAGCACCCCTTAGGGTATGTGCATTTCCTTCTGGATAGAAGTGGTATCATGGTATGGAGCCCAGATACTTAACTTATGTTGATATCGCAGATATATATATATATATATATATATTACTTTGTGATTTGTTGCTGGGGCCCCGGTTAAAGGTTGGTTACAACCGGGAGATGGCATACTCGTGTCAGTAGTTACCCAGTTAGGGGTAACCCGGCCTTGTGTTGGCAGAGATCCGGTTTGGATCTCGGGGACGTCCTTCCAGAGGCGTTCTCATGTGGCAATGGGAAGTTCCTTGGCCTGACCATTTGTTGGAAATCCAAAGAAACAATACGAGCCCTGTACGGTTTTAGTTGTAGAACCTGCCATTTAATATGGTAGCTATAGTAGGCATAATATAATGGTACCTATGCTGGCTAAGATTAATATTCTACTTTTGAAATGTTTTCTTCACTATGCACTAGTAATAATATCAAAGAATTTCTTTTCTCGTATCAAGCATATTTAACTATCATAAGAAGAAATCTCCTCCAATTCTGCGTTTGCATTGTGTGTGTGGCGGGAGGTCTTATGGTAGTTCCATTTTTAAAAGCATACCGAAAATTCTTTTATAAAATCTTGTTTTATTTAAATACAACTGTTTTTGTTTACTCATACCAGTCCCATGACTGATCCGGAGTTTATTGTTTTCTTTCCTAAACTCTGGGTGCCCATTATTTCCACACGGGCAACCTAGTAGCAGGTTTCTGTATTTTAGAGTAGCAGTATTTTGGAGCTTTTATCTGGGAGATATCTTAGGAGCTTTTGGAGATTTCAGGTGTTAGCTTTTGGGAGTTCGTTATCATCTCTTTCATTTGAGAACTTTTGGATATATGTTCACCGTTGTATTATCATGATGTTGTATTTGGAGTTGTGGTGTATGTATTATATTCTCTGTTGTAGTATGGATATTATGTTGATGTTGTAACTGTGATGATATTTATGATATTGATTCTGTTCCGCTGTTTTATATTCATCTAATTGTTGTTATAAGCTCCGGCGATGCGAATTTGATGTCGTTTATCGGACATCGAGTTTGGGTCGTCACATTATCGATTTGAGCTTGGGGAAGGCGGACGCTGCTAGGTTGTCGCGTGTTGGAGTCGTCGGGGCAGAATGTCAAGACCTGGAGATCGCTCGGCCACGCGTGGCATCAGTGGGTGGCGGCGCAAGTCGTGAGGCTGTAGTTCGAGCGATGAAATGGTTCTAGGGTTTCGATTCGAGGAGGATGGCGCATCATCGGCGATGTCGTGATTGGAGCGGCGCTCGCATACGCGAGGCATGGCAGCACGATCGAGATTCGTGAATTCGAACAGGGTTATGCACGTGAGTTGTTCGAGGTCGCACGGCTAGGGGGTGGCACTCGTTGAGGTCGACGTTCGAGGTAGCGATCTTGTTAGGGAGGAGCAGCTCGAGATAGCTGGAGCTCGTTTGGTTGGGGTTCGGGTAAAGGAGCAGTTTCGATGGAGGGCTGTGATGGATTAACAATAAGGTTCCTTAAATTAATTTATTTATGTCTCTATATATATTGAAGAAAAATATGTGTATATTTGGTTAGAAACATATATATGCAGAAAATTAAGAAAAGTTATTGATTTAATTTAAATATTAGTAAAATAAATTATCTTCAAAGAAAAAAAAGTTGTTTAAGCTAGATTTTAGTTGATAGATTTATTTAAAAGGAAATTTAGTTTTAATTTTAATTTTTTTAAATAAATTTATTAAAAAGGAATTTGTTTAAAAATTAAAAAATATAAGTTTAAAATCAAAATTGTTAGTTAATTAAATTTATTAAAGGAAAATGGGTTTACAATTTAATTCTTTGTTTAAAATTAAATCATTAGTTTAAAAAATTAATAATATTAGTTGAATTAAAATTAAATTTATTAGCTTAAATTAAACAATAATTGATTGTTCGATTTGTTCGAATATTAATTAAAATTATACAATTGTTATGCACGGTCTAAAATCGAGAAACAAACGGGAATGGAAATGGATTGCAAAATAAAGGAGCGAAGGTGAGATCTTCTCACTCAATCAAATATTTTTCTGATTTAAATTTTGAATAGTTAGATTTAAAATTGGTTGACTGTGCACTTGGATGATTGATTTATTATTAGTTATATTAGTTTAGACCCTATGCGCCGCATAATAGCGGATGATATTATATTAATCCCATATACCGCGATATTCCACCGAAGTGGAATTGGTATTATATATGTATTTGGAGTTGTTAATTTCCCGCATTATATAGCGGATGAGACCCTATGCGCCGCATAATAGCGGATGATATTTTATAAATACCATATACCGCGATATTCCACCTCGAAGTGGAATGGGTATTTAATTGTTGTGTTAACGTCTGTGGATGCAGGGAAACAGGTTGAAGGGATCCAAGTGGATTCCTCAAGCATTTGATTTTGTTTCATATGTTGTGTGCTTATTTATTTACAATCTGTGTGTGATTATATTGTGATTTAAATAGTTAAGGTCTATAATTTAGCCGAATATATTTTTGGTATCGTAGGATACCAGAAATAGATAAAATTGGTTTTTTGAAATTTAGCAGAAAATTTATAGTAAATTAATTTTAGAAAATTGAATAAATTTAAAAGAAGGAATTTGTTTCAAAAGATAATAAATATGGTGTTTGAAATAAATTTGGAAATCAATTTGAAATTTGATTTGGTGTTGGAAAGTGAATATTTGAAAAACGATTTGGAAATCGTATAACAGTGGATATTTGAAAATTTAAATTTACAATGGGAATTTATAAAGGAAAGGGGAATTTGTTTTAAAAATAAATATCGATTTATTTTTAAGTGTGGAAAGAAATTTGCAGATTTGGAATGTAAAATAAATCGAGAAAGGTTTATTAATTAACGTAAATGAATCATTTTGTAATAGAAAGAGAATTCTTCCCTGGAAAGCCGAGTATGGTTTTAAAGTAGCTTTTGAAATATAAATTAAAAATTCTAGGGTTTGTTTTAAAAGAATATTTTTGGAGAAATTAGTTTCTTAAGTTATTTTGTAAATCTTTAGAGTAAAGATTTATTTAATTAATTACGGAAGTAATGATTTAAAGATTTAACTTGATATTGGTTTTAGAAATTGAATATTTAAATAGTTATATCCTATCTATTAATTTTATTTAAAAATTATTTTGGACTTGAATATTTATATGAGACATTAGTATAATATTTTCATAACTAATATTTAAGCAAGTGTTTCAAAATAGTTTTATTTTAAATATCTCTAAGTATATTTTGGGTAAGTATTTTAAATTATTTTAAAATATTTGAACTCGGCAGATTTTCAGTGGAAACAAATAAATATTTGGAAATGTTTTCCGCATAAGGGAAAAAATGATTTGAAATTTGTTTTCAAGGTATTGAAATATGGAAAAGTAATTTGAAATTTGTTTTCAAAGATTGAAAGGTGGAAATTGATTTGAAATTTGTTTTCAAATGGTCGGAGCGTTAAAATTATATCTTGCGAAGATATATTGAAAATATTAATAATTGAAAAAAAAATTATTTAAATCCTTGCGATTGTTGTGAACGTTGATTGATAGTTAAATAACCGACTATGAATATTGGCCTTTTTAATGTCATTTGAATTTCGATGCGGCCGGGGGTCGGATTCCAAATAGATATTCAAAAACCACGTCGAACCTTTGTGATTGTGATGAATCCTTTGTTAAAAGATCAAAATGGAAATTTGTTGTGATTTGTTTGAAATTTGATGAACACTTATTTTTAAAAATAAGCGCTCATTATTCGGATTAGCTGGGAGAGGACCTTGTGTCATAAAACCCATTCCGAATAATGATACGACGAAATGGGATTGCATTTAAAGACGGTGTTGAAGATCAGGTATTTTCGAAGGCGAAAGGATTACCTGTCGAATGTCTCTGCACCGGGTTGCTACGGTATAGAGACTTTATCACCTTTTGTGATGGGGATTCCGGACGTGATTAGTGAATATCCAGATTTGCAAGGGCTTCTTTGAAGTGCCTTTGGTTCCGTTCGATCCCAGAATGGACTTGTATGGATGTGTGTCTGACATTACACTTTGAGATGTAAAGATGGTTTCTATCAAATACATTTCTGTTGGTGGCGGAGAATTTATTCTCTTAGCTTAACACCCTTCTCTGAGACGTACAAGCTCGGAGGTTATGTAGTTGATGGTTACTAGTGATACATTCTCAAATTGGTAAGGTGGCATACGAAGTGCTGCTGATCATTTGTTGATCAAAGCATGACTTTGTGAAAAGTGTAGCTTTGTGGACGAGACTTCGTCGAACCTCACACCCTGGAAATGGTCGAAACAGGAAAGATGCGGCAAGGTTATGAGGGTCGCGCCATTTAGGGTATGTCATTTCCTTCTGGAAAAGGGTAGTATCATGGTATGGAGCCTAGATATTTTACCTATGTTGATGCTGCAAATTTATTATACTTTGTGGTTGTTGCTTTGTGGTTGAGGATCCTCGGATAAAGGTCGCAAACGACCGAGGGATGATATACTCGTGTAGTAGTTACCTAGTTACAGAGGTAACCCGGCCTTATGTTGGCAGAGAGCTGGTTAAGTTCTTGGGACATCCCTCCAGAGGCGTACCCATGTGGCAGTAGGAAGTTCCTTAGCCTGACCATTTGTTGGAAATCCAAAGAAACTATACGCGTCCTGTACGGTTTTAATTGTATAACCTGCCATTTACTTATAGTGGTCACCACTGTTTAGATGGTAGCTATAGTAGGCATAGTTCGAAATGTCTATGTCGGCTAAGATTAATATTATACTTTCGAAATGTTTTCTGCACTATGCACGAATAATAATAATATCAAAGGATTTTTCGTATCAAGCATGTTTGACTATCATAAGGAGATATCTCCTCCAATTCTGCGTTTGCATTGTGTGCGTGGCGGGAGGCCTTATGGTAGTTTCATTTTCCAAAAGCATAGCGGATTTCTTTTTCTTTTCTTTGTGAAAATAACTGTTTTTAAGATCTCACACCAGTCCCACGACCGACCTTGCTTATCTTTTTGAAACATGATGGGGGGTTCTCGCTTTTATGTTATATCCTTTTTCGCTGTTTGTTGTTGTAACACTATGGTAATGTAATGTGATGTAATGTAACAACTGATATAGTTCTTTGTTTTAAAGATATTCATTTATCTATTACATTTGTTCCACTGCGAAATGTGAGATTCTGTTATTCTTTTCTTTTCTTCTTCTTCTACCTCTTTCTTCATTAAACCCGAAGACTCGTACATTTGTTCCACTTTTGGTTGAATTGTTATGGAAGTTTGCCAGCTCAAAAGGGGTATGGATTTGCGGGCCTTTACAGTGGTATCAGAGCATTTGGTTTAGCGACAACCTTGGCTCTATTGGGAATTATTCATTAGAGATAGAGTCAGTAGTACTCTAGAATGAGTTTGAGTGTATTAATAGATATGAGCACGTATTTGTTAGTGAATACAAAATTGTTTTATATTGTGATGATTGGTTTGTTGAGTGGTATATGTATTCTGGTCGGCATAGTCCATACAACTCTATCGATAGGAATCTCTAAACACTTGTACAGAACAATTTGATAAGATGTTGTTTTAAAATAGGGTAAATGAAATAATTTTACCCAAAACTATTTTCGTATACCTGTAAATTATTATAGTAGTATATGGTTGCTTGTTTGTTAGAAACTGATAATATTAAAGTATTATCATTATTATTGAATAAGAAACTGAAATGATAAACAAAGAACTAAGAAAATAAAATCCATATACAAATGGGATTTGTAAATGCAAATGTGATTTATAAATTTGAAATGGAATTCTAGAGGAATATTTGGAAATCTTTTTGAAAGAGTTTGAAAGTTTTGAAATTTGGAGATTTGGAAAAGTTTAAAATCCCTTTTGATTTTGAAGATGATTTTCAAAGGTTTTCGAAAAGTGTTTTGGAGGGATAAAAGCTCTAAACTCTTTTTGGTCGCTGGAAAATAACTTCGGTGATGATTGCAGCATCATCAATGTTCATTGTCGAGTTTCCAAGAGAGGAATTGCTGCCAAATTATTTTAAATGGAAGTTGTTTGCAAACTGGGTTTGGTTTTAGAAATATAAAGGGATAATTTGAATTGATTTCAAAAATGATTTTTGAATTGTTGAAAAGACTCTGGAATCTTATAAATAAATAAAAAGTTATGGTATAAATTTTATAAGAGGGAAAAAAAAGTTGTGAATGAATAAATAAATATACAATTGAAATTAAATGAAAGTAAAGTTGAATGTTGGAATTCATTTCGAATTTGTAAGTGAATAGAACTGGAATTGGAATTGAATTTGATTTGTGATAAACAAAGCGAAGCATTGAAATGAAATTAATAAGTGAAATTAATTGAAGAAATGACAAACTAATATGGTTCGAAATGAATTGGATTCAATATTTATAAATGAAATGTAAATTAAATTCATATGGAATTTGAAATTCGGTTTAAATATAAGTGATTATAAACCAAAATGGTGAATTGAAAATAAATTTTTAGGAATGAACCTGGAATTGAAAACTGAATATCGAAAACCAATTTGAATTGTATGAAATAAAATAAAGTTGTAAAATTAGTTCGAAGTGAACTAAAGATAATAAAGGTGAAATAAAGAAATGGTTTGAGATAAAATGAATTGGAATTTGTAATGAATTGGTAAATGAAACTAATTTAAAATAATGATATGAATCAGTTGTGAATGAAAGATGCTTGATATAATTCAATATTCAGAAGGTAAATTGAATCCAAATTAAATTGAAAGTGTAAATCGAATTCAAATGAAATTGAAAATGTAAAGTTAAATGAAAATGGATATATAACTTCAATGGTGAAGTAAAAATGGTATAAGAAGAAATTAATTAAACTTTTGTAATAAAATGCGCAAAATCATATTTGAACCTTGTAATTGGATATTATGGCTAGTAGAATATACAAGTGTGTTACAGGAAAAAGGAATTGGGATTTGATTTTCGAAGATAAATTTGAATTGCTCGACAAAAAGGTATGTATTTAAATTTCAGTATGAAATTTGACGACTTTATGGTCTAGGCACTTGGCGTTTTGTTTTTTTTTTGGAATCTGAGGGCCTGTGGTGCCATTTTGTAGTCGTACCGAGCTAGCCGCGCAAAGGAGACGCTGACGAAAATTTTCGAAAATTTAGGGAGTTAGAAAAATTTTGAGAAAATTTTGAAATTTAAATTTAAATTTGAATTATTGAGAAACAATGTTGTTTGGAATCTCTGATTGATTTTGGAAAGTTAGTTGAAATGATAATGGGTCTCTAATGAAAAGATTTATTTTGGCAAATTGTTAAAATTATTTGGCTTTGGAAAGATAGCGAATGGGTTAAGGATCATTCTTCTTAACTAGTAATTTCGGGACGAAATTCTTTTAAGGGTGGAAGGATGTGACGACCCGAAATTTTTTAATATTTGAAATAGAATATTTAATTGATTTTAAGTATTTGGAGGCTAGTTTAACTTGAATTTCGAATATAAATATGAATTTGGCAATTAAATTCTTGAATTTGATTTATTAATGATGGGTAAAAATTTGAATTTTCAATTTTTAGCTTATTAAAAATAATTTGATGGCTTAGAAAATTTATATTGATAATGGTGAGGTTAATGGAAGCTTCAGAATTTGATTTGGAAATACCTTATTTAGTTTTGAAATCATATTGTTTAAATCGATATTTAAAAATAGCATTCTGAGGCACAATCTTGGAATTCGATGAAACCAGTTCCACTGGATCCGTAATATTGTATTATTATCGGATTTCAATTTTCGTAATGTTTGGAGTTGTCGTTTGGCCGTACGATAAGCAAACACGTTGAAAATTAGATCGAAATTTAGTTTAATAGCTGGGTTCAAAAGGCTATCTTCTTCATACGATCGAATTTGGACTCGGAACCTTTTCCATTGTGTTCAGAATAGGGGTATAACATTATAAACGCCTAGCGGCATGCCTCGATAGGAGGTCAAATTTTAAGTTGCATTTGAATTTAAATTTGAACTTTATAAATATATATATTAATGGTTGATTGACATATATACTCATATCGGCTGCCTTTTTTATCATCAACTGACTGTAGCTAGATTACTCAAACACGCTATCTCCTCTACGTCCACATATCACATCACCTCCCCTTTTCTTTTCACCCGAAAAAGAAAAAAATATGATAAGTACTACAGCTATTAAAATTGCACACTACATTTTCCTTTCCCATTTTCTTTATCTGCTGTTCAAAATAGCTTCAAAATAAAGTCCTCCCGGTTCATTCTAAAACTAATCGAAGAATTTTTTTTGAAAGTGGCGAATGAAAACAAAATCGCGAACCTAAATTTTGCGTTCGTCTCGTTCTCCATTCGATTTCCGAGATCGATCGAATGGCATCCCTCATTTCCAACTCGCGAGGCTGTTTCAGAGCTTATGGAAATCAAGTTGGCTCATTATCGATTTGAACTTGGGGAAGGCCGACGCTACTGGGTTGTCGCGTGTTGGGAGTCGTCGGGGCAGAATGTCAAGACCTAGAGATTGCTCGGCCACGTGTGGCATCAGTGGGTGGCGGCGCAAGTCGTGAGGCTGTAGTTCGAGCGACAAAATGGTTCTAGGGTTTCTATTCGAGGAGGATGGCGCATCATCGGCGATGCCGTGATTGGAGCGGCGCTCGCATACGCGAGGCATGGCAGCGCGATCGAGATTCGTGAATTCAAACAGGCTTATGCGCGTGAGTTGTTCGAGGTCGCACGGCTAGGGGTGTGGCACTTGTTGAGGTCGACGTTCGAGGTAGCGATCTCGTGAGGGAGGAGCATCTCGAGATAGGTGGAGCTCGTTTGGTTGGGGTTCGGGTAGAGGAGCAGTTTCGATGGAGGGCTGTGATGGATTAATGGTAAGGTTCCTTAAATTAATTTGTTTATGTCTCTACATATATTGATGAAAAACATGTGTATATTTGGTTAGAAACATATATATGTAGAAAATTAAGAAAATTTATTGATTCAATTTAAATATTAATAAAATAAATTATCTTCAAAGAAAAAAAAGTTGTTTAAGCTAAATTTTTAGTTGATAAATTTGTTTAAAAGGAAATTTAGTTTTAATTTTAATTTTTTTAAATAAATTTATTAAAAAGGAATTTGTTTAAAAATTAAAAAATATAAGTTTAAAAACAAAATTGTTAGTTAATTAAATTTATTAAAGGAAAATGGGTTTACAAATTTAATTCTTTGTTTAAAATTAAATCATTAGTTTAAAAATTAATAATATTAGTTGAATTAAAATTAAATTTATTAGCTTGTTGTTCGATTTGTTCGAATATTAATTAAAATCATACAATCGTTATGCAAGGTCTAAAATCGAGAAACAAACGGGAATGGAAATGGATTGCAAAATAAAGGAGCGAAGGTGAGATCTTCTCACTCAATCAAATATTTTTCTGATTTAAATTTTGAATAGTTAGATTTAAAATTGGTTGACTGTGTACTTGGATGATTGATTTATTATTAGTTATATTAATTTAGACCCTATGCGCCGCATAATAGCGGATGATATTATATTAATCCCATATACCGCGATATTCCACCTCGAAGTGGAATTGCTATTATATATGTATTTGGAGTTGTTGATTTCCCGCATTACATAGCGGATGAGACCCTATGCGCCGCATAATAGCGGATGATATTTTATAAATTCCATATACCGCGATATTCCACCTCGAAGTGGAATGGGTATCTAATTGTTGTGCTAACGTCTGTGGATGCAGGGAAACAGGTTGGAGAGATCCAATTGGATTCCTCAAACATTTGATTTTGTTTCATATGTTGTGTGTTTATTTATTTATAATCTGTGTATGATTATCTTGTGATTTAAATCGTTGAGGGCTATAATTTAGTCGAATATATTTTTGGTATCGTAGGATAGCAGAAATAGATAAAATTGGATTTTTGAAATTTAGTAGAAATTTATAGTAAATTAATTTTAGAAAATTGAATAAATTTAAAAGAAGGAATTTGTTTCGAAAGATAATAAATTTGGTGTTTGAAATAAATTTGGAAATCAATTTGAAATTTGATTTGGTGTTGGAAAGTGAATATTTTGAAAACGATTTGGAAATCGTATAACAGTGGATATTTGAAATTTTAAATTTACAATGGGAATTTATAAAGGAAAGGGGAATTTGTTTTAATAATAAATATCGATTTATTTTTAAGTGTGGAAAGAAATTTGCGAATTTGGAATGTAAAATAAATCGAGAAAGGTTTACTAATTGACATAAATAAACCATTTTGTAATAGAAAGAGAATTCTTCCCTGGAAAGCCGAGTATGGTTTTAAAGTAGCATTTGAAATATAAATTAAAAGTTCTAGGGTTGGTTTTAAAAGAGTATTTTTAGAGAAATTAGTTTCTTAAGTTATTTTGTAAATCTTTAAAGTAAAGATTTATTTAATTAATTGTGGAAGTAATGATTTAAAGATTTAATTGATATTGGTTTTAGAAATTGAATATATAAATAGTTATATCCTATCTATTAATTTTATTTAAAAATTAGTTTGGACTTGAATATTTATATGAGACATTAGTATAATATTTTCATAACTAATATTTAAGCAAGTGTTTCAAAATTGTTTTATTTTAAATATCTCTAAGTATATTTTGGATAAGTATTTTAAAATATTTGAACTCGGCAGATTTTCAGTGGAAACAAATAAATATTTGGAAATGTTTTCTGCATAAGGAAAAAAAGATTTGAAATTTGTTTTCAAGGTATTGAAATGTGGAAAAGTAATTTGAAATTTGTTTTCAAACGATTGAAAGGTGGAAATTGATTTGAAATTTGTTTTCAAATGGTTGGAGCGTTAAAATTATATCTTGCAAAGATATATTGAAAATAATAATAATTGAAAAAAAATTATTTAAATCCTTGCGATTGTTGTGGACATTGATTGATAGTTAAATAACCGACTATCAATATTTGCCTTTTTATTGTCATTTGAACTTCGATGCGACCGGGTGTCGGATTCCAAATGGATATTCGAAAACCACATCGAACCTTTGTGATTGTGATGAATCTTTTGTTAAAAGATCAAAATGGAAATTTGTTGTGATTTGTTTGAAATCTGAATGAACACTTATTTTTAAAAATAAACGCTCATTATTCAGATTAGCTGGGAGAGGACTTTGTGTCATAAAACCCATTCTGAATAACGATACGAAGAAATGGGATTGCATTTGAAGACGGTGTTTAAGACCGGGTATTTTTGAAAGCGAAAGGATTACCTATCGAATGTCTCTGCACCGGGTTGCTCCGGTATGGAGATTTTATCACCCTTTGTGATGGGGATTCCGGACGTGATTAGTAAATATCCGGATTTGCAAGGTCTTCTTTGAAGTGCCTTCGGTTCCGTTCGATCCCAGAATGGACTTGTATGGATGTGTGTCTGACGTTACACTTTGAGATGTAAAGCTGGTTTTATCAAATACATTTCTATTGGTGGCGGAGAATTTATTCTCTTAGCTTAACACCCTTCCCTGAGACGTACGAGCTCAGAGGTTATTTAGTTGATGGTTACTAGTGATACATTCCCAAATTGGTAACGTGGCATACGAAGTACTGCTGATCATTTGCTGATCAAAGCATGACTTTGTGAAAAGTGTAGCTTTATGGACGAGACTTCGTCGAACGTCACACTCCGAAAATGGTCGAAACAGGAAAGATGCAGCAAGCTTATGAGGGTCGCGCCCTTTAGGGTATGTCATTTCCTTCTGGAAAAGGGTAGCATCATGGTATGGAGCCCAGATATTTTACCTATGTTGATGCTGCAAATTTATTATACTTTGTGGTTGTTGCTTTGTGGTTGAGGATCCTCGGATAAAGGTCGCAAACGACCGAGGGATGACATACTCGTGTAGTAGTTACCTAGTTAAAGAGGTAATCTGGCCTTGTGTTGGCAGAGAGCTAGTTAAGTTCTCGGGACGTCCCTCCAGAGGCATACCCACATGGCAGTAGGAAGTTCCTTAGCCTAACCATTTGTTGGAAATCAAAAGAACCAATACGCGCCCTGTACGGTTTTAGTTGTATAACCTGCCATTTACTTATGGTGGTCGCCACTGTTTAGATGGTAGCTATAGTAGGCATAGTTTGAAATGTCTATGCTGGCTAAGATTAATATTATACTTTCGAAATGTTTTCTGCACTATGCACGAATAATAATAATAATATCAAAGGATTTTGCGTATCAAGCATGTTTGACTATCATAAGGAGAAATCTCCTCCAATTCTGCGTTTGTATTGTGTGTGTGGCGGGAGGCCTTATGGTAGTTTCATTTTTCAAAAGCATAGCGGATTTCTTTTTCTTTTCTTTGTGAAAATAACTGTTTTTATGATCTCACACCGGTCGCAAGACTGACCTTGAGTTTATTGTTCCCTTCCTAAACTCTAGGTGGCCATAATTTTCCACACGGGCAGCCTAGAGTCAGGTTATCATTATTCTGGAGCGAAGTCAGAAAAGAGATGCTGTGGAAATCAGGAGCAAGCTGGATGGCGAAGCGTATCACTAGTAGATGTCATATCCTTTTCCGATGTTTGTTGTTGTAACACTCTGACAATGTAATGTGATGTAATGTAACAACTGATATAGTTCTTTGTTTTAAAGATTCATTTATCTATTATATTTGTTCCGCTGCGAAATGTGAGATTCTATTATTGTTTTCTTTTCTTCTTCTTCTACCTCTTTCTTCTTTAAACCCGAAGACTCGTACATTTGTTCCACTTTGGGCTGAATTGTTGTGGAAGTTTGCCAGCTCAAAAGGGGTACAGATTTGCGGGCCTTTACAAAGTTCATCCAAAATAACTTGCGCCCAATTAATGTCATAATTTCCAAAAATAGCAAAAAGTGCTTTGCGAACTTTTGAAGTAGGATTGTTAAAATTCCCGGTCTTGGGGTCAAAATATGTTGCAAAAGAAGACTGACAATTCTTGCTTTCGGTCGAAAATTTTGATTTTTGAATTCAAAATTATCATTCCCTTCGAAAATGTGATGAAATGTCTCACGATCATTTTCATCAATTTTAAAATTAGAAAGATCCATTCACGTACTCTTGCATTTGAGAATGGTACTCAAAAGATCACAATTCAAAACAATTCTAGTGCCTTTGACACTACTCCAAATTTCGTCCTTATTTCCATTATAAAATCCACGGTTTAAATTTGCATAGAAAATTTTAACAAGGTTTGGATAGCAAACAAAATCATTTTGAGAAGCATCAACAAGACTAAGAATTTGATTATTTGCAAAAAGAGAATCAAGTTCATAAAAAGAAAAATCTTGAAAAAATAGCAAACTTTCCGGGATGGACTTTGGCATAATTAGCATAATTGACGTATGCTTTTATTGCCTCCGGATCATTGAAGAGTTGCTCTTTTATTTTTCTAGAAATTCTCATGGTGGAGGGGTTGCTTGAAGAAGTCATTAAAGTAGAGAGTAGAGAGCTTGAAGTTTTGAAGAGAGAGTTTGAATTTGAAAATGAGAGTGAAAAGATATAATAAAAAATAGTGAATAAATAGATTCTCAAAGGACATGTTCTCTGGTCAAAAACACCTTTTCAGAGAATTGAATGAAGTGAAAAGGTGGAGGAAAATTCAACCATTTGAATTCAAATTTTGAATTTCAAATCCTAGTACCCATGTCGACATGTGCCTATGAATTTTTGTGATTTATTTTTTCTAAGTACTCTAATATATATATATATATATATACTTATTATATTTAATGTATGTATATATCTGGAATATTATTAGAATTATAGTATTTTCAATATATTATTATACTATGAAAATAATAATAAAATAATAATAATAATAATAATAAAAAATTAAAATTCAAATAACACACCAATTTAAATCAATCAATCAAGCAATCAAGCATCTAATTCTAAGCATGCAATTTCAACCAATTATATTGTAAATGTGTACCTTTTTCTGAGTCCGTTCCTCTGATTTCGTCGGAATCGTGAACTGCCGTGAAACATAAATTTGAATTATCTATCTTCTGATCATCATCGCTTGAGGACGAGTCTAATTCATCCAGAGTAGCAGTAAATGCACGCTTCCGTTTCTTTACTGAATCATTGTTTATAGGAGGATTTTACCTATCTAGATATGGACAGTCTCTTTTGATATGCCCTGGTTCATCACAGTTGAAACATTTGACATTGTTTGGCATTGCATTCTGATTTCCAAAGTTCTTATAGTTGTTTCTCTTGAGATTATTCATCTTTTTGTATTTCAGGAATTTCCAAAAATTTCTGGTCATAAAGGTTGTCTCTTCATCATTATCACTGTTTGAGTCTGATCCATCGGTCAACGCATTGAATGCCATTGATTTCTTTTCAGATGCTTTACTTTCTCTCCCCTCGATCATTTGGACTTCGAACGACATTAGATTTCCAATTAGTTCTTCTATCTTTAAGGTACCGATGTCATTTGCCTCTTCGATTGCAAGTGTCTTTTGATCCCATTCTGGAGTAAGAGAATTTAAAAAAATTCTGACTTGATCTTCTTCAGAAAATTCCTTTCCCAAGGATATTAAAGAATGCAC
Source organism: Allium cepa (assembly GCA_030765085.1). Classification (NCBI taxonomy): domain Eukaryota; kingdom Viridiplantae; phylum Streptophyta; class Magnoliopsida; order Asparagales; family Amaryllidaceae; genus Allium; species Allium cepa. The sequence goes on from CM060930.1 coordinate 218,273,443, forward strand.
GGTATCCTGAAATCTGCTATGCATATCGGAAATAGACTCATTAGGATTCATTTTAAATAATTGAAACTGATTTCTGAGCATGGATATTTTGGTCTGTTTAACTTTGCTTGTTCCTTCGTGAGTTACTTGCAAAGTTTTCCAGATTTCATATGCCGACTTACAAACTGACACTCTATTAAATTCATTTCTATCTAATGAACAAAACAGAATATTCATTGCTTTAGAATAATTTTGTGCAACGGTCTTTTTCTCAGCGGTCCACTGTGCAAAATCAGTTGTGGGTTCAGAATATTCAGTTTGTGTGATATTCCAAGTGTCTAATCCTATAGATTGTAAATATATTTTCTTCCTACATGCCCAATATGCATAGTTACTGCCATTAAAAAGTGGTGGCCTGACAGTAGACTGACCTTCAACAAATGAACTAGTGATAGGGATACTAGTGATAGTAACAATACCAGTATTGGTAGCCATTTTAAAAACTTTTTCAAAAATCAGATTATGAAACTTTGAAAACCTTGCTCTGACACCAAATGTGAGAAATGCGGATTAAGGATCTTAAGGCTAGAATAAACACTAGAGGGGGTGAATAGTGTTTTAGAGAATTGTTAAATCCTCTTGAGTTTTTGTTAATATAAACACAAATGAATGCAATATCCAGACACAGATATGATCACAGAATCAAACACAAATGCAAATATAAAGTAAAAGCAGTAAAGGAAAGAACACACCGGATTTTATACTGGTTCGGAGTTACCCCACATCCAGTCCCGCCACAAGTACGGATTTCCTTTCAAAAATAATCTTTACAATTACACCCTCGATTTCAAGGCAACGAGGTACTCCCTCCAGAATCACAATCCTCTGGGTAGAGATACTTGATTTCCCAGGCAACAAGTTCACCCAATTGATTTCCTAAGGCTTCAATCAAACCTTATCTCGCTTGATTGATTTCCAAGGCTACAATCACATATTTTCTCGCTAAGTTGATTACAAAAAGCCTATAACTCTGAGTAGCACTGAGGATCTTGTTGAGATAGTGATAAAGAATCAAACCAGAGATAATCTAGTTAGATTCAATGTTGATTTCGGTGGGGTAATCGTAAGAATATGTATATAGAAATATGGAAGAAGAAGAGGAGTGAAAAACCAGAAAAACTATATTAAAATTCGTTGAAACTAACACCTATTTATAGAAGAACAACGGTCATGTCCATTCGTGAAGAGTTATGACGACTAGACACTTCTTTTGAAATTTAAATTTTGAACTTAACTGACACCATTTCGACATGGGGTACTTGAGTATGTCGACATCCCAAAGGGATTTTTGGTGTTTTGATTTTCTTTGAAAATAACCTTTATTTTATACTAAAACTATTTTAAACTTTATAAATATACTTAACTATAAATAAAATTCATAAGTAAATATAAATAATAATATATACAAAATTTTACTATAATTTTATATTTAAAAATCTAAGTATAAGTTTTTAAAAGTTAAATATATTATATTTAAAAGATAGTTTAAAAACAAGGATACTTTGATTTTGAAATTAAAGATTATTTTGAGGCTAAAAGTATTTGAAACCAGGATAGTTGTATTTGATGCTTTTTAAAAGGAAGGTTTTGAAATCATTTTGAAAACAAGATATAATTTTGAAAAATCATTTTGAATAAAATATTAGCGGATACAAAACAATGTTCCACTAGATTTTTCGTAGGTTCCATCCTACTTAGGGTTCCATCCCTTTAGCAGGCTCGAAGTGGATTCCATTCCACGAATAAATTGGATTTTAAGATGTCAGTGCTTTTCTAGGAGTTTTAACAAAATTTCTAATTAAAAGATAAATTACTTGAACTCTTGATAATCTTGATACTCATGAGTCTTCAACCTTGATAACTTGAATCTCTATACTGTACAGTCTTCATTCTTGATACCTGCATGGTTAAATGCTGCATATACATATATATCTAAACTTATACTGTTAGTATTTATATTTTATAATCTATTCTAAGGTTGTTGTCATCAAAACCATCATCTCACGGACTAACATTAAATTCCTTTTAAATTTAAAACGAACGAAATCTCTCATTTCTGAAGTAGCGAAATTATGAGTCGTTACATTCTCTTATACTTAAAAGCATTTTGTCCACGAAATGAAAGTTAGATAAAGGAATCTATCTCATATTCGTATCCTTAAATATTTTGACTGATTTATACTAATGACAGAAAAATAAGAAGGTCGATATCATAACAACACGAAGGCAGATGATGCCAAACATACATACTTAGATTCCCCACACTAACCTGCGTTCTTATCACGTACTTAAGGTTATATATACATACATCAAGACAGACTTCTATCATACCCATCCTAGTGTGTATTGCACACTTAAGGTAATATATACAACAACCAAACAAGACTATACAACCAAAAACAACCAAACATATACCATATCAACATAAATGAATACATCCACATAACTCATCCCCTGACCTGAGCATGTACTACATCTGAGGTTTATATATATACACATATCAAACATTAATCCAACCACTATGTCTTAGTGCTTACTATTTAAGATAACTATCCAATTACTATGTAGACAGAGCCAAAACATCATACTATATGTATTACTTGATTTGATCTATTTATCGAATCCACAACTTTACTTCCGAACTAGTATCGATCCTCTGATTTTCTAGTGCAGACTTTGATCAGACTTTTTGATCACAAACCCTTTCTTTCCTTGCATAGCTCTCAACTATGATAGAAAACTTGAGTGCATAATCACAAACTCTCATCAATGTTCGCCGTCAAGAATCGAGTGATAAATCCTTTTCGGATTAGTGTAAACACCTCAAAGTTCTGTACTCAGATCTTAGATCAAATTTTATGTGCCAAAATGATCTACTTAGAACTTATATACTTATTCACTTTGATTTTTACCTAATACATTTTTTCAAAATTTCTATTAATCCAAGTTTATTTCACAACCATTTACTTTCTTCTAGATCCATTATTATTTAAGCATATAAATATGACTTAAACTTGTATAATATATCTTTGCTTCCTAAGAGTATATATACATATCCCCAAACTTCAAACTATTATTGCTTCAATTAAGATGTTTAACTAATATGGAACTCTCCTATTATCTCAAATTAATAAGTTAACTTAGTCCTTAGTTCTGTTTATCTAAGGTCTTAATTTAGCTAATATTAATATCCAATTCATATATTAATAAGACAACTTTACTAAGTGTACATCTTTTTCCTACTAATCTTATGATTATCTACTTAACTTATTTACCTATCCATTTCTAAATCAAATTTCTTAACCTTAAATTCATAAAATACCTTATGGTCAAAATCAAATTGTGAAACTTAATTCACATGGTATTTGTTATTTAAACATTTTCATCCAACAATCAACCTACTAACCATATTATTCAAAATTATCTCATTCCAATCTTAGTTCATTTTGAATTACAAATGTTACCCTAAATTTATTACTAATTCAAAGTTTTATATTAGGGTGATATTTCGTATATCTCTTATTCCTAAATTTCATTTTGATTTTTAACCTAATCAAAGTGTCTAAATTTCAAATAAACTCATCTCCTTTATAAGTTATAGAACTTACCCTTTTAAATTATATTTACCCAAAATCTCAATTTCGGCTTATCTTTTTCTATCTTATTGATAAGAGTTTTTCTGTGCATTTTCTTTTTATTTTCTCCAATTACAACTTCTAGCTTCAATATTATCATCAAATATCTTATAGTGAAATTGTGAATTTTACTTGAGAAATTGTGAATTTTACTTCACACGATATTTATACTTAGCTTTTAAATCCATCAATTATGATAATCACTTAATCATTATTATTTCTTAATACTAAATATCTAAGGCTATATGAGTAAAGTTCAAAATTCTAGCTTTCTGCTTAATAATTCTATATGGAATATCTTATAGTCAAATTGTGCAATTCTAATCACAAGATATTCATAATTTAGTTTTACCAAGCCAAATTACAATCAATCCTTAATTTCTACTCAAAAATAATAATATCCATTTGATATTTAAAATATAAATCGAAGGTAAAATTATTTAATTTACTAACTTTTAAAACAAAAACATTTTTATAAAATTAATAAATATGTACTCATATATAATACGTTCAAACTCATTCTAGGGTGTCGATAACCCTATCTCCAATGAGATACTCATTTTAGGATATTACTGATCCAATCTCTGATGAGTCTTTACCCAATAATAAAGCCAAGGTTCTCGCTTAACCTTTAGCTCAGATACCAAATGTCATGGCCTGCTTTTCCGTATCCTTTGAATCGACAATAAACCACACATGTCCAACTCAAATTGCACGAAAAGACGAAAATTGAAGGGTAATAAAAAAAATAGAACAGAATCTCACACGAATAGAATAACATATAATATTGAACAAATATGTTTACAGCGAATTAAATACATATATCAGAGTCTAACCTAAATTCAACTTGGACAGTTATAAACATTTGTCCTTATAATTGCTGACAAACATCAACTAAAACAAATTAAATACAACGGATAATAGAATATGTCCATATGTAGACGAATATCTCCAGCTCTCCTCTGGAAACTCCAACCGTCTTCGACAAAACCTGAAACTAATTGGATCTGACCTGAGTACTGAAAATACCCGGATCAGGCTTGATAAACCAGCATGAGAAAAACTCAATAATAAATGACAGTGTCATATATCAGCCTTTGAAAAAAATCATTTGAAAAGAAAGAGTATCTCATAAGACCACGCCCACACATAAACACGAACGGGTTTTTACCTTATGATAACTAAAACACTTTTATATCAAAACATTTGATATTATTTCTAATGACATTCTTTGAAAACATTTGCAAATGAACTTATTAATCTTAGCCGAAATTATTACCATTATTAAATTCTAGCACACTAAGCTCTACAAACAAAACCGTAGGTTCTTATTGGAGAATGGATTTCCATACAAATGACCAGGTGAAGGATCTACCTTCCGAATGGGTACACCTCTAGATGGATGTCTCGAGGCACAGAACATCTGCCCTCTACCAACACAAGACCGACCTACCTTTATAACTAGATAGTATCGAATATGTCATCCCCCGACCGTTACCGACCTTTAACCGAGCGCTCGTTTTCATACACCACATTAATTTACATATCGAACGTCATAGCGGGAAGAAATATATCTAGATGGAGATGATCATACCTTACTTGAGAATGACCCACTTAGCCTTGCCGCATCTAATCATGTCTTGGTAATTTTCGGTTTAATTAGGCTTGAGGTCACGATAACCTTTTAACATAGTACTTGTCACATCTCTGAATGCCACATTGCCATTTCCGTTGACTACTAATTGCCTTCCACAAAAGTACAAGCCTTAAGCTCGTACATCTCAAGGAGGGCATTAAGCCAAGAGAAGTTGCCTTCTCCGCCACCATTGATGTACGTTTGTAAAAACCAATGTACGTAATATTTAGAAATGCAATGTCAGACAAACGTCCATATAAGTTGTCCAGGAATAGGACAAACCGAAGGCACTCATCTACTACCACTAGTAGCGAGAAGTCCTTGCAATCCGAAAAATCTCCACCATGAGGAGACCACTGCTATAAATAACTCTATAATGGGAGCTACCCAGAGCATGTTCAACAAGCAGTCTTCACGCTACGAGGATCTACGGTCTTCAATAATCATCATCTTCAACATATCTTCACATTCGAACGTATATATTGCTTCGAAGTGGTTTATAGATTGGAATTACCCAAATTCGACCTCGGTTCCTTCGAAATCCAATTATCTATAAAAAGTGAATACGAGTATATAGGATTTATTAAGTCTCTTTTCACTTTAATTCTTTTCGATTGATTTCTAAATCTCTTTCTTTTGATTTAGAATAATTCTAAATAATTTATTCTTTTGCTTTAGATAATATCTCAAATTTCCTTACTTAACTCTCGATCCAAATTCCTTAACTTTTAGATGGATCAAAAACAATGTTATTTAAGACATCGTTTACAATCAACCCTAAAATCAATTTTAGGAAACCATTTTTGAGTAAATAGGATCATAGAAATCATTCATTTTTGGAGATTGCTTAAATTTTGGATAATAACAATCTTCTTTTATTTTGGAAACTCAATACGATCTTTTTATTTAAGAGCATCCGGGCTTTCCTTTCGATCTATTCCACCCCTCGCCTAAGAAAAGAAAACATAGACCGGGTAAGCTCAGGGTACCGGTTACTCCATCTCTAAGCTTAGTTAAACACCTTGTTTTATCTTCCTAGATCTCACATGCGGGACAAATGTGCTAGTTCCGCATACTCAGTTATCAACTTTATTTTGGAATTGCTTATAAAGATTTCAAATTATCTTTCAAATGCTTATCTTCTCTTTTAAAAACATTCATAATTGATTTTAGGAAAAATGGTTATATTTAAACTTATATTCCAAAAGTTGTAGAATTCACAGCATAAAAGTGCTACGGAAAGTGCTATACAAGCTTATTTGATTTAAACAACTTTTAAACATTTGATAATTCGCATTTTTCAATCAAAATCTCCTTTAAATCATTTAAATATATTTTTCACATTTATTCCGTATTTTTTCATAATTAAAAACGTTCATTCAAACAAATATCCTTTTATGGCCACTTAACTGTACTAGCGCAATTTTTTTGGAAATTTTTTTTGGACTTAATTTAAAATCTACTAGACAAAATCTTGATTTTATTTCTTCATTTCAAAGATATGGATATAATATTTTGGAATTTTCTTGTCTCGAAGAATTCTGGGATATATTCCACTCTATACATTCATTTGAACTTTTTGGCGGGAAATTGCAAACTACCGTTGCGTGGCGCACCTAGTTTTTAACTTATTTTTCAATACTTGAAATAATCTATTCAAATTGGATTTTATTACTTATAAATTCATTAAAAAATCAATATTTTCACTTTTTAAAGTATTTAAAATATATTTTCACTATTACGTATTATAATATTATTTTATTCCTGTTATTTTAATATTAAATTTTAAATTCCAATTTTAATTCAAATTCAATTCAAACATCAAATTAAACTCATTTAAAATTTTGATTTCAAATCTAATTTCAATTTAAATTTCAATTCATCATTAGTCTCAGCTTCAATTTTCAAAATCGATTTCAATTTCACTATTCATTTCAATTTCAATTTCAATTTAACTATCCTTTTCAAACCCATTTCACTTCATATTTCAAATTATCTTTTATTTTAACTTTAATTTCACTTCTAATTGAAAAGATACTTATTTTTTCAAAATATCTCATATCACTAAAATATGGTCTTATTAACAAAGGGATTATTAAATCAAAATGAACATAATCGAGTTAACATTTGCCACTAACATAATTATGGTCCATACATAAGCTAACATGATAAATAATCACAACCATAAACATTTGCTACTTATTCAAACATAACGCAAACATAACCAAATATCCATGGCAACATTTTAAAAGGGCGTATACTTGCATATGTCATAAGATAATTATTGTAGCAAAATAAAAATATGATCTTTTAAAAGTAGTGAGAATTTTCTCACCTTTAACCAAAATCATTTCACTTCCTACCAACATTCTTATCCAAACCAACACTTCACTAAACAATTCTAAACCTTATCATAACCATGCTTTCAAGTGCTCGACCATCTCCTCCTCTACTTGCTTTGCTCATGGCCATAACCCTCCTCCACCACCTTACTTTCGGCCTAAGCCCTTAAACACCTTCATCCTCACGGACTAAGGCCATTTTTAAGAAGAGAAGATGAAGAAGTGAATAAAGAAGAGGTTAGAGAATAACAAGTGGATTAGTGCTTAAGCATACCACAATTTTTAGCCCTCCTACCTCTCTTAAGATAGAAGCCATTAAAATAGCTTAAAGGAAGAAGAAGAAGAAGAAGAAGAAGAAGAGAATGATTTGTGTGAAAAATGAGAAGAATGGATGGTGTTTATAGGAAAAGTAAGAAGTGGTAAATTACAAAACTAACTCTTTACAAAATCACTAAAATATCCTTATTTTATCATACGTTTTTTAACATTTACTGTCACCTTATCACATCATTGCTTTATGTCTTAATCGCTTAATATTTAAGTATAGAAAAGTAAAGATTTGGTTGGATTTGATGTGACATGTTTTGTCCTTTTGTGTTTACTTTTGCTAATTGTTTTCTAAACTTGTTTAGTAAATTAAACTTGATTAATGAATTAAATAATAATTATACTATTTGAATATATGTTCATGTATAATAAAATAGAGGTGCAACAACGTTACGACAACTTTTAATCGACAAAACGTTGATTTTCGACAAAATGTTTTACGGTCGTATTTTGACATTTTATTAAACTATTCATTTATGTAAATCAAATTTAAAATGAACTTTTTCCTTCTTTTAAATGAATTAAAACATGTCTATTCATATTTTAAAATTATACTTAAATAATATCAAAATTTCTATTTTTACAGTGTATGTAAAACTGACAAAATGCGAGAAATTTTGGTTATTTTTGTAAAACGATTATTAACATGTTTTTAATTCTTTTAATATACTTTATTATCTTTATTAGGTGTTTTTAATAAGATTTAACTTTTCAAATAAATATTTAAATCCATTTATTTAAGCCTTTATTTATTTTTAACAAAACTTAACTTTTGTTGATTTGTTCTAAAATCCAAATTTATACTTTTTAATTTATTAACTATAAGAATAGATAATTATTTATTATATATAACATATTTATTTAATTTTTAAATTCCTTTTAAATTTAAAACGAACGAAATCTCTCATTTTCGAAGTAGCGAAATTATGGGTCGTTATAATTTGGAACAGAGATCGATGATCTAAAGGATTTTAACCTTGCCTAGAGAGGATGGTTGAGAAAAAAGGTACATTTGTGTGTTTCAAATGTAGAGGACTTAAGGAAGGAAGTTCTTTGAGAATGTCATTGGCCTAAGTTTATGATTCATCCTGGAGGAACCACAATATATTAGGATATGAAGAGGAGTTCTATTGGGAAGGCATGAAGAGGGATGTTAGCTTGTGGGTTAGGCAGTGTGCAAACCGCCAACAAGTGAAGGCCGAACATCAGAAGCCAAGTGAGTTACTTCAATGCTAAAAGATCCTAGTTTGGAAATGGGATTCGATATCTATGGATTTTATAGACGGGTTTCCAGGGCCAAATAGAGGTAATGAAAGTATATGGGTTATAGTGGACAGATTGACCAAGAGTGCCCATTTTATTCCAGTTAAGTCAACCCGAATGGCACCTATTCTAGCTATGTTGTTTCTGAAGAACATAGTTAGATTGCATGGAGTTCTTAGTAGTATGGCCAGTGACAGAGATGCTTTGTTCACTAGTGAATTCTGAAAGAGTCTACAAGTAATGGGTACCAAGCTTAACGTGAATACTGCATATCACCCTCAGATTGATGGGTAGATAGAGAGAGTCAATAAGGTACTCGAAAATTTATTGAGAGCTTGTGTATTAGACTTTGGTGGATCTTGGAAGGACCGCCTACATTTGTTTGAGTTTTCCTATAACAATAGCTATCATACTAGTATAGGAATGGCGCCGTTTGAATCCTTGTATGGAAGGCCATGCAAATCACCAGCATGTTAGTTGAAGACTGGAGATATATTAATCTTGGGTCCAGACTTGGTTAGGGAGGCGTCAGAGAAGATTAAGTTAATCCGAGGTAGGATGAAGGAAGCACATCCACATAGAAAAGTTACGCAGATAAGTGCCGTAAGGACTTAGAATTCTCAATTGGACATAAAGTTTTCATTAAGTTATCACCAATAAAGGGTGTGATATGATTTGAAAAGTCAGGAAAGTTAGCTGTAACAACTCGTAATTTTCGATAAATAAAAATAGTTAATTTAATAAGATTTTGGTGATTTAATATTGGAAGAAATAAAAATTTGTGATATACTGATGAAATAATAAATAAAATGTAATGTGATAATGTTAATTTAAGTTAATCATTAACAATTTGAATGAAATTCAAATCAATCGAAATGATTTAAAAGGTTATACTTGATTATAAATTGTATATAGGAAAACCAATGTATATATTGAATTAATTAATCAAATAATATATAATTAATGGTAATTGAATAAAATCGATGTTAGGTAAGTAATTATAACATTTGGTTGTAAATAATAAACTTATTAATGTGACTAAAGTTAAGAGTGACAAACTATTATATATGACCTATTTATTTAGTCTGCTAAACTAAATTGGAAATCAATTATAATTAAATGTAATTTAATGTTACATTAATTTGAGATAAGACGATAACTGCAAATTGTGAATGAAATAAAATGAATACAAATATTAATTTCATTCATAAGGTAATAATTGGTTTAATAAAAGAATGAAACTCAGGATAAATAAATTAACTGGAATGATTGTAAAGTTAAAATTGGGTATAAACTGTAAATGAATAAATAAATCAAATGTTATTAAACGGTAAAATTGAATGTAATTAATTTGAATTGATTATAGAACAATTAATTTGTACGTGAATTTATTAGTTTGTTTGCTAACACTAAACAAAGAAATGTGTCTAAATTGGTAATTTATAGCAATGGTAATTATAAACTCACTATTTAATTCATTGATAATAGATTGGAAATCAATTGCAATTAATTCACTTAATTAATGCAGTAAATGTAGATTAATTGATAATTGTAGAATGTTAATTCAATAAGATGTAACCCAATGTAAATTTTATTCATATTATGACAATTAATTGAATAAAAAGATTTGAAATCAAATTGAATCAATTTATTGGATTTAATTACATTTGAAATTGAACACTATAATTAATGAAATATTAAACATTGAAGTTGATATGTAAATTGCTTTAAGTTTTATATAAATGTCTAAGTAATCGACAAGGATGAAAATTTGTTAATTATTAATTTTGAAATTAAAAAGTGATTTGATTTATTTAATATTAATTTATTTAATATTAATTTATTTAATTAATGTGAAATAGCCATTTTAGCTACTGTTTCGGATTTCGATTAAACTAATTTCATCGGATCCGTAATAGTGAATTATTGTAAGGTTTCAAGTTTCGTAGTGATCGGACTTGTCGTTTGATCATACGGGCTTGAAACGCCTAGAAATCAATTTAATTAAATTCAATTGAAATCAATTTAAAATAAGCTGGTTTTAAGCTAACTTCTTCATACAATGGAATTAGGACCTGAAACCTGTTCCATTGAGTTTGAAAATATTGAAAACATCTATTTTGATATATGGGATGACCCATTTTCATTCCGGAGACAGACGGGCTTTTCGGGGCATTTATCGTTCAACTTGTAAATCAAGTCTTGTCCGTTCTTTCTATTTTCGATCTACCTATAAATAGGCCGTTAAAAATCCTAATTGTTTCTTATTCCATTTGTCTATACATACAATTTCATCTATCCACTTCACTTCTCAATGGCAGACAAACAAATTCCAAATTCAATTGCAAATCAAAATCAAACTCCTCCGAACTATATTGAATTATATATCGATTTGAAGTTCTCGACGAGCACAACTCAAATCTGCAATTCGTTTTTGTCATCGAGTCAAAGTTTGTTTAGAAATTGAAGGATAATTCTCGGCCATCCGTTTGGGGTCTGATCAACGACGATGGATCGTCGATTAGAAGATATAGTATTGTAGAGACCGTCGAGGGGAGCATATTTGAGGTGTTTACTTGATGGTTGGGTGGCTATATCGTCTTCAATAATTCAAAATAGGGCATGAGGTATGCGGGGTCTGCTGGTCTCGTGCCTCGATTTGGGCACACTACAAGAAATTTTATTTTTGGTGGCGCACAAAAAACGCTACCAAAACTTATGGTAGCGTTTTGATAGACGCCGTGATGAATCCCGCAACTAAAAATCCATGATTTTTAGTTGCATTTATCTCAACGCCGCTATAAATCCTTTTATTGCTGTGTTTCTCAAACGCGACCATAAATCTTTTTGTAGCGTTTTAAAGACGCCACTAAAAGGTTTTTTAGCGTTACCAATAGAATTTCCAACTTTACCCCTACTTTACGGTTGCATTTACTCAACGCCACTATATGTATTTCTGTAGCGTTTTTGAAACGCTACTAAAAGTTGATGATTATTTTGCACTATTTTTTCATGCTATTATTTCCTGTTGATGGTCTATTTTGTTTCTACTATATCAATCAACAATCGCTCACATAATCATCATATTCGAACAATTAAAAAAACATATTAATCATATAATCAAATAGGATATCCATAACCATTTTAATACAATAGTTTTTTGATAAAATAACCAAACTCACATAAAATAACCATTCGTATACAAATTTACACACCAAGTACTAATAAAATGTTATACCAACTGGTGCTAACAAAACGCTCGATTACCCATAATTCTTTGTTGTATGCACAAGTGAAAGCTAGAACCATAAAAGTCCAACCTTGCTCTCTTCGGAAATCCAATGACTGCACAAGTGGAAGCACAACATATAGTCAAACAATTATGTTAATTCGTAGGACTTTAAATCTGATATCAAACATCTATAGCATTGTACAAGCATATCATACTATAAATAACGTCGTATAAATAATCAAAGATATAAACGAAATGAAATAAATAAAGTCCAATCTTACAGTTATATATAAAACTTTGTTAGATTAATTATATTATTATTATTTATAAAATTTAGTTAACTTAAACCTTTTTTTTTGGCAAGGCCGACGGTTTTATAGTGGACCGACCACTTTTATTACGAACGTAATACAGTTGAAGTACAGGAGAAAGGTAGAGACACCTTTGCTACTATGGTAGGAAAAAAATAAAAAGTACAGCACAGGAGTGTGACAGACATGTCACAGCTACAGAAATATATAACTAGATTAGTTCTCCTCCGCAGAAGAAGAATCAGCAACACCCTCAACAACCCGAGTAGGATCCAGAGAACCATTCCCAAGAATACCAAAAAAGGGGCGGAAAACGAAGCGCAAGTGAGGGATCATAACAGTTAGCGTCAGGGGAGTATATAAAAGAGCGATCCCAAGCAGTGTCAGCTAGAATTACGGAATTAATCTCAGAATACGAACCATCCATATCAAGGACCAAGGTGTCACCAGAAATTCTGTAATACAGGCATCGAAGGTCCAACAGATCATCAGATACATATCTAAAGTAGGATTCGTCCACAGGGTTGAACCTCATATCAGAATTATAATCAACCCAACAATGCTCAGTATCGGCCCATACAACGAGAGGCGGAGAGAGAACCGGCTCAACAGGCAGAACTAAAGGAGCAACAACAGGAACAGGAGACAGAGGCCGCACTAAGGAAAGAGAAGGATCGGGGGCAGAAGCAACCAGAGAGACTTTGGGAACCCATTTCCTAAGCGGAGGCCGTGGCAGAGGGATCTTCGTCACAGCAGCAGAAACAACAGAATGCTTGCTGGCAGAGGCTACATGGCCGAAGGAGTGACAAAAGGAACAGATGTCAGGGACCCATCCATAACGAACACGAACGTCCACCACGTGGCCAACAGCAAGCTGGACAGGAATAGAGGATGGAAGCGGCCTAAGAGGAGTAATCTCAATCAGAGCCTTGGCGTAAACCAGCTTATCTCGCGCAACTGTATTAGAGTCAAAACAAATCAATTTACCAATATTGCATGAAAAGTTAAGTTTGATCAAATATCTATTCGCGTCAATGGCATCTGGCGATTAGGGCTTGGCTTCGCGTCTCCCTGTCCAGTATTTTTCCGTCCCCTTTCATGTCCACCTCCCCTTCCCTTTCTCAACGTCTTCCCTCCCCCTCATCAACACGCTCTGGACGTTGCTTTAGATCCATGGCAGATGATGATTACGCCCGACCTGACCTCCTTTCGTCTAGCGAATTCCCTCCCCTCACAGCAATTGCTCCACCTCCCCGTCTTTGTTCGAGTGACCTGAATGCGGTTGCAAACGATCTTGCTGCAAAGAACACTACAACGTCTAAACCAGGTGAATCGAATTTTCTCCCATTTTCTGGATCCAATGTGAATGATGATGCCATTCCCTGTAGCGATGTGGGTCAACTTGTTTCGGATTCCTTGGTATTGGACAGTGTGGCTTGTCCTGTGGCTCCGCAGGCTAAGCTTGCTTGCGACAAAATTGGTGCAGTTTGTGGCACTCCAACTATTCGACCAAATGCCGTAGTCAATGTTGGCTGTGTGCACCCTGTTCCTGGTGTCAGCTTGCACACGGTTGCTTCTCACAGTGTGGTTCACATCCCCAGTCCTGTGGCTTCAGTTGGTGGTGTGGAGAGTCGCCCTATTGCCCCTTGCCCGTCTGTTCCCAGAACATGGTCTTCCCTTTTTACAACCAAGCCCCGTAATGCGGGTGTTTATGAACCAGTTGATTTCGAAATCGTTGAGGAAAACGGAGTTATGATCCCTCCCCCCTGTGTAATGCAAGCCGGTATGGATTTTTGGTCTGGGTATGTTGTTGGATTCTTTTTGGACCCGAATCATCGTCTTCTCGATGTGGCTGCTGTTTGTCGCCGGGCCTGGAGACTACAAGGTAGTCTCAGAGTAAAGTTGGTTGATTCCTTATACTATCTTTTGTTCTCCTCCCCTGAGGAACGTAGCCGTGTACTTGAGTCTGAGCCTTCCTTCTTTGATGGTCAGCCCTTTATTATTACCCCCTGGACACCGACTGTTGCTTGTGCTCGTGAACAAGTTTTATCTATCCCTGTTTGGGTTTATTTCTCCCAAATCCCTTCTGCTCTTCAACCGCTGCGTAGTTAACTTAAACTTAGTTAGTTTTATATAACTATTTTAATTAATTTTAACAAAACTTAGTTAATTTATTATTATAATTATTATTATTTATAAAACTCGATTAACTTAGTAAATTTATTATTGTTATTATTATTAAAACTCGATTTAATTTAATTTTATTATTGTTGTTGTTGCTGTTCTTATGAACTTATTTCATTTTTATGAACTTAGTTAATTCGTCATCATCGTCATTGTTATTATTTTTTATAAAATTTTGTTAAATTAGTTATATTATTATTATTTATAAAAATTTAATTAACTTAAAATTAGTTAATTTTATAAAACTTGTTTAATTTTAACAAAACTTAGTTAATTTTTGTTAACTTAATTAACTAATTAATTTATTATTATTATTTATAAAACTCGGTTAACTTAGTTGATTTATTATTATTATTACTATTATTATTATTAAAACTTAGTTAACTTAATTATTATATTGTTATCATTATATTAGTTAATTTTTATAAACTTTGTCAATTCATCATCATCATTATTATTAATAAAACTTTGTTAACTTGGCTATATTATTATTTATAAAATTAGTTAACTTAAACTTAGTTAATTTTATGAAACTTGCTTAATTTTAACGAAACTTAGTTAATTTTTATTAATTTGGTTAACTTGGTTAATTTATTATTATTATTATTATTATTATTATTATTATTATTATTTATAAAACTCGGTTAACTTAGTTCATTTATTATTATTATTAAAACTCGGCTAACTTAATTATTATTATATTATTATTATAATATTAGTTAATTTTTATAAACTTTGTTAATTCATCATCATCATCATTATTATTTGTAATACTTTGTTAAATTAGTTATATTATTATTATTATTTATAAAATTTAGTTAACTTAAACTTAGTTAATTTTATAAAACTTGCTTAATTTGAAAAAACTTAGTTAATTTTATTAACTTGGTTAACTTAGTTAATTTACTATTATTATCATTTATAAAACTCAATAAACTTAATTATATTGTTATTATTACTATTACTACTACTATTGCTATTTATAAAACTCAGTTTGCTTATATTACTATTACAAATGTTTGAACAACCGTAAATAAAACAATATAAATGATGAGCGTTGCCATACAGCTCACACATTTTTCATCGGCTACCTTCATTTTTCATCGGTTTCGGCCACATTTTTGGACCAGTGCATATGTCTCCGTCGCAACTACATCTCACACATTCAAGTTACATATGTTAATTCTACCTACTGCATTAATCCTGAGCTTTCCATTCCTGTTCAGATTTGTGTGTTCAGAAGAAGATCAGGTCTAAGTTTGCATCGGATATCTATATTCCTTTCAAGCTTAGAACCTACTTATAAGGTTACTTCACTTTGCTTCAGTTTGATACTATGCCAACCCATGTAGGCTAACTTCAGTTTAATTTACAGTTTAAATTCCTTCACCACTTCACCAAGTTCACAAGCACTTCACATGGTCAACTGTTTCACCAAATGGCCAATCATTTCCTCCCTCAACCTACTGCCTTCACTTGGACTGCCACCTTCTTCCAACTACTCTAGCAGCTTCACTGCTAGTATCACAGTGCACATCACTATTAACATCCCACAGAACCTCATTGGCAACACAACACATCAAATACATCAACAACAAATTGCAGCACTGTAATCTCACATCGCCTCCTCTGCCTCACCTACCTGCAAACTCCAGCCTTGACTATCTCCAGTACAACATCAACTGCACTTCACCTTCCAAACTACTTTCTCGAAACCAGCACCTCACTTCAACCAAGAAACTGCAATCCCATTGACACACTTCTGCCTACAGCCACCACCCTCCTTCTACCTTCAACACCTCAGCAACCAGAAACCACCACCAAACTACCTGAATAACTCCATTACTTCCAAACCCACTCCACAACCAAAATGCAGCCTATAACCAATGTCGCAATCCAACATCACATATACGCCACCACACACATTCCATTACAACTCTAAAACTAACCCTCAAACATTGCCATACAACATCATCACAGCAACTGCACTACTTCATAACTCATCTACAAACCGCAACTACTAAAACACTCAATACCACTGCCATCAACATTCAGACCACCTTCAACCTGCTCCTCCACCAACCTTCTTCTCCCCAATTACAAACCCATTCCAAACTACACTTCAACACCCTCTGCATACAAATGAGCATTCCTCCACCTACAACCATGCTTCACTGATTTCTCTTTATTACTACCTAAAACCGTACTGCCCACTCAATCGCCTCACAAAACCATCACCTACTCCATTCCCACAACACCACCCACAACAACGAAACCCAACTCAACCACCAAATTTTTTGCCTTCACCCATAGCCACAATAAATTGCTTCCGTATCTCAGTAAATCGCAACCAAAAGACCCAAAAGCACACAAAATTCCAAATCGGCGTTTTTTCCCAATTTGCAATTTCGTAATCTTTTTTTTAGATCACGTTTTCAATTTTTTCGTTCAATAGAGAAGGGGGTTTTAAGGCTTGAATTTTTTTTCTAGAGAATTTCAACATTTGGGTATTGGGCACACACATCACCGACCAAACAGAATTTTTGTTAATTAGACACACACCACCGACCAAGGAAAGCGGTCTTATTTGGTGATGTATTGCCAAACAATTTTCTACTTGCGTTATATTGCCGAATGAATTGAGTAATTAAAAGGGTAAAAGTTTAATAGTTTTAATTTTTTGAAGAAATAGCAAATTATGATACTTCTACCAAGACATTGAATTGAATAGATTAGACAAAGTATGTAAGAAATAACAGAAAGATAGCAAGTTGAATTGATTCATACCCATGACATATGAGAAAATCGATTATGACAAGGCAACAATTTGGCGTATATAAATATGTCTCCCTAATAATATTTACAACATGAGTTATTGGAAGCGATCTAAAGCTGCCTACTTCTCCATCTGTAAAACAAAATCAAATGACCAAAATCAATATTATTCATGAATGTATATTTAGAGACCATCTTTACCTTTTCAAAATGTTTTCAGTAAGAATTTTCCTACATGCAATCGTTTTCTACTATACACAATTTCATTTCAAAAAGAAATATATATATATTCCATTTCATTTTTGTACATTACATTTTTTCTGTGCACTTCTGTTTATCGCTATGCACTTCTGTTTACCATTGCATTCCTCAATCACCACCTGTCCATACTTCATCTCACCGCCCTCTGACCATCTTCAACGTCAACTGCTACTCCTCCTTCTTCTCTCAACATCCTTGCATCTCCACTCCTCTGCTTCACCAACCACACCCAACAATACTGCCATCAAATACCCCTTTGCCTTGTATCGCTGCTCCTTTCACTATCCTGTCACTACTCCTTTCCTTGCCACTACACCCCTTTGCCTTGTATCACTAGGCTTGTGCACATAACCTATAAACAACTGCCTTACTGCCATTTTAATCTCTGTTCCACTGTACAAACTTCTCAACCTCCTCCTCAACACATCCATTGTCACTACCTTCCCCTTGCAACCACCTCAAGCTGCAAGTCGTACTACAATTAACATACACTGCCATACATATCCACTATGATTTTTGAACACAACCATATACAACTGCCATACATTTCTGCCTACATACAACAAACCTCATATCACTTCTGTGCATACATCCACACACCAACCACATAAATTGTGCACTGTACTTGCCACAACCAATATACATCACTCAACTTCCCATCCAATCATTGTCAACCCTGGAATTTCACTGCTGCTCCTCACAAGTTCTACCACTTCACCACACATCCCGAAAAACAACAGCAACATTAAAAACCACCAAAGTTCCACCACCTAACTTCTGCCATCTGCTTCATCAAACACCCATGTCATTCATTCAAAAAACCATCCCTACATAAGTCCTCCACTTTTCCAAATCATATCCAGCCAAAAACAATTCCCCATCACTAGAGACACGCAACCTACTCCACAGTCACAAACCTCCTTAACCTCTTCAAGCATACCAATAGTGTGCATTTCTATGCACATCAACTTCCTTTGCACACTACTAAAACCATCTCCCATATCACCACTTCCTCCTTTTCCGTTATCAATACTACCAACACTCACCTCTGTGCAACCAATATACACCTACCTCTGCACATCACCTTTGCATACATTTCAAACACATTTGTAACAAAACTGCTACCTTCCTCTCTAAATATCCACTAAATTGTCTCCTTCCTATAGCAAACCAATCCAAAGCAAACCTATACAATAGTCCCTACTACCACCTCAACATCCTCACAACCACACCATAACCACATCAAACCATCAAACAAACACAATATTCCATACACACAGCCTAAAACAACTATCTCTATTCGTTTAGCATCCCTGCATCTAAACTGCCACTGGCAAAATTTCCTGTAGACCAGCAAACACCCACCTACAAGTCCATACAAATCAACTACTTGCCTTCTTCATATCAATGGCATCATCCCACAACACACATAATTTACAGCCACTCTACATTACCTCTACAACTACCCCTGCACACCATTCTCCTTCAAATTGCCATTTACCTCTACATACTGCTGCCATCATCCTTTGCCTGTACACTCCTAAAAACCTGCAACACAAAATCCTACACCACCCAATTTCATTCCTCCCCGTTCACTTGAACACTGGAACACCAAATCACAATTGCCACGAATCACCATTCGACCTCAAATCAACTTGCAAGAAACTCCACCACCGGCCAATCAAGCCTCAATCCTCTAATCAAACCCAACCTAACCACCTTGAATCACCAATTCAAATTCCATTCGCGACCAGATGCAATTCGCAGTCTTTTTTTGATTATTTTGGGTTTCTTTCTTATAAATGTAAAAGATGCATTTTTATTTGCCTTTTGTTTTGACAGAAGAGAAGCACAACAAGATTCCTACCCAATACTAACACATCATACTATTAATGGTTCAGCTTGAATTTAAACAAAAATTAATAACTAAAAGAATTACTGTGATATCCCGGAAATTTGGCAATGTAAATTTAACAATCTGTGTTAAAAATTAAATTGATTTGATAATTTTTGATGATAAAATTTTGCACAAAAGTGGGTAATACAATCAAAACCGTAGGGTCTCGTAGGAAGAATGGGTTTCCTATCAAATGTTTTGGTTAGCGTAAGGTAAAAACTTTTCCATGTTTATGTGTGGGAAGTCTTACGTGATACCTTTTCTTTCAAAGGTTTTTCCAAAGTTAAGCAATTTTAAACCGTTTACTCACACCAGACCCATGTCTGACCCCGAGTGTTTATTTTCTGTTTTATTAAACTCTTGGGTACTCATATTATGTATGAGTAGTCAAGTGATTCAGGTTAGCTTGACGAATTCTGAAGGAGTAATGGAGCAGGAGGCTTCCACGTGTAGATATATTGGTTCCGCTGTGTTTGGTTGGTATCTGTATCTGTTGTACTTGAGTTGTATGAATTAGACAGATGTTTATAACTGTCTAATATGTGATGTATGGTTATGTACTCTGATGTAATGAGATACTATGTAATATTTTATGAGATATATTATATTTTATTCGTTCTGATGTGAGTTCTCTGATGTTGTTTGTGTTCTTCTTTCTCTTTCTTTTCTTCTTCTATCCCTTTCTTTCTTCAAGATGATGCGATTTTCTGGGAGTAAAAAGTCGGGTCGTCTCACTTACCACTGTAACGACCCAACTTCCATATCTCCAAGAAGTCGTATCGCTAATAAGAAAGAAAGGGATAGAAAAAAGAAAGAAAGAGAAGAAGAAGAAACAACACATCAGAATCTAAACAGCGGAACGAATAAATTATATTAATAACATAAAATATTACATAGTTTACAACCACTATCAGAGTACACAGATAGACAACATATACTAGACAGTTATAAACACCTGTCTAGTTATACAACATAATACAACAACTCAGAGAACACACAGCGGAATACTATATATATCTACACGCGGAAGCCTCCTGCTCCATTTGCTCCTCCAATATTCCTCAAAGCTAACCTGAATGTAACGACCCGAAATTTTCCAACCCGAAAATTCCAGATAGTTATGAAAAAGAAGAAAGAGATAGAAGAAGAAGAACAGAAACACCAAACATCTCACAATCGCAGCGGATAAAATATAATAAATAATAACAGTTTACAAAAGAATATTATAATTGTCGGTTACATTTAATATACATCAGAGTTTCACATAACATACAGTCCCTGTTTTAAAACAGCAAACTGTTAATCAAGATTTCTGTAATTCCATATATATCTATGTATATTCACACATCATATTGATCACAAATAAAATCATACAAGTATACACAATCTTACATATTCACATGCAATAGATAGATTCAACTTCTGTTAGGAATTAATATGAGCAAACAAGTAATAATAAATTATGTTCTTTAATCATAGTTTTGTTGTTTTGAAAAATCTGTTTCTTCTGAAGCAAATACAGCAGTAAGCATTTCAATAAAACAAAATATTAACATCATTAATTATTTCAACGAGATTATAACATGGATGTAGGTTATAACTCAGAAATTTTAAACAAAACTCCACCTTTTCAAAATTTGCTGTGAGAGAAAAGAAAGGAAAGAAAGAACAGACAACATCAGAATCTCACAGCGGAATCGAATAAATTATAATATATCACATAAAACTTTACATAGTATCATATACATCAGAGTTAAACAGCTAATACAACACAAACTAGACAGTTATAAACATCTGTCTAGCAATTACAATTCAAGTACATCAGAGAAACAGACTCAACTCAAAACACAGCGGAACCACTACATATATCTACACGCTGAAGCCTCCTGCTCCATTATCTCCTCCAGAAATTCGTCAAAGCAATCCTGAAACACTTGGGTACTCATAACAGTAATGACTCGCCATCCGTCTCCATAGAATGACGTATCATTAATAAGAAATAAAGGGATAGAAAAGAGAAAAGAAGAGAAGAAAGAAGAAACAATATCAGAATCTCAACAGCGGAACGAATAAATTATATTAATAATATAAGTATTTACATAATATACAATACCAATCAGAGATACACAACATACATATCACATATACTAGACAGTTATAAACACCTGTCTAGTATTTACAACTCAATATATCACAACAAAGAGATACAACACAGAGTACATACAGCGGAACTATTATCTATAACGCAGAAGCCTCCTGCTCCATTTGCTCCTCCAATATTCGTCAAAGCTAACCTGAATCCCTTGGCTACTCGTAAAAATTTGAGTACCCAAGAGTTTATGAAAAACAAAAATAAACTCCAAGTCAGACATGGGTCTGGTGTGAGTAACAGGTTAAAGTTGCTTAACTTTGAAAAACCTTTGAAAGAAAAGGTATCACGTAAGACTTCCCACACATAAACATGGAAAAGTTTTTACCTTACGCTAACCAAAACATTTGATAGGAAATCCAGTGATATTATAATAGGTCTAGGGTTTTCAAGTAAATATGAAATAGCCGAAATTGTTACGTTCATTAAATTCCAGCTACTAGCCACAAAAGTGGGTAATACAATCAAAACCGTTGGCACTTATTAGATTGTGGTTTCCATACAATGGCAGGGCTACTGGGGTACCGCCCGTCACAGTACGTGGCGTAGATCAACGTACTGAGGACCACTCCCGATTCCCTACAACACAAGACCTGAACCATCCCTCAAATGTAACGACCCGGAAATTTCGACCCCGAAATTTCCAGATAGTTAACGAAAGAAGAAAGAGAAAGAAGAAGAAAACAGCAACAAGTCACAGAATCCTCACATTCGCAGTGGATCAAATATAATATCAAATAATCATCTTTTAATAAAGATTTAAATTGGTAGATTTTATCTTTTTAAAGCTAATAAATTGTTTTCTATTTATAATGTATATAATTGTATATATTGTAAATAGATAAGCTTTGATTTGGAATTTAGTAAATGAATCAATTTTTAATTCTAATTTATATTTGGTAAATTAGAAATTTTGATTTAAATTTAACATTTAGCTTTTCAAAGCAATTTAACAAATAATTATATGGTTTATACTTAAGGTAAATCTTATTTGTTTAAAAATTATAATTAATTAGCTTAAATATGAATTTAGATTAGATTAACATAAAAGCTTTGTTTTATTTTCTTTTTAAAATATTGCTTGAAATTATATGTAAGAATTTAAATTTACAAATTACATATGATATTAATATATTGAGTAATAGAAGTAGATTATAATCTCTTTTATAAATCATTTAAAAATTTTAAATTTGTTATTTTCAAGTAATAATTATAATACCAAGTTTTTATAAACATAAATTGATTTTTAGAAATAGATTTGTTATTTTTAAATTTAATGGCAGTTATATATGCATCTATATATAACTTGATTTTTAAATTGGATTTTATAATTTAATCCAAATTCAAATTTAATGTTTTAAAATTTCAAAAAGAGTAAATACTTAAAAATATTTGAATAAGCTTATATTTAAAATTTGTTTGTTTCATTTCTCTTTAATAAAAGAAAAAGGAAGAAATTTATTTATATATACATAAGGAATAAAATAAGTTAAAGTTTTTTATAAACAATTTAAATTAAAATTAAAATACTCTTAACACATGTGTAAATTACTTAACACTTAAAAGACATGTGTTGAATCATAAAATAAACAAAGTGACAAATGTAAAAAACTAAGAAACAAGTGCCCTTTTTAGTTTTCTTTTTATTTTATTTTATTTAAATCAAAATCTACTAATATAAAACCATTGCTCTTCATTTTATATTCTTTTCTATTCTTTTTTTTCAAAACTTCATTAATCTTCAGCTGTAAAAATCTGCAAACTCCCTCTAACAAAATCAAAGCCAAAGATCTGTAATCAAAATTTAAACTAAGATCAAAAATTTGCAAAAACTTCTTCTTCAAAACAGAAACTCTGTTCAATCATAAATTCCTATAAATTTCCCCTTAAAACCCAACTGAAACCAATATTTCCTCTAACCAGAAATCAAAGTAAACCTGAAATGCAAATCATCCTCAAACCTGAAGCTCTCTTCAATTTCCTTAACCTGAAATCAATTTGCAACATTAAAAACCTACATGCAACCGAAGGTCTCTGCATTTCTGTTTTGAAACTTCATCAAGCCTGCATTTTTTTCTGGAAACATGCAATTATAAATCAGGGAAAGCATTTGCAGTAAAATCAAAGATTAAAGTTTACAAAAAAATAAGGAAGCAACTTGAAGTTTTGAAATTGAAGCACCTTTCAGATTCAAGCTTTTAAAAAAAAACATGTGCTCTGCTCATAAAAAATTCTGGTGAGTAACATTTTTTTAAAACTTAAGTAAATATAGTTGCTTGAATTTTTTTTTCCTGTGATAATCATGTTTTGTGTGGATATATATGATGTAATTATCTGCATATTTATAAATGTCTGAATGCATGCTTATATTGTGACATGTTCTTGCCTGTTCTAGAATTCAGGTTTAAATCCAAATCAAAATCATGATCTCATGATTCAAATTTTTGTTAAGGATTTAGATTTCAAACAAAATATAGTTGAGTAATATAAGTTTAAAGTTTAAATTTTATGAAAATAAAAAGAAAAACCTGTAATGTCTCTGAAACACAAATACAACATAACAAACTTTTGAAAGTAAGAATTTAATCATCTAGATTCTTTGATTTAAGATTATCAACAGATTACATAAACAAAGACATGAATTTTAAAACTAAAATTAGAATTTATAGTTTGAATATGATTAAGTATTTTTGGTTTAACCAGAAATGGTGTCTTGGGTTGGAACTATCAACCTAGGAGGTCGGGGTGGCCAGTGTTTTCTCTGGTGATAGAGTGATGATCGAAGATTCAGGGAAAATTATTGGGAAGAGGGATTATGCATTGAGGCAGTGGTAAATTAGGATTGAAATTTTAAACCCTAAGTTTTCTGTTCATCTGAAAATTTGGTCGACGCAAACTCTAGAAGTGATCGAGTTCTTCCAGATTCAAGTTGGTGATTGATGAAGTATGGATGAAGTCGTGGCCGGAGGTAAAGATTTTCTGGTGGTCGGAGTATGGGAATTTGGGTGGTTTCCAGTTTCGACACTTTTTCCAGTTTGAGCTCATAAGCTCGATTGTGATTTTGGGCTTCCTGCAGATTTCTTGATGGTCGGAAATGTGTTGGAGGATGGTCGTCGACTTGCGTGAGTGGTTGCGAGAGGTCGGAGGTGACGGCGGGGTTGGTGCAGGTGCACGGGGGAACTTTGTGTATCGGTTTGTTTTGGGGAAGAAGATTACTCGTGTTTGTATCGGTTTAATTCTTTTTTTTGCTCGAAGCTGTAGGTCATTGGACTCAAAGTAGTTGTTATGTGGGTTCAGGGGAGAATGGGTGTTGCAGGTTTTTGTTTAAACCCGACAGTACTTTAATTTTTTTTTAAAATGATTTCAAGATGAATATGTTACACGAGTTGTTTTGAGTTTTGCTCGAGCTAGGTTAGGATTAGGTTCGAGTGAATTATGTGTTGCTCGAGCTAGTTTTGTTCGGGTTAGAAAACATGTTCTATTTTCAAATTTAAACTGAATTTAAAATATTAAGCAGGGTTTTAAATTAAGTTTTAAATCTGATTTTAAATAATGAATTCAATTTTAATTTAAATTTTAGATAGAAATGAATAAGTTTTTAAACTCAAATTTGTTTAAAATACTTTAAAGGGGTTTATTGTTTAAAAATGTTTTTTTAAAGAAATTTGAATTTAAATTGGAAATTGAAATGTAAAGAAATGTTTTAAACAAAGTTTAAATCTAATTCAAATCTAAATTTGAATCTTTGTTCTAAATTAAATTTAAATTTTATAAATTTAAGTGTTTTAACAAATTTTTAAATGTTTTGGATTTAAAGAGGAATTTGATTTAAACTTTTGTAAAATTTCTTTTATAAGAGGATGTATTCTTTATCTTGTAATTTAAAGTTTTTAAATTGATTTCAAATTTTGTTGAAGATAAATTGAATTTCATATTAAAACTTGAATTTAAAATGAAATTTGAATTTAAATTTGGAAATGAATGTTTTCAAATATATTTATGATAATTTAACCATAGATAAGGAAAAGTTTTACATTAAAGTTAAATTATAATTTAATAATTTGTAATTCATTTGATTATTAGGGTAATTAAATGGATAATTAATTTATTTTATAAATTAATGAAATGGATAATTACTTAAAGTAATTAAGGGTTTAAACTTAAGTTTATGATTAATTATTCTTAAAATAATTAACTTGTAATTTATGGATCATTAATTAAATAAGATTTGATTTTTAATTAATGATTTGTAATTAATTAAGCTAGTAATAAAGGATTAATTAAGTTACAGTTAACACTTAGTTAATTAAATAATTAGGGGTTAATTAATGGAGTATTAATGG
This sequence comes from Allium cepa, assembly GCA_030765085.1. Classification (NCBI taxonomy): domain Eukaryota; kingdom Viridiplantae; phylum Streptophyta; class Magnoliopsida; order Asparagales; family Amaryllidaceae; genus Allium; species Allium cepa. Next base: position 218,299,837 of record CM060930.1, read on the forward strand.
TTAATTAATTTGTAATCAATAATGATTGAAATAAGTTAATTATTTTAGATAAATAATTAATGAATTGTTAAATAGTTAATAAGGTTATTAACTAAGGATTATTTCATAATTAATTAATGTGATTAATTTTTAATAATTAATTAGATTAATTAATTTAAAGATAATCATTTGTGTAAATTGTTAAGTATAATTACTTATGGAAGTAATTAAGGAATTAATTACTAATTGTAATTAATTGAGTTTAATTTGATTAGATTAAGTTAATTAATTAAGTTTAATTAATTTAGAATAATCGTTTGATAATTTGTGAAGTATAATTACTTAATGTAATTAAATGGAGAAATTACTTAGGGAAGTAATTAATGGGTAATTACTGGATGTAATTAATTGAAGGTGATTTGATGATGGAAGTAATTTGAGTATAATTACTTTGTAAAATTAATCAAGAGATTAATTAGAGATAATTAATTGATGAGTAATTAATTTAGTTGGTGATGTAATTAAGGGTAGTTAATTACTGAATGGAGTTAATCAAGAGTGATTAACAATTATGGTTTAAATAAAGATTAATTTCTTAATGTAATTAATTTAAATAGAAAATGTAATTAGAAATCATTAATTATTATAATTAATGATGTAATTAAGAATAGATTTATTTTGAAATAATTAATAAATGAAGGGATTAATTAATGTAATTAATTAAGGATTAATGTAATTAATTATAGTTAATTAATTAAGGAAGTAATTAAAGATTAATTACTATATTTGGTTAAGTATAATTAATTTCTAAAATTAATTAGAGGATAATTACTTGAATGTAATTAAAGGTTAATTAATCAGAGATTATTAATTAAAATGAATTGGTTGATGATTAATTAATTGATGGATAATTAATTAATGATGATGTAAGCAAGATTTATATTGGTGAAGTAATTAATTTAATTTACTTTAAATTAATTAGAAATGATGTAATTAATTTAATTCATTTTAAATTAATTATATTTGGTGTGATTATTATTCATTGCTTATATATGGATGGATGATGTTGTTTGCCTTGGATGATTTGAATCTCAGATATGAGAAAATTAATGTTGAGTGATATGGATGTATTGGTTGCATTGTGACGATGGTTTGGATTACCTTTTGACAATGATAATATGGATTATCTGTTGCGATGATAATGTTGATTATCTATTGTGAGTTGTGAATTATCTATCTGGATGTATATAGATAATTGAATTGTTTTAAACTTTTAAAACAACTTTGCCTTAAAAGATACGCTTTGGATTTCGATGAGACCGGGATCGGGTTTCCATATTTGGATATCCGAAAACCACATCGATCCAAATTAACGATAGGTCGTGAATCTTATGTGAAGAGTGAAGACTCGAGGTGTAAGGACTATTCGTTAGTACAACTCTGAGGGTGATTCCGAGATGAGTTTGAAGGAGTAGTACTTTTAGATTTGAGATGAAGATTCAGAGTGCAAGGGTTATCGTCGTTAACTCTGAGGGTGATTCCAAAATGAGTGTAACGAGGTAATGCCTTCGGTTTCGTTCGAACCCGGAACGAACTTGTATGGATTGAATGCTTTCAAAACATCGTCAAGTGGACGATGAGCATTCTAAGAGATGTGTTCTCTAAAGGTAATCGTAGCCTCAAGCCTCGTCAACCGAGAATGGCTAAAACAAGGGAGGTGCAGCAAGGTTAAGTGAGTCATGCCCAAGTAGGACGAGATTTCCCCCTGTCTAGAAGTCCCTTTTTATTTCGGCTGTGTGGGCGATTGGAACGTAAGCCAACAACGGGGTTGTCTTGTTCGGGACTGTCCGGTAAGGTATGGTTCCGGTCTTGTGTTGCAGGGAATTGGGAGTGATCCTCGGTACGTTGATCTAGGCCACGTACTGTGACGGGCGGTACCCCGGTACCCCGGTAGCCCTGCCATTGATGGAATCCAAAATCCAATAAGTGCCAACGATTTTGATTGTATTACCCACTTTTGTGGCTAGTAGCTGGAATTTAATAGATGTAACAATTTCAGCTATTTCATATTTACTTGAAAACCTTAGACCTATTATAATATCACTGGATTTCCTATCAAATGTTTTGGTTAGCGTAAGGTAAAAACTTTTCCATGTTTATGTGTGGGAAGTCTTACGTGATACCTTTCTTTTCAAGGGTTTTTCGAAGTTAAGCAACTTTAACCTGTTACTCACAGCAGACCCTGTCTGACCCGGAGTTTATCTTCTGTTTTTCTTAAACTCTTGGGTACTCAAATTTTTATGAGTAGCCAAGGGATTCAGGTTAGCTTTGACGAAAAGTGGAGGAGCAATGGAGCAGGAGGCTTCGGCGTTAGATATATAGTTTCTGCTGTGTGTTCTTTGTGTTGGTATCTCTTGTTTGAGTTGTATTGAGATGTATAACTAGACAGGTGTTTATAACTGTCTAGTATGTGATGTATATTCTATGTAACTATGATTAGTGTTGTATATTATGAAATATTTATGTCATTAATATAATTAATTCGTTCCGCTATTGAGATTCTGGTGTTGTTTCTTCTTTCTTCTCTTTCTTTTCTCTTTTCTATCCCTTTCTTTCTTCAAGATGATGCGACTTTCTGTGGAGAAAAAGTCTGGTCGTCACAGTTGGTATCAGAGCGCTAGGTTGAGTGAATACCTAGGCTTTGAAGTAATTTCTTTCTTGAGAGAGCGTATTTGTAATTTTGAATATATATATATATATATACACACACACACACACACACCCCTCTACCTATTTGTTGGGTTACCTGTTCGGGTTTTCCAGTATAAGTTATAAAGGTAGATAAGGTGGTGGGGTGTGTAACATGACTACTACCAATGGTTGGAGTTTGAGTGTTGAGGTTGGAAGTGTATTTGTCGAGACTGTAGACCTAATACCGTCTCGAGTGAGTTTTGCTTGGAGTAAGGATTTCGTAGATCTCTGAAGGTAACCTGTAAAGGTTCGGAATTCATCTTTGAGTTGGATGAGTAGAGTTTGGATCTGTCGGTTGGGTAGAAGAAAATAATGGTATCTTGATACCTCAGGAATTAGTAGCTGTGTGATGAGATGCAGTGACCATGGATTGTGTCCAAAGATGTTTCTTTGGAACAAGTTTAGGAAGTATATCTGCTTCGATGTTGAGGATAGGTTCAGCAGGATGTTTCTGTCTGGTTTGAGGCCCGAGTTTTCTCGAAGAGTTTTGGATTAGGAAATCTTTGGCGATGGTGTCAGCAGTGCAGCTCGGAGTGTTCCGTGTGCCAGCACGGTCTTCTGGTTAGTAGTTTTTCTGGAGGTGGAGTTCAGAAGCAGCAGAGTGGATCCATTTCTTCGATTGATTGGCTAGATAAGCGTAAACTGTTCTGATTGGTAAAAGGAGAACAGTTTTCTTTGGATATTTGACTGGTTGATCGCAAAAGTGACTTGCGATAGTTTGAGTGTTCTCTTGAGTTATCAGAGGTTTGTCTGTATCTGGAGGTTGAGTTTTCTTTTATGGATCTGTTGAACCATATTTCTGAGATGTGTTGTCCAGTTTGTGATCGAGTTTTTCATCTACTTCAGATCAGAGTTGTGCAGCGGAAGCAGTTTGGGAGTGCTTTTGTTTTATCTTTTCCGGATAGAAGAAGTAAGTTAGTCTTCTGATGTTTGTGGAGTAGAGTTGGTGTTCTTGGTTTGGGATTGATCTTGAGGAGATCCTTCTGTTGGGTTGTTTTGGTCCAGTTTATTTCTAGAGGCATCAACGAAGGTTGAGCTGATCGGGAGAGATGAAGGCAGCCCAGGATCGTCAGAAGTATTATGTGGATAAGAGACGAAGGAATTTGGATTCCGGAGTCGGAGATTTGATTTTGGGTAAGTTTTCTCCGATCTAAGGAGCTATAAGATTGAGTCTTACTGGGTAAGTCAGCTCCGTGGTGTTTTGGATCTTTTCTGTGTCCTTGTGAGGATTGGTGTTTGATTTTCACGATTGAATTGCCAGTTTGGATAACTAGGATTCGATGTGTTTCACGTATCTCTAAGGGAATACGTGTATGATCTATCTCTGGTTGTGGAACCAGCATTTCAGGAGGATGTGATTGTTGAGTCAGACTCGTCAATAGTCTGATATCCTGTTTACTTTTGTAGATCTAGTTGAATAGGAGCTCTGTAGCTTAGTAGTATAGATTGTTTGGATTTTGTAGAGTGAGTATCCCAATATTTGGGAAACTCTAGAAAATCCTATCCAGAATTTTGTCTGGATAGTTAGATTTGTTTGTTAAAGTAAATTGGTTGCTACGTTTGTTAGCATATGGTTAATATATGCTTGTGTTTTAAAATAAAATCTTAAGATAGATTATTAAATTACCTTTGCTTTTAAATTTCGGGGACGAAATTCTTTTAAGGGGGGAGGAATGTGATATTCCGGAAATTGGGCAATATAAATTTAATAATCTGTGTTAAAAATTAAACTGGTTTGATAATTTTTGATAATAAAATTTTGAATTGATCTAATAATCATCTTTTAATAAAGATTTAAATTGGTAGATTTTATCTTTTTAAAGCTAATAAATTGTTTTCTGTTTATAATATATATAAATGTATATATTGTAAATAGATAAGCTTTGATTTGGAATTTAGTAAATGAATCAATTTTTAGTTCTAATTTATATTTGGTAAATTGGAAATTTTGATTTAAATTTAACATTTAGCTTTTCAAAGCAATTTAACAAATAATCATATGGTTTATACTTAAGGTAAATCTTATTTGTTTAAAAATTATATTTAATTAGCTTAAATATGAATTTAGATTAGATTGGCATAAAAGCTTTGTTTTATTTTCTTTTTAAAATATTGCTTGAAATTATATATAAGAATTTAAATTTACAAATTACATATGATATTAATATATTGAGTAATAGAAGTAGATTATAATCTCTTTTATAAATCATTTAAATTTGTTATTTTCAAGTAATAATTATAATACCAAGTTTTTATAAACATAAATAGATTTTTAGAAATAGATTTGTTATTTTTAAATTTAATGGTAGTTATATATGCATCTATATATAACTTGATTTTTAAATTGGATTTTATAATTTAATTCAAATTTGAATTTAATGTTTTGAAATTTCAAAAAGAGTAAATACTTAAAAATATTTGAATAAGCTTATATTTAAAATTTGTTTGTTTCATTTCTCTTTAATAAAAGAAAAAGGAAGAAATTTATTTATATATACATAAGGACAAAATAAGTTAAAGTTTTTTACAGACAATTTAAATTAAAATTAAAATACTCTTAATACATGTGTAAATTACTTAACACTTAAAAGACATGTGTTGAATCAAAAAATAAACAAAGTGACAAATGTAAACAACTAAGAAACAAGTGTCCTTTTTAGTTTTCCTTTTCTTTTATTTTAATTAGATCAAAATCTACTTATATAAAACCATTGCTCTTCATTTTATATTCTTTTCTATTCTTTTTTTAAACAAACTTGATTAATCTTCAGCTGTGAAAATCTGCGAACTCCCTCTAACAAAATCAAAGCCAAAGATCTGTAATCAAAATTTAAACTAAGATCAAAAATCTGCAAAACTTCTTCTTCAAAACAGAAACTCTGTTCAACCATAAATTCCTGTAAATTTCCCCTCAAAACCCAACTGAAAACCAATATTTCCTCTAACCAGAAATCAAAGTAAAACTAAAATGTAAATCATCCTCAAACCTGAAGCTCTCTTCAATTTCCTTAACCTGAAATCAATTTGCAACATTAAAAACCTGCATGCAACCGAAGGTCTCTGCATTTCTGTTTTGAAACTTCATCAAGCCTGCATTTTTTTCTTCTGGAAACATGTAATTGTAAATCAAGGAAAGCATTTGCAGTAAAATCAAGATTAAAGTTTACAAAAAAATAAGGAAGCAACTTGAAGTTTTGAAATTGAAGCACCTTTCAGATTCAAGCTTTTCAAAAAAAAAACATGTGCCCTGCTCATAAAAAATTCTGGTGAATAACATATTTTTTAAAACTTAAGTAAATATAGTTGCTTGAATTTTTTTTCTCCTGTGATAATCATGTTTTGTGTGGATATATATGATGTAATTCTCTGCATGTTTATGGATGTCTGAATGCATGCTTATATTGTGACATGTTCTTGCCTATTCTAGAATTCAGGTTTAAATCCAGATCAAAATCATGATCTCATGATTCAAATCTTTGTTAAGGATTTAGATTTCAAACAAAATATAGTTGAGTAATATAAGTTTAAAGTTTAAATTTTATAAAAATAAAAAGAAAAACCTGTAATGTCTCCGAAACACAAATACAACAGAACAAACTTTTGAAAGTAAGAATTTAATCATCTAGATTCTTTGATTTAAGATTATCAACAGATTACATAAACAAAGACATGAATTTTAAAACTAAAATTAGAATTTATAGTTTGAATATGATTAAGTATTTTTGGTTTAACCAGAAATGGTGTTGTGGGTTGGAACTGTCAACCTAGGAGGTCGGGGTAGCCAGTGTTTTCTCTGGTGATAGAGTGATGATCGAAGATTTAGGGAAAATTATTGGGAAGAGGGATTATGCATTGAGGCAGTGGTAAATTAGGATTGAAATTTCAAACCCTAAGTTTTTAGTTCATCTGAAAATTTGGTCGACGCAAACTCTAGAAGTGATCGAGTTCTTCCAGATTCAAGTTGGTGATTGATGAAGTATGGATGAAGTCGTGGTCGTAGGTAAAGTTTTTCTGGTGGTCGGAGTATGGGGATTTGGGTGGTTTCCAGTTTCGACACTTTTTCCAGTTTGAACTCATAAGCTTGATTGTGATTTTGGGCTTCTGCAGATTTCTTGATGGTCGGAAATGTGTTGGTGGATGGTCGTCGACTTGCGCGAGTGGTCGCGAGAGGTCGGAGGTGACGGCGGGGTTGGTGTAGGTGCACAGAGGAACTTTGTGTATCAGTTTTTTTGGGGAAGAAGATTACTCGTGTTTGTATCGGGTTAATTCTTGTTTTTGCTCGAAGCTATAGGTCATTGGAATCGAAGTAGTTGTTATGTGGGTTCAGGGGAGAATGGGTGTTGCAGGTTTTTGTTTAAACCTGACAGTACTTTAAAAAAAAATGACTTCAAGATGAATATGTTACTCGAGTTGTTTTGAGTTTTGCTCGAGCTAGGTTAGGATTAGGTTCGAGTGAATTATGTGTTGCTCGAGCTAGTTTTGTTCAGGTTAGAAAACGTGTTCTGTTTTCAAATTTAAACTGAATTTAAAATATTAATCAAGGTTTTAAATTAAGTTTTAAATCTGATTTTAAATAATGAATTCAAGTTTAATTTAAATTTTAGCTGGAAATGAATAAGTTTTTAAACTTAAATTTGTTTAAAATACTTTAAAGGGGTTTATTGTTTAAACATGTTTTTTTAAAGAAATTTGAATTTAAATTGGAAATTGAAATGTAAAGAAATGTTTTAAACAAAGTTTAAATCTAATTCAAATCTGAATTTGAATCTTTGTTTTAAATTAAATTTAAATTTTGTAAATTTAAGTGTTTTAACAAATTTTAAATGTTTTGGATTTAAAGAGGAATTTGATTTAAACTTTTGTAAAAAAAATTTATAAGAGGATGTATTCTTTATCTTGTAATTTAAAGTTTTTAAATTGATTTTAATTTTGTTGAAGATAAATTGAATTTTATTTAAAAAATTGAATTTAAAATGAAATTTGAATTTAAATTTGGAAATGAATGTTTTCAAATATATTTATGATAATTTAACCATAGATAAGGAAAAGTTTTAGCTTAAAGTTAAATTATAATTTAATAATTTGTAATTCATTCAATTATTAGGGTAATTAAATGGATAATTAATTTATTTTATAAATTAATGAAATGGATAATTACTTAAAGTAATTAAGGGTTTAAACAAGTTTAAGATTAATTATTCTTAAAATAATTAACTTGTAATTTATGGATCATTAATTAAATAAAATTTGATTTTTAATTAATGATTTGTAATTAATTAGTCAAGTAATAAAGGATTAATTAAGTTATAGTTAACACTTAGTTAATCAAATAATTAAGGGTTAATTAATGGAGTACTAATGGTTAATTAATTTGTAATCAATAATGATTAAAATAAGTTAATTATTTTAGATAAATAATTAATGAATTGTTAAATAGTTAATAAGGTTATTAACTAAGGATTATTTAATAATTAATTAATGTGATTAATTTTTAATAATTAATTAGATTAATTAATTTAAAGATAATCATTTGTGTAAATTATTAAGTATAATTATTTATGGAAGTAGTTAAGGAATTAATTACTAATCGTATTTAATTGAGTTTAATTTGATTAGATTAAGTTAATTAATTCAGTTTAGTTAATTTAGAATAATCATTTGATAATTTGTGAAGTATAATTACTTAATGTAATTAAATGGAGAAATTACTTCAGGAAGTAATTAATAGGTAGTTACTGGACGTAATTAATTGAAGGTGATTTGATGATGGAAGTAATTTGAGTATAATTACTTTGTAAAATTAATCAAGGGATTAATTAGAGATAATTAATTGATGAGTAATTAATTTAGTTGGTGAAGTAATTAAGGGTAGTTAACTACTGAATGGAGTTAATCAAGAGTGATTAACAATTATGGTTTAAATAAAGATTAATGTCTTAATGTAATTAATTTAAATAGAAAATGTAATTAGAAATCATTAATTATTATAATTAATGATTTAATTAAGAATAGATTTATTTGGAAATAATTAATAAATGGAGGGATTAATTAATGTAATTAATTAAGGTTTAATGTAATTAATTATAGTTAATTAATTAAGGAAGTAATTAAAGATTAATTACTATATTTGGTTAACTATAATTAATTTGTAAAATTAATTAGAGGATAATTACTTGAATGTAATTAAAGGTTAATTAATCAGAGATGATTAATTAAAATGAATTGGTTGATGATTAATTAATTGATGGATAATTAATTAATGATGATTTAAGCAAGATTTATATTGGTGAAGTAATTAATTTAATTTACTTTAAATTAATTAGAAATGATGTAATTAATTTAATTCATTTTAAATTAATTATATTTGGTGCGATTATTAATCATTGCTTATATATGGATGGATGATGTTGTTTGCCTTGGATGGTTTGAATCTCAGATATGAGAAAAGTAATGTTGAGTGATATGGATGTATTGGTTGCATTGTGGTGATGATTTGGATTACCTTTTGATAATGATAACATGGATTATCTGTTGTGATGATAATGTTGATTATCTATTGTGATTTGTGAATTATCTATCTGGATGTATATAGTAATTGAATTGGTTTAAACTTTTAAAACAACTTGGCCTTAAAAGATACGCTTTGGATTTCGATGAGACCGGGATCGGGTTTCCATATTTGGATATCCGAAAACCACATCGATCCAAATTAACGATAGGTCGTGAATCTCATGTGAAGAGTGAAGACTCGAGGTGTAAGGACTATTCGTCGGTATAACTCTGAGGGTGATTCCGAGGTGAGTTTGACGGAGTAGTATTTTCAGATTCGAGATGAAGATTCAGAGTGCAAGGGTTATCGTTATTAACTCTGAGGGTGATTCCAAAATGAGTGTAACGAGGGGTAATGCCTTCGGTTTCGTTCGAACCCAGAACGAACTTGTATGGATTGAATGCTTTCAAAACATCGTCAAGTGGACGATGAGCATTCTAAGAGATGTGTTCTCTAAAGGTAATCGTAGCCTCAAGCCTCATCACCCAGGAATGGCTAAAACAGGGGAGGTGCAGCAAGGCTAAGTGGGTCATGCCCAAGTAGGACGAGATTTTTCCCTATCTAGAAGTCCCTTTTTATTTCGGCTGTGTGGGCGGTTGGAACGTAAGCCAACTGCGGGGTTGTCTTGTTCGGGACTGTCCAGTAAGGGATGGTTCCGGTCTTGTATTGCAGGGGATTGGGAGTGATCCTCGGTACGTTGATCTAGGCCACGTACTATGACAGGCGGTACCCCAGTAGCCCTGCCATTGATGGAATCCAAAATCCAATAAGTGCCAACGGTTTTGATTGTATTACCCACTTTTGTGGCTAGTAGCTGGAATTTAATAGATGTAACAATTTCGGCTATTTCATGTTTACTTGAAAACCCTAGACCTATTACAATATCACTGGATTTCCTATCAAATGTTTTGGTTAGCGTAAGGTAAAAACTTTTCCATGTTTATGTGTGGAAAGTCTTACGTGATACCTTTCTTTTCAATTCAAAATTAAGCAATTTTAACCTGTTACTCACACCAGACCCATGTCTGACCCGGAGTTTACCTTCTGTTTTTCTTAAACTCTTGGGTACTCAAATTTTTACGAGTAGCCAAGGGATTCAGGTTAGCTTTGACGAAATATGGAGGAGCAATGGAGAAGGAGGCTTCGGCGTTAGATATATAGTTTCCGCTGTGTGTTCTCTGTGTTGGTATCTCTTGTTTGTGTTGTATTGAGATGTATAACTAGACAGGTGTTTATAACTGTCTAGTATGTGATGTATATTCTGTGTAACTCTGATTAGTGTTGTATATTATGAAATGTTTATGTTATTAATATAATTAATTCGTTCCGCTGTTGAGATTCTGATGTTGTTTCTTCTTTCTTCTCTTTCTTTTCTCTTTTCTATCCCTTTTTTTCTTCAAGATGATGCGACTTTCTGTGGAGAAAAAGTCTGGTCGTCACAATTACCTTTTCAATTTGAATAAAATCAGTTGCTTCAGCTTTCCTACTAAATAATTTTCAACCACGTAGATGCGAGAGCGAGATTCATTGGAGACTTGGTGATAGGGTATGCTAGATCTGAGCGGCACCGACGAGTTGAGCGTTAGGATTGCAGGTGAAAAGAGATGATTTTTTAGTTATGGATCTAGGGTTTTAATTGGAATATAGATTTGTAGTTTTAAGAGAAGTATAATGAGAATAAGAAATTTTAAAACATAGAAAATTTGAGAGAAGAGAGAGTTAGAATTTTTGGCTGGGAGGGACCTAGAAATTTTTGGCGGGTTAACGAAATATTAATCTTTGCGTTTTCCGCATAAAGAAAAACAAACCCAAGTATTTATGGTGGCATTTAGTTACAAACGCTACCAATATATGCAACTAAAAATTGGTTTTCTTGTAGTGGCACATTGGTGCTCGTCGCGAGGCACGAAGGAAGGTTCAAGCGTGATGGCGGCTCGCCGGTGGTGGCGCAATGGGCCGCAATTAGCTGGAGCGGGCATAGGCATCTCGTCGGCGTCATGGATTTGGACGAAGGCCTCGGCTAGGGTTTGCAGTAGAAAGTGGTGAAGGTGACATGCCTTATATTTTTATTATTTAATCTAATTTAAAATTTATAATTCAACAGTTCTAATTTGTATAACTTTTACATACGACGCCTAATTCACGCGCGGTTTATTTTGCTGGGATCGTATCGGAATTCCAGACATTTTGACGCCGGTTTGGACGAATTCTGACACTGTTTGAATTTGGACCCTAAATTGGATTTTAAACCGATTTAAATTCAAAGGTGAGTATTTTAACCCACTCACAACTTTTCAAAATTCTTATGTTAGTAAAATTAAATTTATGATGAAATAAGAAATCAATTGATTGATGTTTGGTATGCTTAAATTGTTATTCTAGTTAAATTTGAGTTTTACTGCATTTAATCATCGTTTAATTTAATATTGAATTTAAATTGTCAATTTAATACCTGCTATTGATTATCAGTTATCTGTTGATATTATTGATTGATTTGGATGATGATTGTGATGGATGTTTGATTGTCCGTATTGGATGACTGGATGTAGTATTTTATATTGTTATAAACTGCAAGTTCACCATGGGTTGAAATGATACATACCCAAACGATCTATAGAATAGGGAAAAATCGTTATGGGTTGAAATGATAGACTCGAGCGATTTTATGGATTTCATTTAATTCGGGATTGCGGTTTGAATTTATATATAACCGTAAAATTTTAAATTATGGATTGAAATGATAAATATCCATATCACTTGACCCTGTGGTGGATAATATACAAACACCAGATTGGTTAAATTAAATGACTTTAAAATCCTTAAATTTTGAATTTAGTTAAATGTTATTTTGAAATAAAATTTGATTCAAATAAATTGAATTATTATCGAAATTCAAGTTTTATGTTGAAACTGGAGTTGATTTAAAGAAATTAGTTAAAGAAATTAAATTGAAATTTTAAGTTGGATTTTGAAGCATAAATGGAATTTATCGAAATCGAGTCATTAAAATTGTGAAATATAACTTTGAAATATATCGAATTTGAGTGGCTTAAACTGACATTACAAACATGGATTGTAATCGATAAAGAATTAAATAGTTTACTGAGAATTTTAATTGAAAGATTTGAAATTGGGTTTTGTTGATTTGGAAATTGAAATGTCTATATATGTTGAAATAAAATAAATAGTTAAATTGATATAAATCCCAAATTCATATTAGAATATAAAACGTTTAAAAACATAATATTTTAAATTTTCTAATTATTAAGATTTCAAAGCTATTAAGATATTTTAATCTACAATAACTATATAAATTATTTTAACCTATTTAAACCAATTTAAATTATTTTACTCTAATTAAACCACTTAATTTATTTTAAATCTAATTAATCTATTTTAAAGATATTTAATCTATTTTAATTATATTTAATCTATTTTAAAATCAATTTAACCATCTTTAATTAACTTAAAACTATCTTTGTGACGCCCCACCTCTATACCCACGCTAGCCAAGAACACTCCGGAGTAGTGCTTTCAACTAGCACGGAGAATAAGGCTGTTGAGGAGCGACCATCCATGTAATTGCTTATCACACGGTGGCTATAAATAATCTTCGGAAACAAACATAGAAATAATCATATCACAAATCAGTCACAGATATCCATATCACAAAGGCGGAAGAAGATATGAATATATAACTAACACATGAAAGTGTACATCAGAGTAGTGGTCAATAAGATCCACGATAATACAAAAGAATAGCAACACGTGCTATACAAAAGAATACAACCATGAGTCTATATCTCAAGTGTATACAACAAAAACTGCTAATCTAAACAGTTAGCCAAAAGTCAGAGTGATGAATCCCTGGGAAGAAGTCAAGCAGAAGCACCTGTAACATCTCGGTCTGACCTGAGTATTATTTAAGAAAATAATAAACGGATCAGTCTAGCTATAAATATCAGATGACATGATATAACATAAAAGATATGGCATAAACATAAACATCCATAACGACATACCACTATAAGTATGTAAATAATGATCAACAGAAGATCAATCAATAAGAGATAATCAATATCACAAGAATCTTCTCAAAGATTCGAAGAGGGCATCATACCCTAAACTTGTACTCATAACAAGTCAATGACATAAATTCTAGAAATCAACACGAGAAATCCAGAAATCATAAAAAGGGAAAGAGGCCTATCACATGACGGTCCGAAGACCAAGGGGAGCTACCCCGCATGTGTGAATGGAATCACACAGATTGAGGTCAAGACTAACCAAAAAGCAGAAAGGTATGCGTGAATGGAATCACACAAGTGGTGTCTAGTCTAACCTTGCAATGAAAGAGACATCGCGCAATTGCTAGTCTAATTCATAAAGCGATCATCAAGATCAACGAGAAGTGTCAATTACACTAAGCTAGTAAATATAGAAGTTTAGCTTCATGTCCCATAACCACTTGCTTAACTTAAATATTTACGAACAAACTGTAAATCTTCACTAATAAAATTGTCACAAGAGGTTCAATCGAACATGTCCAAGAATTAACCGACGAAGTGAACGCAAGCGTTTCATACCACTTGTTTTACTAAGTCGTTTAATTAGATTTCTCATCCGAGTGAGGTAAAGGCTTGTATATACTAATAGATTGGAAAACGGTTTAAGAAAAGAGCTTTGTTATTAAAAATAGAGTTGAAATTGTTTGTTAAAAGAGTTTTGATATTTACTACTAGTATTGAAACCTTTATATTATAAAGTGACAAAACACATAAGCAAGTGTAGAAACAATCAGTCACAAAGATCGCATACGGAGATGCGAATAAAATCCAAGGAAATCAGCTCAATGTTTTTCAGATAAGATCCCCTACGGAGGGGGGGTCCAGGGGGGGTGGCAACCCCCCAAGGTGGGGGTGCGGGGGCAACACCACCGCTTACGGGGTTCGACCTGCCCGGTCAAGTCGCGGGGGTCCAGGGGGCAGCGCCCCCGGCGGGGTGCGGGGCAGCGCCCCGACCAAAACGGTACGACCTAGTGAAGACAAAATGAGGTCTAACGACCTAAGGGGAATAGGGTCGAGCGACCTAATGGTTGCGACCTAGGGGTCTAAGGAGTCAAGCGACCTAACTGGAGCAACCCTGTGGTCATGCGACCTAACTGAAATGGCCAAGCGACCTAACAATAGCACAGGTCAAGCGACCTAACGTTTTAAGGCCGAGCGACCTAATTAAACTCGCGACTTAATGGTGTGAAAGGTGTGCGACCTAACATGTTACGACCTAAGGGTCGAGCGACTTAGTGGAACAAGGCCATGCGACCTAATACTTGTAGTAGGGTTGGGCGACCTAACGGAGTAAACAGTCGAACGACCTAACAGGTTATAGGTCATGCGACCTAGTGGGTTAACGGCCTAACGACCTACGGGTTATAGGCCCAACGACCTAACGGGTTATAGGTCCAACGACCTAGCGGGATAGAAGGTCATGCGACCTAAAAATGGAAGGCAAGGCCGAGCGACCTAACGAAGAGGGGATGAGCGACCTATGGTCATAAACGAGGTCGAGCGACCTATAGAGGCATAGGATGCAGCGACCTAAAACGTCGCGACCTAGCGACCTAAAATGTCGCGACCTAGCGACCTAAGGAGATAAGGGCCGAGCGACCTAACATTCGAACGACCTACGACCTAAGAGGCGAGCGACCTATGTGTTACGACCTATGAGTCGAACGACCTAGCGTGGAAGCGGCCTAAAAGCCAAACGACCTAAGGTCATACGACCTAGCGACCTAAAGCCATACGACCTAACGACCTAAGGTCCATACGACCTACGACCTAAGGTCTATTCGACCTAACTCCGAAGACGTTAGAAATGGCCAGGACGACCTACGACCTAAGGTCCATACGACCTACGACCTAAGGCTCAACGACCTAATTCCGTGGCTAACGACCTAACGCTGCAGGGGGAATTTAAGGCCAGAAACGACCTACGACCTAAGGGTTAGGTCGCGAGCGACCTAACTCCGAACACATGAAAATGGCCAGAACGACCTAAGTGCAGAAAATTCACCAAAACGCTAAAAATTGGAGTTTTTCGCCAATTCAATCCAAACCAAATGCAAATGTGCATGCAAAAGTGATAGGGAATCATTCCCAACAGTCCAATATAGTTATAGACTAGATTTGTGAGATAAAAATCTCACCTTTGCACTAAAGTTTATGAAGATGAAGCTTGAAAGCAAGGAGAAGCAATCCAAAGCTTGAATCCAATATCTTCTACTTGAATTTGGAGTTGAATGTTGGATTTGCAATTGAATTTGTGCTTGGAGTTTTAATTTCCCATTCCCTCCACCATTAATGCCAAAGCTTGATTAGTTAGGAAATTTATGAAGAGTGAGGAGAAGAGGGTTGGAACTTGGGCTTAATAGGCTAAACTAACCCAAAGTCCAAAGCGGGAAAAGTTAGTGAAATTTCACTAACTCCAAACCTATCGATGTTTATACTTAAAAAGTTGTAAACGACATTTCGAACTCAATGGAAGTGGTCTTGAGTCCTAATTTGACCATTTGCAAAAAGTAGCTTTTCGGACCAAAATCCGATTAACGAGTTAATATTTAAATAAAATATTTAAATACAAACTCGATAAATATGCGGGTTGTTACAGACTCCCCTCCTTAAAGAAATTGCGTCCTCGCAATATATATAAGATGGAAATAAAAAGTAACAACCATAAAAGCATATTAACACAAGAGGAATTTTGAAATAAGAAGTTCACCTCTAGGAGAAGGAGTAAGCAAGTTCGGATGTGTACGCTCGATGAATTCTCTGGATTCCCAAGAACAATCCTTAGGATTTGAGGACCATTGAACCTTCACAAGCGGAACATCTTTATTTCGAAGTCGTTTAACCTCAGAAGCTATAACTCGAATAGGATGCTGCTCATAAGTTAAATTCGGTGAAACTTCAATTTCTTCCACAACAGCAGGCTCAAGAATAGAATCGGAATCCCGAAGGCATTTCCGTAATTGAGAAACGTGAAATACATCATGCATAGCAGAAAAATGAGCCGGCAATGCAAGGCGATAAGCCATGGAACCAATACGTTCAGTGATAGGAAATGGCCCAATATATCGAGGCGCTAACTTCCCCGATCGACTGAAACGTACAACACCCTTCATAGGTGAAACACGAATAAAAACAGGATCCCCAACAGAAAATTCTAATTTCCTTCTTCGATTATCGGCATAGGATTTTTGTCTACTCTGGGCTTCTTTCATCCTATGTCGAATAAGTTCAATCTTTTCCGTGGAATCACGAATAAAGTCTGGACCTAAAACCAGCTTCTCACCGGCCTCAAGCCAACAAGAAGGAGATCGGCATGGCCTTCCGTAGAGTGCCTCGAAAGGTGCCATACCAATACTAGATTGGAAGCTATTATTATAGGAAAATTCAACAAGTGAAATATGATCTTCCCAACTTCCACCAAAATCAAGCACACAAGCACGAAGAAGATCTTCAAGAGTTTGATTCACACGCTCGGTTTGTCCATCGGACTGGGGGTGATAAGCGGTGCTAAAATTAAGCTTCGTTCCTAAAGCTTTTTGAAGACTCTTCCAAAATCCACTAGTAAACAATGGATCACGATCGCTAACAATAGAAGTAGGAACTCCATGCAATTTTACAATTTCCTTGACAAATAGTTTGGCCAAAAGAGGAACGGTTCGGTTAGACCGAACCGGAATAAAATGGGCGGATTTAGTAAGTCTATCAACAATCACCCATAAGCTATCATGACCCGAACGAGAACGGGGAAGGCCATCTATAAAGTCCATGGAAATTTGATCCCACTTCCAAATTGGAATTTCTAAAGGTTGCAATAACCCACCAGGCCTTTGATGTTCGGCCTTGACAAGTTGGCAAGTCATGCAACACTTAACAAAGTTAGCAATATCAGATTTCATTCCCTCCCAATAATAAAGTCGCTTCATATCAGCGTACATTTTACTACTACCGGGATGAATGGTGAATTTAGAACGATGGGAATCTTCTAAAATATCTTTACGAAGTTCTCCAATATTTGGTACGATAAGTCTACCAAATTTTCGAATGCCGCCACGAGAATCAATATTAAAGTCTTTCAAACCTTCAATATCAATTTTATCCTTAACATTTTTGCCAAGAAGAGCCAATTCAGAATCTAGCCCTTGAGCTTCAAGAATGCGGTCTAAAAGAGAAGGATGAGCCTCAAGGCTACATAAAACAAGCGATGAGCATAAATCGGATACGCGCTCTCGAATCTCACAAGTGGATAAGATCTCGAGATCGTTCCATTCGGATATCATCATAGAAACAACTGCTTGTTGCTTACGGCTAAGAGCATCGGCGACACGATTACCCTTACCGGGGGTATAAAGAATATCAAGATCATAAGGTGCAAGGAACTCGAGCCAACGCTGTTGACGTAAATTAAGTTCTTTTTGAGAAAATAAATATTTCAAAGACTTATGATCCGTGTAAAGAATAAATTTCTCTCCCAATAGATAATGACGCCACATTCAAAGGGCGAAAACAATAGCCGCGAGCTCTAGATCATGTGTGGCATATCTAGTCTCGGCCGGCTTCAATTGCCTAGAAGCATAAGCAACAACGCGTTCTTTTTGCATAAGAACGGCACCCAAACCAACGTGACTAGCATCGGTATAAACAACAAAATCTTGATTCCCCTCAGGAATAACAAGAATAGGAGCATCGGAAAGGAGTTCTTTCAATTTCTGAAAAGAGGCTTCACATTTGTCCGACCAAATGTATTTAACTCCCTTCTTAGTCAAGCCAGTAAGAGGCACGGCAATCTTAGAAAAGTCTTTAATAAAACGACGGTAATAGCCCGCCAATCCGAGAAAACTACGAATCTCTGTCACACTCTCCGGTCTCTTCCAATCTTGAATCGCTTCAATCTTCGAAGGATCCACGGATATCCCGGATTCGGAAATAATATGACCGAGAAACTTCACACGAGATTGCCAAAAGTGGCATTTAGAAAATTTCGCCTTTAATTGATTACTCCTAAGTGTTTCCAATACAATCCGAAGGTGTTTCTCATGTTCCTCCTCGGTTTTTGAATACACAAGAATATCATCAATGAATATGAGAACAAACCGATCGAGGAAATCTTTGAAAACTCGATTCATGAGGTCAACGAAATAAGCTGGAGCATTCGTTAACCCAAATGGCATAACAAGCCATTCATAAGATCCATATCGAGTACGGAATGATGTCAAAGGAATGCTATCCTCAGCGATACGAAGCTGATGGAAACCGGTAGCCAAGTCCAATTGTGAAAAGACCTTAGCACCACTAAGCTGATCGAATAGATCATCAATCCGAGGTAAATGATATTTATTTTTAATAGTAAGATCGTTAAGCTTGCGATAATCAACGCAGAGCCTCAGAGTACCATCGGATTTCTTTACGAAAATAGCCGAAGCTCCCCAAGGCGAGGAACTAGAGCGAATAAATTGCCTCGTCTCCAACTCAGATAATTGTTTACGCATCTCCTCATTTTCCTTATTGGACATGCGATAAGGGGGACGAGTAATAGGTTGAGCTCCAGAAACAAGATTAATTCTGAACTCAATTGCTCGTTTAGGTGGTAAACCTAAAACGGGCTCGAATATGTCGGAAAATTCACGAACAACATGAATACGAGAAATAATATCATCTTCATCATCATCATCGTTATCACGAGGATTTAAAGAATAGAAAGATGCCACCAAACATGATTCTGAATCTTTAAGATTAACAGAAATCTGTTTAACAGATTGTGGATGTCGGAGATGAATAGTCCGCTCAGGACATAGGATATGGGCTTGATAACGGTTAAGCCAATCCATTCCCAAAATTATTCCAAAGCCTAAGTAACGCATGACATGCAAATCGGCTAGGAAAGAAAAATCGCAAAAAATAATCTCCACATCTCTACGAAGCAAACTAAGAGTTGCGGATCCACCAACAGGATTCGCAATTTTTAAAGATGTCATCAATGCAGTAACACTTAAGGAAAAAGTGTCTACCAGTTCCTTTGATATAAAAGAATGGGATGCACCCGTATCAAAGAGAACTCTAATAGGTTGATCATGAAATAAAATAATACCATCAAGAATGGAATGAGAAATACCTTGGCCACGAGATGTGTTGCCAGGGGCTTGAGCCACATTTAACTTTCCCTCATTCCTGCTTTTACGTTTGAGGCATTGATGTATAAAGTGCTCTGGGCTCTTACAATAGCGACAAGATTTGGGCTTAGAGCACTTATTCGCATAATGATCCCCAGACCCACAGTTGAAGCAACTCGCACCACTAGGAGAAGGAGATTTTGCCGCAAGGGTAGCCTGCTTACCCTTTTTGTTGGGATAAGGACCCTTGAATTTGTTTGGCCTCTTCTTGTTGTTGAAGTTTGGTTTAGCGCCTTCCACTTCAACATCACTCTCTCTATCAGCCTCTTCAAGACGAAGAGCGATATCGACGAGTTGATCAAATGCGACTTCTAGTTTCAGGAGCAGTGGCTTCTTAAGATTCTTATTTAAGCCATAAACGAACCTCTGGTTCTTCTTCAATGGGGTGTTGATGTATTCAACCCCATATTTGGAAAGCGACTCGAAGGCTGCGACGTAATCAGTCACAGAGGATTGACCTTGAACAAGGTCTATAAAACGTCGAGCCAAGGTTACTTTCCCAGCTTCTGGTACAAACTTTAACTCGAAGCGTCCCTGAAATTGCTCCCAGGTGAGATCCGCTTCATTAATTTCTGAAATAAGGAGTTCGTACCAGTCCAATGCTCTCTCCTGGAGCATGCTGGAAGCCACCTGAACGCGGTGGAGATCGATAAGGTTCATGCGAGAAAAGATTCGATCGCATGATTTTAACCAAGCCTGGACCTCGATGATATTTTCCGAACCTTTGAAGGGCTTCCCACCCAAGTTAGTGTAATCGCTGCACAAGCGTGCAAATCCCGACTTTGGGTGAGTAGGTTCCGGGTTAGCTCCAGCTGCTTGAGCATTAGTTACTAAATCAAGAAGCTGTTGAGCAGTCATAAAAACTCCATCCGGTGGTGGAGCACTAGATGATCCAGCTCTGGGACGACCTGGTCTAGACATTCTTTCCTTAAGAAAGAAAGAAGAGAAAGAAAATAGTTATTCACCAAATGAATATCAAACATTCTTGACAGGTGAAATAAGGAATCATAAAAGAAATAGGATGAATCGGTTTGAAAACCCGAACAAAATCCTAAAGCAAGACTCCTAAGGTGGACTTAGGACGATGATCCTTGTCAAGTTATTCTACATTGTTCCGAAGTTTGGCTCTGATACCAAGCTGTGACGCCCCACCTCTATACCCACGCTAGCCAAGAACACTCCGGAGTAGTGCTGTCAACTAGCACGGAGAATAAGGCTGTTGAGGAGCGACCATCCATGTAATTGCTTATCACACGGTGGCTATAAATAATCTTCGGAAACAAACATAGAAATAATCATATCACAAATCAGTCACAGATATCCATATCACAAAGGCGGAAGAAGATATGAATATATAACTAACACATGAAAGTGTACATCAGAGTAGTGGTCAATAAGATCCACGATAATACAAAAGAATAGCAACACGTGCTATACAAAAGAATACAACCATGAGTCTATATCTCAAGTGTATACAACAAAAACTGCTAATCTAAACAGTTAGCCAAAAGTCAGAGTGATGAATCTCTGGGAAGAAGTCAAGCAGAAGCACCTGTAACATCTCGGTCTGACCCGAGTATTATTTAAGAAAATAATAAACGGATCAGTCTAGCTATAAATATCAGATGACATGATATAACATAAAAGATATGGCATAAACATAAACATCCATAACGACATACCACTATAAGTATGTAAATAATGATCAACGGAAGATCAATCAATAAGAGATAATCAATATCACAAGAATCTTCTCAAAGATTCGAAGAGGGCATCATACCCTAAACTTGTACTCATAACAAGTCAATGACATAAATTCTAGAAATCAACACGAGAAATCCAGAAATCATAAAAAGGGAAAGAGGCCTATCACATGACGGTCCGAAGACCAAGGGGAGCTACCCCGCATGTGTGAATGGAATCACACAGATTGAGGTCAAGACTAACCAAAAAGCAGAAAGGTATGCGTGAATGGAATCACACAAGTGGTGTCTAGTCTAACCTTGCAATGAAAGAGACATCGCGCAATTGCTAGTCTAATTCATAAAGCGATCATCAAGATCAACGAGAAGTGTCAATTACACTAAGCTAGTAAATATAGAAGTTTAGCTTCATGTCCCATAACCACTTGCTTAACTTAAATATTTACGAACAAACTGTAAATCTTCACTAATAAAATTGTCACAAGAGGTTCAATCGAACAAGTCCAAGAATTAACCGACGAAGTGAACGCAAGCGTTTCATACCACTTGTTTTACTAAGTCGTTTAATTAGATTTCTCATCCGAGTGAGGTAAAGGCTTGTATATACTAATAGATTGGAAAACGGTTTAAGAAAAGAGCTTTGTTATTAAAAATAGAGTTGAAATTGTTTGTTAAAAGAGTTTTGATATTTACTACTAGTATTGAAACCTTTATATTATAAAGTGACAAAACACATAAGCAAGTGTAGAAACAATCAGTCACAAAGATCGCATACGGAGATGCGAATAAAATCCAAGGAAATCAGCTCAATGTTTTTCAGATAAGATCCCCTACGGAGGGGGGGTCCGGGGGGGGGGGGGTGGCAACCCCCCAAGGTGGGGGTGCGGGGGCAACACCACCGCTTACGGGGTTCGACCTGCCCGGTCAAGTCGCGGGGGTCCAGGGGGCAGCGCCCCGACCAAAACGGTACGACCTAGTGAAGACAAAATGAGGTCTAACGACCTAAGGGGAATAGGGTCGAGCGACCTAATGGTTGCGACCTAGGGGTCTAAGGAGTCAAGCGACCTAACTGGAGCAACCCTGTGGTCATGCGACCTAACTGAAATGGCCAAGCGACCTAACAATAGCACAGGTCAAGCGACCTAACGTTTTAAGGCCGAGCGACCTAATTAAACTCGCGACTTAATGGTGTGAAAGGTGTGCGACCTAACATGTTACGACCTAAGGGTCGAGCGACTTAGTGGAACAAGGCCATGCGACCTAATACTTGTAGTAGGGTTGGGCGACCTAACGGAGTAAACAGTCGAACGACCTAACAGGTTATAGGTCATGCGACCTAGTGGGTTAACGGCCTAACGACCTACGGGTTATAGGCCCAACGACCTAACGGGTTATAGGTCCAACGACCTAGCGGGATAGAAGGTCATGCGACCTAAAAATGGAAGGCAAGGCCGAGCGACCTAACGAAGAGGGGATGAGCGACCTATGGTCATAAACGAGGTCGAGCGACCTATAGAGGCATAGGATGCAGCGACCTAAAACGTCGTGACCTAGCGACCTAAAATGTCGCGACCTAGCGACCTAAGGAGATAAGGGCCGAGCGACCTAACATTCGAACGACCTACGACCTAAGAGGCGAGCGACCTAAGTGTTACGACCTATGAGTCGAACGACCTAGCGTGGAAGCGGCCTAAAAGCCAAACGACCTAAGGTCATACGACATAGCGACCTAAAGCCATACGACCTAACGACCTAAGGTCCATACGACCTACGACCTAAGGTATATTCGACCTAACTCCGAAGACGTTAGAAATGGCCAGGACGACCTACGACCTAAGATCCATACGACCTACGACCTAAGGCTCAACGACCTAATTCCGAGGCTAACGACCTAACGCTGCAGGGGGAATTTAAGGCCAGAAACGACCTACGACCTAAGGGTTAGGTTGCGAGCGACCTAACTCCGAACACATGAAAATGGCCAGAACGACCTAAGTGCAGAAAATTCACCAAAACGCTAAAAATTGGAGTTTTTCGCCAATTCAATCCAAACCAAATGCAAATGTGCATGCAAAAGTGATAGGGAATCATTCCCAACAGTCCAATATAGTTATAGACTAGATTTGTGAGATAAAAATCTCACCTTTGCACTAAAGTTTATGAAGATGAAGCTTGAAAGCAAGGAGAAGCAATCCAAAGCTTGAATCCAATATCTTCTACTTGAATTTGGAGTTGAATGTTGGATTTGCAATTGAATTTGTGCTTGGGGTTTTAATTTCCCATTCCCTCCACCATTAATGCCAAAGCTTGATTAGTTAGGAAATTTATGAAGAGTGAGGAGAAGAGGGTTGGAACTTGGGCTTAATAGGCTAAACTAACCCAAAGTCCAAAGCGGGAAAAGTTAGTGAAATTTCACTAACTCCAAACCTATCGATGTTTATACTTAAAAAGTTGTAAACGACATTTCGAACTCAATGGAAGTGGTCTCGAGTCCTAATTTGACCGTTTGCAAAAAGTAGCTTTTCGGACCAAAATCCAATTAACGAGTTAATATTTAAATAAAATATTTAAATACAAACTCGATAAATATGCGGGTTGTTACAATCTTTAATCTATCTTTAAATATTATAGAGTATTTTAACTATTCTAAAATTTATTTTTAACTATGTTAAACTATTTATAACTATCTAAACTATTTATATCTAAACTATATTCGAAATTCCAGATTTAGTAAAGTGGAAGTGTTTAAAATACAAATCCTTAATTTAAAGGAAATATGATTAAATGATGAAATAACCTAAGTTAGGATTTATATAGCATATTTGAGTAAATGTGGTTTTTGAAAGTGAATATGATTTGAAAATGATATGGTTTGAGAATATGATATTTTGATATCAATTGTAAATTGACTTTCTGAAATGTAAAAGAGCCATCCTGTGTGAAAAAAACGTTTGGTTGTTAAAAAGACCGGGATCGGATATTGTCATACTCTCGACCAATACCGAAAATCACTTTAACAAGCGTGTACCTGGTGGAGATTCCAAAAATAAAGTAGGATGGTTTGGCAAACAATTTCTTTATGAGGTATGACGTGACGCTGATTCCCATGAGTCGGCATAGATGTGACTAAAACAGGAGCCATGTCGGTCCAAGTGAGGTCATTCCTCCGATCAGACACATTTCTTCGATACTATTCTATTGCTCTGTGGTTGATTTGGTGGCCACCCTCGATTTTGATTGGGAGTGTGTTCCGAGGTGGGCGGTAGTAGCTGCTATGCGTTATCACCAGTCTGGATCCGTAATTGGTATATCTACCCTGTCATTGCCTCGAGTGCCATGTTCACATGCCCTAGAGCGTATTCTACGAGTTTTTTTGTACCAACCTATGGAGTGCCCTTTGATAACCTCCAGCTTATGGAGGAGTTACGGTACTGTATAGACTATGGGAATATATAAAATGTCTTAAGGGGGGTATGGGTAACGCCTTAACGCTATTTTAATACTTTTATTTTACTGTAGACATACTGTAATAGCGCATTATAGTTTAACGGATCTTTAGGAGATGTAAATTCCAAACATCTCTTAAGTTATTTCTCTAGACACTGGATAGGAGATATCAAACCCCATAAACATCTCTGACGCCATTCCACTCATATTTACCGTTGATTTACCTTACACAATATCTTTTAGTCCTGACTCGAGTGTTTTGTCCTTTCAATTCGCTTGGGTCAGCCTGAGCATTTCAGGGTTGAAGACCTTATTTGTAAAGGATGAAGACGAAGATTTGTACTATTATGGGGTCTGAATCGTTTAGCGATAACCTTAGGTTTGTGGGGTCATGACTCGTTTAAAATTAGAGTATTAATACCCTAGAATGAGTCGTTGCGTGTATATATATGAGTGAGCATATTTGTTAGTGTTATAAAAGGTCTTTATACCGTGTTAATTTGCTCCGTTTTGTGTTTATAAATTCTGGTCGGTGCATAGGACGTTATGACATCGATAGGGATTTCTAAACACTTAATAGGGCATACCGACACAATATTTGTTTTGAAATATAGTTAAATGAAATAATTTTTGCCTATTGTATATTTTTGTATATAAAATAATAATTTTATAAATGATATATTTGGTTGTAATATATTTGTTTGTTCGGTAGTGAAACTTATGAATATTGGTTGAGAAATGAGATTGTAAATAAAATAAATATGAATTGGATATTTTAGAACTTAAGTTTTGGGATTTTCGAAAATTTCTTTCGAATGATTTGGAATATAATGATAATATTATTTAGAAGTATTTTTTAATACAAATATTTCAATATGATTTGAAAGAAATGTTTTAAAGGAATTTTGGAATGAAATAAGTTTGTACTCCCCTCTTAGTCACTGGAAAATAATTTCAATGATGAGTGCACGCATCATCGACGTTCATTTTCGAGTTTCAAAGTGGGAAGACCGTGTATTAATTTTACTACACAATTGTTTTGATAAATTAATCTTGAGTTTAAATTCCAAATATGATTTGATATATATAAAAGATATGATTATATATATTATTTTAAAATAATTGAAATGAAACCCGGTTATTTAGTCTTAAGTTTCTGTAAATTAGAAATTTAAATTGTTGCAGTGGATGAAAACTTGACTATATTAATAATTGAAACTTCAAAAAATGAAAATAAGAAATTTGATGTTAAAATGATTAATGAAATAGATAAGAAATTGAAATTTTGTAAACTGTAAATAAAAAGGAAATGGAAAAAAGGTAACTATTGAACATTTTGTTAACTAAATATATAAGAGAAACTTGTCTACCTTTCTATTGCATTCTAAAAGATATATATATATATATA
Source organism: Allium cepa (assembly GCA_030765085.1). Classification (NCBI taxonomy): domain Eukaryota; kingdom Viridiplantae; phylum Streptophyta; class Magnoliopsida; order Asparagales; family Amaryllidaceae; genus Allium; species Allium cepa. The sequence goes on from CM060930.1 coordinate 218,325,909, forward strand.
TATATACACTACAAGAAAAAGGCAGAATACCGACAGCCAAGACCGACGGCTTCCGACGGCCATTTTCCGACGGCTTTCGACGGGCCGTCGGCGGCCGTCGGAAGCCGTCGCAAATTTGCGATTATACCAGCCAGCCGAGCCCTTTCTTCCTCCTCCATTTCATACGAAAAAAACCCAAAAAACCCCCCAAATTCAACCCCTAAGCTTCCAATCCCTAATTTTTAGCTTCCGGATCTTCCAACGCACTCTAATCAAGCTTCAGTACTCTTAATCTCAGGTATAATCTCTTATTTTTATGAAAAATTCAGTTTTTACCCTAATTATAGATTTGCATAAATTGATAAATTAGGGCGAATTAATGATTGCAATTGTTTCCACTAGCGTAATAACGGTTTATAGCATCACATGGTATACCAATTTCATCTTTTATCGTGAAATTGTGATAAACACGTATAATTTGTGCATGTTCATGTATATGTATTTTGTTGTGTATGCCTTGATTCGACGATTGTATACGTTATTTGGAATAAGATAAAATGATTGAATGAACTAGGAGTATTATATTGTGCACGTTTTTACTTATGACACAAAAAAAATGCATTACTCTAAATTATAATTGTGTGTATTGAAAAATGACAAAATGTTAAACCAGCCCTAAGTTGATGCGTAATACGTCGAATAAATGTGTGAAATTAATATATAAATGTGAACAGTGAGTAAAACTGTATTTTTGAGTAAAATGCGCGCATGTTAACCGACAAATGTCCCTTAGAGAGTTTTTGGCCCCGTCTGACGAGTGTTGTACATGATCGTTGTATAAATAGTCGTTTTTTTCGAAAAACGACCATTTATATTCATCTGGTACAATGTTTGTCGGATTTGTCCCTGTATTGGACAAGTTATGAACACAGTAAGAATTTACATTTTGTATACTACTTCGTCTCAAACGGTTCATAAAATTTCGCCCTAACTTTTCTTTTTTGTTTCCTGCGTACACGCATTTGTGTACAATGCAGGGAACAAAAGGGAAATGCTGCCGAAATTTTATTGAATCGTTTGGGACGAAGTAATATACGAAATGTAAATGCTTACTGTGTTTGTAATGGGAGGTAGGATGTCTGACCAATGAAAAAAAATTATATATTTTTAATCGTTACGTACGTTAAAAAATGAAATGTGCCCTATTTGAAAATATTTTTAAATTTGTGAAGTTGTTCTTTAAATTCAAAATATTATACGAACATGAAAATAATCTTTTTCGAATGTGTATTCTTCAAAATAAATATTAAATTTTGAACTTCTCATTTTGTCAAATAGGAAAAATGATTGATTATTTTGTTGATCGAAGGAGATGGATGTACCAAAGAAAAGGAATGAGGGGCTCAATAAAAGAAGATTTTTATAACGGTATAAACGTGTTTGTTGAATTCGCCTTAAGTAATAACGGAAACGATCCAGAAATTCGTTGTCCGTGTAGTAGGTGTAGACATTTGAAGTTTTTGTTACCAGATATTGTGAAAGTTCATTTGTGCCAACACGGTTTCACACCCGAATATTATGTTTGGGATCGGCATGGAGAAGTTGTAGCAAATACTTCTGTAGAGTCTGAAAGTGTCGTTAACGAAATAGTTTCAACGACCCGTATAGAAAATATGGTCGAAGATGCAGCACGATCAATGTTTCCTATGGTTGAAGTTGACGACGATGATGTAAATGTTGAAGAACCAAATATTGAAGCTAAGAAAATTTATGATTTACTAGATGCAGCTAAAAAACCTATTTGGGATGGTTGTAAAAGCGGCACGCAGCTGTCAGTAATCGCAGAATACATTGCGATGAAGTCAAAATACAACATCACTGAAGCTGGGTTTACGGCTGTTGTACAAGCTGCAAAAAGACATATGCCGCCCGATAATCTAATGTGTGAAAATCACTACGAAGTTAAAAAACTTATGTCGGCTTTTGGTTTACCGTATCAGAAAATAGATACATGTTTAAAAGGATGCATGTTGTTTTGGAAAGAAGACGCAAACCTTAGAAATTGTAAAGTTTGTAACCAGGAGAGATACAAACCAAGAAAAAAGAAGGGTAAGGAAGTTCCGTACAAGCGTATGCACTACTTACCCATAACTCCAAGACTTCAAAGATTATACGCATCTTCTGTAACTGCGTCTAATATGAGGTGGCATAGCGTGAGAACGGAGGAAGAGGGTACGTTGACACATCCGGCCGATGGAGAAGCATGGAAGCATTTCGATAAAACGTATCCAAATTTTGCAGCGGAGAGTCGAAATGTTAGATTAGGATTATGTACGGACGGTTTTTCTCCATTTTCTCAATTTGGTTCTAAATATTCATCCTGGCCCATTATCGTCACACCGTATAATTTACCTCCATGGATGTGCATGAAAACGCAATATATGTTTCTTACTGTTGTCGTTCCTGGCCCCGACGATCCGACACAAGGAATCGATGTATATTTACAACCGTTGATTGAGGAGTTAAAAATACTGTGGAACGAAGGAGTAGAAACATACGATGTGTCAAAGAAGAAAAATTTTCGTATGTTTGCTTCTTTGTTGTGGACTATAAGTGATTTTCCTGCCTATGCAATGCTTTCGGGATGGAGTACTGCCGGTCGTCTAGCATGTCCATATTGCATGGATGAAACACGAGCGTTTTCTTTACCTCATGGTAAGAAAATTTCATGGTTTGACTGTCATCGATATTTTCTCCATGTAAATCATCCCTTCAGAGGAGACAAGAAAAACTTTTTAGCTAATAGAGTAGAAAATAGACAACCACCGACGATATGGTCAAGCGAAGACATATATGAACTTGTTAAGGACTATCCAAAGATATATGAAACGGGGGAGCAAACAGAAATTGAAGGCAAATCAGTTGTTCATAACTGGTGCAAACAAACTATTTTTTGGGAGTTGCCGTATTGGAAACATCTTCTGATTCGCCATAACATAGATGTGATGCACAATGAGAAAAATGTATTTGATAATGTGTTTAACACAATTTTGAATGTGAAAGGGAAGACGAAGGATGATTTGAAATCAAGACGTGATATAGAAGAATTATGCAAACGTCCCGAGCTTCATATGAAACCAAATGACAGTAAAAAACCAAAAGCTTGTTACGAATTAGATAATAATCAAGTTAAAGCTGTGTTAAAATGGGTGGAAGGGTTAAGATTTCCTGATGGGATATCATCAAATCTTCGTAGATGTGTTGACTTTAAAAATAGTAGATTGAGCGGAATGAAAACTCACGACTGTCACATAATGATGGAAAATTTATTTCCCGTTATGTTTAAAGAACTACTGCCGTTAAAAGTTTGGAAGGTAGTAACGGAGCTTAGTATGTTTTACAAAGAGCTTTGTTCGACTACTTTAAAAGTGCAACGTTTACGTAAACTTGAAGTGGACATTCCTATATTGCTTTGCAAATTAGAGAAAATATTTCCGCCAGGTTTTTTTAATGTGATGGAACATTTACCTGTTCATCTTCCATCTGAAGCACGACTTCGAGGTCCTGTCCAATACGGATGGATGTATCCATTTGAGAGGTATGTAATATGTTATAACGTAATTTAATTGCATTTGAAAGATGAAGTTAATATAAATTAATGTTGCATAGATATTTGAATCATCTGAAGAAAAAAGTGAGACAAAAAGCACGAGTTGAAGGTTCGATATGTAAATCTTACATCGAAGAAGAAGCTTCGTTCTTTTTCTCTCACTATTTCAGTGACCATGTGAATATTTCATTTCAAAGTGTTCCTCGTAATGATGAAGGCGACGAACAAGAGTCCTCTCAAGCAATGTTATCTATTTTTAGACAACATGGTCGGCCTTCTGGAAAATGTGTGGAAATATGGCTAGACGATAGAGATCTTCGTGTAGCACACACTTATATTCTTCTAAATTGTGCCGAGGTTGCACCGTTTGTTAGGTAATCTGAAATAATAATTTTTGTTTTATTCTTTTCTGTAATGCATGCGCGTGTATAACCTAATGTAATAATTTGTTTATATAAACAGTGTTTATGAACGGGAACATCCGAACGGAGATCTCAGTAAAGAATTTTCCCGTTGGTTTTCAAATTACGTTTATGAGCCGAAAAATTGTGTTGTTGACGAAGGGTTGAAACATCTTGCAATGGGACCAAAAAGAGTGGTCAAGACATATCCAATATATTTCGTCAATGGATACAAATTTAACACTAAAGAATACGGTGCAGAAAAATTAACAAATAATACTGGTGTATTTGTTAAAGGTAGTGACGATCCAGAAAACCATTTAAATGATTTTTATGGCGTTCTAACACAAATTTTGCAACTGACATATTTCTCAAGACCCGCGGAGGAGGTGTTTCTATTTAGATGCAATTGGTTTAGCAATGTTCCAGGTTCTGGAATTAATGTGCATAAGGATTATAATCTTATCGAAATAAAGCATACATCGCACTATCACAAGTATGATCCTTTTGTACTAGCCAAACAAGCATTGCAAGTTTATTACGCTCCTTATCCGTCTCTAAAAAGAGATAAAGCAGATTGGTCTGCAGTTTTTAAAACAAAGGCCAGATTCACATTCGATGGGAAGAATATTCCGGACGAACAAGCTTATCAGGCAGATCTTGAGCAAAATAACGAAATAATAATTACAGACGATCATACAGATTTTGGTCCTTTGATCGATGAATCAAATGTTTTGGTAGAAGCGTTTGACAGTGCAGAGGAAAATATCGTCGAAAACGAGACCGAATCTGAATCAGAAGACGATGATGACTGATATAAATTTGAATCTGTTTTTTTGCAATTGATGTAACTATGTTGAATTCTTGATGTATTATGAAATTGATGTAACTATGAAACTAAATCCGTTTACTATTGTTTTATGTTATTTCAATTTGTCATTTATTTACTATGGTAAGAAAAATTAACAAACTTACATGTCTATTTACATTTCAGTCATTATAATTAAGCAATTTATACCATTGATGTCATGTTCATATGAAATATATTTCATTATCATGTTTTTATTCTCTTATATAATGATGTGTAAACGTCACAGGTTTATCATTATGTCACATAGAGGGAGGAGCTCTTCCCGTTCTTCAGGAGGCGATGGCAGTGGCCCATCGCAAGCGCCACACCGTCCAGTTGTTACGTTAGCCCCCAAAGCAGATGGGTAAAAATTAAATCTTATTCATCATCTTATTTTTTCTATACTATACGTATGTACTTATCTGTATCGTACTTAAAAACAGGGGGTTCGAGCTACTACCCACTAAGGTAGTGTTGGACGTCTCCAGAGCAGCATATCGTAGTAGGATGAGTGCGTGCTGGCCAAAGTGGGATACCATCCCTCCGCACATCATAGAGTGCATATGGCAGGATGTCCTAGTATGTGTAATTTTTATGTTTTCCATTTTTAATTCGTTTTTGTCGTTTTTCTACCGTTTATCGTTTAAAGTGTAATCTTTTTTTAACACAGGCTGAGATAGACATCCAGACAGATGATATGCAGCTGGCACGAGCATACTGGATGAGGAAGATGCGAAAGAACTACAGAGACACGATATCTGAGGTTAAGAAATCCGGGAAGAGACCACGGTGGATGGGGGAGAGCGTGTGGCAAGCTTGGTTGAGCTACTGGGAGACGGACGAGGCGAAGGCAAGTATACTAATTTTTTTTCAATTATTAATTTAACGTGATTGAAAAATAATGTATCAAATTTTGAATGTACAGGCAGAGTCAGATAGAAACTCTGCAAATAGAAATAAGAATCCCGTTACTCATCGCGGAGGATCGAAGTCGTTTCAGCAGTATCGGCAGGAGTTGGTAAATTTAATTACTGAATAATAAATGTAAATAGTTTATGCTATATGATTTTAAATGTATAATAATTGTATGTAACAATCAACTTCAGGAAGCCGAGGCACATGGTCCTGTCAGCTATATGGACGTGTTCACCCGTACGCATGCTGTTGAGCATGTTAATCCAGACGGGACTGTTTCGTACACATGGCAGGACGATAAATCCAGTAAAAGCCATGTAAGCATATTTCATTTTATTCAGTATTAGTAATTGTTTTAGTTGTCAAATTATTATGAAATAAGATATGATATTATTAATTTGTCAATGCAGGAGATGTTTATGGAGCAGCGACAGAAACTCCTTTCTGATACGGGTCGAGAGCAGCTGACGACCGATGAAGAGGACATTATTTTTGAGTCCGTTATGAGTCCACCAGAGCATGGTCGACGATACGGATTTGGCAATTTAGCGGTAAATAATTTAATTTTTCTTAAAATACTTAAAATATGATATTCTTACCTTTTCAAAACAATAAACTTTGATTTTATTTATTTTTCAATTATTGCAGTCCAGTAGTCAGAGTAGGAGACGGCGGAGTAGACCTCAGAGCGAGCTAGCAAGTATAGAAGAATTACAGACTAGAGTTCAGCAGTTGGAGGAGCAGAACCGCCAACAGGCCATGCAGACGGCACAGTTATTTGAGTACATGCAGCAGTTTGGTGGCCGCTTCCCTTCATCGGCTGGCTCTGGATCTGGGGCAGATTGATTCATTGCTTTCTAATTCGTTCGTGCAGGTATGTTTAGTTTTAGTTTACAATGATTTGGTAGAAGGAACAATTAATTGTTGATATGTATAATTATGTATAATACACTTGGTTCTGTAGCTGTATCAGGATATGCATGATTAGAACAGTTATTGTTAGTATTATTGTTAATGTTGGAATGTTATGTATATTTTGTATTTTATTTTTATTCTAATTTAGTTTATTTCTGTGTCTATTGAATATTTTGGAGTATTGGTTTGCATGTTTGGTTGGATTATTGTTTATTTGATTGTGCAGTATTGATATTGTAGTGTTTGGAAGAGAAATGTGGTTGGAAGGCTCTATTTGCAGCAGATTTTAAAAAAAAACAGCAGGTTTCCGACGGCTTCCGACGGCTCTCGACGGCTTATTGGTCGAAATTTTCCGGCGGTTTCCGACGGGTTCCGACGGCTTATTGGCCTGATTTCCGACGGTTTCCGACGGTTTCCGACGGCCGTCGGAAGCCGTCGGAAACCGCCGGAAACCGCCGGAAACCGTCGATAATGTATACGGCATCACCCGTCGGTAGCCGTCGGAAATACTGCTTCCCGACGCCTTCATTTCCGACGGCTTTTTCCGACGGCCGCCGACGGCTTCCGACGGCCGCCGACGGTTTTCAGCCGTCGGAAATCCCCCCTCCCCTTGTAGTGATATATATATATATATATAGCTTACCAAAATATTAAAAGTTGTAATGTTAAATAAGAATATGTAGTAGAATATTATACAAGTAAAACTTGGAAAAATGAAAGTGTTCAATGGACTTACTTTTACAAATAAGATTATAATGTTATAAACTGTAATAAAATGAAGTTAATAGTTTGAAATGCTACTCATTAAATGTAATAAAAAGTGAATAACGTAAGAAAAATGATTATAAGCCTAAGTTAACATTTAAGCTATCTATAATTAGATTGAATAATAAAGGTGAATACTATAAGTAAATAATTATAAACTTAAATTAATATTGAAGCCATGTATAATTAAAGTGAGTACTATATTAATTGAATGAATATAACTTAAAAAAACATTGGAAATGACTTAGAAATGGAGTTAATATTCAATAATACTTTATATGGAAGAATGAATGTGAAAAGGAAATAATCTATAAATGGTGAATTGAAATTGTAAAGAAACTTACCTAATAATGTATGATTCAATAGCGGAAATTGAAATAGCTTATGTAAGTTTTGAATGCAAAGTAATGGAAAGAAATTGGCATTATATGAATAAACAAAAAATGAATTTTTAAGCAATAAATGGAAATAAATGAAATTAAGTACTAAATGAATGAATGAGAATTGAATTTAGTAAGAAATAAACGTATATTAAAGAAAATAATCACGGTATGAATGAAAATTATGAACAATAAAGTTGTGAAAGAACATTAATAAGAATAACTTAAATAACATTGGAAATTATTGTTTGTTTTGGCTTATGGATGTTTGGGAAGTGATGCTTCAAATTGTTTAGGATGTATAAATAATCTATAAAGTTTTGGCTACGACTGTTAAGTGTATGGTTTACTTCATGGTTTATTTATCATTTTATATCATTTGAAGTTCCGAACCCGAACAAACCATTTATTGGTTGCTATGGATGTATGTTTTGTTTCTTTGATTGCATGTGATGATATGAAGGTTGTATTGTTTGTTTGCAAGTGACTATTGTATGTTGTAATTGTTTTGTTAACATTAGTTGAAACAACTTAAATATTTCTCTTTTATATAATTATTAACTTCTTTGGATTATATAAGTGAAATATAGGTTATGAAAGCAATTGCTACAACTTTTGTTTCATAAAATAAACGTTATTTGCCCGACAAGTAGGTACGTTCTCGGATTACCGTTTTCTAGCGATATTATATTGTTTTTCCCATAGTTTGGAATATTTTATTTTGAAATATATGATATATTGTTATTGATATTACTATTTCTCCTAGACCTCTCCGTACAAAGGAGACTCCACCGAAATTTTTCGTGAATTTTGGACTTAGAAAATTTTGTGAAATGTTTCCAAACTTTTGTTGACTTGAATATAAAAGGATTTAATTGTTATAAATTGATATATTTTATTTAAATTATTTAATTATGTAAATTAATTGTTTATAAATTTAATATTTTGAATAAGATATATTGATTACTTAATTTCTTCTTTTCTCTTCTTTTTCCTTTTCGAGGACGAAAAGTTTTGAGTGGAGGAGAGTGTAACGACCTATAATTTTCGATAATTAAAAATAGTTAATTTAATAAGATTTTTGTGATTTAATGTTGGGAAAAATAAAAATTTGTGATATACTAATGAAATAATAATTAAAATGAAATGTAATAATGTTAATTTAAGTTAATTATTAACAATTTAAATGAAATTCTAATAAATTGAAATGATTTAAAAGTTTATACTTGGTTATAAATTGAATATAGGAAAAACAATGTAAATATTGAATTAATTAATTAAATAATATATAACTAATGGTAATTGAATAAAATCAATGTTAGGTAAGTAATTTTAACATTTGGTTGTAAATAATAAACTTATTAATGTAGCTAAAAGTTAAGGGTGACAAACTATTATATGTGACCTATTTATTTAGTCTGTTAAACTAAATTGAAAATCAATTATAATTACATGTAATTTAATGTTACATTAATGTGAGACAGGATGATAACTTTAAATTGTGAATGAAATAAAATGAATAAAAATATTAATTTTATTCATAAAGTAATAATTGGTTTAATAAAAGAATGAAACGAAGATAAATAAATTAACTGGAATGATTGTAAAGTTAAAATTGGGTATAAAATGTAAATGAGTAAATAAATCAATGTTATATTAAACGGTAAAATTGTATGTAATTAATTTGAATTGATTAAAATAGAATAAGTAATCCGTACGTTAATTTATTAGTTTGTTTGCTAACACTAGACATAGAAATGTGTTTGAATTGGTAAGTTATAGCAATGGTAATTATAAATTCACTATTTAATTCATTGATAATAGATTGGAATTCAATTGCAATTAATTCACTTAATTAATGCAGTTAATATGGATTAAATTGATAATTGTAGAAATTAATTCAATATGATGTAACCCAGTGTAAATTTTATTCATAATATGACAATTGATTGAATAAAAAGATTTAAAATCAAATTAAATCAATTTATTGGAATTAATTATCAATAATTGGATTTAATTACGGTTGAAATTGAACACTGTAATTAATGAAATATTAAACACTGGAGTTGATATGTGAATTGCTTTCAATTATTATAAATGTTTAAGTAATCAACAAGGAAGAAAAATTTTTAATTATTAATTTTGAAATTAAAAAGTGATTTAATTTATTTAATTAATGTAAAATAGCCATTTTGGCTACTATTTCGATTTCAACGAAACTAGTTTCACCAGATCCATAACAGTGAATTATTATAAAGTTTCAAGTTTCGTGGCGATTGGACTTGTCGTTTGATCGTACGGGCTCGAAACGCCTAGAAATTAATTTAATCAAATTCAATTGAAAACAATTTAATTAAATTCAATTGAAATCAATTTGAAATATGCTGATTTTAAGCTAACTTCTTCATACGATGAATTAGGACGTGAAACTTGTTCCATTAAGTTTGAAAATATCGAAATCAACTATTTTGATATACGGGATGGCCCATTTTCATTCCAGAGACAGAACGGGATTTTCGGGGCATTTATCGTTCAACTTGTAAATCAAATCTTGTACATTCTTTCTATTTTTGATCTACATATAAATAGCATGTTATAAACTCTATATTCGATTTGTCTGTACGTACAATTTCATCTGTCCACTTCTCCTTCTCAATGGCAGACAAACAAATTTCAAATTCAATTGCAAATCAAAATCAAATAGGAAAAAATCAAGCTCCTCCAAACTATATCGAATTATATATCGATTTGAAGCTCTCTATGAGCGCAACTTAGGTCTGTAATTCGTTTTTGTCATCGAATCACATTTGTCTAGAAAATGAAGGATAATTCTCGGCCATCCATTTTGGGTTTGATCAACGACGATAGATCGTCGATTTGAAGATACAGTTTTGTAGAGACCGTCAAGGGGAGCGTATCTGAGGTGTTCACTTGAAGGTTAGGTGGCTAGATCATTGTCAATAATTCAAAATAGGGCATGAGGTATGCGGTGGCTGCTGGTCTCATGCCTCGATTTGGGCATGTTCGCATTAGTGAGGCACGATGAGGGGTGGAGGAGGTTCACGCGTGGACGGTGGCTCGTGGGTGGTGTGCGATGGGCCGTGATTGGTTGGGGTGGGCGTAGGCGTCTCACTAGCGGCGTGGGTTCGAACAAAGGCTTTGGTTAGGGTTTGTGGTAGAGAGTGGTGAAGGTGACGTGGCCTTATATTTTTATTATTTAATCTAATTTAAATTTTATAATTCAGCCGTTCTAATTTGTATAACTTTTACATACGATGTCTAATTCATGCGCGGTTTATTTTGCTGGGATTGTATCGAAATTCGGACATTTTGATGCCCGTTTGGACGAATTATGAGGTTGTTTGAATTTGGGCCCTAAATTGGATTTTAAATCGATTTAAATTCCAAGGTGGGTGTTTTAACCCACTCACAACTTCTAAAATTTATTATGTTAGTTAAATCAAATTTATGACGAAATTATAAATAAATTGATTGATGTTTGGCATTTTTAAATTGTTATTCTGGTTAAGTTTGACTTTTGTTGCATTTAATCATTGTTTAATTTAATATTGAATTTAAATTGTTAATTTAATATCTGTTATTGATTATCAATTTTCTTGTTATTGATTGATTTGGATGATGATTGTGATGGATGTTTGATTGTCGATATTGGATGACTGGATGTTGTATTTTATATTATTATAAACTGCAAGTTCACTATGTGTTGAAATGGTACATACCCGAACGATCTATAGAATAGGAAAAAATCATTATAGGATTAAATGATAAATTCGAGCGATTTTATGGATTTTATTTAACTTGGGATTGCAGTTTGAAATGATATATAACCGTAAAATTTTAAATTGCAGATTGAAATGATAAATATCTGTACCGCTTGACCATAAGGTAGAGTATTATATACAGACATCGGATTGGTTAAATTAAATGATTTTAAAATCCATAAATTTTGAATTTAGTTAAATAATATTTTGAAATAAAATTTGATTCAAATAAATTGAATTATCATCGAAATTCAGTTTTATGTTGAAACATGAATTGATTTAAAGAAATTGGTTAAAGAAATTAAATTGAAATTTTAAGTTGGATTTTGAAGCATAAATGGAATTTATCGAAATTGAGTCATTAAAATTGTGAAATATAACTTTGAAATATATTGAATTTGAGTAGCTTAAATTGACATTTCAAACATGGATTTTAATCGATGAAGAATTAAATAGTTTACTGAGAATCTGAATTGAAAGATTTGAAATTGGGTTTTGTTGATTGAAAATTGAAATGGTCTATATATGTTTGAATAAAATAAATATTTATATTGATAAAAATCCCAAATTCATATTTCAATATAAACCTTTTAAAACTGTATTATTTTAAAATTTCTAATTATTAAGATTTTAAAACTATTTAACTATTTTAACCTATATTAACTATATAGATTATTTTAACCTATTTAAACCAATTTAATGTATTTTAAACTAATTAAACCATTTAATTTATTTTAAATCAAATTAATCTATTTTAAAGCTATTTAATCTATTTTAATTATATTTAATCTATTTTAAAATCTATTTAACTATCTTAAATTAATTTAAAACTATCTTTAAATATTATAGAGTATTTTAACTATTACAAAATTTATTTTTAACTATGTTAAACTATTTATAACTATCTAAACTATTTATATCCAAACTATGTTCAAAATTTTAGATTTAGTAAAGTGGAAGTATCTAAAATACAAATCCTTGATTTAAAGGAAATATGATTAAATGATGAAATAACCTCCGTTAGGATTTATATAATATATTTGAGTAAATATGATTTTGGAAGTGAACTTGATTTTTGAAAGTGAATATGATTTGGAAATGATATGGTTTGAGAATATAATATTCCGATAACAATTGTAAATTGACTTTTTGAAATGTAAAAGAACTATTCGGTGTGAAATAAACATTTGGTTGTTAAAGGGACCGGGATCGGATATTGTCATACCCTCTGCCAATACCGAAAACCACTTTAATAACTGTGTGCGTGGTGGAGATTCCTGAAATGAAGTAGGAAGGTTGGGCGAACGATTTCTGTATGAGGTATGACGTGACCTTGACTCCCATGAGTTAGCATAGATGTGACTAAAACAGGAGCCATGTCGGGCCAAGTGAGGTCATTCCTCCGATTGGACACATTTCTTCGATACCATTCCATTGCTTTGTGATTGATTTGGTGGCCACCCTTGATTTTGATTGGGAGTGTGTTCCAAGGTGGGTGGCAGTAGCTTCTATGCATTACCACCAGTCCAGATCCGCAATTGGTATATATACCCTGGCATTGCCTCGAATGCCGTGTTCACTTGCCTTAGAGAGCCTTCTACAAGTTTGTTTTGTATCATACCTACGGAGTGCCTTCTGATAGCCTCCGTTTAGGAGTTATGGTACTAAATAGACTATGGGAATATATAAAATGTGTTAAGGGGGATATGAGTAACGCCTTAACGCTATTTTAATACTTTTACTTTACTATAGACATATTATAATAGCGTATTGTACTACATAGTAGATTGTTTAACGGATCCTTAGGAGATGTAAATCCCAAACATCTCTTAAGTTATTGCACTCACGTTAGACGTTGGATAGGAGATGTCAAATCCCATAAACCTCTCTGACGCCGTTCCACTCATATTTACCGTTGATTTAACTTACATAAGATATTTTAGTTTCAACTCGAGTGTTTTGTCTTTTCAATTCGCTCGAGTCATCCTGAGCATTTTCAGGTTGAAGACCTTATTTCTGGAGGACGGAGATGAAGATTTGTACTATTATTGTTTATGATATGCATTCCACTGCATCATGTTGTTCCGCTGCATTTATTTATTTATTCTTGTTGTTTGGAACTCTGATTCTATATTGTATTAGCATAATCAAATTTATTAGTAAACAACTTCATGAACTATTATTTGAATATTATATTTTGTCATTCCACTGCGAGATTCTGTATTTCTTTTATTTCTTTCTCTTTTTCTTATTTACCCCATAACAATCTTCCATTTTGAATGGTTTGAGTTTGACGTGTGTGTCTGCTTAAAACGTCCAAAAAGGCTGGTCATTACATTAGCTCTAAGATATGTAGGTTCATTCTAGATTATAGAGAGGATTGGAAAGCTCGCATACAGAATAGAGTTGCCAAGCAGTTTGGTAGGTGTCTACGATGCATTTCATCTGTCTCAACTTTTCAAGTATGTGCATGATCTAGAGACTACTATTCCTCCGATAGGGTTGGAAGACATAGCAGTAGAGCCTAATTTGACTTTTATTAGACAACCAGTCTGGGTTATAGCTAGAGATGATAAAATGTTAAGGAACAAGACAGTCATGTTGGTGAAAGTTCAGTGGAGCGGCAACAAAATGGACTGTATTTGGGAGGCAAAAGACAGGATTAGATATTCTTATCCTGATCTGCTTTGATGGTATGTCTATATTAGATTTATATAGATAATAGCCAGTAATTTAGACTAGTACGGTTGTCAGGAGCTATTAAAGATTATTGCTATGTTTAGTATTTAGTACTTACTAAATTTCAAGGATGAAATTCATTAAGGGGGTAGTCTGTAACATCCCTAATTTTCGATAACATTTTTCAAAAATTTAACTAGATAAATTAAATAGAATAATGATGATAAGGAGTTTGAGATTTGAATGAATTACATAAATATATATATATATAGTTGTGCTTAATAACTAGATAAATGGGCTTTAAATTTGTTTGTTTGTTACTTAAACTACTCGTGGGCATATCAGTATATTAACAGTAAATTCTGCACTACTATTACTTCTCATCTTTTTCCATTCACGTTTCATTTTCCCACATTCTCAAACGCAAATCAAAAAGAAACATAGCCGGCCATTATCAAGGAGGAAAAGAGGAATTTTAATCTAGAGCTAAGAATCAAGCTAGGAAGGACTAACCAGCACCAAATCTTAAGTTCTTTATCAAATCTAAGGTGAGTAATAATTCTTATCATCTCTTTTTGGTTTTATAATCATGTGATTTCACATTTGAATATTTATTTTGTTTCCATGATATATTGGATGATGATATGCTAAAATTTATGGATTGTTTGATTAAAACAATTATTTAAATGTATAAATTCATATGGCTTTAAGAGTAAAAAGATGAGACATTGATTTTGAAATGCCATGGAAATTTTTTATGGTAAGTAAAACATGATTTTGGAGATGAGTTTTGATATTTAAAATTTTCCAAGCTACGGAAATCTATTATGAATTTTTTGATTGAAAATATGATACGATTAGATTAAATATTTATTTTGTGAATTTCAGAAAGAATTTGGGTCTAAAATTTTAATATGTTTGATTACATGATTAATTCAAATTTCTTTGATTTTTGGGGATTTTTCCCAATTGATTTACCGGGGGAAATAAGCTATTTTGAAAGAGGGTCTTTTCTGCAAATGTCAGCTTTGTTATACGGAAAAACTTTAACATTAAAATTCTTTGTTTATGCCTGAATAAATGCAGCAGTTAAAAAGTAAAGTATTTGAAACATTTATATGACAACCATCAATATTTTACAAATAGGCAAGTTATTAGAAAGTAATTACTAAAAGTTGCTATAATTCAGCCTTTAATCAAAAAAAGGTGTTACGCTTCTGATTGGTAAGTGCATTTCGACTCCAACGACTCCGCCTCATCTCAGTCGAAACCACCATATTCGAAACCAATACACAGGATATCACTTAGATGGTATGTAGTGGATTGAAAGTAAGGAGGAAGCCTTAGTGCCGAAAGGGTAGCTTCCATTAGGGTCGAATCCCTGCTTTGTTTTCATTAGTTAACATTCTTGCCTAGTTTTACCTAAACCTTTCGACATAGTCAAAACATATGCTTTCAAAAATGTTTTATACTTACCTTTCGAAGGAGGTTGTCATGTTGTGTTAAAGTATTTTCTTTCGAAAGGATACCTTTTTCCTTTAAATAATTGCTTTCGAAAGAGTAGGTTTCGACCTAGTCGAGACCTAACCACTGCTCCACCTTTCAACCATGTTGTCCTATAATGATTTCGAAGGGTTTCACTTATTTTTACCTTAAGCCAGACCTTTTTCCTAATTGTTTTCAAAAGGGGTTGGGGTTTCGAAGGAGATAGAGTTGAAAGGTGGTTTCGACTCAAAACCTCAAAGTTTTACATTTTAAAGTCTTTTGCTTTCGAACTAGATGGTTCCGACACCATCAATTTCTCCCCGTTTTAGTTTTTGTTGGTTTTGAAAGAGATACTTTCGTATATAATCATATTGTCCCAAATGATTTTTAAGATTAAAACCTAATGCATTCGAAAGAGTATTTTATTTGTTTCGAAGTCTATGTTTCAAAGAATCTTTTTGATACCATCAAAAGGTAACATAGGTTTCGAAAGAGAATGTCTATCAGGGGTTTCTAAATGCATGTATTATATGTTTTGAAAAGAGGTTTTTGCTTTCGAAGGAGGCTATCCATAGGTTTCAAAAGAGATGTTTTTATGGTTTCAAGTGATAAACCCAATCTCAATTTAAGGTAATAACCATGGCATAAATTAAAAAAAAGTGTTTTGAAATGTAGAAGTTTTCATTGATTTAAATGGTTAAAGGGTTAGACAAGAAATTTATATAAAGACGATTTCAAGGATAATAAACCGTAGGTGTTGGTATTCTTTTGTTGTTATATTTACTTCTTTACATATTTATTCATATTGTTATTAACCCATAACTGTATTTTGGGAAAATGGGCAGAATAACCAGTTAGGTTGACCCAGTAGTAAATATATAACTTAATAGATGTTAAAATTTTAATTAATGATATTTGCAGGGGCAATAGGTTTACTGTAATCCCTTGAAAACTGTATGATATTGGCAGGGACCAATAGGTTCATAGTCGATCCATGAAAACTATGATTTGATACTGGCTGGGGCTGGTAGGTTTGTAGCTATCCCATAAAAATTATATTCGGATTAAGATATTGATAGTTAGTCAATAAGTTCCTAGATAGCCTATAAAAACTAAGATAACGGAAAAGATATTGGAGCTATAAGTAGGTTCTTAGTGATCGCATGAAAACTATGTAACTGGACAGATAGTCCATAAACACTTAACATGTTAATAATTGAGACAGATAAAATAAATGGGGATGGGTAATCCAGATTTGATTTACATATTTTGCACATCATCATAATGTTTTGAAATACTATGTTTTTAACCATTGTGGATGCAGGACAACAACATATAGATTTATAAATGTTTTAGATATTGTGAGGGGAAAACCCATTCTGCTAAGTGGCGTGGTCTCTCTAGATATCTAAATGGTTTGAGATGATAAATTATTATTCATACCAAGCTTTATGTCTGACTCAGTTTTTGTTTTCCCCTTAAAATCTCGGGTACTCAATTGATATTGAGTAGGTTGAGATTTAAGGTTTTCAGGTTTCTTTTAGTCAAATAAAGCTTCCAAAAACGTGCAGGAGGCATGCTTAGTATTAGAGTTCTTTTCTTTCTACTGTGTGTTTGTTTATAAAAGGAAAACTGTTTTAGTGCCTTATTATATGCCTTATTATATTCTCTAATATTCCAAGGGGGCATCTTCATATGTCGCTCTTGGGTATTTTGTAATAATTATATGTTATCTGAATGTGGTATGCGAACTGGGATTATGTAATCAATTTGGAATATTTTGAAATGGAATATGGAATTTGGTTGCTTTTTAAATTTTTTCCATACCCTTGTGATTCTGTGCATCAATGGATCTAATATCGCCGTATTTAGTTGCCAATGATTAATAACCATGAATGACTGTAGCATCCGTAGCCGTTAGTTTTGGGCCTTCAAGTAGGGGGATGTTACACATGGCCACTGGAAGAAAGATTTTTCAGATTTTAATACGAGAAATGAAGTGGATGGTTCTTCATCTATTATGGTGGAGAAGGTTGTTGCTGATGTGTTGACTGCATCTATTTCTGATGTATCAAACCATTTGGTGCTAGATTTAGAGACATCTCTCCATATGATACCTAGGAAGGAGGATTTCTGTTCTTATGAAGACAAGAAGTGAAGTGCCATATTAATGGGGAATGATGATGCTTGCAAGTCATTGGGAGAAGGATCGGTGCGTATTCTCATGCATGATGGTGTAGTGCGCACTATCACTAGAGTCCGCTATATTCTAAGTTTAAGAAAATCTCTTTTGTCCTTGGGTCAGCTAGCATCTTTGGGGTGCAAGATTATGATAGAGTCTGATGACTTAAAGGTGACACGTGGTGCTCTTGTATTGATGAAAGAAATGATGGTCCGGAATCTTTATCTGCTGAAAGGATCTACAGTTCTTGGAGAGACATGTGTTGGAGTTGATAATTCATGAGCTTTAGACGCCACCAGACTTTGGCATCTTAGATTAGGTCATGTTTCAGAGAATAGTTTGGAGATGCTTCGAAGAAGGAAGATGATCAAGGGAAGCTTCAACCATTTGGAATTTTACTAAGAGTGTGTATCGGGGAAGCAGACAAAAGTTTCTTTCGGTGTTGGTAGACATAAGTTTAAAGGAGTACTAGATATGTTCATACGGATGTTTAGGGACTGGTAGCTACAGCCTCTATTGGAGGAGCTAAGTATTTTATCTCTTTTATCGAGGCTACTCTTAGAAGGTTTGGGTGTATATGATGAATGCTAAGTCGGAGTCATATGAAAATTTTAAAACTTGGAGCACTGGTAAAGAACCACTACAACAAAAATACAATATGACAATGTCATTCTTGCAACGGTCTTTAAATGTTCGTTGTAATAGAAACCTATTACAACGGTTTTTCAAGCTTGTTGTAATAGATACCACTTTTCAACAACTTTTTTACTTTGCTTGTTGTAATAAACACCTATTACAACGTTTTTAATTTGACCGTTGTAATATATGCCTATTACAACGGTTTTTGGCCCGTTGTAATATATACCGGTTTCCATCCCTGTTTGCCCCTTGTAATAGATGTCAATTACAGCTATTTTCTTTTGGCCGTTGTAATAAATGCCGATTTTTCAACGGCCACAGAATGCTCGTTGTAGTGAATGCCCATTGCCAATTTTTGATAAATAATAATTAATAATTACAACGCTTTCTTAAAAAATATTAATTATAATTAATTATTAATTATTAATATTTAATATTTAATAATTAATTATTAATTATATTAATATTAATCATCATTATCTACGATTATTTATACATCCTTACTTAATAATTTATAAATGGTAATTTATGATTAATAATTATAAATGATAACGTACATAGGTCATAATTTATAATTTATCACAATTAGTGATTACTAATAAATAATTTGTAATTAATAATTATTATCTATAATCAATAAGTATATTTTATATTAATAACTTATTATAGTTAATTATTAATAATTAGTAAATTATAGTTAATATTTATGACTTAATTAATAAATATTATTAATACTTAGTAAAATAATTAATAACTAATATTAAAAAACTAATAATTAACTTTTAACAATTGATATTTTGTAATTAATGTTGGGCATGCAATAAGGAAGGACATTATGCTAATGAATGCCCGGAAAAGGGAAAATATAAGAAAACAGCAGTAAAGGCATTTAGGTTGTTTTCTGAACAAGTAATACCTATACACTCAGAAACAGAATATGACCCTGATGAAGAAATATATGAATTAATCTCAGACTCTGACTCAGACACTGATTCAGGATCTGAAGAAGAAGAAGAAGAATATAATTATAAGCCACACAGACTAAGCGTAGTAAATGTTAAAATGCTAAGAACATCATCGCAAAACTTTGTACAACAATATAATGAAAAATTTGAAAAATTGGTAAAAACACTAGTACCATATGATATTCTCGAATTTAAAGAACCATTAGAAAAGAAACAACAAAGACCTAAACATAAAAAGGTTATCCCATGTGATCACATTTTTGATCATAAAATATACAGTGTTATAAAAACTAGACAAAATGTAATTATAAGTAAGAAATCTAATGGGAAAATAGCAATTTTTGATAGAGAAAAATATAGTATCCAAACATATCTAGATGCATTAAGAAAAATAATGATAGTAAAAGAAAGAGAACCAAAAGAAGTTATTTCTGAAATCTCATCTACAGATAGTGAAAGTATTATGTCTGATAACTCAGAAGAAATTGAAAAAGAATTCCAAGAATTAATGAATGAACAAACCAATTTAGATCAACAACCTTTTATGGAAACAAATATAATTTCCACATCAGAACCCTCAGAAATATCTGAGACTAAAGATGATGAAACTGGATACGAACAAACCATACAAATGTCAGAAGAAAAATATAAACAGATAGAAAAAATAAGACATACACTCTCTAGAGATGAATGCTATGAAATGCCATTAATAAAATATATGTCTAAAGAAAAATATGTTATAAAAACTTTTGAACAACCTATAGATGTCTTTACTATGGAAGGAGAAATTCCTTTAAAATTACTTACACAAAAGGCAATAAAAGAGGATAGGAAACACTTTTCAAAAGAATTTAATAAACAAGTAAAATGGATACATCTAGGAGGAATAGAACTGATTATAAAATGTGCATGCAGAAGAGGGATGAATGTTCCCTGTACATTTTGGATATCAGATGATAGGATACTTCATGATGCAAAAGACGCCTTGTTAGGAGTAATCAGAGGAAATTTTGCATATCAAACAATAAAAATGAGAATATTTCCTGATTTTGCAATTTCATTATCAGACCAAAATATAGAATTAGGACTTACAATGTATCATAAAATTGAAAGACTTAAAATGCCACCAGGAAGTAAAGTATGTAGTATTACAGCATGTATGGTATATGCTTACTCAACTAAACATCATATTACTACAAAGAAATTCAAAGAAGAAAATATCAATATCACAAAACCATTTTCTGATATCTGTGAAGTAATCCCTCCCAGAGAATTAAAACATGAAGAATTAGATTTTCCACAAGAATTAATTCTTCAAAGAAAAAATAGATATAGGACTCAACTAACTGTAAAACCACATAGCAGAAACTCTTTTAGAATAAGTTATGATGATGAAACATCTACTTCTGATCCATTAAGAGCGATAACTCTACAATCTCAGAAAAAAGGATTAGAATTACAATCATTAGAAAAGTTAAATCTAATAGAATCAAGTAGACAATTATATATACAAGGCTTTTTAGATAATAAGGAAGTAAATGTGCTCTTAGACACTGGAGCAGCATCCTCTCATATTAACTCTTGGTTAGTCCAAACATACCCATACAATACTATACAAAACCCCTATAAATACATAGATTACTTTGGAAAAATACATGAATTAAAGAAATGTGTAGAAGTAAGATTATCACTTATCGACAGAAGTGGGAAGATCCTGCAAATACAAATGGAAATGTTAGTAGATGATAAACTAGCAAAAAATGAAGTACTGTTAGGAATGAATTTTATTACTAAATATACTTTTACTTTAAAAGAATCAGTCATACAGTTAGATCAATATGAATTTCCAATAATTAATAAACAACACATAAAAAAGGCAGTAACCACCTCACCATATTCCACCTATATAGAAGGAACCATAGAGATACCTTATTACCAGCCACTACTGTTAAATGCATATGTTGATACGGGATCAGGAATCTCTTTGTGTAAAAAATATATTTTACCACAAAAATGGTGGATTCAAGATGGATCATCTATAATTGCTTTAGATATACAAGAAAAAGAAATTTTTATAAACAAACTTTGAACGCGCTTTAATTGGTATCAGAGCCATGGAGGTAGATAAGATTTATGAAGATCTTAAAAGTAGACTATCAGTATTTTTGATGGCAAAATCAATAATAGAAACTGAAGAAAAATTATTTATCATTAAAACTGGTACGCCAGAATATAATTTGTTCGCCAATATTCTTACATATAATCAACTTAGATTAGCCTCCCTACAAGCCCCTAGTGACTATGTAACTATAGTTGAGATTAATAATAAAATAGATAGAATGATAAAAAGATTAGGTATAACGGAAGAAATGTTACCAGTAGGCATGAAGTCTCCTACTTCAGGAGGATTTACTCTTAACCCTAAATCCTCAATAGAAAACAGTAAAATGAATACTATTGTTGGGTCTCATACTCAGTATGATGACAAAACAATGGAAGAATTAGAATTGCTTTGGGATACAGCTGATGGCTCCCAACTAGGTGACATAGCTATAGCCATGTCTAGACTATCTGTATTACAACAACATGCTAAAAAAGCTGTAGAACATTTAAAAATGGAAGCCACCGGTAGCAGTATGGTGACTGTACAAAACCCCCCGAGAACAGACAACCGCACAGATAATCTAGAATCGGTAATACAACATGAAGGGGAAGAAATATATAATGAATATGTATTTCCAAAAAGAGAAAAACCATACAACACATATTCTGAATTATATAAACCTAAAGTTAAAAAACTACAAGAACATTCAAGATCAGTTTTAGATCTTGATTGCGCTAAAAATATATTCAACTAGTAGACGCATGGGCTGGAGACTTACAAACTTTAAGAATTACAAAAGGTATACAGTCATCTATAGACATGTTAGGCATTATAGAAAACACATTTGTAGGTAATGTAAGAAATTGGTATAAAAATCTAACTAAAGAAGCTAAACAATTAATTAACACAGGATCAAAGAATTCTGTTAATTTACTAGATCCTTTGAATTTAATTGAATCATTCAGAAAAATAAGAAAAACAAAGCACTTATATCTTGTAAAATAGAGTGTGAGCTTGTGTGTACTGTACTATTCCTCAATCATCTGTAAATTTCCTCTATCATCAATAAAAGTTTGTTCTGAGTGAGATTATAAAAATTTTCTTGAGTTTAGAAAATCATAAACAAAAGCTTCTAAGCTTGTTTGCTGCTGGGAATCTTTCAGCCATTTCCTGGAGTCCTAATTAGTATCCAGTGTTCGTAGGCAATAAATGTACCTTTTACAATAGGACATATTAAAATCAAAATACCAAAACTATGGGCCAGTAATGTTCAAGGTCCCGACATATTATTAGGAAATCTGGAAGAATTTTGGAGTGAACCTTTTTGATCCCATCCTCATTTCTACCATGGAGAGGCCTTGTTTACCTTCTTCAGGAATAACTTGGTTACATGCTAGGTAGATATTGCTATGTTTAATTGCTTTTGAGAAAGTATATACTGCATTTCTTACTTTTGGTAGGTCCTTCAGATTATGAAGGGTACTGTCTGTATAAATACAGTAAATCAATCCTGCTTTATATAAGTTTTTCACCACCAACGGATCAGCATCAGGGTAGATATATACTTTGTTCAAATATAATTCATCCCTCTTCTGCATGCACATTTTATAATAAGTTCTATTCCTCCTAGATGTATCCATTTTACTTGTTTATTAAATTCTTTTGAAAAGTGTTTCCTATCCTCTTTTATTGCCTTTTGTGTAAGTAATTTTAAAGGAATTTCTCCTTCCATAGTAAAGACATCTATAGGTTGTTCAAAAGTTTTTATAACATATTTTTCTTTAGACATATATTTTATTAATGGCATTTCATAGCATTCATCTCTAGAGAGTGTATGTCTTATTTTTTCTATCTGTTTATATTTTTCTTCTGACATTTGTATGGTTTGTTCGTATCCAGTTTCATCATCTTTAGTCTCAGATATTTCTGAGGGTTCTGATGTGGAAATTATATTTGTTTCCATAAACGGTTGTTGATCTAAATTGGTTTGTTCATTCGTTAATTCTTGGAATTCTTTTTCAATTTCTTCTGAGTTATCAGACATAATACTTTCACTATCTGTAGATGAGATTTCAGAAATAACTTCTTTTGGTTCTCTTTCTTTTACTATCGTTATTTTTCTTAATGCATCTAGATATGTTTGGATACTATATTTTTCTCTATCAAAAATTGCTATTTTCCCATTAGATTTCTTACTTATAATTACATTTTGTCTAGTTTTTATAACACTGTATATTTTATGATCAAAAATGTGATCACATGGGATAACCTTTTTATGTTTAGGTCTTTGTTGTTTCTTTTCTAATGGTTCTTTAAATTCGAGAATATCATATGGTACTGGTGTTTTTACCAATTTTTCAAATTTTTCATTATATTGTTGTACAAAGTTTTGCGATGATGTTCTTAGCATTTTAACATTTACTACGCTTAGTCTGTGTGGCTTATAATTATATTCTTCTTCTTTAGATCCTGAATCAGTGTCTGAGTCAGAGTCTGAGATTAATTCATATATTTCTTCATCAGGGTCATATTCTGTTTCTGAGTGTATAGGTATTACTTGTTCAGAAAACAACCTAAATGCTTTTACTGCTGTTTTCTTATATTTTCCCTTTTCCGGGCATTCATTAGCATAATGTCCTTCCTTATTGCATGCCCAACATCTACATGTCTTTTTAGTCGAATCTTTTTTATTTTTAAGAGTTGTTCTTTTAAATATCTTTTCTTTTTAAAATTAGGCGGTTTGTGTTTCTTAAATTTGACTGGCTTAAAGTATTTTTTAAATTTCTTTTTATAT
The DNA here is from genome assembly GCA_030765085.1 of Allium cepa. NCBI lineage: Eukaryota > Viridiplantae > Streptophyta > Magnoliopsida > Asparagales > Amaryllidaceae > Allium > Allium cepa. Next base: position 218,350,354 of record CM060930.1, read on the forward strand.
TTTTTACCAACTGGAGTACACCCCCATTGGGTTGGTATTTCAGAAGTTTCACATGACAAACCCTTTTGCCTATTATATTGTCTAGCGCTTCCCATCAGAGATTGTTGCATGCAATAGTAATCAATTCTGTCTTTAGTAAACTTCATTTGTATTCCTAAGGATGGAAATATATCTGGATTATTTCTAAGATAACTTTCATAATCTTTTGGTAATATATTTGCCCATGGTAAGGGTAGTTTTAAGAAATATAAAGCTAATACATTTTCCATTGTTCCTTCGTCAGGTGCAGATGCATAGTAATATTTAGCAAATTCACAATTATATTCATCAAGGTATTTTAAATCACATATGGCAAGGTTAGCAAGTTTTATTCTTGCCTTTTTCTTTTCTTCGTCCTCTAATTTTTTGTCTTCAAACGGCAATCCTCCAAATTCTGTTTTTAATATTTTTCTAAATGATTCAATTAAATTCAAAGGATCTAGTAAATTAACAGAATTCTTTGATCCTGTGTTAATTGATTGTTTAGCTTCTTTAGTTAGATTTTTATACCAATTTCTTACATTACCTACAAATGTGTTTTCTATAATGCCTAACATGTCTATAGATGACTGTATACCTTTTGTAATTCTTAAAGTTTGTAAGTCTCCAGCCCATGCGTCTACTAGTTGAATAGTATTTTTAGCGCAATCAAGATCTAAAACTGATCTTGAATGTTCTTGTAGTTTTTTAACTTCAGAATATGTTTTGTATGGCTTTTCTCTTTTTGGAAATACATATTCATTATATATTTCTTCCCCTTCATGTTGTATTACCGATTCTAGATTATCTGTGCGGTTGTCTGTTCTCGGGGGGTTTTGTACAGTCACCATACTGCTACCGGTGGCTTCCATTTTTAAATGTTCTACAGCTTTTTTGGCATGTTGTTGTAATACAGATAGTCTAGACATGGCTATAGCTATGTCACCTAGTTGGGAGCCATCAGCTGTATCCCAAAGCAATTCTAATTCTTCCATTGTTTTGTCATCATACTGAGTATGAGACCCAACAATAGTATTCATTTTACTGTTTTCTATTGAGGATTTAGGGTTAAGAGTAAATCCTCCTGAAGTAGGAGACTTCATGCCTACTGGTAGCATTTCTTCCGCTATACCTAATCTTTTTATCATTCTATCTATTTTATTATTAATCTCAACTATAGTTACATAGTCACTAGGGGCTTGTAGGGAGGCTAATCTAAGTTGATTATATGTAAGAATATTGGCGAACAAATTATATTCTGGCGTACCAGTTTTAATGATAAATAATTTTTCTTCAGTTTCTATTATTGATTTTGCCATCAAAAATACTGATAGTCTACTTTTAAGATCTTCATAAATCTTATCTACCTCCATGGCTCTGATACCAATTAAAGCGCGTTCAAAGTTTGTTTATAAAAATTTCTGGATTAAGAGAAATCAAAAACCGGCAATCTCTAGTTGTTACCTGTTTGGGCCCAGCACGCTTCCAATCCCTACGATTCTCCTGTTCTTCTACGGCTTCACGGCTCACTCTGCCAAACGCCTACGAACACTGGATACTAATCAGGACTCTAGGAAATGGCTGAAAGATTCCCAGCAGCAAACAAGCTTAGAAGCTTTTGTTTATGATTTTCTAAACTCAGAAAATTTTTATAATCTCACTCAGAACAAACTTTTATTGATGATAGAGGAAATTTACAGATGATTGAGGAATAGTACAGTACACACAAGCTCACACTCTATTTTACAAGATATAAGTGCTTTGTTTTTCTTATTTTTCTGAATGCCTTCTCTGGATGTCTTCAGCTGATTTTATAGTTGGTTTCCACCGCCTTAGTCTTTTTCAGATTAGGCTGCTTTACTCGATGCTTCTTGTTCTTTTCTTCTTTTTAAGATGCCTTTTTTTATCTTATCTGGACAGGTGTTCTGGACAGGTGTTCTTTCTTTTTAAGATGCTTTTCTTATCTGGACAGGTGTTCATTCTTCAGGAAAAGCCGTGTCTCCTCCAGAGTTGTCTCCTAACGTGTCCTTTTCTTCATGCTTATCTTTCTTGCTTGAGGGGCCTACCATCATGTTTTGATCTTGAAATGTCTCCCATTTTATCCCGTGCATTTGTAGTTTCTCTTTTAGGTCTCCTGTCAGGTTTGTGACAAAATAGGCATATGCATTTTTGTGTGCGTTCCATTTTAAAATGTTTTCTAGAAATTGAATTATATCTTTTTTAGCTCCTGCCTTTGGGACTTTACTTACTGTTAGAATCAACTCATTTGGCTCAGATTCATAGGTCCATATATTGTTTGATAAAGCTTCAATGGTTCTTGATACTAGACCTGCTAACTGCTTTGCCCTTGTAACTGATATTATATCTTCTTCAACTAGGAACATATTCTGGAAGAATTTTGGAGTGAACCTTTTTGATCCCATCCTCATTTCTACCATGGAGAGGCCTTGTTTACCTTCTTCAGGAATAACTTGGTTACATGCTAGGTAGATATTGCTATGTTTAATTGCTTTTGAGAAAGTATATACTGCATTTCTTACTTTTGGTAGGTCCTTCAGATTATGAAGGGTACTGTCTGTATAAATACAGTAAATCAATCCTGCTTTATATAAGTTTTTCACCACCAACGGATCAGCATCAGGGTAGATATATACTTTGTTCAAATCATAACCATATCCTGAATATATCCCTTTACAAGGATTTGTCTCTAGTAAAATTGGTTTTACCCATTTACTAAACCATATTATAAATTCTTTACTTTGCTGTTTTACCTGCTGTTTTACCTCAAAGGGCTTGTTTACTGAAGTCTCGGTGATTTGCATCTGTTGTGTTACTTGTTCTTTTCTACATGTATCCTTTTGTATTTCTTTAATTATAAGCTCTGAATAAGATACCATGTGCTGAAAGAAGGATCTTAGCTCCTCTTTTTTCTCATTATCTGCTTTGATTAAGTATTGTTCAAAGGTTTCTTGTGCTATCATTACTTGATTATATAGTTCATCGAAGATGCTAAGATAATCCATTGTATCTGCATTGTTATCTGCCATCATGTAACTCCCTGCTTAGAGTATCTGCAAGAAAGTTAGTCTTTCCAGAAATATGTTCAATTTCAAAATTGAATTCAGAAAACCATGACTGCCACCTTATTAATCTTTTATTGGGTCCTATGTCAGGGATTTTATTTTTTATTCTGGATTTTGCTGTAATGGAGTCTGTGCGTACCTTAAAGGGTTTATTTAGATACAAATAAAAGGCTTTAATACTGTTTTTAATAGCTAAAAGTTCTTTGTCATTCGAGTGATAGTTCAATTCACTTTGTTTAAATGTTCCAGATTTATATCTACACAATTTTTCTTGCTTATTTCGGATAGCTACTAGAGCTGCTCCCCAGTATGAATCTGAAGCATCTGTATATATGATTAATTCATCAGTTTCTAATGGTAAAGATAGTTTAGGCATTTGTGCACAAACCTTTTTAATATGCTGAATATATTTTGTATCTTCTTCTGTCCACTGCCATCGATTATTCTTTTTAAGCTTCTGTTGTAAAGGAGCTCTTAACCTTGCTAATTTGTTTATAAATATATCGGCATAGTTAAGACATCCTAGAAATCTTTGTAATTGTTTCGTATCTTCTAATTGGTCAGGGAATTCTTTAATTTTTGTAAGTATATGTGGTTGCAATTCTATATCTCCATTATCTATGGTTATGCATAAAAAATCTATTTTTTGTACTCCAATAATTGCCTTTTTAGCAGAAAGAGTTATTCCTCTTTTAATACATGTGTCTATCACAAAATTACAATGTTTAATATGGTCTTCTAAATTATCAGAGAATATTAGAATATCATCAACATATACAATACAATAATCACCATGTTGTCTTAATACTTCATCCATTCTTCTTTGAAATATTTGTGGTGCATTTTTTAGTCCAAAGGGCATAACTAACCATTCATATTGTCCTTGTGGGCAACTGAATGCAGTATATGGTATAGATTCCTCTGTTAATCTTATTTGCCAAAAGCCACTTTTACAATCCATTTTTGTAAACCATTTTTTATTTTGTATTTTATTTAATAATACTTCTTTATTTGGTAAATAGTATCCGTCAAAGATTGTGGCATCATTTAAAGCTTTATAATTAAAAACTATTCTAGCTTTACCTCTAACAATTTCACTATGTTTTCTGACTATAAATGCAGGAGAACTATGTGGACTGCTAGAAGGTCTGATTACTTTTAAGTCTAAAAGTTCTTTAATTTGGACTTTAAATTCTTCTAAGTCTTCTAAAGAATATTTCACAGGTCTTACCCTTATTATTTTATTAGGGTCTTTTAATTTTATTGTTGCCAATGTTTTATCTTTATCCCAAGCTGCTAAAGGATTTTCATTATATGTTTCTTTGAATCTTTCCTTAATATTTTCAAGATTATCAATGCTTTCATGTTTTAATATTGGGATTTTTTCAATTTTTGGAATGTCACCACGCTGTGCTGGCGTGGGTTGATAACGTGAATCAATAGCATATGCTTGTTTAAGCCTAGGTGCTAAAATAGGTGTTCCGCATGGTGTAGTAAAGATAATATGATCTGTTAACTGAGTCATAGGTTGATATTGTAGACAGAAATCATTTCCTAATAATATGTCGGGACCTTGAACATTACTGGCCCATAGTTTTGGTATCTTGATTTTAATATGTCCTATTGTAAAAGGTACATTTATTGCATAATCTTTATAACAAATTTCTTTTTCTTGTATATCTAAAGCAATTATAGATGATCCATCTTGAATCCACCATTTTTGTGGTAAAATATATTTTTTACACAAAGAGATTCCTGATCCCGTATCAACATATGCATTTAACAATAGTGGCTGGTAATAAGGTATCTCTATGGTTCCTTCTATATAGGTGGAATATGGTGAGGTGGTTACTGCCTTTTTTATGTGTTGTTTATTAATTATTGGAAATTCATATTGATCTAACTGTATGACTGATTCTTTTAAAGTAAAAGTATATTTAGTAATAAAATTCATTCCTAACAGTACTTCATTTTTTGCTAGTTTATCATCTACTAACATTTCCATTTGTATTTGCAGGATCTTCCCACTTCTGTCGATAAGTGATAATCTTACTTCTACACATTTCTTTAATTCATGTATTTTTCCAAAGTAATCTATGTATTTATAGGGGTTTTGTATAGTATTGTATGGGTATGTTTGGACTAACCAAGAGTTAATATGAGAGGATGCTGCTCCAGTGTCTAAGAGCACATTTACTTCCTTATTATCTAAAAAGCCTTGTATATATAATTGTCTACTTGATTCTATTAGATTTAACTTTTCTAATGATTGTAATTCTAATCCTTTTTTCTGAGATTGTAGAGTTATCGCTCTTAATGGATCAGAAGTAGATGTTTCATCATCATAACTTATTCTAAAAGAGTTTCTGCTATGTGGTTTTACAGTTAGTTGAGTCCTATATCTATTTTTTCTTTGAAGAATTAATTCTTGTGGAAAATCTAATTCTTCATGTTTTAATTCTCTGGGAGGGATTACTTCACAGATATCAGAAAATGGTTTTGTGATATTGATATTTTCTTCTTTGAATTTCTTTGTAGTAATATGATGTTTAGTTGAGTAAGCATATACCATACATGCTGTAATACTACATACTTTACTTCCTGGTGGCATTTTAAGTCTTTCAATTTTATGATACATTGTAAGTCCTAATTCTATATTTTGGTCTGATAATGAAATTGCAAAATCAGAAAATATTCTCATTTTTATTGTTTGATATGCAAAATTTCCTCTGATTACTCCTAACAAGGCGTCTTTTGCATCATGAAGTATCCTATCATCTGATATCCAAAATGTACAGGGAACATTCATCCCTCTTCTGCATGCACATTTTATAATCAGTTCTATTCCTCCTAGATGTATCCATTTTACTCGTTTATTAAATTCTTTTGAAAAGTGTTTCCTATCCTCTTTTATTGCCTTTTGTGTAAGTAATTTTAAAGGAATTTCTCCTTCCATAGTAAAGACATCTATAGGTTGTTCAAAAGTTTTTATAACATATTTTTCTTTAGACATATATTTTATTAATGGCATTTCATAGCATTCATCTCTAGAGAGTGTATGTCTTATTTTTTCTATCTGTTTATATTTTTCTTCTGACATTTGTATGGTTTGTTCGTATCCAGTTTCATCATCTTTCGTCTTAGATATTTCTGAGGGTTCTGATGTGGAAATTATATTTGTTTCCATAAAAGGTTGTTGATCTAAATTGGTTTGTTCATTCATTAATTCTTGGAATTCTTTTTCAATTTCTTCTGAGTTATCAGACATAATACTTTCACTATCTGTAGATGAGATTTCAGAAATAACTTCTTTTGGTTCTCTTTCTTTTACTATTGTTATTTTTCTTAATGCATCTAGATATGTTTGGATACTATATTTTTCTCTATCAAAAATTGCTATTTTCCCATTAGATTTCTTACTTATAATTACATTTTGTCTAGTTTTTATAACACTGTATATTTTATGATAAAAAATGTGATCACATGGGATAACCTTTTTATGTTTAGGTCTTTGTTGTTTCTTTTCTAATGGTTCTTTAAATTCGAGAATATCATATGGTACTGGTGTTTTTACCAATTTTTCAAAATTTTCATTATATTGTTGTACAAAGTTTTGCGATGATGTTCTTAACATTTTAAAATTTACTACGCTTAGTCTGTGTGGCTTATAATTATATTCTTCTTCTTCTTCTTCAGATCCTAAATCAGTGTCTGAGTCAGAGTCTGAGATTAATTCATATATTTCTTCATCAGGGTCATATTCTGTGTCTGAGTGTATAGGTATTACTTGTTCAGAAAACAACCTAAATGCTTTTACTGCTGTTTTCTTATATTTTCCCTTTTCCGGGCATTCATTAGCATAATGTCCTTCCTTATTGCATGCCCAACATCTACATGTCTTTTTAGTCGAATCTTTTTTATTTTTAAGAGTTGTTCTTTTAAAATATCTTTTCTTTTTAAAATTAGGCGGTTTGTGTTTCTTAAATTTGACTGGCTTAAAGTATTTTTTAAATTTCTTTTTATATTTTTTACCAACTGGAGTACACCCCCATTGGGTTGGTATTTCAGAAGTTTCACATGACAAACCCTTTTGCCTATTATATTGTCTAGCGCTTCCTATGAGAGATTGTTGCATGCAATAGTAATCAATTCTGTCTTTAGTAAACTTCATTTGTATTCCTAAGGATGGAAATATATCTGGATTATTTCTAAGATAACTTTCATAATCTTTTGGTAATATATTTGCCCATGGTAAGGGTAGTTTTAAGAAATATAAAGCTAATACATTTTCCATTGTTCCTTCGTCAGGTGCAGATGCATAGTAATATTTAGCAAATTCACAATTATATTCATCAAGGTATTTTAAATCACATATGGCAAGGTTAGCAAGTTTTATTCTTGCCTTTTTCTTTTCTTCGTCCTCTAATTTTTTGTCTTCAAACGGCAATCCTCCAAATTCTGTTTTTAATATTTTTCTAAATGATTCAATTAAATTCAAAGGATCTAGTAAATTAACAGAATTCTTTGATCCTGTGTTAATTAATTGTTTAGCTTCTTTAGTTAGATTTTTATACCAATTTCTTACATTACCTACAAATGTGTTTTCTATAATGCCTAACATGTCTATAGATGACTGTATACCTTTTGTAATTCTTAAAGTTTGTAAGTCTCCAGCCCATGCGTCTACTAGTTGAATAGTATTTTTAGCGCAATCAAGATCTAAAACTGATCTTGAATGTTCTTGTAGTTTTTTAACTTCAGAATATGTTTTGTATGGTTTTTCTCTTTTTGGAAATACATATTCATTATATATTTCTTCCCCTTCATGTTGTATTACCGATTCTAGATTATCTGTGCGGTTGTCTGTTCTCGGGGGGTTTTGTACAGTCACCATACTGCTACCGGTGGCTTCCATTTTTAAATGTTCTACAGCTTTTTTGGCATGTTGTTGTAATACAGATAGTCTAGACATGGCTATAGCTATGTCACCTAGTTGGGAGCCATCAGCTGTATCCCAAAGCAATTCTAATTCTTCCATTGTTTTGTCATCATACTGAGTATGAGACCCAACAATAGTATTCATTTTACTGTTTTCTATTGAGGATTTAGGGTTAAGAGTAAATCCTCCTGAAGTAGGAGACTTCATGCCTACTGGTAGCATTTCTTCCGCTATACCTAATCTTTTTATCATTCTATCTATTTTATTATTAATCTCAACTATAGTTACATAGTCACTAGGGGCTTGTAGGGAGGCTAATCTAAGTTGATTATATGTAAGAATATTGGCGAACAAATTATATTCTGGCGTACCAGTTTTAATGATAAATAATTTTTCTTCAGTTTCTATTATTGATTTTGCCATCAAAAATACTGATAGTCTACTTTTAAGATCTTCATAAATCTTATCTACCTCCATGGCTCTGATACCAATTAAAGCGCGTTCAAAGTTTGTTTATAAAAATTTCTGGATTAAGAGAAATCAAAAACCGGCAATCTCTAGTTGTTACCTGTTTGGGCCCAGCACGCTTCCAATCCCTACGATTCTCCTGTTCTTCTACGGCTTCACGGCTCACTCTGCCAAACGCCTACGAACACTGGATACTAATCAGGACTCCAGGAAATGGCTGAAAGATTCCCAGCAGCAAACAAGCTTAGAAGCTTTTGTTTATGATTTTCTAAACTCAGAAAATTTTTATAATCTCACTCAGAACAAACTTTTATTGATGATAGAGGAAATTTACAGATGATTGAGGAATAGTACAGTACACACAAGCTCACACTCTATTTTACAAGATATAAGTGCTTTGTTTTTCTTATTTTTCTGAATGCCTTCTCTGGATGTCTTCAGCTGATTTTATAGTTGGTTTCCACCGCCTTAGTCTTTTTCAGATTAGGCTGCTTTACTCGATGCTTCTTGTTCTTTTCTTCTTTTTAAGATGCCTTTTTTTATCTTATCTGGACAGGTGTTCTGGACAGGTGTTCTTTCTTTTTAAGATGCTTTTCTTATCTGGACAGGTGTTCATTCTTCAGGAAAAGCCGTGTCTCCTCCAGAGTTGTCTCCTAACGTGTCCTTTTCTTCATGCTTATCTTTCTTGCTTGAGGGGCCTACCATCATGTTTTGATCTTGAAATGTCTCCCATTTTATCCCGTGCATTTGTAGTTTCTCTTTTAGGTCTCCTGTCAGGTTTGTGACAGAATAGGCATATGCATTTTTGTGTGTGTTCCATTTTAAAATGTTTTCTAGAAATTGAATTATATCTTTTTTAGCTCCTGCCTTTGGGACTTTACTTACTGTTAGAATCAACTCATTTGGCTCAGATTCATAGGTCCATATATTGTTTGATAAAGCTTCAATGGTTCTTGATACTAGACCTGCTAACTGCTTTGCCCTTGTAACTGATATTATATCTTCTTCAACTAGGAACATATTCTGGAAGAATTTTGGAGTGAACCTTTTTGATCCCATCCTCATTTCTACCATGGAGAGGCCTTGTTTACCTTCTTCAGGAATAACTTGGTTACATGCTAGGTAGATATTGCTATGTTTAATTGCTTTTGAGAAAGTATATACTGCATTTCTTACTTTTGGTAGGTCCTTCAGATTATGAAGGGTACTGTCTGTATAAATACAGTAAATCAATCCTGCTTTATATAAGTTTTTCACCACCAACGGATCAGCATCAGGGTAGATATATACTTTGTTCAAATCATAACCATATCCTGAATATATCCCTTTACAAGGTTTTGTCTCTAGTAAAATTGGTTTTACCCATTTACTAAACCATATTATAAATTCTTTACTTTGCTGTTTTACCTGCTGTTTTACCTCAAAGGGCTTGTTTACTGAAGTCTCAGTGATTTGCATCTGTTGTGTTACTTGTTCTTTTCTACATGTATCCTTTTGTATTTCTTTAATTATAAGCTCTGAATAAGATACCATGTGCTGAAAGAAGGATCTTAGCTCCTCTTTTTTCTCATTATCTGCTTTGATTAAGTATTGTTCAAAGGTTTCTTGTGCTATCATTACTTGATTATATAGTTCATCGAAGATGCTAAGATAATCCATTGTATCTGCATTGTTATCTGCCATCATGTAACTCCCTGCTTAGAGTATCTGCAAGAAAGTTAGTCTTTCCAGAAATATGTTCAATTTCAAAATTGAATTCAGAAAACCATGACTGCCACCTTATTAATCTTTTATTGGGTCCTGTGTCAGGGATTTTATTTTTTATTCTGGATTTTGCTGTAATGGAGTTTGTGCGTACCTTAAAGGGTTTATTTAGATACAAATAAAAGGCTTTAATACTGTTTTTAATAGCTAAAAGTTCTTTGTCATTCGAGTGATAGTTCAATTCACTTTGTTTAAATGTTCCAGATTTATATCTACACAATTTTTCTTGCTTATTTCGGATAGCTACTAGAGCTGCTCCCCAGTATGAATCTGAAGCATCTGTATATATGATTAATTCATCAGTTTCTAATGGTAAAGATAGTTTAGGCATTTGTGCACAAACCTTTTTAATATGCTGAATATATTTTGTATCTTCTTCTGTCCACTGCCATCTATTATTCTTTTTAAGCTTCTGTTGTAAAGGAGCTCTTAACCTTGCTAATTTGTTTATAAATATATCGGCATAGTTAAGACATCCTAGAAATCTTTGTAATTGTTTCGTATCTTCTAATTGGTCAGGGAATTCTTTAATTTTTGTAAGTATATGTGGTTGCAATTCTATATCTCCATTATCTATGGTTATGCCTAAAAAATCTATTTTTTGTACTCCAATAATTGCCTTTTTAGCAGAAAGAGTTATTCCTCTTTTAATACACGTGTCTATCACAAAATTACAATGTTTAATATGGTCTTCTAAATTATCAGAGAATATTAGAATATCATCAACATATACAATACAATAATCACCATGTTGTCTTAATACTTCATCCATTCTTCTTTGAAATATTTGTGGTGCATTTTTTAGTCCAAAGGGCATAACTAACCATTCATATTGTCCTTGTGGGCAACTGAATGCAGTATATGGTATAGATTCCTCTGTTAATCTTATTTGCCAAAAGCCACTTTTACAATCCATTTTTGTAAACCATTTTTTATTTTGTATTTTATTTAATAATACTTCTTTATTTGGTAAATAGTATCCGTCAAAGATTGTGGCATCATTTAAAGCTTTATAATTAAAAACTATTCTAGCTTTACCTCTAACAATTTCACTATGTTTTCTGACTATAAATGCAGGAGAACTATGTGGACTGCTAGAAGGTCTGATTACTTCACGGCTCACTCTGCCAAACGCCTACGAACACTGGATACTAATCAGGACTCCAGGAAATGGCTGAAAGATTCCCAGCAGCAAACAAGCTTAGAAGCTTTTGTTTATGATTTTCTAAACTCAGAAAATTTTTATAATCTCACTCAGAACAAACTTTTATTGATGATAGAGGAAATTTACAGATGATTGAGGAATAGTACAGTACACACAAGCTCACACTCTATTTTACAAGATATAAGTGCTTTGTTTTTCTTATTTTTCTGAATGATTCAATTAAATTCAAAGGATCTAGTAAATTAACAGAATTCTTTGATCCTGTGTTAATTAATTGTTTAGCTTCTTTAGTTAGATTTTTATACCAATTTCTTACATTACCTACAAATGTGTTTTCTATAATGCCTAACATGTCTATAGATGACTGTATACCTTTTGTAATTCTTAAAGTTTGTAAGTCTCCAACCCATGCGTCTACTAGTTGAATAGTATTTTTAGCGCAATCAAGATCTAAAACTGATCTTGAATGTTCTTGTAGTTTTTTAACTTTAGGTTTATATAATTCAGAATATGTTTTGTATGGTTTTTCTCTTTTTGGAAATACATATTCATTATATATTTCTTCCCCTTCATGTTGTATTACCGATTCTAGATTATCTGTGCGGTTGTCTGTTCTCGGGGGGTTTTGTACAGTCACCATACTGCTACCGGTGGCTTCCATTTTTAAATGTTCTACAGCTTTTTTAGCATGTTGTTGTAATACAGATAGTCTAGACATGGCTATAGCTATGTCACCTAGTTGGGAGCCATCAGCTGTATCCCAAAGCAATTCTAATTCTTCCATTGTTTTGTCATCATACTGAGTATGAGACCCAACAATAGTATTCATTTTACTGTTTTCTATTGAGGATTTAGGGTTAAGAGTAAATCCTCCTGAAGTAGGAGACTTCATGCCTACTGGTAACATTTCTTCCGCTATACCTAATCTTTTTATCATTCTATCTATTTTATTATTAATCTCAACTATAGTTACATAGTCACTAGGGGCTTGTAGGGAGGCTAATCTAAGTTGATTATATGTAAGAATATTGGCGAACAAATTATATTCTGGCATACCAGTTTTAATGATAAATAATTTTTCTTCAGTTTCTATTATTGATTTTGCCATCAAAAATACTGATAGTCTACTTTTAAGATCTTTATAAATCTTATCTACCTCCATGGCTCTGATACCAATTAAAGCGCGTTCAAAGTTTGTTTATAAAAATTTCTTTTTCTTGTATATCTAAAGCAATTATAGATGATCCATCTTGAATCCACCATTTTTGTGGTAAAATATATTTTTTACACAAAGAGATTCCTGATCCCGTATCAACATATGCATGTAACAGTAGTGGCTGGTAATAAGGTATCTCTATGGTTCCTTCTATATAGGTGGAATATGGTGAGGTGGTTACTGCCTTTTTTATGTGTTGTTTATTAATTATTGGAAATTCATATTGATCTAACTGTATGACTGATTCTTTTAAAGTAAAAGTATATTTAGTAATAAAATTCATTCCTAACAGTACTTCATTTTTTGCTAGTTTATCATCTACTAACATTTCCATTTGTATTTGCAGGATCTTCCCACTTCTGTCGATAAGTGATAATCTTACTTCTACACATTTCTTTAATTCATGTATTTTTCCAAAGTAATCTATGTATTTATAGGGGTTTTGTATAGTATTGTATGGGTATGTTTGGACTAACCAAGAGTTAATATGAGAGGATGCTGCTCCAGTGTCTAAGAGCACATTTACTTCCTTATTATCTAAAAAGCCTTGTATATATAATTGTCTACTTGATTCTATTAGATTTAACTTTTCTAATGATTGTAATTCTAATCCTTTTTTCTGAGATTGTAGAGTTATCGCTCTTAATGGATCAGAAGTAGATGTTTCATCATCATAACTTATTCTAAAAGAGTTTCTGCTATGTGGTTTTACAGTTAGTAGAGTCCTATATCTATTTTTTCTTTGAAGAATTAATTCTTGTGGAAAATCTAATTCTTCATGTTTTAATTCTCTGGGAGGGATTACTTCACAGATATCAGAAAATGGTTTTGTGATATTGATATTTTCTTCTTTGAATTTCTTTGTAGTAATATGATGTTTAGTTGAGTAAGCATATACCGTACATGCTGTAATACTACATACTTTACTTCCTGGTGGCATTTTAAGTCTTTCAATTTTATGATACATTGTAAGTCCTAATTCTATATTTTGGTCTGATAATGAAATTGCAAAATCAGGAAATATTCTCATTTTTATTGTTTGATATGCAAAATTTCCTCTGATTACTCCTAACAAGGCGTCTTTTGCATCATGAAGTATCCTATCATCTGATATCCAAAATGTACAGGGAACATTCATCCCTCTTCTGCATGCACATTTTATAATCAGTTCTATTCCTCCTAGATGTATCCATTTTACTCGTTTATTAAATTCTTTTGAAAAGTGTTTCCTATCCTCTTTTATTGCCTTTTGTGTAAGTAATTTTAAAGGAATTTCTCCTTCCATAGTAAAGACATCTATAGGTTGTTCAAAAGTTTTTATAACATATTTTTCTTTAGACATATATTTTATTAATGGCATTTCATAGCATTCATCTCTAGAGAGTGTATGTCTTATTTTTTCTATCTGTTTATATTTTTCTTCTGACATTTGTATGGTTTGTTCGTATCCAGTTTCATCATCTTTAGTCTTAGATATTTCTGAGGGTTCTGATGTGGAAATTATATTTGTTTCCATAAAAGGTTGTTGATCTAAATTGGTTTGTTCATTCATTAATTCTTGGAATTCTTTTTCAATTTCTTCTGAGTTATCAGACATAATACTTTCACTATCTGTAGATGAGATTTCAGAAATAACTTCTTTTGGTTCTCTTTCTTTTACTATTGTTATTTTTCTTAATGCATCTAGATATGTTTGGATACTATATTTTTCTCTATCAAAAATTGCTATTTTCCCATTAGATTTCTTACTTATAATTACATTTTGTCTAGTTTTTATAACACTGTATATTTTATGATCAAAAATGTGATCACATGGGATAACCTTTTTATGTTTAGGTCTTTGTTGTTTCTTTTCTAATGGTTCTTTAAATTCGAGAATATCATATGGTACTGGTGTTTTTACCAATTTTTCAAATTTTTCATTATATTGTTGTACAAAGTTTTGCGATGATGTTCTTAGCATTTTAACATTTACTACGCTTAGTCTGTGTGGCTTATAATTATATTCTTCTTCTTCTTCTTCAGATCCTGAATCAGTGTCTGAGTCAGAGTCTGAGATTAATTCATATATTTCTTCATCAGGGTCATATTCTGTGTCTGAGTGTATAGGTATTACTTGTTCAGAAAACAACCTAAATGCTTTTACTGCTGTTTTCTTATATTTTCCCTTTTCCGGGCATTCATTAGCATAATGTCCTTCCTTATTGCATGCCCAACATCTACATGTCTTTTTAGTCGAATCTTTTTTATTTTTAAGAGTTGTTCTTTTAAAATATCTTTTCTTTTTAAAATTAGGCGGTTTGTGTTTCTTAAATTTGACTGGCTTAAAGTATTTTTTAAATTTCTTTTTATATTTTTTACCAACTGGAGTACACCCCCATTGGGTTGGTATTTCAGAAGTTTCACATGACAAACCCTTTTGCCTATTATATTGTCTAGCGCTTCCCATCAGAGATTGTTGCATGCAATAGTAATCAATTCTGTCTTTAGTAAACTTCATTTGTATTCCTAAGGATGGAAATATATCTGGATTATTTCTAAGATAACTTTCATAATCTTTTGGTAATATATTTGCCCATGGTAAGGGTAATTTTAAGAAATATAAAGCTAATACATTTTCCATTGTTCCTTCGTCAGGTGCAGATGCATAGTAATATTTAGCAAATTCACAATTATATTCATCAAGGTATTTTAAATCACATATGGCAAGGTTAGCATAATTAATTATTAATTATATTAATATTAATCATCATTATCTACGATTATTTATACATCCTTACTTAATAATTTATAAATGGTAATTTATGATTAATAATTATAAATGATAACGTACATAGGTCATAATTTATAATTTATCACAATTAGTGATTACTAATAAATAATTTGTAATTAATAATTATTATCTATAATCAATAAGTATATTTTATATTAATAACTTATTATAGTTAATTATTAATAATTAGTAAATTATAGTTAATATTTATGACTTATAATTAATAAATATTATTAATACTTAGTAAAATAATTAATAACTAATATTAAAAAACTAATAATTAACTTTTAACAATTGATATTTTGTAATTAATGTTTAATATTTAATATTTAACTAACTTACAATTTTAATAATTAATATTAAATTATTTACTATAGTTTAATAATCTAGAAATAATTTTTTTCTAAAATTTAAAAGGATCCATAAAATTTAGAAATAGTTATATTAAATATTAAATAATCAATATTAAATAATTAATAATCAATATTAAATAACTAATATTCAGTTATAATTAAGAAGTAATAATTAATAACTAATAAATAATAAGTAATATTTAATATTTAATAATTACCAATTAATATTTAATTATAATTAATATTAAATAATTAAACTATTGAATAACTAATATTAAATAATTAAAATTCAATTATAACTAAGAAGTAATAATTAATAACTAAGTGGTCCAGTGGTTAAGACATAGTGGAGTTGCTACATATGGTTGTAGTGGCACCGGTTCGAATCCCAACGGCCACAATTATGAGACATAGTGCACGGCCACTTATAAAACTTGCTAACCGAAGGCCAGGGCAAACATAGTTTCCTTGGCCCCAAAGTTTTCGATAATTAAAAATCACCAATTATTTTCCTTCAAATAATGGCTTCCGTGCGATTTTCGTCTGTGTCCTTTTTTTCTTCTTCTCCGCGACGTCCCCCCTCCTCCTCTTCTTTCTGTGTCTGTTTTCTTCATGTCCTCTTCTCCTCCTCGTTTTTCTTCTCCGCCCCTTTCCTCTCCCTCTTCAACTAGATCTGGGAGACCTTTCAAAATGTTTGCTGCTAAGCCTTTACTTCTTTCGATCAACGATTTCCCTCCGCTTCGTCCTTCCAGCCATTCATCTGCTGTCCTGTGTGTTAGTAATCATATTGCAGCATCTGGTAGTGATCCTTCTGGTGCTGTGTCGCCTATCCTTGGTATCAAAGCGCAAATGCCAGTGAACAACAACTGTGCTGCGGTGAATAAAGTTTCGAATACTATGCAAAATGATTGTGGTTTGGGTAGTCGCAGTGCGACTGATTTACTCAGTGAGTGTGGAGTTGGAGGCCTGAATGGAAGTAAAGAGGGGTTGGTTGATGCCGGTATCTCTAGTCAAAGCACGCCATCTGTTTGCTTAAATGCTTCTGGGGATATTGGTCTTTCAAACGGTAATTTCCGTTTGGAGACGTCCAAGGTTGCCTATGATGTGGGTCGTCCAATGCCTTCTCCAACTCCAGCATGCCCTAGGCCATGGACTTCCTTATTCAATTCGTTTCCTCGAAATGTTGGTGATTATACTCCTATTGATTTTGTAATTGTTGAAGAGAACGGAGTGAAGATCCCTCCTCCAAATGTTATCCAAGCTGGAGTTGAGTTTTGGTCTGACTATTTGGTTGGTTTCTTCCTGGAACCAAAGCACCTTCTTAGAGATCCGTCCTTGTTATTACGGAGGATTTGGAAACTGCTTGGTAATTTGAATGTGAAACTGATCGACACCTTGTATTACCTTAAGTTTTCTTCTGCTGAGGATCGTCGGTTAGTCTTAGTGCCGAGCCTTCATTTATCGATGGAAGGCCTTTCATTGTCACCCCCTGGTCACCTACTGTGGCGAGTGCTCGTGAGCAGGTTCTTTCCATCCCCGTTTGGGTGTACTTTTCCCAGATTCCCTCTGCTCTTCAGCCTTTGATTGGGTTGAACTGGTTAGCCTGCAACATTGGTAAATTGAAGTGTTTTGACACAAATACGGTTGCCCGAGATAAATTAATGTTTGCTAAGGCTCTTATTGAGATTTTCCCCTTTAAGCCTCTCCCTGATTTCATACCGGTTCAGCTTGATGTTGGGCATGTTGCGGAGGTCCGTGTTCGCTATGGTTGGGTTTCGGATATTTGTACCTCCTGTCAGTCTTTTGGCCACCTTGCTATCTCCTGCCTACATCCAAAATCGTCTGCAGCTGCTCCAAAGATTCCTCTGCCTCGCCCTCCTCTTCACAAATGGTTGCCTAAAGCCCCCTCTTCTGCTTCTCCTATCCTTCCTGGGTCTGATTCGTGTCAGGCTCAATCTGGAGAAATGTCTGATATTGTTGCTGTGGAACCTTGTGTTGTCTCAGCTTCTGCTGTTGCAGTTACGGATTCTGCCGGGATTTTTTGGGATGATTCTGAGAGGTGTTGGGTTGATTGCATTTCTGATGTGAGATATAGCCCGGAGAATTGTTCTTTTTTCAGATTTGTTTCCGATGATCATAAGGACCTTCGTTGCCTTTTCTACCGCTCATCTGGTGATTCTTTACTTCTTGATTTGGATGGAGAGTTTGCGAGTAAAAATTCGGTCATGCTTGCTGATCTTACTTGGGATCGTTCTTTCATTTATTCGCCTGATACAAAGGGTTTTGACCCTTGTCTTGCTTCCGTTTTCAGACCCTTTGCTAGTCTTTGTGGGAATGTGCCTTTGGTAATTGATGATGATGATAAGTCTTCCTCTTCGGAGGAGTCCTAGTCTTGGACATGTATTTAGTTTCTGTGGCTTGTCTGCCACATACCTGTGCTGTATTTTACTAACTCTTTAGTAGTATAGGTGCTTTTACCTTACTCCTGTACTTCAACTTTATTACTTTCGTAATAAAAGTGGACGGCCCACTATAAAACCGGCTTGCTTTGCCAAAAAAAAACTAATAAATAAAGAGTAATATTCAATAATTAATTATTTCTATTATATAATTAGTAACTACTATTTAATAATTAATAAGTTTATTTTAAACAGCTCTTTTATTTTGCCAGTTGTAATTGATGCCTTTGTGTATTCACAAAATAATTAATAATTAACAAATAAGTATTGATTTTTATTAATAAATAAGAAGTAATAATTAAAAATTAACATTTAATAATTAATATCAAATCTATAATAGTTAGCCATTGATAATTCTATTAACAGTTAACAATTAATAATTAATAAAATATACATAATAAGTAACACTTAATAATTAATATTAATTATAGTTAAAAAATAATAAACAAGAATTAATAATTCGTAATTAATAATTGCTATTAAATAATTAATAATTAACAACCAAGATTTATTGAAAGTTTTTTGTAAAATTGTTTAAATTAATTGCCACTACGAAGGGGGTCTAGGGGGTGAGAACCTCCCTTGGTGTGGGGGGAGGGGAGGGTTAACGCCCAAAATGTTTATATGTTAGTTTTATTCGTTTCCAACCAAAAAGTTTTGACTCCAGCTCCAAAATTTAGGCGCTCAATCCCAACTTTTCTATAATATTATTTTCTTGACCGCTTCTCAACCCCAAATGAAAACCTAAAAATCACTGAGGTCTCTCCTTCAACTCTTCTTCTTTTCAGAAGTAATCTCGCTTCACAACCTAAAATAAATTACTGCCATAAAAATTGTTTCATTTCCTAATGAAAATCGAGCTTCAACACCTTTCTCTACCTTCAACTAGAGGCCGTTATCGATGATTTTTGCATCGCACGTGGATCTTAACAATGTTTGCTGCACTGCCTGTCTCCTGCATTAATTTGAACTCCACCGCCTAAAAAATGGCAAAGCTCTCCACTTTAGCAACTCTCATATTTATCAAATCTGCAGCATGATTCACCAAATTTGTGCCTCATGTTTGCGTAAGTTGAGGATTGCTTTTCGAGTTAGATTTGGGTGCAAAGTTTAATAGAGTCTTTTCAAGTTGGAACTTTCTTCTTTTTTCATCCAGCATAGTCTTTTCCAATTCTTCGAAATTTCATATTATTTCTCTTTTTTTTATTTGGGTCTTTAATCGTCCATCTTCTCAACTCAATCTCAATATGAAAGAGAGAAATATGAAGTACATTTTAGTAACTGGAGGTGCAGTTAGCTGATTGGCAAAGGAGTGACTGGTAATAGTATCGGTGTTCTGTTCAAAGCATGCGATTTAAGAGTTACTTCTATAAAGATAGGTAAAATCTTTCTGCTTCTCTCATTGTTCATTTTTATGTGCAAATGAATAATTCTCCTGATTAGACCATTGAATAAATATGTTAATTTAGAGGTATTTATTAGCTCTTCGTTTCATATGGATGTTTCTTGGTTAACTTTAAATGCTATGTTTGATTGTTCAAAGCATGCAGATTAGTCGTATGTATGAGTTAGAAGAATCAGATTGGTGATTTGATTTTTTTTTTCTCTGCAATTGGATCGGCTTGTTTTCAGTGATACATTTACAACAACAGTTTCTTACAAGGCATTATTTAGAGTTACTTCTATCCTATGTATGGTGTGAATAATACATTCCTCTCTCCAGAAATAGAGTTCCTTTTAGGAATTTTTACAATTATAGGCTTGTTTTAAATACAAATAACAAAATTAGTCCAGTTTTAAAAATAATTACAGAAATAGACCACTTTTTTTTCTGGTCCATGTAGTTGGCGAATTTTCAAAAATCGTCCAAAGGAAAACACTATCCTACGTTGGCGATTTTCTAAAAGTCGCCAAATATGAAATATACATTTTCTTTAGGCGATTTTTCAAAAATCGCCTGTTGGCGACTTTTGAAAAATCGCCAACTAAATCGACCAGAAAAAAAAGTGGTCTATTTCTGTAATTATTTTTAAATCTGGGTTAATTTTGTTATTTCTTTCTAAAACAAGCCTATAACTGTAAAAATTCCTTTTATTAATATGCACTTTCTTAGTGTTTTTCTGGACATTCCACCTGCAATTTTCTTGTTAATCTTGAAAATTATACTTTAGGAAAGAGTAGTAGCAGTAGTATCGTGTTTTATTTGCTACTTATTCAACATTATTGATCCCAAATAGGTTAAGATACTTATC
Organism: Allium cepa; assembly: GCA_030765085.1. NCBI lineage: Eukaryota > Viridiplantae > Streptophyta > Magnoliopsida > Asparagales > Amaryllidaceae > Allium > Allium cepa. The sequence continues at coordinate 218,370,844 of CM060930.1, forward strand.
TTACATATACTGGTTAAGCATCCATTGATATGTATTATTTTAAAAAGAAACTTCCGATGTGCTCTACTGGTACACCATGGACGGAACAAGTTTACGAAACATCTAGATGCAATCAAGTTCTTGAAGTTGAAGATAATAACTGCATGTTCTAAGTTCGAATAGTCGATAAAGACTGAAGGTTTGAAATCGCCATTATCAGGTGAGAATGGTCTCAAATTTTGCTCATTTGGGAAAGTGGATGAACAGTTCTTCAATGTTTTATGTTCTTTTATGGTTATTTGCTAAGTTTTTTATTTGCTGATTTATGCTTTCATGTTATAACTTGTTTGGCATGTTTTTTTATATGGATAGTTTTGGTGAATTGCTACATACATTTGAAACTATTTTTTTAAAACCGAAAACTTGACCTTGAATGTACATATTCTTTACCTCAAATAAACTCAACTGAATTAATTTTGTAATATAACTTGGAAGCATTTTAACGATCCAGTACTATGTGACGTGAAGGTTTTGGTAAGGTGTATATAAAATGACACCATGGAAGTCATGAAGTGAGATTAAACCAGTGTGTTAATTATTTAATAAATAGGCTTAAAATTCACAGCTGTTTGCAACCAACAACAAGTGTAGTTACAGGCATGTTTTTGTTCATATCATATCACAAAACTTACTTGATTTATATTCAATGGTGAAGTATTTGCTTTCAAAGAATCATTAATAGTTACAAACGGTCACCACTAATTATTTTTGAAACCAAAAGTGACATTGTTATTACAGTTATTAAAATTTGTAACATCACTGAAATCGATTAGTTATCTTTGCTACTACGGTTATTTGAATTTGGAGACAAATACAAAGGGGAATATGATAAAAGCGTAGAAAATGTAAAGGGTTACTACCCTTCAACAAGTGGCTATGGAGATGAGTTACTCTGGGCAACATTAGGGTTGTATAAAGATACAAAAATGAAACTTTTCTGAATTATGTGAATGAAACTGCATATAGTTTAGGTGGTGCTGGATGAGCAATTTCCGAGTTTATCTGGGATATCAATTATGTTGACGTTCAGGTTCTTGCTGCCAAGGTGTGGGAATCTTGCTCATATTTATTAATATGAAACAAGATAGTAATATCAGTTAAATGTATTGGTGTTGTGCACAAGATACTGTAAGACCAAAGTGTTTGTCCATATATTTGCATAATGTAATGAATGGACAAGGCAGTTGCATGTATGAATCATGATAGATAAGTACAGCTAAAATAGGATGGCAAAAGCATAATGTAATGCATGAACCTTTTTGGCATTTATAAATGTAAATCTTTTTGTTATTTTTACTAGATATGAATATGTATGTTATTGCTGTAATATTTTCATTTTAATAGAAGTTAATTTTAAATTTATGTGTGCATTGCAGTAGTATTTTTTTTCTCATTTGAATTTTTTTGACAACGGGCAAAAATAATTGTAAAAGACCCTACTGCAACGAAAAAAATAATTGTAAAGGTTTACTGCAGCAGGTTTTTACAACGGTTTCGGACCGTTGTATAATTTTCAAGGTCTATTGCCACATCGTCTAATAAGACGGGTGTTGGCCCGTGTGAAACTCCTATTACAACGGGCATTGTTTTAAACGAATATTTTTGTTGTAGTGAATGAAGTAGGAAGGAAGTTGAAGGTGCTAAGATCCGACAATGGCGATGAGTTTTTTCTAAGGAGTTCACAAATATCTGTAGACAACATGCAATTAGAAGACATTTTACCACATCCGATGATCCACAATCAGACGAAGTTGCTGAAAGGATGAACATAACTCTACTGGAGAAGGCCAGTTGATTAAGATTGACGGTGGGCTTGTCTAGAGGTTTTTAGGCTGAAGCTTTATCAACTGCAACATATATTATCAATCGGATTTCGTGCTTAGCCATTGATGGAAGGATTCCTAAGTAAAGGTGGAAATGTACATTTATACATATCAGTTATTTTCATATATTTGGTAGCTGCCTGTATTCGTGGGGAAATGACAAGTTGGAGGCTAGAGATTATCAAGGCATATTTTTGGGCTATATAGAATGTATCAAAGGGTATCACATTTGGAACCCTGTTGATAGAAAGGTAGTGCATTCGAGACATATCATATTTGATGAGTCCGTTAGGTTCATGTCCGAGGAGAATCCACCTTGTTCGGTTGATTCAGAAGCTAAAAAGCCTAAGGAGATAGAAACTATTCCCACATATCATCCTATTAGTAGAGTCAAAGATGTAAAAGAAGATAGTGTATGTGACGATCCAGAATTTTGAACATTTGAAATCGAAATATTTAATTGATTTTAAATAGTTTAACTTGAATTTCAAAATTAACTATGGATTTGGCAATTTAATTATTAAATTTAATTTATTGAAGTTGGATAAAAATTTGAATCTTTAGTTTTAAGCTTATAATAAAAAAATATATTTTAAAGGCTTAGAAAATTTATATTTATAATACCGAGGTTAATGGAAGCTTCAGAATTTGATTTGGAAATAATTTATTCAGTTTTGAAATTTTATTGTTTAAATCAATATTAAAAATAGCCTTTCGAGGCAGTACCGGAATTCGACGAAACCAGTTCCATTGGATCCGTAATATTGTATTATTATCGGATTTCAATTTTCGTGAGGTTTGGAGTTGTCGTTTGGCCATGCGATAAGCAAACACGTTGAAATTTAATTGAAAATTCGATATTATAACCGATCCAAAAAGCTACCTTCTCCATACGATCAAATTTGGACTTGGAACCTTTTCCATTGCGTTTGGAATATGGATATAACATTATAGAAGCCTAGCGGCACGCCTCAATAGGAGGTCAAGTTTTTAAGTTGCATTTATCGAACAGTTTGGATTTGAATTTAAGTTGAATATTTAAACTAGTCAGCTGCAGTTGAAATTATATCGCATCAGCATTTTTCCTTTCCATTCAAAACACTGTAGCCTGTTAACTCGAGCACGCTAATATCGAATCTTGCCTTCCATTTTCGCAGCAGATCTTCAGAGGAGATAATAATAATGGCCGAGCCTTTTGTTTAATTTCAAAATAAAAATGAGGGCTGCCTCGTTTATTTCTCTTCTTCAAATCATTTATAATCAAAATCGAATGGCAGAGCATCAATTTCGAAACAGAGCCGAGTCTCTCCATCTCCTCCAGTTCAGTTCAAACTCGCTTCTCGCACTCGAGTTCGTGGAGGACGGCGCGCGTTGAGGAGGACGACGTAGTAGTTGAGACAGCGGCGAGCCAACGCTCGCGATTTAGGGCATCGGTCTCATGCGGTGCTTCATGCTTGGTGTACGACTGGTTAGGGTTTTAAATGGGTTTCATGGAGGCCCTGATTCGATTCGAACGACGACTTCGGTTTTAGCAAGAGGAGTTCGCAGCGAGGAGGTGGCGCAAATAGCTTTGACGTGTAGTGATGGTGGTTCGTTCGATGACGAAGGATCGTCGTTCCTGTCGCGTTCGTGCAGCTGCTTCGCGATGTGGCTGAGGCTCGTTTGAGTCAGTAAGGTAACTGTTTATTTTAATTTAGTTTAAACCAAATATTCATATATAAATTAGGAAAAAATATATTCAGAGAAAAATATATATATTAGTTTCAGTAGGTATACACACACACACACACAGAGTTTATTTATAATTTATGTAAATGTGGATATATACAGTAAATCAGGAAATATATATGTAGATAAATTGGAAAAAATAGAAACTTTAGATCGAAATATAGATCACTTTTGTAAGCATGTATGTGTTCAAATTATTTGCAAATTAAATTTAAATTATTAGTTTGAATTAAATTAAATTATTTGCAAATTAAATTTGTTAAATGATAATAAACTGTTCGGTTAATCCAAATGTTAATCAACCGTATATAATTGCTTATACAATGTTCAAAATCGTGAAATCAAGTCGGAATAGGAAATAGATTGCAAAATAAAAAGCTGAGGTGAGATCTTCTCACTCAAAATTATAGTAATTGAAAATTTCAGTTATTGATTGGTTGTTGAATTGTGACAGTTGAATTTTTTTTTTGATTGTGTGTTTGGATGACTAATTTATTATTAGTTATATAAAAATAGACCCTATACGCCGCATAATAGCGGAAGTTATTATATTAAACCCATATACCGCGATATTCCACCTAGAAGTGAAATTAGTATTATATATGTATTTGAATTTGTTGATTTCTCGCATTATATAGCGGATGAGATCCTATTGCGCCGCATAATACCGTATGATATTTTATAAATCCCACATACCACGATATTCCACCTCTAAGTGGAATTGGTATTTAATTGTTGTGTTAACGTCTGTGGATGCAGGGAAAACATGTTAGAGGGATCCAACTGGATTCCTCAAATATTTGAATTTGTTTCAATATTGTGTGTTGACTTATTTAAAATCTGTGTGTGATTATATTGTAATTGAAATCGTTGAAGGCTAAAAATTTAGCCGAATATATTTTTGGTATCGTAGGATACCAGAAATAAATAAAATTTGGTTTTTGAAATTTAGTAGAATTTTTTTATAGTTAATTAATTTTAGAAAATTAAATAAATTCAAAAAAAAAGGAATTTGTTTCAAAAGATGATAAATTTGGTGTTGAAATAAATTTAGAAATCAATTTTGGAAATTGATTTGGTATTTGTAAATAAATTTGAAAATCAATTCAGAATTTAATTCGGTGCTGAAAATGAATATTTGGAAATTGATTTGAAAATCGTATATCAATGAATATTTAGAAGTTTAAATTCATAATGGGAATTTATAAAGGAAAGAGAAATTTGTTTAAAAATAAACATTTGGTTATTTTTAAAAGTGTGTAAAGAATTTTTGGATTTGGAACGTAAATTTAAAATAAATCAAGAAAGATTTATTAATTGATTTGAATGAACCATTTTGAAATGGAAGGTGTACTTTCCCTGGAAAGCCGAATATATATTGTAAAATAGCTTTTGAAATGAAATTAAAAGTTCTAGATTTGGTTTTAAAAGAATATTGTTGGAGAGATTATCTTTGAAAATTGTTCTGAATCTTTAAATGTAAAGATTTATTTAATTAAGTATAAAAGGGATTGTTTTAAAGTGTTAATTGACATTTGTTTTAGAGAATGAATATTCAAATAGTTATATCCTATCTACTAATTTTATTTAAAATTAGTTTGGACTTGAAATTTTATACGAGATTTCTATATAATATTTTCATAACTAATATTTAAGTATTTTAAAATAGTTTTGTTTTAAATATTTTCAAGTATATATGTTGGATAAATAATTTAAATTATTTTAAAGTATTTTAATCTCGACAGACCTTCAGTGGAAACAAATAATATCGGGAATCTTATTCCGCGAGTGAAAAATGACTTGAAATTTGATTTCAAAGGAATTGAAAGGTGAAAAGTAATTTGAAATTTGTTTTCAAATGGTTGAAGTGTAAAATTGTATCTTGCAAAGATATTTTGAAAAATAATAATTGGGGAAAAATTATTTGAAACCCAGTGATTGTTGTGAATGTTGATTGATAGTTAAATAACCGACTATCAATATTTGCCTTTTAATGACATTTGAATTTCGATGCGACCGGAGGTCGGATTCCAAGTGGATATCCGAAAACTACATTGAACCTTTGTGATTGTGATAGATCTTTTATTTAAAAGATCAAAGTGGAAATTGTTGTAATTTGTTTGAAATCTGAATGAACACTTATTTTTAAAAATAAGCGCTCGTTATTCGGATTAGCCGAGAGAGGACTTTGTGTCATAAAACCCATTCCGAATAACGATACGACGAAATGAGATTGCATTTGGAGACGGTGTTGAAGACCGTGTATTTTCGAAAACGAAAGGATTACCTGTCGATTGTCTCTGCATCGGGTTGCTCCGGTATAGAGATTTTATCACCCTTTGTGATGAGGATTCCGGACGTGATTAGTGAATATTCGGATTTGCAAGGGCTTCTTTGAAGTGTCTTCGGTTTCGTTCGATTCCGCAACGGACTTGTATGGATGTGTGTCTGACATTACACTTTGAGATGTAAAGCTAGTTTCTATCAAATACATTTCTGTTGGTGGCGGAGAATTTATTCTCTTAGCTTAACACCCTTCTCTGAGACGTACGAGCTCAGAGGTTATGTAGTTGATGGTTACTAGTGATACATTCCCAAATTGGTAACGTGGCATACGAAGTGCTGCTGATCATTTGTTGATCGAAACATGACTTTGTGAAAAAGTGTAGCTTTGTGGACGAGACTTCGTCGGACCTCATACCCCGGAAATGATCAAAACAGGAAAGATGCGGCAAGATTATGAGGGTCGCGCCCTTTAGGGTATGTCATTTCCTTCTGGAAAAGGGTGATGTCAGGTATGGAGCCCTGATATTTAACCTTTGTGGTTACTGCAAATACTTTTCTTTGTGGTTGTTGGTGTCAGATAAAAGTCCCAAAGGACCGGGGGATGACATACTCGTGTAGAAGTTACCTAGTTACAGAGGTAATCCGACCTTGTGTTGGAAGATAGCTGGTTAAGTTCTCGGGACGTCCCTCCAGAGGCGTATCCATGTGGCAGTAGGAAGTTCCTTAGCCTGATCATTTGTTGAAAAATGCAAATAAAACAATACGAGCCTTGTATGATTTTAGTCGTAGAACCTGCCATTTAAAATGGTAGCTATAGCTGGCATAATATAATGGTACCTATGCTGGCTAAGATTAATATTATACTTTCTAAATGTTTTCCACTATGCACTAATAATAATATAAAAGAAGAATTTTGCGTAGTAAGCATATTTGACTATCATAAGGAGAAATCTTTCCTATGTGCGATTGCATTGTGTGTGTGTGTCGGGAGGCCTTATGGTAGTTTCATTTTCCAAAAGTATAAGGGATTTTTTTTTATTTTCTTTGTGAAAATAACTGTTTTGAGATCTCACACCAGTTCCACGACTGACCTTACTTATCTAGGTGAAACGTGATGAGGGGTTCTCGTTTTGCGTTAGGTGGCGAACGGGAGATTCTTATCCCCACATGTCCTCTTTAAGGGGTTGGTTAGGCGTAAGCTATGACAGTTGAAAGGCTGGCCGTAAAAGCAAGTCTGGGGTACTATTGTAAGCCACTGCGGGGCTGGGATGGTTGAAAAGCCTACCAGTCGCGATTGGCCGCTGTTGTTGTACACTCTGATAATGTAATGTGATATAATGTAATAACCGATATAGTGATTCTGTTTAAAGATATTTATTTATCTATTATATTTGTTCTGTTGCGAAATGTGAGATTCTGTTATTGTTTCTGTTTCTTCTTTCTTCTTCTTCTACCTCTTCTTCTTTATACCTTAAAGATTCGTAAATCTGTCCCTCTTTGGGCTAAATTGTTGTGGGATTTTGCCAGCTTAAAAAGGGTACGGATTTGCGGGCCTTTACAAGTGGTATCAGAGCATTTGGTTAAGCGACAACCTTAGCTCTGTTGGGTGTTACTCATTAGAGATAGAGTCAGCAGTATTCTAGAATGAGTTTGAGTGTATTAATAGATATGAGCGCGTATTTGTTAGTGAATATAAAATTGTTTTATATTGTGTTGATTGGTTTGTTAAGTGTATATGAATTCTGGTCGGTCAATACGAGTAATTAACGTTATTGATAGGGATCTTTAAATACTTGTACAGAACAAATTCGACACGATATTGTTTTAAAATAGGGTAAATGAAATAATTTAACCCAAACTATTTTCGTATATAAAAGAAATAAATTTTCTGTGAATTATTATAGTATATGGTTGCTTGACTGTTAAGAGGTGATAATATTATTATCATTTGAATAGGAAATTGAAATCGTAACTCCAAAGTTAAGAAATAAATCCATATACAAATGAGAATTGTATATTGTAAATGTGATTTATAATTTGAAATAGAATTCTAGAGAAATATTTGAAAATGTTCTTGAAAATATTTGAAATTCTGGAAGTTTGGAAATTAAATTCCTTTTGGATTGGAAATAGTTTTCAAAGGTTTTGAAAAAATGTTTTGAAGGGATAAACTCTTTTCGGTCGTAGGAAAATAACTTCGGTGATGACTGCAACATCATCGATGTTCATCTTCGGGTTCCCAAAAGGGGAATTGCTGCCAAATTGTTTTAAATGGAAGTTGTTTGGAAAATTTGAGTTTGGTTTTGAAATTCAAAGGATAATTTGAATTGTTTTCAATAATGGTTTTGAAAGGTTGAAAAGACTCTGGAATGTTGTACAAAATATTTATGGAATATCATTAAGTTGATAACTGGTAAAGTTTGAAGTTGTTAAAAAAAAAATCTAACTTAAAGAGAAGTTGGATAAAAGTAAATGTGGAAGTGAAAATAAGTTGGATAAAAAGTGGATTGGAATAAAATTATTAAGGTGGAAAATATAGTGTGAATGAATGAATAAATTTGCAATTGCAAGCAAATGAAAGTGAAATTGAATATTGAAATTCATTTCGAATTTGTAAGCAAATAGAACTGGAATTGGAATTGATTTATATGAAACAAAATGAAATATTGAAATAAAATTAGTAAATAAAACTAATTAAAGGAATGATGAAATTGAATATGATTTGAAATGAATCGAAATTCAATAATTGTAAACGAAAGTAATATATTAATAGAGGTGAATAAAATTGAATTTTTAATCAATTGGAATAATACGGGTTTGTTTAAAATTAAAAATGAATTGAATGTAAGCAAGTGTGTTGTAAACCCTTCAAATTGAATGAAAATGGTATATGAATTAATTGAAACAGTTGAATTTGTATTGAAACCTTATAAATTGCTTATGGGAATTATTTTGAGTGCATTGCTTGAGATAACTATGTGTTTATTATAAAAAATAAATGAAATTTAAATGAATTTCCTATATATGTCACTTACGTATTTGAATTGAGTAAATACAGGTACATGGAGGCCGTTTGGCTGGATTTGGTCGCGCTAAAATGCTAATAATAAACCGCTTTGCTTAAAAATGCTAAATAAGGTACCTCTACGCAATAAATAGGAAATATGAACTGTTTTTGTTTTTTCCGACCGGGTGGGTCGATGTATACATATTTATATCTTTTGTCAAATTGCAAAAGCTTCTCCGTATGAAGGAGACTCTGTCAAAATTTTCCAAAATTTTTGGGAGTTAGAATTTTTTTTGTTAAACGACAAAACGATTTAAAATTAGAAATTGAAGTAAATTAGTGAATGAAACTAATTTAAAATAATAATATGAATCAGTTATAATTGAACGATAAAATTCAATATTCAGAGTTGAAGATAAATTGAATTCATATGTTAATGAGAAAACTAATTTGAATAGAAGTAGTTTGAAACTTCCGTAAGGAAATGTATAAAATGATTTTGAAATCTGTAGTTGGATATGGTTAAACATGATATTAAGGTGTGTTATAGGGAAATGGAATCGGGATTTGATTTTCGAAGATAAATTTGAAATTGCTCGACAAAAAGATATGTATTTAAATTTCTATATGAAATTTAATGATTTTCTTGTCTAACCACTTGCCTTTTTGTTTTCTTTTGGAATTTGGGTGCCCGTAGAGGCATTTTGTAGTTGTACCGAGCTAGCCGTGCAAAGGAGCCTCGTTTATTCCTCTTCTTCAAATCATTTATAATCAAAATCGAATGGCAGAGCATCAGTTTCGAAACAGAGCTGAGTCTCTCCATCTCCTCCAGTTTAGTTCGAACTCGCTTCTCGCACTCGAGTTCGTGGAGGACGGCGCGTGTTGAGGAGGGTGACGTAGTAGTTGAGACAGTGGCGAGCTAACGCTCGCGATTTAGGGCATCGGTCGCATGCGGTGCTTGGTGTACGGTGTACGATTGGTTAGGGTTTTAAATGGGGTTCGTGGAGACCTTGATTCGATTCGAACGACGACTTCGGTTTAGCAAGAGGAGTTCGCGGCCAGGAGGTGGCGCAAATAGCTTCGGCGTGTAGTGATGGTGGTTCGTTCGATGATGAAGGGTCGTCGTCGTTCCTATCGCGTTCGTGCAGCTGCTTTGCGATGTGGCTGAGGCTCGTTTGAGTCAGTAAGGTAACTGTTTATTTTAATTTAGTTTAAACCAAATATTCATATATAAATTAGGAAAAAATATATTCAGAGAAAAAATATATATATTAATTTCAGTAGGTATACACACACACACACAGTTTGTTTATAATATATGTAATGTGGATATATACAGTAAATCAGGAAATATATATGTAGATAAATTGGAAAAAATAGAAACTTTAGATGGAAATATAGATCACTTTTGTAAGCATGTATGTGTTCAAATTATTTGCAAATTAAATTTAAATTATTAGTTTGAATTAAATTTGTTAAATGATAATAAACTGTTCGGTTAATCCAAATGTTAATCAACATTATATAATTGCTTATACAAGGTTCAAAATCGTGAAATCAAGCCGGAATAGGAAATGGATTGCAAAATAAAAAGCTAAGGTGAGATCTTCTCACTTAAAATTATAGTAATTGAAAATTTCAGTTATTGATTGGTTGTTGAATTGTGATAGTTGAATTTAATTTTTTTTTGATTGTGTGTTTGGATGACTAATTTATTATTAATTATATTAAAATAGACCATATCCGCCGCATAATAGCGGATGAGACCCTATTGCGCCGCATAATAGCGGATGATATTTTATAAATCCCATATACCACGATATTCCACCTCGAAGTGGAATTAGTATTTAATTGTTGCGCTAACGTTTGTGGATGCAGGGAAAACAAGTTGGAGGGATCCAACTGGATTTCTCAAATAGTTGAATTTGTTTCAATGTTGCATGTTGACTTATTTAAAATCTGTGTGTGATTATATTGTAATTGAAATCGTTGAAGGTTAAAAATTTAGCCGAATATATTTTTGGTATCATAGGATACCAGAAATAAATAAAATTTGGTTTTTGAAATTTAGTAGAATTTTTTTATAGTAAATTAATTTTAGAAAATTAAATAAATTCAAAAAAGGGAATTTGTTTCAAAAAATAATAAATTTGGTGTTGAAATAAATTTAGAAATCAATTTTGGAAATTGATTTGGTATTTGTACATAAATTTGGAAATCAATTCAGAATTTAATTCGGTGCTGAAAATGAATATTTGGAAATCGATTTGAAAATCGTGTATCAATGAATATTTAGAAGTTTAAATTCACAATGGGAATTTATAAAGGAAAGGGTAATTTGTTTTAAAAATAAACATTTGGTTATTTTTAAAAGTGAAAGGCATTTTTGGATTCGGAACGTAAATTTAAAATAAATCAAGAAAGATTTATTAATTGATTTGAATGAACCATTTTGAAATGGAAGGTGTACTTTCCTTGGAAAGCCGAATATATATTGTAAAATAGCTTTTGAAATGAAATTAAAAGTTCTAGATTTGGTTTTAAAAGAATATTGTTGGAGAGATTATCTTTGAAAATTGTTTTGAATCTTTAAAAGTAAAGATTTATTTAATTAAGTATAGAAGGGATTGTTTTAAAGTTTTAATTGACATTTGTTTTAGAGAATGGATATATAAATAGTTATATCCTATCTACTAATTTTATTTAAAATTAGTTTGGACTTGAATTTTTATACGAGATTTCTATATAATATTTTCATAACTAATATTTAAGTAAGTGTTTTAAAATAGTTTTGTTTTAAATATTTCCAAGTATATACGTTGATAAGTAATTTAAATTATTTTAAAGTATTTTAATCTCGGCAGACCTTCAGTGGAAACAAATAATATCGGGAATCTTATTCCGCGAGTGAAAAATGACTTGAAATTTGATTTCAAAGGAATTGAAAGGTGAAAAGTAATTTGAAATTTGTTTTCAAATGGTTGAAGTGGAAAATGATAATTGGGGAAAAATTATTTGAAACCCAGTGATTGTTGTGAATGTTGATTGATAGTTAAATAACCGACTATCAATATTTGCCTTTCAATGGCATTTGAATTTCGATGCGACCGAGGGTCGGATTACAAGTGGATATCCGAAAACCACATCGAACCTTTATGATTGTGATAGATCTTTTATTTAAAAGATCAAAGTGGAAATTGTTGTAATTTGTTTGAAATCTGAATGAACACTTATTTTTAAAAATAAGCGCTCGTTATTCGGATTAGCCGGGAGAGGACTTTGTGTCATAAAATCCATTTCGAATAACGATACGACGAAATGAGATTGCATTTGAAGACGGTATTGAAGATCGGGTATTTTCGAAAACGAAAGGATTACCTGTCGATTGTCTCTGCATCGAGTTGCTCCGGTATAGAGATTTTATCACCCTTTGTGATGGAGATTCCGAACGTGATTAGTGAATATCCGGATTTGCAAGGGCTTCTTTGAAGTGTCTTCGGTTCCGTTTGATTCCGGAACGGACTTGTATGGATGTGTGTCTGACATTACACTTTGAGATGTAAAGCTAGTTTCTATCAAATACATTTCTGTTGGTGGCGGAGAATTTATTCTCTTGGTTTAACACCCTTCTCTGAGACGTACGAGCTCAGAGGTTATGTAGTTGATGGTTACTAATGATACATTCCCAAATTGGTAACGTGACATACGAAGTGCTGCTGATCATTTGTTGATCGAAGCATGACTTTGTGAAAAAGTGTAGCTTTGTGGACGAGACTTCGTCGGACCTCATACCCCGGAAATGGTCAAAACAAGAAATATGCGGCAAGGTTATGAGGGTCGCGCCCTTTAGGGTATGTCATTTTCTTCTGTAAAAGGGTGGTGTCAGGTATGGAGCCTTGATATTTAACCTTTGTGGTTACTGCAAATACTTTTCTTTGTGGTTGTTGGTGTAGAGGATTCTCAGATAAAAGTCCCAAAGGACCGGGGGATGGCATACTCGTGTAGTAGTTACATAGTTACAGAGGTAATCCGACATTGTGTTGGCAGATAGCTAGTTAAGTTCTCGAGACGTCCATCCAGAGGCGTACCCACGTGGCAGTAGGAAGTTCCTTAACCTGACCATTTGTTGAAAAATGCAAATAAAACAATACGAGCCTTGTATGATTTTAGTTGTAGAACCTGCCATTTAAAATGGTAGCTATAGCTGGCATAATATAATGGTACATATGCTGGCTAAGATTAATATTATACTTTCGAAATGTTTTCCATTATGCACTAATAATAATATAAAAGAAGAATTTTGCGTAGTAAGCATATTTGACTATCATTAGGAGAAATCTCCCCATGTGTGCGATTGCGTTGTGTGTACCGGGAGGCCTTATGGTAGTTTCATTTTACAAAAGCATAGCAGATTTTTTTTTTATTTTCTTTGTGAAAATAACTGTTTTGAGATCTCACACCAGTCTCATGACTGACCTGGAGTTTATTGTTTCCTTTCTAAACTCTGAATGCCTACAATTTTTCATACGGGCAGCTTAGAGTCAGGTTATCAGTTATTCGGGAGCAAAGTCGAAAGAAGTTGCTGTAGAAATCAGGAGTTGGAGCTGTATGGCGATGCGTATCACTTATATATGTAATATTTCTTTCTGCTGTTGTTGTACACTCTGATAATGTAATAACTGATATAATGATTCTGTTTAAAGATATTTACTTATTATATTTGTTCCGCTGCGAAATGTAAGATTCTGTTATTGTTTCTGTTTCTTCTTTCTTCTTCTTCTTTAAACCCTAAACATTCGTAAGTCTGTCTCTATTTGGGCTGGATTGTTGTGGGATTTTGCCAGCTTAAAAAGGGTACGGATTTGCGGGCCTTTACAGCGTAATTGCAGTTGTTGATACATCACATGAAGGTCCATAGAATTTCTTTAGCAATGATAGTGATGGTTTAAAACTAAAGATGATTCAGCTCAAGGTGGAGTTGACATGAGTTTAGGCGAAGTTACACATATTCGGACTAGCTCTAGAAATAGAAAGCCACTTAATAGTTATGTAGATGGAGTTATGCAAACCTTAACCTTGATGATCATTTGGATTATGCACTGTATATAGTGAAAGATGAGCCTTTCGACCTTAAAGAAGATATGAAATTTGAGCGCCAGCTCGAAATGGATGCATGCTATGGAAGAGGAAATGGATTCGTTAAAGAAGAATCGACTTTGAAATTGGTACGATCCCCTCAAGAAAGCCAAGCCATATGATACAAGTGGATATATTAGGTGAGGGACGATGGAAGATACAATACTAGACTTGTTGCGAAGTTCAAGCATTGCTTGAACTTAATTCGCTAGCTAAAGTGCTAGGTGCCACTTGGTGACACGGAGGAGAGTGAGTTAGTATACAGAGATGTTTGTTTTTGAAGATTGATAGCTCCTACATGGAGGGGTACTTTCAACACTTTGTTAGCGACTGTGGCCTTGCCAGAGTTCGTTGGCAAAGTAGAATGAGTGATGACCATGTTGAAGCCAATGGGAAAGTATTCACGATACCTTGTCCCAGAGCTGCTTGGAGTAAAAGAACGTAGGTAGAGTCGGTATACTTGCGGGAAAATATAGTATAAAGGTGGAGATTGTTAGATTTGATATAATATTTTCATACTTAAATTTTTTTGAAAGATATCTGAGATAATTGCTCAAATATATTGCCTCTTTTATATGCATTAAAGATGACAATGAATTAGCTACATAAGAGTAAGCAATATTTGAAAATAGTGAAGTAAATAATTAATTCTCTAATTAGATGATTAAAATTCTTATCAGACGCATACAAATTGTGGCAATTTGAAAAAATAAAATGGTAAATGTTTCTCGTATGATTTGAAGAATTGATTAGGTATTGATTTATGATCATAATTCAATCAGTTCAATCTCAAGTAATAATCCGTATATAAAGATAGAGATTAGGATGAATAGAAAGATCAAAAATGAATTATTATTTTTTGTATTTCTTCATATTTTTCTTAGTCTTCATTATCTATCTTGTAATTCTTCTATCTGAAATTAATAAACTATCATCTCCCTAAGTGGACGTACACTATCTTGCGATAGTGGAACCATTAGAAATTCATGTGTGAACTTTCTATTTACTTTCTTGTGTGATTTGCTGATTTGTCGTTTTATTTTCAAGTTCGTTTTGTTTTGTCGCACTATAATACGATATTAATGCTTCTGCATATATTATGGTTGATTTGCAATCATTTGTGTAAATTCACCCCTACACATTGTTCAATACGTCGATGAAGTTTTTGAAGGGCCCTCTATTCTCCGCTCTGATCTTCTTGAGTGCTCTGAAGCCAGATTTTGGGCTTATTACATTGATGACAAGGTATGAAAAACTCCTACTTTTGTATATCATTATTATTTTCTAATTGATGATTCTTTACTATACTTAATCAACAGCTATAAGAGTATATTTGCAAAGAAAGCAGTAGAAGCTAAAGCACACAAGCATTGGAACAAACAATCTCCAGGTTTTGTCGACATAGCACTTGAAGGTGGGCTAGCTTGGTTCAAAGTCAACGAGCAAGAAGAAAATGTTAAATTGTTTGATGAGGAAAAGCTACCGATGTTAGTTAAATGGGCAGAAAGATTATGCTTTGACAATAGATTGAAGGAACTAATGCCTGAACATGAAAAGCTAATTGAGTATCGCAAGGTTCCTGAAGACACAGTTTGGAAACCTTGGCCTGCAAATTGAATTATTTTTTCTTCTTGTTTTCCTCATTTATTTATTTATTTGTTTATTTTCCCTAGATGATCTGTTATTGTAGCTGAAACTACATTGCGTTTGAGGTGTGTTTTCACACTTTTAGAAGTTATATATTCTCTTATTGAAGTTTATTTTCTTCTACTGTAAGACTTGAATTTATGTGTATGTTTTGCTTCCTTTAAATATATCACTGTATATGCCGTCAAAGTATGCTTATTTGTTATGATAAATCCAGAGCTTCACTACAATGATGATGAAGATGTTTCAAACTAGTGGATGATAAAAAGGTTGTGTCATAATTGGGAAGCCAATAGTTGTACATCTGTAAACTCAACAAGCAGTAGGGGTAAAAATAGAACATTACTTATTCTTGTATGTTTGGGTGCATAAATTTTCCATAACCTAATTTTTTTTGTTAGTAAGTATGAAGCAATTGAACTTTTCCAGCTAAAAATAAATTGAACCGCATGTTATGCCTGCGAAACTACAAATTAACAATAGAGGTGAGTGAAAATTATGTATTTATATATGTATGTCTGTGTATGTGTATATATAGAAAGAGATGATTCAACGTCCTTATTATTTAGCACTAGTTTTTGATACTCGGTTTATATTTAAATATTTAGCATTTCTTCGTGTTGTTTGCTGAATATTTAAATATAAATATGCGATGGATACAAAGACTAGATGAAGATCTTAAATAAGGAGGTTAAGCTATATACAGCCGCATGTGTGTTTTTTCATATTTTGCCTATGGTACAAAACTACAAATCTTGAAAATGTATCATTTCATTACATAGCAGGGAATGCAATGATTCGTTGAGTTTTGGTAGCGGGAAAGAGAGCAATATTTGCATCATTAAAACCCAGTATGCTACAAAGGTAATTAAATATTACACATCATGTGTCGTGTAATATTTTCATATAATTATACTGTCCTTTTGGCTTTTATTACCAAGCTTGGATCTGGTATCAAACTTTGGCCAACTTTTCATAATTTTTTTGAATCATGCTAAATGCACAGCATATTACAATGTCTAAGTTATCCAGTGTCATTCGACAACATATCGTCTAATGAAATATAATTTAAAAAAGACAAAATTTACTTCATTCACCAGTTTGATAGTGAGCTTACTTCACAGCCACTCGTCGGTAACTTACACTTTTTTCTTCAAGTGGCTTTTAAGATATTGTAAAACACAATCGATCATATTTTGACCATTGTATATTTAATGTTATTACATCTGAGGTCACAACTCACAATGTATATTATCAGTTTTGTGTTTTGTATTGTATCTCAAGTTTGAATGAATGCATCAGAGTTAGCTTCCTACAATAAATGATGATGACATATCCCTTAAACAATGGAGCAAAGTTTTGATACAGAAGGCCCCATCAATTTTTGATACAACACACTTGGAACATTTGACATGTGCTCTCTATGTATTGCACATGACACAAATGCAACTTTATGTAACACTCAAACATTAAAGTCTGTCAAAGTTTTTTTGGGTATCAATATTAACTTTATGTAAACAATTATTACAAATGTTAAGTTTTTCTTAATAGCTTAAGCATTCTGGCAGTATATTTAAAACTTCAAAATATTGACTTTCTGACTAGTCATAAAAAGAAATGAAAAAAACTAAAGTAGAAGGAATGATGAAAGCAATGACATCTGCTCTGCTTATTTTTTATATTATCATGCCCTGTTCAATAGGCCAAATAGTAAACTATACTTATTACAACCTTCGTTACCATTATTGTACGTACAAGCAGTCACTATTGGATGCCTTCAATTCATTTTCTTATTTTCATGATTATCAAAGTCAAGTTGACTACCGCAAACTCAACCATATCATTTCCTTTATAAATTCCTTTCAGAATCACTATCTTCATCATAAATCCGCCTCCCTTGGAAAAAAAACGTAAATATTAATAAAAAAAATTAGAACACAATGGCATCTACAGATGTGAAACTATTGGGATTGTGGGCAAGCCCGTACGTAGTAAGAGCCAAACTCGCTTTGAACATCAAAGAAGTCGCTTACCAATATCAAGAAGAGGCACTCAACAACAAGAGCGAGTTGTTTCTGAAGTCAAACCCGATATATAAAAAAGTTCCGGTCTTGATTCATAAAGAAAAACCAGTTTGTGAGTCAATGATCATTGTTCAATACATCGATGAAGTTTTTGAAGGTTCGTCCATTCTCCCTTCTGATCCTCTTGAGCGTGCTAAAGCCAGATTCTGGGCATATTACATTGATGACAAGGTATGGAAATACTCAAATACTCCTACCTTTATATAAGTATGTCACTATTCATTTCTAATTGATGTTACTTTACTATAGGTGTTAGCCAGCTTCATTAGCATAGTAGCGACGAACATGACAGAAGAAGATAAACTGCAAACAATAGAGAAGACTATTTCAGAGTTGAAACCATTAGAAGAATATTTGGCAGCGAAGCCATTTTTCGGAGGAGACACCATTGGCTATGTAGACATTGCACTTGGAGCTTCACTATGTTGGCTAAAAGTAATTGAAGAAGTCGAAAGCGTTAAAGTGTTAGATGAGGTAAAGCTGCCAAATTTAGTGAAGTGGGCAGAGAGATTCAGTTCAGATAATACGGTGAAGGGAGTAGTGCCTGAACATAACAAGCTGGTTGAGTATTGCAAGGTTATTCAGGAAAAGGTCTGGAAATCTAGGCCTGCAAATTGAATTAGTTTGATGCTTGATCGTTACTTTGTTATACGGATTGCTTGCTTTCAAGTTGTTACTGATTCTCTACGGTTTGCTTTACATATGTGTGTATTCTAGTATTTATGTTTTATTTATATGTATTCTATGACTTGAATTTGTGTATGGTACACAATTGTAATTTTTTTTTTTGAATAAAGGTAAATAGGACCAAGCCCAAATACATAAAGAAACGGGTAAAATAGAACAACCCTATACACGCTAACACTAGAAAACCAAAGCAACGACTAAATATTTCTCATTCCACAGACTCTCCTTGTCCAAAAAAAAAAAGAAAATAATGGTGAGCCGAAGCCGAAGTTTAAGCTTCCCGCCCTCCATTCTTTACTCTACTGGCTTCTCTTTTTTAATACGACATCTCTTCGTTAAATTTTCCCCTCATGCCTTCGGTCTCTTTATCGGTGAAAGTATTTCTCTAACTAAGGTTAAAACTAGGAAAATTAACAGTTCTGTAATCAATACGACTCATATCTGTTGATTCTTTCCTCTAAAAGATAGCGCGAGCTCGATTTGAGGAACTTTAAAAAGTATAATCTTCAAAAATATGATTACTGATCTCAAAACTAGATCTGAGGTCAATACAACTCCGATCCGTTGAGTCAACTCTCTGGAAAACAACACGAGCTCGATTTGAGGCACTATGAAAAGTATAAGCTTTAGATAGATGATTGCTAGTCTGCAAGCTCTTCGGGTGGGTTAACAAATGCTTCAGATGCTTACTGCCTGCTTCGATAGTCCAGTCTTCAGCCAAATTAGCAAATTTGGTTTGATCTTTCGCTTTTTTGTTTGATTAATGAAGTAGAATCTTACTTTCAATTTCTATGAGTAACCACTTCTGCTCTTAAATGCTGCTTGCTTTATTATGAGTACGTGCATTTCTTTCTCTCCAAATATGATAGAATGCAGTAGTGATTAGAATGTGAGCTAGGTCTCTTTCATTAGATTTGTCTTTAAATTTGATATTTATGAGATGAATAGCTTGCTTGAGATCCATATGTCCACTATTTTGAATACCCGGCCCAGTTTAATTTGAATGCGATTCCAAATAAAATATGAATAACTTCATTCAAAAAACAGATGATAAGAGCTCTCATTTTCTAGATTGCATAAGGAATATAGTGAACTAGAACTATTGCTCCATTTGTTAATTTTATCCCAAGTTGGCAATCTGTTATTTAATACAAAGAAGAACAGAATGTCATCTTGGGGTTGTTCATCTTGTTC
Organism: Allium cepa; assembly: GCA_030765085.1. Taxonomy (NCBI): domain Eukaryota; kingdom Viridiplantae; phylum Streptophyta; class Magnoliopsida; order Asparagales; family Amaryllidaceae; genus Allium; species Allium cepa. Next base: position 218,390,475 of record CM060930.1, read on the forward strand.
CAAATGCAATCATACCAATCAACCTTAATGACTTTATTTCTAACAGCATTCCATGTATTTTTAAAGAAAACTTACCTTTACTGCATGCTTTCCATATACAGTAATCATTGTCTACACTAAATTCAAGACGAATTTTACATGTATCATCTTTGTGTGGGTTAGTAATAGGGTAAAGGTGATGTTGTCATTGATTGTTTATAATAAATAGACGATACTGTTGCATTGGAATTTGCAAAAATTACTAAATTACTCCAACCCACTTTATTTATAAAAGAGTCATTAATTAATCAAGAGTCAAACCATAGGCTAGTTTCTTCACCTAGCTTAAATTTACTTTCTAAAAGAGACTTACCAATATTTTTAAAATTTAAAATTTGCTTCCAAGTGTTAGAATGATCGCTGTTTGGTAAAATGTTCCAAAAATTACCCTTCTTAAGGTACTTACCTTCATCCATCTAGCCCACAAAGAGACTGCACTAATGAATCTCCAAAAAAAAATTAAATGACATATTAGACTAAGATCGTTCATATTTCTAATGTCAAACTGTTGCGACTATTCTATTGATTAGAAAAGCACAAATTTTAATTACTTTTGCAAGCGCACAGGCGTGTAGTATGCAGGTCGAACACAGAGAATTGTGTTTTAAAATATTTGAAATACATATTTAAATCTTAGGCGTGTTAAACAAATTCGATGGTGGATCTTGAACAGGAAATAAAAACAATAATATACTCCAAATTGATTTCGAATCTAATCGAAATTGCAATTAAAATATAAAATTGTAGAAATCAGAGCAGAAAATAAAAGTGCTTAAAATAATAGAGCAAACAACTGAAATAAAATGAATTGAATTTATTAACTAACTGGGAAGAGTGTAGAAAACAACTAATAACAAGAATAAGTAAATTGCTAAATCTAATTAACAATCCTACGTATTCTGTTCGAAAATAAAAAAATTGCTGAAATTAAAACTAAACTATAAGAAGAGTGATAGGGTAGGAGATGCCTTCACTGTATTGATCTGTGCTATATTTATAGACTTCAGCTTTGAAATCAAATCTTACGTTTTGGGGTCCACATCACTTGCTGCAGAGAAATATATGTACTGAATTGGTCCACAAAAGAACGATTCCATTACTTTAATCGATAAAAATAATATGCAACGTCGTTGCGTAATGTGCTCCTTGCATTGATTTATTCAGTGCCACCTCTTTATATTCATATTTATATGATGCTGCTTTGAACTAAAATATATATGTTGATCTTGAATTGGCATTCACGTGACTTGCAAATGTGACCATGCATTGATGCATAATGCTAAACTTGAATTGGAAATAACATAAGCTGATGTTCTATATGACTTGCACGTGAGTTTGAAATACATGTTGCTTGGCATTCACATCTTTTCACATGAGCTACCTTGAGGATTAAACTAATATGGCCACGTATCCATGCTTTGAAAAATATATGTGTTGAATTGTAATTTTGCATTGAAGAAAACTTGAGCTGCTCTTGGTCATTCACTTGAACCAATTGACGCTACCATGGTTAATTCCAATGTTGCATTTTAGAATCTATAATCTGCAAAACTACAGTAAAATACCCGTGTAATACCGTTTAATTAAAATAAAAATATATGAAACACACGGTTTAAAATGCAGAAAAATGCGTTCATCAAAAACCCCACACTAGGACTTTTTTCGTCCTCGAATAAGCAAGAAAATAAAAACTAACTAAATCCTTTTTCGTAGGAAACACGATTGCATTGAGCGTATGCAACAAGTCGTTAAACCTCTAGATGTCCCTAGTAGGACAAGTGGTGTCTCGTGAGGGTTTTCAGCGGATACTACCCACAAAATCCAAATGCAATATGTGATGATTCTAATGTACTACTTGAATGCAAAATTTTAAATAAATGGAGACTCGATTTACTTTAGAATAATTGCAAAAAATAATGTATATCTGTTTTAGTCAAGTTCTAGAAGTTTCTGGTTCCTCACTAAACAAAATTTCAATATAACTCAAGTTTTCATACATTAGATTCTAGTTTGGTCGGTTTTTTCGGTCGATAACATAGTGCGGCCATGAAATAAATTCTTCACTGTGAATCGCAGTTTTTTTTCAAAATGTTATTTTTCATTTCCATTTGTATAACAAGCCAAATCAATAAAGTCAAGAAGTGTTTGGTTTTCAATAGCTTAGTCTCTCCTTATTAATTTTTTTTCGTACACACCTAACTTTTGGACCAAAGTATATCATCCATGCACTGCCTCGCGGGCTTACGTAAGAGTTGGGACAGAGCTTGGCGGATTGTGCAAACTGATGCTAAGCATGTCAGAAAAGGTCAGTAATCCTTAGGTGATTATTTATTTAATTTCTTTATACACCTAACTCAGAATGTTGAGGCCATATATACCATCCATGCACTGCCTTACGGGCTTACGTGAGAAGAGTACAGAGCGTGGCGAGTGTACATACTTTCATAAGTGTGCACACCTATTGACTCTAGGTGTTTCTTATTATTATTATTTGAAATTAACTAAAGAGAGTTATGAAAATCAACTTAGCACCACTTAACTTCACTGATTTGAAATGTCAATGCATGTACTTTAAATCTGCCACTTTTTTTAAACAAAGACTACAGTTTAGAAAGGATTTCATAACCATCACCTACGAATCCCCTTATATACTAACCTCACTGTCATCGCTTGTAATTCAACTTTTCATTATATTTTACATTTGAAATTAGTGGTTCAATTTTTTTTTCATCAGTTGACTTCAACTGTTTACTTACTTTGTCTTAACTAATTAAAAATAAATCGAAGTCTTGAAAATAATAGAAAATGAGATAAAGCTTGAAAAAATTGAAAAGAGATTTGAAAACAAGTAATGAGATGAATTTTTTTTTTTGAAAGTGATGCCACACTGTGAAATATGAACAAACAGTATGAGATATGCATCCCCCCAGACTAGAATGAGACAGTGTCGGACAATCTAATGGAACACAAATGCAAAACAAAAAATAGAAAAATAAAAAATATACAACCTGATATGTACAAGATAGTGAGTGGCTTATGCCGAATAGCTAGGTTCATGGAGATCCACGAACTCGTCGTCCTCGTGTTGTTCAAACTCTAGAAATGGCTTCAAGCACTGTCCCTTGACCTTTGAAATGAAACTGTCTATAAGATTTTCAATTTCAACTGCACTATAAGGGTATACTGTTTTCACAATATATGGACCTGTCCATCGAGATCTCAACTTTATCGGAAATAAATGAAGTCTGGAATTATGTAAGAGAACTTTTTGACCTACATCGAATGTCTTACAAAGTATGGATTTATCATGATAAAATTTAGTTTTCTCTTTATAAATCTTTGTATTTTCATACGCTTCATTTCTTAGTTCTTCTAATTCTGAAAATTGTAATTTATGATGCGATCCGGCTTTTTCTATGTCAAAATTAAGGTATTTGATTGCCCAAAGTGCGCGGTGCTCGAGCTCAACGGGTAAATGGCATGATTTTCCAAAGACTAATCGGTATGGTGACATTCCTAGATTGGTTTCATAAGCTGTGCAAAATGCCCAAACGGCTTCTATCAATTTAGATGATCAATCTTTTCTGTTGGAGTTAACTGTCTTTTCAAGAATTTGTTTAATTTGTCTATTGGAAATCTCGACTTGACCGTTAGTCTGGGGATGATATGGAGTAGATAGTTTATGAGTGATAGAGTATTTCTTAAGAAGAGATTCAAAAGCACGATTACAAAAATGAGAACCGTTATCACTTATAATGGCTCTAGGTGTGCCAAAATGGGAAAATATGTTTGCTTTTAAAAATTTGACAACAACTTTATTGTCATTCGTTCTGGTGGGAATGGCCTCAACCCATTTAGACCGTAATCTACTGCAAGTAGGATGTAGAGATTTCCAAAAGAATTAGGAAAAGGACCCATGAATTCGATGCCCCAAACATCAAAAATTTCGATGACAAGGATTGGGTTTAGGGGCATCATGTTACGTTTCGAAATACGACCTGTTTGTTGACATCTAGCGCATTTGGAGCAAAATTCGTGGGCATCAAGAAATATAGACGGCCAATAAAAACCGCACTGTAACACCTTGGAAGCATTTTTCTTTGGCCCAAAATGTCCTCCACATGCTTGATTACGTGAAAAAGAGAGGATGCTATGGAATTCCTGTTTGGGGACACATCTACATATGATTTGATCGGTGCAATATTTGAAGAGGTAAGGATCATCCTAGTAAAAGTTTCGAACATTAGAGAGAAATTTTTGTTTATCTTGCTTTGACCAATGAGAAGGTGTTTCATTTGTGACAAGATAATTTACGATGTCCGTGTACCATGGTGCACTGGAGTGGGAAAGAATTTATTCATCGGAAAAATGATCGTTGATTTGAGAGTTATCGAAGTTTTCATGAATAATACGAGAAAGACGATCAGCTACGACATTTTCAGAATACTTTTTATCCCATATTTCTAGGTCAAAGTCTTGAAGAAGGAGAATCCAATGGATTAAGCAGGGTTTGGCATCCTTTTTCGTGAGTAAATACTGCAATGCGGCATGATCGGTGTAAACTTTGGCCTTAGAACCTACGAGATATGATCTAACCTTATCGAGGGCAAAGATAATTGCTAAAAACTCTTTTTCTACGGTTGAGTAATTCAATTGAGCTTCGTTAAGAGTTTTCCTAGCATAATAAATGACTCGAGGAAGTTTATCGATTCGTTGACCTAAGATGGCTCCAATGGCATAATCAGAAGCGTCACACATTAATTCGAAAGGCAATGTCCAATTTGGAGGTTGGATGATAGGTGCAGTGGTCAAGATCGATTTAAGGGTTTCAAAAGACATTTTACATTCATTAGAAAATTCAAATTTAATGTCTTTAGCCAGAAGATTTGAAAGAGATTTTGAAATTTTTGAAAAATCTTTAATGAACCTCCTATAAAATCCTGCATAGCCGAGAAATGAGCGAATGTCCTTTACGGACCTTGGAGGAGGAAGGTTAACAATAAGATCAACTTTAGATCTATGAACTTCTAGACCATTTTTAAAGATAACATGACCTAAGACTATTCCTCGCTTAACCATAAAATGACGTTTTTCCCAATTAAGAACAAGAGATTTCTCCTTACATCGCTTTAAGACACGTTCTAAATGAAGGAGGCATTGATCAAAAGATGACCCATAGATTTAAAAATCGTCCATGAATATTTCTAAAAGTCCTCCACCATATCAGAAAATATACTCATCATACATCTCTGAAAGGTAGCGGGAGCATTACAAAGACCAAAGGGTTGCGACGATAAGCGAAAGTTCCAAAGGGACATGTGAACGTCATTTTGTGTTGGTCCTCTAGCGCAATGGGAATTTAATTATAGCCGGAGTAACCATCAAGAAAACAATAATATTCATGACTGGCTAAGCATTCGAGCATTTGATCAATGAAAGGGAGGGGAAAATGATCTTTTCTTGTCGCTACATTGAGTTTTCAATAGTCGATGCAAATGCGCCATTTTGTTTTGACTTTTGTTGGAACAAGTTCGTTATTTTAATTTGTGGTCATAGTGATTCCAGACTTCTTTGGTACAACTTGTACCGGACTTACCCAAGTACTGCCAGAGATAGGGTAGATAATGTTATTGTCTAAACATTTGATAATTTCTTCCTTTACCACTTCTCTAATCGCCTTTGAGCTTCGTGGGTGGGTTTAGCCTCGTCGACTAAATGTATTTGATGTTCGATGATTGATGGACCAATTCCCTTGATGTCAGCGATTACCCATCCTAATGCCTCTTTATTTTCCCTTAAAATTTTCAAAAGTCGTTCTTCTTGGTCCTTAATGAGATCGGGGGCCAAGATTACAGGGAATTTTTTTGAACAATCTAAGTATGCGTACTTAAGATCGTTTGGAAGAGGTTTGAGGTGTAATTTAGGGCGTTCTTCTTTTGAGGCTTAAGTGGACATCAACTGATTGAATTCTAGTGAATTATGAAAAGAGCAGAGAATATCATTTAATTCATAAATGTATTCATCTTCATTGAAATTGGAATTAAAATGATCTAGGCACATGTTAAGAGACTCCGTAGTATCACTGAAATCATTTTCTAAAATTGTTTGGATCATGCCAACTTCTTCTGTTTCAAGGTCCCTTGGTTGTCTAGTAAGATTGAAGATGTTTACTTCAATGGTTAGGTGCCCAAAGGAAGGTCGGAGTTGACCATTCCTGCAATTTATGATAGCATTTGATGTTGCTAAAAATGGACGACCTAATATCAAAGGAATCTGACCGTTATGATTTGAGACAGGTGCAGTCTCTAGGACTATGAAATCGACTGGAAAATAGAATTGCTCGATTTGTATCAAAACATCTTCAACTGTGCCCAATGGTTATTTGACAGATCGGTCAGCTAGTTGAATTGTGATGTTTGTGGGTTTTAATTCCCCTAGTCCAAGTTGACAGTACACAATATAAGGCAAAAGATTTACACTCGCTCCAAGATCGAGTAAGGAATGACTAATGTGAGTGTTACTGATTTTACAGCCGATTGTAGGACAACCAGGGTCCTTATACTTGATTGAGGAGGGATTTGAAAGAACAGAGCTAGTGTTTGCAGTTAGAAATGCAGTCTTAGGAACGTTAATGGCACGTTTTTGAGTATATAGCTCTTTCAGACATTTGACGTATTGAAGAATTTGCTCGATGGTATCAAGAAGTGGAATATTGATTCGAACTTGTTTGAAGATTTCAAGAATTTGGTCAAAATTAGCGGGCTTCTTCTTTTTGTTGAGTCGAATGGAGCTATGGGTTTGTAGACTCATTCGGTAGTTTTTTCATTCGACGAAGAAGGTGTGATGTTAGAGGGTAAAGACAAGGGAGCTGGAATGTTGGGGTTGCCAACATCAAAAGGTGAAGAGTGGTCGAGATTGCCAACCTTAGATGAAGAGTTAGAGTCGTTTGGATTGACTACAGTGGGTGTTGACTGAGTTTTAGAATTTTGAACAGGGGAAGACTTAAGAAGGATGTCGGGGTTGCCGACGTGGTTGTCCACTTCCAGACCTTAATGTGGTGACAGTCCTCACAAAGATTTACTTCTCGAGAGTTATACTTTGGATTCACTTCGGTTTGACTAAGCAATTTACCTTTCTCATTGATTTTCATAAGATCCTTCATCATTATCAACATTTGTTCATTTTGTTTGGTGATTTGCTCAAATTTTGCATCTTGGTTAGTGATTTTTTCATTTTGTTTAGAGAGTCGTTTTGCCAATCGAGCAATTTCTTGTGAAGGCTGAGAAGGTTGGGTTGATGGATTGAAATTAGGATGCCTGTATGGTTGATTCGAAGGTTTTGTTTGAGGAGTTGGTTGAAATTTTTGAGCATTAGAGGTTGAGGCTCGATAATTCGAATTTGGTATCATCGGATACATATACGATGGATTAGCCACATTGTTAGGATTTGACCACGAAAAGTTTGGATGATTCTTCCAGTTAGGGTTATATGTGGATGAATAAGAACCGTTTTAAGCTATAGCATTGATTTGGTCTTGTGTGTAGCAATGGGGTAGTCCCTCTCCTTCTTGAGGAGTTTGGGCATCTATAGGAAGATGTGATGGGTCAATGGCATGTACTCCTCTGTTTGAAGTGCGAATTGGAACACGAATTGTTTCCCATTGCATATCCTTTTTCGAATACTCTTCTAAAAATTCTCAAGCTTTCTCGTCTGTTTTTTCCATGAATTCTCCTCCGCACATTGATTCGAGTTGGGATCTTGTTTGATAGTTAAGCCCTTCATAAACAATTTGGCACAAAACATGTTTAGGGATTGCATGATGTGGGCAACTATATAACAATTGATTGAACCTTTCAAAATATTTTGAAAAAGTTTCTCCTTCATTTTGAGAGAATTGATTGATTTTAGTTTGAATTTTAAGAGTTTTGTGGAAAGAAAAAAACTTTGTCAAAAATTATAGTAACGAAATTGTCCCAACTTTTAATTGAATTTTTAGGAAGAGAATTAAGCCATCTTTTCATGCTTTCTAGAAGTGTGAATGCAATAAGCCTTAGCTTGATGGATTCATTAGAAAGTTGTTGCATTTTTGTTGTAGAAGCGTATAACTCAAATTCACTAAGAAATTCATATGCATTTTCGGACCCAGTGAATTTTGGTACCCCTTGGATAAAAGAATGTTTTAGCTCAAAATTATTCCCTTCGGCAGGTGGAAATGAAATAACCAAAGGTTGAATGGTCTTAGTTGGATAGCATCGGTCTCTAAGAGATATTGGTCGGTTCTCATGAAATTCATTATTTCCAACATGTGATTTAGGCGACGATTTTGGTGAACCATGATGTGAACTGTGATTGCTCATATTTGTTTGATTTGAAATTTCCGTTGATTTGTTTAATAAGATATTTTGGCTTTCTAAACGGTTAAAATTATTTCTACCCTAAACGCGCATAAAAAATCAAGGTGTAATACCCAAAAGTAAATTTAAACAGTTTTCAGTTGGGCACCTGTAGTGTAGAAAATTACTTATAGAGGGGTATAGTAGTCCGTTCGGAGTACAACTGAGTAGCGCTAGCGAATGGTTGAGATCTACTAAGTTGGATCTTAATTTCACTGACTTGGTCTACTCACGCCTTAAAACCAGGACCAGAGCAAAACATGAATATGCTACCTGTTGTGAATAGCAAAATAAAGCACAGTGTAATATGCCAAGGACATGCAATATGCAGAACACATAATATTGGAATGATACCGAAATAAGATGAAATGATACTAGGACCAGAGGTTACCAGAATGCAGCACGTGGCATGAATGCAGAACTTATATAGAGGAACATGAATATATGCGCATGAACATATGCATATGAGAAAACGTGAAAACATGGATATGCAAATTAATGTGTATCTTTTAGAATAAAGACTAACTAAAATGAAACTAAAACAACAACTAAGTGGTTATGTATAAATAATGCAAACATAAACAGAAACTAAACAAAACATATTGCAACTACGTGAATAGGTTGAATGCGAACAGAACAAGTGAATGAAACAAAAATAGCAATGTGAATGTGAAAGGAAAGGAAAAAAATAAAATAAACTAGTAACGGCAAAAGACACAAAAAAAATCAGAGGAGAAGTTCACGTATATGTGAAAACTAGTAACGTGTATGCTTTGAATGAACGTGAGAAACTAAATTAAATGCGAAACTTGGAAATGCAACCGACAAAAAAATGTAGCTGACATGCAATAGCAAATTAAAAAATGAATTTTTTTATATGAACCGACGTAAAAACGGAATGAGTGAAATAAAATGAATGAACGCCAAAATGGAACGTGATTGTGTGTGTGAAGTTGAAATGATAAGAAACTAACTATGCAGCTAATGAAAATAAATGATAAGAAACTAATTATGCAGCTAACGAAACTAAATGATAAGAAACGTGAGTGTGAAGTTGAAATGTGAAAATGCAGAAACTAACGTAAACAAAAGTGAAATGAATGCAACATTAAAAAAAATGAAACAAGTTGCCAAAAAACTAAAATAGAAACTGGTGTGAAATGAGAAAATGACTCTTTTTTTCTAAAAAATGAACTGAAAAGTAAAGTAACAACAAGCTAAAATAACACGAATAGACGTAAAAACATAAAAATAAAAAAAATTCAAAATAACAATTCTCCGACAACGGCGCCAAAAACTTGTTGCGGTTATTCTATTGATTAGAAAAGCATAAATTTTAGTTACTTCTACAAGCGCACAGGCGTGTAGTATGCAGGTCGAACACAGGGAATTGTGTTTTAAAATATTTGAAATACATATTTAAATCTTAGGCGTGTTAAACAAATTCGATGGTGGATCTTGAACAGGAAATAAAACAATAATATACTCCAAACTGATTTTGAATCTAATTAAAATTGCAATTAAAATATAAAATTGTAGAAATCAGAGCAGAAAATAAAAGTGCTTAAAATAATAGAGCAAACAACTAAAATAAAATGAACTGAATTTATTAACTAACTGGGAAGAGTGTAGAAAACAACTAAGATCAAGAATAAATAAATTGCTAAATCTAGTTAACAATCCTACGTATTCTGTTCGAAAATAAAAACACCGCTAAAATTAAAACTAAACTAGAAGAAAAGTGATGGGGTAGAAGATGCCTTCACTGCGTTGATCTGTGCAATATATATAGACTTCAGCTCCGAAATCAAGTCTTGCATTTGGGGTCCACGCCACTTGCTGCAGAGAAATATATGTACTGACTTGGTCCACAAAAGAACGATTCCATTACTTTAATCGGTAAAAATAATATGCCATGTCATTGCGTAATGTGCTCCGTGCATTGATTTATTCAATGCTACCTCTTTATATTTATATTTATATGATGCTGCTTTGAACTAAAATATATATGTTGAGCTTTTATTGGCATTCACGTGACTTGCAAATGTGACCATGCATTGATGCATAAATGCTAAACTTGAATTGGAAATAACATAAGCTAATGTGCTATATGACTTGCACGTGAGTTTGAAATACATGTTGCTTGGCATTCACATCTTTTCACATGAGCTACCTTGAGGATTAAACTAATATGTCCATGTATCCATTCTTTGAGAAATATGCGTGTTGAATTGTAATTTTGCGTTGAAGAAAACTTGAGCTGCTCTTGGTCATTCACTTGAACCGATTGACGCTACCACGATTAATTCCAATGTTGCATTTTAGGATCTATAATCTACAAAACTACAGTAAAATACCCGTATAATACCGTTTAATTAAAATAAAAATATATGAAACACACGGTTTAAAATACAGAAAAATGCATTCATCACAAACCCTCCTTCACCTTTTGGTTTACAAACTTTATCCCAACTGATTTATGATATTTACCTCTCCTTAAACAATCTGCACATCTACATTCTAATTTTTAATAGATGGTGCAGGAATGTGAAAAGTTTTTAACCAATAAAGAATAATTGCATAAACCATAGTTTTAGTTAACTTTATTCTTCCTGCAATGGAAAGAAGTTTACAAGACCAAGTTTTCATTCTTTCTTGTATTTTATCTGATAATATGGAACATTCCGAATCTTTGATTTGGTTTGCTGATAAAGCCAGTCCCAGATATTTAATAGGAAGATTACCATCAGTAATTTTTAAAATATTTAAAACATCTTTTTTATACCTAGTATACTTACTAAAATAAGCTTTACCTTTGTCTATGTTAAGTTGCAACCTTGTATAATTATTCAGCATGTCAAAAATATTTTTAATGGATTCTGCATTATCTTTGTTAGCCTTAACAAAAACCATTAGATCATTAGCATAAATAAAATGATTTACACAAGGTTGAACTCTATTAATAGGATTAATATTACCCTTAACAGCTTCTGTGTCCATTAATATAGAAAAGTATTCCATAACCATTGTAAATAGATAAGGTGAAAGTGGATCACATTGTCTAACACCTTGTTTAATACCTCTATTACTTCTGTTGCTTTTAATGAAACCTTTAAATTTACCTTTAATAAGAATAGAAAATGCAGGGGTATTAATACATTCCATAATCAGGTCATAGTACTTACTAGGAAATCGCATACATCTTATTGTATGGTAAATAAAATATCTATTCACTTTTTTTTTTTGAACTGGTACTTTATATACAACAAATCATTGGGACAACATATCCCATGTCAAATAAACGTTCAAAAGCAAGTTTCGAACTTGTGACATCCTGCACCAAAGCCGAATCAATTAACCACTTGGACAAAGGTGCTTGTCAATTTTAGTACAAACACTATCACCATTTTTGGTATTAAATTTTCTCACCATCTCATGTGCTAGCATAGAATTTTCATATATTAATCTACCAGGCACGAAAGCACTCTGATTTTCTAAAATGAGTAAAGGCAGAAATATTTTTATTCTATTACTCAACACAGTGGAAATGATTTTATAAATGAAATTACAACAAGATATGGACCTATAGTCACCAATATTAGTGGGGTTTTTCTTTTTAGGTATTAGAGTAATAAAAGTATGATTGATACTTTTAAGAATTTTACCTTTTAATAAAACTTCATTTATGACTTCAAAGATTTGATTTTTAATATTATCCTACTGATTTTTGTAAAATTTAACATTAAACCCATCCGGACCAGGAATTTTATTATCCCTAGCATTAAAAATAATATATTTTATTTCCTCTAATGAAACAGAAGCAAGTAAAATACCAGAAGCATTATCTTTCAAAATATTTTTCCAAATAATATTAGGAATTTTTTTTTCAATATTCTCAGAGAAGTATAACTTCTCATAGTACTCAATAGCTTCATTAGCAACACTGTCATAAGCATTGGAAAGATTACCAGTATTATCAATAATATTACCTATTATTAATATGTTTTCTACTACTCATTTTTGCATGAAAAAATTTAGTGCAGTCATCACCTAGAGTTAGCCAGTCTATCTTAGCCTTTTGTCTAGCATTAACTGCATTTTAATAAATTTCAGTTGATAAATTTTTCCGATTCTTGAAAAAAATTGCTAACTATACCAATTTCTTCTGGGTAATCATCTGCAAGATTTTTCAAAATTTTTCTTTCCTTTCTTAAATTACAGATTATTATTATTCTCCAATTTTTAATATTGTATTTAATATTTTTCAAGAGCATACTAAACTGAAATTGTTTAGTACCATTACAAGAAAAATTTAAGCAATTATCCATCAAAACTTTATAATTTTCTTCTAACACCCAATCGTTTTTAAGTCTGAAAGAAGAAACTTTATTGTTTAGATTCACATTGATAAAAAGATTAACAATTAGAGGACTATGATCACTACAATTTTGTTTCAAAGTTGAACAAACAAAATTTAAGAAAATGTTGGAGAATTCTTAATTGATTAAAATACTATCCAATTTACTATGGATATTCTTAGCAAACCCAGATTTCCATGTATACATATTCCCACTAATAATTAGTTCAATAAGACCAGTGTCTAGAAGAAAATTATTTAACCTATTAAACTTTCTTTGAGGAAGTTTACTGCCTCCCAATTTTTCTAATACATGAAAAACGGTATGAAAATCACCCAAAATAATCCAAGGAAAGTTATAAATTAAATTAAAGTCATTTATTTTACCCCAGAACCATTTCTTTTACTTTCAAGTTACTACCATCGACATTAGTAACTTGAATAAAAAAACCACCAATATTTTTAAACCAACAGTCTACAAACTGCTTGTCTTTATTAATTTTTAAGTTTGTCGAAATATTAGAATCCCATATAATAATGATTCTACCTTTACAATCACAATCATTATTATTTATAGATTTCCAATTGATAGACAACTTAAGACAAAAAAATTCATAATTTTCATCATTCAGTTTGTTTTCTATAAGAGCAATAATAGTAGGCTTATAAATGTTTATCATATAAATAATATCAGAACGTTTAGCAGGGGAATTCATGCCTTTGACATTCCATGCAAATATAGTCATTTATACAAAATAAAAAAGAAAGTTAAATGGTACCTGAAACTGCAGTACCCTTACCCCTCCTCTTATTATCTATACTCTTAACTTTTAGTCTGTAGACATTTCATCCCATTCTGGGTTGATTGAGATGTATTTTTGTTTGAAAGCTTTTTTCTCTTTACTTCCCTTTAACTTACCAGTTTCTTTTGGCTTTGGAATATGCAATGTAGATATATCAAACTGGTCAGTAGCATTAAACATTATTGATTCATTTTCTTCCTTTTGCTCTGACTCAGGAACCTTAATCAGAGAAGTATCAAAGTTAGTTGTGCGAGGCATGGCCGAGTCACTAGACTCTGCTACTGCAGCCTACTTAGGGGGAGAAACTTTCCTGCGAAGCAATGTTAAGTTGATTCACACCCTATCCTCAACTTCTACAGCAAGTTCAGAAGTAAACTCCTCCTTTATTCCATTGTCCAATTCTGGATATTATCTTGATGTGAGACATTGTATACTTTTGTACCAATATTTTCTTTACCTGAACATAGCTCTAAAAGAGGAGTGGTTTCAGAGCTAAAGACCTTTTTAATAATATTACCCTCCTCTGTACTGTGCTGATATGAAACGGTTGAATTTTTTCATAGTCTTTAAACTGATGAACTTCCATAGCGGTGATCGGATCAACTTGATTGACGAGCACCTTTGGACTATTTTCTTGATCGGAAATGATACAATCTTGGTTGATTCGATCATTGTTCTTTTGCGTTCTTGACTGGTTTACTGCTTCTTTATTGGAATTTGGTTCTTGATATCGACTGATCTATTTTCTTGAAAATCATCTCTGCTTTGATTACTAGTTTTGGGTATCCACATCTGCTTTGGGTTGCACTGCTCTCTAGTGATGACCAAAACACTTATAGATGTTACACTTCGGTGGAACCCATTTGTTAGCGCCAAAATTGGTCACTAACACCCAAATCCAGATGAAAACACCAAATTCCAATCAAAGCTCACAGATAGGATGTATGTAGAGAGTAATAATACGAAGAACAATCAAAATTAAAATGAAAGCGGTAAAGAACAACATATGTTATAGTGGTTCCGCTAACTTCGGCCTACGTCCATTCCAGAAGTTTTCTTTTTATTGATGTAAGAATCGGTTACAGTTACAAAGTGGGAGACTAGTCTTAGTCTTAGGAAAAAAGTCAAAGAACAGAAGAGAAGAGGCCGAAGATCCCTTTCACTGTGCCCATGCCCCTCTATTTATAGATGAAGATGGGTTGGACTTCCCTGGTGGACCTGGTAGCTGCATACCTTGGCCCAAATGGAGTAACTCAATGTGCCGACTCAAATATGCCGAACGATCTTCTCGTGCCTAACATTATGATGCCGTGCGAGGTGTCAAGGTATCGAGGTACCAAGGTATGGAGGTATCGAGGTACGAGGTATGGAGGTACGGAGGTACCGAGGTAACGAGGTATGGAGGTACCGAGGTATCGAGGTATGGAGGTATCGAGGTATGGAGGTATCGAGGTACCAAGGTATCGGGGTATCGAGGTACCGAGGTACGGAGGTATCGAGGTATCGAGGTACCGAGGTACGGAGGTATCGAGGTATCGAGGTATGGAGGTATGGAGGTGCGACTCTTTTATGCTGAGCGGCAACCAATGCCTAACTATTCCTTATGCCGAACCATCCTGATGCCGAACGACCCGTCCAATGCCGAGCATACTTGTATGCCGAACGAGGCAACTATGCCGGACGTACTCGTAGGCCGAACGAGGAAACTATGCCGAACGTACACATAGGCTGAACGAGGTAGCCATGCCGAACGACCCATCCAGTGTCGAAAGCTCTCTCCAATGCCGAGCGCTCTCTCCAATGCCGAGCGCTCTCTCCACTGCCGAGCGCTCTCTCCAATGCAGAACGCTCTTGCACGCCGAACTCACATAGATGCCGATCGAACTATCATCCATCCAAATGGCTGTCATCCACTTAAACCGAATCCATCATATTCCAGCTCCGATAGTCGTGAAGTTGTTCAAGTTAAACCCGCCTGCCCGTGGCCTTGTAAAATGGCGGGTTAACACTTGCTCCCCAAAACATGCCTTGCTATTGGAAGGTATGTTTTGAATAATTCCGAATCTAATATCTGAAGTCCATAGCCAATTCCATATCCATCCGAACTCGATAACCGAGTCTTAATCCAACCTTATCCAATAACCAGTAACCGAACCCATGACCTTTCCGGGTCAATATCCAAATCCTCTGCCGTGCATAGCCCGATATTCATATCCATGCCTCTCCGGGTTCTTGTCATGCACAGTCCGCACCTGACGACCGAAGTCCATTGTCCCTGAACGTTGTGTAGTGCATGGCTTAAGTCCTAAGCTGAATCCTGGTCGCTCCGGCCCTTGCCAAGCATTGTCCATACTCGACGGCCTAAAATAGTAACTGATAATATGGGGCCTAAGTCCTAGGCCGAATCCTGGTCTCTCCGGACCCTTGCCGAGCATAGTCCATACTCGACGACCTGAAATAGTAACCGATAATATGGGGCCTAAGTCCTAGGCCGAATCCTGGTCTCTCCGGACCCTTACCGAGCATAGTCCATACTCGACGACCTGAAATGGTAACCGATAATATGGGGCCTAAGTCCTAGGCCGAATCGTGGTCTCTCCGGACCCTTGCCAAGCATAGTCTATACTCGACGACCTGAATAAGTCGATTTGCCATGTTTGGACAAAGCGACCTACCCCTTGCCAGGTATAATCCATACCTGACGACCATTTATCAAAAATCAGATAAAAAATCCAATCGAAAGCCAATCCAAAATCCAGATCAAATCAGAAAACAAAAAATCCATATCGAAAATCCAAACCAATATCCAAAGCAGAAAACAATCATCCAAATAAAAGTCCAAATCAAGAAACAAACAAAACCAGAAGTTCAAACCAAATTAGAAAAAAGCAAATGTCCAAGCCAAAAAAGGGAAAGCAGATTTCACAAACTAGGGCGTCACGGTTTATCATCATCTCAGAGCATGTCTAGGGGCTATCTCCGTCCCCATACATGAGTAAGTGACTTGGTCGTTTGCCCATAGTTTGAAACTTATTTCATAATATCCCAATCAGTTGATGACCAATCGACTATTATTCTTGTGCCTCGCACCATCACTGTGTGAGGTAGACAGTGGTTGCTCCTGCCCTGCCGCTGCATCCCGAGCTTCGACGTATTGTTGCAACTGTCCATTCCTTACATGCTCCTCAATTATGTCCTTTAAGTGCCTGCAGCTGTTGGTATCGTGCCCATCTAAATCGTGGAATAGGCAGTGTTTTCCTGATGCCCTCTCACATTCGGAGGGTTCTCTCCTAGCCGGCCTTCGGTAGGGAAGGCGATTCCGAGTCTCCAAATAAATCCGTTCCAGCGTCTCATTCAATCCTGTATAGGTGGAGAATTTTTGCTCTCTCCCACGCTCGTAGCCTTTCCTAACTTATCATCCAGCTTCCTTTTTCCTTTTTACAAGCCTCCGCTGGATGGTCCTCCATCTTCAGTTGCGCTCACCTCCTTTAACTTTATATATGAGCATGCATCTTCCTGCCGAAGGAATTTCTCAGCTTCGTGAAAGAATTCCCCGAGATCCATTGGAGGGTCCTGTATCGGTGACACTTTGAAATCTGAATTTTCTCTAACTCCTGACACTGCCGCCATTAAAACCATCGATGGATCCGGCCGATCCACCGAAGCAACCTTTGCATTGAACCGAGTTAAGAAATCTCTGAGTGATTCGTCTGTCCTCTGTTTTACCGATGTCAGCGTCATTACATTCTTTGGACTTTTGATATGTACCCGAATTGCTTCAGAAACTTGTCCACCAACTCTGTCCATATCCCGATAGATCCTTCTTCCAACTGCCTGAACCACATAGCGGCTATGTCCGTTAAGAATAAAGGGAAACATCGAGCCATAACTTCTTCCGATGCCCCCAGCACCTCCATGTGTCTTGTATATCTCATCAAGTGATCTGTTGGATCGGCCTTGCCATCGTACATTTCCACGTTAGGTAGCTTGAAATATGGCGGATTCCGAGCTATCCTGATTTCACGTGTGAACAGACTCTTATTTACTCCTTCCAGATCTCTATTGGTCAAACCCCCGCGCATGGTTCGCCTGATAATCTCAGCTACTCCAGCATTGTCCGCTAAGGGATGCCCTCTGAGTTCCCGAGGGAATTCTGGTACATGCTCTTCATCTCTTGCTCTTACATTCCTGCCAGCATCCTGTTGCGTGGTGTTAGCTGGAACTCCTCCATGAACTGGTTCAGCATTATCTGGAGGTGCGCCCCCGAGTCCAGGTCCATCCGGATTGTTAGTTGTCTATTGATTGGGGGTTGCCCCCTGCTGAATTACTCCATCCACATGCTGGTTGTGCCCCTCTAGCCCAGTTCCGAGAACTTGAGCACCTGCAATTCCTGATTGTCCAGATCGCCTAAGAAGAGCCTGCATCATCTCCTCTTGCCATTTCATCATATGCTCCTGCATAGAATTCATCATAACCTGCATCTCGTCCCGAGTTATGTAGACGGATGCATGATCCTCTCTAGATCTTGAAGAGGCCGCTTGACTTCCTTCCTGATTGCTCCTTTCCGCTGCTTGCTTCCTTGTTGGTGGTCTAGCCATTGCTTCCTAAAATCTAAGTTTTCAAGCTTTTCAATCCAAAATTCAAGCTCCAAAATTCCTGAGTTCAATTCTCAGTGAAAGCAACAAAATGTTAACGCCAAAATTGGTCACTAACACCCAAATCCAGATGAAAGCACCAAATTCCAATCACAACTCACAGATAGGATGTAGAGAGTAATAATATGAAGAACAATCAAAATTAAAATGAAAGCGGTAAAGAACAACAGATTTTATAGTGGTTCGGCTAACTCCGGCCTACGTCCACTCCAGAAGTTTTCTTTTTATTGATGTAAGAATCAATTACAGTTACAAAGTGGGAGACTAGCCTTAGTCTTACGAAAAAAGTCAGAGAACAGAAAGGAAGAGGCCGAAGATCCCTTTCACCATGCCCCTGCCCCTCTATTTATAGATGAAGATGGGTTGGACTTCCCTAGTGGGCCTGGTAGCTGCATACCTCGGCCCAAATTGAGTAACTCTATGTGCCGACTCAAATATGCCGAACGATCTTCTCGTGCCTAACAGTATGATTCCGTGCGAGGTATCGAGGTATCGAGGACCGAGGTTTGGAGGTATGGAGGTATGGAGGTATCGGGGTACAGAGGTATCGAGGTACCGAGGTATGGAGGTGTCGAGGTATCGAGGTATGGAGGTATCGAGGTACTGAGGTATGGAGGTACTGAGGTACCGAGGTACGGAGGTATCGAGGTATGAAGGTGTGACTCTTTTATGCCGAGCGGCAACCAATGCCGAACCATTCCTTATGCCGAACCATCCTGATGCCGAACGACCCGCCAATGCCGAGCATACTCGTATGCCGAACGAGGCAACTATGCCGAACGTACTCGTAGGCCGAACGAGGCAACTATGCCGAACGTACTCATAGGCCGAACGAGGTAGCCATGCCGAACGACCCATCCAGTGCCGAACGCTCTCTCCATTGCCGAGCGCTCTCTCCAATGCCGAGCGCTCTCTCCAATGCCGAACGCTCTCTCCAATGCCGAGTGCTCTCTCTAATGCCGAACGCTCTTGCACGCCGAACTCCCATAGATGCCGATCGAACTGTCATCACCCAAATGGCCGTCATCCATTTAAACCGAATCCATCATATTCCAGCTTCGATAGTCTTGAAATTGTTCAAGTTAAACCCGCCTGCCCGTGGCCTTGTAAAAAGGCGGGTTAACACCATTCATATTCCACTTTCTATATAATGTTTTCACCATTATAGAGAGTGAGATTGATCTTCTCTGTAAGTTCATCAGTTGCAGAAACTTCCACAAGAAGGTAAGCATAATTCAATCTCGTCTTCAAGGTAGTGGCTGCATCCATTTTAATGGGTTTTTCGGTGATGCTCGCCATAATGCTAAAAGTCTCATAGTCCCACAATTTAAGATTTACACTAGGTAATTTTACCCATATCGGCATAGTTGACAGTAAATCCCTGTCCAATTTCAGAGATTCGGACCACCTTCTCATAATAATGAGCATTACGTTGTAAAAATACGGACCATTTTGAATAGTTGTATTGTAGTCTAAAATCTCTTTGAACTTAACAAGAAAGAAACCATTTTCTCTAGAAAAGATTTCAAAATCCCCAATCGCTTTCCAAACTTTAGTATTCTCCTTAAAAAACAAGAAATAGGGTTCGGTACCTACGACATAGACAATTTCTAGCTTTCTATGGCTCTTCTGCAAACCTCCTCCTTCACCAAACCGTATTTCTTATTATTAATCTTGATAGGTGAAATGGTTTCAAGACTACATTCATCTTCTTTTGGTTCCTTGGATTGCTCTGAAACAATATCAGCCCAAGATTTATAACCTTGTTCTTTGTTCAAAACGAAATTTGCTAGTTTAAGAGGCTGGATTGGTTATTAAGCCTTATTTTGATTAGAGATGGTCAGAAACAGATCCTACTTCTTCCTCAGGACACCTTTATTATTCGGCAAAAATAATCATTTATGGGCTGGTATTTTCTCTATGATCTTGGTTGGATCAATTAGAAGCCCTCATTGTCGATGATGACACCAATAGATGGTTTTCTGATATGAGATTCAGGTGGTCTATCCTGATGTGTCGGATAGAGAAGATTGGAAAGATTTTTGCAAGGAGGATTGGTTTCTCCCGTGGCAAAGGAAAACCCTAATTTTTTTGGACTATCCACAACTTAATCGTTCAAACAAACATGTTTTTGTTGGAGATTTTTACATAATTATATTTTTTGCCTAGTGTACAAAACTACAAATTTTTAAAATGCATCTTTTCTTTAATTAGCTGGAAATGATTTACAGCGTGTTCATTGAGTTTTCATAGCTGGAAAAAAAGCAACATTTGTATCATTAAAACCCAACATGCTGCAATGAAAATTAAATATTACAAATCATGTATCACGTATAATTTTTTATATATTATACCGTACATTTATTACCATGTTTGGATCAGATATAAAAAATTTAGACATCCAATAACCATTATAAAGGGATTTTCTTTTTAAGGGCTGATTTGTGCAGGCTAATAAGTTTTAAGAACATTACTTTTGAAAAATTAGTTTTAAGGACATTTTACAGGAAAAAGATAAAAGAATTTATCATTTTCAGTTATACAGAAATAATGATAAAAGGATTTATCATTTTCCCGTACAACTTAAAAAGATAAATGCATTTATTATTATCTTGTAAGTTGTCCTTAAAACTAATTATTTAGAAGTGTTGTCCTTAAAACTTATTACCTTGAAAATAAAAACCCTTCAACATAGTTTCCACTATTTATAATAAAAAAAACCCACCACCAATATAAAATTATTAAAATATAAAATGTGTTTTAAATTTTAATGTATCATATGTTATTTATCGTTTTATATAACCATACCGAAAGAGATTTTCCTCCTTCATAAATGTAAAATGCGCTTCCACACAACATAATTAAGTGCACTTGCAGTTAACTCCCTAACGCTATTTGCCACAATCTCCTTTCTTTACGCTACCTTTAGTTTGCAAGTACCCATATTCATGTATATAAATAAACAAACAAATAAATAAGAGAGGGAAAAAAAGGAAGAACAAATTATTGGTACCATGTCCAGGACATTGTTGACTTATTCCTAGATGCACTATATTATGGAATGAATGTCAAACGGTTAATTTTAAGCCATTTTTTAAGTGGTCAAAAAATAAGTATTTGTATAGTAGCAATTATACAAATTGCCTTCTTTTATTCCCTCTTCGCTTTCAATTGTTTTTTCTTCAATTTAATAACAAGTAACAATGATATACAAGTGTGTTTTAAACAGTGTATTGAAATAAACGTCTTCTTATAGATGCTTGTACAACCTGAATTTCTAATGCTGGTAATTTAACTAATTAATTTAAATTGCATGAGTTGATCTAAACAAACAATTTAGAAACCTAACATTTGATGATCTAAACAAACAATTTAGAAACCTAACATTTGACGACAAATAAATTTAAATATGAAACCTTTTCCATACTATCCAAACATCCTTAGTCGTTTAGAGTTGTGGGTTGGAATAGGTGTGTGACGACCCGTCTTTCAATCCACAGAAAGAGGTATCATCACTAAGAAAAGAAAGAGATAGAAATAGAAAGAAAGAAAGAAAAGAACAACAACATCAGAATCTCACAGCGGAAACGGAACAAAATACAATATTACACATATCCATTACATAGTTTTACATATCAGAGTACACAAAATAATACGATTTCATTACATTAGATATTTATGAGAGTCTGCCAAACCATACAACCCAAAATACAACATCAAAATGTCACAACAGCGGATAGAGATAGATAAGTACATCTGGATTCCAACTCCAGCTTCCAAACATTGTCAATCCCAACCTGATCACTTGGCTACTCATAAAAATTTGAGTATCCAAGAGTTTATGAAAAACAAAATAAACTCCGGGTCAGACGTGCGTCTGGAGTGAGTAAACAGGTTAAAGTTGTTTAACTTTAAAATCATTTGAAAACAAAAGGTATCACGTAAGACTCCCCACATATAAACACAGGTAAGTTTTTACCTTACGCTAACCAAAACATTTAATAGGAAATCCAATGATATTATAATAGGGTCTAGGCTTTTCAAGTAAATAGAAAATAGCCGAAATTGTAACATGATTAAATTCCAGCTACTAGCCACAAAAGTGGGTAATATAATCAAACCGTAAGGTCTCATAGGAAAATGGGTTTCCATCAATGGCAGGGATACTGGGGTACCGCCCGTCATAGTACGAGGTCTAGATCACCGTACCGAGGATCCACCCTAAATCCTCTGCAACACAAGGCCGGAACCATCCCTTACTGGACAGTCCTGAAAAAGACAACCCCGCAGTTGTGGCCAACAACTACCCACACAGCCGAAATAATAAGGGACTTCTAGACAGGGGTAAATCTCGTCCTACTTGGGCATGACCCACTTAACCTTGCTGCACCTCAACTGTTTTAGCCATTCCCGGTTGATGAGACTTGAGGCTACGATTACCTTTATAGAACACATCTCTTAAAATGCTCATCGTCCACCTGACGATGTGCTGAAAGCATTCAATCCATACAAGTTCGTTCCGGGTTCGAACGAAACCGTAGGCATTATTTCATTACACTCATTTTGAAATCACCTTCAGAGTTAACGACAATAACCCTTGCACTTGAAACTCCATCTTGATCTTCACTTTGAGATGTAACGACCGAACGTTTAACTTGGATCGATGTGGTTTTCGGATAATCAAACTTGATTCCCGATCCCGGTCTCATCGAAATCCAAACATGTCTTAAAGGCCAAGTTGTTTAAGGTTTAAACAATTTCATTCAATTTTAAACATGAATTCACATAGCATTATCCACAGATAATAACAAACATCTATCATAGATATATACAATATCTCATCACAGAGTATCTCAGATTATCATCCAACTGATATCAACCAAATCCAGACATTCAATTCAAAACAATCATCCATAAGCAAGCATATTTCTAATTCATATTATAATTAATTTAATTAATTCAAATTAAATTAATTACTTAAGAATTAATCACTTTACCTTGCTTAACCAATCATTAACTAATTAATCACAATCATCTAATTAATTAATCACTTCTTAATTAACCTCATTATCAATTGATTAATCTTTAATTAATTAATTAGTTATCCTTTAATTATTAATTAATAACTCTAGTTATTCATTATTAAAACATGATTAAAAGTTAATCATTCCTTAATTGATTACTAATTAATCCTTAATTTACAATTAATTAATCTTAATTAATTGCTTAATTGGTTACAAATTATAAATTAATTTATCTTAATTACTTAATTAATTATAATCAATTAACCTTAATCATTTAATTAATTAATTCTTAATCATTATTTAATTAACTATTAATCACTTAATTAATTAATTACTAATCATTTATTAATTAATCTTTAATTAATTAATTATCTATTAATTATAATTAAATAACTCTTTAATTACTTAATTAAATTATTCTTTATTATCAATTAATTAATCCATAATTAATTAATTAGACCTTTATAAATTAATCAATCTAAAATTATTAATTAATTTAACTTAAATTTCTTTATGAATCAAAGTAATCTTTAATTATAAAACTTATGTAACCTTTAAATAAAACAATTTCACTAATTACTTAAAAATATTAAAACATTTCAACTTAATCATTATATTATTATTATATTTTTTTAAAAGAAAGCATAAACATTTCAATTCAAGTTAACAAAGTATAAACTTTCTTAAATCAAATAGTTTAATTCATTTATCATGCAGTAGTTTAAAACAATTTAGGTTTAATTTTAAAATTAGTTTGAAAACTTTTTAAACAAGAACTAATCTTCGGGTTTAACCCGTAACTGTCTCAAGTACTGACTCGAGGTCTTCATCTTCTACTTTTTTTTAGTTTTTAAATTAAAACTTAATTATAAAGTTAAAAACTGTTAACATTCATTAACACTCACGCGAACACGAGACGAACTCGAGACGAACCCGAGTCAGAACGCTGCTACCCGGAGACCCTACCCGAGTCAAAACCACCACATAAACAACCGACACCACCCAAATCCTGTGCACATGCACCGGCCATCGCCGACGATCCAGCCTCCATGATCACCTCCTACACGTCGCCTTCTACCCATACTTGCCACCTGACCACCCAAAAATGCCAATCAACCTCGAAGACGAAATCGAGCTACCTCGATCAAAAAGGTACAACAACCATCGTCGAAAAATCGCCTCGAACTCCCAATGCCGACCACTGGAATCCCTACAACTCCGACCACACCTTGCCGACCCTCCACATCGTCATTGCCCAAAGCCTCGATCAAATCGATCACACAGAGACAATGCAGCAATCAAAAACCCAACCTTGACCAAACATAGGGCTTAAACCCCAAACTCACGTCGTCCGGCCGCCTCATCGATCGAGAATACCTCTGATCATTTTTGCCGTGAACACCCATCATCATTCCACCTCCAGACGAAACCCTGACCACCATAGTCCCTCCGTCCACCAGAGTTTGCCCAAAAACTATCTTCTGGTCATCACCGAAATACTGCCCCAAAACCCATCTAAAAATCATGATTTTTATTTTAAAAATCATATTTCCCAGAGTTGATTCAAGATATATAATTGAATCAACAAATTACAATATTTAATTTTAACATGTTTTAAAATTTCTACCATATCATCTTTGATTTCAGAAGATATTCAAACAAATTTTATTTGAATAAAATTTTAAACTTTAATTTATGTTTAAATAAGCATACTGTTTTTGGAACTCAAAGCCTAATAGTGATTTGTTAAGGAAATTTTGAATTTTTTTGTTTATTTTTACTCTATAACTTGAAATCAAAGAAGAATCAGACAGACTCAAACATGCACAGTTCAATACAACATATATACAAAGATTTCACTAATATATATACATGCAAGACATCAATCATCTCAGAAATTCACATACACAAATTTTATTTGCTTAAACTTTTCTTAATAAAAGTTTACTCACCAGTTTGAACAGAGATAGGTTTCTTTCTTGTTTCTTGAATTTGATTTTGATCTAAAGCTTAATTGTTGATTTGCTTTTTAAATTTGAGAAGGCTCCTTGATGATGCCTAATTTTGTGAAGATTTGCTGCAGATTTGATGAAGCTTGAATCCCTTGAATAAAACTTTTTGCTGGATGTTGTTTTTATAGATTTTTTTATATTTTGTTTGCATATTTAGAAATTTTGAAATGAGATTTGAATTCTTGTTTTAATTTTTGGTTGAAGGAGTAGAGATTGATGAATTTATCAGATTTGTAGTTGAAGTAGTGATTTATTCTTTACTTTTTTAGAAAATGAGATGGAAATTTTAAATGAAGAAGATGAAGCAACTTTTATAGATTAAATTTTTGTTTTATTAAAATTAAAGAAAATAATTTATAAATGTGACACTTGTCACTAAATATGGTTATTTTCTTAACACAAGTTATAAGAGGGATTCATAATTTAACATATGTAATTCTCATGCAAAATAGATTTTTAAATGTTTTTATAATCAATTTTCTAATTTTTAGATACATTTTTAATTTATATAAATCAATTCTTTTTAAAAGAAATTAATATAAAACAAATTTTATATTCTAAATAAAATCATAAAAATACACTTTAAAATCAAAATATGATTTAAGATATAAACAACTATATTTTGAATTTCAATTTAAATACCCAAATTCAAATTAAATTTCAAATTCAATTCAAAAAATCAAATTTGATATGTACATACAATTTTAACAAATCTATTTCCACTTGTATATATTAATTTCATTTAAAATTAATATATTTACAACACAATTATTATTATTGTTTAAAATAACAATTTATTAATTTAAATTAACTTATTAAAGAGATTATCACATTTAAATTTTGTTTGAAATTCCGGAATATCACATTCCTCCCCCTTTAAAAGAATTTCGTCCCCGAAATTTAAACAAAGGATAATCCAAAACTTTCATTTCATTTCAACAATTCAAGCATACATATTATCCATATACTAGCAACCAATAAACAAAACATCCAAACTACAATTCATCCAATACAAACATCACTAGCTATCCGGACACATATCCGGATAAGCCTTCCTAAAACTATCCAGAGTCTCCCAGGTACAATTTTTGGGATCCTTATTCCACTGGACTTTAACAAGCTTCACTATCTTGCTTCTGAGTTGCCTCTCGTCTTGATCGACAATCTGAACAGGACGTTTGACAACTGATAAGTCCGGCTCAACCTCTAAGACTTCCTGCATCGCTAGTTCCACAATAAGAGATGGATCGTGCACGTATTTCCTTAGATGAGATACGTGGAAAACATTGTGAATTCCAGCCATTCAGACTGGTAATTCAATCTTATAAGCTACGGCACCAATCCACTCAAGCACTCGGAATGGACCAATATATCTCGGGGCGAGTTTCCATGTTTTCCCAAATCTTACTGCCACTTTAATCGTAGAAATTTTGACAAAGACAAAATCTCCAATCTCAAACTCCAGTTGTCTTCGTCTTTTATCTGCATATTTCTTTTGACGAT
This sequence comes from Allium cepa, assembly GCA_030765085.1. NCBI lineage: Eukaryota > Viridiplantae > Streptophyta > Magnoliopsida > Asparagales > Amaryllidaceae > Allium > Allium cepa. The sequence continues at coordinate 218,417,261 of CM060930.1, forward strand.
CCTGAGCAGCTCTCATCCTTTTCTTGATAAGCTCAACTTTAGCAGATGCTTCACGGATCAGATCTTGTCCAAGCACAAGGTGGTCTTTCGACTCTATCCAACAGGCTGGGGATCTACACGGTCTTCCATACAGAGCTTCATAAGGAGCCATCTTAATACTTGCTTGATAACTGTTATTATAAGAGAATTCCACAAGATGTAGATGGTCTTCCCACGATCCACCAAAATTCAATACACAGGCACTCAGCATATCTTCTAGAATTCAATTAAGCCTCTCCGTCAGCCCATCTGTTTGGGGATGATATGCTGTACTCAATCTCAAACTCGTTCCCATAGCTGACTGCAAAGCCTCCCAGAACTTGCTGGTGACGGTAGGATCTCGATCACTTACTATACTAACTGGAACACCATGCAATCTAACTATCTCTCTCAAGAACATTTCTACCAGAGAAGCTGCAGTATGGGTTGCCTTAACTGGTATAAAATGGGTGCTTTTAGTTAGGCGATCAACAATCACCCATATTCCTTCATTTCCCTTCTTGGTTCTAGGCAAACCGTCGATGAAATCCATCGAAATCATTTCCCACTTCCACATCGAGATTTCCAAAGGTTGTAATAAACCGACTGACTTCTGCTGATCTCCTTTAACGTGCTGGCAGATAGCACAACTATTAACGAATCTAGCAATATCCTTTTTCATGCCCGGCCACCAGAAAATCCTTCTCATATCCTTATACATATTTGAGATTCCTGGATGGATACTTAATATGGAGCGATGACTTTCAGATAAGACCTCCTGCTTCAATTCCTTGAAATTCGGAACACAGATCCTTCAGTCGATCCTCAGTGTCCCTCGGTCATCAATCTTAAAGCTGGAACACTGATCCTTCTTAACTCTCCTGATGATTCCTCTTAGTCTACTATCATATTCTTGTTTGCTCGAAATCCTTTCTAGAAGAAATTGAACCACTTCCAAAAGAGATAGAACTGCATTCCTGCTAAGAGCATTTGCCACAACGTTCGCCTTTCCCGGGGTATAGAGAATATCCAAATCATATGATGCCAAAAACTCGACCCATTGCTGCTGTCTTAGATTACGATCATTTTGAGAGAAAAGATATTTCAACGGTTTGTGATCCGTAAATAACTCGAACTTCTCACCCAACAGATAGTGCCTCCAGATCTTTAAAGCAAAAATAATGGCTAACAGCTCTAGATCGTGCACAGCGTAGTTTCTTTCATGTGGCTTCAATTGTCGACTCGCATACGCAATTACCCTATCATTTTGCATTAGAACTGCTCCCAATCCAACAATACAGGCATCAGTATAAACCTCAAACTTACTCTTCCCATCCGGAATAGCCAACACAGGAGCACTTGTCAACTTTGCCTTCAGATTCTGAAAAGCCTCCTCACATTTCGGTGTCCACTTGAATTTAGCTCCCTTCCTTGTCAGCTTAGTTAGGTGCGAAGATATCTTGGAATAATCCTTAATAAACTTTCTGCAGTAACCGGCCAATCCCAGAAAACTGCGAACTTCAGTCGGTGTCCGAGGCAGCTTCCACTCCAAAATATCTCAACCTTTGCTGGATCCACCAAGATGCCTTTTCTAGAAACAATGTGCCCCAAAATTTTTACTTCTGATTTCCAAAAATGGCACTTAGAGAACTTTTCCTTCAAAACATGCCTTCTCAGAGTTCCCAATACTATTCTCAAGTGCTGCTTGTGCTCTTCTTTCGACTTAGAGTAGACCAAGATATCATTGATCAACACCAAAAAGAACTTATTCAATACATCACGAAAGACTCGGTTCATCAGGTCGACAAAGTAGGCAGGAGCGTTGGTTAACCCGAAAGGCATAACCAACCACTCATAGAAACAATTAGGTCCCCTAAATGCAGTTAAGGGAATACTGTCCTCATCTACCCTGAACTGATGGAAACCTGATGCTAAATCCAATTGAGAAAAGACTGAAGCTCCATATAGCTGGTCGAAGAGATCATCAATACGAGGAAGAGGATACTTATTTCGAATGGTCACTTTGTTGAATTATCGATAGTCTACGCAGAACCTTAGCGACCCATCCGACTTGGTGACAAATACCGCAGCAGAACCCCAACAAGAAAAACTGGGCCTAATCAATCCCTTCTCCAATAGATCTTGAGTTTGCTTTACTAGCTCCTCCCTCCCTAGGAGCCATCCTCCTACTAGGCTGAATTACGGGTACTGCTCCTGGAACCAAATCTGTGCGAAACTTTATCTCTCGGTGCGGAGGTAAACACTTAAACATCCTCGAATACATCTAAGAAATCTTGGACCACTTCGATATCTTCAACCTCCTCTTGAGAAGTCTCAACTCCATGTATAAGACTGCTCAAGTGTATTCCAGAGTTATCACACATTACTCTAGCAATTCTACCCAGATCAGTTTCCAACGAACCTGTTCTCTCATCACAATTTAAGACAGCCTTATACTTATAAAGCCAATCCATCCCCAATATAAGGTCAAACCCCTTAAAATCCAATACATAAGGGTTACAAGAAAAACTATGGGATAGATTGGAAATCCTCAAATCCTTACAGATCATATCTAATTTGGTTATCCCTCCTATAGGATTAGATACAAATATGGGATTGTCTACAATACTAGGGGTAAGAAAGAACTTCTCTACAGATTCCAGAGAAATAATACTCAAAGAAGCACCAGAATCAAACAAAATTTAATATACTTGCCATCTAAAAGTAATGTACCTTCCAATACTCCCTTGCCTTTAGATGAAGTTGATGGTGCACCTTCCAAAGCAAATACCTTATTCTGCTGGACTTTATGAAGGAGCGAGCAATCCTTGATCATATGAACCGGTTGGTGGCAGTTGAAGCAAAGAGATTTCTGAACCAAAGCTGAACCTGGTCCACTATAATGCGGCTGTTGCTACTTTCTTTCTTGAGGACACTGATTTGCCAAATGCCCGACTTGCTGATAATTATTGCACTTGCGAGGTCCATTGTTGCTTCCAAACTTCTTCTTGTTTTGCTTTTTCCAATTGGGATTGAATTTCCTCTTATTTGGGTTAGAAGAATTCCCTCCCGATGCAGCTACTTGTGCCACTGATCTCTTATTCATCAAATCCTCATATCTTAACGCCATATAAATTAACTCCACAAAAGATCCTTTCAAGTGCGCTGTCATCCTTTCATGAAATTCTGGCCTCAATCCTTGCACAAACATCTCGTTCTTTTTGAAAAGGAATGTCTATAAGCCTTGGACCATAGCAAGATAACTCACTGAATTTGGTCTCATACTCCGCTACAGTCATGCTCCCTTGCTTTAAATTCAGAAAATCCTGATAAAGACGAGTTTTCCCTGCTGTAGGCATGAATTTCTCCTCAAACAACTCCTTAAATTCTTCCCAAGACATGTCGTCCTCAGAGACATTTGCTGTCACTATATCCCACCAGGCTGCAGCACCTCCTTGTAATTGCCATGAAGCCATTACCCTCTTTTGCTCGTCCGATAGTTCAGGCTCTTAAAGATTCTCTCACAAGAGCGTAGCCATGCTTGGACCTCAATTATAGTCTCTGACCCTTTAAATGGTCCTCCTCCAAGGTTGATGAAGTCCTTGCATAAAGCAACAAAACTGACTGGAGGCGGTAGTGGATTAACAGCCTCATTATCAGTCTGACCTCTTCTATCATTGGTCGATGTAATTCCTACAACCCTTTCCCTTCTGCCTCTTGAGCTCATTTTGGCTACCTGGACAGGTAACCCAACAAATTTAGATAAAGATATAGTTATATAAGAAAATTACAAATACGCACTCTCAAAATAGATACTATTCCAGAGCCTAGGTGTTTCTCAACCTATGCTCTGATACCAACTGTGACGACCCGTCTTTCAATCCACAGAAAGACGTATCATCAATAAGAAAAGAAAGATATAGAAATAGAAAGATAGAAAGAAAAGAACAACAACATCAGAATCTCATAGCGGAAACGGAACAAAATATAATATTACACATATCCATTACATAGTTTTACATATCAGAGTACATAAAATAATACGACTTCATTACATTTGATATTTATGAGAGTCTGCCAAACCATACAACCCAAAATACAGCATCAAAACGTCAGTACAACGGATAGAGATAGATAAGTACGTCTGGATTCCAGCACCAGCTTCCAAACATTGTCAATCCCAACCTGATCACTTGGCTACTCATAAAAATTTGAGTACCCAAGAGTTTATGAAAAACAAAATAAACTCTGGGTCAGACATGGGTCTGGTGTGAGTAAACAGGTTAAAGTTGTTTAACTTTAAAACCATTTGAAAACAAAAGGTATCACGTAAGACTCTCCACACATAAATAAGGGTAAGGTTTTACCTTACGCTAATCAAAACATTTGATAGGAAATCCAGTGATATTATAATAGGGTCTAGGGTTTTCAAGTAAATAGAAAATAGCCAAAACTGTTACATGATTAAGTTCCAGCAACTAGCCACAAAAGTGGGTAATACAATCAAAACCATAAGGTCTCGTAGGAAAAATGGGTTTCCATCAATGGCAGGGATACTGGGGTACCGCCCGTCACAGTATGGGGCCTAGATCACCGTACCGAGGATCCACCATAAATCCCCTGCAACACAAAGCCGGAACCATCCCTTACTGGACAGTCTCGAACAAGACAACCCCGCAGTTGTGGCCAACAACTGCCCACACAGCCGAAATAATAAGGGACTTCTAAATAGAGGTAAATCTCATCCTACTTGGGCATGACCCACTTAACCTTGCTGCAACTCCCCTGTTTTAGTCATTCCCGGTTGATAAGGCTTGAGGCTACGATTACCTTTATAGAACACATCTCTTAGAATGCTCATCGTCCACCTCACAATGTGCTGAAAGCATTCAATCCATACAAGTTCTTTCCGGGTTCGAACGAAACAGAAGGCATTATTTCGTTACACTCATTTTGGAATCACCCTCAGAGTTAACGACAATAACCCTTGCACTTGAAACTCCATCTCGATCTTCACTTTGAGATGTCACGACCTAACATTTAACTTGGATCGATGTGGTTTTCGGATAATCAAACTTGATTCCCGATCCCGGTCTCATCGAAATCCAAACGTTTCTTAAAGGCCAAGTTGTTTAAGGTTTAAACAATTTCATTCAACTTTAAACATGAATTCACATAGTGTTATCCATAAATAATAACAAACATCTGCAACAGATATATACAATATCTCATCACAGAATATCTCAGATTATCATCCAAGTGATATCAACCAAATCCAGACATTCAATTCAAAACAGCCATCCATAAGCAAGCATATCTCTAATTCATATTATAATTAATTTAATTAATTCAAATTAAATTAATTACTTAAGAATTAATCACTTTACCTTGCTTAACCAATCATTAATTAATTAATCACAATCATTTAATTAATTAATCACTTTTTAATTAACCTCATCATCAATTGATTAATCTTTAATTAATTAATTAATTATCCTTTAATTAATAACTAATAACTCTAATTATTCATTATTAAAACATGATTAAAAATTAATCATTCCTTAATTGATTACTAATTAATCCTTAATTTACAATTAATTAATCTTAATTAATTACTTAATTGATTACAAATTATAAATTAATTTGTCTTAATTACTTAATTAATTATAATAATTAACCTTAATCATTTAATTAATTAATTCTTAATCATTAATTCATTAACTATTAATCACTTAGTTAATTAATTACTAATCATTTATTAATTAATATTTAATTAATTAATTATCTATTAATTATAATTAAATAACTCTTTAATTACTTAATTAAATTAATTCTTAATTACCAATTAATTAATCCATAATTAATTAATTAGACCTTTATAAATTAATCAATCTAAAATTATTAATTAATTTAACTTAAATTTCTTTATTAATCAAAGTAATCTTTAATTATAAAACTTTTTTAACCTTTAAATAAAACAATTTCATTAATTACTTAAAAATGTTAAAAAAATTTCAACTTAATCATTATATTATTATTATATTTTTTTAAAAAGAAAGCGCAAACATTTCAATTTAAGTTAACAAAGTATAAACTTTCTTAAATCAAATAGTTTAATTCATTTATCATATAGTAGTTTAAAACAATTTAGGTTTAATTTTAAAATTAGTTTGAAAACTTTTTAAACAAGAACTAATCTTCGGGTTTAACCCGTAACTGTCTCGAGTACTGACTCGAGGTCTTCATCTTTTTTTTTGTAGTTTTTAAATTAAAACTTAGTTATAAAGTTAAAAACTGTTAACATTCATTAACACTCACGCGAACACGAGACGAACTCGAGACGAACCCAAGTCAGAACGCTGCTACCCCGAGACCCTACCCGAGTCAAAACCACCACCCAAACAACTGGCACTACCCAACTCCAATGCACATGCACCGGCCACCCATACTTGCCACCTGACCACTCAGAAATGCCACCTGACCACCCAGAAATGCCAATCAACCTCGAAGACGAAAACGAGCTACCTCAATCAAAAAGGTACAGTAACCATCGCTGGAAAATCGCCTCGAACTCCCAATGCCAACCACCGGAATCCCTACAACTCCGACCATACCTTGCCGACCCTCTACGCCGTCATTACCCATAAACTCGATCAACTCGATCACACAGAGATAATGCAACAATCAAAAACCCAACCTTGACCAAACATAGGGCTTAAACCCCAAACTCACGTCGTCCGGCTACCTCATCGATCGAGAACACCTCCGATCATTTTTGTCGTGACCACCCATCATCATTCCACCTCCAGACGAAACCCTGGCCACCATAGTCCCTCCATCCACCAGAGTTTGCCCAAAAACTATCTTCTGGTCATCACCGAAATACTGTCCCAAAACCCATCTAAAAATCATGATTTTTATTTTAAAAATCATATTTCCCAGAGTTGATTCAAGATATATAATTGAATCAACAAATTACAATACTTGATTTTAACATGTTCTTAAAATTTCTACTATATCATCTTGATTTCAGAAGATATTCAAACAAATTTTATTTGAATAAAATTTTAAACTTTAATTTATGTTTAAATAAACATACTGTGTTTGAAGCTCAAAACCTAACAGTGATATGATAAGGAAATTTTGAATTTTTTGTTTAGTTTTACTCTGTAACTTGAAAACAGAGAAGAATCAGACGGACTCAAACATGCACAGTTCAATAAAACATATATACAAAGATTTCGCTAATATATATACATGCAAGACATCAATCATCTCAGAAATTCACATGCATAAATTTTATTTACTTAAACTTTTTTTAATATAAGTTTACTCACCAGTTTGAACAGAGACAGGTTTCTTTCTTGTTTCCTGAATTTGATTTTGATCTAAAGCTTAGTTGTTGATTTGCTTTTCAAATCTGAGAAGGCTCCTTGATGATGCCTAATTTTGTGAAGATTTGTTGCAGATTTGATGAAGCTTGAATCCCTTGAATAAATTTTTTTGCTGGAAGTTGTTTTTACAGTTCTTTTTTGTATTTTGTTTGCAGATTTAGAAACTTTGAAATGAGATTTGAATTCTTGTTTTAATTTTTGTTTGAAAGAGTAGAGTGATGAATTTTTCAGATTTGTAGTTGAAGTAGTGATTTATTCTTTGCTTTTTTAGAAAATGAGATGGAAAATTTAAATGAAGAAGATGATGCAACTTTTATAGATTAAAATTTTGTTTTATTAAAATTAAAGAAAATAATTAATAAATGTGACACTTGTCACGAAACATGGTTACTTTCTTAACATATGTTATAAGAGTGATGTGCACGTAAATGTGCATATTTTTATCATCATATTTATTCTTTTTAAATTAAATAAATGATCATATTGGGTATTTTAACTTGTTTAAACCAAAATTCATATTATTTGAAATTGTCACATATTCATCTTCATCCAAGGGCAAAATGGTCATTTTTGTGCGTATATTAATTTGAGAAAAATTAATTGAAAATTTGTATATATTTTTGTAGGAATTTGATCTCAAATAGAAGTGGTTTCATGAAGATATGCATGCACAAAATTAGTACAAAGGAATGAAGATGGAAATAATTCAAAGTGGAGAACATGGAGGACCCCACCTACCTTAATGTACAAATTAAAGGCTAATGCACATGCTTTTGGAGTTAATGGCTTCATGTACACTTAATGGGGGATTAAGACATGTTAATAGTTACTTGGCCTCCACACTTCCTAAGGGGCATTTTGGGCATTCCCCAAAAACATGAATTAGGGTTTCATACATGTATAAATACCCATATGTTTCATGTAACCTCTCCTCTCTCTTCTCTTAGTTTCTTTTAGGCCTCATTCTCTTTAGTTTAGATCAAAAATAAAACTAAAGGTCCTCTTTCTCTTCTCATGACTACTTAGCCATTTTTATTTTATGTAATCTTTTTTTTATGCAATTGAATACATGCTCTTTCCTTTTCATGTTCATTTACTTTCATGTTGTAGTGTAGATCTCTTCTCTTTTATGCAAGTAGAATAATTTCCTTTCATTTTGCTCTCTTTTTCCTCTTCTTTTTATTCAATGTTGCTTGCTACATTTGTTCATTTGATGACAAATATGAGAGGCTAAACCCCTACAATTTAGGGGGTAATGAAGCTCTCTAATTATGTAGCTCCAACATTTGTTAATTCATGCTCTCTTTTTGTGCTTAATGATGATCAATGAAGTGTTTTATTTGTTGTTTTTGTGTTGAATTTGATAGCCCATATTGTTGACACCAAATAGGCTATGCTTAAACAATCACTAACACAAATGCCTCTTCATGAATATATGATTATGGCATAAGAAAGTGATTTGAAATTAAAATTTGATGGTCCATGTTTCTAATCAATAGTTAATAGGCCATACCTAAAATAGATTTCATTTTCATTTTATTTGTCAAGTTTCATGAAAGTTAGTAAGTGTTTTAAGGGGTGTGTTATAGTTTGATGGCTTATGTTGGCTAATCAATAGCTCAAATATGTCATATTTATGATAAACAAATCAATTAAAACACTAATAACCATAAAAGAGAGATCATGATTTCATGTGTTGAACTACATGATCTAGAGAGTGGATTTATTTTCTAAATTGTCACTTAACTCTCATATTTGCATTTCTTTTCTTTTTGTTAGTTAGTTCATTTTCTCATTTTCTAGCTTAAACACACTCTCGACTTTGGTATAATTTGATTGAGTAGGAAATTTAAATCAATAATTTCCCTGTGGACGACCCGTATTTGCCGCGTGCTACATTCGTACACCGTGCGCTTGCGGTTATTTTAATTTAAATTCGTTCGACGGTTTTCTAAACCGATAGAATTTCCGTCGACGAACAAAGAGGGATTCACAATTTAACATATGTAATTCTCATGCAAAATAGATTTTTAAATGTTTTTATAATTAATTTTCAAATTTTTTAATACATTTTTAATTTATATAAATCGATTCTTTTTAAAAGATATGAATATAAAACAAATTTTATATTCTAAATAAAATCATAAAAATACACTTTAAAATCAAAGTATGATTTAAGATATAAATAACTATATTTTGAATTTCAATTTAAATACCCAAATTCAAATGAAATTTCAAATTCAATATAAAAATCAATTTGATATGTACATATAATTTTAACAAATCTATTTCCACCTGTATATATTAATTTCATTTAAAATCAATGTATTTACAACACAATTATTATTATTGTTTAAAATAACAATTTATCTATTTAAATTAACTTATTAAAGAGATTATCACATTTAAATTTTGTTTGAAATTCCGAAATATCACAAGGTGAGTCGAGTTTTGTAATATTTCGAGGAGCAAACTAGCTGGCCTAAGGCTCAAAACAGATAATCTCTTTTAAGAGGTTACCAAGTTTTCTAATATAAACATTTATCATTATTCTTCTATTTTCCCTACTTTTCCATAACTTCTCTTGTCCTAATATCCTAATAAATGCCCATTAAAATTTCTTAAATTCAAATAAATATCACCAAATAAATCGGGGAAAAATAGTAAGGATCCCAATTCGTTTTAGGCAAAATGTTTTACTTTGTATCAAATTCTATATGAATGTTTAGAGAGTAGTTTACTCGCTAATTTATGGATCTAAAGCTTGATTAAGTGAGTGAGAATGATTCTTCTCACTATGGTTCTCAATCTTAGCCACATTAGCACCATGGACCCAAATTGACATCTTCTCTCCCTTTATTGTTGGCATGTAAACATTTTCTTACGGTTGTTAATATTTTGGTTATTATTATTATTACTACTATCATTATTATTTAATCTCATTGCAATCCAATGTCACAGTCAAGATGCATAGGGTGGCAAGTACGAGGTAATAATATAAACCTAGAGGAACAACTACGAATAATATTATAAATGAACTTTTGAAAAATACCCTCTTTAAATTTCAAAATACAAAGTCCCTCATTTACAAAAACATGTTTTGTTAAATAGAAACCTTGTCAACATCCGCAAAGCTATGTGAAAGGCAAATAAGTTCATACAAAATAAGGCTATCAAAAAGAATGCTTCTTTCAAAACCCACATTTCGACCAGATTGGCTTGATCGAAATGGTTTTGGAAGTTGACATAGAATGGTAGGCAAGGGAAGGAGCATCTTACTCGAAACATTTCTTTTATATAAGTTGAAGATATCTATTCATTTTGGATTTTAATTCCTTTCGATCATGTCGAAAGGTATGCTTGACCTAATAAAGTGAAATAGCTGCTTTCGACCCCGTTGGTTTTGTTTTTTCCATGGTGGAACCCTTCGAAAGGGTTATTGATGCAGTTTGAGTGTAGGTTCCTTTCAAATGGACACCTCCTCATATGATTGCTTGCCGATTGCATACCAGATTTCCTTCGGGACACCCCTTTTGACCAGGTTGAATGGGATTTTATCCTTTCAATGCAGATCCAGTTTACAGTTGCCTAAGCTTTATTCAGTATGCATAATGTAAGATTGCCTTGGATATCCGTATGTTCTATGAACTTAACAGTGTTGAAGCGCCATCATCATCCTTATTTACCATTATGTAATATTTGTCATGATGATGATACGTTTCGCATGTATGTTATCCGAGTCGATCCTATTGATTTGCATGGACAAAAAGAAGTTAAGAGAATAAGATAGCATCATATGTAATTTATCATTAGTCTACATAATGATCGTAATGATCTTCCTCATAATCAAAATCCTTAAAGAATCAAATCGCTCCATTATCATTAATCCAGAATGGGATTCAAATTTAAGAGCTTTTCCCCAAATTGATTAAGGTTTGCAAAGATTTTGTTGCAAAGAAGTAGAAATAAAAGAAATGAGCTTAGAATTCCAAAATACAGTCCCCAAAATCAGACCCCATGCTCTTATTTGTAGATGAAGGTCGGACCCCTTACATGCCAATGTTTTTGACATAGTCGAATGGTCCTTTTATCTTTTGCTTCATTCCTTTAGACACGGTCGTAAGGCCCTGACCCCTTTGGTTCAGCCGAAAGGCTTCTCTTTCGAGTGCTCTAACTCAACCTTGCACTTCTCCTCTTATTTCAGATCGTTCGACCTTGTCGAAAGGGTCATTTATCTACCTTTCGCCTTTGTTAAATCTTTAATTTTCCTTTTTCCTACTTTTTTAGGAATTGCTTTCGGCATCGTCAAAAGAGCCACAAATGCGCTTTTCTCTTCATGTTGCTTTATAGTCATCAAAAGTAAAGATAGGATCTTTCGAATTTGTCGATAGGATTTTTACTTGGGCTTCGAAGATGTTGAAGTTTCAATGGTTTCGATATGGTAGCTAGCTTTTGAATGCATGCTTGAGGATTGATGTAGAACCTTCTCCTAATGTTATTGGGTTCGACTGGTTCGAAGGTTCTAACTATGCTTTCAAAAGGGTTGTTTAGAGCAATTTGAATAAGGGTGAAACCTTTAGTTTCGAAAGGTTTGGCGTATATATTAAAGGTTAATGTTTATTGCCTTTGAAAGGGGTTTCGAGCCCTTCCTTGCTTTTTCTATATGCACGATTCCATCTGCATTGAAAGGTTGAAAGTGGAAGAAGGGTAGCCCCGCTTTTATTTTCCATCTATCTCGAAAGTTTTCATGTTGTTTATCACTTGCGAGGGCATCTAGTGTCTATGACTCCTTCGAAAGCCTTCTTAATGCTTTCGAAATGTTTTTTCCTGACCTTTGTTGAAACCCATGCCAACGATTCCGGTAAAGCCAGACATTTACATTAACATTCTTTCATACCTTTATTCTTAAGATGATTTTATGGCTAATATTTTGCCTCATCTTCCATATGAAGGAATATTTTGTTCTCTAGGACAAAAATTTCAGAACTTCCTTGCTCTTAATAATTTTTTTCCTACAAAATTCAAAGTAAGCAACATTTTCTATTGCAAACTCACTATCTTATATATATATATATATATATATATATATATATATATATATATATACGTGTGTGTATGTGTGTGTGTGTATATGTGCTTCATGATAATTCAACATAGCGGTGCTTTTAAATTTAAATGGTTAGTTGATCATAATCCTAATTTAATAAAGGATATGAGGCCTGTATTTGATTATTATCCATGCATATAAGAATTGTAATCTATGAACTTCCTATGGGAAACGGCCAATGTCTGGAAATAGTAGGTCCCGAGCTATTATCTGGAAATGGTTCTTTGTAACCCTTAAATCTTAATAAGTATTTAGAAACTCTTCTTGGAAATGAGAATGATCCCGGAGTTTGAATTCACATATCAGTGAACATCGTTAAGAGTAGTAAACTGATAAACCAAATTTGGGTATTAAAAAGACCAGCTTGAAGTTTTGGTTGATGACTTAGATGTTTATTGTAGTTTCAATACTACTGCTTTATAACCCAGATTCATGAACCGTTAGACAAAATCATAAACCGATGATAAAAGTCCTGAAATTCAAATTTAGGCGTTAAAAAATTATAAAGTCTGAACCTAGATTAGGGCATTATTGACAGAAATAGTAAGATGTTCAGAATCCATATTCGGATTTTAGTAAGTGAGATTCAGAAATAGTCTTTAGAATAGGATTCACAAGCCCCGATTCAGGTATTAGTGGTGAATAATCAAAAATTCATAATAATTATCTCCGTGACAAAAATTCCAAGCCCAAATTATGGCATATGTCGGATAATCAGAAACCCACAATAATTATCTTCATAATGGGAATTTCCAGCCCAGATTAGTGCATATGTTGGATAATCAGAAATCCATAATAATCATCTTCATAATAGGAATCTCCATCCCAAATTAGAGCGTAAGGTGGCCAACTCTGCATGGAAATAGGCTTTGACTATTGTTATAAGATTTCTTGTCAACACCCCAAAATTATGCTAAAGAATGAGTATTATCCTTTAGGCAAATTGGTTAGAATGGAAGGTATGAATTCATTTTTAATTTTCCCTTAAATAGGCTTTATTAGGCAGGATTTGTTCATTCAGACCTTTTGACTGTGTCGAAAGGGTTGGGTTCCGAGCTTAATGAACTTTCATCTCTATTAAGACTGTAGCAACCCGACTTTCTATCACCAGAAAGACGCATCACTAATTAAGAAAGAAAGAGATAGAAGAAGAAAAGAAAGAGAAGAAAGAACAACAACACAACATAAATCTCACAGCGGAACGAATGAAATATAATATATAACATATATATAGCATCAGATACATCAGAGTACACAACTATACATCTCAATTTAGACAGTTATAACATTTCTGTCTAATATACATTACAAGAACAACAATACAGAATAATACACAGCGGAAACTCTAAATATATATCTACACGCTGAAGGCTCCTGCTCCAAAGCTCCTCCAGAATTCGTCGAGGATAACCTGAATCACTTGACTACTCATACAGAATATGAGTACCCAAGAGTTTAATAAAACAGAAAATAAACACTCGGGTCAGACAGGGGTCTGGTGTGAGTAAACGGTTTAAGATCGCTTAACTTTAGAAAACCCTTTGAAAGAAAAGGTATCACGTAAGACTTCCCACACATAAACATGGAAAAGCTTTTACCTTACGCTAACCAAAACATTTGATAGGAAGTCCAGTGATATTATAATAGTGTCTAGGGTTTTCTAGTAAATATGAAATAGCCGAAATTGTTACATTCATTAAATTCCAGCTACTAGCCACAAAAGTGGGTAATACAATCAAAACTGTAGGGTCTCGTAGGGAAAATGGGTTTCCAACAATGGCAGGGCTACAGGGGTACCGCCCGTCACAGTATTGGGGTACAATGTCCATTATCGAATCTTTTGCAAAAACCAAGAAAACCTTCAAAAGGAAGTTAATGCAATCTTCTAAAATTGAGCCACCAAAGAAAGTTGCTAAAGTTGTAGAAGTGTAGGAGGAGGAGCGCTTATCTCTTTAAAAAGCTCCGAGGAGCCCCATTATGGAGCCTCCCAAAGATAATCCTATGCAAACCCCAATTGGAATTTATCCCATCTCCCGCATCTCTGTTTCAGACTCACCAGTTGCTCTTGCTTAAATGCAGATGGCTTTGAATATGCCTCCTACTCCAAAGCACATTCCCTCTCAGACAACATCTTCTTCTCCTTCTGTTGTCAAGTTTGAAGAGATAATAGAGTCTATCCCTCACTCAAAATCCTTCACATTTGTTCACCCGCCTTCCTCCATATTGGATTTGGCGGGGCACTTTCGCTCCCTAATGGAGCAACAACTTTTGGTATGTTTCTCTTCAACTAACCTTAGCATCATTGGTTTTTGCTAAATCACTAATTTTCGTTTCGTTTCTTCTTTTATATTTCTAAGAGTTGGATAGCTTTGAATGAACATGCATCGAAGTTTTCATTCGAATCTTCCAAACTTTAGGAGGAAATTGCTAACCTTAGCAATTAAGTATCTTCTCTTTCCTTTGCTAAAGATGAAGCTTCCACAAAGGTAGAATGATTAAAAGCTTCCCTCGTCCTGGCCGAAACTGATCTCACGGTAGAAAGACAATCTCACCAACTCCTTGCCGATGAAAAATTTGCCTTGGAGCTGACTTTACAAGATTCTAAAGACGAGCAAGCTCGCTTAGCCACAAAGAATATTTTTCTGAAGGAAAATTTTAAGAAAACCAGGGCTTCATTGAAACTCCTTGTTAATAACATTATTGACGCTAAGCAGCGAGTGTCCAGTTTGTTGGAACTACGCTTGGGCATATGCTGCCGGAGTCTTATGAAGAAGCCCTCATGCTTGTATATGCCGAAAACTTCAAGAAATGTCCATACTTTGGCTTCCCTTCACTTGATTCTGCCCTAGTTGATAAAGTGATGGACAAGATTAACCAAATGAAGCAGGGGATTGAACCTGCCGATGAAGTGGAAATCAATGCTTCTGAAATCCTATCTTTCAACGTGCCCTCCTTTGAAATCGATGCAGACTCTAAGGATGAGGGTGACAAAGATGAAGCCACCATGGAAGAATGTGAGGATAAAAATGACGGCGATGACCATGACGATGATACTGATGACAACAATGATGACAACATTGATGGTGGTCATGGGCTAGGTGTAGATAGAGGAGATCCTTCTGGAACTCTTGATAAGGATGGTGGCGACGATGATAAATCTCTTGAAAAAGAGCCATCTGCTTAGAGGAATGTTTCGCCTAAATCCCCTAGACCTTCTACTCCTTTAGAGGATGAGCCTGCTCATGCCAACATTGAAGAGCCTGCAGGAAAAGAGTAGGCTTCCTAAGCTTTTGTCCCTGTATCGCAGGTACGAGATTCTTTGTTTAAATATCTCTTACTTCAAAGATAATAATTATGTAAGTCATTCATTGTAGATAAGGAAGAAGTCCACCCTTCCCTATAGGACAAAACTCAAAAGAAAACAAGCCGAAATAAAAAAGCTATATAGAGAGTTAGGCAAACAGATAAGGGAGCATAATGTACTCTCCAAGAAGTATCGTAAACTTGATAGGAGTGCTTCAGTACTTTGTCCTTTAAACATCAAAAGGCTGCCCCTTTGTTAAAGAGAGCGTGCCTCCGATACGACGCCCTTTTAGAGGAGAATCTAGAGTTACTTGCTTTATTTTGGATACTAATTGAGGAGAGAGACATCCTAGTTAATTTTTCATATAGAGCTTATTGTAGACATTTAATTGTTGACTTTTCGTTTTTAGGCGAATTCAATGGGGGTCTACTAAGACGTTTTCACAAAAGATAGTTAGATGAATTCAGATTTGACCTGCACCCCGGAGCTTGCTGGAACTTACCACGGATCAAATCAATTCCTTAAGATATCTCCTCTGAAAAGGTTAAGTATTATAAAGACAAATTTGTATCTAAATTGTTTTCTAGATCTGTTTTGTATGAACCAGACGAATAATTGTAAATATGTAACAGTTTATTGATTTATAAATATATGTTTTAGCCTTACTTTCTCTGCTTAACATCACTTTATTATATTATTTCAGCATGACTGTTCATTAAGTCGCCTTGTCTCTAGAGACCACTTAAGACAATATGTCTTGAGACGATTTTGTCTCAAAAAGGAAACGGTTTTAAAATCTTCAAAATTAGCAAGATAGTACTTCCTCGGAGATTTGTAGAAACTTTACTTGGAGTATCCCCGATTTGGATTTGATTTTCTTGGTGAAGGGGAAAAGGCATTTCTTAAAGAAATCAGCACATTACACGCAAAATTAAATTACGGCCGCGATAGTCCTCCTATTGAAAAGTGGGACTATAAAATATGCCCACCATTCATTACCCTAAAAGGAGTCACTATCCCTTTTGATTCAACAGTTACGCTTTTTGCTAATTCACTAGATAAAGCAAGAAAAGTAGCTTCTTAGCTTTAGATGTAATCCAATTGTTTGTTGTATCTTTTAGCCATGTTTTGTTTAAGTTGTAATCCATTATTATAATAATAAAGGTATTTTTCATCTTGATCTTGATTTTACTTTATTTCTTTTTTCTTAAATAGGAGCTACCGTTATCTACAATTTCTTTTCCTTAAAGTCTATCGTCACACGTCAATGCTCTTAAATAGAATTTGTTGCAAGCAAATGGAGGGATTGTTCTTAGCAGCAATATCTTATTAGAATGCTTCAGTAGTAATATCGAAGCTGTGAAATGGCACAAAAGATATTTTCTTCAGAAAACCATTGCCAATGCTAAAAATATCACATCGCCTATCTCGAGGCTGAAATTAAAAGTAAAGATGAAACGATTACCGCCCTTAAGCGACAAGTGAAGACAAATACCTCAATTGACTTTGATCATAAATGTTAGAGCTTATTCAACACATAAGTGATTTGGAGCTAAAATTAAAGGATAGTTAGGCACAGTGTGCTTCTTTGAAATTCATTATGTGGAACAATATTTCATGTATTGATTTGCAGGTCCCTCACGCTACTCCTTTGGCTACTAAACCTACAAGGTCAAAGCTTCCTAAGGCCTAGAAATTTCCTACTATGCTTAACCCTCCTTCGGGATTAGACGAGAACGTTGTGGGGAATTGGTGCTGAAAAGTTAAATTCGAAGTAGCAAAGTATTTTAATGAACGAAAAAAGTTAAATATTCTCATACTATTAATGACTACGTCGCCAGGAATCAAAACTTAGAGCATGATACTAATTCCTCTAAAATTGCATTGCAAAGTTAGAAAGGGATAACAAGACCCTTAGGGCGGCAAACAGAGCTTTCAATCATGCTCTGAAAACTAACATTGATGTGATAGATGATGAAAAAAAGTAAAAAAGAAAGAGAAGAAACTCAAAGAAGTCCTCCGCACTGCGATTCGCCACATAATAGACCCTTTAGTCGCTAGGACACTTGAGAAAGCTGTACAGGACTTGTGATTCATTCGTATGTTTGATATGAATAAACTTGTTTTATATATAGATGTGATTAACTTCATAGTTCTGTAAATTATCTCATGACTTATGTAAATTATATAAAATCGCTAAATATCACCTGATTTGTAATCCTTTTCTGTGATGTCACTTCTGAAATGCTTTTTGGTTGCTCCTTCATTACTTTCAAATTTGCTGATTCTTTTATTTCTCTTTGCCGTGCTGATTTCCCTAAAAAGTATGAAGCAAATAATATTTATAATTGTCAGTTTGAAATTAACATACTAGTCTATGCATATCATTTGCTTAAATTAACAAACCATCTTGAAAGATAATCTATATCAAACATTTAAATCCTATCTCTACCATGATGAGAAATGCTTTAGAATTTAACTTCAACCATTTGGCTAGAATATCTAAAATTTGCTGATAGAAAATCATGCCTTATCACAAGGGCATAAATGTTGGAATGTAACCTTCGAGATATGTTTAATAAAGAGCTAAATTAAGAAATCACCTTCTGGATTTCGGAAGTTGAAATCCTTCGACCTATTCCTTGACATTAATGGGATTTGGTAAATTAGAAATCCAAAACTCGGATTTAGAAACCGTTAAGAGCGATCTTTATGACAATATTCTTTGACCCAGACTCGGGCATTTGTGATAAATGGAAATCCATTATCGAAATTTCATGCCCATATTGAGGCTCAAATAAGTGATTGTCACGTTACCCAGATTTAGGGTATATTAAGATAATCAATGGTCGATAGAGAACCGAAACCCAAATTCGGGTATTAAATAATGAAGTTCTAAAATGAATACTTGAAACCCAGATTTGGGTATTGATTGGCGACATTTAGATATGAAAGTCCTAAAACTTAGATTCAGGTATTAATATATGAAATTTAGTATAAGAGACCCGAGACCTAGATTCGAATATTTATAGATGATGTTTAAAAACGAAAATCCTTAAACCCAGATTCAAAAATTTATAAGTGGAGCCCTATTCTACTCCCTTGATGTGTGAACCATTAGGGTCTTGTATTGAAGTAATTTGTCTATTTGCTTCTTGAGCTTGGATTTCTAATCCACAATTGGAAATTCCTCTTCTCGGGCATGAAAATCCTAGTTCATGATTTAATGAGCCTCTCCTCGGGCTTAGACATCTTAGCCCATTACTGAATGTGCCTCCACTTAGGCTTGGACGTATCAGTCCATTATAAAATGAGCCTCTTCTTGGGCTTGGACATCTTAGTCCATTGTTGTCCGATTCTGTTGGTTAGCTCATCTTAGAGACTGAAACCATGGACTTACCCGACCTCCCTCCAGGAGGCTCCCTACCCTGGCCCTTTTGCGGCACGGATAGAGGCTTGTTCGGTGCTCTACCATGGCCATCTTATGGCATAGATAAAGGCTTATTCTGTCCTCCCACTAGGGGAGTCTTACCCTAGCCCTTTTGCGCTGCAGATAAGGGCTTGCTAGGTGCTTTAACCTGGCCATCTTATGATATGGCTAAAGTCTTTCTCCATCCTCCCTCTAGGAGGTGCCTTGACCTGACCAGAGATGCGGCCAAGGGGTTGTTCGTTGCTTTAACCTGGCCATCTTATGGCGCGGCTAAAGGCTTACCCACCCTCCCTCCAGAAGGTGCTTTGCCCTGGCCAACTCGATGCGGATAGTGGCTTTTCTACCATCTTTGGTAGACTATCATCTTAGGTAGTATTTAAATATAAGGAGCATTTAACTCTCGACCATGTAGATTTTCTCTTTGAAAAGCAACTCTTCATTGATTCTTTCTCAAATTTTCTTTACATATTCTTTGATCTTTCCTTGTCGAAAGAAATTTATAATCATCCTCTCAAGGGATCTAAAATGGTTAGTTTTGTGTCCATTTATCTTGTGGTAATGACAATTGGATCCACCCTGATTTCTTTCATGTTTTGGCCTCCATTTCTATGATGGCCAGCAGTTTAGCTAATCCTTTGTAAACAAGTAGACATTCTCTATGGACGTTGTCAAGTTGCACTCTTTTGGATGTCTAGATTTGAAAATTGATTCTTGTGGATGGCCTTTTGACTTTTTTATTTCTTGGCCTTACTATTTCACACTCTTCGATCGCTTTTCTTTTTACCACCCTTTCTTCTTGAGTTGGAAGTGCTTTTGCTATAGTTGATTGCCACTTATATGCAAAGGCATTGTAATCATCCTTTATCTCTTTCTCAAAGATGTGACTTTGGAATAATGTTGGATTGTTCTTCTTATTTGATTGAAGATATTGTCACTTCCATTAGTTTTCCTTCCTATTGCAGATATGGGGTTGGGGTCAACATGAAAAGGATTAGTCTTCATTTCCCAGGATCATAAGATTTCGCTTTTTCTTGTTTATAATTCTAAGGGCTTCTAAACTTAATCTTTGTTCTTCATCTTGGTTTGAATCCTTGATGATCGTTGAGGGGAATGTTTCTAAGTGGGGTTCAAATGACCCTTGTTCAGATCTTTTTATCGTTTTGGCCATGATCAAGCCAAAGTAGATGAACTTAAGATAGGATTGAGTGGGGTTAGAGAATAATAGTGTTGGAGTTTTAACCTAGCCAGAGGCTCAACCCCTCCTTCTAGTACCAAAATATTAACAAGATTTCTTGTCAACACCTTAAAGTTATGCTAAGGAATGAGTATTATCCTTTAGGAAAATTGGATAGAATGGAAGGTATGAGTTCTTTTTAATTTTCTCTGGAATAGGATATAATAGGTAGGATTCCTTCAGTTATACCTTTCGACTGCGTCTAAAGAGTTAGGTTCCAAGCTTAATGACCTTTCATCTCTATTAAGACTATGTAGATTCTCTTTCGAAGGATTTCCTTTTCAAAATAAATAAAATACCCTGGATTAGATTTCTCTTAATTGGACTCAACCTTGTCGAAGGCTTTGATTACTGGTTGTCTGGGACATTATCCTTGAATCAGATACAGAGGTTTTGACTCTGTCGAAAGCAAGGTTTTAAAACTAGATCTAGGAATCTAAGGCAGGGGTTTGACTTCGTTGGAAGTAGTGAGCTTAACCTTCTTAAGTTTGAATTAGTAATTACAAGCTATAGTGTTTTGGTGAAGGGTTTCGTCCTCGTTGAAAGCTAAAATTCGAAGGAAGGTTAGTTGAAGTATGAACTTGAAGTGGCTTAACTCTTATAGGTTTCGATTGTGTCGATAATGGCCTTACGATAAGAGTGAAACCTGTAATACGAGAGCGAAACTGACAAGAACTTTGATAAAATGGTAGTAATCTAAAATACTTAAAACTTCCCTCTTATAAGCAAAAGGTAACTATATTGCATCAAATCTCCAGATTAATCTTGTAATTAGGGTTACAACACTTTTGGTTAAATAAATATAGGTTTGGAGTGAGAGGAATCGGATCCCCAAAACGTGACCCCATGGGTCTTATTTATAGGTGCAAGTCAACACCTTTCGACCCTGATGCTTTTGATTGGGTCGGAACATGGCTGCGGAAAGGCTTAAGCATGTTGCTGCCTTTGTCGAAAGGTATGGCAGTGCTTCTCTTCTTTGAGTTGTCCTGTAAGTGCTTCCGACCCTTTCAACAGCCTTTGTTCATAGGTTTCAATGATGTTGGTTACGCGTCTGCTCTTGTTTCTGATCTGATGCGGAACCCTTCCTGAACCACATTAGTTTCAACCAACTCGAAAGGCTAACTATAGCTTTCAAAGGGGTTTCTCTAGCTAATACTTGTCTTCCAGCAGTTTGATGAAGGTGAAACCATTGGTTCCGAATGGTTTGGCATGTGTTCAAAGAGCTATTCCTCAATGCCTTCGAGAGGAGTGGTTTCGACTTAATCGAAAGGTCTTCATCTAGTCGAAAGGATTTAAATGAAGGTGAAAGGGTGCGTTTAACTCCTTCATCTTCCTCGAAAGGTATTACCCTCTAGATATTAACTGGAGAAACCTTCCGACACCTTCGAAAGGTTATGTTGCTTCCAGACTTTGATGGCAGTATCCCTTCGACTCTTTTGAAAGGCCTAGCTGGAGCTCTTCTCTCTTATTCTTTGCTTCAAGAGGTCTAGAACTAGTTGAAAGTTTGATTTTGGAGTAACAACCGTTAAAGGTAGTGTCCAAATGAAAGGAGTATTTCACTCCCAACCATCTAGATCTTTCTTAGAAAAGTAATTCTTCATTGACTCTATTTTTTCACCGTAGGAAAACATGGTCTCAAATATTCGGCATTTCATGTTCTTGAAACCATATTACCGTCTGGTCGGCCTAAATTGTAGCTCCTGAAGGATTACTTGATAGATGATTAAAGGTCCTTCCCAATTTGATCCTAGTGGTCCATTCGTGGGATTTCTTGTGTTTGCCATTACTCTTCGGAGCACTGAATCTCTGTCTTGAAATGATCATGTTCTTACTTTGAGTTGTAGTACTTTGAAATTCTCCTTTGATATTCCGCTATTCTGATTGCTGCTTCATCTACCAACTCATGTATCAAATCCAGCGATGCTTTTTTTTAATTCTTGGTTTAAATCGAATGCATAAGCGATTATTTGGTGTGAGGGTATTTCAAGCCCTACTTCTAATGCCAAAAATGTTAAAAAGAAAACCTGTCAACATCAATAAAGTTATGTGAAAAGAAAATAAGTTCACATAAAATAAGGCTGTTGAAAAGATTGCTTCTTTCGAAACCCACTGTTACACTAGATTGACTTAGTCGAAACAACTTCGGAAGATGACTTAGAAATGCAAGCAAGGGAAGGAGCGTCTTACTCGAAAATCTTTCTTTTATATAAGTTGAAGACAATTATTCATTTTGGATTTTCATTCCTTTCGATCATGTCGAAAGGTTCATTGTATCCCTTTCGAACATGTCGGAAGGTATGCTTGAGCCAATAAAGTAAAATAGCAGCTTTCGACCACGTTGGCTTCGTTTCTTCCATGGAGGAACGGGTTGTTGATGCAGTAGAGTGTAGGTTCCTTTCGGATGGACTACTCCTCATATGAATGCTTACCAATTGAAGACCAGATTTGCTTCAGGATACCCCTTCGACCAAGTTGAAAGGGATTTTATCCTTTCAAAACCGATCTAGTTTGCAATTGCATAAGCTTTATTCAGTATACTTGATATAAGATCGTCTTGTATATTCATAAGTTCTATCAACTTATCAATGTCGAAATAGCATCATCATACTTATTTATCATTTTATAATATTTTTCGTGGTGATGATATGTTTCGCATGTATGTTATCCGAGTCCATCCGATTGATTTGCATAGGCAAAAAGAAGTTAAGAGAATAAGATAGCATCATGTGCAATTGATCGTTCGTCTAGCTAACGATCGTAATGATCTTCCCCATAATCAAAATCCTTAAAGAATCTACACATCGCTCCATTATCACTAATCCGGAATGGGTTACAATTTTAAGATCTTTTCCCAAATTTGTTAAAGGTTTGCAAAGATATTGTTGTTGCAAAGAAGTAGAAGTAAAAGAAATGAGCTTAGGATTCCAAAATTCGGTCCCCAAAATCAGACCCCTTGGTCTTATTTATAGATGTTGGTCAGCCCCCTTCCATGCTAATGCTTTTGACTTAGTCGAAAGGTCCTTTACCTTCCGCCTCATTCCTTTCGACACAGTCATAAGGCCTCGCCCAAATTTGAGTCAGCAGAATGGCTTCTATTTCGAGTGCTCTAACTCAACCTTGCGCTTCTCCTCTTCTTATTTCAGACCGTTCGACCTTGTCGAAAGGGTCATTTATCTTCCTTTCACCTTTGTTAAGTCTTTAATTTTCCATTTTCCTGCTTTCTCCTGAATTGCTTTCGACACCGTCGAAAGGGCCGCAAATGTGCTTCTCTTCATGTTGCTATTTTTTCATCAAAAGTAAAGATAGGAGCTTTCAAATCTGTTGATAGGATGTTTACTAGGGCTTTGAAGATGTTGAAGTTTCAATGGTTTCGATACGGTCGGTAGCTTCCAAATGCATGGTTGTGGATTGATGTGGAACCTTCTCCTAATGTTTTTGGCTTTGACCGGTTCAAAGGGTCTAACTATGCTTTCGAAAGGGTTGTTTAGAGAAATTTAAATGAAAGCGAAACCTTTGGATTCAAAATGTTTGGCATGCATATTAAAGGTTAATTTTCATTGCATTCAAAAGGAATGTCGAGCCTGTTCTTGATTTTTCTGTATACGTGAATCCATCTACATCGAAAAATTGAAAGTGGCAAAAAGATAGCCCCACTTTTCTTTTCCATTTGTCTCGAAAGCTTTTAAATTTTTTATCACTTGAGAGGGCGTCTAGTACCTACGACTCCTTCGAAAGCCTTCTTAATGCCTTCGAAACATATTTTCATGACCTTTGTCGGAACCCATGCCTATAATACTAGTAGAGCCTAATATTTTCATTAACCTTCTTTCGTCCCTTTATTTTTAAGAGGATTTTATGGCTAATATGTTTTGAAAAACACTCATTTTTTTAGTTTTAGATGAACTTTTATAAAACACCATCTTTAAGTTTCAATATTCACAATCGTCCATCAACAAAAAAGTTTTAAAAAACATCCGTATTTTTAGTTTTAGCTAAAATGCAAATATAGGCAGTTTCTATAACCGTAAGTATTTGTACAAAATCTACAAATATTTTCACTTTTACAAGAAAAATTAGTTTTTATCATAAAAATTAAAAGTTAAGTTCAGATTTAAATTTTGACAAAAAGAAACGAAAATTGTTAGTGTGAATTTTCATCATGTACCAACATCCTAAAATTCCAAAGGCAAACTCCCGAAGTAGAAGAAGTTAAAGGTCGACCGTAGGCAAGGTGCCTATGACGAAAGTAGTAAAGAAAAGTAGTTCTGGAAAGTAAAGACTAGGCCTGCCAATGAGCAGGTTCCTATATGGGTATCTTAAAACCATACCCGAGCTCGATTACAAAAATCAAAACCAAAGCCCAGCTCAAACCCGGTGGGTATTTCAAAAACCAACGCCCATGCCCTACCCATTGGGCTTTTTAAACCCATAGGGTAATACCTGTATATTTAACCCAAAATAACATTATGTTAAAACCATACCGTAAAATTGCAATTTTTGTAAAAATTATTTATAAATAACTATTAACGCACAAATTGGATGGTGATGTAGGCATGTTCATAATAACATTATGTAAAAATATCTAAATGCAAATAAATAAAATGGTAAAAAAATATCATATATACTCATGTTTAGAAACTATGAAATACTAATAATCAAGTCGTGCCCAAACTGGATCGGGTTTTGACTAAACCGTACCCAATTCTAGTAGTAACCAGTCGGCCTTGGGTCGGACTTGAGTGGTTGGAGTCAAAAACCTACATTTATAGAGTGGATTCTAGCCAGGTTCGGATCAAAACTCATAGCATTGATGGGCCTAGTAATGACACAAGAATTTGTAGTGATTTGATGCCTTGTCCTTATGTCCACAATTGAGGAGTTCTTTATATTTAGTCAACAAGCCAAGGTAAGCTTTACAAGTTCTGGATGATTTTGTCCATATTAATGAATTTTGTTAAAACCAAAATTCCCAAAAGTTAAAATGATTTGGCGAAATTCTCTTAGTCGAATCGAGGATCGAAACATCTTTATAAGGATATTTGCCTTGTACTTATAGTCATTGTGTTGCTTTATCATTGATGGAGTTCTTTTCTCATGGATTACTAAATTGGTCCACCTGTGGGGCTGAGAGTTGAACACATGTCATCATCTTATTATATATAGATTGACATAGACCGATGACATAGCATCTCTATATATTGCTTTGAGCATTTTGACCCTTATACTTTATCTGTGCTTTTGGCTGTCTATGTCGTTAATATATCCTAAGGCTAGCCAAGTCATTGATCTTGGTTGTGCATTGAGGTACACTCGGCCTTGAGTAGAGACAACTTTGGTCTCGTATGAGCCTTGCTCCTTTGCTTAAGTAGAGTGCTCTTTAGATCTCGGTGTATAATCTGAAGGCAGTGTGTTTCCTCGATATTGTAGCATTCCTTGATGCTTTTGGAATAGCATGCCTAGACGCTTCTATCTTTCATTAAGAAGTCAGCCTTGTGATTTATGCTTTTGGTATTAGCCAGCCTGATGGTTAATACCCATAATTTTGGGATCGTCTAGGGATCAATGCTTTCAATTTAAGGTCAGCCTCGTGACCGTTGCTTTCGATTGAGCCCATCTCGTGTGTGTTCCTTTCAGGGTGGTTTGTTCTGAGTTCCATTACCAAGCTTTCAATACGAGTGACGCCTATGGTCCTCGATTTTCACTATATTATTGAACACATCTGGTCATTTAGGTTTGACAACTAGCCTTCAAACATTGTCTATGCTTTATCATATAGGCTTAACCTTTGGACTATTATAACGGAAGGAGCTTTGCATAGCCATGTATGAAGTATCATTGATATTTTATACTTATGGGTAGCCAAGTACATATTAGATTTCATAGGCTTTAGTCGAAGAGCTGAAGCTTAGGTATTCATGTGGATTGAAAACCTAAGAGTCTTCCTTTTGGGTTCCAGCATATGTAGCTAAAGCTTATTATATCTAAGTAAAAATTATGGTATAACACATGCCCCTAAATTTTACTTCGTATGGATGGTTAAGTGAACTTTGTAGGAAGAGTTAGATTATATTTTGTACTAAGTTGGTATCAGTCTTTTATTTAATTTATATCCAATTCGTATAAAATCAACCTAATCAATATTTGATGAATCTTATGTGTAGTATCATGTTATAATGAGGATTTCTATATTTAACCTCATTGTGTAGTGAGGATTTGTGTATCTAATCCTCTTATATAGTAAGTATTTGTATATCTAACCTCATCGTACAGTCATGATTTGTAGCATAGGTCACATATCAATTAATGCTATAGGAAGGATGACTATAGGCTGGTGTAACGCGATCTATGATAGCATTACTAGATCTAAAAAAATTGATCCAAGCCACTTTCTTAGTGTTACTCCTTAGATTATTCGATGGTCTTCTTAAGGATTTTACGTGGATGGCCTCATGTGTTCTAGTTGTCAAATTAGGCAAGCGTGAATCTACATAAAGAAGCCTTTTTCCCTGTCCTTCCGAGAGTTCGAATAATCATTTTGATCCATTACATACTTATTTTGTTTTGAAATATTATGAAAAAATTCTTCCACTTGAGCTGTGAAATTAACAATGAACATAATTTTATTTACTATGTAATAGACTCGTCCTTCGAGTTACTATGTTCTTCCTTTCAACTAGGTGTTGATCGATTTACCATGAGAACCATTGAACTGAAGTATGATCTTTCGAGGAGTATTAGTCTCATATCTATACATCCCAATATGAAAGTTTTTCTATCTGAGGCTAGAGCGACAACGCTTTTATTGTTAAAGACTTAAGACGCCTGTAATGTGAAAAGTCTTAAAGCTGTTGTTAAATAGATCATAATTTCATTAAGGCCATAGCAGTCGAAAGCAATATTATTTTGGGTTTCATGCTAGTTACAAAGAACCAAACATAGATTTAAAATATTTTTATACAAAAATAAGCAGAAATAATTTGATGTGAAATAAGCCAGCCTTGTGGTATAAAATTTATTTCATTAAATTATTTGAGAACATGCTTTGGTCATCGAGACTAAGTATGGTTTGTCTTTTGATAATTTATCAGTGGCAGTCTTATGCCTACAATTGCATGACACTACTTGGTCATGGATAACACTAGCATGACACTATTTAGTTGTGGTAACAAATGAGACGCATCTAGTCTTATCATTGCATGGAACTATGGCCATGGCTAACAACTTTGATACATTTAAAATCATTTTTGTTATATGAGACTAAGATCAAGGCAATCAAATTTGATATATTTGAAATAACTTTTTTATCGCATGATACTGCTTGATCATGACTAACAGTATAGAAATGTATAAACTTTCATCATTGCATGGTACTACTTGACTATGAGTAACAGAAACTAAAACTCATACTTGTAGCACCCTTGTCTTATAGTAGGGTTTTAAGTGTTATGCACTCTAGGTCTGGGGAGTTATATTTCTACTTGACCTCTTCAATCAATATGCATCAGAGGAATGATATTATGAATTATTAGGGTCCTTCCTATTTCGAGCCAAGAGGTCCATCTGATGGATCCTGTATATTTGGCATGATTTTTCTTCAGACATGATCCCCCTTCTCAAAGTTTTAGTCTAAACCCTCTGGTTTTAACAATGAGTCACTCGTCGAATATATTTCGTTATTTTTAGAGTAGCTTGTCCCAGAGTTCGAGAAAGAAATCAAAAGACTCATTTATGAGGCTTGCATTTTTTGGACATTTTAATAGAGTCAACAATAGGTAGCTATTTTTATTCCACCATAAGCATAGCTTTGCAGCTATGCACTAAAATAAATATGGTATGTCCATTAATGTTTAGAGCTTATTCCGTAAGCCCATAATCGAAAGCTGATTCATCTGCCTAGTTTCCTTTAGCACTCTTCAAGCATTTCTTTAACCACATTTCAATCGTTTTTTGGCTTCCTCCATTACGTTGTTGGCCTATGATGAGCCACTAAAGGGAAATTTTGATAATGCCCTAATCTCAGTAATATTCTGTATATTGTTGGCTTTTGAATTGCGTATCATGGTCAGTAATGATCTTCTACAGAAGAACATCTCTAGTCATTATGTTTTCTATGAAAAATTTAACGACTAGTTGCTAAGATTCAGCTTCAACCTATTTTGTGAAGTAATCAATGGCCGATATTGCAAATCTAGCCCCTCCCGTCGCAGTTGAAAGAGGACTTATAAGGTCAATGCCTTAAACTTTGAATGGCCATGGACCCATTTTGTGAAGTATGAGTGGCACACGGATGGCGCTAGAGCAATTAATGAAGTTAGATGTAAGAGTTTTTCTAACTTCCATAATGGAGTTGTGTCGACTTAGTTTATTCAGCTCATGTTGTAATCCATCTCAACTTTTGATGAGTTAGCAAGAATTTTTTGGAGAATTTTAGGCTCTACACCGCCTGGCCGAAGGAAGTGATGTCCTTTTCGAGCCTTTCTCAAGGACCTTAGGAATCATTGAAGGGGTTCTTGAATAGGTTCAATATTGCAGTTATTGAGATTAGCAATCCAAATGGCAATATGGTATTGATGGGATTGTTTCGGGGCATATACCCGAATACGAACTTTAGGAAGTGGCTTAAGGATAAGTAGCCAACGGATGTTGAGGAGTTCCATCGAAAAGCAAATCAATTCTTATATTTGGAAGAAGCAAGTCGGGTTGTTGGGGATTAATGGGGACAATCAAAGGAAGTAATTTAGAATAATGTAGCTATCAAACAGACCAGAGAGAGCTCCAAAAATGATTTCATGAACATTGAGAAATCTAGTAACCAAAAGAAGAGGAATCAAGGCATCGAGGGCTGGAAGAATGATGTTAAAAAGGGTCCATGGAATATGAGACTAGAGGAGTACACACCTCTAAATAATACATCCGAAAATATATACCTTACCACACAAGGCACAAAAAGGTATCAGAGGTCGCCTTAGAGTGAGGTGACTGAAGAAGAGAAGTGCTCTGGCAAGTATTTTTATTTCCATGAAGCTCATGGGCACAATAGGAATAAGTGTAGGCATCTAAGAGATTTTATTGAGGAGTTGATATGAAAGAAGAAATTGTAGCAGTATGTTCAAGATCCACAGGATGGTGGACAGAATGTCAGACCCCAAGGATCGAATACCTAAGGAAATCAACTTGGAACTATTGGAGATGGGCCATGTGGCTAGATAAAGGGGTTATTATAAACATGATCACTAGTGGACCTTATCCAGTGAAGAAAGGCTGGAATGAAATGGAACATTACACAAGTTCGTTGACGAGAGCTGCTTTTTCATTGAGGTTGATGCTCTGGATAAGGAGCAAAATTTGATGATAGATAACCTCATGTTTCATAGTAGGGATTAAAGCACCTACTTTCGATCCCATGATGATAACATCTATTAGAGGTCCTACTGCGGTGCATCTAGTCTTTATGGATAGATAAAGCTTGGTGAATATTCTGTTCAAAAGGATGACTAATCAGATGTAGATAAATCTGAAGGATGTTAAGCCTTGTAAATTCAGGATTTAGGGAATTAGCAATGAGCTGAACAACCAACTGGGACTAGTGATTTGTCCACGGAATTGGAAGATGGAGACTGCAAGATTGTGAAGGTTCAAAAGTTTGTGATTGTGGACAAGTATTTGGCATAAAATGCTTTTTTGGGCTGATCGACACATGTTTCAAAATAGCACTAGCTCTTTATTGCTTAATGATGAAGCTTCCTACTGAGAATGGGGTTAGATCGATTCAAAGTGACTAAAGCACTGGTCAGGAATGTTCTGTCGTCGAGCTCAAAAAGGCGAAGCGACGGAAGAAAAGTAATTAAAAATGCAAAAAAAGCTTTCTACATTAAAAATTCTAATGCTTAGCGATTAACGCCAATGCCCTGCCTCGGGAACCATAGCAGGTTCTATAATCTGTTGATCCCAGGAAGAAGTCAGAGGAAGCGCAGGCAGCACAAGTATGGCCACGGCTAATATTTGATCTATATGGATGATTCGACTTAAGTCCTTAAGATCGGATCTCAACTCAGCACGGGATTGATGAAGAAATTGGTCAGTTTTCTCCAAGCAAACTTCGATGTATTTTCTTGTAAACATTCAGATATTTGTAGGAGATCATTGCAGATTACATGTCATCCACTGAACGTGGACCCAAATTACCCTTTGGTAAAACAGAAAAGATGCATTCTAGGTCTGAGCGATCCGTAGTGTTAATGGAGGAAGTGGATAAGCTAAAGGCTAATGACTTCATCCCTGATGCATTGTACCCTGAATGGGTATCGAATACCATGTTGGTCAAGGAAGCAAATAGTAAGTGGCAAACTTGTATTGATTATTTGAATATGAATAAAGAATGCTGGAAGGATAGACTCCCTTCTCTTACGTTTGACAAGTTGGTAGACAGGACAGTTGGACATGATTTTACTCTATTTTATGGACTCTTATTCTGGCTACAATAAAATACCGGTGCATAATCCATATAAAAAACACACAAATTTTATAATTTTTTTGGGATTATATTATTACCAGTGATGCTATTCTGTTTAGAGAACACAAGAGCTACTTATCGGATGTTGGTGAATTCCATGTTTGAGAACTAGATTAAATAAATGATAGAAGTATATGTGAATGATATGCTCTTGAAGTCATGATTATCAAGGAACTACATGAATAACCTTTTGAATACATTCGAGTGCTATGGAATTACAGAATGAAGTTAAATCCATTGATGTTCTTTTTAAATTACATCGGGGAAGTTTTTAGGATTTATCATAACCTCAAGGGGCATTACGGCTAATCTAGAGCTGATTAATGCCTTGTGGAACGTAACTACCCCAACCACGAAGAAGGAGTTACAAAGCTTGAATGAAAAGATTGCCGCGTAGAGTCAGTTCATCTCAAAGGCGATTGATAAGTATATATCATTCTTCGACACTCTCAAAAGGGGAAAAAGAAATTTTGAATGCATGAAGGAATGTTAGGATTCTTTAGAAGAATTACTAAGGCATATGGAAACTCCACTAGTTATAACTATAGCTTTAGATATGGAAGGCTAATTCATCTACCTAGTATGTCTACTCATGCGCTAAGTGCAACATTGTTACATAAGGATGAAAGGATTCAAAGGCTAATTTACTATGTTAGCGAGCTATTAGAGCTCAAAAGAATATTCTAAAGTTGGATAAAATCACTTATTTCTTAGTGGTTGCATCGAGGAAGCTACGAGCATCCTAGGCTCACCAGTTACAGTGTTGATGGATCAACCCTTTTAAGTAGGTACTATACTGACCCGAGACTTCGAGAAGGTTACTAAAGTGGAACATTGAATTGATCTTGTAAGCCATTATTTACCATCCGAGGAGGGTGATAAATGGATAGGCATTAACGGATTTCATCACTAAATTTACCACATAGGGTGGAGAGGAAGAAGTTATGGTCACGCTTTCTCAGTGGAATTTATTTATGTACGGAGCTTCTAATGAGCATATTTCTAAGGCAGGAGTGGTACTTTTTACTTCAAAAGGATGATTGACTTGCTATGCATTGAAGCTAGAATTCCCTATGACAAACAATAAGGCTAATTATGAAGCATTGGTAGCGGGACTTAGGATAGAGAAGAAATTAGAGGTAAGAACACTACATATATTCAGATATTCCTATTTGGTGGTTTGCCCGGTGAAGAAGGAATTTCAAGCTAAGGGTGCGAGACTTCCCTTTTACCTGAAAATGACATTGGAAGTGATGAGTGATATAGAACATTATAAGATTATGTGCATCCCTTAAGAGGAGTATTCAAAAGCTAACTCGTTGGCCAAACTGCAAGCTATGAAGATGCATAATTATTAGGATTGATTCCATAGAGGTTTTATTAGCTCCAAGTATCGATTGGATGGATGTCGATTTTATTTTAAAGGTCAAATAGGAGAAGGAGTCATGGATGACCCGATTAAGGACTATTTGTTTAAGGGAATTCTCCTGAGAGGAAATGACGAACGATGGAAAGTCCTTCGTAAAGTGTCATGGTTTATAGTGTAAGGAGGAGTGTTATACAAGAGAAATTTCTTAGCCCACTGCTTTGGTGTGTAACCAAGTATCAGGCTAGGAAAACCCCTATTGACATCCATGAGGGTGGTTATAGCAATCACACGGGGGGTAGACATTAGCAAAAAAATATTAGCTATGGTTACCTTTGGCCAACAATAAACCATGATGCTGTTGGATACGGTATATGGTGTGACTGATTCTAGACGTTTGAAAGGAATTCAAATGGCCCTATCCATAGAGCATACACAAATGGTTTGCCCGTGGCTATTCATAATTTGGAGAAATGATATAATCAATATGCTACCGACGTCGAAAGGAGGAGCTAAAAATGCTATTATTGTAGTGGATTGCTTCACACAGTGGGCTGAAGCAGACCGCTTACCATTATCATAATAAAGAAAGTAGTTAACTTTATGACGAATGGTATCATCTGCAGATTCAAAGTACCCTAGAAAATTTTAACATATAATCAGTTTGAAATTACCGAGTTTAGGGATTTCTACAATCGGTAGAAGATTGAGAAAATTTTTACAATGTAGCACACCCTTAGGAGAATGAACAAGTGGACGTGATGAATAAAATAATCTAGTCCGTCTTGAAAAAGCAATTAACTAAGGCTAGTGGCAGCTGGGTCGATGAGTTTTCACTTGCATTATGGGCTTATAGGATGACTCATAAGCCCATGACTAGACTTACACCATTTGCATTGGCCTATGCATCAGAGGTCACGATTCTGATTGAATTGGAAGTCCCTTCTCATTGAAAAAGCATTACAACCCCAAGATCAACAAGGAATTTTTACTTGAGTCCCTCGATTTGGTTGATGAAAAACGAGAAGAGGATGAATTAGGGGTAACTGCTCAATAGAAAAGAGTAGTACAACATTTTAACACCAAGGTTCAGAACCATACCTTCGAGATAGAGGATCTCATTTTGAAACAAGATGCCCCAAGTACAAGGACACTAGGTCTGAGTTAGGAAGGTCCTTATGGATTGAACAAAAGCTTGAAGATGGGACTTTCAAGCTGGCTATTTTTGATGGAATCACAACTCCATGGGTATGGAATTACGACATGTTGTGGTGCTATTTCACTTAGATTTATTTATTTTATTTTCTAAAATAAGCCACTTAAGAACTAGACTCGCATGGCTTTTGGTTTATAAATAAAGTTAGCTTCTTAAACTAACATAATCGTGTTATTGTAAACAAACCCTTTGCTACAGAATTAGAAGTGCAATCATGTACCTGAAGATGGATGCTAACCCCTTTGGTCCAGGATTAAGTTAGTGGAGTATAATTGCAATAGTCGATAGATAGTTTAACCCTGTCCCTTAGGTATTGACTATTACCAAAAAATAGGCAAAGTCTATCAGAAATATCCAGACTTAGGCAATTTGAGCACCAATTTCAAGAGATAGAAATTAATGTGCAGTCAAATTTTACGTAGCCATGCTTGCAGCTCGGCAGGACTTGCTAGGTCGAGGATAAGCGAGGACGGTCAATAGGTACTCTCGGTTGACGTCAAAAGATAGGTAAGTCTAAAAGTGGATGCTCAGAGTTAGGGCTCCGGGGCATCGATTCCTAGAGATAGGAACTGGTATATGACTAGGACATTAACAACTTTTCTTGCGCCCTAGCAGGACATGCTCGGTTGAAGATATACAAGGATGGTTGTAGAGTACTCTTGACCAATGCCCAAAGACAAGTAAGATCGAGAATTGGTACTTGAAAATAGGTACTACCTGACTCCTCTAATCTAAGATCAAGATCGAGAGAGTACGATCAAACTGGGTGGAATCGAATAATTTTTCCCATGTTTTAATCTTTAACCAATGCCCAAAGAGAGGCAATGTCAAGGGATGGTGCTCAGATTCTGGCATCTGGAGCGCCAAGTCCTAGAGATAGGACTTGATGAGTGATGGAATTGCAAAAATTATGATCGCCGATACGGCCCAACAGGACATGCTTGGTCAAGGTTGAATGGTAGAAATTAATGAAAGACGTCGATCACTCCTAGCTACTAGCAAGATCGGAGATGTCGGGACATAAATTTGAACCATTGTTTCCAAAAAATAGGAAACAACATGGAAGTCGATCTATTTGTAATTGTTAATGGTAAAAGGAGATTTGACCGATGGTAAGTTGGGACAACCACAGAGTTGGTCCAATATTAGTTTTGTTCAACCAAACGGAAACACTTTAGCAATGACAAATAGAACTAGATAGTAGAGTAAAAATAAGCAATTATAGGAACTTTACTTAGATGTATAGAGTTATAATAAGTAAAAGCATTATACAGAAACATGCATGTATAATATGGATGTATTGCAGTACAAGCGTTTATATTGTATGTGCAAACAGTTGTATATAGGCAGAAATAAAATATGAACTACAAAAATGTAAACAGAACAAAGATTGAAATAGAAAAGTAATCATCAATCTTTATACACAATGGATGTAGGGGATGGTCTTGCACAAACATGGCATATGCATAGAAGGAAAACTAAAGGTACGACCAAACGAAACAAAATGAATCTATTCTATCTTTACTAAAGACTAATCGAGGAGTCTACTTCTAATGCATCTTCTTCTTCTTGCCACCCTTGCTACCCGAGCCATCATGAGGTCTCTTCTGGCCCTTCTTACCCTTAGGTGTACTACCTTCGAAAGGAGCAACATCTTCTTTAGTGATAGTGACTGTAGGATCTTCAAGTCGGTCAATAGGGGCTCAGATGTATTGTTAGTGGCACCGACACTGCTGCCCATTAGAGGCTTAATGGAAATAAGAAGTACTCTCGAAGAAGGCTTTAGCACTTCAATACCAGCAAAATTTTCAAGTCCAGGCTTGAGCTTGATCTTCAATTTGGGAGCATCGATATTCAGCCTCTCCATCATGAAAATGGAACTGGTTGGACTCGAGGCACTTGTAATGGCAATTTCTTCCCTCAGGGACTACGGGGTATCATCTAATCTATCCAAAGATGCACTTTTTCCAAATTAGGTGCAAGAGCTAGAGGGAAGGCTTTGAATGATCAGTCCTATAGTTATGGAGGTTGACATGGTAGTAATTGCAGTAGGGCTCAAGACTTGTGTAATTGGCGGAGCAGGAGGAGGAAGCGACGGTTGATTTGTGAGTTCACAAACAGAGAAATAATGATTGGTAACTATCTCGGAAGATAATCGAAGGATCTTAAGCATTAGAGAGACAAAGGAATATAACTTTGCCGGTTGGAGTTTCCATGGTAGGAGATACAATGATCATACCCTAGTTTGTAGCTGATAGGATGGGTTGAGGGATGTAACCAGGAATGCATGGTTCATCGAAGGTGATTACTATAGAGGCCGGAATAATTTTGGTGGCCCCGGTGTTGGGCCCATCCTTGTTGGAATCTGCACTGCATGCTCTTGGATCTTTAGATATGGGGATTCTACATAGTCTCAAGTACTTGGACCAGTAGGGATTCAGTAGCAGCTCTAGCAGTAGCAGCGTCTTTTTTGGTTAGGATCTTCTTCAAATTTTTCTTCATCGTCGACATCAAGTTGCTTAGCTTTTAGTTCATCTTCAGTAACGACTTCACTAGCACTTCCACACATCGTAGTACCTCTTCCCATGCATCGGCATGAGCGACGACATGAATGCTTCCTAGCCACTTCAAGTTCTTATATTGAATAACATTGGAAAAGAACTATTAAAGGATGGAATTCGAATCTTCTTTTTCGTTGACCATCCTCTCTTTTTAGCTAGATTAGCTCATTTATGGTTGCAGCGTGGTTAGACTAGGCAACTAGTTCTCTGTTTTTGCCAGGAGAAAGGTAGACACAACCTTATCCTTATTGGTATGGAGTTCCTTAGTGTTAGCTTCCATAGCATGGAGAGTCTTTTTTTCGGAAGGGTCAAGTCCTTGCTTTCGGGTTGCGTCATGAGAGCAGCTTTCTCTATGTAAGTAATTTTTAAGTAGGTTTTTCATCACAATCTCGGGCTAATTTTGCGCCTTCTTTATCTCTTTGACCAAGTCTTTTTCCATTTTCTGCGATTTATGAGCTGCATCTCTCTCTTCTATAGCCTTGGCCGGATCTTTTTTATACTTCTTTATAATTATGCCATAACTATTCTCCAACTCAGATGATCGGATATCAGTTTAATAAATTCGGTTGACATCAAAAGGAGCAAAAGAAAGTTTCTTCCATTCATAATGCTAGTCTATAACCTCTTGGATCGCTCCGACCCTATAGTTTGCTCCTACCGTAGAATATCTTTGAGGCCGTGGTCGAACATGACTCCGGTCAAGCAAAGGTGTAGAAAGGCAATTTGCATCCGTCTCGACTTGAAAGGAGGATGAGCTAGACGAATAAAATCACCTTTAGATTTTAGGGGTAAAGGAACCGTGGTTGTCAAAGAAAGTGATGCTAGAGTTTGTTATTATGGGCGAGTGCTCTCCTCATTCGAGTATCACTCTTACGTCAAAAAAATAGTTTGTTGTTGTTGAGTTAGCTATGGTTGAGATCACGACAGGAGACGATTGGAAGAGGAACCATGGCGGTCATGTGAGTCACTATGTCTTTTTCCATAATATTAAGATTCTCTCACCTGCTTGCCTTTTTCCCTATCCCTTTCCATCCGGCCGTCGCTTTTCGTCTTATGCTCTCTACCTTTCCTGCAGTTTCTTCCATCAGCCATATTCCTTTATCTATAAGAGCTGGAGTAAGGAGGATATAACTTAGGTATGACTTTTCTCTGTTTCAAGACATCGAAGTGAACATATCTAAATCGATCTCTTCTCATTTTACTTAAAACAAAAGAGTTGATTGTATAAGTTTCAAAACATTGGAATGTAAGCAAATGCAAGGTAGATGTGTTTGTGATGCTAGAAGTGTATGGAGTGCTGGAGTTCGCCTAAGTACTCTATGAACCATGTTCAGAAATTAGTAAGGATGGAGTCTCACCTCTTTCAAAAAGAATGCCCTTACATGGGAAGACAAAACCCAAAAAGCACTTCTCAAAAAGATCATCGATAGGGATGTCGAGATCACTCAACGAGCTAAAAACGTTATTTGAAGAACTAGCTGAAGGTGTCACCTCGGCTTCGGGCACCATGTCGGTTCTACAGTTTGCTGGGAAATCTTAATAATTATTCATTCGGACGTTGCGAAATAGGAACTTCGATGCCTTCTAGAGACGTCTCTTCATACAACTCATCTCCTCCTTGATCGAAGTTCTTATCATTGTAGCCTTCTTTATCACCTTATTCTTCATCTTTCTCTTCTCCCACTTCTTCTTTTCCATATCCTTCTTTATGGATTGTTTCCATTTACGCCGCTCTATCAACAGATTCACCAATGTTAGCTATGTTGGATGGCCCTCCGACAAGCTTTTGATATATTCGTTGGAGCTACGAATGGAGGTAGTAGACCTATCCTAGAACCTCTTGGTGGAACTTTGGTAGGAACAACGAATCGCTCAAGATGTTGAAGGCCACACCGGTGAAGATTCTCATTCATTGGCATATAGGCAGTGGTGTGGGATAAAATATTGACTCACATAAGGGTTTGTAGAGTCTCAAAATTCTCCTTTCTCTTGTATCGATCAAGATATCTATGAAGAAATAGATAAAAAGTTAAACATTCAGACTATGATAATTCAAGTATAGGAATGAATGGAAAGTAAGAGGTCTTACATCTAGACAGCTAGGGCCGGCTGAAACCATATGGACAAATAAGGAAGTACCCATTCTTGAAGTATAAGCACTTGCTCTGTAGTGCTTCAATGACCTTATACCAACACCAGGCTTTACTAATCATATAAGAGGAGACTCGCTCTGTTGCTTCAAGCTTGGGATATGGGTCACCTTGCCAAAGGTTGAAGGTCACTAAAATTGATTCATGAACAAGATGTACAAGGAGCTTAGCAAGGCATAACCGTTGGGGTGGACTTGAGTAGGAGCGAACCCGTGGACTTGAAAGAACCTATGAAAGAATGGATTAAAGGAAGGTATTGCACCACCTAAGCACATGCACATTTGCAAGCTGTATAACACAATAGAGGATTGTGCGCTCGTTGGTTTCCTGTTAAGGGGGAAAGATATCTCCTTCTGTAATTCTATTTTGTTGACATATGGTCCGGAGTGACTTAGCTATTAGAATTGTTTACAATGGTGGATCATTTAAAACTTTTAAGCCAATTCACTAATTTAGAGGAGGAGGTTGGACTTGGATTGGTTTTGTTGGTACTATCATCCTTTGTAACTCAGCAGTGCTCAAGCACATAGGACCAATAGGTGTAGAAATCAAGGCCTAAGCTATGGTAGACCCACTTCAAGGGATTTAACAGCCCATCACCAACATTGAAATGGGGAGAATGACATGTCATTCTAGACAGGAAAACTTGATGCAAAACACGGTTAGGTATGTTTTATTTTGACATTTTATTTTACATGTGACCTCGAGTGACCAATGCTCAAAATCCAATGGATGTTGATGTACCAATAAAATTCTAAATGTCAACCGGGGCGATTGAAAGTGTCAATCTATACAGTGTGAGTCATATTCCCATACATAAAAATAGACCATTCTTTGTAGATATCTTGCTCAAATTGCAAAACGAGCCCCGTCGCATGATGGAATTGTATGTCAAATCTTACCTGTTACCGTTAGACAATCGATAGTGGAATTGTGTGTCAGATCTTAACTGTTATCGCCAGATAATCAATAACAGAAGCGCTATCCTAAGCGATATGGAATGTTTTTCGTAAGAATATAGGAAGTATAATGAGTGGAAATGCTGCGCAATGGATTCGTTCAAATGCTAGAATTCGTTCAACATGACCGTTTCTTTAAAGAGAACTGTGTTTAGAGATTCAAGAACAATAATTTAAGATCGATCGCTTATTGACAAAATGTATTCATGCATTTTAAATGAATGGAAGTATCAAGGCCATAGGACAACCCAGTGTGATAGGAAGCATGATAGGCGAAGACATGGGGGTAACTCGGAGTTAAGGCCAGGTTGTCAAGACTCGGGTA
The DNA here is from genome assembly GCA_030765085.1 of Allium cepa. Classification (NCBI taxonomy): domain Eukaryota; kingdom Viridiplantae; phylum Streptophyta; class Magnoliopsida; order Asparagales; family Amaryllidaceae; genus Allium; species Allium cepa. Next base: position 218,456,838 of record CM060930.1, read on the forward strand.
GGTTTGGTGTCGGGCTCGGGTCTAACTTGGTTTAGAGCTTAGGAGGACATTGGTTTTGTAGGAGCCATGGTTTATGGATTTGGTCGATCATAAATTAGGGCTCCAACCACCCATTAATGGTAGGTGATCTCAAGCTATTGGAGGCGATAACTTGATCGGCATGAAACGACGAAGAAACCAACTTTAGTGTTTTCGGATATGGATATCGACTTGGAGAATATAGGAATGACTTGTTTCAAGTGGTAGGCGGTGGTTAAAATGAAGATCGGGTAGTGGAGGCCGCCATAGGTGGTTAGCACAGCACTTAGCGATCGACGACAATCGGTTCGGAACAAGGAGGTTTGACCAAAAGATTTTTGCACCAGGATCATAGAGAGGCAAATCCAAGCATGAATGAAGAATATGCTAAGTATTCGGTACTTAAATGAGTTCTCTAATTTTGGTGAGTCAGCAAAAGATTTTAGTACCGACCTAATCAGCTCGGTACCGACATGGAATTTCAACCCAAAACTAGAAGGAACAAAGAGGAATGGAAAAGCAAAGTGATGTTTACTTGTATGAGGCACGGAAAGATCCCTAGAGTGTGGACTTGACCTTGACATGGAAAGTAGCACTAATGTTATTTAAAGTAACTGAATAGATGCTTATGGACTGAGTTGACACTTTAGAGTAAATCTTGGATCATCAACAAACTAGTATTGATAATGGTATATGCTCGTCTTGTTTCTAAGCATGCATCCTTTCCAACAAAAGTGTAATTTGGCGGGCAAGTGTTATTTTGCTATTAGACCAAGTGGCTTTTCAGACAAATTTGGATTCAAGATGAAGATGGAATGGTTCAGGAACATAGGAGCATACTTGAAAGGGCATTGGGCTAAGCCTCATAGGGTCAGATTGCCCAAAATAAGCAAGTAAACAACTCAATACGACTAATAAGATGTTAGAACCTCTTGGTAACAACTTGATTCCAAAGACACAAGTGATAGGAACTTGATGGATTGAAGGTAGAAGACTAAGTGGAGTGAGATGGCACCACCTGCCATCATAAAATTGGTTGCTACTAACTATTTATGATCAGGATTGAGATGATTTTATTTACCAATGGACTTTTTATTCCCATTTGCATTCTCTGAACTGAATTTAGACTTGATATTTCAAGATCCAGTGATTTCATTGGACAATTTCTCAATAAATAGCAAGCCTATAGTTTCTCAGAAAGGTCTTTTGGCACTTCGTCTTCTTCACTCTCTCTCTCTCTCTTGCTCTAAATGACCTTGTCATAAAAAAGCTATTTTTTGTTGTAGCCAGCTATTAAATTAGTAAAATCCTTGTACTTGCACCAAAATCACTAAATAATATGATCAAAGTGGACATAGGCTGCAAATTTGCTGAAACACTATAATAATTCTGGTGTCTCTTACTATATTTTTCTTTTATTAGGTAGATCTCAATCTATTCGCTCGAATTTGGGGTGTTTTTTTACTTTTTAGTTCAATAATATCCAAGCACAATGCTATTGAGTGCCTGAAACCGATATCTATGTGATGAATTGCCAATAGCAATCATAGAGAATACTTTGGAGTGAACTAATGCAGTTGACTCTGAGTCACATATAACACCCCCAACTTCGAGCCTCGAAAATTATTGTCGATAGTGCTGCAGTCATCACCATGATCATTTCTAGTGACTAATTGAGTTCATTGTATTTTTTCAACAATATAAATAAAAAAAAGTAGCTAAATGCTGATTTTTTTCATTATATCAATTTTGTTTACATAATTCATTACGACACCTTTAACCCAAGTCGTTCCCACGCAGGGGCAAATATATAATAAGAAAATCAGAGTAGTGCGTGTCCGACATATTAAGATTCCAACACCGCACCTAAAAAGTTATAAATCATGGTTTTACACAGCAGAAATTTCAAAATGCTTTTTTTAAATAGCAAGCCTTTTGCTTTGTCTTTGTAATCTTTATTTGTCCTTCAAAAGATATCGGTCTAATCCACAAACACAGCCTATTCGAATGACTACATTTGAGTTTATGGGAAATGATAAAAACACAGGTTAAACAATAAGTCTAGCATGAGTAAAACCTTTACCCCAAGCATCCATAGGTAGTCCACGCCACTAATGCGGAATGGGTTTCTTTTCACTTCATCATCATAAATATACATCAATATATATAACAACAAACAATATATATATATATATTATATAAATTAACCATATGCATGTATTTAGCTAATAACTGTACCCTACGATTGTCATTCAATTATGAACCATGTCATAAATATATCAACTCAAGTCAACTATGCCCCATACTTATCATCGAATATGAACCAAGTCGTATAATTATTAATCATTCGTTCATCCATCATCCAATCTTTTGTTTAGGAGTTCGTCATTAAATTGTCAATAACTTATGTTAATGATCACCTCCCTAGGCTTTCTTATCACTAATTTAATAATTTGCTTGAACAATGCCACCTAGTGAAAACGTCGACTAGTTTTTCCATGGGAGCCATCCTTACTATAGTCCCCTAGACTCTCCTAAGAGTATGAACATTAGCACTCTAAATACATTCTAGCAAGCATCCTTATTAGTGTCAATAGTCCCTGAGACGATATCCTTCACGTTGTTGATTCATTTATAACTCCATCCTGATGTTTTAGCACTCTACCATGGCACCATGTTTTACCCTAAAACATTAAATAATTCACCTTAATTAAATTTAAACCATAATTAAAATAATGGTCAAATATCTAAACAAATTAAACATCATTTAAACATTCATCTGCAGCAAAATGAATTCAAACATGTTAAGGAAGGTTTTAGAGAAAGATTTTACTCGGCATGCTTAAAAGAACTTGTTTTAATCTCCTCTTCCTAAATTTGAGAACTTGAATTTCTTTAGCTTATTTTCCTCTTCCTTTCTATTGAATTAGTGACAACCATGATTGTATTCTTTATAGCTTTGTTTTTGTAAAAGAAATGAAATGAAGTGGGATGGAAGATGTGGCTTACGAATATTGGTCAGTGGTTATGGGCCTAACTAACTTATTCCCTTTAATTAGTTCCTTCATATTAAAATTTACTCTATTTCTTTTCATTAATCAATGCCAACAAAAATTGCTATTGTTACCATTGGCCCATCTAATAACCTTTTAATAGTGTCCCATGCTTTAATATTTAAATTTCCTTAGGCAATCCTTGCAATTAAGTCACCTTATAAATTAAATTAATAATGTCTTCATATTATTAATTTAATTTAATTTTTCATATTATAGACCCTTCAAAATATGGGGTGTCACAGTCTTCCCTCCTTATAAAAATTTTGTCCTTGAAATTTCAATAAGGAAAACAAAATATACACTAGCACTCTGAAAGTGTAAAGTCATCATCGTATAATTATACACAAGTACAAAAGGTTCCACTAGTACTCCACTAATGTAGACCATCAATCATCAAGCATAAATGTATTACTGCGACTACTGCCACATAATCATGTCACACATGAATATACTAGTACCATACCAGTCCATATAATCGACAAACAAAGCACACTGCTATATACAGGATGTCTAAAAAACTCGAGGTATATATTTCTAATCTTATCCTCTACCTCCCAGATGCAATATTCTTTACCGTTACTCTAATGGATGTTCGCTAGTCAAATAACTTCTTTCCTTAATTCCTTCATATCATGACCAACAGTTCCTTTCGGTCATCTCACATATGTTAAATCTTGCTCTACAGATGTGTCTTCAATCGCCCTCAGTTCCTATTGAACTTAAGTCGTATCCACATTTCCTTAAATGTGATCTATAAAACACATTATGAACGCTTGCCAAAATACTTAGCAACTTGACTCCATACGTAAGTTTACCGATCCTCTCAGTCACTTGAAAGGGTCCTACGTATCTAAGCGTCGGCTTTCCTACTTTACCAAAGCGCATAACTCCTCGCATTAGAGAAAACTTCAAGATTACATGAATGCCAACAGCAAACTCAAGCTCTTGCCTTCACTTGTTGGACTAACGCTTCTGCCTCAATTGCGATGCCTTTATTCTAGTGCAAATCAATTCTACCTTTTGAATAGCATCTCTTACAAAATGGGTCCTAACACACGTCCATCTCTCATGTACAATGAAAAATCGATAACCTACATGGTATACCATACAATGCCTCAAATGGTGCTATCTCAATACTCGATTGGTAACTCTTATTATAAGCAACTCTACCTGATGCAAATATCTTTCCAAGACCCTCCAAAATCCAAGATATATGCTCTCAGCAATTCTTCTAACACTCAGTTCACCCTTTCTATTTGACCATCTATTTGTGGGTATTAAGCCCTGCACATGTTCAATTTTATACCTAATTCACTCTGCAAACTTCTTTAGAACTCACTGGTAAATAACGAGTCTCTTTTACTAATGATATTACTTGGTGTCCCATGTAATCCACTACATTCTATATATATATCTTCCCTAAGCTAGCCATCGACCTTGTCGACTTCTTGGGGATAAAGTGGGCACTCTTAGTCAATCTATCAACTATCATCCAAATGGTATCATTTTCCATTCTTGACCTATCCAGATCGTTAATAAAATCCATAGATACATAATCCCACTTCCAAGTCGATACTTCCAAAGGTTAAAGTAAACCGCTCGACATTTGGTGCTCAGCTTTCACTTGATGACAAGTGAAACGTCTCTTCATGTATTCACATGTATTTCTCTTCATCCATTCCTAAAAGAAGACTCTCTTCATATCACTACCACCAGGATGTATACTAAACTTCGACTGATGTTTTTCTTCTAAGACTTCCTTCTGAAGATCTCCTATATCTGAAACATACAGTCTTCCTTTCTTTCTTACCTATCCCTTTGAGTATATCTCGAATCCTTTCAAATCGTCAACCTCCACTCCCATCTCTATTTACTTAATTCCTTTAGTAATTAGCAGGTCCGCCTTTTAGCTTACAACGATCTTCTCCACAAGTGATGGATATACCTCTGAACTTACTAACACACTTGGATCTCTACTCAATCTAGTGTTCTGCCTAAAATGCTCTCTGCAAGAGTCTAACATCTCCATCGTGGCCAACATTGCATTCTAATGCTTCCCGCCCAAAGCACCGGCAACCTTGTTCCCTTTTCCCAACATATATTCTATTTCGAAATCATATGATGCTAAGAATTCTTGCTATCTCCACTACCCTAAACTCATCTTCTTGATCATCCATAGCATATAACATCAAGTATGACTTCTCCCTCATAACATTCAAGGCTATCATAATTCTCTCTCCACCTCTAGCACTCCGTAAGGCAATAATCCAATTCACACAATAGATCCTAGCATCATTTTGCACCAACCAATCCATGCTCAAAATTACCCCGTATCCTACGAAGTCAAACACATATGGGTTATACACAAATAAGTGTCCATATAAGTCAAATTCAAGGTCAGAGTGCCTTAACCCAAGAGTTGCATACCCACTGTTCGGATTAGCTACAATCAAAGACGCAATCAAATAGGCAGTGTCAAGTCCTAACATATCAACCAAATATCTCAAAAATACAATCACACACTTCCAACCAGTTTAGCACATCTAACGAAGACTCTTTCCATATGAATTCATTTCCTCCACAACTCTTGAAATCTTTCATCCTAGAAAAGTCTACTTCTCATGCTACCTCCTGTCTCAGCTCAACAAATCCAGCTAGTTGTTTCCACATCATCTCCTTTATAAAATGATGGAATAAAGCATTCACATCAATTCCACCTTCAACCAGGGCAAGCGGTTGAGTACCAACTTCAGTGCAAACTTCGGGGCTACCTCCCCTCCATAGCCATTAATTTGGGTACTATATGCTCCTCTACTAAGATTCACTATGTTACTCCCTATATTTAAATATTGGTTATGTAAATCCATTCTTGTCTTATATATAAGAAGGGATTCGTAAGAAATGAAAGTAAAGAGAGTGGAAACAATCATAGAGGGGTGGATATATTCTCCTACTTTTTCATATCAAAATACAAATATGTTATATATATATATATAGCATATACCTTTCCCCGAGGTGTCTATTTTAAAGCTATCTAACTTATACTTAGCTCTATTTTATTCAGATGTTTTCTAACGTAAGTTCTAATATCAAGTTATAACATACCCAACTTCGAGACTCTAAATAGATGTCGATTATTCTACAGTCATCACCGAAGTCATTTTCCACCGACACTGTGAGTTCAATGTATTTGTTTCCACAACATAAGTAAACAAAGCAGCTAAATGTTGATTTTTTCATTGCATCAACTTGGTTTACATAATTCATTACAACATCTTTAATCTAAGTCATTACCATGTAAAAGTAAATATATTATATGAAAAATATAATTACTGTGTGTTTGACATATGAAGATGCTAATACCATACCCAACTTGTCATAAATACTAGTTTCACATAGGGAAAATTTCAAAATATTTTTATTCAAATTGTAATCCTCTTGCTTCATCTTTGGAATCGTTATTTGTCCTTCAAAAAATATATGTCTAATTCACAAACATGACTATCTTGAAAGAGTACCCATGAATTTATGAAAAATAATAAAAACATGGGTTGGACAATAAGTCTAGTATGAGTAAAACCTTTACCCTAAGCATCCATAGTGAGACCATGCAACCTATATGGAATGGGTTTTCTCCTCACTTCATCATCCTTAATATATATAACAAAGAAACAATGTGCATGTATACAACTAATAAATGTGCCCTACTCATCCAATTATGAACCATGTCATACATGTATTAACTCTAGTCAAATATATCATATACTTATCATGCAAATATGAACAAAATCATATAATTATTTGTCAGTTGTTCATCCATCATCTAATCTCTTGTTTTAGGCATTTTTTGTGAAGTTATCATTAACTTATTTTATTTATCACCTCCGTAGGCTTTCCTATCATTAATTTAATAATTTTTGCTCAAACAACGTCACCTAGTGGAAACATCGAATTGTTTCCCTAAGAGAGCCACCCTAACTAGAGTCCCATAAACTCCCCTAAGGTGTTGAATGTAAGCACTATGAATTTATTCTAGAAAGCATCTTCCCATCTTAGTCCATGAATTGCTATCGTTTACATTGCCAATTAATTGATAGCAACACCCTAGTATTTGAACACGTTGCAACGACACAATGCCATAACTCCTCTATAGTGTTTTATTATGTTCTTAGGTTGAACCCTACAATGGCTCATTGCCATATACCATTGGACTTTAGACTATTTGTCAAGGCTCCCAGCCATCCAGTAACTTCATGAGTTGGCATATGTTCAACCCTTTTCTTACATCCAATAAATGTGTACACTACACATTCTTTAGATAAAACATTTTTGTCTTTTATTTAAATAATACCCTATCATTTATTGACTTCTCTAAGCTTTCTTCATTTCAAAAATAAGTTAACACGATTCTAACTTGTAAAATCTTCCTTTTATTTCATTCTTTTGAAATAGTTCAATAACACTTGGAATATGTCTTCCAAAGTGCCTTATATATTCGCTATTTTTACTTAGAAAAATATAGCTTTCCGAGCTATTGCATGTTGTATTTGATTGTTGTATATTGACTATCCCATAAATGCTATGTTTAATAAATTTTTTTGTTGATGGTCACGTGCAAGTCCCAAGCTAGCATACACTGCTACTATATGTTAGTCCAAGCCATTACGCGACTTCTATTTGAAACCATAGCATGTAATTTTCTTTCATTATCTATCATCGTGCTATGGTATATTTTGTGTGCTGTGTGTGTGTATTCATCTGTGTGTATAAATATCTTTGATGCTTTCATATGCAAACTTGCATTCAATTTTTGCTTTTGTGATAAATATATACGTTTGCCTTCGTGTACTTACTTTTAACTTTTAACATTTTCATTGCTTTGGTCTTGTAAGCATTTCCATTATAGGATTTCGTGCCTTATGAAAACTCGGTGTGCTGCTTAATTTATTTAGTTTACGTCCTCATGTTAATGTATTATTAATAGCAACTCACATAAATGCACACTCACACATACGTACACACACATACACACACACACACTCACACACACGCACACACGTGTGTGTATATATATATATATATATATATATAAAAGCTTTAAGGACACTTGTGCAGGCATTTTGTGTATTAGGTTTTCTCTTGTACTATTTATTTTTAGGAACTAATCATTCTTTGGTTCATAGACATGCAAACACCAACATTGAATTGGGTATAAGCGTTCGTGCTCAGAGTTTATTTATTTATGCTTTCTTTATTATTGTCATGGGATCAACCAGTCAAGTAAAAAAAAAACATATTTTATGTTAGCTAGTTCAAATGACTTGAAAGTGACAAAAAATGGACGAGAGATGTGTTTAGTTAATAATCACTTCTCATAAGCACTTCTCTTCGTAGTAAGGGGGTGAATTTTATGACTTGATAGGACCTGTTTCCATGGTATATAAATAGATGTTACTCGATCTATTTATATATTTTCAATGTTGTTAAATTATATATTTGGGAAATTAGTTTATAAATTAAGATCATGATGCTTAGTATGAGTTTACAAGGTATTTGATGAGCTTTTTAAATGATTTTTATTTTAATCCCAAAAGTAAGATGTGATATACAAAAGGTATATGTACATATCATTATTTCAAATGGTTTGATATTAAAAAATATGGTATCTAAAGTTTTCTTAAAAGAAATTTGACATAGAATACATAGTAGTTTAATACATATTTTTTAACAGCTTTTTGTATTGAAAGATCTATATGTATGGCATGTAGGTAATCTAAGTGGTAGTGGCATAACCCGAAATAAATATGAAACTTTTCTTGTTTTCCCTTTATATAAATGTGCGTTTAATAAATAAGTAAGCTTTGATAAGTTATTTTATTAAGCTTGTATCCTATACATTAGGAAAATGTGGTATATTCATTATAGTTGATGTGTTTGTTTAGAAGTTTTCATTTGTTAGAATGAAAATAGATTTTTCAATGATTTGGATAGTTCGAACCTTCCATATCATTATCAAACTTAAATTTAGTGTTTTTGGAAAAATATAAAGATGACTTAAATAATAGTTTAACTAATAATGTTGTAAAATATAATGAGTTTTAAATTGGTTGCTATTGAGCCAACTGATTAACATCTTTGCCTTAGGGTTGTCTACATAAAGTAGACTCTAGGCTTGAGTATGGATACCAATGTCGCACTCTTCCTTGCTACATTCCAAGCCCAAAGGGTAAAGAAGTCAAAAAGATTTATATACTTATAAGACCCAGAATTATTTTAGGCGTTCATCTGAATTTTAGAAAGTAAAATGAATTTGATGTTTTGTATATAATCTTGTATGCGGTAGAGTATCATTTGACTATAAACTTGACTTATATGAATATAAATTCGAAGTAAGGTTATGTTTTATAAATAAAGTTATGTCTTTAAGAAATGTTTAAAAACTTGAGCTATATTTTTATGAAATGATTCAAGAATTGTTCTAGTATAAAAATAAGTTATACTATTTGTGTAAATGAATGTGACATAAAAAGTAATTGGTCCTATTAAGAAACCACTATGATGAAGTATGTAAGTTGTATGTAGATCATTTTTGCATGACTGTTCTTGATCTAGGATTCGAGTACATGGTTTCTAGGTGATTTACACTGGTCCAAGCATGAATTTTTCACTTGATCCTTGACGGTGGACTTTTAAAACAAATTCTTGATATGACCCGAGGTTTCCTATCTTGGTGTATGGCTATGTAAGGGAAACAACATGCTTCTATTCAAGGAACCTGATTAAAGTCCGCTCTATACTAGTTAGGAAGTGAAATTTAGATGATCGAGCAAGTGATTAGATCAGTATTAGTTGTACTTCTAATATTGTTGTGTTGTGAAATGTAAGCAACACAATTTTCTAATTTATATTCTGCACCTTAGAAATTATCTATTATAGTGCCTTATTAACTTATTAGATGGTTTTGTTTCCTTTGAGGGGAAAACCGTTACGATGATTTGAACGGTCTTAAAAGATACTATTATATCTGCAAATGTTTCTTGAGTTTCTCACACTAGACTTATGTTTAACCCATGGTTTTTATCTGTTATCAAAAATACTTGTCAACATCCTAAAGCTATGTTGTTAAAAAGAATTTTTTTCAACAGCTCAAAGCAAAGTTTTAATAGTGAACAATCTCTTCGAAACCCATGTTGAATGAGTCGATAGGCACTGTATGTCTTTGAAAGGTGTCCTTACGAAGGTGTTAATTATTGATAAGAGAATCAATCAACACTTCAAAACAAAGGTTAGGAAGGGAACAATTCATTTATAATCCTTTTCAAATGGGTCGAATGGGTCATTATGCCCTTAGAAGGGAATCCGCTTTCAAAAGTTTAGATTTTACTATCATGGTTGAGGCTCCTTATAGAGGAGTTATTTGTTTTAGAATATCCAAGCTCCTTTCGATGGTGTCCTTCTAGAAAAACTAACTTCAACAATCATATAGTAAGCCCTTTCAAAACCCATTTCGAAAAAGTCGAAAGAATCCTTACTTTTTCGAAGGGACTTAATGTACAATGTAAAAGATTTGAATTCAATGTGCAATGGAACTATATCTTAGACAAATTTTATAAGTTCTACGAACTTGTTAATATCGAATTATCATCATCATGTCAATTTAGTATTTCATATCATGAAACATGATGATAATATGATTCGAGATCACAATGTTTAAGTTGATTCCATAGCATTGCATAACCCAAATAGGGGTTAAGAAAATAAGTGAGCATCATGTGTAATTGGTCATTAGTCAAGCTAATGGCCAAAATGATCTTGCTTATATTCAGAATCGATATTGGATCCTTGCATCCACTCCTATTCATTACCTAAATTGGACTACAAGCAAGAGAATTTTCCCCAAATTGATCTAGGGTTACAAAAGCTTGATTTTACTATGACTTAAAAAAGAGATTTCATAATTAAAATTTTGTCCATAAATTTGGACCCATAGGTTTGTATTTGTAGATGTAGGTTGACCCCCTTCCACATCTATCCTTTCGAAGCGGTCGAAAGTTCTTTCTCCTAACCTTTCGCATTCATCCTTTCTCCTTCATTATTTCGCTTCCATAGCTTTGAAGGCGGCTGCTTGGGTCTCTTATTTTGCTTGGGTTAACCCTTTCGCCTTCATCAATAGTGTATAACCAGCGGATGTCGTTCTAAAATTCCCCAATACTGCTTTTGCATTCCTTTGGAACCTTTTGACGCCTTCGAAAAGTATGTAGCAAAAGGCTCAAGGTTACTTATCACCCTATTTCGATGTAAGTGAAAGTACCCCTAACTCATTCTTCTCTTTCGAAGCCTCCCTTGTGCTCTTTGGTCTTGTGTTAACCATGATGAGTGATTTTTTGAGTGGGTGAGGAAGTGCTTTCGAATAGTTTCGAAAGGATTAGTAGGTGACGACTAGATCATTGTGAAAGGTCAATTGACTTCATGTTGAGTTTTCTTTATGCTAGCGAAAGGGTCTAGCCATTTTGAAATGCTTATTATTGCTTTCGAATGGTACACATTTGTAAAATGGTTTTAAGCAGAAGATTGATAACGACAAAACCAATTATTTCAAAGGGTTTGGTTCTTTTTGCAACCCTATTGCCCAATACCTTTGAAAGGTGTTTCGAACACATGCTAGACTCTCTCATACATGTGGAATCAGCTGCGTCGAAAGGATTCGCAAAGGTGGAAGAATAGCTTTGCTTTCTTTTCTACTCCTTTGAAAGCTATCGTTTAACTTGACACTTGTAGATGCATCAGGTGCTTGTGACTCCATCCTAACCTCTTCGAAAGCTATCTCAGTGTCTTCGAAACATTTTTTTTTGAATCATGGAAAAACCCTTATCTTCAATTCTTGTGGAGCTTAACACTTTTAATGAGACTTCTTTCATGCCTTTATTCTTAAGTGACTTTTATGGTTAACATTTTGCCACTTTGTATGGAATAAGCTTTTGTTCTTTACGAAAAAATTTAACAGCTATCCTTTTGCATTATTCCATCCTATCTGACCTCATTTCCCTACCAAGTTCAAGTAAATTACATTCTCTTTTGTTAGTTCATAATTTATGTAAAAATATGCCCAGCGATTCATTTGAAGACAATGTTGATACGCGAAGATTTTGATCAATGACAATGTGCTTCAACAAAAAAGGGGGAGATATGTGCAAAGCTAAAGGAAGATCGATGAAGACCAAACAAACATAAGTATGATTTTTATATAGGTCTTCGTCTAGATTTATTGTTAAAATCTATCCTCAAGAGGCTTGCACGAACACTAGAACACATTTTATGAACTTCACTTTTATTTAAACTTTCACTGTGCATATTTTAGTAGTTCAGTCGAATGAACAAGAATGGCCAGTCGACTGAAACTGGTACACATATATAAACATGCACAGTTTCAGTCGACTGAACTTCCTGCACAGACGACCGAATTTGTTTCTAAAAATTTTACTTCATATTTTTAGTTGACTTAATTCCCTGCTCAGTCGACTGAATTTGAACCTGCGAATTTTCTCTGAAAAGACACCTTCTTCCTCCCAAAAGTTGCAACCATTCTCCAATGGAAATGGAAGCATCTCTTGTTTGCAACCTTTGACAACAAATGCACCTCTTCTACTAGTATAAATACATGATTCTAACATCATTCAATTTACCGAATTCTCTTGCTTTAATCTTACTATTTTCTTGATCATATTCTCTAGATATTCTCAAAGCAATCACCAATCTATTGCTTGAATCACTGTTTTGTTTATCACATTCTTTTGATTCATAGCAATTCACATTTTCTAAATCTTCACAAACACATTGCATACTCTCGAGGATAAGATTATAGGAATATTGTACTACATTAGACTCATTAGTGTTGATAAGAACACAGCAAGTCGAATATGTTTTTTGTAATTGAGTTAAAGTCCTCTTCGGTAGTTGAGGCAAAAAATCCCGTTCGGTTGTTCGGGTAAGTTGTAAACCTATTCCTCCGGGTTAAGTGAGGGTTGTTAGTAGAATTCGTAAGAGAAGCTTAGGGACTTGTGACGTAGGACAAGAGGTCCGAACCAGTATAAAGTCTTGGTGTCTACTTTACTTATTGCTTATCGTTATTTATCTATATCATTTCGCTATTCCATATTATACGATCCTACCGCATAGCCCCCTCTTTCAATTGGTATCAGAGCGAGGCTGTCCTATGACCATAACACCGTTATCAGACATATTGATAATATGGAAAATAACGCAAGTACAAGCACAACATCTGCCTATAGTTCTACATTTGCAGAAGGACAATCTACCCAAATATCCCCTCTATTCAATGGACTAAACTACAACTATTGGGCTACAAGGTGAGGATTTATATGCAAGCAACAAGTTTCGAAGCCTGGAATGCTACTCAAGCAGAGTTTGTTGTACCCAAGACCGATTATCCTACATGGACACAAAATCAGAAGAATGAAGCGAGTGCAAATGCCAAAGTTATGAATATGCTATTTTGCGCCCTGGATAGAAATGAATTCAACCGTGTTAGCATATGTACTACTGCATATCAGATATGGGAAACACTTAAAGTCATACATGAAGGCACAAACAAAGTTAAACAAACAAAGATATCCATGCTGAAGAACCAATTTCAAAACTTTAGAATGCGACAAAATGAATCCATCAATGACATGTACTCGAGATTTCAAGATATTCATCATGCCTTAATAGGACTAGGAGAAAAATACACGGATTTTGACATTGTGTCTAAAGTTCTAAATTCACTCACTGATGAATGGGAGAGAAAAGTACTAGCAATCGAGGAAGCAAATGATCTATCTACAATGAAACCAGAAGAATTGATTGGAAATCTTATGTCGTATGAAGTAAATATGCAAGCTAAGAAAGATCAAGCTCAAGAAAGAAAGAATGTTGCTTTTCATGCGGAAAAGGAAGAATCAGAGTCTGAAGATGAGGATCTAGCATTTATAGCCAAAAATTTCAAGAAATTCTTAAAGTATAGAAAAGGAAACAAAAACGGATTCAAAAAGAATTTTTTGAACAAACCTTCATCCTTAAATATAGAATGCTTCAATTGTCACAAGAAAGGACACATGCAAAAAGATTGTCAAGAACAAATGAAGGAAAATCAGAAAAGCTTCAACAACAAAAACAAGAAGGATAAATTCAAAAAGAAAGCATTTTTTGTAACATGGGATGATTCAGATTCATCTTCATCCGAAAATGATAGTGATAGCGACAATGAACAGGCAAATGTATGCTTTATGGCTCAAGATTCTGAGGTAAGTAATTTAACTTTCGAAGATTTAATTGAATTAAACACTGAACTTTTAAGCACAATAAAAATTCTTAAAAAGAAAATTAAGGAAATTCGTGAAAATCAAAACAAAGCTGAGTTTGAGAGAGATATGTTAAATGATGAAAAGAAAATTCTTGAAGAAGAACTTGAAAAAGTTCAAGAATCTTATTCAAATTCGAAAACTCAATTATCACTTTTAAGTCAAGAAATTGAAACTCAAAAGAAAAAGAATGATGTATTTGTTTCTGAAAATCACGAGTTAAAAATTAAGATTAAACATGTTGAATTAGAAAATAATAGTGTTCAAGCTAAATTAGATGACATCACTAAAAATATTTCTAACCTTAACAAAGGAAGAGAAAATTTATCTAAGATATTAGAAAATTCTCAATCATCTTCAAACAAATAAGGTTTAGGTTATAAAAAAGAGTCAAAAATTCTTAATAAGAAAAAATACAAAACTTAACAGGAATGTTGATTCAAAACAACAAATATTGCTAAAGAAACCTATTAAAACAAAAGTAGAAACCTAGGTAGTTAAAATTTTGGGTACCAAAGACTAACAATGTATTAATAAGAAATAAATATATTAAAACATTTATGGATAATGTTCATCATAATGAAAACTATATTTATAAAAAGGATACTGAACCAAATTGGGTTTGGTTTCCTAAACTCTAACTTTTTAGGACCCTATTAAAAGGTGGGTACCAATAATTTAATATTTATTTTCAGGTCCCACTCAAAAAGAAGAAATGGATATTAGACAGTGGTTGTTCAAAACACATGACCGGAGACAAAGATATGCTTACAAACATCACATACTTTGATGGTGGCTCGGTTACCTTCGGAGACAATTCAAAAGGCTATATCATTGGCAAAGGAGATGTGAACAATTACGGTACATCAAATTTACCTTTTATAACAAATGTTTCATTAGTTGAAAATTTAAAACATAATCTACTTAGCATAAATCAACTGTGTGACAAAGGTTTTAAAATAACTTTCTCGGATAATAAATGTAGTATTTTTGATCAAAACCAAAATCTTGTTTTTGAAGGAAATAGAGATAGAAATATTTATGTTCTAAATATGAGTATTAATCATAATACAAGTATGTGTTTACTTGCCAAAGATAACGATCCTTGGTTATGGCACAAAAGATTTTGTCATATAAATTTTAGAACTATTAGAAAACTTTCTAAAAATGAATTAGTAAGAGGTTTACCCAAAATAAACTTTAAAATAAATAATCTTTGTGATGATTGTCAAAAAGGAAACTTAACGAAATCATCTTTCAAATCTAAGGAAAATATTTCGACTTTACAACCATTAGAATTACTACATATGGATTTATTTGGACCAACACAAGTTCAATCCATTAATCATAATCGATGCGTATTTGTAATAGTTGATGATTTTTCAAGATATACATGGACTATTTTTATGAAAAATAAAAGTGACACTTTTGAGCATTTTAATACATTTGTCAAAAAAATTCAAAACACTAAAGATTTGAAAATTAAAAATATTCGAAGCGATCATGGAGGCGAATTCGAAAATGAAGCTTTTGAAACTTATTGTAAAAAGAAAGGAATAAATCGTAACTTTTCATTTCCTAGAACTCCTCAACAAAATGGAGCTGTAGAAAGAAAGAATAGAACATTACAAGAATGCGCAAGAACATTATTAAATGGATGTTCTCTACCAAAACATTTTTGGGCAGAAGCCGTTGGTACTGCATGTTATGTATTAAATAGAATATCAATTAGACCATTAATTAAAAATACTTCTTATGGACTATTTAATAACAAAATGCCAAATATATCTTATTTTAAAATATTTGGATCAAAATGTTTCATTTGAAATACAAAAGATCAACTAGGAAAATTCGATCCAAAAGCTGACGAAGGAATTTTCGTAGGATACTCAGAACGAAGTAAAGCATATCGAGTATTTAATAAACGAACAAACATAATTGAAGAAACTTTGCATATATCTTTTGATGAAAATTTTAATATAAAAGATGATGAAGAATTGATAAATATAGAAGAAACAAACCGTAAAAATAGTAATAATGAACTAAGATCTCCTCCTAGAATATTACGTGATCATCTAACTCAAAATATAATACGAGAAAAAAATTCTCAAGTTAGGACAAGAAATCAACTAAATCAAATGGATCATGTAACTTTCATTTCATCAATAGAACCTAAAAATCCTAAAGAAGCATCAACAGATGATTATTGGATTATCGCAATGCAAGAAGAATTAAATCAATTTGAACGTAACGATGTTTGGGAATTAGTTCTGTTAACGGTAAAAATAGCTTTAACACTAACACCCGGTGTATCTCGTGATGAAGTGAAAGCACCACCCGTTTATACGGGAAACCAAGTAAAAAGAAAAGTCGAAGAAAAGTAAAAGAGACAGAGATTTTTATAGTGGTTCAGCTTCTAGTAAGCCTACATCCACTTTACATTCTTCATTATCTTCTTTGTACACACTTTTACTTTTACAACATGATCTTACAATTACAACATGAACGGAGAAAGAAGTTAGAACGTTGATGGTGAATTGCTCTTCGAATCTCTCTTGGATGAAGTAGATCTCTTGATGAAGAATCTTTGATGGTTGAGGTGCTCGGAGAGTCCAGAAATCAGCAGAGTGTAGGCGCCTTGAAATCCAGCCAAAGTCCCCCTCGAATGTGGAGTTGATGGAGTATTTATAGGTGAAAT
The DNA here is from genome assembly GCA_030765085.1 of Allium cepa. Classification (NCBI taxonomy): domain Eukaryota; kingdom Viridiplantae; phylum Streptophyta; class Magnoliopsida; order Asparagales; family Amaryllidaceae; genus Allium; species Allium cepa. The sequence continues at coordinate 218,473,970 of CM060930.1, forward strand.
CGGAGTTAGGTCGGCAGGGACGACTTAAGGAGTTAGGTCGGCTGGGACGACTTAAGGAGTTAGGTCTGCCGGGACGACTTAAGGAGTTAGGTCGGCAGGGACGACTCAAGGAGTTAGGTCGGTAGGGACGACTTAAGGAGTTAGGGACGACTTAAGGAGTTAGGTCGTGTGGACGACTTAAGGAGTTAGGTCGGCAGGGACGACTTAAGGAGTTAGGTCGTGTGGACGACTTAAGGAGTTAGGGACGACTTAAGGAGTTAGGTCGTGTGGACGACTTAAGGAGTTAGGTCGGCAGGGACGACTTAAGGAGTTAGGGACGACTTAAGGAGTTAGGTCGTGTGGACGACTTAAGGAGTTAGGTCGGCAGGGATGACTTAAGGAGTTAGGTCGTGTGGACGACCTAAGATAAGTCGTAGGTCATTCCACATAGTTAAGTCGTTAGGCCGTGGACTCCTTTGAGCCGTGGACTCTGTTAGGTCGGACCTTCTAGTGAGTTGCTAACTCGTTTAGCCTTAGGTCGCTGATAGGTTAACCCGTTAAGTTGTTGACCCTTAGTTCAGCTTAGGTCGCTCCACATTATAAGCCACTAGGTCGCTTAACTTGGTCACGTCTTAGGTCGCGAGGTCTTCTTAGGTTGTAGGCACTGGCCTCGAGTAGAAGATAGGTCGCTTCATTCTTTAAGTCGTATACCGTTTTGGACGGGGCGATGCCCCGCACCCCGCCGGGGGCGCTGCCCCTGGACCCCTGCGACCTGACCGGTCAGGTCGAACACCGTCGCGGTGGCGTTGCCCCCACACCCCCACCTTGAGGGGTTGGCACCCCCCTGGACCCCCCCTTCGTAGGGGATCTTAGATGAAAAAACATTCAACAGAACTTGCTTTGTTGAGATGTTGAGTTGATCAATCTTTGAGACGAGCTATCTTGCTTCTCTCGGTCGATCTTTTGATATCACGCCTTGTTGAAAAAGGCGGGATAACAAGTTCCCCATCCTAATAATTAATCAGGAATAGGAACAAAATGGATTCACAAAAATAAAGTAGACGAACAAGGTAATATAACAAGGAAAAAAAACAAGACTAGTAGCACAAGGGTATAATCAAGAAGAAGGTATTGATTTTGAAGAAACCTTTGCTCCCGTTGCAAGACTTGAAGCAATACGTATACTATTAGCCTTTGCATGTTTTCACAATTTTAAACTTTATCAAATGGATGTTAAAAGTGCATTTTTAAATGGTTTTATTAAAGAAAATGTATATGTAGAACAACCTCCTTTATTTATACATGAAAAATATCCGGATCATGTATTTAAATTAGAGAAAGCACTATATGGTCTTAAACAAGCACCTCGTGCTTGGTATGAAAGACTTAAAAGTTATTTATTAAATTTCGGATTTAAAATTGGAAAAGTAGATCAAACGCTTTTTATTAAAAATACTACCAAAGATATTTTAATAATTCAAATATATGTAGACGATATTATTTTTGGTTCAACAAATGAAAGTTTATGTAAAGAATTTTCAAATATAATGACTAATGAGTTCGAAATGTCTCATATGGGAGAATTATCATATTTTCTCGGACTTCAAATCAAACAACTAACAAATGGAATTTTTATAAACCAAGAAATATACTGTTCTAATTTAATTAAACGATTCGGCATGGAAAACACTTCTGCTAAACCTACTCCTATGAGTGCCACTACACTTCTCGATCAAGATGAAAATGGCAAAAGTGTAGATCAAAAATTGTTTAGAAGTATGATAGGTTCCTTACTTTACTTAACCGCTAGTAGACCTGACATAATGATGAGTGTTTGTTTATGTGCACGTTTTCAATCTAATCCTAAAGAATCACACTTAAGAGTGGTAAAACGAATTATGCGATATCTTAACAACACTAAAGATTTCGGTCTTTTCTATCCAAAGGAGTGTCCATTTGAGTTAATGTCATTCAGTGATGCTGATTTTGGTGGATCTCGAACAGATAGAACAAGTACAAGTGGTACTTGCCATTTCATTGGAAAATCACTTGTATCTTGGTTTAGTAAGAAACAAAATTGTGTCTCGCTTTCCACCTGCAAAGCAGAGTATATATCAGCTGCTTTAGCTTGCAATCAAGTTATATACATGCAACAAACACTTAAAGATTTTAATATAAATTTAACAAATTCAACAATATACTGTGATAATACAAGTACAATAGACTTATCTAAAAATCCGGTTAATCACTCTCGTACAAAACATATAGATATTCGTCACCATTTTCTACGTGACAATATCGAAAAAGGAATAATTAATTTAGAACGTATTTCTACCGAAAATCAAATTGCCGATATATTTACTAAACCTCTATTAGAAAACTCCTACATAAAATTACGACGAGAGTTAGGAATAATGTCTTTTAAAGATATCATATAGAGAAAGTTAGAAAAATCTACACAATTCAGTCGACTAACACTATATGCTCAGTCGACTGAATAAAAAAAAAATGAGATTTTCAATTTATTTTTCGAATATGTTGCATAATATATTATAAAATAATAGTTATTTGTAAACCATACATTTTTAACTGAACTATGGTAACCATTAAATCACTAAGTGGATGAAAAACTTTAAAGAATTATAACCACTATATATTTAGAAAATCCCTACTATAAATATATCGTAAAAATATTTCTTTTTCGCAACTCATTCTCACGAATAAAAGCTTGAAAAATTCATTATAAAAATGTCGTCCAACAACTCTTTTTCCCCGATCAACATCATCTCTTCAGTCGATAACACTCCAACGTCTCCAAAACTTCCCACTCCAACACCGACACATGAGCAAGTTTCCAAATGGAACATTTATTGTACTGGCTACATACCCAAATCCAAGAAAGCGAAACGCGGACTCTTTATTTCTCCAGACACAAAAAGAAAGATTGATGAAATTCATCACTTTCAAAAACAACAAATAGATCTTCAACGAGAATTGTACTTCGAACAAAAAGTTACGGCTAGACGATTAAGCTTCCTAGAGCAAATTGGTTTATGCTTTTGTGGCTCAAAAAAGAACGAAGTGGCTGAACCCCTACCTCGCCCCGTTAGTTTACTTGATCCATCTTCATCTTACCGTACACCAGTCGATCCTGTGAATCCTTGGATGTCTCCTAAGACTCCTCAATATAGTCCAAATTCATGGGATGTAAATTATATGAATTATGAAGGGAAAAAGACTCCAAGTCTATCCCCTAAGAAATAGATAGTTTTGAAATCTATTCATGGTGTTACATCTGTTTGTACCAAAATTGGGCACAACACTCTTCGGATGTGTTTGAAGAGATAAAATGAAGAGAAAATTTGTAAAATGAAGCAGATCTAACAAACACATCAATAAACATATAAGAAAATACATAGAAACACAGAGCTTTAGAGTGGTTCGGCGTATGGCCTACATCCACTATGAAGTTTTATCACTTTATTACTTGATTCTTGAAGATTACAAGTTTTTTAGAGCGAAGTACAACAGATAATAAGCTTAAATTCGAGATCAATAGCAGTGACGACGATATGGAGTGATTCTGGCAGTGTCCGGGCGTGCTTTATCTCTAAAATTCTCCGATCCCTTTTATGAATGACCAGGGGCTCTATTTATAAGTGCTGGAGGCTGATATTTCACCTAAAATTCGGGGAGACCGCTTCTGGCATGTGAGGGGGCCCACACGCCTGGATTTTGGAAATCCGGGCCCACTTTGGGATCGATTCGAACTCGGGTTCGAATCGATCAAGATTTGATCAGATTGAGCTAAAATTTTGCATGAACATTGCTCATGTTGGCAGTAAGCTACTGTGAAAATTTCATAGCATTTGGACATGTAGATCTCGAGTTATGATGGATGCAAGTTGGAGTTTTTCAGTCCGGGATCGATTCGAACTCAACTTCGAATCGATCAAGAATTCATCCGATTGAGCTAAAATTTGGCATGAACATTCCTCATGTTGGCAGTAAGCTACTGTGAAAATTTCATAGCATTTGGACTTATAGATCTCGAGATATGATCGATGCAAGTTGGTCCGTGATCGATACGAAGCAAGTTCGAATCGATCAAGAACTCATCCGATTGAGCTGAAATTTGGCATGAGCATTCCTTATGTTGGCAGTAAGCTACTGTGAAAATTTCATAGCATTTGGACTTATAGATCTCGATATATGATCGATGCAAGTTGGTCCGTGATCGTTACGAAGCAAGTTCGAATCGATCAAGAACTCATCCGATTGAGCTGAAATTTGGCGTGAGCATTCCTTAGGTTGCCAGTTTGCTTCTGTCCAAATTTGGTGGCATTTGGACTTGTAGATCTCGAGATATGATCGATGCAAGTTGGTCGGTGATCGGTACGAGGCAACTTCGAATCGATCAAGAACTCATCCGATGGAGCTGAAATTTGGCGTGAACATTCCTTAGGTTGCCAGACGGCTCCTGTCCAAATTTGGTGGCATTTGGACTTGTACATCTCATGTTATGATCGATGCAATTTTGGATTTCTCAACCGTGATCCATCAATATCTTGAGCATACGAACTCCGATTGACTTGAAATTTGGAACATTGGCTTTCTCAGCTTTGCTTGTCATGTCATATATATTATAGCTCGATCCGGATTCGAAATTTTTTTATCGACATCCATAGTAGACCTATGTATAACTGATCTTCAAGACAAACCGTCCTTGGTTTCTAGTCGAGTTCTTGGTGTCACGGCCTTGCCAAAAGGCGGGGTAACATCTGCCCCCCAAAGTACGTCGTGTGTGAACATGACGTGCTTTGAAAACTTCCATCTTCACTCTGAATAGTTCCATTTAACTTGTTAAACAGTTATCGTCTTCTTGTTGGAAGTTGTGATCCTTGACTGATTTTTTAGTAATATGAACTGTTGACTACCAAATGGTGTACCGTTGTAACCGATTGTTGTATGATAACGATTAGCTATTTGTTGTTGTAATTGTCATTAGGTGGGCATTCGACCTGCGGATTTTTAAAATTGAAAATTAGTTCAACGTACCTGCATATACGTTAACCTGACTCTTCGTTGACGTTCGCACATTAACAAGTCGTTGTCGGTCTTCTCGTATCGAATTCTGTATCGATTCTCTCCTGAATCGATGTGAAATTTGAGTTGCAACAACACTTGATGGTTGTTTTGGATTCATTCCTTCGCATTGATCCTGTCTTGGATCGATCTGGCATGCACTAAGGTAGACTTCGTATCGATTGTTACGTAATATTGGGTCTCACATTGGTGGATTCAAAAGTAATGCTTTGTGTCATTGGAGTCGAACGATCCAGATGTATTCATGCAGTGATGCTTCACGGAGGATATGCCATCTCTCATTCGTCTATTCAAGAAGAATTCCCCACGGTAGATAGACTTTGATAGGAGTCATCCATGACCCCTTTCTTGGATCCATCTATAAAATCTAGTCGATCTTCATCTATCAGTGCTTGGAATAATAAGTATTTCTACTGGTGTAAAGTCTATTTGTTGCGATTCCCCAGAACTGGCTAGCTCGGCCAATGATTCGACCTTTTCGTTTTGTTCTCTAAGGATTGGTATAGTGGTGTAATACTAGAAGTCGGCTAGTATCTCTAGGATCCAATTGAGATAAGGAGCAAGACGTTGCCCCCTAGTCAGATAGTCCTCCCTGACTTGGCACATTAAGCAGAAATCGTATAAGATATTTAAAGCTTCCATTCCTATTCTTTTTGCAAGTCTTAGCTTGGCGACCAAGGCTTCATACTTAGCTTTATTATTCTATTTGAGTAACCTTTCAGACATTTAAGGTTTCCATTGGACCTATTGTAACGGTTGGTCGGTACAAACATTAACGGGGTAAGCTTGTCAATAGCTAGCTTTCATCGTATACTGGTCTATGGATTAGTTTATCTTCACATAGCATTGCAATGCTTATGGCTTGTGTTGACATGACCCAATTAAGGTATAGATCTTCATGATCCAACGGCTTGGATAAAATGAGAGGTCTCTTTGCAGTCATTGCCTTAAGTTGTAAAGGACGCTAAGCTAGCGATGTAGCGAGTCACCTTTCTCTTCTTTTCAATGATTCGTTATTTTGCCCACAGTCGTAGAGTTAGTTTGTGGACAGTCTAATCGCACCTGTAGCGAGTTTATATTCCTCTCGTCGACTTTTGGTCGGAGTTGGTGAATAAATAGTTGGATCACATTCATTCATTTGTCTACGCTTGTAGTCGTACTCCGGAGATGAGAGTTAGTTGAAGGGCCATTAATCACACCTATTTGATATTTACATCCATGTCCACACTCTGGGGACTAAGAATTTTAGCAGAAAATGGTCGAACCACATTTTCCTCGATTAATTCCTCTGGCGCTAGTCAATGGCGAAAGTCGAAGTGTAGTCGGTCACATTGCGACAACTTTAATTTGATGTTCCTCCTTCTGATTTGGAGAAAGGAGCTAATTGGCAGATGGTTGGGTCATATCCGGCCACGTTGCATGATATGCACGTAATTGTGCATATATTTACATCCATATTTTATCTCTTTTTATTTAAATAATCATCATATTTGGGCATTTTAACATGTTTAAAACCAAAATTCAATTATTTCCAACCATCATATTTTCATCTTCATTCAGGGGCAAAATGGTCATTTTGTGCATGTGTCAATATAAGAATTTTTACTTGGACATTTTTTGATAATTTTTACAGGAATTTGGATGCATATGGAAGAGGCTTATATGAAGATATATGCATGCACAAATGAATACAAAGGAAAGAAGAGGGAAATAATTCAAGCCATGAACATGGAGGACCCCACCCACTTACCTAAAAGTACAATTTGGAGCTAATGGACAACTAAGTGGAGGTTAAAGCTTCATGCAAAGCAAATGATGGATTAATTAGTGGTTAATGGTTACTTGTTGGCCACACTTCCTAAAGGGCATTTTAGGTAGCCCCCTAAAAATAGATTAGGGTTTTATGCATGTATATATAGCCCTCTTATGTATATGAAACTATCATCTACTCTTTCATTTTACTTAGGAAATTAAGAAATCAAAGCGTAAGCTCAATGTTCTATGAAATAAAAATGGCATCCAAGCCTCTTTCTTCTCTCTTTTCTACATGCTTTTCTTTGTTTTATTGTTAATGTTTTATTTCTATGCTCTCTTTTCCTTTATGTTCATAACTTAGATTTACATTTATGCAAGTAGTAGGTAGCTAATCTCTTTTGCCTTCTTTACTTATTTTCTATTTTTCTTTTCTTTTTAATGTTGAAACTTACATGTGTTGCTTCAATGCCACAAATGAGTAGCTAAACCCCTTCAATTTAGGGGTGATGAAGCTCTCTAACTTTATGTAATTTCAACATTTTTATGATTTATGATCTCTTTGTTTATGCTTCATGAATGTGAATTTTGATGTAAGTTTATACAAGTAGGTTTGATAGCTTAAATTGCTTATGCAAATGAGCTATTATTATTCAACATAAACACAATTTACATCATCATTTGCTAATTAATTTTTGATTATGAAATGAAAGTAAAAATGAAATTTGATGATCTATGTTACTAGTTACAATAATAAATAGATCATGCTTAGAATAGTTTTTGCTTTGGCTTCTTTTTCATGAGAATTGTAAGTGGTATAATTATTGTATTATAGTTTGATGGTTTGAGTTATGTTAACTAATAACATAAACAAACCATACTTATGATAAATGCAATGATTATTTCACTTAACATCAAAGTTAGAGATCATAAATTACGTGTTTGTTGATTTACAAAAATTTGAGAGTGGATTTGCCTCTAAATTGTTCTTTAGTCTAATAATTTTTGAATCACATTTTCTAGTGTTAGCCTCATAATTTCTAGTTAACAAATCCTCTTCGACTTTGGTATAATTTGATTGAATAGAATTTTAAAATCATCAATTTCCTGCGGATCGACCCGTATTCGCCGTGTGCTACATTCGTACACCGTGCGTTTGCGGTTATATTTTTATTTCAAAATTCGTTCGACGGTTTTCTAAGCCGATAGAATTCCGTCGACGAACAAATTTTTGGCGCCGTTGCCAGGGAATTGTTTTGATTTTAGTTTTCTACTCTTCGAATTAGTTCTCTTTGATTTTTGTGTGTTTTTGTTTTGTGTGTTGCAATTTTTCTTTATTTAAAAAAAAACATTTGTTGTGTGATTTTTGTGCTCATTTTGTTGTGTGTCTGTTTTCTAGTCTATATTGTTTTGCATTTCATATCAAAAAAAAGGGGAAAAAAACACACAATTTTTGTTGCAATTTCCAACCAATCTCTGTTTATTTCAACATTACATACAGTGTAATACAATTCACATTGCATTGCTCTTTATTTTCATTGTATTACATTACACCGCTCTCCTCTAACTCACTGCCTTCAACCTTTCTGCTGCCTTCATACAGCAGTTCCGCATCCACCATAACTTCAACATTCATTTTTCAGTCCGAGACAGACCCGCAAACCCTTCGACAACTGCTTCCACCACCTCAGTTCAACAATCAATCTACTGCATTGACAACAAAATAGAACTGCCACCATAGCTCTGTCTATTACTCCTTACCCACTACTACGCACCAAACTGCAGCACCAATCGAACTAAACCATCCAGCAATCACCACACATCAACTTGTTACTGCCACTTCACCCTTACCATCCCCGACCTGAAACCATTGCTCCCACTTTCCATCATCATCAAACACCATACTACAGTTCTGCCATATCAGGTGCACATTCACTCAACATCAGCCTACTAACCATCTTCTTTACCACAAACTTCAACATTCCTACTTGCTGCTACATACCACAAATTCACATCCTCCATCAACCTTCAACTTCACATCCCCCTCGACCACCTTACTGTTTCACCATAACTACAAACATTACCAAAACTTCCACTGCCTAAGACTGCACCACTCCCCATTTCCCATTGTCATTTACTCACTGCTCACTCTACAATCCACTGAACACACTGTTACTGCCCAAGAAAACCACTTCCTTCACCATTTCGCCATAGGCTTCCTTCCACACCACCACCTACAGCAGTTTTGACAGCAACCAAATCAACACTTCAACCATCCACTAAAAAAAAAGACTGCTGCTTTACCTGTCCACGAACTCCGCCTGCATCTTAGCACCAGCCAACAACAATCGTTTCAATCACTCGAAATCACTGCAACAAGCATCCTTGACCACCAGAACTCCTCCTCTACACTCACAGCACCGCCATAGAACTACAGCAGTCGCAACTATAAGAAAATCCCTGACTTCACCTTGCTCTACAAACATCAAGTCCACTCTCACCTAAGCCTCTTCCTCTTACATCACCGATATCACAGCTCACTGATTCCACCGTCTAATTCTCTTCTCTGACCCACGACCTCCCTCTCCATCAATTACTGATAAGCACCCAAGTCGCGGCAACCCCAAAGCAACTTCAACCCACTGTGACAGTAACACTGCTTCAACATCACGTGAATCATCCTTGAAACCATCCTCGAACTCGCCTGAAATCACAACCCACCACATCCACTGTCAACTGATTGCATCACACCTCCTTCACCTGAAAGCACATTCCTACCATCTCAATACCCCTCAGCAAACACTCCACTGTTTCAATCACTACTGCCACCGGCTTCCCAGTTCGAACTACCCTCAACAACCATGAATTCCACACGGCAACCAGTACCACCATCGCCACCCAAACCTCACCGCAACCTATCCCCAAATTCCATTCCATTCGAAACCCAATTCGCGAAACAATCTCATAAGCAAGCATCGCAATTTAGTTTTGAGAATTGAACACTCGAGAAATCGAACTTGATTTTGATTTTTGATTTTTGATTTTGATTTCGGTTTTGAGAAATTTTCTGCTAGAAGAATTCGTGAATTGCATTGTGAATTTGGTCAGGCTTGATTTTAAATTGTGAAGGGGTTTTAATTGGGTCGGGTTTGCTTTCTTTTTAGGTTGAGCAATATTGTTAATTCTTTGTTTAAAAAAAAAGAAGAAGGGGAATTTGTTTTGTTTTGTTCTGTTTTATTTTGTTTTCAAGTCGTTTCATTTTAGTTTCTCTTTGTTAAAAAAAAAACCATTTTTTTAAGTAAAACCCTACTTTTAAGTTTTCTTCCAAAAAAAATACAAAAAAAAAAAATTTGTTTATTGAAGATTTTGAATTTTTTGGGGCTTGTGAGTGTTTAATTTTAGTGTGTCTTCTTTTGGTTTTTATTGTTTTGTTTAATTTCTACCCAAAAAAAAAAACAATTGTCATAGAAAAACTTGTTTGTTTTGGTTCTTTTGTTTCAATAGTTTTGATTTTACTTTGTTTAGTTTCTCCTTTGATATACAAAAAAAAAACAAATAAGTTTCCTTTTGCTTTGTTTGAAAATATTTTGTTTTGTTTCCTTTGATTTCAACAGTTGTGTTATTTTCCTTTGTTTTATTTCGTTCGATATATATAAAAAAAAATTTTGTAAATATATCTTGTTCTTCATTTCAGGTTGCCAAAGCAGAAATTCAAAAAGGAAGAACTGATTGCCCAAAAATAATTGCTGCTTATAAAAAAATTGCCGCTAAAATTTTTTGCTAATAATCTGCACGCTCTGGTATTGTGCTTTCATCTCTAATGCATTGTTGGTTGCTTGCATTTGCATTTACATATAAAAAAAAATTTCAAAATCCAAAAAAAAACAAACTTCATTTTAGTTGCATTATTAATACACGTTTAATTTCTTGTTTTTCATTCATCTCATCTTATTTTCTTTTCTAAGGGCAATACCCCAATTCACATAAGGTGAGGGATTTCATCACCCTTTCCTTAGCCCACAAAAGCATTTCATCGTAGAATTTGACTAATAATAAAGGTTAGACGTTGGACCTAAGGGTGTCACGAGCTCACTTAGGGCTTAATTGTATCTTCACAATTGTTTTATTTGAACGATTTTATTTCTTGGTGTCTAGGCTACGGCAGAGTAATAACCAGTTATAAAAATTACGGTGATACATAAATATTATACTGGTTGTTCCTCTGAAGATACTTAAACCTTCGGCTGCATTGCTACGGTGATTCGTGGTGCACCGATAACTCCTGTCTGTTACCTGGCTGAGAAATAATTTTGTTGATTTAAGACAAAGTGTGATTATACAATTTTGGGTTAGGAGCTACTAAGGACAGAAAACTGTAATTAAGTCCTTTGCATTCATTTAGTTGCATTAGTTCATGCATATTTAAAAAAAAATTAAATTAAAAAATCCAAAATCCAAATTTTTTTTGTAAATTTAACTTGATTTTTCAAAAAAAAAATTCTCTCTTTTTTTCCATTTTCCTTTGAAAATTTTCTATCAAAAACAATAATCCAAAAAAAAATATAAAATCTTTCAAAAAGAAAAAAAATTTGAAAAAAAAAACAAAAATCAATTTCCATTTTTTTTTAAAAAAAAATCTTTTTGGTAAATATTTAAAAATTCAAAAAAAAAAAACAAAACCAAAAACATCAAAAAAAACTTGAAAAACCAAAAAAAAAACAAAAATCAAACTTTTCTTTTGAAAATAAATCTCACTCGTTAAATAGTTTTCTCCCTTGTAAAAAAAAAGCAAAACAAAAGAAAACAAATTTTCAAATCTTCTTCCACTCTCTAAACTCGATTCTAACTCCTTTCTCTTCTCGACTTTCACTTGTGCATGAGTACTTGGACTCGTGACACAACAACGAATCGTTGGACTCGCGACCCTTCTACAAACCGTTTAACTCGAACAGACGATCCTCCTGAAATGGCGAACGAAAACGCCCCTCGAACTCTTATGGATAGAATCTTTCCCGATAGAGTTTCTATTCCATCTTGCATCACGTTGCCCGCCCCTACGGGTAACCATTTCGAAATTCATTCGAACCATATTGCCACGCTTCCAAAATTTGGCAATTTCGAGCACGAGGATCCATACATCTTTTTGACTAAATTCGAACAAGTTTGTGCAACCATTAAACTCCAACAACTTTCTGATGACGGAATCAAACTTCGATTAATCCCATTTGCTCTTACGGATTACGCTGAAAAATGGTTGTACAGCTTACCTTCAAACTCAATTAAAACATGGGAAGAATTTGTAAAAGCTTTCTTAAAAAAGTTCTACCCCTTGGAAAAAACAAGTAGAATTCGAAACAAAATTGTAAATTTTCATCAATTCAAGGGCGAACCATTTGGAAAATATTTTGAAAGATTCAAAGAGCTTTTGATAAAATGTCCACACCATAACTTTGAAAAATGGACGATTTGCCAAATCTTATACGATGGACTCGAAAACAGCTCACGAACCATGCTCGAATCAATGTGCCAAGGCAATTTTCTTGCCCAACATCATGACGATGCTTGGCAATTTCTTGAAAACCCCGCTGAAAAGTCGTCCCAATGGGAACGCTCGAACGAGAAATCAATATACTCACGATCGAGTGCACACTCGATAGGATCTTCAGTTGCTTTGGAAGCTAAGATCGATGCAATGATTAAAAAATTTGACAACGTTTTCTCATCGAATCAAACCAACCAAGCTTCCCAACCAATGTGTTATAAATGCAACGATCCTAATCATATAGCCGATCAGTGTCCTAATTTCGTCGAACAAATCAATGCTTTCAATAAAACCAAAAACGACCCGTTTTCTCCAACGTACAACCCTGGTTGGAGAAATCATCCGAATTTTGCATGGAGCCAAAACAATCCCAACACGAATACGATTCTTCCCAATTTTCAAGCATTTCCGAATAATGCTTCGAATCCTCCCTTTCAGCCCTATAATTTTCAACCAAACTTTACGGGCCCGTCTCATAATCAAAAACAACAACCAAATTTTCCACCAAATTCTGCTCATCCTCCACAAGACGATAAATGTTTAACTTCGCTTGAGAAAACTCTTGAAACGTTGGCTAAGGCAACTACTCAAAGCCTTTAATCAAACAGCAATTTGCAAAATTTATTGACTTCATATATGCAAAACACAAACCAATCGATTGCAAAACTCGAAATGCAAATGAGTCAATTAGCCACGTCTGTAAGTGAACGTGAACGTGGAACATTCCCAAGCCAGCCCCTTCCAAATCTCAGAAATCAAAACGCAAATTCAAATCAAGCCCATGTTGTTCAAGATAGCAACATCACCCAGTTGAATGCTATCACAACTCTCCGTTCTGGTAAACAAATCGATAATCAAGTCGTTAATCCAAATGATTTACCGGAAACTTTTTTCGACGCTTCTAAAACAACGAACGACTCAGAACAGAACGTGGTGCCAAACGTCGAATCGAAGGACAATCAAAATTCTTCTTCTTCTACTCGAGTAGACCCGCCTACCGAGTATCATGTTCCATTTCCACATCGTCTGCGACCAAAGAAACACTCGGACCAAACGGAAAAGATGATGGAAATTTTTAAACAAGTGAAGGTTAACATCCCGCTTCTTGACATCGTGCAACAAGTCCCCACTTACGCAAAATATCTTAAGGACTTGTGCACCCAAAAGCGACACACTCAAGTGCCCAAAAAAGTCTTCTTAGCCGCCAGTTTGAGTGAAGTCTTGTCCCAATCCATGCCCGTTAAATATAAAGATCCTGGCTGCCCTATGATTTCGTGTACAATTGGAGACAAGACGATTAACAAATGTTTGATAGACTTAGGCGCGAGTGTCAACTTGATTCCATACTTCGTGTACGAACAATTAGGCTTAGGTGAGCTTAAACCCACGAAAGTTACACTTCAATTTGCCGATCGTTCCATTAAGAAGCCCGTGGGAGAAATCGAAGACGTACTCATTCGAGTAGGGCAATTTATATTCCCCGTTGACTTTATCGTTCTCGAAACACAACCTATGACGAATCCCTCGATTCAAATTCCGTTGACTTTAGGCCGATCATTCTTAGCCACCTCAAATGCCTTAATCAATTGTCGTAACGGATCAATGAAAATCTCTTTTGGAAACATGACTTTGGATCTTAATATTTTCAATCTTGAAAGCCAATCGAATGAACCTTGTGACCAAACGTTGGAAGTTAGTGCCATTCACGAAAATGTTGAAAACGAAGCACTTGATCTTAACGATGAACGTGAGGCCGAGTATGAAAAATTGTTTCAAAAAATTCCCAACGATATTGAATACACTCTTCCTTTTGAATCTCTTCCAGTTGAGTCCGAATCTCAACCCAATTCTTTGATCGAAAAAATTCCAAAGTTGGACGTCAAACCGCTTCCCGACCACCTTAAGTACGCATACTTAGGTGAAAATGAAACCTGTCCTGTCATCATTTCTAACAATCTTTCTCTTGACCAAGATGTTTCTCTTCTCTCTATCCTTTCGAAAAATAAGGAAGCAATGGGATGGTCGATTTCCGATATAAAAGGAATTAGTCCTGCTCTGGTTTAACATCGCATCCATTTAATCGATGATGCCAAGCCTTTTCGTGACGCGCAACGAAGGCTTAATCCAAAAATGAAAGATGCGGTACGTGATGAAATTCTTAAACTTCTCGACAACGGAATCATTTACCCAATCTCCGATAGTTCATGGGTTAGCCCAATTCACGTTGTACCGAAAAAGTCCGGGCTAACCGTAGTCAAGAACGATTCAAACGAGCTTATTCCAACTCGTACTCAAACGGGTTGGCGTGTTTGCATTGACTACCGAAAACTAAATGCCGCAACACGTAAAGATCACTTTCCTCTTCCTTTCATTGACCAAATGCTCGAACGTTTAGCCGGCCATGAATTTTACTGTTTCCTTGATGGTAACCAAATTCCAATCGCTCCCGAAGATCAAGAGAAAATAACTTTCACATGTCCATTCGGTACCTTCGCTTATCGACGTATGCCATTCGGACTATGCAACGCTCCTGCGACATTCCAACGATGCATGGTTGGAATCTCTTCCGACATGATAGAACGCTTTCTAGAAGTTTTCATGGACGATTTCTCAATCTTTGGCGATTCTTTTCCCCAATGTTTACATCATCTCGAGTTGGTTCTAAATCAATGTAGAGAAAAACATTTGACTTTGAATTGGGAAAAATGCCACTTTATGGTCAAACAAGGCATAGTCCTTGGACATATCATCTCAAATAAAGGCATTGAAGTAGACAAAGCAAAAATCGATGTCATTGCAAATCTACCCATTTCTAAATCCGTTAAGGACATTCGATCATTTTTATGACATGCTGGCTTTTACCGTCGCTTTGTGAAAGACTTTAGCAAAATCGCCCGTCCTTTGACGACCCTTCTTGGAAAAGACGTTCCTTTCGATTTTAACTCTGATTGTATCTCTTCTTTTGAACGTCTTAAGAGCGAACTCATTTCTACCCTAATCATTTGCGCACCCAATTGGGATCTTCCTTTCGAAATAATGTGCGACGCTTCAAACTTTGCCGTTGGTGCTGTCTTGGGACAACGCATCAACAAGATCCTTCATGTCATTTACTACGCGAGTATGACCTTGAACGACGCTCAACTCAACTACACAACAACTGAAAAAGAGCTTCTAGCTGTCGTTTTTGCGCTTGAAAAGTTTCGACCTTACTTGATAGGTTCACACGTTACGGTCTACACCGACCATTCTGCGCTTCGATATCTCTTTGCTAAATAGGATGCTAAATCCCGTTTGATTCGTTGGATCCTTTTACTTCAAGAATTTGACCTTACAATCAAAGACAAAAAAGGATCCGATAATGTCATAGCCGATCACTTATCTCGTCTTTCGAACGCACCATCTCCTTTGCCAATCAATGAAAACTTCCCCGATGAACAGCTTCTTTCAATTTCGATCGATCCATGGTATGCTGATATAGTGAACTACTTAGTCACTAAACAAACTCCCTCATCTTGGTCCAAACAGGACAAATGCAAATTTATGTCCCAGGCGAAATACTTCTATTGGGACGATCCATACTTGTTCAAATATTGTCCTGACCAAATCATCCGACGTTGCATTCCGGATAATGAAATAAGGAGTGTTCTTTCGTTTTGCCATGATCAAGCGTGCGGTGGACATTTCGGTCCTCGAAAAACTACAGAAAAAGTGCTTCAGTGTGGTTTCTATTGGCCTTCTCTTTTCAAAGACTCGTTTGAATTTTGCAAAACTTGTGATCGATGTCAAATGCTTGGACGAATTTCTCGACGAGATATGATGCCTTTAAACCCCATTCTTACGATCGAAATCTTTGATGTATGGGGTATTGACTTTATGGGACCATTTCCCAATTCTTTTGGAAACTTGTATATCCTTCTCGCTGTCGATTACGTTTCAAAATGGGTCGAAGCCGTTCCTTGCAAAACCAATGACCACAGAACTGTTGTGAATTTTCTCAAAGAAAATATCTTTTCGAGGTTCGGCACACCTCGCACAATAATCAGTGATAACGGAACCCATTTTTGCAATCGTTCTTTTGAAACTTTAATGAAAAAATACTCGATAACCCACAAGTTATCCACTCCGTATCATCCTCAGACTTGTGGCCAAGTTGAAGTTTCAAATCGACAAATAAAACAAATCTTGGAGAAAACTGTTAATAAAAATCGAAAAGATTGGTCTCAGAAATTGACCGACGCGCTTTGGGCTTACCGTACTGCTTTTAAAACTAACCTTGGGATGTCCCCATTTCGTTTAGTTTACGGTAAAGCTTGCCATTTACCCGTTGAAATTGAACACAAAGCATTGTGGGCAATAAAAAACTTAAACTTGGATCATGAAAAAGCTGGCGAAAATCGAAAACTACAACTCAACGAGCTAGAAGAACTTAGGAATGACGCGTATGAAAACGAGAACATTTACCAAGAAAGAACCAAAGTTTTTCATGACAAGTCAATCCTAAGGACAAAGTTTTCGCCTAACCAGAAAGTTCTTTTATATGACTTGAGACTTCATTTATTCCCTGGGAAACTTAAATCAAGATGGACTGGACCATTTGTTGTACGAACTGTTTTTCCACATGGTGCCATAGAAATAGCAAACCCAAAGGATGGATCGATTTTCAAAGTCAACGGTCATCGGTTAAAACCCTTCTTGGAAATTCCCGGTAACCAAGAGGAGGAGCTCATGATCCATCATGAGCCAAGCTACGTCTAGTAAGAATGTTAACCCCATTTTGTAAATATGTACATATTTTTCCCCGCTACACTCATTATATCATGCATCGACTGTGGGGACACAGTCAAAATTAAGTGTGGGGAGGAGTCTCATTTTCATTTTCTTTAGTTTTTCATAGCATTTCTGAATTTTCATTTTCTTCAAAAAAAAAAAATCTCAAAACTCCTAAATCTCAAAAACATTTTCTTTTTACTATTTTGATTTATTTTTGAAGAAACTCTATGGGATAAGTATAAGTTTTGGTTAATAAATTGAAATTTTTGAAAATTTATTTGTCTTAACAAAAATAAAAATGAAGTTTGATTACAAATAACAATGGTTTTACTAGTATATAGGAAGGTTCATCTATGTTAATTATGAAGTATGTTCTAATTGAAAATCTTTGTCTAAAAAGTGGTAAATTTAAAGTAAGGATATAACATTTTTGTCTTCTGAGTTAAATGGTCTAAGATGGTTTTGCAAAACTCTCTCTCTTAAAAAAAAATATATAAAAAATACAAAATAATAACATCTAAAGTATTCACTCTCATTTAAAAGTCCTCACGGTTATGCATGGGTGAATTACTTGGAATCTTTGATTATGTGCTTTCATACTCATTTAAAAGTCCTCACGGTTATGTATGTATGGAACACATACAAAAAAAAACAGACTTAATAAAAACCACCTACGGTCGATAGGTGTATGCACGAAAGTGTGTGCACTCGCCATGCTCTGTACTCCCCTCACATAAGCCCGAAAGGCAGTGCATGGGTGGTATATCTGGACTCAGTTTACCTGAGCTAGGTGTGTAATTTTTCTTGCAAATAATGAGAGAGCAAGCAATTGAAATCCTAGCACTATTTTAACTTGTTTGATTTAACTTGTTATTGAAAAGAAATGAAAATACCATTTTAATAAACTTTGATAATCAACTAAGGATCCATTTCATAATTACATTGTGTTATCAACCGAAACAACTAGCCAAACTATGGTCTATCTGTTATGACAACTTGATTTTCATTGGAAATTTTGACGAGTAAAATTTTCAAGACAATGACCAAAACTTGTATTTAACTTATTCGTGTCAATTTGAAAATAAATCCTTCATCTGTAAATATTTTCAAAAACTCGCATTCATCTCTTTGTAAATAAATCTTGCATTTTGTAAATATTTTCATCCTGCATTTGGATTTTGTAGGTAGTATCTGCTGAAAACCCTCACGAGACAACACTCGTCCTACTGGGGACACCCAGAGGTTTAACAGCTTGTTGTATACGCTCAATGCAATCATGCTCCCTACGAAAACGGATTTATCTTAGTTTTCCTTTATTCGAGGACGAATAAAAAGATAAGTGTGGGGATATTTGATATGCACGTAATTGTGCATATATTTACATCCATATTTTATCTCTTTTTATTTAAATAATCATCATATTTGGGCATTTTAACATGTTTAAAACCAAAATTCAATTATTTCCAACCATCATATTTTCATCTTCATTCAGGGGCAAAACGGTCATTTTGTGCACGTGTCAATATAAGAATTTTTACTTGGACATTTTTTGATAATTTTTATAGGAATTTGGATGCATATGGAAAAGGCTTATATGAAGATATATGCATGCACAAATGAATACAAAGGAAAGAAGAGGGAAATAGTTCAAGCCATGAACATGGAGGACCCCACCCACTTACCTAAAAGTACAATTTGGAGCTAATGGACAACTAAGTGGAGGTTAAAGCTTCATGCAAAGCAAATGATGGATTAATTAGTGGTTAATGGTTACTTGTTGGCCACACTTCCTAAAGGGCATTTTAGGTAGCCCCCTAAAAATAGAATTAGGGTTTTATGCATGTATATATAGCCCTCTTATGTATATGAAACTATCATCTACTCTTTCATTTTACATAGGAAATTAAGAAATCAAAGTGTAAGCTCAATGTTCTATGAAATAAAAATGGCTTCCAAGCCTCTTTCTTCTCTCTTTTCTACATGCTTTTCTTTGTTTTATTGTTAATGTTTTATTTCTATGCTCTCTTTTCCTTTATGTTCATAGCTTAGATTTACATTTATGCAAGTAGTAGGTAGCTAATCTCTTTTGCCTTCTTTACTTATTTTCTATTTTTCTTTTCTTTTTAATGTTGAAACTTACATGGGTTGCTTCAATGCAACAAATGAGTAGCTAAACCCCTTCAATTTAGGGGTGATGAAGCTCTCTAACTTTATGTAATTTCAGCATTTTTATGATTTATGATCTCTTTGTTTATGCTTCATGAATGTGAATTTTGATGTAAGTTTATACAAGTAGGTTTGATAGCTTATATTGCTTATGCAAATGAGCTATTCTTATTCAACATAAACACAATTTACATCATCATTTGCTAATTATGTTTTGGTTATGAAATGAAAGTAAAAATGAAATTTGATGATCTATGTTACTAGTTACAATAGTAAATAGATCATGCTTAGAATAGTTTTTGCTTTGGCTTCTTTTTCATGAGAATTGTAAGTGGTATAATTGGTGTATTATAGTTTGACGGTTTGAGTTATGTTAACTAATAACATAAACAAACCATACTTATGATAAATGCAATGATTATTTCACTTAACATCAAAGTTAGAGATCATAAATTATGTGTTTGTTGATTTACAAAAATTTGAGAGTGGATTTGCCTCTAAATTGTTCTTTAGTCTAATAATTTTTGAATCACATTTTCTAGTGTTAGCCTCATAATTTCTAGTTAACAAATTCTCTTCGACTTTGGTATAATTTGATTGAATAGAATTTTAAAATCATCAATTTTCTGTGGATCGACCCGTATTCGCCGCATGCTACATTCGTACACCGTGCGCTTGCGGTTATATTTTTATTTCAAAATTCATTCGACGGTTTTCTAAGCCGATAGAATTCCATCGACGAACATTGCATGCACAACTTGCCAGATCATTAGCTAGAGTTAGCAGATGAATGGTCATGTCACGTTCATTTGCGGTAGGATGGGTAATCACATCCATTTAGAATAAGACGTTCAGCTAGGTCCGTTTTTCTAATCTTCATCTCCCTGTCGAATTATGGAAGAAATTCTGTCTTGTTCGGTTGGAGTGCATCCCTATAAGATTATGTTATAGGTCCCATGCCGGGGATAAGCGTTGATGCGTGAACGGTCGTGTCGTTCCCGCTTTATGCTAGATGGTCGAAGCATTCGATTTTTAATGATAAGTATGCCCCCATGTCAGGGGAAGATAGGAAAGCGGATGGTTGAATCACGTCCACTTTTTTTCTACAGGACTTGCTGTGGGATCAGAGTTGATAGATGGACAGTCGAATCACATCCCTACTGATATTTGTATTCCAATTCTAGCTTTGAGGACTGGAGTTGGTTGATGGGTTGTCAGTCAAAGCCGTTTGGTATTTATACTCCAGTCTGCGCTCTCGGGACTAGAGTTAGTTGATGTTTATACTCCAGTTCGCACTCTGGGAATCTGGAGTTGGCATGTATATTTTGGTTCACGCTCCAGGAACCTGGAATTGATGCTTATACTCCACTTCACGCTCTGGGAATTTGGAGTTAGCATGTATGTTTTGGGTTCACACTCCGAGAACCTAGAATTGATGTTTATACTCCAATTCGCGCTCTGGGAATCTGGAGTTGGTATTCATATTTTGGTTCGCGCTCCGGGAACCTGGAATTGATCTTTATACTCCACTTCACGCTTTGGGAATTTGGAGTTGACATTTGTATTTTTTCGGTCCGCTCTCCGGGAACCTAGAATTGATGTTTATCCTCCAATTCACGCTCTGGGAACTTAGAGCTAGCATTTGCATTTTGGTTCGCACTCCGGGAACCTGGAATTGATGTTTATCCTCCAATTCACGCTCTGGGAACTTGGAGCTAGAATTGACGTTTCGGTTCGCACTCCGGGAACCTGGAATTGATGTTTATACTCCGACTCGCGTTCTGGGAATCTGGAGTTAGCATTTGCATTTTGGTTCGCATTCCGGGAACCTGGAATTGATGTTTGTACTCCGACTCGTGCTCTGGGAATCTGGAGTTAGCATGGATGCTTTGGTTCGCGCTCCGGGAACCTGTAATTTATGTTTATACTCCAATTCATGCTTTGGGAACTTAGAGTTAGCACGGATGCTTCGGTTCGCGCTCCGGGAACCTGTAATTTATGTTTATACTCCAATTCATGCTTTGGGAACTTGGAGTTAGCACAGATGCTTCGGTTCGCGCTCCGGGAACCTGTAATTTATGTTTATACTCTAATTCATGCTTTGGGAACTTGGAGTTAGCATGGATGCTTCGGTTCGCGCTCCGGGAACCTGTAATTTATGTTTATACTCCAATTCATGCTTTGGGAACATGGAGTTCGCATTGATGGGTAGGTTCGCACTCCGGGAACCTGGAATGGATGTATATACTCCAGTTCACACTCTGGGAAGTTGGAGTCAGCCGATAGATGGTCAGTCACACCTATTTGGGCTTTTTAGGAATTCGTTCACACTCTGGGAACGATGGATTTGATGTTTATACTCCAATTCGCACTCTGGGAATTTGGAGTCCGTTCACACTCTGGGAACGATTTATTGGTTGTTTATACTCCAGTTCACACTCTGGGAAGTTGGAGTCCGTTCGCACTCTGGGAATGATTTATTGGATGTTTATACTCCAATTCACACTCTGGGAAGTTGGAGTCAGCCGATAGATGGTCAGTCACACCTATTTGGGCTTTTTAGGAATTCGTTCACACTCTGGGAACGATGGATTTGACGTTTATACTCCAATTTGCACTCTGGGAATTTGAAGTCCGTTCACACTCTGGGAATGATTTATTGGATGTTTATACTCCAATTCACACTCTGGGAAGTTGGAGTCCGTTCGCACTCTGGGAACGATTTATTGGATGTTTATACTCCAATTCACACTCTGGGAAGTTGGAGTCCGTTCGCACTCTTGGAACGATTTATTAGATGTTTATACTCCAATTCACACTCTGGGAAGTTGGAGTCCATTCGCACTCTGGGAACGATTTATTGGATGTTTATACTCCAATTCATACTCAGGGAAGTTGGAGTCCGTTCGCACTTTGGGAACGATTTATTGGATGTTTATACTCCAATTCGCACTCTGGGAATTTGGAGTCCGTTCGCATTCTGGGAACGATTTATTGGATGTTTATACTCCAATTTGCACTCTGGGAATTTGGAGTCCGTTCGCACTCTGTGAATGATTTATTGGATGTTTATACTCCAATTCGCACTCGGGGAATTTGGAGTCCGTTCACACTCTGGGAACGATGGATTTGATGTTTATACTCCAATTCACACTCTGGGAAAGTGGAGTTAGTGTTTATACTCTGGTTCGCACTCTGGGAACCTAGAGTTGATTGCAGGACTAACGTGTGTCGGTCCAGTTCGGCCTTTGATGCGATGGCTTGCCCCCGAGATGAGGGTTTCGCTTAGCAAATGATTGGTGGGATCTCGATTACTTTCCACTTATCTGCCATCAACGAAGGATGAGATTTAGTTTATGGATGGATGAATCGCATCCGTGTTCATTTGGATCCCGCTTCTGCCAAGCCTAAGGAGTAAGATTAGCGTTCTGGCAAGCTTTGAGCTCGAGCAGAGGAGAGGATGGCTGAAGTACATCCACTTTGAGTTGTGTATTTTTCCTTAAGTTGGGGGCAAGAGATGGAGAGTAGACGTTCGAGCCACATCCACTTTACGCTTTGTGCTCTTCTAGTCGAGTTGAGGAAGAGAGTTGGAATGATGGCTCATGATGATTAGCGAGTAAGCAGTCGGTTGTTGATGACTATAAACTGAGGGTTGGCCCTGATAAAGTCGGTTTGAGGCATGATTGTTTTGTTGAATCATTGATGCAAACTGGGGAGTGAATGGTCAAACCATATCGACTATAAATATGTGCTCTAAAAAAACCCCAAGTGTCCAATGCAGGATTGGATGCATGGAAGGCCATGTCACGTCCATCTTTGGTGTGATTTCGATTTTACTGGGCATTAGAAGAAGCATAAGTATTTTGGCGAGCTTCAAGTAAGAGATGGAGAGTGCATGGTTGGGACATATAACTCCAAGTCTTTCTCAAATCTCCTAATTAAATTGCATAGGCATGTGAGTGGATGGTCGGTTGCATCCACTTCGTACTGGAACCCTGAACTTGTCTGTCTCTTCCGCTTTGATGGCCTGCCCCCAAGTCAGGTGCATAGAGCAGGCGACGAGTGGTTGAATCATGCTCATCATGATGATACCTAAATGACTTTATCATAGTCCACGGAGGTTGTTTTGCACCCATCCTTAAGTATTCGATTACCTGCATCATTTGCAAGTAGTTTAATTCAAGTCGATTATATTTTGCAACATAAACGAAATAGAAATAATTCAAAAGAGATCGGATTAAATCTTAGTGATAAGTGAAGCAGCGTCGTATGCTTGCTATTGCACTTCAATATAGCCCTTCTTAGTTGGAAGATTAATGCCAGTGGTTTAGCTTGATCAAAGTTCTTGATTGATAGGGATCGAGGGTTCCCAGCCCTTCGCTTTATGGGGCTTGAACATATTGTCAGAGCTATCCTTTCCAGAGCAGCCTTATGGCATTGACATCCACGTCAGCCATGTAAAGAAGAGGAGCTTCCCGATTTAGAGTATGGAGTAGGTTTTCTCCTTATCTTGCGACACCGATCCTTCATCTAGTTCATCAATTCAATATTAGATACGTTATGTTGGTGTAGTTATTAGTGGTTATCTGCCAGTTTTCTTATCAAACTCTAGAAATAAGCTTGTGTGCTGATTACATTTATAAGTGTTGGCAGCAACGGGCTGTGAATTTTGATCAATTCGTTGGCTACCGGCTTCTTTATTCCCTTCAGCAATATAAGAAGTAGAAATGGTATGTCTAACCACGATTGACAGTCTTCTTTAAAGAATATGGGGAGACATCTGCATTTGATGGCATTCTTTACTGTTTATGGAATCCACTCACCACTCTCAGTTCATGAGATAGTGTCACGGGTCAAATTTCCATAGTACACTGACATAGTCAACATGATGGATTTTTGCTAGAAATTTTGCATGTAGGATAGTTTCAATGAATAGGTCCCGACTGGGAAAGATACTCCAATCAACATTATCAAGTTCATTTTGAGGCTACAGGGTCTTGTAATACTAGTGAATGATGTATGCCCGATTTCCCAACGTTCGAGTGGTTGGTAATGTCGATTGGATGGTGAGTAGATTAGGATGGGCTCATAGATTGGTGATTATTTCTAATTTTCACTAGGAAGGAGGCCCGCATAAGATAGTTAGGAAGTCCTCTTAGAGTTGTATGTCATGCTTTTAGTCATGTGGAGGTGGAATGATTAAGATGCGGGCATTCGAAGATGGTTCAATAGTGACTAGCTATGTTTCGAGTTGGCCGAGTAGACAAGGCAGGGTAGTCGTTATACTAGCCATCGCACCATAATTGTCAGTTTAGGAGTTTTAAAATCTGGTCAATTGGAGGAAGTTGCAGTCCACCTTAGAAGCATGATACATTAATCAAATCTAGTTCTTGGCATATTAGCTAGGTTCTCCAGCCTCTAGGAGCACCAGTTGTATAGTATTTCAATACCCATTCCTCGATTGCAATTCAACAATTGCTGTTGTAGTCTCCTATGTCCCGTCCAGTCATGGAACGATTAGAATGTTCGTTCACATCGATGGTTCGAGCGCTTAAATGATGGATCGAATTAAAGGCAGATAGATGGATACGAACTGCATGTGCGTGTCGATGCGAAATGGAGGCAGATGGATGGATACGAAGTACATGTGAGTATCGATTCGAATTGGAGGCAGATGGATGGATACGAAGTAGCGCTTCCTGATGGATACGAAGTAGCGCTCCCTGATGGATACTAAGTAGCGCTCCCTGATGGATACGAAGTAGCGCTCCATGATGGATACAAAGTAGCGCTCTATGATGGATACGAAGTAGCGCTCCCTGATTGATACGAAGTAGCGCTCCATGATGGATACGAAGTAGAGCTCCCTGATGGATACGAAATATTCAATAGGTGATCGATACGAAGAGAGACTATCTGCTGATGGATACGAAAACCACTACATTTACTGGATACGAAAGCATGGATACGAAAAGCACTACATTTACAGGATACGAAAGCATGGATACGAAAGTGATCATATTTTCATGGATTCGAAAATATGGGTACGAAGAACAGCATATTTTCTGGATTCGAAAATATGGGTACGAAAATGATCATATTTTGATGGATTCGAAAATATGGGTACGAAGAACAGCATATTTTCTGGATTCGAAAATATGGGTTCGAAAATGATCATATTTTCATGGATTCGAACATATGGCTACGAAGAACCGCATATTTTCTGGATTCGAAAATATGGGTTCGAAAATGATCATATTTTCATGGATTCGAACATATGGCTACGAAGAACAGCATATTTTCTGGATTCGAAAACATGGGTTCGAAAATGATCATATTTTCATGGATTCGAACATATGGCTACGAAGAACAGCATATTTTCTGGATTCGAAAATATGGGTTCGAAAATGATCATATTTTCATGGATTCGAACATATGGCTACGAAGAACAGCATATTTTCTGGATTCGAAAATATGGGTTCGAAAATGATCATATTTTCATCGATTCGAACATATGGCTACGAAGAACAGCATCTTTTCTAGATTCGAAAATATGGGTTCGAAAATGATCATATTTTCATGGATTCGAACATATGGCTACGAAGAACAGCATATTTTCTGGATTCGAAAATATGGGTTCGAAAATGATCATATTTTCATGGATTCGAAAATATGGGTACGAAGAACAGCATATTTTCTGGATTCGAAAATATGGGTACGAAAAACAACATTTTTTCTGGATTCGAAAATATGGGTACGGACTTCATGATGAATATGGTTCCTCTTAGATCTGGGGCAATCTGAATAGAATAGAAGGAACCGCTGAACCATAGATCTGGATCTTCTCCTTAGATTTATGCAATCCGACATCGAAAGTAGATCCAACGAACGGGAGAAAAAATGGGTTTTTCTCAGTGAAAGCACTAAAGTGTTTATACCAAAATTGTGCACAACACTCTTCGGATTGTTTGAAGAGATAAAATGAAGAGAAAATTTGTAAAATGAAGCAGATCTAACAAACACACCAATAAACGTATAAGAAAATGCATAGAAAAACAGAGTTTTGAGTGGTTCGGCGTATGGCCTACGTCCACTATGAAGTTTTATCACTTTATTGCTTGATTCTTGAAGATTACAAGTTTTTTAGAGTGAAGTACAGCAGATAATAAGCTTAAATTCGAGATCAATAGCAGTGACGACGATATGGAGTGATTCTGGCAGCGTCCGGGCATGCTTTATCTCTAAAATTCTCCGATCCCTTTTCTGAATGACCAGGGGCTCTATTTATAAGTGCTGGAGGATGATATTTCGCCTAAAATTTGGGGAGACCGCTTCTGGCATGTGAGGGGGCCCACACGCCTGGATTCTGGAAATCCGGGCCCACTTTGGGATCGATTAGAACTTGGGTTCGAATCGATCGAGATTTGATCAGATTGAGCTGAAATTTCGCATGAACATTGCTCATGTTGGCAGTAAGCTACTGTGAAAATTTCATAGCATTTGGACATGTAGATCTCGAGTTATGATGGATGCAAGTTGGAGTTTTTCGGTCCGGGATCGATTCGAACTCAACTTCGAATCGATCAAGAATTCATCTGATTGAACTAAAATTTGGCATGAACATTCCTCGTGTTGGCAGTAAGCTACTGTGAAAATTTTATAGCATTTGGACTTATAGGTCTCGAGATATGATCGATGCAAGTTGGTCCGTGATCGATACGAAGCAAGTTCGAATTGATCAAGAACTCATCCGATTGAGCTGAAATTTGGCATGAGCATTCCTTATGTTGGTAGTAAGCTACTGTGAAAATTTCATAGCATTTGGACTTATAGATCTCGAGATATGATCGATGCAAGTTGGTCCGTGATCGATACAAAGCAAGTTTGAATCGATCAAGAACTCATCCGATTGAGCTGATATTTGGCATGAGCATTCCCTAGGTTGCCAGTTGGCTTCTGTCCATATTTGGTGGCATTTGGACTTGTAGATCTCGAGATATGATCGATGCAAGTTGGTCCGTGATCGGTATGAGGCAACTTCGAATCGATCAAGAACTCGTCCGATGGAGTAGCTGTCACTAGGTGGAATAAGATGAAGAATTCCCGTATTTTCGAGCATTCTTTCGTTGATATCCAATGCTTTCAAACATACAACATCTAAGCGTTAACCAATCAAGCAGGTTTAACTTCCCTTTTGGATTTGAAAAGAAATGACCATGCCATAAATCATATAATGGTCAAATTATTATATGCTAACCTTAATCTTGGACACCAAACTCCAAGAAATCCAAACAATAGTATTTGGAGTATGGTATGTGGAAAGAAAGTTTGGTTTTCCTTAGATAGAATAGCACATATTCTAGAATCACCAAATGTCGGGAGAAAGCTAGACGAGATAGAATTCAATCCACAAATTCGCGATAACATAAACCATCGATTTATGGATGATAATATCAACTTTAGAGATTTTAAGTCCACCTCTCTTCGACCTATAACAAGAATCCTTCACAAAGCTCTAATGAGAACAATTAGTCCATGCATGGGCTCGTACAAAATTGTCTACCAAATTAATTATCGAGCTCTATATGCTATTTTTGGCAATATACAAGTCAACTGGGTACAACTTATTCTTAATGAGTTTCACACTTTTAATAATGGCAAAATGCGAACTATCTATTTTGGAGAATATATCATGCGACTTCTCCTCAATGTTGATGCGCCATTACCCGAGTCGGAGAATACAATGGTCCATTAAATTAACCACCAGACCATAAGCCTAACGCAACTCCCATCTCGACCTCCTTGCATAATATCACTCGCCGAATGGGAAGCGAGGCATCAAGAACAACAACAACAACCTCCACAACCTCACCACGAAGAACATTTCGAGCAAGATGATGAAATTCGTCTTGTTGACCCAAGCTTTACAACCAACCAATCATTGGGGATATTATCAAGAAATCAACAAATTCTTGATACTCATCTTAAAAAGGTAGATCACAAGATTGACAAAATCAAAGGATTCTTCAACAAGCTATGGGATGCAATCTCGTGCTCAAGCACCACTACTGCTTCGATATCTCGCGGCAAACGTCCGGCACCTACGTTTACATAGACGTCATCCGAAGAGCAAACAAGTAGCAGCACAAGCGGAGCTAGTGGTGGCCAAGGAGGAAGAGCGTCAGACCACCAACAGGAGGACCCGTCATACGTGAACCAACAGGAGGAAGAGAAGGTTCATATGACTGGGATAAACATGAGTAATTTTAGTATGGTTTGATGTTTATTTATAACTTTCTTATGACTTGTATAAATAGCCATTTTGTGCTTGTTCGATGCAAAATTTTTAAACTTTTTAAGCCATGGTTATGGAAATTTTCTATTCTCTATGCTTCAGTGTTTGTTTTGATAAAATATTTCTACTGTTAATTCTTCCTTTTTGTCGATGACAAAGAGGGAGAAAATCTATGGTACTAACTTTGTTTTGTAGGAAAGATAGTGCATACATTCAGGGGGAGAAAATAAGTAAATACATCTCTAAAATAAATCAGTATTGTCATCAATCAAAAAGGGGGAGAATGTTGATACGCGAAGATTTTGATCAATGACAATGTGCTTCAACAAAAAAGGAAGAGATATGTGTAAAGCTAAAGGAAGATCGATGAAGACCAAACAAACATAAGTATGATTTTTATATAGGTCTTAGTCTAGATTTATTGTTAAAATCTATCCTCAAGAGGCTTGCACGAACACTAGAACACATTTTATGAACTTCATTTTTATTTAAACTTTCACTGTGCATATTTTAGTAGTTCAGTCGACTGAACAGGAATGGCCAGTCGACTGAAACTGGTACACATATATAAACATGCACAGTTTTAGTCGACTGAACTTCCTGCACAGTTGATTGAATTTGTTCCTGAAAATTTTACTTCATATTTTCAGTTGACTGAATTCCCTGCTCAGTCGACTGAATTTGAACCTGCGAATTTTCTCTGAAAAGACACCTTCTTCCTCCCAAAAGTTGCAACCATTCTCCAATGGAAATGGAAGCATATCTTGTTTGCAACCTTTGACAACAAATGCACCTCTTCTACAAGTATAAATACATGATTCTAACATAATTCAATTTACCGAATACTCTTGCTTTAATCTTACTATTTTCTTGATCATATTCTCTAGATATTCTCAAAGCAATCACCAATCTATTGCTTGAATCACTGTTTTGATTATAACATTCTTTTGATTCATAGCAATTCACATTTCCTAAATCTTCACAAACACATTGCATACTCTCGAGGATAAGATTAAAGGAATATTGTACTACATTAGACTCATTAGTGTTGACAAGAACACAACAAGTCGAATATTGTTTTTAGTAATTGAGTTGAAGTCCTCTTCGGTACTTGAGGCAAGAAATCTTGTTCGGTTGTTCGGGTAAGTTGTAAACCTATTCCTCCAGGTTAAGTGAGGGTTGTTAGTAGAATTCCTAAGAGAAGCTTAGGGACTGGACGTAGGACAAGAGGTCCGAACTAGTATAAAGTCTTGGTGTCTGCTTTACTTATTGCTTATCGTTATTTATCTATATCATTCCGCTATTCCATATTATACGATCCTACCGCATAGCCCCCTCTTTCAAATGTTAGTATTTTAAATAATATAATTCCAAAATTCTAATTCTGGAAACAATGAAGATTAGTTGACCATCATTCAGAGTTAATAATAGGTAAGAAATCCACAGTTGGGAATGATTAAAGATCGGTAGCTCTTGTCTGGTAATAATAGAAGTCCCACCATTGAACTTTGGTACTAACAAAAGAAGTTTAGAAACTATACCCCTATTATATTAATAGAAGACTAGGCATGTGTTCTAAATCCCTTTAATAATTGAAGTCCAGGAAGTTTCTTTTGGTAATGACAAGTGTCTAGTAATAATAATTCATAAATTATCATTTTGAAATAAGTCATTAAAAACTATGAATGCTTATCTAGGGGTAAATAATGGGTAACTAGAAACCCCTATTGGAAATAATAATAATTCTGAAACAAAGATTTAGACGTTGATAAGTATTGTTCAAAAGTTAATTGTAGAAATCTGGTGGCCCTGACTCGGGTATTAGTGAGATAAACCCATAATTGAAGACCAGAAGTCCATTGAGATCTTAATATCAAATGCCTTGGAATCCTAATTTGGACATTAACAAATGAAATTTAAAAATTAGTGATACAAGTTTCGATACCTAGATTTGGGTATAAACTAAAAGATGTCAAGAATTCCATGATAAAGGTCTCAGTAATGGAAGTACATATCTCATATTCGAAAATTAATAAGTGAAGTCCAAAAATTAATAATAAGAGACTCGAAACCCTAATTCTAATAAGTTAAGTCGCGAAATTCATAGTAAGAGACCAGAAACCCAGAATCGCTTATTAATAAGTGAAATCAGGAAATTAATAATAAGAGATTCAAAACCCTAATTTGGGTACTAGTAAGTGAAGTCCTGAAATTAATAGTTGGAGACCCGGAACCCAGATTCAGTATTAGTAAGTGAAGTCAATAGATCCTGTTTTGGAAATCAATCAAAGCCTGTAGACTCTTATTTGAGCGTTTGTTCTGCATCACTTTCTGCGTTTTCATTCCTTTGACATATGCTGCCATTTAGGCCTCGTATGTTGTCAATATTTGATATGCCGCTTCTCGAGCTCAAACGTCTTAGTCCGTTGTTGTTTGGTGTGCTAGGTTAGCTTATCCACAAGCAGGACCCAAGGACTTACCCAACCTCCCTCTAGGAGGCGCTCCAACCTAGCCTTATAGGCGGGACTGAAGTCTTGTTCGATGTCTTGTCCAGGTCATAACATGGCGGGATCAAGGGCTTACTCCTTCCTCCCTCCAGGAGGTGCTCCAGCCAGGCCATAGCGTGGCAGGACTGAATGCTTATTCGGTGCCTTGGCCAGGCCATAACGTGGCGAGACCAACGGCTTACTTCATCTTACCTCCAGGAGGCACCTTGATTTGGCCATAGCATGGCACGATAAAGTGCTTGTCGATGCTTTAGCCTGGCCATAACATGGCATGGACAAAGGATTACTCTAACCTCCCTCCAGGAGGCGCTTTAACCTTGCCATCTTGGTGCGGACAAAGGGCTTTGACCATTTAAGGTAGTTTCCAAGTTTAAGAACTTTACTTCCAACCATGTTGACTTTTCTTTAAAAAAGAGGTGCTTTATTCATTCATTGTGAGAAAATATGATCCCAAGTGTTCAACATTCCACATTCTAAGAAACAAATTGCTATCTAGTCGACATAACTTGTAAGCTCCAGGGGGAATTACTTTGCATACGATTAGGGGACCTTCCAGTTTGGTCTTAGTGGTCCATCTGCAGGATTTCTTGTGTTTTCCTTCACCCTTTGGAGTACGAAATCTCCCTCTTGAAATGATCTTGTTTTTACTTCTGAGTTCTAGTATTTCGAGATTCTCTTCTGATATTCTGTGATGTGCACGTAAAAATGCACATATTTACATCCACATTTAATATACTTTTATGTAAATAAATGAGCATACTAGGGTATTTTACATTTAAACCAAAATTTAAATTGTTTTCAAAATCACCATTTATTCGTCTCATTTATGGGTAAAATGGTAATTTTGTGTATGATATAATTTTAAGAAATTTATTTGCACATTTTTATTTTTTTGTAGGAAATGAAGTGCAAATATGAAGAGGTTACATGGATGAATAAATGTACATATGTTGAAGGCTAATAAAGAAAGGAAAATAAAAGAATTCATGCAACATGAAGGAGCCTACACACCCATTAACACATGATTCGTAATTAAAAGCATATGCACATGTTAACGGAGGCTAAAAGGCATGTTAGTAGAGATTAATTATATCCCTAATGAATACTTGGAGGTTACAATTTCCCAAGTGTATTTTAGGTAGTCCTCTATAATACAATTTAGGGTTCTAAGCAATAATAAATACCCCTATGTTTCATGTAATCATATTCTTCTTTACATGCAATATTGTAGCCATAAATCAATGATAAATAAAATGTTTCTTTAGTGGCTTCTTAACCTTACTTTTTATCTTCTTGCATTTTTATTTCGTGCTTTCTTTTATTTCTCTTTTATTCTATGCTCCCTTATTTGCTTTGTGCTCCTTTTATTTCATGTTAGTAGCATAGATTTTATTATTGTAATTAGTTTAGTTTTATTTCATGCAAGTTGTTAGCTCTATTTTCTTGTAATTAGCTCTCAATTTCCTATTTTTACGTTGAAATCATATTATGTTAACATGTTTTCAAATATGAGTTGCTAAACCCCTTAAATTTAGGGATAATGAAGCTCTCATGAAACATATTAAGACGCCATAATGACTTTGTTTATGATCTCTGTTATCCCGCCTTTTGGCAAGGCCGTGACACCATGGAAATGGCTAGAAACCAAAGACAGTTTGTCCCAAAGACAGGTTATACACAGATTTCCTATGGATGTCCGTAATTTTGTCCGAGTCCATATCAAGCTACAATTGATATGACATGACAAGCAAAGCTATGAAAGCCAACGTTTCAAATTTCAAGTCAATCGGAGTTCGTATGCTCAAGATACGATTGATGTAATCTAAAGAAATCAACTCACATGCATCCATCTGTTTGTATCCATCATTTTGCATCCATCTGTTCCTATCCATCATGTTATCTATCATTTGTATCCATCACATTATCAGTTGTCCGTATCCATCAAATTGGTTCAACTTCGTATCGATCAATTGGAGTCAATTCGCATCGATCCCAATCGCACAGTTCGTATCGATCGATCAACGATCGATACAAATAAAACAACCTCCAACCATCGATATGAAATGGACCTCAGCTATTGATACGAAATAGCCTTGAGTATCGATACGAACGAGGCATGACAATCGATACGAACAGAACAACTTCGATCGATACGAACAAGGCCACGACAATTGTTACGAACGAAACAACTTCAATCGATGCGAACAAGACCAAACCAGATCTACATGAACAAGGCGCAAACATTGGGAAGGCTCGATCGATTCGGCATGAACTTCAGACCGATCCTGAAAGCAAGCGCCACGTCAACTGGCATTACGTGTATGATCATCGACATGAAATGATCGATTCGAACAGCATCGATACGAAGATGAAGACAACCGAAAATCCCAAACTTGCATCGATCATAACTCACAATCTACAAGTCCAAATGCCATCAAATTATTGCAGGAGCTTACTTACATCCTAGAAAAATTCACAATCGATCTCGACTCTATTGGATGAAGTTTTGAATGATACGAAGCTCGTTCGTATCGATCCCAGTTTGTGTGCAAATCACGTGAGATCGATCGCATGGGCCCACCCACATGCCAGAAGAGGTCTCCCGAGATCTGAGCGAGACATTTGGATCCTATGCCTATAAATAGCATCCCAGAGCCTACAAAGAAAGGACTTTTGAGCTCTTCTACGTCCAGACTCCGCCGAAACCATTTTTTCACTCAAAGTTCACCGTTGTACTCGAAATTTACTGTTGTAATTTGCTTTAACTAGTTGTAATCAGCAAATAAACATCAGTAAAATCATCAATTTCATAGTGGATGTAGGCCGTACGCCGAACCACTCTAAATCTCTGTGTTTCCACGTGTTTTTCTTATCTGTTTTTGAATTGTTTGTTAGATAATCATCTTTTTACATTTACTTTCTTCATTTTATCTCTTCAAACACTTCCCAAGAGTGTTGTGCCCAATTTTGGTACAAATACTTTGGTGCTTTCATTGAGAAAAAATACAGTTTTTCTCCTGCTCGTTGGATCTAACATCGATATTGGATTGCATAAATCGAAGAAGAAGATCCAAATCTCAAGTTAAAAGTTCTTCCATCCTATTTTGATTTGCATCAAATCTAGGAAAGAGCTTTGCTATTCACCATGGTAAACATAAGGACCACCTCTACTACCGCTACAGATCTAGAAGGACGGGATCGACAGAATCTCATATAACTGCCTTTGACCGATCAGAATGCGCCGGACCATCAGATCCGCACGGCCCTGTCACCAGGGAAGAGTTTCAGATGCTAATGCAAAAGTTGACATAGATCCATCAACAACTTACTCAACAGCTGCGTGCTAATGTAGAATTGACTAGTCATTTGAATCGCCAAAGGCACAAGAGATCCATGAGGGATTAGACTTCTTATTCATCCACTGAGAGTTCAGCTTCTTCAGAATATCATCACAAATCTATGCACCCACGACTAGATGGAAGTAATACCCAAGCTACTGGACATCAGCACGCACTAAGCCTTAGGCCACCAAGAGTTGGCTCGTCATCCAGCCATCAGACTGGACCCTCCTCCCGAGGAGGTACCATTCCATATCATGTTACAAACAACCGAGCTACCACCGCTGCTACTGAGCCGGGAATTGATGCCCGAAACCGGACAGATCCAATCCAACGTCAGCAAACACCCGAACCATACATCCCTGAAGACTTAGAACCAAGGAGGCGAGACCTAGACCGTCGACCACGTCTGGCCCGACCTTGTGTTGTGGAAACCAACCACATCTTGGGCTAACACGCTCAAATTGTCCAGATGCCAGATATACCGACGATGATACATCAAACGATCATTGAAAGTCAGTGTCTCACTAAAGACGACTGGGGAATCTCCCGAAGTCATATCCCTTTCACCGATG
The DNA here is from genome assembly GCA_030765085.1 of Allium cepa. Classification (NCBI taxonomy): domain Eukaryota; kingdom Viridiplantae; phylum Streptophyta; class Magnoliopsida; order Asparagales; family Amaryllidaceae; genus Allium; species Allium cepa. The sequence continues at coordinate 218,509,000 of CM060930.1, forward strand.
AATACTCTATGCTAAACCACCTCGGTGATTTAGGATGCCAACTCTTCCCGTTTATGAAGGGAGCTCAGATCCCAATCAGCATATTTGAAGTACAAATAGTTGACGAAAGCTGCATGAGCTAATGATGCAGTTAAATGCCGAAGTTTTTCGATCTCTCTTGGGGGCATAGCTACCATGTTGTTTATCCATCTGCCACCTTGATTTATCTTGTGTTTTGATTAATAACGACAAAGTTTGTTGAGCAGTTTCGAATGCATGTAACGAGGCCGAAGGTTGTTAACACTTCGTCTAGTGTCACTCATGTTATCTAGAAAGATTTCATGATGCGTGTGCCTAGATTAGAAATCCCAATGATAACCCTATACTGATGGAACTAACAGAGGGGATTGATCCTGATTCTGAATTCGGCTACTGGTTGGCCGGAAAGCCTCCTGCGTCATTAGACCGTTTCTATTCCAAGGCATCCCAATTATTGAGAATGGAGGATGCAAAAAAGTCTAGGAAAAAGGATGACGCATTTCCCAGTGTCGAAGGAATCCAGAGTAATGTAGCTGTTAAAAAATTCGGGGAGAGTTCCGAAAAAGTACAGTTGAATATACAAAATAAATAGAAACAGCAGAGAGGTAATGGAGATTAAAATAAGAAAAGGGATCAAAATCATGGTCCATGATGTAGGGCTCTTATGTTTGATAATTACACTTATTTGAATGCGTCGCTGGAGAATGTGTACTTACAGACTTGTAATACCATTCAATACAAGAAACCTGCACCAGACCATCATTAGAGAAACAGATCTAGACAGGAAAATTCTACAGATATCACGATAGCTACGGCCATAAACGAATGAGTGCCATCACTTGCAGGATCTCATTGAAAAGTTGATAAGAGAAAGGAAGTTAAATCAGTTTGTTTGGGTGTCGTAGTGTGGAGGTGCGTGCCCATCAAATCAAAATCGTGTACCTAATCAAGCGAGACTAGAGGAACCCGCTCGTACCGGCGGAAGGCTAGTGATAAATACTGTTAGTGGTAGTCCTCATCCAGCAGACCAAAGCTGGAAGGAAATGGAGTCGTACGCCAATTCTATTAGGCTTGCGCACTTCGAGTGTTGTAGTAGTTTTGAAGATGGGGCTCCGGCCAAACAACAGAAGACGATGACTGACGACATAGTGTTCCGAGATAGAGATGCTAACAAGGTCGAAGCCCCCACTATTGATCCACTTGTCATATCAGCTTAGGTAGGTCCTGCTTGGATGAAGAGGATCTTAGTTGACAGTGGAAGTTCTGTAAATATATTTTTTAAGCAAGCCTATGACCAAATGAAGATGTTGGCTAAATATTTGAAGCCTTGTCAGTCCCGTATTCATGGCTTCAACAGGAGTGCAACCATACCCACAAGAGTCGTGGAATTGCCAGTGGAGTTAGGAACCGGAGAACGCCGGAGAGTCTGGACGTTGTATTTTGTTGTGCTGGACATAGACTCGTCGTACAATGCTTTCTTGGGCTGTTCGGCCCTAGGTGAGTTGAGGGTTACCATTGCCCCACGGTGTTTGACTCTAAAGTTCCTCACCAATCATGGATTCGGAGTTGTTCAAGAAGATCAGGCTGTTGGGAGAGCCTGTTATGTTGCTGAGCTGTGCGAGGCGCAGCGAAAGGAGAAAGGAAAAGGCGTAGAGGAATCTCTCTGCGTTCACTTTGTTGAAAATTGACAATTAATGCCAGGGCCCAAGCCCAGGAACCCCAGCCAATTCCAAAGAGATCTTGACTCGAGAGATAATGAAAGTGAAGATGAAAGTAGTCAAGCTTCTTCGGCCGAATTGACGATCGATGTCCCGATTGACGATAACGACGATTCTAGAATGATAAAGACTGGATCTCGGTTATGCAAACAAATGCAAGAGGAATTGGTTGAATTTCTCCAAGCAAACCTTGACGTGTTTTCTTGGACACATTCTGACATGTGTGGAATCTCCTCGGACATCACGAGCCACACATTGAACATTGACCCGCAGTACATCCCGGTCAAGCAAAAAAGGCTTGGTATGGATCTAGAGAGATCTGTCGCCCTTAAGGAAGAGGTAAATAAGCTTAAATAAATTGATTTATTCGAGATGCATTATACCTAGAATGGGTATCTAACCCTGTACTCGTTCGAAAGCTAAATGGGAAATGGAGAACGTGTGTCGACTATTCAGGCTTGAATAAAGCTTGCCCCAAAGACAATTTTCCACTTCCTTGAATCGATCAGCTCGTAGATTCAACGGCTGGACATGAACTCCTATCCTTCATGGACGCGTATTCAGGCTACAACCAGATACCTATGCACTTGCCCGACCAGAAGCATACCAGCTTCGTGGTCAATCTGGGACTTTATTGCTACAAAGTCATGCCTTTTAGGCTCAAGGACGTTGGTCTAACTTACTAATGATTAGTTAACCGGATGTTTTCGAACCAGATTAGGAAAACTATGGAGGTATATGTGGATGACATGCTAGTGAAATCATGATTCTCCACTGATCATATTAAAGACCTAGAATCAATGTTTAATATCCTCTAAGATTACAGAATGAAGCTCCATCCATTGAAATGTCACTTTGGGGTCGCATCCGGAAAATTCTTGAGGTTTATCGTCAACGCTCGAGGAATTGAGGCCAATCCTGAAAAGATCTAGGCGATCAGAAACCTTGAGACTCCAAGAACCATAAAGCAAGTCCAGAGCATCAACGGGAAAGTAGCAACACTGAGTAGGTTCATTTCAAAATCCACTGATAAATGCATTCCCTTTTTCGATTTGATCCAAAAAGGGAAACGAAACTTTGAATGGACAATGGAATGTGAGGGCGCATTTCAAGCACTAATTCAGCACCTCTTCACACCGCCTATCTTGTCAAAGCCTGTCGATCATGAGAAATTGCACCTATACTTGGCGGTATCATAAAACGGGATTAGTGCTGCCCAAATTTGGGAGGAAGATCGAGTGCAAAAACCGGTCTACTATATCAGTAAACGACTAACCAGAGCTGAGAGAAATTATCCAAAGCTAGAAAAGTTGGCATATTGTCTTGTTATTTCCTCAAGGAAGATCCATCCATATTTCTAGGCTCATCCTATCAATGTTTACACCGATCAGCCGTTACGATAGGTCCTTATGAGGCCTGAGATGTCTAGTAGGTTACTCAAGTGGAATATGTAACTAAGTCAGTTTGATACTACCAATAATCCAAGGCGAGCCAATCAAGGACAAGTCCTGGCAGATTTCATAGCTAAATTTACCATCCTAGAGGACTTTCCTGAAACCAGTGAATCTCCCAAATATATTTGGAAGCTGCATACTGATGGTGCCTCAAATGACCGTTGCTCAGGTGCTGGAGTTTTACTTGAAACTCCTGAAAGTCGATCTATATGCTATGCTTTGAAGTTTGATTTTCGTGCGACCAACAATGAAGCTAAGTACGAAGTCTTGATTGCCGGATTAAGACTGGCCTAAGATTTAAAAGTCGTTGCTGTTAGAAATTGGGGTGGCTATAACACAATGTTGGATCTTAAGGGTATTCAGACCCTATAAGTGGTGAATTGTGTATTAACTACTTACTCATGAATATAACACTGTATTTACTCAAATTGCAAACAGAAAGAAGTAATCAAAGAACAAGTAAGTAATAAAGTAAAATGCAGTAATGTAAATAACACTCGGATTTTTATACTGGTTCAGATTAACCTATCCTACATCCAGTCCTGCACTCTATCGTGCAGAATTCCACTATAATCGCTTGCTTTCCATGGGTGGCAAGAACACCTTTACAATCTTGGTTTCATGGGCTATAAGACACACCCTCTTGATTTTACAGGCTACAAGAACACCTTCTCCTTATCACCAACAACAAACTATGGCAAGTGGTTGTATCTTCAATATAGATTCTTGCAGATTCGGTACAATGATCCTACAGACCTCCAATGGCAATATATCTTTGAATTCTATGAGGAATAGGATGAAATCAGAAAGAGAATGCCGTGAATTAAAGCACAACTTTCTGATATTGTGTGGCTTGCAAATCAGTGAAGAATTGGAGTGAAATAGTATCGATTTGCAAGGAGATTTGAGGAGTATGCAATGGATTTCTTTTGCAAATGTTTGAAGAAGAAGGAGTAAGAGAAAAAAAGAATTATTGATGTTAAAATTCATTTTCAGAGGCCTTTCTATAGTGGTTGAAGAGACGCGTCTTTTGGTGAAGAGATGGAGGGAAATGTCTCTTCATTTAAAATTTGAAATTATGAAAAACTGCTAGTATGTCGACATCCCCCTACCTAGTATGTCGACATGGGTGTGTTGCAAAATGAACAGCAATACCAATAAGTGTTGCAAATTTTCAGCATTTCAAATTACCTTACATTTGTGGATTTTTGTGATTCGGTTGAGATCAATGGTTGATGATCTTCAAGTATAATTGCCATGAGATCTTTAACAAGATATTCTAAGATTCAACCAACTCCTCATCACTTCAAACACCTTTATCCTTCAGCATTCTTCTCTAATTGGGTTTTGTTCTTCAATTGCTCCGATTAACCTTTTTCTATAATTCATTTTCTTCCGCTGTATTCTTGTTTATCTTTGTAAATGTCTCCATAATATGCCTGATATGACTACATAACTCGAAGATACGTTAGTAGTAATATTTATGTGATTGTTGTCATCAAAATCAATACCTAGGGTATTAACAATCTCCTCCTTTTTGATGATTACAACCATATAAATATTTGAGAGATAAAATATAATGCTTTTATATTTGACTCCCCCTAACTCTATGCACTCCCCCTATCATTTTGCCTAGTATAGTTATACATTTTCACTTATTAGTGTTGTTGTTCATTTTGCAACACACCCATGTGGACATACTAGGTAGGGGGATGTCGACATACTAGCAGTTTTTCAGAATTTCAAATTACCTTATATTTGTGTATTTTTGTGTTTCGGTTGAGGTCAATGGTTGATGATCTTCAAGTATAATTGCCATGAGATCTTTAACAAGATATTCTCAGGTTCAACCAACTTCTCATCACTTCAAACACCTTTATCCTTCAGTATTCTTCTCTAATTGGGTTTTGTTCTTCAATTGCTCTGATTAACCTTCTTCTATAATTCATTTGCTTCCACTGTATTCTTATTTATCTCTGTAAATGTCTCCATAATATACGTGATATGACTGCATAACTCGAAGATACGTTAGTAGTAATATATATGTGGTTGTTGTCATCAAAATAAATACCTAGGGTATTAACAATCTCACCTTTTTGATGATGACAACCATAAAAATATTTGAGAGAAAAATATAATACTTTTATATTTGACTCCCCCTAACTCTATGCACTCCCCCTATCATTTTGCCTAATATATTTATACCTTTTCTTCCCCTTCATCATCATCAAAAAGGGCGAAAGAGTCACTTAAATCACTGCTAGACAATATGTAGAGTTTGTATATAGAGATAAATGCTTATAAATAAAACACTTGAGGGGAAATGAAATCAAATCAAAACATGAAATAAACTTATCAAATAATAAGATGAGTTTTAGAGTTACCGAATTTGCTGATGCCAATAACAAATCCTTTTCATATTTATCCAATGTACAATAGATTTCTTGTCATATGCTTTGAGCATCTGCTAACTGATATATATTGTTTCGTACTTGAAATTATAAAATATGCACATTGGTACCCTTTTTATTCTGGGGTCCATGGGGTTAAGTTTTGGGATGCCAAACCCATGAAGAGTTTGAATGTCCTCTCAAAATATAACCATTAGATGAATGAACCTTATTAATATAATTATCAATATATTTTTCTTTTTCAATATCATCCAACCTTTTTGGAACCCATAAATTAATGAATCTATTTGGAGGTTTTAACTTTAATTTCCTAGGTATTGGTTTGAACTTGGTAGCCTTAACAAACTTAGTATTTTAAATACTATTTTTTGATTTAGCCTTAGGGTTCTATCCTAGTCCATATTTATTCCTAGTGTGCTTAGATGCAGATAATAATTTTTCTAGATTATCCTTACCTTTGTTAAATTTATCAACATCGGTTTTCATTTTGTCAAAATCCTTGTTACGATTAAGAATAACATTGTCTAGAGATGTTATTTTGTCATTCGGATCTGTGATCTGTGATTTTATTGAAAGATTTTCTGATTTTAAGGATTCATTTTCACCTTTTAGTTTTTCAAAACTTCCAATGTCAAATCCTTTTCATCATTATACCTATTAAGTCTTTTAATTTCATCTTTTAGACGTTGTTTTTCTTCAGTTAACCTTTCATTAAATATTTTTAATCTATCTATCTCTGCCAAACTATTGTTGTACTCATTCCTAAATATTTTATATCCCTGATTCATATCATTCAAAACACTTGTAATTTCTTTATTAAAATTCCACACCTGGTCATCCTTTCCCATGAAGCACATGTTGGCATTTTCTGTTTCTGAATCACTGTCACTTGATGATGTATCTGAATCATCCCATTTTGCATTGAATGACAGTTTCCTCTCCTTAATGAAAGTGTTTGACTTTGATTTCTTCAGTTTGGGACAGTCTCTTTTCAAATGACTGGGTTTATCACATTCTAAACACTTAACAACATTTCCATTTCTAGAATTATTATTGTTAGCTTTTCGAAGTTTGTTTGTTATCCAATACTTCCAGAATTTCTTGAACCTCTTGGTCATAAACTCGATATCATCATCAATAGCATCATCATCTGGTTCATCTTTGTCGATCATAGCATTAAATGCTAGTGATTTCTTCTCATTTGCCTGATTCTCTTTTCTAATCTGCAAATTTACTTCATAGTACATTAGGTTACCAATTAAATCTTCTAATTTCATAATACTAATATCATAGGCTTCTTTAATTGCCAGAGCCTTCTGATCCCATTCACTAGGAAGTGAATTCAAGATATTTCTGACTTGGTCTTCTTTAGTAATTTTCTTTCCCAAAGATATTAAGGCATGCACTATATCTTGAAATCTAGAATACATATCAGAAATAGTCTCATTTGGTTTCATTTGAAAGAGTTGAAATTGGTTAGTTAGCATAGATATCTTTGTTTGTTTTACTTTATTGGTGCCTTCATGCGTGACTTGCAGAGTTCTCTAATTTCATATGCAGAATTACAAATAGACACTCGATTAAATTCATTTCTATCTAAGAAGCTAAATAAAAATTGCATGGCCTTAGAGTTATTAAGTGCTTGTGTCTTTTGGTCTAGTGTCCATTTTGAATATTCAGTTTGAGGCTCTATGTATTCTATTTGGGTAATGTTTCAAATATCCAAACCATTAGACTACAAATAACATTTTATCCTACAAGCCCAATGTGCATAACCACTGCCATCAAATAGAGGGGGTCTAGTGGTAGATTTCCCTTCTACAAAAGTGTTAAAAAATGTGTTACCAGTGTCATTAGCCATTTATACTTTTCAAAAACCAAGTTATGAATTTTTAAAAACCAATGCTCTGATACCTAATGTTAGAAACTAGGGTGGCTATAACACAATGTTGGATCCTAAGGCTATTCATACACTAGAAGTGGTGAATTGTGTATTAACTACTTACTCATGAATATAACACTGTATTTACTCAAATTGCAAATAGAAAGAAATAATCAAAGAATAAGTAAGTAATAAAGTAAAATCCAGTAATGTAAATAACACCTGGATTTTTATACTGGTTCAGATTAACCAATCATACATCCAGTCCTGCACTCTATCGTGTAGAATTCCACTATAATCGCTTGCTTTCCATGGGTGGCAAGAACACCTTTATAATCTTGGTTTCATGGGCTACAAGACACACCCTCTTGATTTTACAGGCTACAAGAACACCTTCTCCTTATCACCAGCAGCAAACTATAGCAAGTGGTTGTATATTCAATACAGATTCTTGCAGATTCGGTACAATGATCCTACAGACCTCCAATGGCAATATATCTTTGAATTCTATGAGGAATAGGATGAAATCAGAGAGAGAATGATCTGAATTAAAGCACAACTTTCTGATATTATGTGGCTTGCAAATCAGTGAAGAATTGGAGTGAAATAGTATCGATTTGCAAGGAGATTTGAAGAGTATGCAATGGATTTCTTTTGCAAATGTTTGAAGAAGAAGGAGTAAGAGAAAATAAGAATTATTGATGTTAAAATTCATTTTCAGAGGCCTTTGTATAGTGGTTGAAGAGACGCGTCTTTTGGTGAAGAGATGGAGGGAAATATCTCTTCATTTAAAATTTGAAATTCTGAAAAACTGCTAGTATGTCGACATCCCCCTACCTAGTATGTCGACATGGGTGTGTTGCAAAATGAACAACAATACCAATAAGTGTTGCAAATTTTCAGCATTTCAAATTACCTTACATTTGTGGGTTTTTGTGATTTGGTTGAGATCAATGGTTGATGATCTTTAAGTATAATTTCCATGAGATCTTTAACAAGATATTCTAATGTTCAACCAACTCCTCGTCACTTCAAACACCTTTATCCTTCAGCATTCTTCTATAATTGGGTTTTGTTCTTCAATTGCTCTGATTAACCTTCTTCTATAATTCACTTGCTTCCACTGTATTCTTGTTTATCTCTGTAAATGTCTCCATAATATACCTGATATGACTGCATAACTCGAAGATACGTTAGTAGTAATATTTATGTGATTGTTGTCATTAAAATCAATACCTAGGTTATTAACAATTGCTGTGGAGATTTATTGTGATTCGCAATTTGTGGATTTATGTGATTCGCAATTAGTCAAGTTCTAAGGGAGTACCAGGCCAAAAATTGAAGATTGGCTGTTTACCTAGCTCAGATCCAGGAGATATTGAATCAATTCGATTAGTATGCTATATACTGCATCCACCAAGAGCGCAATCAAAAAGATGATTCATTAGCAAAACTAGCCAGCACAGGTGAAACACAACAAATGGGATTTGTTCCTATGGAAACATTGTCTCCCCCAAGCATTAATCGAATGGCAACAAATTGGGTATTTGAAGTCGTTCCCGATAAGGAGTCATGGATGACTATGTTTAGAAATTATCTCGAGAATGGAACATTGCTAGAGCACAGGAGTGAATAAAGACAGATTTTTCGAAAAGCTTCGCGGTTCACTATTCAAAATGGAGTCATATATAGAAGAGGATACTCTGTTCCTCTACTCCGGTAGTATCGCCGACGATGAAATTAAACGAGTGTTATATGATGTACATGAAGGAAAATGTGGCGATCACAACAGGGGGTAAGCCTTAGCTAAGAAAGTGATCCGATAAGGATACTAATGGTCGACCGTGAATCGTGATGCATCGGATTACGCCAGAAAATGTGACAGATGTCAAAAATACGCTCGTATTCCTAGAGCCCCTCCTATCGAAATAACCCAAATGGTCAGTCCATGGCCGTTTGAAGTCTAGGGCATTGATATTATTAACTCTCTACCTCTAGCCAAAGTTGGTGCGAAGTATGCCATTGTCGCAGTTGATTACTTTACGAAGTGGGCTGAAGCTAAACCCCTTGCTACAACACGATGAAGAAGGTGATCAACTTTGTATTCTGAAACATTATCTGCCGATTTGGTCTCCACATACCATCATCACTGATAAAGGAACCCGATTCGACAGTGTTGAGTTCAAGGATTTCTATCAACGACTCCACATTCATAATAAATTCTCTACAATTACACACCCTCAAGCGAATGGATAGGTTGAAGTTGTGAACAAAGTTATAAAGTCTATTCTGAAAAGTTGTGAGCAAAGTTATAAAGTCTATTCTGAAGAAACGACTAGAAAAGGCCGGGGGCAAGTGGGTTGATGAACTTTCTATGGCTCTATGGGCTTACCGGACAACCCATAAGTCCACGACCAGACACACTCCATTCTTTCTTTCTTACGGTTCAGAAGCTGTTATTCCAGTCGAGGTGGAAGTACCTTCTCATCGTGTGATTTACTATGATCCGAAGACAAATGCCATACCACTTGCTGAATCCTCGGATTTATTGGATGAGAAGCGCGAAGAGGTTGATTTGAGGGCAGCTGCAGTGACATGCGCAGTAAAAAGTTAATAGTGCAAAACTATTTAGATTTATCTATTATATTGTTTCTGCACCAATGAAATTCATAATATCTTCAAAATTGGGTAACACCAATGAAGTATTTTTTAGCTTAGTCTTAATACGAATTTCTACTTTTGAATGCAGGGTTCATAATGTAAAATTTATAAGATCTTATAAATTTTTAGAAATTCTTTTTTTCCGAAGTTGAGTAGCCCAATTATACAATGCCAAGGTCTGACCCCGAACCTTTGAACTCAACGATCCCGTCCTCAAAAGAATCTACCCGGTTCCTTCGCTCATCAAACCAATGTGGGAAGGGCCGTATGTGATTGAATGAAAGCTCGCAGATGGCACATTTAAATTGTCGACCATTGACGGTCTTACTCTGCCAAGAGCCTAGAACAGCGGAAGTCTTCGTCGCTACTACACATGACAGGCTTTATTTATTTAGTCTACTCTTCATTAGTAATTTGTTTCGGCATTTCGAAATTTGAATTTGTAAACTGACTTTACTGTATTTTCTTATTTCAGTAATAAAATGCAATCTCTTCGAGTCAGAGCTGTGATTTATTGAATGTGTCATACAACCATCACGTGCATAAAGAGCTAAGTTCCATCATACGGTGGGATTTATTCAAATAGGAAGCGATTGTGATATGACCGGCCGCTCACTAAGTGAAACCCGAGCTCGGGAGCAAGTCACCACACTGAAGCCAAAAAAGGATTGATACGTGACAATTCTTTAGCTAACTCCAGTCTCCCAGAGTGCGAGCTGGAGTATAAACTTATAAATGCAGTTTCGAAGCGGGTGGATACGTCCACTTAACGACTTCGCCGGTATCTTGACCAAGTTTGTGGAGGATGGAACCGTCCATCTAACAACCTCGGTTGTTAACTCAGGGTGGATGTGAATCGACCATCCGCGATCCTAATAAATCCATCATTCCCGGAGTGCGAACGAAATTCAAACGTCTAAACAGACGTGACTAACCATCTTTCTGCCAACTCCAAATTCCCAAAGTGCGAATTGGAGTATACACATCAACTCCAAATTCCTAGAGTGTGAATTGGAGTATAATCATCAACTCCAAGTTCCCAGAGTGCAAATTAGAGTATAAACACCGACTAACTCCGGATTCCCAGAGTGTGAAATGGAGTGTCAACATCAGCCAACTTCAGGTTCCCAGAGTGCGAACTAGAGTACAAATGTCGACTACCTTTGGATTCCCAAAGTGCGAATTGGAATATCAACCGCAATTAACTCTAAGTCCCTAGAGCGTGGATTGGAGAATAAATATCGACTTACTCTAAATCCCCAGAGAGTGGATTAGAGTTTAAACACAAACCGGATATGAATCGATCATCTGTAACCCAACATTGAGTCCCCAGAGTATGGTCAGGGTATAAACATAACTTAGGTGTGATTGACCACCCATGAAATAACTTAAGTCCCCGTACCGTGGATATATACTTAAAACTTAAACTGGTGTGACTGACCGCCGACGTACAAATGCAAATCCCCAAAGTGCGGATATGATCATCAATAAGTGAGGGAGTGTGATTCAACCACTCTGTTTCAACATCAATTTAACAACGTTATGCTCAATGTATTCAATCGGTAGCCGATCTTTACATCTCATCATTGAAATTAGGGGCAGAACTTAAGTACCGATCACTGACTGAAGCAGTGCAGCATCGAAATTCAGCTTAATGGTCGGACATGACTCGTAGCCGTGATTCCAGGATTCAACAAATAAACAAAAAACCCGATCCAAGGGTCGAAACTTCACAAGTCTACAAGACAAGAATTCAAATGCTGGAACACTTAAGCAAATAAACGATAATTGAGTTGAAGGCAAAATAGAATTTCCTTTCAACTACTTGTGGAAGGAATTTATTTACAAGTTATTTCCAAAAATCCTACTAGCAGGGGCCGAACGCGCATCTATACATGACCAACAAAAGAACAAAAGAAGTTCCTATCCACCCAAAATACACCAAGAAAGCATGTCTATTCTTTCTTTTTCTTCAGCTTCCTCTTTGGTGTTGACCCACTGGATTCACCATTGAGTTTCCTCTTTGAGCCTCTGCCCTTCGGCGACTGATCTCCTTTGGGGGGCATTACATCAATTTCCTCCTCCGAACTCAAGTGTATGTGAATACTTCCAACAGGCAGAATCGGAGGGGTCGCGTCCACTACAAGAGGTGGAATAGGCACGCTGGTGTCAACAACAGTGCCATCGGAAGATATCATTTGTAATGGGGCCGGACCAGGACCCGCCATTCCACCTCCGAAACTGCTGGCCTGAGTGGCTGCTTCCATTTCAGTGTTCATCTTGGCTATAATTTCTTCATCATGAAGTGTTTGTGCATCGTCGGAAATGCTTGCGGTGGGATTGAGGAGCTGGTCGCTGGCGCTACTCCACTCATGACAAACGGCAAGTCAAAGAAAGGGTCACTATGATGACTTAGAAGTTCCTCCATCATCCGTTCATCGAATGAGAGTGTGCTCCCTTATATATCATCTGTAGGTGCAGTGATCGATGTCCTGGTCGCTTTCGTAATAATCGCCACCTGTTCATGATGCGACTCTTGAATTGCAGGAGGTGCGAATGATATGGCTCCAATCATTGGAAAGAGACAAAGAAAAACTGTCATTGAATATTTCAAGTAAAGCTCCCGATCGTAAACAAGCATACAAAATGTTCAGAGTACCTTCCTTAGTTTGACTCGTTGGCGGTTGAACGGCCTCATAAATTTGCTCGCTAGCTTGAGATATCTGCGGCTGATCTGGGTTGTAAGCAGGAACGGATTGAGAATCAACCGCAGAACTCGGTTCAGGCTGAGTCGGAACAAGGGTTTCGGGACTTGTATTGCGATGCTCGACACCAAAACCTTCTCCGACCTCCGAGTGCTAAGCACCAAGCTTCTCTTTCTCATATGAAATCATGGCATCATGGGGAACTTTCCTTTCGTCTTCATTCAGCACTCGGTTCTCAAGCTTGAATTTGTCGACCGATTCACCCTGATGGGCAGCCTTTTCATCTTCTATTAATCGGCCTTAGGCATTGTATAAATATGGCGGATAATTATTGAGCCAGGCTAGGTTCCTATGCCTCAAGACGTTAGCATTATAGGTAATGAGGAGATCTTCAATGTCGACCTCTAATCTGGACTCTGCCATTTGGACCTTCTCCTCGACCTCAGTTTCCACCTCACGAACCTTAGCCGTAGCCACATCTCGTTCGCCCCAAAGCACTACAGCCTATTCACATGCCTCTTGGGCTGCGCTATTTGCGTCATCCCTCTCCTTGATGATTTTGAAAATTTTGGTTTTGAGCTCGTTAAGTTCTTTAAGAGCAGCATACCGTTCGACTGTGACAATGGTATTTTGGTGGTCCATCTCCACCACCAAGGCAAAATGTGTCTACAGCATCCTCTCCATTGCCAAGTTTACCTCATCGGCCTTTTGGGTGGCCTCTATTTCTAATTTCCAAGAGGATTCGGCTTCGTCATTAAGCACTTGAATAATCCGGTCCTTTTGAGTCAGCTCGATTTCTAATTGCTTTATGGTATTCACCCGCTCAAAGGCCACCTTCGATGCTTTCTCTACAGCTTTCCCCCGCTCCTTGTACTGAGTGTAGATATCATGAATATAATCATGCATTGTGTGCTCTACTTCCGATGGAATTCTCTTTAAGTGATAAGGGAAGACGAAGCCGTCAAATCATAAGTTTGGAAAATCTTTCTTCAGCTATGAAATTCTAATAGCCCCTTCCCCAGTGGGCTCAGTGATAGCTTGCTCATCAACAATGGGAGTTTCGGCCTCATGTCTATGACGCTATGATTCAGGCCTAGAGGTTTGAGAAGATGATTTTTGCCGAGGAGGCTCTATCAGTTGTTTTTCGTGACCCGAAGGTTGTATAAGGGCTCGAGGTGGGGATCACGATCGGGATCAATGTCTGTAATCCCTATCCCTCTCTCTCTCGTTACATTCTTGGCTCGAATAAGCACGATCACGGTTTTTATCGTCCTCCCTCCTATGGGACTCGTAACACAAGCTAGATGATTTCGGCATAGAGCGGAGACTTCCTAACATAGAATTTTTTCTAGTCATTGAATCTATAAAGAAGAAAGAACAACAAAATTAGTAATTTCCGAAAGTAAATAGCTTATGATCGGAAATCATGTAGTGTCGTGAAGTGTATATGTATGTGCAACACCCCGACCAATCGGAAATGTCAGCCACGCTTGTGGGAAGAGACTCGCTTAATTCTAAAGCACTCTGAAGCTCCTCCAATCTGGCGTCATGTTGAAGTGGCACATAATCCTGGATTGGGATATCGACAAGCCCTTCAAAAAGGTTCTCCACTTGCGAGGGAGGAGCCTATGAAATTCTAATACCGAGAACAGGAAAATACACGATTATGGATTTCCATTTCAAAGATTTGTGGCGCTTATGCGCTGCAGCCTTGCCTTTTCTCCTTCCCTTAAGACTTTGAAAGATTTCATAAGGCCCGGCTACGGGATCGTCGTCGGTGGGTGTATTTTCTTTCTCACCCTCTTCGGTTATTACAATCCTAGGTGCTCTACGTTTAACCCATTTATCGGAGCTGTCCTCGACGTTCCTTCAAGCCTAATGTTCTGATTTCGCTCGATTAACCCGACGGTCCTCAAATTTCTATCTGTTAGCACCGAGTTTATGTCCCTCATTTCACTCGGCACTTCTTGAAGGACTCGCACTATTTCTTTAAAGTGCACCTTCAGGTCGTGGGATTATGGCTGTAAAAGGAAAGAAGATATGAGATTCAACATTGTTTACAAAATAATTATGAATTACCGAAGAAAATTGTGACACTTACATCTGGCTAACCATCAGTTGGCGAATCCTAGAGGGCATCGGACATAAAACCATTCTGTCTTGAAATAACCGAACCTGCTCCAAGAGTCCATCACCACTTGATAGTTCCTAACTGCCTCCAGGAATGTGAACGAAGGACTATCTCCCCTAATCTTAACATTAAACAAATATCTGATTTCAATCGGAGTCAGGGGTCGGAAATGATGCTCCATGAATACAATGAATATGCTATTCAGCAGCGCGTATCCATTGCGGTGTAGTAGTGAGGGGGCAATTTCGAAAAAAGCCAACACTTCTCGAATGTATTGGTTGAATAGGGGAAGGGTCCCAGCTGTGCACGAGTGCCTGTTAAAGGCAGTAAACCCATCTGGGAGAGCATGTGACCTATCACTTGGCCCAGGTAATAAGATGTCGTCCAACGACAAGCCATGTCTTAGGCATATCCATCCCAACATGTCTTCGGAGACGTTCGACGGCGTAGAATCTTGTGGGTTTGCAATAAAACTTGCTTCTGGCAACTCATCCGGAGCTGGATCAATTACTTCGGCTTCGATGGCCGACAACTCTATTATTGGAATAGACGAACTTCGAGTTTCTTGCTGTTGAGAACTTGTGGATTCCATGGCTAGTCAACTTATCAAAAACCATAATTAGACGATAATAAGCCCGTGTTCTCCACTGTGAAGTGCATGAATGTATTGTGCAGTGCAGTGCTACATATTATTTGAGAAATTCTATAGAGTTTAAGATAATATTCAAGTGACGAGACTTCGAGATTTAGCTGGAAGTGACCATGATCGCTGACCGTCACCACAATACCATCCGGACTTTAAAGGCCGATCCAAGTTAACGTTTGTTAAATTTTTGTTAAGTTACAGTTCCATCGACGAGCTTCGAAAGGCAGTCAAGTGTGCAGTTTAATAGTTAAGTCCAGATATGCAAGAATGAAGCTCGTCGAAGTCAAGTGTTTGAGTATGCAAAAATTTCCTATCCCATAAGGTTCAAGGTGAATCATTCTTCAAAGGTCTATCCTCGTATCGATTCAAAGGAGTAGGGTTCGTATTGACCGATCCCCTATCACCGCATTTTGTATTTGTCTAGAACTCTGTCTTTGTGTCGATCTGCCCAGACCGATACTCTTCATATCGATCCTAGACGAGAAGTTTCGTATCCATCATCCAGGATCGATACCAACTCCTATAATCCCAGATCGATATGAAGATGCCTTACTATCCTCCATCTACACAGGCCACTCCACAACATTCTAGATCGATATGAAGCTCCTTCCTCTATCCACAATCGATACGAGTTACTCCATCATCTCAATCGATAGCCCAACTTCTCCTCCAAGCGGCTTGAACGCCATAGTTCTCTCCTCAACCCTGCTCTGACCCCACTCCCGCATCGCCAACGCCGGAATCGGCAACGACCATGGATGGAACGACATTAAAACTCAAGTCTTATCATTTTTGTATAGTTTTGATTTGCTAATTACCTAGTTAAAATGATCGGTCCGAAAGATTGATGGATTGCTCGGTTTGGAGATGAAGTCGGTTTTCTTTCTTTTTGTCCTGATCGATACGAAGGCCGAAGAAATAAATTAAGCAAGTGAAAAAATTCTAAGTACAAAAAGTATTTGTATGGATATGTAGCAAAAGTGAAATGATGCGTCTGCCTGTAGCCAAGTACCGGTTGGAACGATCACACCTACCATCGATACGAAAAAGCTTATTCGTATCCATCGATCTAGAGCGATTCCCAGTGTAGCTGTTTGTACACGTTCACCATCGGTCTGAGACGACGCTGTTCGAACCCAACAAAACCTTATCATATAGAGTTTCAATTTCGTATGCATCTTCTCGGAGACCTTGAAGGTCGTATCCATCGATACGAATGAGGCAGTAGAGATTTACTTGGAAAATTTTGACCCATCAGCAACCCATCAATGCGACATGGCAATTTCGTACCCATTATTTTGAGGCCCACTAGTACTCGTATCCATCGATACGAGGCATAAAAAATAAAAAATAAAGACCAACCAATCCGTGTCGACTACTATCGATACGAAAACTACTTTTCAACCTTCCACATCGATCTAGAAGAGGATCGATGCAGAGAATAACTCCAAAACAACCATCAAGCGTTGTTACAACTCGAATTTCACAATTACTCAGGAAAGGGTCAATATGGAATTCGAAATAAAAAAACTGATAACGACTCATGAACGTGCAAATATTAATGGGAATCAGCTAACATACACTCATGTATGACGAACCAACATCCAACTTTTAAAATTCACAGGAATTGAATACTCGTATGGTGACAATTACAACAACAACAGATCACTATCATACAGCACTCAGTTATAACAGTACGCGGTACAATAATTGGCAGTCAACAGTTCATGATTTATGTTTCTACAGATCAATCAAAAATTACAACTTTCGACGAGAAGACAACAACCGTTTAACAAGTAAAATGGAACTTTTCAGAATGAAGATTGTAGCTTTTCAGAGCAAATCGTGTTCTCACAAGACGTACTTTGGGGGGCAAATGTTATCCCACCTTTTGGTAAAACCATAACACTAAGGAATTTGCTAAAAACCAAAGACAGTTTGTCCTAAAGACCGGTTATACACAGGTTCACTATGGATGGAGGTAAATTTTGTCCGAGTTCAGATCAAGCTGCAACTGATATGACATGACAAGAAAAGCTATAAAAGCTAACGTTCCAAATTTCAAGTCAATCGGAGTTCGTATGCTCAAGATATGATCGATGCAATCTAGAGAAATAAACTTACACGCATCCATCTGTTCGTATCCATCATTTCGCATCTATCTATTCGTATCCATCACATTATCTGTCATTCATATCCATCACATTATCAGTTGTTCGTATCCATCAAACTGGTTCAATTTCATATCGATCAATTGGAGTCAATTCGCATCGATCCCAATCAAACAGTTTGTATCGATCGATCAATGATCCACACAAATAAAACAACCTCCAGCTATCGATACTAAATGGCCCTCAGCTATCGATACGAAATATCCTATGAGTATCGATACGAACAAGGCCACGAAAATCGACACAAACAGAATAGCTTCGATCGATATGAACAAGGCCACGACAATCTATACGAATAGAACAACTTCGATCAATACGAACAAGATCAAGTCAGATCGATACGAACAAGGCGCAAACACTGGGAAGCTCAATCAATTCGGCATGAACTTCAGATCGATCCTGAAATCATGCACCACTCAACTGGCATCATGTGCATGATCATCGATACATAATGATCTATTCGAACAGCATCGATACGAAGAGAACGACAACAAAAAATCCCAAACTTGCATCGATCATATCTCACAATCTACAAGTCCAAATGCCATCAAATTTTCATAGGAGCTTACATCCTCAGCAAAATCCATAATCGATCCCGACTCGATTGGATGAAGTTTTGATCGATACGGAGCTCGTTTGTATCGATCCCAGATCATTTGCAAATCATGTGAGATTGATCGCGTGGGCCCGTCCACGTGCCAAAAGAGCTCTTCCAAGATCTGAGCGAGATATTTGCATCCTACATCTATAAATAGCATCCCAAAGTCTACCGAAAAAGGACTTTTGAGCTCTCCTATGTCCAGACTTTGCCGAATCCATTTTTGCACTCAAAGATGACTGTTGTACTCGAAATTTACTGCTGTAATCCGCTATATCCAATTGTAATCAGCAAACAAACATCAATAAAATCATCAATTTCATAATGGACATAGGCCATATGCCGAACCACTCAAAATCTCCGTGTTTCTGCGTGTTTTCTTATCTGTTTTTGAAGTGTTTGTTAGATAGTCCTATTTTTACATTTACTTTCTTCATTTTATCTCTTCAAATACTTTCGAAGAGTGTTGTGTCCAATTTTGGTGTTCAGCCTTCGCATCGATCAGGACAAAAAGGAAGAAAACCGACTTCGTCTCCAAACCGAGCAATCCATCAATCTTTCGAACCGATCATTTTAACTAGGTAATTAACAAATCAAAACTATCCCAAAATGATAAGACTTGAGTTTTAACGACGTTCCATCCACAATCGTTGCCAATTTCGGCGTTAGCGATGCGGGAGTGGGGTCTGAGCAGGGTTGAGGAGAGAACAATGGCGTTAAGGCCACTTGGAGGAGAAGATGAGCTGTCGATTGAGATGATGGAGTAACTCGTATCAATTGTGAATGGAGGAAGGAGCTTCATATCGATCTAGAATGTTGTGGAGCGGCTCGTGTAGACGGATGATAGTAAGGCAGCTTTGTATCGATATGGGATTATAAGAGTTTGTATCGATCCAGGATGATGGATAAGAAACTGCTTGTCTAGGATCGATACGAAGAGTACCGGTCTGGGCAGATCGATACGAAGCCGGAGTTCTGGGATGCATACGAAATGCGATGATAGGAGATCGGTCGATACGAACCCTACTCCTTTGAATCGATATGAGGATAGACTTTGGAAGCACGATCCATGTTGAACCTTATGGGATAGGAAACTTCTGCATACTCAAACATTTGACTCCGATGAGCTTCATTCTTGCATATCTGGACTTAACCATTAAACTACACACTTGAATGCCTTTCGAAGCTCGTCGATGGAATTGTAACTTAACAAAAATTTAACGAACTTTAACACGGATCGGTCTTTAAAGCCAGGATGGTACGGTGGTGACGGCCAGCGATGACGGTCACTTCCAATTGAATCTTGTTTATGACCTCTCTTTTGTGCTTAATGGAAACTTTGAATGATGGCGGTTTATGTCTCTTTATTAGTGAATTTGATAGTCATGTTTACATCTCAAATAAGCTATGGTTATTGCATTATAAACATAAACTATTTGATCATTTGCCTATGTGAATATGATAATGAAATTCAAACTAGAAACAAAATTTGGTGATCTATGTTACTAATTCCTAGTAAATAGATTTTATTTTTTATTTCATGTCATTTTTATGAGAGTTGATAAGTGGGTTTGAATGGTGTGTTAGAGTTTGACGGTTTCAATTGTGCTAATTAATTGCACAAATAAACCATATTTATAATAAACTCACATTTCTACTTAACATTTTAATGAGAGATTGTAAATGAATTTTGTGTTCATTTATTTAAATGATGGAATGTTGATTTTCCTCTAAATTGCTCCTTAATATCATAGTTTACTTGCTTTTGCTCTAGCATATTTTCAATAATTTTCTATTTTAAAAAACAACTCCAAAACATGGTGCTAATTTGATCGAGTATTATTAAAATTTAATTATTTTTCTGTGGATCGACCCATACTCGCACATGTACTATGATTGTACGTAGTGCGCTTGCGGTTTTTATAATGATTATAGTTTAATGACGGTTTTCTATTTGATACAAATTACTGTCGTTTCAATGAGTTTATGGTGCCGTTGCGGGGAAATTGCAATTTGATTTAATTTCTACTCTTTGAATTATTATTATTATTATTATTTTGTTGACTTTCATTTGAAAAAAAAAGTGTTTCGTATTGCATTTTATTTTGTGAGTTTGTGTTTAGTGGTGGGGTTGGCTCATTTCATTCTTTTTTCATTGAATACTTCATTTTTTTATTTCTAGTTCCATCTCCGTATTAATGATGAAGCGCATACCTCAAATCGAGATCGCCGCTCCGCCTTGAGTCGCGCTGCCCTAGGTCGCGGCGAAGAGGCCCAAATCGCTCCAGTAGGTCGAAGCTCCACCCTAGGTCGCTCCGCCTTGAGTCGCGCTGCCCTAGGTCGTAAGTCGCTCCTCCTCCTCCTTACGTCCCGATTCCTTAAATCACGGAGAAACCCACTAGCTCGCGAACGACCTTGCTATGTCGCGAAGTCCTTCCTGGATTTTAGGCCGCGAGCTTCCATTCCTCATTATGTCGTGAACGACCAAAGCCAAATTCTAGAAGAACGAGAACGACATTACCTTAAGACGTTTCCAAATAAATCGCCAGCGACATTACTTAAGTCGCGGAATCAAGTCGCGGAATCGCCAGTAGGTCGCTGAAGTCTGAAGTTAGGTCGCTTTACCTATGTTCTTAAGTCGTTTGTTTGTTTTTTTGTGTGAAGTGTTGTAACATGTGTTGAGTTGTAAGCTCCTATAAATAGGGGTGGATGGTCATTTGTAAGGGTTGTTGAATTTTGAATAAAATTTGGTTTGTGCTTTGTGCCTCCATTAAAATTGGTAGTTGAATGTAATCTCCTATCACCACCTTCGGTATTCGAGTGCACTCGAATCAACGATCGTTGAAGCCAATTCACGGTATCAAGTGCGCTTGATCAACGTTTGAAGAATTGTAGATCTTCTCTCACAGTATCGTGCGCGATCAACGTGTCGAAGATAGCTAGAATTCAGTATCTTTTGGAGATCAACGAATTTGGGCATTCGGTATCTTTCAATCCATCGATTTATATTGCTTCATCTAATCGTTTTTCGATTTGTTTGACATGAAATCTTCATTTCGTCGTCAATCGTTTATTTCCGCTGCGTCAGTTTGGTATCAGAGCTTGAACTTAGCCAATCATAGATAAGCCGAGCCTGTTCGGAGCAGAGAAGAAGTATTAGAGTTGTGCATCACTTGTTGTTTGATCTAAGTAGAGAAGGAACCGAGCTTGTTAGGGAAATCATGCCTCCGAGACGTGCTAACCGATTTCAAAATATTGGAGATGTGTATAAAAGACAAGAAGCTGAGCAAATGGAACAATGTATTAATGAAAAGTTTGATGAAGGTATTGGAATGTTGGAGAAATTGATGATCGATATGAATCAAAGTCAAAGGAGAAGGTCACCAATCTCGAACCATGGAGGAAACAGAGTTTCGCCATCTGTTACGGAAGCGAGGAGGGTGTCGCCACAATCTTATCGAGATAGAAGAGAATCGTCAGTTTCGATGAGGAGAGATCACCATGACTATCGAAATGAAGAACGAAGAACGAAGAACTCAACGTGAGTTTGAGTATGAACCATATCGTGATGCTGAAAGACATAGTCGAAGAGATATGCGTGATCATAGAGATGTTGATGGTCGAGATCGATATCGAAGTACATTTGATTATGATGAAGAGGGTGATAGAGCTAGCATTCATTATGGAGATCGAGACCAAGTTCGAAACTTATATCGGGATGTTGAGGATGACCGACGATGGGAGTCGGGTATGAAGATGGAAATTCCGGAATTCAAAGGTGGAATGGTAGCAGAAGAATTTCTGGATTGGTTGTCTAATGTTGAAGAGATTTTTGACTTCAAAGAGGTTCCTAAGCATAGAAGAGTTAAGTTAGTTGCTACAAGGTTGAGAGGGAGAGCTTTAGCATGGTGGCAACAAACTAAACTTACGCGGGAGAGAATGGGGAAGTCAAAGATTGAATCATGGGAGAAGATGAAGAAACTGATGAAGGCTACATTCTTGCCTTACAATTACCAATCACCCATGTATCAGAGGTTGCAGAATCTGAGGCAAGGGACGAAGACTGTTAATGATTATGCTGTTGAATTTTATCAATTGATTGCCAGGAATGATATCATGGAGACAGAGGAACAATTGACCGCTAGATTTATTGGAGGGTTGAGAATGCAGATTCAAGATATGGTGAATATGTTTGATCCTAGATCTGTAGCTGAAGCGCACCAGAAAGCGTTGGCTTGGGAGAAGCAGGGTAGACGAGGAGGTGGTGTGTTTTCAAGTTCCAATACTCAGAGCAAGGGTGCTAGTGGGAGTTCCAATGTTTCTAAAGCTGTCAGTAAACCAGTTGTTAATGAGGTTGCAAAGGCAAAGGTCAACAAAAGTATCAAATGCTTTAATTGTCAGGAATTTGGTCACAAAAGCAATGAATGTCCGAAGCCGAAGAAGCGAACGATGATTGCTGAGGTTGAGGGTGAGGATGTTGGTGAAGGTTATTCTAGTCCAGTTGAGGAGAATGAACATGATATCACGTCGGGAGATGTAGGATGTAACTTAATGATGAGGAGATTATGTTTGACACCGAAGCAGGAAGAAGAGGCTAGTTGGTTGAGGAGTAATATCTTTCAGTCGACATGCACTATATTGGGAAAGGTTTGTAAATTTGTGATTGACGCGGGAAGTTGTGACAATATCATTTCTACCGAAGCTGTAAGAAAGTTGAAGTTGAAGACGGAGAAGCATCCAAATCCATACAAGTTAGCGTGGTTAAGGAAAGGAGGAGAGGTGAAGGTGGACGGGCGAGTTCATGTTCCATTTTCTATTGGAAAGAAGTATAAAGACGAGATCTGGATTGATGTTGTGGAGATGGATGTTTGTCACTTGCTTTTGGGAAGACCATAGCAGTATGACCGAGCAGTGCAGCATGATGGTCGAACCAATAGCTACAGCTTTAAGTTTAAAGGTACTAAGATCATTTTAGTTCCGAAGAAGATACAGCAAGGAGAGAGTAAGTCAGAAGAGATTGAAGAGCTAAAGACTTCGTTGACTTTGAAGGAGTTTATTGAAGAAGTAGAGGAGAGTCCAGAGGTATTCTTGTTGATTGGACATGAAGCTAGCGAATATGTAAAGACAGTATTGGAGGAATTTGAAGACGTGTTTCCTAAAGAGTTGCCAAAGGAGTTACCACCATTGAGGGACATACAACACCAAATACATATTGTTCCAGGAGCAGTATTACCTCACAGGCCACATTACAGGATGAGTTCTAAGGAGCATGAGGAACTGAGAAGGCAGGTGGAGGAGTTGTTAGAACAAGGGCGTGTTCAGGAGAGCTTGAGTCCTTGTGCAGTGCCAGCCTTATTGGTACCGAAGAAGGATGGGACTTGGCGGATGTGTACGGACAGTCGGGCTCTAAACAAGATCACTGTGAGATACAGATTTCCTATGCCGAGGTTCGATGATTTGATTGATCAACTGAGTGGGGCTGTTGTGTTCTCAAAGATTGACTTGAAGAGTGGATACCATCAGATTCGTATTAAACCGGGTGATGAGTGGAAGACTGCTTTTAAAACTAGAGAAGGTCTATACGAATGGCTGGTTATGCCATTTGGCTTGTCAAATGCTCCTAGTACTCTTATGAGAGTGATGAACCAGATTTTCAGACCATTTATTGGGAAATTCGTAGTAGTTTACTTTGACGATATTTTGATCTATAGTGGGAGCATGGAAGAGCATATCCAGCATTTGCGAGAAGTGCAGTTTATTCTACGACAGGAACAATTCTATGCAGCAGTGAAGAAGTGTGTATTCATGACGCACAGTGTTTTGTTTCTGGGATATGTTCTGTCAAAGGAGGGTATTCAAGTGGATGAAAGCAAAGTGGAAGCTGTCAGGAGTTGGCCACAACCCAAGACAATTACTGAAGTGAGAAGCTTTCATGGGTTGGTATCTTTTTATCGAAGATTCATTCCACATTTTAGCAGTGTGATGGCACTTGTGACCGATTGCATGAAAGGAAAGAAGTTCGTGTGGACAGAGGAAGCAGAGTTAGCTTTTGAGAAGATTAAGACACTTTTGACGTCAGCCCCAATTCTAGTATTTCCGGACTTTCAGTTGTTGTTTGAGTTACATACTGATGCTTCGAAGGTTGGGATTGTTGGAGTATTGAGTCAGAAGGGCAGACCAGTTGCTTATTTCAGTGAGAAGTTGTCTAGAGCCAAGTTGAGATATAGCACTTATGACGTGGAATTTTACGCAATTGTTCAAGCTGTAAAGCACTGGAGACATTATCTGTTTCAGAAGGAGTTTTTTCTTTATACGGATCACGAAGCTTTGAAACATTTGCAAGGGCAGGAAAAAAATTCAGCTAGGCACGCTTCATGGGTCGCGTATCCACAGCAGTTTACTTTTGTTGTAAAGCACAAATCAGGGGTAACGAATCGTATGGCTGATGCATTGAGCAGGAGGAATCATTTGTTGACAACGATGAAGGTTGAAGTGACAGGATTTGAACTATTGCAGAGTTGTTTGAGGAGGATCCTTACTTTGCGAAGATTGTTGAGAAAGTCAAGGATGGGAGTACTGATGAGTTTGTGTTGGTAGATGGATTTTTATTCAAGAGGAATCAATTGTGCGTACCAGATTGCAGCTTGAGAATGAAAATTGTAAAAGAGTTGCATGAAGAAGGACATGTTGGTCGGGATCGTACTTTGCAGTTGATCTCAAGGTCTTATTTTTGGCCGTCAATGAGAAAAGAAGTTGAAAAATTTTGTTCGGAGATGTCATGTTTGTCAAGTTTCGAAAGGGACAGCTACAAATGCATGACAATATATGTCATTACCCGTGCCTACCAGACCATGGGTTGATATCAGCATGGATTTCGTTTTGGGTTTGCCAAGAACTCAGCGAGGAAATGATTCCATATATGTGGTGGTAGATAGATTTTCGAAGATGACACATTTCATCGCCTGTAAGAAGACCGCGGATGCAGTCCGTGTTGCCCAGTTATTCTTTAAAGAAATATATCGATTACATGGGTTGCCTGAGACCATTGTTTCGGACAGGGATACGCGATTTCTAAGCCACTTTTGGTTGAGTTTGTGGAAGATGGTTGGAACGAAGCTGAATTTTAGTAGCGCCTATCATCCACAAACAGATGGTCAAACAGAGGTAGTGAATAGATCATTGGGAAACTTGTTGAGATGTCTTGTGAAAGATAATTTGAAAAGCTGGGATATGAAATTGTGTCAAGCGGAATTTGCACATAATCATGCTGTTAATCGAAGTACGGGATTTAGTCCGTTTCAAGTTGTTTATTCAGCAACTCCAAAGGGTCCGTTGGATTTGACTACAGTGCCAATTCAGAAAGGAGTTATTAAACGAGCTTGTGATTTTGTTAACCAGTTGCAAGAGTGTCATAGAACTGTTCATGAACGATTACTTGCATCGAATGAGAAATATAAGCAATCCGCGAATATTAAACGACGACATGTTGTCTTCAAAGAAGGAGATTTTGTATATGCAGTATTGACCAAGGATCGATTTCCTGTTGGTATTTACAACAAACTAACTGCTAGAAAGATTGGTCCTTTAGAAATCATAAAGAAAATCAATGATAATGCATATCAGTTAAGGTTGCCGGAAGAGGTTCATACTTGTGATGTTTTCAATGTCAAACACTTGATTCTGTATTATGGAGAGGAACTTTTCGAAGATGACGAGAGTGTGAATTCGAGGACGAATTCCTTCCAACAAGGGAAGGATAACGAAGCGCATACCTCAAATCGAGATCGCCGTTTCGCCTTGAGTCGCGCTGCCCTAGGTCGCGGCAAAGAGGCCCAAATCGCTCCAGTAGGTCGAAGCTCCACCCTAGGTCGCTCCGCCTTGAGTCGCGCTGCCCTAGGTCGTAAGTCGCTCCTCCTCCTTCTTAGGTCGTGATTCCTTAAATCGCGGAGAAACCCAGTAGGTCGCGAACGACCTTACTATGTCGCGAAGTCCTTCCTGGATTTTAGGTCGCGAGCTTCCATTCCTCATTATGTCGCGAACGAGCTAAGCCAAATTCTAGAAGAGCGAGAACGACATTACCTTAAGTCGTTTCCAGATAAATCGCCAGTGACATTACTTAAGTCGCGGAATCGCCAGTAGGTTGTTGAAGTCTGAAGTTAGGTCGCTTTACCTATGTTCTTAAGTCGTTTGTTTGTTTTTTTAAGTTGTGTGAAGTGTTGTAACATGTGTTGAGTTGTAAGCTCCTATAAATAGGGGTGGATGATCATTTGTAGGGGTTGTTGAATTTTGAATAAAATTTGGTTTGTGCTTTGTGCCTCCATTAAATTGGTAGTTGAGTGTAATTTCCTATCTCCACCTTCGGTATTCGAGTGCACTCGAATCAACGATCGTTGAAGCCAATTCACGGTATCAAGTGCGCTTGATCAACATTTGAAGAATTGTAGATCTTCTCTCATGGTATCGTGCGCGATCAACGTGTCGAAGATAGCTAGAATTCGGTATCTTTTGAAGATCAACGAATTTGGGCATTCGGTATCTTTCAATCCATCGATTTATATTGCTTCATCTAATCGTTCTTCGATTAGTTTGACACGAAATCTTCATTTCGTCGTCAATCGTTTATTTCCGCCGCATCAATTGATATCATCTCCATGTTTACATTTCAGTACATTACACTTCTGTTGCCAACAAACATCAACAAGCAAGTTCAAAATTGCTACCACCTATATTTTGTGCAATTCTATTTTGTACATTTCCATGCATCAATTTTGTATTGCTTTATGCATTTGAACTCAAAATTTGCATTTACAAATTTTTTGGTTGTTGGAATTACATTTACAAAGTTTTGCTTTACATTCACCTTTGCCTGCATTACAGTTACAAAATTTACATTTCTCTTCCTTGACATTCCTCTGTTTTGATAACCTATTCACTATTGCATTTCTGTGCTTTCCAAAACAATTTTTTTTGTGCTTGCTTCATCCACTGAAACCTTACATCATTATCCCAATATCATCATCATAGCTTCCCTCCTTCCCCTTTACACTGATTGACCACATATCACATAACAACAAACTACTTCCCTTATTCCTCCAAAAAACATCACTTCTGCGACCACCCACCACAAAGCAACCATCATAACCACTGCATTTCCTACATTCTCCTCTAAGTCAACCCTCCCACCACCACCTCCTATAACCCATCACAATCCAAAACTTCCACCATCTTCAACCTCAGCAACACTTCAACTTGCACCATACTCCAACAACCATCAAACCAGTCAAGAACAACCACCAAACCAATCTCCTACCCACCTATATTCTAGCCAACCTCCTCTGCCAGCCCCCTACTTGGTCATATCAAAATCATCCATCAAAACTTCAATACCAAACAACATCACTTCCTACTATCCTCTATCACACCAGCTGCGATCACTGTTCCAAACAAAACACTACGACACACCTTTGTATCAAATAACTCCTCCACTTCCAGCCATTAACACAATCACCCTACTGTAGTTCCACGTCCACTACATCTGCATTACAAATCAAACTTCTAACCCTGCCACTACTTACCCAAAAACCATTGAATAACCATCCTTCCAAGTATAGTCTCCCAGCCATATAGCGCCTTCATTCACCAACCAGCCTCAAACTACCATCAGCAACTGCCAAAACATCACCCAAATCTCCATTCCATACTTCCTTCAAACTGCTTCCATCTACACAGCAACTGCATACAAACCAACTGTAATATCCTTATCACTCCACGGCAACTACCGATCATTAGCACTGCAATTTCCTATCCTTATCACTTTTACAGTATCTCATAAACATGACCAAACAATTCAGCAACATACTACATCACAAAACCACTGCCACCATCAGACCACCTTCTCCTTGCTAAAATACAGCAAACCACCAACAGCAGTGCTAAACAACCTCATTACTTCCTCTGATAAATCATCCACATTTCCATCCACCTACATCACCTGCCACCCGCAAAGTGATGCTTCAACTCACTCAACCTACTGTCCTCATCAACTACTTGAAACGTTGCAACTCCATACAAGCCTGCAACATCCCAAAATCACTATCGCAACACCATCCATAAATTGTAAAACTCAAACCCGCAACTTAATCGCAACAATCAAGCAAAACCCCCAACATCAAAATCCCTACCAACAACTCCATCATGATTGCAAATCACCCTCGCTCAATCACAACAGCAGCATCCAATCACCACTATACTCCATCACCTCACAGTTTGATTTTTTTTATTTGATTAGGAATTGCGATTTTGGTTTCAATTTTAAGTGCGTTGAGTTTTATTGTCAATCACTTGAAACTGCACTTTCTAAGGAAATTGTGAGATTGTCTTGTTTAACTGTGTTCGTTTACAAGTTATTTGAGTTGCGTTTATTTTCTACAGTGGGCTTGTCTTTACAAAAGAAAAGGAAAATAGTTGTTTACATTTTAGTCTTGTAAATATTCACGTTCAACAATTTTGCAGGTTGTAATTTGTAGGAACTTAGAAGTATAAGACTTGCTTGCTAAAAACTGCTTTGTTTGCTTGTAATGCTTTAAAATAAATTTGCTAATAATTCTGCACGCTCTGTTATTATGTGCTTAACTCTTTCATTTTTTATTTTTTATTTTTTTTGCATTGTTGGTTGTTTATATTTTAAAAAAAAAATTCAAAAAAAAAAAAAAATTCATTCGTAGTTGCATTGTTAAATCACGTTTAAATTCCGTTTTGCATTCATTTCATCTTGTTTTTATTTTCTAAGGGCAACACCCAAATCAATAAAAGGTGGAAGATTTCATCACTCCTTCATTGACCCACAAATTGCATATCATCTTAGAAATTGACTACTAATAATGGTAGATTTTGACTTAAGGGTGTCACGAGCTCATCTAGATCTTAATTGTATCTTGATAAGTTGTATTATTTCGATAATATAATTTCTTGGTGTCTAGGCTATGTTTGCACAAAAAATGGACAAACACCTCAAAGTCGTATGATTTAGTTGATTTTATATTGTTCTTAGCGGTTTGGGTGATTTATGCAAATATATAAAAAAACAGGGGCTAAACTGTAAAAGACACGCAGATTTATAGTGGTTCGGCCAGAACGTGCCTACGTCCACTTTATATGTTATTCTCTCTTTTCTTTCAGATTACAAGTACAAAGCTTTGTATACAAGTATATGAAAGATGTTTGAAAGTTCCTTCCGTGCTTGAGCTCTCAAACTTGTCTGCCATTGTTATACCCCTGCCCCTCTATTTATAGAGTGAGGCCGGGGGCAGGGGTCTTGGATGTATATAGCTGCTGGTGGGCCTGGGCTGAAGCAATCTGGCCTGGCACATCTGGTTCAGCGGAGCTTGGTTCGGCCGTAGCTTGGTGGAGTTTGATTCGGTGGTGTATAGAGGGTTGGTCCGGTATGGTTGGTTCGGTGGTAGGTGGTGGGAGATGAGACCCTGGTCCGGTATGGTTGGTTCGGTGGTAGGTGGTTTTGGATTGGTTCGGCATGGCTTGTGTGGAGAGCTTGTTCGGCAGGAGGTTGGTTCGGCAGGAATGGTTCTCTTTGGTTCGGCATGCGACTGGTTCGGTAGGAGCTCGAAGAAGGGTGGTTCGGTGGTGAAGGCGTGAAGCAGGTCCGGTGAGAGTTGGTTCGGTGGTGGGGAAGGGCCGGTCGAAACTCACCCAACACTTGCCCCACAAAGTAGGGCACGTGCGTGCACGTGTCGTGCTTTGCCTTAAGCTGGGATGTTCTCATCCGGTCTCTAGCGCCGAACCAATCCTGTCCGGCTAATGATATTTGCTTATAAATAGGGGTCAAACGCCTCCGTTTTTTCCTCATCAGCCGAACCATTTCCTTGTTTTTGCCGAATCAAAGCGTTATCTCTGCCGAATCGAAGTCTTTGTCGAATCAAGTGAGGATCTACTCTGCCGAAAGAACTTTATTTTCAATTACCGAATGCGCTCCGTGGCCTCGAAGTACCGGATGGACTTTCGTCCTTGGCCTGCCGAATGAGGTTTCATTTTGTTCTACCGAATATGCTTTAGGGCTCTGATTACCGAATGAATTGAAGTGTACGATTGCCGAATGAGATCTCGTTTCATACTGCCGAATGGGTTTGAGTGTTGGAGTGCCGAATGGACTCTCGCATTGTTTCACCGAATGAACTTTTATATTTGAACCTTGAGTGAAATCCTAGACTTATATATGCTGGCTCGCTTTATACACTTTCTTGCTTATATTTCTATACTTCTTGTTTTAACACTATGTCTCTCGCCTTTGCGTATGCAGATAAATGTCTCAACGAGTGGAAACTCGATCAGATAAAAGGAAGTCCAAGGACAGAGAAGAGTCCTCCACAGTGCCCCCAGTTCGGGCCGAATGTCCTGAACCTGCTCCGAGATCGCTAGTAGATGGGTATGGCCTCCAGGAGCTCTTGAATTCTCCGCCCGACTGTTTTCCTAGCTCCCTCAGGGAGGAGCAGCTTGATGTCATCTCTCGTTCCTTCGGGATTGACAGGGCTGGCATGCTGTTGCCGGGAGAGGGAGTTATGCCATATGACCCTCCCGAAGGATATTTCGCTTATAGCAGATACCACTGTATGTGTGGGGCCATTCCTCCGATCAATGCATGGATAGTCAGCTTCATTACCTATCTGAAGGTGGCCCCTCTCCAGCTCCAGCCCAATTCCTACGCTATTATGATGTGCTTATTCGTTATCTTCCAGAGGAGGTATGGGCGCCCTCCTTCTAACCGGGAAATTCGATACTTGTATAATCTGAGAGGCTACAAGAAGGGGTCTCCATATGTTAGTTTAGAAGCGGCCGTGCCCTTCAAACCGGTCTTGCACTTATATTCAAAGTTCACCATGTTTAAGAAAGAATGGTTTTTTATCAAGGACGATTCTGTCTCCTTCCGCCTCTTCACTTCTGGCTGTAAGTTGAACTTTATTTACAATTCCCTTGTTCCGACTGCAGTGCTTCTTCTGATATGCTTCTATTTCTTGCTAGCGACAGGTGGCTTTGCAGTCGTAGAGAGTGATTCCCTGGTCCAGATGGCTGCGGAAATAAAGGCCATTTCGGGACGGGACAGGTCGGCTTCTTTCCTGATCAGGAATGCTACTCTCCTGGAGCACAATTTGATCCTGCAGCACCAGCCCGTGGTTAAGCAGAGAGACACGGCTGAGGAGAATGCTGCCAAAGCCAAGGAATGGGCCACGGTGAAGAGTGGCAAGAGAAAACCTTTTACAAAGCCTCCCATTGTTGGAGGTAAGAAACTTAAGAAGTCTGATAGTCCCTCTCCTAGCACTTGCCCAATTGCTCCGGGAGAGAAAGATGTGGAAGAAGATAGAGGTGAGGGTGAAGGAGGAGATGGACAGAGCGGTAGTGGCGTTGGTGCCTTAACCTCCGGGCAAGCGGGAGAGATTCATGCGTGGACGGATGATGCTTTCCGTCAAGCTTTTGGGGAGTCGGAGGAAGGATCGGCTTTGGTTGAGAAGGCAAAGGAGGTTGGCAAGGCTGGGGCTGACGCCGATTCATTCTCTAAGAGTTCTTCAGTTACGACAACTCCAGCGATTCAAGGTGAACTTTTGACTTCTGCAGACTCCATTTACGATAGGGACTTAGGAATATTTTATGGTTCGCTTCCGTCCTGGAATGAGATTCAGGACTTATTGCAGTATTCTACTCCTCCGCAGGGTTTGTATAATAGATGTGCCTTCTCACTCTTTTTATCTTAACATATTTCTTGAATTGTGGATCATTGTATGTTCGTAACACTTGGCTTTTATTCCAGGAGCACGTAAGGCGACCAAGTCATCAGATATTCGGCACCGCCTCGAACAGTATAAGCTACTCAAGGCTTCTGCCAAACCAAAGCCGCCAACTAGCCGTTCTGGGGATGTAGTTAGATATCGCCCTCTTCTTGGAGTCATTGAGGAAGACATGCAAAAGAGGAAGATGGGCCGATCTTCGTTTGAACCTTCTCCTGGCCCTCAGCCTCCAGTCCAGCCCATCCATGATATTACTGAGGAGGATACTGAGTTTATGCCTTCCCCCCATCCGTCCGAAAATCCAACCGTCACTCAGATAGACCGTCCTGGTTTGGATCGCAACCCATTTGCCGGCCATCCGGATCTGAACCCGCGTTTTCAGGATATCTCTTTTGACGAGGTCACGGGTGAGCATCTTCTTCCCCACAATCCCATGGTACGGGTGCTTGATGAGGCTAAGTCGTTAGACCTCGATTTGCTTACTACTCGGATTGTGACCATGGGGAATGAGTCCAAGGCAAGTATCGATCGGGTGGCTGAGGAAACCAAGAGGTTAATGGAGCATCATGCTCGACTGGCTAGGGCTGGGGAGGAAATCGGAAGTGCTAACATCCGATTGCGGCTACAGGTTTCTGATCAGGCCAAGCAGCTTGCCGATCAGGCTATTCAGATATTCCAGCATGAGGCGGCCACCCGACGACTAAAGAAAATCATGGAGAAGGCTAGCAAGGCTGAGTTGCGAAAGGTGGAGGCCGCCTGCAAGGAGCGGATTGACATAGCCATTGCTACGGTGGACGAGGTTCGGAGGGCGGATCTCAAGCAAGTAGAGGAGTTATTTGGGAGGCTTGAGGCCGCAGAGCTTGCTCAGGCCAGGCTAAAGGAAGAGATGGAGGAAATGAGGAGGTCTCTACAGGCTGATCGTTTGAGATATCGATCGGAGAGGGATGTTGCCGTCGCCAAGTTGTTGTCCTCCGAGGCCCGGGTGAGGGAGTTTGAGGAGAATGAGGGGATGATGGATGAGATGTTGGAGGATATGTACTTCCGTACCTGGAAGCAGGGTAATCTATCCTGGATGGATGACTATCCCCGGATCATGGCTAGGATATATCTCCGAGCTTTGGAGGAGGCCAAGGCCGATGCGGATAAGGAAGGTGGAGCGGCATTCAGGATAGACATGGTAACCGCCCAGTTCTCAAAGGAGGAGAAGGTAGCGGTGAAGGAGGGGATGCGACTACTTGCTGCGGAGGAAGCCGGTGTGCAGTTGGGGGATGAGGACCAAGAAGCGGGTGCTGGTGAGTTCTCCCTATTTTAGTTTTTCATGACTTGATCGTCCGTTGTTGGTTTAATGGATTCCTCTTCTGAATTGGAAAGGTGGGACTTCTGATAAGCATGCTGGGAGCTCCGACCCTGCGGCTAAGTAGGCTTGGAGAGCTGGTAGGATGAGGGTGAGGTGCAGACGCAGCTGGTTCCTTGTCCGGATTCGGTCACCTTTTGATTTCCTTTTATCGCTGTTTATGTTAGTCCAAAACATTGATGTGACTGTAATAATATTGTTTATGATGAATGACTTTATGTAATTTCATAACATAAGCTGATTTCTTTATGTTGGAATGTTATCGCTATTTTGTTGTGCTGTGTAAGTGATGTAACTATGCATGTTACTAGTGGCTTGACTGTGCCTGATGCCAAGTTTTTTGCTTAGTATAATTTTCTCATTTTGCAACGTAAATGTGATGTGTGAATATGAACTGTAGCTATGCATTAATGTATAAAAGTAGAAGGTACCGCCCTTCATGTTTCGGCTGTGGACGGCAACTTCGTGCGCCCTGTAAGACTAAGCACGGAACGCTGTTGAGTGTCTCGTCATCCGATTGTAAGTTTCTATTCCCATTAGCGAGCGTTCCCTATTTCATGTCCTGTACTTTCAAGCACCGTTACGGAGAATAGGAGAAAAGTTTTAAATGAAATGGAAATATAGGAAAAGTAAAACTTCCAGTCACGGAAGGCCGTCGATGTGCTTAAGTTCGTGGCAAACGGGTTTTGTAGTCACTTTCCCTAGCTGTGGGTCTTGGAGACATTTGTCACCCATCTTACGCCTCTGCGAGGAGTTTTCATTTTTACCACAGCCGCACTTAAGACACATCGGAGCCGATCGCGCACAGTAACTACCCGGGCCATTATGCCCCGTAATCGCGGGTATTATTCGATTTACTGTGGCCGGCTAGCGTGGGGGCCGATCGTCAACTGTGAACTGCCCCTGGCTGGCCACACCTTATGTTGGAGCTTATGATCGGTTCACAGTTGCCGGCGAGCCGAATCGCTGTAATGAGCTGCCATGGCATAATCGGCCTTCTCGGTGGC
This sequence comes from Allium cepa, assembly GCA_030765085.1. Taxonomy (NCBI): domain Eukaryota; kingdom Viridiplantae; phylum Streptophyta; class Magnoliopsida; order Asparagales; family Amaryllidaceae; genus Allium; species Allium cepa. The sequence goes on from CM060930.1 coordinate 218,543,549, forward strand.
TTATACTCGGCTTATTACAGTCGGCTTTAAGGGCCGAGGCAAACAATGAGTTAACTCGCAGTAGAGGGATACCGGAGCAAAGTGTCTCATTGGCGAGGGCATAGGATCGTAGCGTACCTGTTAGATTTTGTCCAGGCGGGGTTATGTTGTGAAGCTCTGAATTGAAATGTCATCTGCAAAGGATTTTGTTCAATAGCAAAGGATAAAGCTTAACAAGCAGCCAAGATATAAAGGAACAAGTTAACAAGAGCCAAGTTTTTAAAGTGGTTCGGCACGAAAATGCCTACGTCCACTGTTTCTCTTTGTTAATTCACTTCATATGGGCAGTACAAGTTAAGAAAAGTATCGACGGAGGTGTTGGATGTTCCATGCCCTCTGGAACACCTCTCCGTCCACTGTTGACAAAATATAAGCTCCGTTGTGGAGATCTTTATGAATTACATATGGTCCGTCCCAGATGGGGTCCAGTGCGCCGGGGCGCGGAAAGATTCGCTTGATGACAAGATCTCCTTCTTGTAAGCTGCGATGCTTGACTTTGGAGTTGTATAGTGCTGCCACTTTTTGTTTGTGGGCTGCTACTTTGAGTGCTGCATCATTTCTTCTCTCCTCAATCAGATCCAAAGACATGAGGAGGAGTTCTTCGTTTTCTTCTGGGTTGTAGTGGATCCTACGGTGGGAAGGCACAATAGTCTCAACTGGGAGCATTGCCTCCGATCCGTATGCCAAAGAGAAAGGAGTATGCCCTGTTGATGTTCTGAAAGATGCGCGGTAGGCCCAAAGTGCCGTAGGAAGTTGATCCACCCAAGCGCCCTTTGACTTTTCAAGCTTCTTCTTGATCAGCGTTTTGAGAATTTTGTTGACAGCTTCGACTTGGCCATTTGCCTGTGGATAAGCCACGGATGAGAAGCTTTTGTGAACCCCGTGCTCTTGGCACCAGTCGGTGAATTCCTCGCTGTCAAACTGAAGTCCATTGTCTGATATGATTTTGAGTGGTACTCCGTACCTGCACAGAACATTTTTGATCAAGAAGTTAATGATTTTTGTCGAAGATATTTTATTTAGAGGTTCCGCTTCCACCCATTTGGTGAAATAGTCGACTGCTACTATAGCATATTTAGCTCCGCCTCGGCCCATCGGCAGTTCACCAATCAAGTCAATTCCCCATACTGCAAAGGGCCAAGGGCTAGTCATTTGAGTGATCTCATTTGTCGGTAGTTGAGGAATTTTGGCAAAATTTTGACATCTGTCACATTTTCTGACGAAGTCTAAGGCGTCTTTGTTCAAGGTGGGCCAGAAATATCCATATCGGAGTATCTTCTTTGCCAGAGTCTGCCCTCCAGTGTGATCTCCGCAGCTTCCCTGGTGGATGTTGGATAAGATTTCCTTGGCTTCCCTTCCAGCGACACATCGTAATAAGGGGTTAGAGAAGCCACGCCGGTAGAAGATTCCTTCTTGCAGTGTGTAGCGGGAGGCTTTCCTCAAGATTTTCCTGACTTCGCTATGCTCGCTGGGCAATGCGCCATCTTGTAAGTATTTCCGGATAGAAGCCATCCAAGTTTCTTCTTCAATCACAGCTATCAGACCCTCCCGTTCGAAGCTCGGGGCTAGTTGTTTTGAGACGGCTATTGCTCCCGAAAAGGAGTTGTTCTTCATGCTGGCTTGCTTTGCCAGTTCTTCGGCCTCTTGATTCTCCTCTCGAGGAATGTGTCTGATCAAATAGTGATCCAGTTGGTTAAGTAACAGCTTGGTCTTCTTTAGGTATGCTGTGAGTCATTCTCCTCGAGTCTGGAACTCTCCTAGTATTTGATTTACAATAAGTTGAGAATCACTATGGAGACATAAAGAACTGACTCCAATTTCCAGTGCAAGTTCTAATCCGGCTATCACTGCTTCGTATTCTGCGTCATTGTTGGTGGCAGCGAATTCCAATCTTAGGGCGCAGTGCAGCTTCTTTCCCCTGGGGGTGATTATCACAACACCTGCCCCCGAGCCTTGTTCGTTCGATGCTCCATCCACAAAGAGACTCCACTTGATGTCCTCTGTTATTTCAGACTGCTCCCTGCCTTCGTTGATAGTGAATTCGGCGATGAAATCGGCTATGGCTTGTCCCTTGATGGTAGTGCGAGGATGGTAGGTGATATCATATTGGCTTAGCTCGATGCACCACTTGAGCAGTCTCCCAAAGGTGTCGGGACGATGGAGCACTTGCCTCAATGGTTGGTCGGTTAGGACTCTGATGGGATGAGATTGGAAATAGTGTCGTAGCTTCCTTGATGTGATTAGTAAACAGTATGCCAGTTTCTCAAGTTTAGGGTATCTGGCTTCTGCCCCTGTAAATCTCTTGCTTACAAAGTATACGGGTCGCTGTGCGTGGTTGTCTTCCCTCACCAAAGCGGCGCTTAAAGCATGGGATGATACAGCAAGGTATAGGTACAGTTCCTCGCCTTCATTTGGAGTTGAGAGTACTGGTGGTCTCTGGAGGTGTTCGATTAAGTTAAGAAAGGCTGTCGAGCATTCGTCCGTCCATTCGAACTTTCCTTTGTCTTTCTTAAGAGCTTCGAAGAAAGGGATGCATTTGTCGGTTGCTTTAGAGATGAATCGGCTTAGGGCGGACACCTTCCCGTTTAGGCTTTGCATTTCTTTCCGAGTGGATGGTATCTTGATATCTTGCAAGGCTCGGACTTGTTCGGGGTTTGCTTCGATCCCTCTGGCATGGACGATGAATCCCAAGAACTTTCCTGATGACACTCCGAAGGAGCACTTTAGAGGATTCAGCTTCATTCCATATTGGCGGAGTACTTGGAACATCTCGTCCAGGTGGCTTACATGATCGTTGGCTTTTCTTGATTTAACCAGCATGTCATCCACATAGACCTCCATAGTTTGTCCCATCAATTCCGCAAACATCTTGTTGACGAGGCGCTGGTAAGTAGCTCCGGCGTTCTTAAGTCCGAAAGGCATTACTCTGTAGCAGTACAACCCCCGGTCCGTGATGAAACTGGTGTGGTCCTGATCGGGGGCGTGCATAGGGATTTGGTTATATCCGGAGTAGGCATCCATGAAAGATAAGAGCTCGTGCCCGGCGGTACTGTCCACAAGTTGATCGATTCGGGAAAGTGGGAAGCAATCCTTTGGGCAAGCATCATTTAGGTTGGAGAAGTCAATGCATGTTCGCCACTTCCCATTAGCCTTCTTTACCAGTACCGGGTTAGCGATCCATTCTGGGTAGATGGCTTCTCGTATGAAGTTATTGGCAAGTAGGTTCTTTACTTCTTCTTCGAGGGCTACCGATCGTTCTGCCCCCATACTTCTCTTCTTTTGCTTTACCGGTACTTTGGTAGGATTGATGTTTAGTGCGTGGCATGCTATGTCCGGGGAGATTCCAGTCATATCAGCGTGTGTCCATGCAAACACATCCAAGTTGTGGTGAAGGAAATCAATGAGTTGGTCTTTCAATTCTGTTTTTAACTGAGACCCGATTCTCAGTAGTCTACTCGAGTCACATTTGTCTACAGATACAAACTCCATAGCCTCTGCGGGCTCGGCGGTGGCCTCCTCCTCTCTGTCCCTAGGGTCTAATTCATTAAAGGGATCACTGGTATATCGAAGAGGAGGGGCCTTCCTTAGTTGCTATGCTTCCAAGTTTTTCTTGCAGAGGGCAGTCTCTGCATTCTTCCCTTTATCTCTCCTGCGATTATTGCGAAGTTCGGTTACATAGCAGTCCCGAGCGGCGTCTTGATCCCCTTCTACTTCTCCCACTCCATCATCCGTTGGGAACTTCATCTTCAGGCACCATGGGGCAAGGACGATTTGGAAGTCGGACAAGGTTGGTCTTCCTAAAAAGGCATTGTAGGCCGAGTGGTTGTCTATTAGCACGAATGTTTGTTTCCGAACGGCGGAGCGGGGATGACTTCCCAATTCAACAAAGAGATCCAATTGTCCGAGGGGCATCTTTGCTTCTCCAGTGAAACCGTGTAGCGGTTTGTTGCAGGGAGACACGTCCTTCATTGACAGCTTCATTTTGTCGAAAGCATGCTTGAATAGAATATTCACTGAGCTTCCAGTGTCTACTAGGATTCGAAAAACTCCAGCTAGGCCGAACCAGGCAGAGATGACCACAGGATCTATATGAGGGTATTGCCTTCCTTCTAGGTCGCGCCCACTGAATGTGATGTCATTATTTTCCTTCCGCTTAGGGTGGCGTTCTTCCATAACAGAATTGACGCAGTCTCCCTCGCTTCTGAGTGAGTTTCCATATCTTTCCATTTCTGCACAGCTTTTTTCGGCGATGTGCGGCCCTCCAGATATTGTATCAACCACTATCTTCTCCTGACTGGAACCGCTGGTGTTGCGGTTTCCTCCGCCTGTTTCTGGGTGGAGCTGCCTTGGATTTTCCTTGGCGGGAGCTGGAGTCCTGTCCTGGCCCTTTACATAGCGTTCCGGCCTCTTTCTCCTGATGTGTTCTTCAATTAGGTCTTGGAGATGGCGGCATTCATTGGTATCGTGCCCATGAGACTCGTGGAAACGGCAGAATTTTTCGGACTGGATTGCGCGATCTGACTCTTTCTTGTACGGGGGGCGCTTGTATGTAAGTTCGTCCTGGGTGGCCCGGAAGATGTTCTCGACTGTTTCATTCAAGGGAGTGTAAGCGTCAAATCTCGGTCCTGGTAGGTACAAGCGCTTTTCTCCCTTCTTGCCCCCTGCATTGTCTCTGGGGTCGTTTCTCCGAATGTCCTTCGCTGCGGCGGGGGCGTTTCCATGAGCCGTCTTAGCCTGTGGTCTTGTCTGCCTTTCAGTGGCAGCCTCTTCGAGTCTCATGTACTTCCCAGCTTCATGGAAGAAATCGGGTAAGGTAGCTGGTTTTTCTTTGGTTAGTCTTCTAGCAAACTTGGTATCTGGGTGCACACCACTACAGAGGGCCATTAAGGTGAGTTTCTCATCGGCATCTTGGACTGCGGCCGCTGCGGCGTTGAACCGGGTTAGATATTGTTGCAGTGTCTCTCTGGATTTCTGTTTGACAGTAGATAGAGAACAAACATCCTTGGGTTGTTCCACATGAATGCGGAACTGGCTAATGAACTTTTCTTTCAACATCTTCCATGAGCTGATAGATCCTTAGGGTAGATGGCAGAACCAGGAGGTAGCTAGGTCTGCTAGGAATAGCGGAAAGCATTTACACAACACCCCTTCCGTTGCTCCGCTCATGAGCATATGCTGTGTGTATCTCTGCAAGTGTACAACGGGGTCGGAAGTTCCCTTGTACGGTTCCATCGTCGGCATTTTCCATTCTTAAGGGGTGATGGCGGTTTCGATGTCGCGGGTGAAAGGGCTGGTTACCCTAGCGCCTATCCCTCGATCCCTTTGCTCCCGTCGGACGCATTCTCTGAATAATCGTGCCATTCTTTCTTCAGAATTTGGAGCGGACAAAAATGAGCTTGGTTCTTCCCTGCGGGATCGATCTCGTCCAGATGACCTGTAGGGATGGTATAGTCTATCACTTCTGACGTTATCCAGTGGCTGTCTTTGGCTGCTCGGATGCATGCTAGGACCAGCTACAGTTGGCCCCTGCCTTGATCTTCCCCTGTGGGGTTCTGTTTCGAGCATTTCCATGGGGTCAACTTCGAACTGGGTTCTAGCTCGGCTCCGTTCAGCGGGGTTTCTATGATTAGACGGCATGACTGGCTCAGCTACATCCGACCCTCGCCTGTTGCCTCCCCCATTGGGTTCGGTTCCAAGCGCTTCCTCGAGTCGGAGTTCGGGCTGAGTCCGGGCGCGGCCCCTATCATTGTTGTTCCTGTTGATAGCTTCTTCGAAGAGGGAAGACCTTTGTTGTCTTCGAGATCCTCCAGATTGAGACTCACCTCATGATTCAGTGTTGCGGTTGGATTATTCGGCATCCCTCAAGCGTGACATGAGTTGGTTCACCAAAGCTTCTTGTTGGGATGCGAAGCGGTTAGTCACTTCAACCACAACTCTGTCTAGATCTGCCCTAGTGATTGCTGCCGGTTGTTCTGCGGCAGGGGCTGTCGGAATTGCCTGATCTACATTTGGCACTGCTGTCGTAGTGGGATGGTTCTCTTGATCTGGATCCACTGGATCTGGAGCGCTGCTGGTTGCAATGTTTTTTCCCTTGTTGGCGTCTATTCTCGGCCTGGAAGTCATGTTTCCTAGGCAATGAAGGGTGCTATTGGGAAAGAAGGTTGAATGAGGGAAGCTGAAGCTTCGAGTTCCAAGTTCTCAGTGAAAGCACCAAAAATGTTTGCACAAAAAATGGAAAAACACCTCAAAGTCGTATGATTTAGTTGATTTTATGTTGTTCTTAGCGGTTTGGGTGATTTATGCAAATATATAAAAAACAGGAGCTAAACTGTAAAAGACACGCAGATTTATAGTGGTTCGGCCAGAACGTGCCTACGTCCACTTTATATGTTATTCTCTCTTTTCTTTCAGATTACAAGTACAAAGCTTTGTATACAAGTATATGAAAGATGTTTGAAAGTTCCTTCCGTGCTTGAGCTCTCAAACTTGTCTGCCATTGTTGTACCCCTGCCCCTCTATTTATAGAGTGAGGCCGGGGGCAGGGGTCTTGGATGTATATAGCTGCTGGTGGGCCTGGGCTGAAGCAATCTGGCCTGGCGCATCTGGTTCAGCGGAGCTTGGTTCGGTCGTAGCTTGGTGGAGTTTGATTCGGTGGAATATAGAGGGTTGGTCCGGTATGGTTGGTTCGGTGGTAGGTGGTGGGAGATGAGACCCTGGTCCGGTATGGTTGGTTCGGTGGTAGGTGGTTTTGGATTGGTTTGGCATGGCATGTGTGGAGAGCTGGTTCGGCAGGAGGTTGGTTCGGTAGGAATGGTTCTCTTTGGTTCGGCAGGCGACTGGTTCGGTAGGAGCTCGAAGAAGGGTGGTTCGGTGGTGAAGGCGTGGAGCAGGTCCGGTGAGAGTTGGTTCGGTGGTGGGGAAGGGCCGGTCGAAACTCACCCAACAGGCTACGCTAGAGCAATAATCATATACAAATATTACGATGATGTGTAAATATTATAGTAATTGTTTCTGTGAAGGTATTTAAACCTTTAGCTGCATTGCTACGGTGAATCGTGGTGCACCGATAACTCCTATCTCTTACCTGGCCGAGAACTATTTTGTTGAATTAAGACAAAGTGTGATTATACAATTTTAAATTAGGAGCTACTAATGACAGAAAATTTGTAATTAAATGCTTGTTTCATTTAGTTGCATTAGTTCATGCATATAAAAAACAAAATCCAAAAGTAAATTTTTTTACATTTTACTTAACTTAGTTTTTTTTTTAAATCTTTTCCTTTGAAAAAAAAAGAAAAAAAATCAAACAAAATAAAAAACAAGCATTTTACCTAAGTTAGTTTTTTTTAAGAAAAACAAAAACCTAAAAAAAATCTTTTAAAAAAAAACTAAAAAAACAATAGAAACATTTAAAAAAATCCAAAATTCAAAAAACGAAACAAAAAACAAATCTCCCTTTTGAAAAATAAATTTTCTCTAGTAAATACTTTTCCTCTTAAAAAAACATATTCTTTGTTAAATACATTTCCCATTGAGAAAAAAACATTTTCTTTGGTAAATACTTTTCCATGTAAAAAAATTAAAATAATTTTTCTTTGGTAAATACTTTTCCCTTTAAAAAAAGTTTATAAAAAAACATATTTTCACTTCATTTTCAAAATCTTGTTTCATTCTCTTAAACTTAATTCTCACTTCTTTCTCTCCTTGACCTTTTCACTTGTACATGAGTACTTGGAATCGAGACACAACAACGAATCGTTTAACCCAAACAAACGATCCTCCAACAATGGCTAATGAAAATACTCCCCGAACCCTCGTGGATATAATCTTTCCAGATAGATTTTCTATTCCTTTTTGTATCACATTACCCATCCCAGCGGGTAATCATTTTGAAATTCGTTCCAATCATATTGCACGCTCTCGAAATTTGTAATTTTGTACACGATGACCCTTACATCTTCTTAAGAAAATTTGAACAAGTATGTGTAACCATTAAACTCCAACAGTTATGCTATGATGGAATCAAACTTCGGTCAATTCTCTTCGCCCTTACCAATTACGCTGAAAAATGGTTGTGCAGCTTACCATCAAACTCAATCAAAACTTGGGAAGAACTTATTACGGTTGTCTTAAAAAAAATTCTAACCTTTGGAAAAAAACGACCAAATTTCGAACGAAATTATGAATTTTCATCAATTAAGGGGTGAACCTTTTGAAAAATATTTTGAAAGATTTAAAGAGATTTTGATAAAATGCCCACTCCATAATTTAGAAAACGAACTCTTTGCCAAATCTTACACGATAGACTTGAAAATAGCTCACGAACCATGCTTGAATCTATGTGCTAAGGCAATTTTCTCACCCAACATCACGATGATGCTTGCAAGTCCTTGAAAAGTTAGCCGAAAAGTCATCCCAGTAGTAACGTTCTAACGAAAAATTTATTTACTCATAATCGAGCGCATACTTGATAGGATCATCTTTGACTTGGGAAGCTAAAATTGATGCAAAGATCAATAAATTCGACAACATTTTCTCATGCAACCAAGTGAACTAAACTTCCCAACCAATGTACTATACATGCAACAATCTGAATCACATGGCCGATCAGTGTCCTAATTCGATAGAACAACTCAATGCTTTTAACAAAGTTAAGAATGACTCATTTTCTCTAATGTACAATCCTGGTTGGAGAAATCATCCTAACTTCACATGGAACCAAAATAATTCGAACACGAATTTGCTTCCGTCCAAACTTTCCAACATTTCCGAACAATGCTTCGAATCCTCTCCTTCAACCTAATCATTTTCAACAAAATTTTTTGTCCCCGTCTCAAAATCAGCCACAACATTCTTTTGCTCCTAAAGATGATAAACAATTGACTTCACTTGAGAAAAGTCTTAAAACTTTGGCTAAAGCAACCACTCAAAGCCTCCAATCAAACAACAATTCACAAAAATTTATTAACCTCATACATGTAGAATACGAGACAATTGATTGTTGAACTTGAAATGAAAGTGAGTCAAATAGCCACATCTGTAAACAAAGGTGAGTGAGGCACATTCCTAAGTCATCCAGTTCCGAATCCCAGATTTCAAAATACGAATTTGAATCAAGCCCATGTCGTTCCAGGCAACAATGTAAACCAAATGAATGCTATCATGACTTTGCGTTCTGATAGACAAATCGATAATCAAGTTGTTAACCCAAATGATTTAACAAAAGCTCCTCTAGATAATTCAAAAACGAAAAGCAATTTAGAACAAAACATTAAGCCAAACATTTAATCAAATGCTAATCCAAATTCTTCTTCTACTCAAGTAGACCAACCTAGTGAGTATCTTGTTTCATTTCCACATCGTCTTCGATCCAAGAAACACTCTGATCAAATGGAAAAGATGTTGGAAATTTTTAAACAAGTCAGAACAAACATCCCTCTTCTTGATATCGTTCAACAAGTCCCAACTTACGCTTAGCTTCTCAAGGACTTATGTACTCAAAAACGACACACTCATGTACCTAAGAAAGTTTCTTAACTGCGAGTCTTAGATTTGAGTGCGACTATCAATTTGATTCCTTATTCAGTTTAGTAACAACTTGTCTTGAGTGAACTAAAACCGACGAAAGTAATTCTTCAATTTGCCTATCGTTTGATAAAGAAACCCATGGAAGAAATCAAGGATGTACTCATCAAATCGATCAATTTATACTCCCTGTCGATTTCATCGTTAGTGACACAACCCATGAACAATCCGATGAGTCACATTTCATTGATTTTAGGCCTACCTTTCTTAGCTACTTCAAATTGTCTAATCAATTATCGAGACGGTTCGATGAAAATTTCTTTTGGAAACATGACTTTGGATCTTAACATCTTCAATCCTGAAAACCAATTGAACGAATCACTTTACCAAACATTGAAAGTTAGTTCCATTCAAGAAAATCTTGACTACGAAACAGTTGACCTTGATAATGAACACGAGACTAAGTATGAACAACTGTTTCAAGATGAGCCTCATGAAGTTGAAAATGCACTTCCATTTGAACCCCTCACTATTGAATCAGAAGTTCAACTGAATTCTTTGATTGAGCAACCTGCTAGGTTGGAGCTCAATTCCTGATCACCTTAAGTATGCATACTTAGGTGGCAACAAAATGTTTTCTGTTATAATCTCTTCATTCTCTCTTCTTTAAGAAGCTTCCCTTCTTTCAGTTCTATCAAAAAAAAAGAAGCAATTTGATGGTCGATCATCAATATAAAGGAAACTAGTCTCACTCTTATTCAACATTGTATCTATTTAGTTGACAATACCAAGCATGTTAGTGACGTGTAACGAAGGCTTAACCTAAAAATAAAAGATGCGGTTCGATATAAAATTCTTATACTTCTTGATAATGGAATCATATAACCCATTCTTGATAGTTTGTGGTTTAGCGTAATTCATGTCATAGCTAAAACGTTTGGCCTTACTGTTATTAAGGACGAAGCTAATGAACTCATTCCAACTCATACTCAAATGGGTTGACGTGTTTGCATTGATGATCAAAAATTAAATGCTACAACATGTAAAGATCACTTTCCTCTTCCTTTGATCAACCTAATACCTGAATGATTAGCTGGCCACGAATTCTATTGCTTTCTTGATGGTTATTCTGGTTATAACAGAATTTCAATTGCTCCCGAAGATAAACGGAAAACAATTTTCACATGCCCTTTTGGCACCTTTACATACCGATGCATGCCATTTGGCCTTTGCAACGCTCCTGCTACTTTTCAATGATGCATGGTCAACATCTTTTCTGATATGATTGAAAGCTTTTTGGAAGTGTATATGGACGATTTTTCCATCTTTGGAAACTCCTTTTCCGAGTGCTTACACCATCTTGAGTTGGTTCTTAATCGCTGCAAGGACAAACATTTAGCATTAAATTGGAAAAAATGTCATTTTATGGTCAAACACGACATTATCCTTGGGCATGTCATTGCGAACGAAGGAGTTGAGGTGGATAAAGCAAAAGTTGACGTAATTGTGAATCTACCTATTCCTAAATCTATCATGGACATTCGTTCATTTCTTGGACACGTTGGTTTTTATCGACGCTTTGTGAAGGACTTTAGTAAAATCACACGACATCTGATGGCTCTTCTTGGAAAAGACGTTCCATTTGACTTTAATTCTAATTATGTTTCTACTTTCGAACATTTCAAAAATGAAATCATTTTCGCTTCCATCATTTGCTCACTCAATTAGGATCTTTTAAAATAATGTGCGATGCCTCTAACTTCGTAGTTGGTGCTATATTAGGACAACACATCAATGAAATTCTTAATGCCATCTACTTTGCTAGTTTGACTCTAAACAATGCTCAACTCAATTACACGACCATTAAGAAGAGTTTCTAGTGGTAGTTTTTTCACTCGAAAAGTTCCGACCTTATTTTGTTGGCCCACACATTACTATTTACATTGACCATTCTGCTCTTAAATACCTTTTCGCTAAAAAGGACAGAAAGTCTAGTTTAATCCATTAGATCCTGTTACTTCAAGAATTTGACCTCACGAAGAAAGAAAAAATGGATCCGAGAATGTCGTTGCTGATCATCTGTCACGTCATCCAAACACATCATCTTCTTTACCAATCAATGAGAACTTTCCTAATGAAAAACTCCTTTTCATTTGCTTCAATCCATGGTATGCCAACATAGTGAACTATTTAGTAACTAAGGAAACTCCTTCATTTTGGTCGAAACAAGATAAATATGTTAACCCGCTTTTTGGCATGGCAACATATAGGAAGGTTTAAGCCACTAGACTGCATAATGATCGAAGTTGGATTTTTATAGATAATAAACTTGACGATGAAGCCAAAATATAACATGGTCGATGAACAAATAGTGTAAGATGTTTAAAATATGGTTTTGACAAAGATCAAGTGGTTTCAAGTCACTTGGAGTTTGCTTCGAGTCACTTTATGTTCGCTTTGGGTTTTCAAGCATGTTACTTTGGGTCATTAAAGATTTTGCTTTGGGTCTTTGATGGATTAACACATATGCGAGTTACTTTGAGCCACTACAACACTTGCTTCTAGTCATTGGAAGGTCTACTTCGGGCCAAGGAGATAACTACTTCAAGTCGAAGTCATGGACCGATCAACCACCATAATCCCCACCAGTTTCGTATCCATGCAATCCGTATCCATCAAGTTGCACTGTATCCCTTAGAGATTCTTCGCTTCGTATGGAAACATGTTTTGTATCGATCCATGTTAAGTATTTGTTTCGTATCGATCATCTAATTGATCGATACAAAACACAACTCTTCCCATCGATACGAAGTAGGTTATTCACTTTGTATCGTTCACGCTAATGCATACTCGTATCAATCAACTAGATGATCGATACGAAACTACCATTGGTACGAAGCCAACGCCAAATGATCGATACGAAGAGTACGTGCCAGCATCGATACGAGAGGAATGATACATGAACGATATGAAAGGCAAGCTACAAGATGGATACGAAATACATGGTCAAACAAAAGAAGCATTCAACGAATGTGAAAAGTGGATCTCCCCTAATTCTCGAACCACGTTATCGATACGAATGGCATGGGTACGAAGAACGATGAGTATAGAGTGCTGATCAATACGAATGTGACAGCCAACCTACAAATCCAAACTTGGATGGATCATAACTCACCAAATTTTCACCACATCTTGCATACTACCAGAAGGATGTTCATGATCGATCCCATCACTGTTGGACCAATTCTTGATCGATATGAAATGTGTATGTATTGATCATGGAACGATTCCAAATGGCTAAGGATCAATCATGTGGGCCCACCAACATGAGAGAAAGTGTCTTCCGGGATCTGAGTGAGATATTTGCAGTCTACGCCTATAAATAGCATTCCTAGGCCTTTCGAAAAAGGGATCTTTTGGCTCTTTTACGCTATTACTCTGCCAAAATCCATTATAATTCGGATATTATTAAATGTACTCTTGTAAATTAGTAGAAAATCATCAATAAAACGGTAAATCTTGAAAGTGGACGTAGGCTACAACGCCGAACCACTATAAATCTTGTCTTTTTTACCGCTTTCCTTTTAATTTTTTGAGTGTTCTTTATATTTATTTCTAATACATACAATCTATCTATGATCCGTGATTGTGATTTGGTTCTTTCTTCTGCAATTGGGTGTTTGTGACCCATTTTGGCCCAAACATTTTGGTGCTTTCACTGACAAGGCTAGCATTCAGGGATTTTAGAACTTGGATTTTGGATTTGAAGGCTTAAAGACTTAGATCTAGAAAGTTATGATGAAGCAATCGACAAGGAGACATAGAGTGGAAAGGAGTCAGCGTGAAGGGAGTCAGGAGGCTTCCTTAGGAGCAAATCAAGGCTCAATTTTCATCACCAGAGATGAGATGGAGATGATGATGGGAGCTATGCATAAGGAACTATTGAAAAGACAGGAGGAAATGATGCGGAACATTCTCAAATAGTTTGGACAGGCAGGAACAGCCAGACCTACCCGTGTTCAGATCCATGAAGCTGGACCAAAAGGACTCAACAGGCAATCAGATGGAGAAGGACCATCAAGAGTAGCCTTTGGGCTAGGGGGCACTCCCTAGGAGCGAGTTGATCCAATCTTAGGCAGGATACCAGGCAGAACTGCGCAACATGGCATTGATAGAGGAATGGATGCTCATCCAGGACACCAGATTCCAAGATTCCCTCTTGAGCTCGGAGGGCAGATCGGAGGCAACTGACAAGAACTATAACTTGGAGATAGTGATAGATTGGGGAAGATGGTCAGACGAGCCAAAAGAGGTGGACTAGTGAAAAGAGATCTGGAGCATGTGAACAGAAGCCCCTTCGCTCCTACAATTAGGCAGGTCAGAAATCCACCCAAATTAAAGCTACCATTACTGGAGACGTACGATGGGAAGATAGATCCTGCAGTTTATTTGACGAGGTATATGAGGCACATGGAGGTACTGGGGACATAGTAGGAGGGCATGGCCCGGTGCTTCCTATTGTATTTGATAGATATAGTAGCACTATGATTCAGGCAACTGGAGAGTAGCTCCATTGAAACATGGACCGAGTGATTGAGAAGTTTATGAGGCAATTTAGAGTTCACATTTCGAGGCCCAAGAATGTGATGAGTTTGACAGCACTAAAGCAAAGAACTGGGGAATCTTCAAGGAACTTTCTGACACGATTCAATGCAATGGCAACATCGGTGGATCGATCAGATCCATCCATGGTTCTAATGGCAACTATATGTGGCACAGCTGATGTAACACAATTCAAGAATTCATTGACAATGGACCCATCTATGGATTTAGGCGAGTTTTACCACGAGGCATGAAGGTTTCTGTGACAAAAGGATGCAAATGTTGAGAGAGAGGAAGGAGAGGGAGTTGAGTCAAAAGGGGGATCTGCTCGAAAAAAAGATTCAGGCAAGGATAAAGGGAAACGGAAAGTAGAGGATAGATGTGACGAGCCAAAGCGGCCGTGAAAGGAACTGAGATTCACCTCTTATACGGAGTAGCATGAGACTTTGGAACGAATTTACCTAGACATTAGGGGGCAAATTACCTACCGGAAGCCAATGAGGAGGGATCCGACCACCCACGAGAAGAAATCAGACTAGTACTGCTTATTCCATGAGCTAAATGGCCATAGTACAAACGATTGCCAACACTTGAGGGATGAGATAGAAGGGCGTATTTGGAACAACATGCTATTATAGTATGTGAGGAGGCGAGCAACAACAGTGGAGCAAGAGCGACCACCATCTACATCGAATGAGGATGGCTCCGGATCGAGGCGTCGGCTTGTCATCAACTGATTAGAATAATGATGAATAAGTGGAAGACTCCACACTAACACGATTAAGTCGCATAGACATGTTTAGGATCACGAACGATCCTCAAGCATGCTTTGAGACAACTATCAACATCATAAGTGTAGGTGTTTGCACTTTGACGTCTCTGTTTTTCTTTTATTTTCTATTTTTTGCATCTGGTCTTGATTTGGTTGGACATGTTGGTTGTAAGACATGTTTTGAATGTACATCTGTTTTTTATAATTCCATAACGGTCAAGTCACTTAAACATGCACGGGATCGCAAACGGTACTAAGGCATGCTCTCGGATGACGATGAACCGCCATAACAAACAATTCAAAAACTGACTCTAACGTGAAATCTCACATTAATGATACTAAATCCCCCTAGGCATACACAATTCGCTACGAGTGGCACCCCGACCGTGAACGGTCACCACTCGCCATGAACGGCACCCGACCACGAACGGTCACAACTCGTCTCGAACGGCATCCGACCTCGACACCATTCCCCTCGAACGACATCCGACCTCGAACAGTCTCCATTCGCCTCGAATGACAATACGATCTCAAAAGATTGCAATCCATAATCAGGTAAGATCATCAATATCTTTACAAGTCATCAACAAGATACGAACATCCAGCTTATGGCATTACAAAAACACACCTTCCTATCGCAAGGCATGTTTTAGGGCGCAAAGTGTTAACCTGTCTTTTGGCAAGGCAACATACAGGCGGCCACTCAACTGCATAATGATCAAAGTTTGATTTTTATAGATAATAAACATGACGATGAAGCTAAAATATAGCATGGTCGACGAACAAATAGTGCAAGATGTTTAAAATATGGTTTCGATAAAGATCGAGTCATTTTAAGTCGCTTGGAGTCCTCTCCGAGTCACCTTCATGTTCACTTCGGGTTTTCAGGCATGTTACTTTGGGTCATAGAAGGGCTTGCTTCGGGTCTTTAATGGATTAGCACATACGCAAATTACTTCAAGTCACCACAACACTTGCTTCGAGTCATTGGAAGGTCTACTTCGGGCCAAGGAGATAACTACTTCAAGTCGAAGTCATGGACCGATCAACAACCAGAATCCCTACCATTTTCGTATCCATGCAATTCGTATCCATCAAGTTGCACTCATTACTTTCGTATCCCTTAGAGATTATTTGTTTCATATTGATACATGTTTCGTATGGATCTATGTTAAGTATGTGTTTCATATCGATACAAAACCTAACTCTTCCCATTGTTACGAAGTAGGTTATTCACTTCGTATCGATCACTTAATGCATACTTCGTATCGATCAATTAGACGATCCATACGAAACTACCACCAACATGAAGCCAACGCCAAATGATCGATACAAAGAGTATGTGCCAGCATCGATACGAGAGGAATGATACATGATCGATACGAAAGGCAAGCTACATGATGGATACGAAATACATGGTCAAACAAAAGAAGCATTCAACTAACGTGAAAAGTGGATCTCCCTAGGATTCTCGAGCCACATCATCGATACGAATTCATGGGTACGAAGAACGATGAGTATAGAGTCCTGGATCGATATGAACGTGGCAGCCAACCTACAAATCCAAACTTGGATCGATCATAACTCAAAACCTACAAGTCCAAATGCTACCAAATTTTCACCACAGCTTGCATACCACCAGAAGGATGTTCGTGATCAATCTCATCGCCGTTGGACAAATTCTTGATCGGTATGAAAAGCATACGTATCGATAATGGAATGTTTCAAAATGGCTAGGGATCGATCATGTAGGCCCACCCATGTAAGAGAAAGGGTCTTCCGGGATTTGAACGAGATATTTGCAGTCTGTGCCTATAAATAGAAGTCCTAGTCCTTCAGAAAAAGGGATCTTTTGGCTCTTCTATGCCGTTACTCCGCTAAACTCCATCGTAATTTAGATATTATCAACTGTACTCTTATAAATCAATAGAAAATCATCAATAAACCAACAACTCTTTAAATTGGACGTAGGCTACAACACTGAACCACTATAGATCCTGTCTTTTTAACGCTTTTCTTTTAATTTTTTGAGTGTTCTTCATATTTAGTTCTACATACAATCTATCTGTGAACTGTGTTTGTGATTTGGTGCTTTCTTGTACAATTGGGTGTTTGTGACTAAATTTGGCCCAAACAAAATATAAATTTCTTTCCCAAGTCAAATACTTCTATTGGGATGATCCATACTTGTTTAAGTACTATTCCGACCAAATCATTCGACATTACATCCCGGATTGCGAAATAAAGAGTGTTCTTTCATTTTGTCGTGACTAAGCATGTGGTGGTCTCTTTGGTCCCTAGAAAATAACGGAAAAGATGTTTCAATGTGGTTTTTACTGGCCAATGCTTTTAAAAGATGCATTTGAGTTCTGTAAAACTTTTGATCATTGCCAAATGTTAGGAATAATCTCTCGACCAAACATGATACCCTTCTACCTCATCCTTATGATCAAAATCTTTGACATTTTGGGTATTGAATTTATAGGAGCATTTCTCAATTCTTTTGGAAATTTGTATATTCTTCTTGCCTTTGATTTTGTCTCCTCTAAATGGGTTGAAGCCATTCCTTGTAAAACAAATGACCATAAAGTTGTTGTGAAATTCATAAAAGAAAACATCTTATCGATGTCTGGAACACCTCGCAAAATAATAAGCGATAATGGAACCCATTTCTGTAATTGTTCATTTGAAACTCTAATGAAAAAAATACATGATAACCCACAAGTTTTCTACTCCTTATCATCCTCAAACTTGTGGTTAATTTGAAGTTTCAAATCACCAAATCAAGCAAATTTGGAAAATAGAAATTGAAAAGATTGGTCACAAAAATAACAGATGCGCTTTGGGCTTACAGAACTGTGAATAAAACAAATCTTAGGATGTCTCCTCTTAGGCTTATATATGGTAAAACATGCCATTTACCCATCGAACTTGTACATAAAGCATTATGTGCATTTAAGAACATAAACTTTGATTTTGAAAAGCAAGCGAAAATAGAGAAATGCAACTCAATGAATTAGAGGAGATTAGGAATGACGTGTATGAAAATGAGAAAATTTACAAAGAAGGAAAAAAGTTTTTCATGACAAGTCAATCCTAAGGAAAACAATTTCGCCAAATCAAAAGTTCTTTTGTATGACTCTCGACTTCATTTGTTCCCTGGAAAATTAAAATCAAGGTAGACAGGACCATACATTGTACGTACTTTTTTCCCACACAATGCCACAAAAATATAAAAACCCTAGGGATGGTTCGATTTTTAAAGTCAATGGTCATTATTTAAAACCTTATTCGGAGTTGGTAAGAGGTTGAGAGGAGGAGCTCACAATTCTTCATGAGCCACACTACGTCCAGTAAGAAATTATAACCCTCTCTTGTAAATATATACATATTTTACTCTGTTTCACTCATTATATCATGTATTGGCTATAGGGACATAGTCAAAATCAAGTGTGGGGGGAGTCTCATTTTATTTTGATTTTTCATGGTTTATATTTTTTGCATTCTCTTTCCAAAAATAAAAAACAAAACAAAAATTTCCAAAACAAAATTTTCTTTTTAGCAATACTGATTTACTTTTAAAGGGCCACGATATGATAAGTATATGTTTTTGGTTATTAAAAAAATTACTTGTCTCAACAAAAATAAAAGTTTGGTTACAAGTAACTATGGTTTAAGTAGTATATAGGAAGGTTCATAGGTGATAATTATAAAGTATATCCAAATTGTAATCTTTGTTTAAAAGAGTGGTTGATTTAAAGTAAAGGCGACAACATCTTTGATCTTCTAAGTTAAGTGGCGCTAAGATGATTTTTCATAACTCTCTATTTTCAAAAAAATATTTTTTGCAAAAATAAGAAACACCTAGAGTCATGTGTTTACACGTAAGTCAGTACACTCGCCATGCTATGTACCCTTCTCGTGTAAGACCGAAAGACAGTGCATGATCGGTATATCTGACCTCAGTTTATTTGAGTTAGGTGTATGTAAATAAAATTAGACACCTAGATTCATGTGTTTATACGAAAATGTGTACACTCGCCATGCTCTGTACTCTTCTCACGTAATCCCGAAAGGCAGTGAACGATCGGTATATCTGGCCTCGGTTTATCTAAGTTAGGTGTGTAAATAATAATAATGTAAATATTTTTCAAAATAGAGAGAGAAAGCAATTGAAATCCAAGCATTACTTTCACTTATTTGATTCGACTTGTTATTTAAAAGAAATAAAAATACCACTTTGTAAAACTTTGGTAATTAACTAAAGGATCCATTTCATAGTTGCACTATGTTAGCACCCGAAACAACTAGCCAAATTGGACTCTAATTGTGATGGTAACTTAATTTTTGTTAGAAGTTTTTATGAGTAAAAGGATTAAAATTTCTTGATAATGACCAAAACTTATATTTAACTTACTCACGTCAATTTAAAAGTAAATTCTTTATTTGTACAAATTTTCGAAAACTTGCATCATGTAGTCACATTAGAATTTGCATATAACATTTGGAATTTGTCTGTAGTATCCACTAAAAACCCTCATGAGAAAACACACATCCTTCTAGCGACACTTAGAGGTTTAATGGCTAGTTGCATATGCTCAATGCAATCGTGTTTCCTACGAAAGCAGATTTATCCTAGTTTTAGTTTATTCGAGGACAAATAAAAAGTAAGTGTGGGGGTATTTGATGTGCACGCAAAAGTGTATATTTTTACTACCACGTTTAATCTACTTTTTTTTAAATAAATGAGCATATCAGGTTATTTTACATGTTTAAACAAAATTTTAAGTTATTTTCAAAATCATCATTTATTCATCTCATTTAAGGGGTAAAATGGTAATTTTTGTGTATGATTTAATTTTGAGAAAATTTATTTACACATTTTTATTTTTATTTGTAGGAAATGAATTGCAATATGAAGAGGTTTCATGGATGAATGTATGCACATATGTTGAAGGCTAATGAAGAAAGGAAAATAAAAGATTTCATGCAACATGGAGGAACCCACATGCCCACTAACATATGGTCCATAATTAGAAGCACATGCGCATTGGAGGTTTAAAGGCATATTATTGGGGGTTAGTTATTTCCCTAATGATTGCTTATAGGTTACACTTTCTCAAGGGCATTTTAGGTAGTCCCCTAAAATATGAATTAGAGTTTTAAGTATGTATAAATACCCTATAAGTCTCATATAAACATCTTCTTCTTTTCATGCAATATTATAGCCACAAATCAATGATAAATAAAATGTTTCTTTAATGGCTTCTTATCCTTGCTCTTTACATTCTTACAATTTTATTTCATGCTTACTTTTATTGGCCTTCTATTCTACGCTTACATATTACTTTGTGCTCCATTTATTTCATATTAGCAGCATAGAATTTATTATTGTAATTAGTTAATTTTATTTCATCTAAGTAATTAGCTCTTTATTCTTGTAACTAGCTCTTATTTTCCTTTTTTCAATGTTCAAACCATTTTCTATTATCATGATTTCAAATATCAGTAGCTAAACCCCTTCAATTTAGGGGCAATGAAGCTCTCATTTTGAATGATGGTGGTTTATGTCTCTTTTTTAGTATATTTGATAATCTATGTTGACATCTCAAATAGGCTATGCTTATTCCATTGTAAACAAAAACTGTTCGATCATTTGCCAATGTGATTTTGATAATGAAAGTCGAACTAGAATCAAAATTTGATGACCTATGTTACTAATTTATATTAAATAGATCATGCTTAAAATAGGTTTTATTTTTAATTTCATGTTGTTTTCATGAGAGTTGATATGTGGGTTTCAGTGGTGTGTTAGAGTTTGATGGTTTTAGTTGTGCTAATTAATAGTACAAATAAACCATATTTATAATACATAGATAAATCATTTCTACTTAATATTTTAATAAGAGATTACAATTGTGTTAATTTATACGAATGATGGGATGTGGATTTGCCTCTAAATTGCTCCTTAATATCATAGTTTTACTTACTTTTGCTCTAGCTTATTTTCTGTAATTTTCTAGTTTAAAACAAACTTCAAAACTTTAGGCTAATTTGACCGTGTATTATTAAAATTTAATTCTTTCCCAACAGATCAATCCGTACTCCCACACAACCTACGATTGTACGTCGTGCGCTTGCGGTTTTTATAATAATTTTATTTTAACGATGGTTTTCTAATCGATATAAGTTTTCATCATTTTAACATTCAACAATCCGAATAGCTGCTTCAACTCTTAGCTCATGTATTTAATTTAATGATTCTTTCTTCAATTCTTGATTTGGATCAAATGCATATGCGATTCTTCGATGTAAGGGTGCCTCAATTTCAATTGGTAACATTGCTTCATGCCCATATGTTAGAGAATAAGGGATATGACCTATTGCAGTCCTAGTGGATGTTCAATAAGCCTAGAATACAAGTGGTAATTCTTTTACCCAATTTTATTTTGGCTTTATTCAATCACTTTTTCAATATAGCCTTAATAGTCTTATTTGCCACCTCATTGTCTCCATTAGCTTTTAGAAGTGCCAAGGAAGAAAAGCTTTTCATAATCTCGTTCTTATGAAAAAATCGAGAAAACTCTTTACATTCAAATTGTGTTCCATTATCAGATATAATCTAATAAGGGATCCCCAATCTGGTAATAAAATTTTTAATGGCGAATTTAAGCATTTTCCCAGAAGTGATTTTGGAGAGTGGTTATGCTTCTACCCACTTAGTAAAATAGTCGATGTCCACTACAACTTATTTTGCTCCTCCTTTGGAAATTGGCAATAGCCCGATTAAGTCGATTCCCCATATATCAAACGGCCATGGACTAGAGATCGAAGTTAATTGACTTGCTGGTAAACGAGGAATATTTGAGTATTTTTGGTATCTTTCACATTTCTTTACATACTCAATAGCTTAACCTGCCATTTGAGGCCACTAGAAACCTTGTCTCATTATTTCCTTTGCCAACTTAACCCCGTTGGAATGGTCTCCGCAAAATCCTTCATGCGCTTCCACTAATAATTTCATCCCATCCTCAAAACTCACACATCTTAAGTAAGGTATGGCATATCCTTTCTCATAAAGAATTCCATCCATAATTGTGAAAGTTGGAGCCTGTCGCCTGATTTTCCTAGCTTCCATTTTGTCGAACGGTAATATCCCCTTGGTAAGATATTTGACAATAGGTTAAACTCCTCGTATCTTGACAGTTACCTGCCCTTGGATGGTTAAACTCCTCGTATGGGATTTCTTCATCAATTTCCCTCTCTTCTCTTTCTTATATCATGGCTAGGGATCTAGTTTGAACCAACAATTCCTTCCCTTGTTCGGGTATTCCCTCTTCGATAATGGGATTTTCTAGGTACTCTACTGGTATGATATGGTTTCTAGGGCTCCTCTTGAGCTAGCCAACTTTCCTAATGAATCTGCCTGTGAGTTTTCTTCCCTTGGAACTTGGTGTATAGAAAAATCTTCAAATAAGGTTAGCATTTTCAACACATACCTTACCTATAAGGACAGTTTGGCATCCTTAGTCAGATATATTTGCTTTATCTAATTTACCATTAGCTAAGAATCTCTAAAGACTTAAATTCATGGGATCTTGAGTTCTAAGGCTAGAGTCAATCCTACCACCATTTATTCATATCTGGCTACATTATTTATTGCAGGGAACCCTAGTTTCATTTGTAGTGTAGGCGATGCCCGTCTGGTGTTATTATAACATATCTCCCTACTCGTTTGATGCGCCATCCACAAATAATTGCCATATGGGTTTTTGATCCTTTTCTTTCTCTGCCTGTACCTTAACAAATTTTGTACATTCATTAATAAAGTCTACTATTGCTTGCCCTTTGATTGCTGCCCATGGCTGAAATTCAATGTCATATTGGCTAAGACCAATTCCCCACTTTACGAGCCTACCCGAAGTTTCAGGCTTACGGAAGACTTGCTTGAGTGGAAAGTTGGTCAATACTCTGATTGGATGCACTTGAAAGTATGCTCTAAGTTGGGTCTATACATGTTTCCTCAAGGTCCCCTATAGGTTTTATCCTTCCCATTTCCCCATGACAATCCAACTTTATGATGATTTTACCTTCTTTTATGGAGTTAGCGTTAGTCCTCTTTCTCTTGCTCCCAGGAGAGATGTACCTTTCAAACATACGTTTATTGGTTTTATTAGATCTTATATTTTCTTCAAATGTATGATGTAAAAATCCATCATTCAAAGGCTGAAAAATAGTAAAAGAATCATAATAATAAGAATACTTCCTCTTATATTGATCAAGCATTGCAAAGTACATCTCGTAGGAAATAAGTTATTCTCTATGGATAGTTCCCCAACCCCTTTTAGTTAAGAATTTTACCATTAGATATCTTGGAGAGACAAAAGCATCCTCCTCATCAAGTGCGGGTTGGCCAAAGAAAGCATTATAGTATGACGGTTGATTGATGATTACGAAGAGAGTTTTAAAAGTCCTGTAGCATGGCGGTACTCCCATATACACTAGCAACTTCACTTGTCCTATTAGAGTTGACCCCTTATTACCGAACCCAAAGATAGGCTCAAGGATAGGCTTTAGCTTGTCTTCTGAAATGCCTATTCGATCAAAGTCATGTTCGAAAATAACATTGACTGCGCTTCTAGTGTCTATAAGAACCTTGGACACCATAGAAAGTCCAATTTGGGTTGTGATCAAAAGGGGTCGTCATAGGGATGATGAATCCCTTTCTTCCGCTCTTGAGGAGTAACACCAAAATTCGACATTGGTACATTCAGTCATGGACTTTTAAGTGGGGGCACTTCTTGGATGGAGAACACTCCCTCTCTAGCTTCTTTAATGTATTTGTTTCTAGCTCCCTTGCTAGTTCCCGCTAGGTGTGGCCCCTTATGGATTACATCAATCCTATTCAAAGGCGGATTCATGCTTAATGGATCTTCTTCTTCTAAGATGTTGACAACATTATTAGGAAATTTTTGCAGACCATCACTAGTCTGAGGTGCCATTTGCTTGTCTTAGATGAATTCCTTCAAATTCCTTTCATGGATTATTTTCTGAATGATTCCGACCAGCACTCGACATTCATCAGTTTTATGGCCATTTTCTTTGTGATAAGCGCAATATTCGTTCTCCTTTTTATGTTTAGGGTAATTTCTATCCTTGAATGAAGTCAGGAAGTTAACCTTCTCTTTACTCATAGCATATATATAAGGCAATTGCTTGTTTAAAGCGAATGTGTTAGTATTGGGTTCCTCGTACCTTGTTCTTTTGTATCCCCGATCCGAATCAAATATTCCACTCTCCTTCCTAGGATTAGCTTTCTTTTTAGCATAATATAATTCATCCATTCGAATGAATTTATCATCTTGGAAGTGGAAGTCATGTAAATCATTAAAACTATGCATAGGGTTCCTTCAAAGCAATGTATTCTCTATCAACCTAGAATGCACTGCAATGAGTTTATCCCTGTCATTCATACTTTGGCTTTCAATGCTTTTGTATTAAATCTTCTAGGGTAATCACCTAGCGATATACCCTGCATTTTCTTAATGTTTGCTAGAACAGTGTAATCGATGCTCGAATCCTCTCATATGTGGAATTGGGTGGAAAATTCATAAGAAAATTGCTTCTACTAGTAGACAGTCTTCTCATGATATAGACGATACCACTTTGCGGCTGCCCCTTGAAGAGTTACCGGGGATAATATGCATTGAACTACCTTAGAGGCATTATATAGATCCATTTGGCTATCAAAAGCCATCAAGTGATCATCAAGATCAGTAGTACCATGATATTTAATGGTTGAGATCTTGATATGAGATGGAACGGCCGCTGAAATGATTTCACCGTTGAACGGAGGAATCACTCATTGTCATTTACTCGCTCATCCAAATTTTTTTTCGCTTTTTCATTTAACATATCTTTGATTGCCTTTTCTATGACATCTTTTAAATAAGTTTCAGTGTCATGATAGCTTTTTCGATTTGGGTTGTTTTACTTTGAGGTTGAGCTTCCAGATTGCTTGAGAGATTTATCCAATTTCCTTCCTTGATGATCAACTTTAATTGGTTGACGTTCTTGTTTCTTTGACGATGTTAGACCTATCTTGCTCTTGCCTTCATAGGTATAAGATTTGAAGTTTCTTCTTGGTAAGACCACCTCATCTCTAGTCATCGGTTTTGCAATTTTGGATGATTTCTGAGATAGAGGTGCTTTTAGGAGCACTTGCATTTCCTGTAGTTGTTGCTCCAGATGCCTTATCTTAACTGCGTTATCGCCTGGTGGTGCTGAGGTTTACGACTATCCTTGCACAACTCCCTCCAAGTTGGAAGTTAGAGTAATATTTTCCTCCAAAGTTGTGGTGTGTACTGCTTCTTCATCCATTCAGCTAATCCTTTTACATTTCATTTTCCTACATCAAGTTAAACAGTCCATAATTAGTCTATAAGCATACTGCAAAGTAGGAGGTTTATGCCCTCCTTCTAGAGCCAAAAATGTTAACAAAAAACTTGTTAACATCCCAAAGCTAAGTTGTTAACAAGAAATTTTGTTAACATCTCAAAGTAAAGTTTTAGGAGTGAACAATCCCTTTGAAACCCCTTTCGAATGAGTTGATAAGGAATGTATATCTTTGAAATGTGTCCTTACGAAGGAGACAATTATTGATAAGAGAATCAATCAACACTTCAAAACAAAGATTTGGAAGGGAACAGTACATTCATAACCCCTGTCGAATGGGTCCAAAGGGTCATTATGCCTTTAGAAGGGAATTCGCTTTCGAATGTCCAGATTATGCTATTGTCGTTGAGGCTCCTTTGATAGGAGTTATTTTTTTAGAATATCCAAGCTCCTTTCAATGGATTCATTCTAGCAAACATAACTTTAATAATCATACAGTAAGCCCCTTCGAAAGCCATTTCGAACGAGTTGAAAGAATCCTACTCTTTCGAAGGGACTTAATGTATAATGTAAAAGATTTAAATTCAATATGCAATAGATCATATCATGATATGTGCTGTAATATGATTCGAAATCACAATGTCTAAGTAAATTCCATAGCATTTCATAAGTAAAATAGGGGTTAAGAAAATAAGTGAGCATCGTGTTCAATTGGTCATTAGTCAAGCTAATAGCTGAAATGATCTTCCTCATATTCAAATCGATATTGGATCCATGCATCCACTCGTTTTTATTTACCTAAATTGGACTACAAGCAAGAGAATTTTCCCTAAATTGATCTAGGGTTACAAATGCTTGATTATGCTATGACGTAAGAAAGAAATTTCAGAATTCAAACTTCCGTCTACGAATTTGGTCCCCTAGGTTTGTATTTAGAGATGCAGGTTAATCACTTTCCACATCCATCCTTTCAAAGTGGTCGAAAGTTCTTTCTCCTAGCCTTTAAATTCATCCTTTTGCCTTCATCCTTTTTCTTCCATAGCTTTGAAGTCGGCTACTAGGGTCTCATATTATGCTTGGGTTAACCCTTTCGCCTTCACCATTAGTGTACAAGCAGCGGATGTTGTTCTAAAATGACCCAATACTACTTCCATGTTCTTCTGACCTTTCGACACCTTCAAAACGTATGTAGCGAAAGGGTCAAGGTTCCCTATCACATTATTTAGATGTAAGCAGAAGCACCCCCAACTCCTTCTTCTCCTTCGAAGCCTCCCTTGTTCGCTTTGGTTTGGTGTTAACTATGATGAGTGCTTGTTTGAGTAGGTTAGGAAGTGCTTTTGAATAGTTTCAAAAGGATTTGTAGGTGACGGCTGGATCATTACGAAAGGTCACTTGACTTCATGTGGAGTTTTCTTTATGCTAGCGGAAGGGTCCAACCATTTCGAAAGGCTTATTCTTGCTTTCAAAAGGTACACATTGGTAAAATGTCTTTAAGTGAAAGAATGACAATGGCGAAACCAACTATTTTGAAGGGTTTGGTTATTTTGTGTGAGCCTTTTGTCCAAGACAATCTAAAGGTGTTTCGAACCATACTAGGCTCTCTCATACATGTTGAACCAACTGTGTCGAAAGGATTAGCTGAAGTGGAAGGGTAGTTTTGCTTTCTTTTCTACTCCTTCGAAAGCTCTTGTTTCACTTGACACTTATAGATGCATTAGGTGCTTGTGACTCCATCCAAACCTCTTCGAAAGCTGTCTCAATGCCTTCAGAACACTGTTTTTGAATCATGGCGAAACCCTTGTCTTCAGTCCTTATGGAGCTTAAAAATTTTTATGAGCCTACTTTCATGCCTTTATTCTTAAGTGAATTTTAAGGTTAACATTATCTTTCCCTTATTTCCTCGGGTGCTCTTTCGGATAGTCCGAGAAAGATAGGTTTTTGTTAGATGTTCTTTGGAGCATCAAGAGATGAGTTGGATGCTTCCATTCGCCTACTATTATATTTTATTTCCATTCCACTTCTAGTATATATATCAGCAATTGTGAGGACAATCAATTGTAACTTCTAGGCCGATGTTAGTACATAGGTTAGCAACTTCGAAATTTCATTATACCTTCGAGTAACCCTTTGTACTACTTTGACATTATATATTACTGTCACATTGTACGATTAAAATGTTTAGTTCTTCCTTGTTCATTTTCCTTTTCTTTTTATTTTACCCTAACCTATCTTTTCGGCACTTGAGTGGTTGGAACGTGACCGTGGCCGACATTTAAGGGTTGAAAATGCATGTCGTTACACTTCTTATAAGACACAATCCTCTTTCTCGTCATCCACAAAAAAATAGTAGTATCGCTGTTGTGCATGGGATTCTCTATTGGACCTTCTAATTGGCTGCATGTATTATATGCTAGTGAATTTGACTCTTTTACCAGTTTAGTGTCTATTTAAGTTACTCGAATCTCATCTAAGTCTACAACTTTGCTGTTAATTTTTTTATAGGATTTCCTTTTCTAAAAAGACACTGCATCGTTAAACAATAAATTTTTATTCCTCTATGTTATAAAAAAATATGTATATATAATCTTTAGGATAATGTATAAATTTACATAGCATTATTCTTGCCTCAAGCATGTTGGGGAAAATGTTCTTAATGTATGATAGATAACACACTATAAAATATTTGAGGTAGGGTTTCTACCCATGCCAGATCTCCTATGGTGTCTTAGGAACAAATTTAGTAGGCATTAAATTGAATGTGTGGGTAGCAGATTCTAAGCATAACCCTAGTAGGAAAGAGGTAACTCAGCCCAACCCATCATAGATCAAACAATATCAAATAGAATTTGATTTCTACTCTCTGAAATGCCATAATATTACAGAGTGTAGGATAGGGTAACCTAAGAGATAACCCTGTCACCTTTTTAAATATTGTTGAAGTTCTTGTCCAATATATTCACCTCCTTGATCAGATCAAAGTATTTTACTTTTAAGGTTTGTCTAATTTTCTACTTCGTTGTTATACTCCTTAGATTTCTCACATACATCGCATTTATTCATCATAAGATATACATATTCAAGTCTTGAAAAGAAAACCGTAAAAGTATAAAAAAAGTGGAATTATCCTTAGTCACTATAGGCATTGGTCCACATACGTTATTACGTACGAGAGACAAGAGTTCATTAACTCTATCGCTGCTCCCACTAAAGGGGCACTTGGTCATTTTCTCTTTTAGACATGACTCACAAGTGTCAAATTATTAATTTGTGTAGTCTTTTGTCATTTATATAATCTAGCCTATAGTGCCATAAGAAACTATCTTTAACACTAACAGTAGAAGTATCATTGGAAACACGAATATGTATAAAGTTAAGTACATAAATTCTATTATCCAAAACACCATTGCATATAGGCCTGTTAAAAGTCAATAAACCCATTTAACCTTACCCTTTTAACCTTATTTTAAACGGGCCTGTATCTTCACCAAATTATTTTCTTAGCAACCCGTTCAACCTATTTACTCTTAATCAACCCGTTCAACCTTATCGCCCACTCTATCTCAGTTACATTCCAAACCCTAAATCAATGGCGATCGCTCATTATTTCGTCGATTCAAACTATTCTTTTGTCGGGTCGAGTTGATTTGTTCTTCTTCACACCTACGAGTCTTCCTCGCATCGATTTGATCCCATTTTACATCGAACAAGGTCGTAAGCAAGGAAGAGTTCGGAGAAAAAGGAGGCATAAAGGTATTTCGTCGATTCAACTTTTTCCTGTTATTTGATTTGCTTACGATTTGTTGCTTTGTATTATTTCTTAATTTACAGTTTTAATTGTTTTATTTTTTTTAGTTTTTATTTATTGGCCAATACGTGATAAAAAAATTAACTGCTGATGATTCTTGAGTGATTTTTTGTTGTAGTACTATTGAATGTTTGATTGAATTTGTGGTTTATGTCGAAGTTTGTCTATAGTGCTAACTGCGGTATTCTCTGATTTTCTCCCACAAATTTTTTTAACTGTCAAGGAAACAAAAAAGTTTTCAAACTGTCACTTCTTCTTTCATGGATTCAGTTTTGCATGTAGTGATGGTAATTTACTGTAATAAAATTTTGTACAATTTTATTTGGAACTATTGATTTTTTTTTAAAGCTTTTCCAGCTCTGAATTTTGAACATTTCAAAGCTTTTCCAACTCTGAATTTTGAACATAATAAGTGTCTTTGTGGTACACCATTAAAACCGTGCAAGTAATTCAGTAGCTCTGCTCTTTTTTTTCTTTTTTTTAAAGGATATGTTGAGTTATGTTTGTTTTTTATAAATAAGTGATAAACAAATAATGTTTGCTGATAATCAGTTAAAAAATAAACAAGAAATACTCGACAGTTTTGTCTTTTTGATATATATCAATTAGTTTGGATTTGGTTTGAAGATAGGAATGCCAACTTCATATTATATACGTATTTTAGGCAATGCAAAAGAGGTTTATAAACACGTTATCATCTGGCACCCAAGTACACATCCCTATCATTCCAAGTAGGAAACTTCTAACCTGTGCATTCAAGGATACACTCTGCATATAGCTTATGTAAGAAACTGCTGAATAATACAAACAATGGCAGAAACTTTTTTAAAAAAAAAAGAAAAAGAAAAAAAGAAAATAGTAACTGGAAGTTGCAAGAAACTAAATGATAATGATTCTGAAGATAGATAGTCAAAGACTACAGTCTACGTCTGGTGAATATTTAACTAAGTAGTTCATTTGATGTCAGGTGATAAATAAATTTTAGGATCACTTGCACATCTATGGACTGAATTTAGATGCAACGCCTACCACCTACAAAGCAATAAAGTTGCGTACAAAAAATCAATGTTAAAATGAGGGCATTAGTTAGAAACAGCTAAGTCTCTTAGATAACCAAAGCCAATATGTAGGTTTACTGCTCTTGTTTATTGTAAATGAAATTTTGATGTTCTGATGAAGATATTATTATGCAGACAAACAAGTTTCTTGCATTTCAATTTGGAACTAAAACTAAATATTTTCATCACCTACTAACTTACCTAAATATCAATGTTTGTGCAGAATGTACTTTCAGTTTGTAAAACTTCATTTTCAATCAGTATCAGGCAAAGGAGAAAGCCTATTGTTCTCTTATGAATATATGGTTTTTCTACAAACACAAAATGTGTATTTGTTGAATAAAAACTAGAATTACGAATGCAAATCATTTCTTTAGTGATGGATGTTGTACCTGATCATCTTTCAATCAAAGCACTTATAATAAAAGCACTTTTTCATGATCATAACAACCATTCTTATTTTTTCTTTTTTCTGTGACGACTCTTGTAAGGAGGTGTTTAAACACAGGCTGCACTAGTGTTGCTGTTGCCGTCAAAATTGGATTGCTTGATGAAATATGTGATTATGAATTTGTAGTTGGGAAAATTACAAATGCTTGCTTTGCTGTGCATCAAATTGAATAATTCACCTATCCGAATCTGATATTGTTTGTATTATCATCTCTGGTGTATCTTTTTGCTGATTTTTAACCAAATATAACCAACTATTTTAGGACCAACATATTTAACTATAACTATAATTTTAATTTACATGTGCACTTACAGATTTTACAATATGGATATTGTTGACCAAGATACTCAGTTAAGAAACACAACAGAGTTGGCAGCGGATGTAGATTCAGTGGGTAGCTCTTCAAGAAATAAACGACAAAAGGGTACGTATTCCAATGTTTGGAAATACTTTGAAAAAAATGAAACTATTGAGGGTCAGAAACGTACTTGCTTTTGCAAAAAATGCAAAATAAAATATATATGGGGTGGTACCTATGGGACTAAAAATTTGCTGAATCATGTAGAAAAGTGTCCCTTAATCGATAAAAGCATGGAGGTTAATCAAAGAAATTATTTTGAACAAAAGAAATATAGAGACTTGATGGCTAGAGCAATTATACAACATAACCTACCTTCAAATTTGTTCAATATGACCGTATTCGTGAGATTCATTCATACTTAAACAATCAAGTGGAACATTATTCAAGGAACACGTCGCGTTCTGATGTTATGAAAGTATATGAGAATGAAAGAGTTAAACTTAAGGATTTTATAAAATCATGTAGTGGAAGAGTTAGTTTAACATCTGATTTATGGACTTCAGTAAATACGGATGGTTTTATAACTCTAACCGCTCATTTTATTGATAATGAGTGGAATCTACAAAAGAAATTGTTGAATTTTTGTTTAATGGCACCTCCACACTCGGGCTCGGCTATATTTGGAAAAATTTCGAGTATGTTGGTTGATTGGGAAGTAGTCGATAAAATATTTGCATGCACTCTAGATAATGCGTCTGCTAACGATAAATTTGTTGATTTATTGAAATCACATCTTTGTCATAGAAAAGCAATGGTTGCGGATGGACAATTTTTGCATGTTAGATGTGCAGCCCACGTGCTAAATTTGATAGTGCAGGATGGTTTAAAATGTGTCGCTTCTTTCTTAAGTAACATACGTGAGAGTATTAAATATATCAAGGGTTCTCAATCTAGAAAGAAAAGTTTCATCGAATGCATAACCACTCTTTCATTGAATGACGTTAGGAAAGGATTGCGTCAGGATGTTCCTACTAGATGGAATTCAACTTTTATAATGCTTAAAAGCGCAATACATTATGAACAAGCACTTTATCGTCTTAAGCTTATTGATTCTAGTTATAGTTATTTTCCAACATCGGAAGAATGGATCAAAGCAAAGAAAATTTCACGTTTTCTAGGAGTTTTTTACGATGCCACTTCTTTATTTTCCGGCACAAATTACCCAACGGCTAACTTATTTTTTCCAAAAATTTTCTTAGTTCATTTTACTTTGAAGAAGTGCACGGAAGAGAATGACTTTATGTCTCACATGGCAAGTGAAATGCTCAAAAAGTTTAATAAATATTGGAGTGAATTTAGTGTGTTACTTTCCATTGCTTGCATCTTTGATCCACGATACAAAACAAATTTCGTTCGGTTTTCTTACAACACATTGTATGGCAATTGCTTAGAGTTTGAAAGGGTGAAAAAAAAGTTGGAAGCACTATACGATGAGTATAGGGAAAGGGTGAGAAAAGAATCGTCCATTGAAACATGTGTCGTGGAAATCGTGGAATCCACACAATCATTTACTGGTCCTTACTCGCAAGAATGCGAAGATATGATGGATCGATTTTATTATTCCGAATTTGCTAGTAATCCTCGCAAGTCCGAACTTGATTCTTATTTGGAAGATGGGTTAGTCGATCGTAAAATGCAATTGGATATTCTTTCATTTTGGAAATCGCAACAATATAAATATCCAATTTTATCTCTCATGGCAAGAGATATTTTAGCTGTTCCAATTACTA
Organism: Allium cepa; assembly: GCA_030765085.1. Taxonomy (NCBI): domain Eukaryota; kingdom Viridiplantae; phylum Streptophyta; class Magnoliopsida; order Asparagales; family Amaryllidaceae; genus Allium; species Allium cepa. Next base: position 218,576,287 of record CM060930.1, read on the forward strand.
CCGTCGCTTCTGAAAGTGCATTTAGTATTGGTGGTAGAGTTTTAGATGACTATCGCAGTTCACTTAAGGAGGATGTTGTTGAAGCGTTACTTTGTTCAAGAGATTGGTTGTATGGAACATCTATAATGTCAACAATCGAAGATCATACGGAAGATGTTACCGTTCTTGATAATGAACAAGCTACTTAATTTTTAACTCCTCTTTTAGCTGATTAATGCATTGTTAGAGGTACACTACTTGATTTATAGTTATCTTTCATTTTATGTCTTTTGGTCAAATTGAAATTGTTTTGTTGCTGCTGCTATAAATTTCGTCAACTATTTTATATGCAGGTTTGGAGAAGAACATGCTAGTGAATTGTGAAGAAATAATCTTCAGTTTGTAGTATGCTCATATCTACAGCTTGTAGTATGCTCATATCTTCAGTTTATATGCAGGTTAGAACTTTTGTTTGCAGCCACTCATTATGTTTGCAGGCACTCAATATGTTGGACCACAATGATATCTTCATGCTAGTGAATTTGTTTGCAGCCACTCATTATGTTTTAACTACAAGTTTGTGATAATTCTTTATGATATTTGATAGCAGTCCTTAATATTGCATATGCTAGTTTATTTCATAGTTCATTTTTCCCTTGCTTGCCTATGTTCCATTTCATGATTCAAAACTTTATAATTCTTGCTATTGTTATTTACATTGCAGGAAGCATGTTGTTTACATTGCAGGAAGCATGGCTAATTGGCTAATGGCTATGAAGTATGACTAATTGTTTTTGTTGCTGACTTCTTATTGCTGCTTTGCTAGTTGTTAGGACTATGGTTACTGTCTGAACTTGATGAAATATGAACTGTGCTAATGTATTATGTAATGTATTAGCATGAACTTACTGAATATCATGTATGAACTATTATGCATTGTAGTATGTATCAGCTAATAGCTATGTAGTATGTAATGTTATCTTTATTGTTATGCATTGCAATGTGGACCATTTAACATATGGGTCATAAGGGTTAACCCACATTAAAAAAGGGTTAAAAGGGTTGGATTAAAAATTATGTCAAAAGGGTTGGATCAATTTCTATGCAACCCTTATGCAACCCAATTCCACCCTTTTGACACACCTAATTGCATATATTATTTCTACCAAATGAAATGGTCATAAAATAATTACTACAATGAAAATCATATCTAGCCTAAGATAATATAGACAAAGATATTATACTGCAATAATGTTTTGTACATAATAATAATTATTCAAAACAATAACATATTTACTTGGCAAATGCTAATGATATTCTCCAACTGCAGTTGCATCTACAGTAGATCCATCAGCAACTTGGAGGATCATTTCTCCCTTTGCATAGGCCTTCTACTTCTAAGTCCCTACAAAAAACTACAAATATAAGTTCCAGATCAAGTATCTAAAACCTAATAGTTATTCTTGATTGCAAATATTTTTGAATCATAAAATTATCTTTAAGGGCCGAGAAAATTGTTTCCTTCTTCTCTTTTACCATCTTTTGATATATTGGGAAATTCCATTTTCAGTGCCCTTTCTTATGATAATTATGACATTTACCCTTATAATTAATGACATCACCTTTACCTGTCTTACTTCCACAGTTTCTCTTTTATGAAATTTCGAACACGATGCCTTCTCCTTCATAACTAGCACTATACCTTGATCCTTGAATGAACTTTTAGCTGGCCTTAACATATTGAGTAGCTCAACAAGTTTCACATTCATCTAGTTCATATTGAAATTTAATATGAATGGCTAAAACTGTAGAGTCAGTAAGACTAGGATCAAAGCTGTCTACAACTCTTAGGTAGTCGTAGCACCTAGCTTATTACGTCTATCAATATAGTCCTCCATCATTATGACATGACGCTCTTATGAGTGCCCTTACTCATCTTCATATTGAATAATTTCTTAGCAGTATCATACCTCATGGAATGAGACCCTACCCTAAACAAAGCTTTTATGCTAGCGAAGACTTTACAGACATTCATGTTCTTTTGCAGTCTGCAATAGTTTGTCTATTGTATATAGCACATAGGCTAGGGCAATGTCACAATCAATTAAACAAGCACTATAACCCTTTACCTTTTTGGGATGTGAACCTTCGATATGTTTAGCCTTTAAAGGTTCAGTTATAATAAACTATAAGTGTTCATAAGTTGGTTCTATCTTTATTGCCCTTAGCCAGGTGTCATTAGAACTGATGAAATTATCATTTTTTAAAGATGATCTTATGTTGCAAATCATGCTGCTAGTTTAATTTAAGTAGATTAACACAGTTTATAGAAAATGTTCTTATAATATTAGAAACGTTAAATGTAGTCATTTTAGTTTTTTAATAAGGCTCCCTCAAATATTCATATTCCACAATGCCATAAGAGAAATATCGAAATCTTTCGATTTGTCTAGTGGACATTAGGACTCACTTGCCTTAAGATTTTGACCATGAGTTTGCTCAACAAATCATAGGCCCGTAAAGTGATGAAAGTCTTTTTATCGATTGTATCATATAAAACTCCTAATTGTGATCCTTTCCTAAATCATGATCTTGACCTTGAGCTTACTCAATAATTCAACAGAGATTATTCACTCTTACTTATTATTTCTTGACAGCCTAAATATAATGCATGTACCTTGAGTTTGCTCTGCAAACATATGCATGTATTTTACCATGTCTATGTAATATTTTAGTAATACTATACATAACAACTCTAGCTTGCGTTTGCTTAACAATTAGTGCATATACAAGTGAACTTTCAATATATAAATGAGAGAATGCAATTGTATTAAAGACTCATAATATTTGTATATTTCAAGTGATATCAATTTAAGAAATATTGCGTTTCTTATAAAATACCGTTGTGATTCAAGTGTTAAACACATTTAAAATCACGGTATATATATTATACGTATGTATTTATTCTAAAAATATATTAAGCTTCTAATAGTTCCACTTATATTATATTTTACATATATAATTATATTTTGCAAGGAAAGCGGGGTTAACTGGTCCCCTACCAGTTTATTGAGAAAAGGAAAGTAACTATGAACATGCCCGTAGTCACCAAAACAGAAACAGAAAATAACAAACAAAGAAAAAAAACACTCAGGAACAAAAAAGAAAAAAAACAAAGAAAAGAAAAACAGGACACAGGGATAACATGACAGTTAGAGAGGGAAAGTGAAACAAAACATACCAAAGAGTTAAGTCCAAACTTCAGCTAACTGAGACTGAAGGCATATTTGCTTTCCTTCATACCAGAGATTATAGCATTCTTAAGAACTTCCCATAGTTATTGCATACTCCTACTTCTTTCTTCAAAAATTCTCAAGTTTCTTTCCTCCCAAACTTATATAATTATAAGTTTAACTTATTTATAACTATAATAATTTAATTAACATATCCAATGTTTATTTTTATACTATTAATTAAATCAAACTTAATAATTAATTTAATTAACTAATTTATTTAAGTTTTATTTAAAGTTTTAGAAATTTTATCTTATTCATCCTAAGCTATTTAAGATGAATACTCAACTATAACTGCTATAGTTATATATATATATATATATAGATATATTAAACCTTAATTAATTAATAGCTAAATAAATTAATTGCCTAATTAAAATTTTAATTAAATACTTTATGAATTTTGAATTTTTTTATTTTTTACCTTAAGCAATTTTAAGATAAATATTCTATTATAATCTTTATAGCTATATTTATAAAAATATACACATATTTTAATTAACTAACTATTAATTCATTATTTATTTAATATATTAATTAAATTTAGAAAAAATGAAAATTATTATATTGATTCTCAAAATAGTTTTGAAAAATTTATTTTATTTTACAACATTTATAGAAAAATTCTATATTTTATACTTAATATTTAGATTTAAAATATAGTTTAAATTTTCAAATCTTAATTTGAAAATTAACCCAATGCGCATTATACTCTTGGTCTTCCATCTAGGCTAAGCTTTTGGACTTACTCCACCCATTTGTCTAGGCCAGTAGGTAAGAGGGAATAATACTTTTATTTAACCCCAAACCTAGACACTACTATTCCAAGCACCCGTAAGATAGAAAGGCTTATAAGTTAGCACTAAATATTGACTACTTGCTTTTTAGAGAACTTATGAGCACTCATACTTTATTGGAACTGGTCCATTTAGAAATAGGTGAAATGGGTAAATTTCAAAAAATCCTTATTTAGACCTTAATAAGCCTATGAAATCTATTTACTAGCATTAGATCTAATGTAGGTATTAAAATATAATCCAATTTTATTTCAAAATATTTTATATTAATTTATTTAGTCATATTAATTATATTATTTGATCTTTAGTTTGAATATATTAAATATATTTATAAATTAGCAAGATAACATAATAATATATGGTCCGCATGCATGGTGCAATGGAAAAAGGGTGACTAGGTTTTTTTTTGAAATTGGGTGTGCAGGTTGGGTAACAGACCCAGGTTCGATCCCTACCTTGCACACTATTCTTAAAAAAACAATACTCGGGGATTATAGGTGCCATGAGTTAAAGCAAACAGACACAACTTAATTCCAATCAGGAGTTTTCCAGTCCGTTAGGTTCTCCTACGTATATTCAAAAAAATAAAAATATATAAGCATGTATATGACCATATGTACATACAGATATAAGATTTATTTCTATTATACGTACATACTACATATATACATATATATATATATACACATACTTATACATACATACATATATATAATAATTACATACGATGGAACTAGGTCGGTGAGCAATAGGTAAAATAAGTAAATTTCATAAATAATTTATATTTTGGATGAATTAGGCTAATGAGGCCTAAAGGTTTGTCTTATGTCCAGTCAAATTAGTTTAAAAATATTATATCTTACAGAATTGTTTGAATTTATTTGATGAATTATATTTTAGATAGTTTATGAGTATTATGTGACCCGCACTTCGATATGGTTTAGGTTGACAATCAACCATACATGTCCAACCCAAATTGAATGAAAAGGCAGACGGTTAAGGTTAAACGAAAAAGAAGACAGAACAGAGTCTCACATGAATGGAATAACATATGTTATTTCAATAATCTTTATAGAGAAGAACTTTTAAATACATATATCAGAGTCTATATAAAGCTCGGCCTAGATAGTTATAAATACTTGTCCTTAAAATGCTGAAAAAACAACAAATATAGTGGAAAAGTAAACACATCCATACATTGATGAAGATCTCTAGCTCTCTTCTAGAAACTCTAAGCATCTTCAGCTAATTCTGAAACTACTCGGATCTGACCCGAGTATTAAAAATACCCTGATTAGTCTGGCAAATCAGTGTGAAAAATGCTAATCGTAAATATATATGATAGTGTCATAAGTCGACTTTGATGCCAAACAAAACATTTGAAAAGAACAGTGTCTCTTAAGACCACATCATACCTAAACACATATGGGTTTATACCTTATGAAAACTAAAACATTTATATCAAATCATTTGACATTATTTCTACTGACACTGATTTTAAAACACTTTGTAAATAACATATTAAAATAGCCGAATTGTTAATTTGTTAATTCAAAAACATATTTCGGTATATAATCAAGTCCTTAAAGGTATATAAATTATAGAATGGATTTCCAACAATGACGAGATAAGGGACTAACTTTTGTACAGTACGTCTCTAGAGGAATGCACCGAGACATAGCTCGCTGCCCTCTACCAACATAAAACCGGCCCATCTCGGCCATAGATAGCACCGAAAATATTATCACCCCGATCATTCCTGACCTATCAATGGCCGCATCATACACAATAAACCCGATATATGAAGGGAAATCTAGAAAGGCGACGAATATCTCCTAATGAGTGTAGCCCACTTAGCCCTGCTGCATCTACCCTTTTTCTGCCATTACTGATGTGTGAGGCTTGAGGTAACGTTTTACTTTTCTCATGCAAATCCTACTTTGAGTGACATATTACCATTTCTGATGACACACTAATTGGTTTCCATAAAAGTACAACTTTCGAGTTTATACGTCTCAAGGAAGGGTGTTAAATATAAGAGGGGTTACCTCTTAAACCACCAAACAGATGTACGTTTGTAAAACCAATGTACGTGGTCTTAGAAATGCAATGTTAGACATTCGACCATACAAGCTGTCCAGAAACATGATAAACCAAATGTACTCCTACTACATTCTATTTGGGAATCAACCCTAGGCTTAGTATCGAGTAGTCCTTACATTGAAGATTTCAATATGAAGGTTCTATTGCCACCATATGTATATAATATGGGAATAACGAGATTAGTGGCAAGCATCCCTACATTATGACGATCTCCATCTTCAAAATCGTTGTCTTCACTTTCGAACACCTATATTGGTTCAAAGTGGTTTTCAGATAGGAATCATCCAAATTCTATCTCGATCTCTTCGAACCAATTATCGTTAAAAAGACGTGTATATGTGTGTAGAAATGTTAAGCCTCTTTCGTTAAATCCCTTTTCTTCTTTTACTCAAAATATTGTTAACTTTGAAGATATCTTTTTATCCAATAAAATATTTTTAGAGATATATATCTTTAAACCATTTCTATTATGGGATATACCGAATTATTAAACTTCTTTTTAAATTTGAAAATACCAAATCATTTCCATTTAATTACTTAGGAAAATATTTCCATATTTTATTATTGGCAAAAGTAATAAAGATTTCATATATTTCTGAAACACGTTTTAGATGGGTCAAAAACAATGTTATTTAAGACATTATTTGTTGTAACCTAAATCAATTAGTTTTGAGTAAAAAGGATTCATAGATTTTAGATTAATTATATCAATACTAATTTCCATATTTAACCTGCACTATTCGCCGAATAACAGCGAAATCACCTTTTAAATTCACGTAGATAGTATAAGTTCCCTCCTGGGAATTTAATAAAGAGTTTAACTAAAATGTTCTCTTCACCATAAAAATTTATTTAAATCTTGTTTAACGTTTTTGGGAAACTCCAAATATCTTTTTTTAATCTTAAGAAAATACGATCTATGCAAATCAAATTAACTATCCCCTCCATCGAGCCAGTCCGGATAGCTAAGGGGAGCAAGCAAAACTCCAGTCTATCTCTTTGCCAGCCATAAGGCAATCAAGTTATTTGATCGGCTCTAAACATTTAAAAGTAATTGATCTATTGTTTTGAAAAACATTTCAAAAATGTTTAGGTAGAAAATCCAAGTTCAAATCATTTATTCAACGGTTAACAAATTTCATTGCTAAATTGTCGGTAAATAGTGGTTTTAAAGCTTTATAGATTAAAACACCAATTTCATTACATATATGCTCATTTTTATAATTCAAATTCATTTTAAAACATTTCAACATATTTATGATATTTATTTCATATTTTTAAAGATTTAAAAACATCCATTTTAAAGAGCTGAAAACAATATTTTACGAACTGCCAAAACATGATGATTTTAAAACCTTAATTTGGACATACCTCAAACTTTACTAACGAAACCTTGATTTTTCTTTTTCATTTGAATACAATACCCACCAAGGTCTGGAAAATTATTATTTCAAAGAATTCCAACTTATATTTTATCCTACACATCTGTTTAACTTTTCAGGTCGCGAAATTGCGAACTACCGACATGCGAAGGCTTCTTTTTCATCTTTTAGTCAGATTTTATAAAAATTGTCCCAAAACACTTAATATTTTACTAACATAATAAACTATTATTAGCTAATTTAAAACAATATTTTTCCATCTTACTTATTAAAAATATATTTCACTTCTTTTCACCTATTATGCTCATATATTATTATAATATTCATTTTTCCAACCTTTTTAATTCGGAATCCTTCCTTTTAAACTATATGATATTTCTATATCATTTTCCACCCTTTAAAACTATCATTTTTTATAAATGAAACCATAGATTTTATTTTCCAAATAATTTCAAAACACCACTTTTCCAATTCCTTTCTTTTTAAAACTAATTCCAAATCTATTTTAGACTTCATCAAAATGAGTTTTAATGTTTGTAAAAATTTATAAATTATTTTAAACCTTTTTTATCCATTTTTAAAGAGGTTAAAAATGTTGTATATACCATTATATTTTATAAAGGAAAGTGATTCCTTTGTGTAAATTAGATGTATATTTTACCGTGAATCATTTCCACATCAAGCAAGCATACTATCAACCATTCATCCAATAATCAATCATTTTAGCATCTAAATAGTGCTAATCAACCAAATACACTTGCATAGAATAAATCATAGATAACTTTAAATAAGATGGAAGTAGCATTCTCACTTTCATGCATTCCGGCTGTAAGTGTTTTTTAATCAATGAAACGATCTCTTTCCCCGCATCGAAGCTTATGGAACTTTCCCCCAGACCTTAGCGATGCTCAGCCAAGCTTGCGGAGGTCGAGGCTAGGCTTTGAGATGGTGTTGGTGTGGGCCGAGTACATTAGTGAGGAAGAGGTGGAGTTTGGCTAATTTTTTGAAGCTTTTTGTTATCATATGTGTATGAAAACAATTTTGTCAGAATTTCGACATGGTGTTGAAATAATTTTACTATTTAGGAAGCCATTGAAGAAAAGCTATCAGAGAGCTCAAGAAGAAGAAGAAGTGGAGTGAAATGAATTTGAGAAGAAAGGTAGAGGTTATGCATGTGTAATTATAGGATAGAAATTCTTGTGCATGAAATTACCAAAATAACCCTCCATCCCGCTATAGCTTCGGCCGAACCTACTCCTCTTCCATATTCTTGTCGTCTCTTGATTGAGTGATGTTGAGTTTGCTTTTTGAGACTTAAGGGTGAAGTTTGCATTTTTATACATATAAGGATTTATCTATAAATATGTATACTTTGTTTCAGATATTTTCTTTAGCTATGATTTGACTAATTGTGAAGATATGTGTGTATGTATATGTATGTAAATGCATATGTGTATGGTATCAAATAATGTTGCAACGATTTGAAACAACTTCCATACGACAAGAGGTCGAAAATCCAAAAGTAGAATCCCGATCACATTTTCAATTTTTAATCAAACTATTTATTTATGCAAACAAAACTTGAAAATAATTTTCGTATCATCCCTATATAATTAAAACTAGATTATTTAATTTATAAAACTATATTTACTAATATAAAATCCAATTGTAAAACTACAACGTAGATTTGCTAAAATGCAACGAAGTTTATATATTTTTATAAAACATGTATATATTTTTATAAATCCGTTATAAATCACATATTATCATTATATAATAATTAGAGTGAATTATCTATGATTTAAAATTATTAATTGAATATTTGAAACCAGTCAAATATTCCTATTCAAAATAATAAAATTATGGGCCGTTAAGAGTATATCATTATATACTCATACGTATGTAATGTACATGTGTAATAGGGTGTACATGGTTAATTCTATACGTAAGAAGACGTTGGAATATACATCTACTATGTATAAAATTGGCTTTTACATATATGTCAATTGCTCGAATAAAAATATTTCATAATAAAATTTGTGTACCCATATAGACATATAAATCTATGCTTGAATAAAAATATTTCATAATAAATTTTATGTACCCATACACGCACACATAGATAAATATATGTGTGACTGTGTACATATATGTATATGTGCGTGTGCGTGTGCATGTGCGTGTGCGTGCGTGTATATATATATATAGATATATGTATGTAAATATGTATGTGTATATATATTTGGAAATGTTAATTAATATTATTTATTATGTATAACACAAATTTAATTAAGTATTTATTTTCAAAATTCAAAACTAATAGATCTAAATTTGACTTAGTAAATAAGATACAAATTTAAAACTGGATTTGAAATCGAAATTTAAGTTTTCAAAAGATCATAATTTTGACTTTTCAACATTTTAAAGTAATATATGTATATATTAAAATAAATTCAAAATCAATAGTAGATATATTTTAAAATATCAATATAAACACTTGTATTAATTAATTGATATATATATAAGTAGATATATATATGTATATATGCATATTTAAACATATAAATAAATAATATATGTATGCATATTAATACGTGTTTTAATTGAAAGTGAATTTTTAGATATATATGTGTGTATGTACATTTTTTTATAAATTTGATGGAAAGCCTTTTTTAACCTTTGAATATACTTTTTTAAAGAAATTATTTACATAATATTCTTCCTTAATTTAATTTGCAAATAATCCATTTAAATTACTTAACAATGTCTTTGAATTCAATAAACAATATTATATATGTATTTTTTTCCGCAAGGCAAGCCGGTTTTATAGTGGACCGTCAACCTTTTATTACGAACGTAATAAAAGTTGAAATACAGGAGTAAGGTAAAGACACCTTAACTACTAAGAAAAGTAAAGAAAATACAGCTCAGGAGTGTGGTAGACATACCACAACTACTATGTGAATAACAAAACAAAACTACTCCTCCGAAGAGGAAGAATTGCCATCGTCTACAGAAACCTAGGTAGACACCAAAGATACATTCCCCACAACACCAGAAAAGGGGCGGAAAAGGGCAGCAAGAAAAGGATTATAAGCCACAGTTGCAGGAGAGTAAATAATGGAACGATCCCAAGAAGAATCAGCTAGCAAGGTAGAATTCGTACTCGCAAAATGACCATCCACATCAAGGACTAAGGAATCAGCAGATGGAATATAATAAAGGCACCTAAGGTCAAGAAGATCATCGGGAACGAATCTAAAGTAGGAATTAGACATGGGGTTAAATCTCATATCAGAAAGGTGATCAACCCAACACCTCTCAGTCGCATCCCAAACAACAGAAGGTCTAGGAGAAACTGGATCAGGGGCGGCAGGTAACCCAGAACCATCACCAGCGACCAACATAGTAGAAGAGGAGGCAGGCCCAGCAGTAGGAGCTTCAGGCGACACCGAGACAAGAATCGGAGCAGCCTGGGAAGGGACAATAGCAGAGACAACAGCTTTGGGAACCCATTTCCTTAGCGGGGGGCGAGGTAGAGGAATCTTAGGAGCAGCACCGGAGGAGACAGAATGCAAACAGGCGATAACCAGGTGGCCAAACGAATGACAGGATGTACAAATATCCGAAACCCATCCATAGCGAACACGAACCTCCACAACATGCCCGACAACTAGCTGAACAGGAATAGAAGTAGGAAGAGGCTTATCAGGGGTAATCTCAATCAGAGCCTTAGCATACACCAATTTTTCACGAGCCACAGTATTAGAATCAAAATATTTTAATTTTCCTATATTACAAGCTAGCCAGTTCAAACCAAGCATGGGTTGAAGAGCAGAGGGGATGTGCGAAAAATAAACCCAAACAGAGATAGAAAGAACTTGCTCTCGTGCACTAGCCACAGTCGGGGACCAAGGAGTGATAATAAAGGGTTGACCATCAAAAAAGGAAGGCTCGGCCTCAAGGACAAGACGGCGTTCCTCAGGGGATGAAAATTTTAAATACATGGATTCAACCGCTTAACACGCAAACCACCACGAAGCTTCTAAGTCTTACGACAAACAAAAGTCGCATCAAGCCGGCGATGGTTAGGATCCAAGAAGAAACCAACTAGGTAATTCGACCAAAAGTCCATACCAGCCTGCATCACATTAGGAGGAGGGACCATCACGCCATCCTGCTCAATTATTTCAAACTCAATCGGAATGTACTCTCCCGCATTAGGAGAATAGCGAGGACCAGGATTTGAAGCCAGGAAGGGCAGAGGTAGCAGGTTTATGGCTAGATGATGCATGATGCACAGCTTCATGGGTCATACCACCAGAAACAGGCCTATTCAAACAATCTGAACACTTGTTACCACAGTCATTTACACGAGCACCAATAGTGCATCGATCAACGCCAGGCGTTTAGCAGAAACTAATCGCGACTCACATCCAAGGAAAGTATCCTTCATACCAATTCCAACAGGGTCATCAGGGACATCACCTGAGTCGTTCACATATAAGACTGAATCGGAATTCCCAATGCCACATTTCAACTTACCAGATTGACCCAACACTGTTCGTTCAGTACGACACGCATCGAGAGTAGAGGAACCTCACCATTCGCACACGCATCGAGAGTAGAGGGTACATTACCTGAGACCGCTGCAGGCACCACTGTCGAAACCAACGGACAATCAACAGGCGATCGACAGGAGCTAGAGGAGATGACTGAGGAGCAGGCAAAGGAGGGAACTCATCGACAGAAAGGAGATGAGGCAAAGTCAGCAGCGGCGAATTCGGCATGACTCCGAAAACCCTGCCAGATCTAGTTGAAGAGTGAGACACGGAAGGACCATTAGGGGGGGGGAGATGGAAAACAGGCATGAGAGGAGGGAGGAAGGGGCGAGGAAGGAGGGGGGGGGGGAATGGATAGACGCGCAGCAGGTCAGAGGAAGGAAAAGCAAAGCGAACGGAAAGGGAACAATAAGCAGGTCGCCATTAAAAGATTAATGAATTTAAATTGATTTTTTAAAGTATTAAATTAATTTATATATGTATTAAATTAATTTAAATTATTTTTTTATTCCGATTGATACATTTTTTATTCATGTATTTTTTTTAGTTTATTTGCAAATTTTGATAATAATAATAATAATAATAATAATAATATGATTCACGAGATCAAATGATAAATTCCTAACTGATATAAGATTGGTAGACAATAATATTTAGATAAAAAGTGATATAGAAAATATAATACATAGAGATCATAGTAAATTAATGAATGAACTTACCTTAAGAGATAAGGCTATAGACCACAGGTCAATCTAGATTATCTCCTCGATCTAGATTATCTACACTAGCTCCTACAAACAAGAAGCATGCAGACATTAAATTTGTATGTAATTTATTGATCGGAAGTGAATGGAGCTTGGAATGAAGATGGAGGAAGGAGAGCGATTGCAGCTAAAAAAAAGGGAAAGGAGGAGGCAAAAAGTGCAACTTGAAAAAAGTCTTTAGGATCCTTTTTATATAGAGAACTAACAAAAAAATCCAGTGCTTATTTCTCCCATACCAAGCCAAATCTTGGATTCCCTCTCCTCGTTATCTGGCCAGCCATATCTAGGGCCCTAGATGGATCAAATTTACTTTCATGTCCATTATCTTATTTATAGAAAAATTTAAATTTTAAACGATATTGTATATCGGTATGCACATTATAAAATTTATATTCATGCACAATAAATTACTAGTAGAATTCTGCACACTCTAGATGTAACTCCATTTTTTTAAAAACACCCCATAAGATAAATATGGAAATGTTAACAAGAAATTTTGTTAACACCTCAAAGCTAAACATAAAGAATGAGCAACCCCTTCAAAACCCCTTTCGAATAAGTCGATAGGGATGGCATGTCTTCGAAAGGTGTCCCTTCGAAGATGTTAATTGTTAATAAGAAATCTAATTAACATTTCGAAGCAAAGTTTAAGAAAGAATCAATTCATTCAAAGCCCTTTTAGTATGAGTTGAAAAGGTCATTGCACCTTTAAAGAAAGAACCCTTTCGAAAGCATAGATTCTACTATCGTAGTGAAGATTTCTTCGAAAGGGGTTACATGTTTTTATGTATTCATGCACTTTTCAAAGAAGTCTTCCCAGCAAATATAACTTCGATAATCACACAATGAGCCACTTTGAAAACCTTTTCGAACGAATCGAGTGGATCTTTATTCTCTCGAAGGGACTTGATGTACAACCTATATAATAAATAAGATTTTAACTCAATATATAATTGAATCACAACTTGGATGAATGATACAAATTCAATTCACTTGTAAATATTGGATTATCATCATCATGTCAATTAAATATTTCATATCATGAAACATTGATAATATGATTCGAAGTCAAAATATCCAAGTAGATTCCATAGTGTTGCATAAGTCAAATACAGGTTGGGAAAATAAGTAATATTATGTGCAATTGGTTATTAGATGGGCTAATGGCCAATCTTCCTCATATCCAAAATCAATATTGGATCCATGCATCCGCTCCTTTTAATTTATCTAAATTGGATTACAAGTAAGAGAATTTTCCCCAAATTGATCTAGGGTTCCAAGAATTTGATTTTGCTCTGAAGTAAAAAAGAAATTTTAGAGTTTCTAAAATTCGATCCCCAGCTTGGATCCCTAGGGTCGTATTTATAGATGTCGATTGTCCCCTTCTGCTCCCATCCTTTCGAAGCTGTCAAAAGGTCTCTCCCTCAATCTTTTGCCTTTGTCCTTCCTTTTCCATAGCTTCAAAGCCTGATATGGTCTCTTATTATGCTTGAATTAGTCATTTCACCTCCATCTATTGTACACCAACAACAGATATTGTTCTGACATTCCTCAATACTGCTTTTCATGTACTTCTAGAATCTTTCAACGCCTTCGAATGGTATGCCTCTTAGTAGCAAAAGGGGAAAGGTTCCCTATTGCGTTATTTGGATGTAATAAGAAGCACTTCCAACTCCTTCTTCTCCTTCAAAACCTCTCCTTGGGTGCTTTGGTCTGATGTTAATCATGATGAGTGACTACTTGAGTGATTGAGGAAGTGCTTCCGAAAGGACTAGTAGTTGATGAGATGATCACTGTGAAAGGTTACTAGGACTCATGTGAAGTTTTTTTATGTTTGCGGAAGGTTTCAATAGTTTTGAAAGGCTTAACTTTGCTTTCGAAAGGTACATATTGGTAAAATGCCCCTATATGGGAGATTAATGGTATTGAAACTAATGTTTTCGAATGGTTCGGTTCTTGTGCGTGAGCCCTTTATTTGATACCTTCGGAAGGTGCTTCGAACTCATATAAGACTCCTTTATCGATGCGAAATCAAATGCATCAAAAGGATTGACTGAGGCGGAAGGATAGCCTTGCCTCCCTTTCGACTCCTTGAAAGCCTCGTTTCTCTCAATACATATAGGTGCATCAGGTAATTGCGGCGCCAATTTAACTTCTTCGAAAGCTACTTTAATGTCTTTGAAGCCCTTCTTTTCAATTCTTGCGAAGCTTTCTCAATATTTTTATGGGCCTTATTTCATGCATTTGTTCTTTAGTGAGTTATATGGTTAACATTTTTCCCCCTTTGTATGAAAGAAGCTTTCGTTCTTTAGGACAAAAATCTAATAACTTTCCTTTTGTTCTATTCCATCCGAAATGATCTTATTCCCTTAAATTCTACATCTCGAATAACGAAGATAAATTGACCATCATCAAGATTTAACAAGTGATAAGTAATCCACAGTTGGGAATGATTGAAGATCAAAAAAAATTTCTGGCAAAAATAATAGAAATCCCAACATCCAACTTTAGTAATAATGAAAGAAGTCTAAAAATTAAACCTTTGTTACACTAATAGCAGATCCGATAAATAATTCAAATATGGCATTAGTAATTGAAGTTCAGAAGCGTTCTTCTAGTGGTAACAATTGTCTGGTAATAAAAGTCCAGAACTTACCTTTTGAAAATAAGTCATAGAAAACTAGAAATCCTCATTTGGGGGTAAATAATTGAAGTTTAAAAACCCTCTTCTAAATATAACTGATAGAAAACCAAGAATAATCATTTAGTAATAAAAGTCCATGGATCATTATCTAAAATAAAGTCATAAAAGACTAAAAATACTCCTTTGGGGGCAAATAGTATGGGTCCAGAAACCCTTATCTAGAAATAATTGAAAATCCAAAACCCAGATTTGGGTATTAGTAAAATAGTCCCAGGAATTAATAAAGGATCAGAAATCCATAATAGAGGTCTTAATAATATAGGTTCTAAAGCCTAGATCTAGGCTCTAATAAATGAAGCCAAAAATCAATGGTAAGAGACCCAAAATCCAGATTTGGATATAAGTGAAAACCGGTAATCAATAGTAAGAGACCTGAAACCTAGCTTCGGGTATTAATAAATGAAGTCCAGAAATCCTCTTTTGGAATCATTCGAAAGATGTAGATCCTTATTTGAGCCATTTATTTTGCACCACTTTTTAGGTTTTGATTCTCTTGAAATGTGTCATCTTTTAGACCCCGTATATTGTCATTGTTTGGTGTGCCACGTCTCGGGCTTGGACGTCATAGTCCGTTGTTGTTCTATGCACTTGGTTAGCTTATCCACAAGTAGGACCCATGAACTTACTCAATCTCCCTCCAGGTGCCGCTCCAACCAGGCGTTATAGGCAAGAATGAAGGCTTGTTTGCTGCCCTGGCCCGGCCATAGCATGGTGGGACTAAGGACTTGCTTCATCCTCCTTCTAGAAGGTGCTCTAGCCAGGCCATAGCATGGCAGGACTGAAAGCTTGTTCGGTGCCTTGGTTAGGCCATAGTGTGGCCGGACTAAGGGCTTACTCCATCCCCCTCCAAGGGGCACTTTGATTGGACATAGCATGGTGCGATCAAGGGCTTGTAGACACTTTATCCTGGCCATAACATG
The DNA here is from genome assembly GCA_030765085.1 of Allium cepa. Taxonomy (NCBI): domain Eukaryota; kingdom Viridiplantae; phylum Streptophyta; class Magnoliopsida; order Asparagales; family Amaryllidaceae; genus Allium; species Allium cepa. The sequence goes on from CM060930.1 coordinate 218,592,791, forward strand.
GCGTGAATAAAGGATTACTCTATCCTCCCTCCAGGAGGTACTTTGACCTGGCCATCTCGGCATGGACAAGGGATTTTGAGAATTTAAGGTAGTTTCCAAATATAAAGAGAATCTTACACCCAACCATGTAGACTTTTCTTTAAGAAAGAGGTGCTTTGTTCGTTCATTATGCAAAATATGGGTGCAAATGTTCCGCATTCCACATTCTAAGAATCATATTGCCTGTCCGCGGGTGCGGCGCAGTGGAAAGGAGGCCTGGGTTCTGGTAAAAAGACCCAGGTTCGATTCCTACCATGCGCTTCCCTATCCTATATAAATTTACCCGAGGGTATGGGAGCTTTGATCAGCGGACGGCTTTACTATACTCTCCTCAGGAGTTTACCGGTCCGCCGGGTTCTCCTAAGTTTTCAAAAAAAAAAAGAATCATATTGCCATTTGGTCGACGTAATTTGTAAGCTCCAGGAGGAAATACTTTGCATACGATTAAGGGACCCTCCCAGTTTGGTCCTAGTGGTCAATCCATAGGATTTCTTGTGTTTGTCAGCACCCTTCGGTGTACTAAATCTCCCTCTTGAAATGATCTCATTTTTACTTTTGATTTATAGTTTTTCGAGATTCTCCTTTGATATTCTGTAGTTCGAATAGCTATTCATCTGTTAGCTTATGTGTTAAATCCAATGATTCTTTTTTCAATTCTTTATTTGGATCAAATGCATATGCGATTTTTCAATGTGAGGGTACCTCAATTTCAACTGGCAACATTGCCTTTACAGCCATATGTTAGAGAATAAGGGGTATGACACGTTGTTGTTCTTGTGGATGTATGATAGGCTCAGAGTACAAGTGGCAATTCCTCTACCCAATTTCTTTTGGCTTTCTTCAATCGTTTTTCAGAATAGCCTAATAGTCTTATTAGCCGCCTCAACGGATCCATTAGCCTTTGGATGTGCCACGGATGGAAAGTTTTTGATAATCCCGTTCTTATGGAAAAACAGGAAAACTCTTCACTTTCAAATTGTATTCCATTGTCAGATATAATCTTATCAGGGATCCCAAATCTAGTATTGATATTTTTAATGATGATTCTAAGCACTTTCCTAGAAGTGATTTTGGTGAGTGGCTCTGCTTCTACCCACTCAGTGAAGTAATCAATGGCTACTACAGAATATTTGCTCCTCCTGTAGAAATCTGAAATGGTCCAATTAAGTCGATTCCCCATACATCGAAGAGCCATGGACTAGAGATTGGAGTTAATTGGCTTGATGGTAATGGGGAATCTTCGAGTATTATTGGCATATTTCACATTTCTTTACATTCTCTATAGATTGACTTTCCATTTGAGACCGATAGTAACCTTGTCTCATTATTTTGTTAGCCAACTTTATACCATTAGAATGGTCTACGCAAAATCCTTCACGTGCTTCCACCAACAATTTCACCCCTTCCTCCAAACTCACACATCTTAAGTAAGGAAGGGCATATCCTTTCTTATAAAGAATTCCATCCATCATGATGACAGCCGGAGCCTGTCGTCTGATTTTCCTAGCTTCCATCTTGTCTGATGGTAATATCCCATCAGTAAGATATTTTACAATAGGTGTCATCCAAGTGTTACTGTAACAATTATCTGCCTTCGTATGACTAGGTTTCTTATATGGAATTTATTCATTAATTTCTTTATCTTTTCTCTCTTGCGTTCTGGCTTAGGATCTAGTTAAAACCAGAAGTTCATTCCCTAGTTCAGACATTCCCTCCTCGATGCTAGGATTTACTTGATACCCCACTGATAGGATATGGGTTTCTGGAGCTCCTTTTGAGCTAGCTTATTTTGCTAACGAGTCCGCTTGAGAATCGTCTTCCCTTGGGACTTGGTGTATAGAAAAAAGTTCAAATAAGGCAAGCATTTTTAATATCTTCTTAACATATTAGGCTAGTTTGTCATCTTTAGTCTGATATATCTGTTTTATCTGATTCATCATTAATTGTGAGTCGCTAAAGATTGAATTTGTTGGATTTTAAGTTCAAGGCTAGAGTAAATCCTACTACTATCGATTCATATTCAGCTACGTTATTTGTTGCTGCAAACCCTAGCTTCATTGTATAACGTAAGCGATGCCCATCGGGTGTGATTATGACGTACCATGCTCCAGTTCCCTGCTCATTTGATGCCTCATCTACAAATAATTTCCATGTGGGTTTTTGATCATTCTCTTTCTCTGATTGTTCCATAACAAAGCTTGTACATTCATTGTTAAAGTCTGCTAATGCTTGCCCTTTAATTTATTCTCATGGCTGAAATTCAATGTCATACTAGCTAAGTCCAATTCCCCATTTTACTAGTCTCCCTGATGTTTCAGGTTTACTGAAAATTTGTTTGAGTGGAAAGTTGGTTAATTCTATGATTAGATGTGCTTGAAAGTACGCTCTAAGTTTTTCGTGCTGTCGATATCAAGTAGTAAGCTAACTTTTCTATGACTGGATACCAAACCTCAGCATCCTTCAATCGCTTGCTTATATAATAAATAAGAAGTTGTGTTTCGTTCTCCTCTCTAATCAGCGCTGAACTAACTGCGTGTTATGAAACCGCCATGTACAAATATAAGCTTTCTCCATCTACAGGGCTGGATAATATAGGTGGACTTTCTAAATGATTTTTTTAATTCTTGGAAGGCTTTCTTACAATCCTCTCCACATTCAAAATTCTTTTTTCTTAATCATATTGAAGAAGGGGATGCATATATCGGTTACCTTGGAGATAAATCTGCTTAGGGCTGCAATTCTACCATTCAAGCTCATTACGTCTTTGCTGGTTTTAGGTTTTTCCATGTCTTTGATAGCTTGAATCTGGTTAGGACTGGCTTTGATTTCTTGTGTGCTAACGATGCAACCTAGAATTTTTTTAGAATGAACTCTAAAAGAAAATTTCTTAGGATTCAATCTCATTTGATACGTTCGTAATACTTTGAACATTTCTTCAACATCCTTAAGATGATTCAGCTTCTTGATACTTTACCAGCATGTCATCCACATAAACTTCCATATTTCTTCTAATCCGCTCCTTGAACATTCTTTTGACTAACCTCTAATAAGTACCTCCCGCATTCTTCAGCTCGAAAGGCATTGCTTTAGTTCCCCAATTGGTAATGAAGGTTATACGCTCTTCATCCGGTTTGAACATGGGTATTTGGATATTTTAACAAGAAAATTTGTCAACATCCTCAAAGCTATATGGAATGTAACCGAGTTATAATGAACCCAAATTGTGGGGAAGACCTCTTCCTTCGAAACTTTCCTTTCGACCATGTTGACTTAGTCGAAAGTGTTTAAGTAGTTATCTCAAAACGCAAGCTAAGGAAGCAACATCTCGTTCGAAACCTTTCCTTTGAATGGATCAAAAGCAAATATCCATTTTGGCTTCTCATCCCTTTTAATCATGTCGGAAGGCTTGTTCTGTCCATTTCGACAATGTCAAAAGGAATGCATATTTTGTTTATATGACATAGGTGCTCTTGACTCTAGTGGTTTTGCTACTTTTGTTGAGGAACCCCATTGAAAGGGTTGCAGATGTAGCTTGGGATGAGCCCCTTTTTAAATGAATTCCTCTCAAATCGATCGTTAGCCAGTTATAAACTGTTACCATTTCGAAACACCCCTTTCGATCAAGTTAAGAGGGGTTTTATTCTTTCTAAATAGGTACAGTGTGTAACTGTCTAAGCTCCAGTTTTTTTTCCATGTACAAGATCGACCTAGATATCTGCCAGTTTCATAGATTCACCAATGTTGAAACCTCATCATCATTCTTATATTCATTGTCATATGCTGGTTTTGATGATGTTGTGTTTCGACTGTGTATATCCAAGTCGACCCTATGCATTGCATAGACAAAAAGAAGTTAAGTGAATATGTTAGAATCATGTGCAATGGATCATTAGACTAGCTAATGATATAAATGATCTTCCTCGTCATAAAAAATCCTTAACGAACCATCCAACTCTCTTTTATTAATAGTCCAAAATGAGTTACAATTAAGAGAGCTTTAACCCCAATTTGATTTAGGATTTCTAGAAGATTCAATTGCAGCTAGGAAATTAGAGTTAAAGAAATGAATTTGGGATTCCAAAATTCGGTCCCCAAAACTGGACCCCTTAGTGTCTTATTTATAGATGCAGGTCGGCCCCCTTTCCACGCCCACGCCTTTGACCCGGTTGAAAGGCCTCATTTTATATGCCCCCTAATGCCTTTTGACTAGGTCGAAAGGCCTCGTCTGCCTTCGACGCTGTCGAAAGGCATCTCTTTCGTATCCTTTGACTTACCCTCGTGCTTTCTTCATCTCGCTCCAGACCTTTCGACTAAGTCGAAAGGGTCTTTTATCAACCTTTTGCCTTTGCTAAGTCTTTAGTATACCTTTTGTCCGCTTTCTCTAGAGCTGCTTTCGGAAGGTCTTCAAATGTGCCTTCTTCTTCATGTTGCCTTGTTGTCATCCAAAGCAATGATGCGAGCCTTTTGACTCTATCGAGTCTTTTCATAGTGGCTTCGAATATATTAAAGCACTAATAGCTTCGACATTGTTGGTAGCTACCAAGTATTTATCTGTTGATCGACACGGAACCTTTTCCTGAAGTCGTTGGCCTCGACCAGTTCGAAAGGCTTGACTATGCTTTCGAAAGGTTATTATGAAGGCGAAAAATTTGGTATCGAAAGGTTTGGCACGTAAGTGGGAATTATCATTCATTGCCTTCGAAAGGGGTTCTAAAGCTGTCTTTGCTTATTCACCTACATCGAAAGGTTGAAAGTGGCGGAAGGGCAGTCCTGCTTTCATCTGAATCGAAAGCTTTTACACTGTTTATTACTGTTAAGGGCAGTTGGAGCCTCCGACTCCTTCGAAACCTTCTTTATGCCTTCAAAATGTCTTCTTATGACTTTTGTCGAAACCAATACATGTAACTTCATCGAAACCTAGTTCTCTTATTAACCTTCTTTCATACTTCTGCTCATGAGTGGATTTTATGGCTAACATTTTTCCCTCCCCCCTTCCGGTGTATGAAAGAAGCCTTTGTTCTCTAGGACAAAGATTTCATAACTTTCACATTCTTCATAACTTTATTTTTCTTGCAAAATTCAAAGTAAGTGATATTTTTTATTATCAACCTATTACTTAATTAATCAGTTAAATATGAGCTTGATTCAATAAAAGACTTAATAGTTATCCCTGCACTTACAATTGAAGTCTGAAAACTTCCTAATAGAGATATTTGACGCTAAGAAATAAGAGGTTATTAACTATTATCAGATGATAAAAACTTTTAATATGTGCTTAGAGGTTTTCCTTAGAGATAAGATTGGTCCCGGAATCTGGATCTTGATATTGGTGAGCCTCATTCAAACCAAGATTAGGTTATTAGCCAATGGAATTTAGAAGTTCTTAGTAACATATCTAGAACCCAGATTCGAGTCTTAGTGACCAAGAATCAGAAACAGTTTTCAAAATGGAATTTTGGAACCCAGATTCGGGTATTTGTAGTGACCAAGAGTTCGTAACAATTGTCTTTACTTTGAAAATCAGAATCCCAGACAAGGCATATGTCGGATGTTTAAAAATTGTTGAAAATTTTCTTTTTGATAAGAATCTTTGGCCCAGATTAAGGCATTTGTTGGATGAGTAGAAATTCACGATAATTGTTTGTCATAATAGAAGTTTTCGGCCTATATTAGGGCATATTTTGGATAGCCAAAAGTCCCTAGTTGCTATCTTTAGAAACAGCAGGCCTAGATTAAGGGATCAAGAAATAATCCCAAAACCCATATTTGGGTATGGAAAAGATAATTAGTGATCGATAAAGACCCAAGGCCCATATTTGGGTATTAATAAATGAGGTTTAGAAATGGAAGTCCCAAAACCTAGATTTGGGTATTGTAAAGATTATAAGTAATTCAAGATGGCCTCAAATCCAAATTAAGGTATTAATAGATGAAATCTTGAAATGAGAAACCGAAAAACCCAGATTTGGGTATTTAATTGATGGAGCTCGACTTTAATCCTTAGATTTTGTCCTCTTTGACATGTATGAGCCCTTCAGGTCTTGTATATAGTTGTAATTTTATCAATTGCTTCTCGGGCTTAGGCGTCTTAGTCCATTGGAGATATACCGCTTCTCAGGTTTGGACATCTTAGTCCATGACTTGAAGAGCCTTTTCTTGAACTTTGACATCTTAGTCCATTATTGGATGAGCCTCTTCTTAGGCTTGGACATTTTAGTCCATGACTTGAAAAGCCTTTTCTTGAACTTTGACATCTTAGTCCATTGCTGTCTGGTGCTCTTGGTTAGCTCTTCTTAGAGACTAGAACTAAGGACTTACCCGACCCCTCTCTAGGAGGCGCCCAACCCTAGCCATTATGCCGCGTGGATAGAGGTTTTTTCGGTGCTTTAACTTGGCCATAGCGCGGATAAAGGCTTACTCCGTCCTTCCTCCAGGAGGTGTCTTACCTTGGCCATAGTGTGGCGCAGATAAGGGCTTGTTCGGTGCTTTACCCTGGCCATCTGATAGCGCAGATAAGGGCTTACTCCATCCTTCCTCTAGGGTGCCTTGACCTGACCAGAGGGTCGGCCAGGGGTTTGTCCGGTGCTTTACCTACCCATAGCGTGGCGTGGTTAATGGCTCACTCCGCCGTACCCCCAGGAAGTGCTTTGCCTTGGCGATCTCGATGCAAATAGAGGCTTTCTACCATTTTAGGTAGACTACCATCTTAGGCAGTATCCACATATAAGGAGTATTTCACTCCCAACCATGTAGATTTCCTTTTTGAAGAAAGAGATGCTTTATTCATTCATCTTTGGAAAATATGGCCTCAAATGTTCAGTATCCCATGTTCTCAGCACCATATTGCCGTCTGGACAACATAATTTCTAAGATGCTTAGGGGATTTCTTTGCAAATGATTAATGGTCCTTCCCAATTTGGCTCTAGGGGTCTATCTGCAGGGTTTCTAGTATTTGCCATCACTCTTCAGAGTACCAAGTCTCCTTCATGAAATGACCAAGTTCTCACTTTCAAGTTGTAATACCTTGAGATTCTTCTTTGATACTCATCGGTTCTTGCCACTACTTCATCTCTTGATTCATGTATCAAATCTAAGGACTCTGTTTCAACTCTTGGTTCATATCGAATGCATAGGCGATTCTTTGGTGTGAAGGTATTTCAATCTCAATTAGTAACATCGCTTCACACACATATGTCAAAGAGTAGGGAGTATGTCTCGTCTCTATTTTGGCAAATGTTCGATAAGCCTACAACGCAAGTGGTATTTCTTCTACCCAATTTTCTTTTGCTTTGTTTAATTGTTTTTTTCAGAATTATCTTTATGGTTTTGTTTGCAGCCTCAAGTGCTCCATTTGATTTTAGATGTGTGATGGATGAAAAGAATTTAATGATTCCATTCTTGTGGCAAAAGTAAGAGAATTCTTCACTCTCAAATTGTGTCCTATTGCCAGAAATTATCTTCTAGGGAATTTTGAATCTGGTAACGATATTTTTGATAACAAATTTGAGTACCTTTCTAGAAGTAATCTTTGGAATCGGTTCCGCCTCATACCATTTAGTGAAATAGTCTATGGCGAGTAATGTACTTTGCTTCTCCTTTTGAGATTGCAATGGGCTGATTAAGTCTATTCCCTATACGTCATAGGGCCATGGACTTGCTATTGGAGTCAACTGAATTGGGGGTAACCTCGGAATATTTCAGTATTTCTCACATTTTTCGCATCTTCTCACATACTTGATGGCTTGGCTTACCATTCGAGGCCAATAAAACCCTTGCCTCATTATTTTCTTTGCCAAATTCACTCCGTTCGAATGATCCCGTAGAATCCATTATGTGCATCAGCTATCAATTTTATTCCATCATTTGGGCTTACGCATCTTATATAGGGAAGGGCGTATCCCTTCTAAATGAGGATTCCATTCACGATTGTGAAGGTTGGAGCTTGTCTCCTGATCTTCCTTGCTTCTCCTTTGTCAGATGGGAGTATTCCTTTTACAAGATATTCGATGATGGGTGACATCCAGGTGTTATCAAACATGTCACTTGAACTTGATTGGTCAACCCTCTCATCTGATATTTCTTTATCAATTTCTCTTCTCTCTTCCTCCCACAACTTAGTTCGGACCTTATCAAGACTAATAGTTCCTTTCCCGATTCAGACACTTCCTCTCCAATACTTGGATTTTTTTGATATCCTACTGGAATAATTCATTTATCAGTGGCTCCTCTTGAGCTGGCTAGTTTTGCTAATGAATCAGCTTGGGAATTTTCCGCTCTTGGGACATGGTGTATTGAAAAGTCTTAACAAAGTAATCATTCTTAGTATCTTCTTCATGTATAAAGATAGCATGGAGTCCTTTTTTGGATATATCTGTTTTGCTCGGTTTATTATTAGCCGAGAATCACTAAAGATCTAAATTCGTGGAAACTTGAGTTCTAGCGCCAAGGCTAATCCCGCTACCATGGATTCATATTCTACCACATTGTTTGTTGCGGGGAATTCTAACTTTATGGCATAATGTAAACGGTGTCCATCCGGTGTTATGATTACATATCCTACACTTGCTCCTTGTTCATCTGATGCACCATCAACAAATAATTGCCACGTAGGCCTTTATTCTTTCTCCTTTTCTGATTGTTCCTTAATTAAGTTAGTGCACTCATTAATGAAGTTTGCTAATGCTTGCCCTTTGATTGCGGCTCGCGGTTGAAATTATATGTCATATTTGCTGAGCTCGATTCCCCATTTTACCAATCTTATTAAAGTTCCTGGTTTACTAAAGACTTGCCTAAGGGGAAAATTGGTCAATACCCTGAACGGATGCGCTTGAAAATATGCTCTAATCTTCCAAGCTATGAGAATCAAGCAGTATGCTAACTTTTCTATTACTAGGTATCAAACTTCTGCATCCTTGAACTGTCTAATCACATAATATACTGAAATTTATGCCCTACTCCCTTCTCTAATCAATACTGAACTGACACCGTGTTCTGGACTGCTATATAAAGGTATAAGGTTTCCCCATTCTCGAGACTAGAAAGTGTTGGTGGCTTTTTAATTCTTGAAAAGTTTTTCTGCAATCTTCCTCCATCCTAAGTTCTTCTTTTTCTTGATTACGTCAAAGAAGGGAATACACTTATATGTAGCCTTGGATATGAACCTACTTAGGGAAGCTACCCTTCCATTTAAACTCATCACCTCTTTTCTAGTTTTTGGTTAGCCATGTCTTTAATGGCCTGAATTTGGTTAAGGCTAGATTCAATCCTTTGAGCACTTATAAGGTAGCCTAAAAACTTTCCAGAATGGACTCCAAAAAGCAATTTTGTGGGTTTAATTTCATTTAATATTTTTATAATATCTTGAACATTTCCTCCACGTCTTAAAGATGATTCTTAGCTTTGCAAGACTTTACTAGCATATCATCCATATAAACTTCCATGTTTCGACCAATTTCCTCCTTAAACATCATGTTGACCAGTCTTTGATATGTTGCCCCTGCATTTTTTAAACCAACTGGCATTGCCTTATAGAAATAAATTCCCCAGTCGATTATGAAGCTTGTATGTACTTCATCTAGTTTGAACATTGGTAGTTGGTTATACCCTATATAGGCACCCATAAGAGACAACAAGTTGTGCCTGCTTGTTGCATCTACTAACTGATCGATTTGCGGTAATGGGAAACAACCTTTCAGACATACTTTGTTCAAATCCGTATAGCCAATGCATGTCCTCCATTTCCCATTTGACTTCTTTACCAAAACTAGATTAGCTAACCACTTTAGGTAGTATATTTCCCAGATAAATCCATTCTCAAGGAGTCTATTAACTACCTCTTTTAAAGCATCTGACCGTACCCTGTCTAACCGTCTCTTCTTCTGCCTAATGGGGTTGCTTCTGGATTGATGTTCACTGCATGGCACATGGCCATTGGATCGTTCCCTACCATATCAAAATGTGACCAAGCAAATACATCCTTGTTGACTTTGAGAAATTGGATCAAATCCTTCTTCAAGTCACCATTCAAATCTTTTTCCACTTTTGTAGAATCATCTGAATCTTGGCATGCTTCCTGAAGATCCTCTATAGGTTTATTCCCTTTTTTCCCCTTGGCAGTCAAATTATGTGACAATTGGGCTTTCTTCGGCTGAGTTAGCATCAACTCTCTTCTTCTTGCCCTCGGAAGGAATGTACCTTTCATACATACATTTATTAGATTTATTAATCTTAATCATTTCTTCGAATGTTGGATGCGAAAATCCATCATCCGAAGGCTATAAAATAGTAGAAGAATCAAAGAAAGCGGAATATTCCCATTTATATTGGTCTAGAGTAGTAAAATACATTTCTTCGGAGCTGAGTTGCACCCCTCGAACAGTGACCCATCCTCTTTTTGTCAAGAATTTCACCATGAGATATTTTGGGGAGACGAAGGCATCTATTTTGTTGAAAGATGGCCTGCCAAAGAAGGCGTTGTAGTAAGAGGGCTGGTTGATAGCTATAAAAAAAGTCTCAAAGGTTCCGTAAGTTAGCGGCGCCCTTATTTGCACGAGTAGCTTTATGTAACAACCCTAGATATTTCATATATTTTAATATTTGACTTGATTTTATTTTGAAATTGTTTTTAAACTTGTTTTATTTCAAACATTTTATTTTTTTAAATATAAGTGTTGATTATTATGTGAATTATAATTTCAAACCGGTATAAATTGGATATTTTACTAAAAGATGAATTTCTGTTCAAACTGCTCAAATATTGACTTTTAAATTTCAAATTTAAATATTTAAATTCTTAAATTTTATCTTTTATTATGAAAATAGATTTAATAACTTGAATACTGCTTTTCGTTTCGTTGAAAACGGATTTAAATTGTAAAAGTTATGTACATTTCAATTTTGGGTATAATTTGTTTTATTTTGCAATTTTGTCTATTTTAAATTTTTTAAATAATATTTTCTTTGCTATATTTTATTTTAATATGTGTTAATATGTTATTTTATATATATTTTGTCTTTTAATATTTTTTAAAGTGATAACAAATTTTTTTCAAAATTTACTGTATTTATTTCCTATTTTTAAAGGCTGTTTTCTATTTTTCTGCTATTTTCTTCATTTAAATTATATTTAATTAAAATTTTATTTATTTTGTGAATGAATTTTATTTTATGTTCTTATCTCTATTTATAAATAATTTTCATGTACATAAAAATTTTCCAAAGTCATTGCATTTATTTTCAAATTTTCTAAACTAGTTTTCAATTTCTGTGCTATTTTCCTAATTTAATCATATATAATTAATATTTATTTATTTATATTTTGTTTATTTGTGATATTTTCGTATTTTAACTGAATTTATATATATTTCAGTTATTTAAAATTATAAAAAGAAATAAGAAAAATTTGAAAGGTTTTGTGACTTTTTATTTCTTAAGGCTCTTTGTATTCTCACCTTTTCACCTCCAACCATTACTTTCCATTCAATTGGCTGCCTTAACTCATTATTCCAGCCAACTCCTCTATCATTTCACGTGATTTTTCTTTCTCAAACTCAAAAAAAAAGTACGGCCTCTCCTTTGTGAAAAGCTTGGTAAAATATTTCTTCTTTTCTATGCAACTTCTACTTGTTTTCTTATGATTTTGCACTTGTTTTCTCACCTTCTATGCTCAGCTCCTCCTTCCTCCTCCACCTTGGCCTCTTCCACCACCACCACATCTGGTCATCACCTCCTCATCCCAGGCCCAAGCCATGGCCATGCCCCTTGATGAAGAAGACCCACCTAAAAATGAACAAAACTCCACCTAATTGTTCATAGCCTAGCCTAACTTGTTCCACCACCTCTCTCCATCACTTTGGACGACCATACACCACCACCAGCAGCAAATTCCTGACCTGAGCCCACTGCCACATCATCCTCCAGCCCACTACAGACCTGGCCGTGCTCTCCTTGGCCTTGGCCGAGCCCTCTAGTGCATAGGAATCCATGATATTTGCCTTGTAGTGTTAGTTCATGCTCATATATCTTTGCTCCATCATTTTTGCAATGCTAGGCCAACCTTTAAGAACCCAAACCAGATCCAAACCACGCCTTTAGCCGTTCCATTTCAGATCTGGAGTTGAAGCATAGGTGGTAGAAAGCAAGTGCAAACACTTCGGTGATGTTTTGTGTATTCATTTCTAGCTTTGTTTAATTGAATTTGGGTTGAAAACTTATGTTATATTTATTGTTTTGTCTCATGTATCCAAGGAGAATTAATCTTTGGCTCTTCCACTCATCTTTGTGTCGTGTTATCGTGCTTGTTTGGATCTCATTCATGCATTCGTTGTTGTGTCTCCAGCTCAAAACAGTGAGTAAATCTCACAAGACTAATATGTACTTATATAGTGATAACTGACATCACCTGAATCTGTAAATGCATATCATCCTGTTATAACTGCTATATTATATTCATATGAAGTTCACACCTATATTTACACTTGTTATACCATATGTTACTGTTATTTCATGCTATTCTATTATTTTCATCAGTTTATCACACTGCAAGTTCCCTTTAGATTAGAATCACTATGGGTTGAAATGATACATACCCGAACGGACTTTAGAATAGGAGAAAATCATTATGGGCTGAAATGATAGGCCTGAATGATTTTCTTTTACTTGGGATTGCGGGTTTGAAATGATCAAACCCGGGTTTTCTTTGTAAATTACAGGTTGAAATAATATATTACCCGTATCACTTTACCTAGGCTAGAAAATGAAACACATACCTGTTGTTAAAATATGTTTTTCTAAAAAAAAAATTAAATTATTTTAGAAATGTAAATATTATAATATTTTGATTTAAATTTGATTAAAAATGATTTTTTTTAAAGCATTATTGATTTTCTGAAAATTTATAATTGAAATAAATAAATGGTAAAGTTAGAAAATTTGAAATGTAAGTTATTTTGGGAAAATTTATTTTGGTGATAAATGGAATTTAAATTAAATATGAAATGTGATAAATTTATGATATTTGGAATTTAAATGAATTTAAAATGATTTTATAATATATTAATGATTTTTGAATAAAGTTAAAATGTGAAATGAATGAATATTTAGGTTGAAATTTGGAAATATAACTAAAATTGGAAATTTGTGAATTTGGCTTAAAAGTGAATTTTAAGTTAAGTAAATAAAAATAAAATTAAGTTATATTTGAAAATTTTAAACTTGAATGTTAAGTTAAATTTAATTTAATGAATTTAAAATTTAATGTTGGAATTTAATAAGTGAATTATTATTAAATTTTGATTTTTGAATGGAGATTTAACTTTATAAAATCATGAATACAAGGGTATTTGAATGACTGTTTTAAAAGTGAAATTATATGATTTTATAAGCTAAAAATGATTTAAATAAAAATATAATTGTTTGTGAAATTATATTGAATACTTGAAGTTAATTAGCTGCATTTCTGAAATGCTATTAATTCTAATGTAAATGATAATACAGCATTTGTAAATGCTGTAGTTGATAATAATGAACCAAATGGCTAAGTTTAATTAAAGGTTATTATGGCATTTTTGTAAATGCTATAATTGTTGAATTTAACTAAGTTTTATTTGAAACTAATGTAACCCTATTACAGCATTTTTAAATGCATCTTTTGTTAAATTGAACTGTTTTGAATGTAACTTTCCGTAGCAATTTCTAAATGCTGCGAAAGTTGAATTTTCATCTGTTTTAATAAATTAAGTGAATAAATGAATTTTGAAAGACTAAAATTTTGGAAATTTAATAATTTAATTATTAAATATAATAACTTCATTTTATGATTTAAAATGAAGTAATTTTTTTCGAAATATGAACTATTTTGAAATGTGTTTTGTAATGGTATTTAAATTAAATAAAAATGAATGTGGTTTGGAAAATATGATATTTTGAATGATATTGAATTTTGAAATTATATTTGATTTTGGAGTATAAAATACCATTTTGAAATTTTAACCATGAGATGTAATTAATTTATAGTTTAACTGATTCTTAAAGGATGGGCGATCCCAAGCATCCTTTAAGTTATTGTGCATTTCTACTACAATTCACTTGGGTTGGTTTACATTATATAAGTATATATTGTCCTGACTCGAGTGTTTTGTGTTTTACTTTACGCTCGGGTCAGCCTGAGTATTCACAGCTTTGGATTCTCTTTCTGGAGCTGGTCTTTGCTGGAGTTTCTGCTTATCTACATTTATATCTACTTTCTGTTTCAGCTGTTCTAGTTTATCTCATGTATTAGTGAACTTCTATGTATTTGGGATTTCTATTATGTTGTTTTCAGACTGTATTATGTATTTGGTTTGAGACTCTGCCGTAGTAGCTTCATGAACTACTATGTATTTTATTTCCGCTGCGAGTTATTCTAATATTTCTGTGTCTGTGATTCTGTGATTGTATTTCATTTGCTCCAAATTTATTTACAACGCAGTATTTTGAGAAATTCAAGTCCGACATGTGCAGATGCGAATGGCTGAAAATATCGGGTTGTTACAGTTGGTATCAGAGCTTTGGTTTTTAGGAAAACCTTAGCCTGCGGAGCAAAAACTTATTAGAGATAGGGTAGAAATACCCTAGAATGAGTGAAATCAATCTCAGAATCCTTTCTTTGTGAGAGAACGTATTTTCGAAGTATAAAATGATTTCCAAATGATTTTTAAAGGATTTTCAAAGATTATTTTGGTATAAAAATGTTCTTATTTCGAAATCAAGAATTTCTAAACTTCATCTCTTCGGTATCCACCTTGTTAGAAATCTCTTGGTTAAGATTCTTATCGATTAGGATTTCTTGAACTTTGGAACGCTCCGACTTGTTCTGGAATCCAGTCTTGTTTTCCCTATTTTTTCCTTTTGATTCGGAGCATTCTGTAACTCTACTGTGGAATGACCTCTCTAAAGGGCGGTGATTCTGTAAATCGTTGAATGATTTGTAAAGGGGTGAAACTCCTTTACAATTGGCATTGATTCACCGGAGATTTCTGTATCCTCGGATGTCGATGCTATCTATCTTCTCCTCTATTTGGTAATTAAATTATCTCATCTTCATATGAGTTTATCTTCGAACTAGAATTCTATTTGATTAGAGTTCCTCTATTTTTGAATCTTTGTTTGTTTGAAATCCTTCCTTGAATCATCCTTTGGAAATTTGTGTTTGGTTGTATTTTGAAATTGTGCATACATCGAAATTATTAAGGATGACCATTTTTCTGTATATAAAAGTGAAATGTTTTCGATAAGGATTATATACCTTTCAAAAATGAAAATTTGAAATTTCGAAAGGATTTGAAAATTTGAAAATTTATGAGAAATTTAAATTTATATAAAATGGTTTATAACTGAAGGGTTCTGAATTTGAATTTCGAGCAATCGAATTCCGGTGTTTTGAAATCGGTTTTAAGATTTTGGAAAATATATAATAATAATATGATTTAAAGATATTTTTTTTTCAAATAAGAAATGTTTCAAATGTATTCGAATGAATTTCAATGATTTCGTAGGAATTTCAAAGAAGTTTTTCAAAGTTATTGAAGTCCAGAACTCACTTATGTCGCTGGAAAATAATTTCGATGACGAATGCATGCATCATCGACATTGATTTTCGAGTTTCTGAGTGAGGGAGAGGCCACTCTAGTAGCTTTGCTATGCGAGTGATTTTATGAAACCAATTTTGGTTTCAGATTTCGAAGTATGGTTTGATATTCGAAAGATAGATCTGTATATATATATTTGAAAAGATTTAAACTAAGCCGGTGTTCAGTCCTCGAGTTTCAGATTTTGAAACCTAACTTTTGAAATTGGTTCACTGATTTAGTGTTGATTTCCAACTGTTGGATTTGAAAATATGATTTCTTGGACTATTTTAAGATTCGAGCACTTCCAAATCAGGGTTAACTTTTCAAAGCTAATATATTTGAAAGGTATAAGTTATTTGATAAAGAATATAAGTGCAGTTTGTATGTTTCAAGTATGAAATAATATGATTTGTATAAGTTGAAACTGTTTTGTTAAGTAAATAAATAAGACTATTTTGAATTATACTAATGTGAAATTTAGTTTTGAAATGTTTTGGATAAAAATTAGTCTTCAAATGTTTGAGAAAAATTGGTTTTAAATGTTTTAACTTAGTAACATCTTTATGAAACTATTTATTTAACAAGTTGAAATAGGTACATAAGTTGTACGTATGTTGTTTTATTCGCATAATTAATTTGATCCAAGTTTGAGTACACAAGTTCGAGGTGAATTACACCATTTCGTGTTAGGATTTTTCATTTGATTCTTGATGGAGAATATTTGATATGGATTTTAGGCTTGATTCTAGAATTTTCTATCATAGTATATGGCTATGCAAGGAGACTGATGGCTTCTAGTCAAGAAACCATATCGAAGTCCGCATTAGGGAAGTCGAATGGACAATACTAGTTCGAAAGCGAACTTGTGTGATCGAGCGAGCGATCAAATGTAATGTTGCGAAATGATGACATATGTACATCTTATATCCTAATATCATTGGTACACTTGACGCTGAAATTGAAAGTTGTCGGGTTGGATATCTTTGTAATTTAATTGAAAATTTTCTTTTATGAAAAACCATAGTTTAAGAAAAAGAAAAATAGTTTTGAAAAATTGTTTTAAATTTGATAGTGGTTTTTCATAAAAAACTATTTTATTTACAAAACTATTCTTAATTAAAAATCTTTTAGTAAGCAAAGATGTTCAATCCCATATGGCTTTTCATGTAGCGAAATTTATTTTTTTGAAATTTTGTATCCTTATATAAGATAAACTTTATGTAAGTATAAGATGATTTTGAAAACCATTGATTTTGATAAATGAATAATTGAAGCTTATATTAGTATGAAAGGATATTTGGTTTACCTGTAATTTGAGTTTATTTAAAAATAATAGATTTATGAAATAAATATCTCAACACTAAGTAATAATGAAGTAAAATTTGAGATATATGAAATTATGAATTTAGTTTTGAAATATGGTATATTTAAGCCTTGAAACATATTTAAGATTTAATAGTTTATTTTGTAAATCAAATCTATATTTGAAATTTGATAATATTTGAAATGGTTCGTTGGAAAACTAAATTGAATTGAAACTGATGGTTTGAATTGAATTAAAATCGGAAATTTTAGATTTTGGTTTAATTGAATAAATTTTTGAAATGTAAAGAATTAAGGGCATGTTTTATGATTTCAAATGTCTGATTTCAAAATGTTATGATTTTCAAAGTGAAATGATTTCAAGTATTTTGGTTTCGAAAGATTCATAACTTTGAAAGTATTATGACTTTTGAAGTGAATACATGTTTGAAATGGAAATGAATTTATTTGACCTAAATTTTGTTGATTTGGAAATTTGGATTATTTTTTAAACCTATTGTTTTAAGAAATTTTGAAACTGAATATGTATAACTTGAAAGAAATGATTTGGTGAAATCATATATGATTTTTAAACTGAAATACTATTGAAATGAATTAAAATTTAGAACCTGTTTTATTTAATACTTGATTTGGGAGCTATCGAACTTATATAAAAATGATTTGTATAAGTAAACCATTGATTTGAGAACTGTTGATTTGAAAAGATACTCAATTTTGAAAAGTGAAATCTTATATAATCGAAATCTATATAAGTGTGATTTGATATACTATTATTTTGGAAAGTATTTGATTTGAAATGAAATCTTATATATATGGACTTTATATAAGTATGATATTTGAAAGTGATTTTGAAAGGTACTATATGATACATATTTTCGAAGTAAAGATATGGAAAGTGCCTTTTGCTTGATATCCGCTTTGTGGCCACACGGTGGATTCATTCTATCGATATTATTCTCTCTCTTTGATTTGGGTTTTTCGGATATGATACTCGAGTGTCCATCAAATTCCACGGCGATCCCCATGGTCTTATGATCGCGACTACATAGCGCAACTGCCTAGCTGAGTCTTGTCTAGGGGTACGGATTGTTTCCTGGGGGATCCAGGCGTAACCATTGTGTATCCTGCAATCTGTGTAGGTCGCGAATAGTAGCGCAAGTGCCTGGCTGAGTCTTGCCTGGGGGTACAGATTGTTTCCTGGGGGATCCAGGCGTAACCATTGTGTATCCTGCACTCTACTAGTCATCATGGCGTAACTCGCAGGGCTGAGAAAGCTTACGGATACGGATTGTTTCCTGGGGGATCCAGGCGTAACCATTGTGTATCTGCGATCCATGGTTAGACAACTGTTTCGGTTTGGTTCATTTGTTTGGATTGTACTTTCCATATCTGTTTTTAAAAGTGTTTTCATTATTTCCACTGGGTGTTGAAACAAGTCTACTAAGTACTTGGAGAATTCTAGCTTTGCGCCTGATCAACGCATAGCCAGAGTCTGCAGGAACGAAAGTAAACTTGTTAAGACATCGAGTTATAAAAGTATTTTGATTAAAGCATCTTGATAAAGTACTGTATAAAGAATATTTTTATCAGTTATTTTCCCTTCTAAAAATTTAAAATGTTTTAAATATTGTTTACCTTGAACCATCAGATTTGAATCAAATGACTATTCATCATATTATAAAATGTTTAAAATGTTATGAAATTTTAATTGAAATGTATAATGGTTTAAATAATGGTTCACCCTTGTCTTCCAACATGCTTCCCTTCCTAGCTACCTTTTCCCTACCTTCTTTCGAGGATGTCTTCCAACCTATTGTTCTTTCTTGTTGTTTCCCCGCTTCCTTCCTTTTCGAGGACGAAAAGATTTGAGTGGGGGAGAGCGTAACAACCCTAGATTTTTCATATATTTTAATATTTGACTTTATTTTATTTTGAAATTATTTTTAAACTTGTTTTATTTCAAACATTTTATTTTTTTAAATATAAGTGTTGATTATTATGTGAATTATAATTTCAAACCGGTATAAATTGGATATTTTACTAAAAGATGAATTTCTGTTCAAACCGCTCAAATCTTGACTTTTAAATTTCAAATTTAAATATTTAAATTCTTAAATTTTATCTTTTATTATGAAAATAGATTTAATAACTTGAATACTGCTTTTCGTTTCGTTGAAAACGGATTTAAATTTTAAAAGTTATGTACATTTCAATTTTGGGTATAATTTGTTTTATTTTGCAATTTTGTCTATTTTAAATTTTTTAAATAATATTTTCTTTTCTATATTTTATTTTAATATGTGTTAATATGTTATTTTATATATATTTTGTCTTTTAATATTTTTTAAAGTGATAAATTTTTTTTTTTCAAAATTTACTGTATTTATTTCCTATTTTTAAAGGCTGTTTTCTATTTTTCTGCTATTTTCTTCATTTAAATTATATTTAATTAAAATTTATATATTTATTTTGTGAATTAATTTTATTTTATGTTCTTATCTCTATTTATAAATAATTTTCATGTACATAAAATTTTTCCAAAGTCATTGCATTTATTTTCAAATTTTCTAAACTAGTTTTCATTTTCTGTGCTATTTTCCTAATTTAATCATATATAATTAATATTTATTTATTTATATTTTGTTTATTTGTGATATTTTTGTATTTTAACTGAATTTATATATATTTTAGTTATTTAAAATTATAAAAAGAAATAAGAAAAATTTGAAAGGTTTTGTGACTTTTTATTTCTTAAGGCTCTTTGTATTCTCACCTTTTCAACTCCAACCATTACTTTCCATTCAATTGGCTGCCTTAACTCATTTCTCCAGCCAACTCCTCTATCATTTCACGTGATTTTTCTTTCTCAAACTCAAAAAAAAAGTACGGCCTCTCCTTTGTGAAAAGCTTGGTAAAAAATTTCTTCTTTTCTATGCAACTTCTACTTGTTTTCTTATGATTTTGCACTTGTTTTCTCACCTTCTATGCTCAGCTCCTCCTTCCTCCTCCACCTTGGCCTCTTCCACCACCACCACATCTGGTCATCACCTCCTCCAGCCCAGGCCCAAGCCATGGCCATGCCCCTTGATGAACAAGACCCACCTAAAAATGAACAAAACTCCACCTAATTGTTCATAGCCTAGCCTAACTTGTTCCACCACCTCTCTCCACCACTTTGGACGACCATACACCACCACCACCAGCAAATTCCTGACCTGAGCCCACTGCCACATCATCCTCCAGCCCACTACAGACCTGTCCGTGCTCTCCTTGGCCTTGGCCGAGCCCTCTAGTGCATAGGAATCCATGATATTTGCCTTGTAGTGTTAGTCCATGCTCATATATCTTTGCTCCATCATTTTTGCCATGCTAGGCCAACCTTTAAGAACCCAAACCAGATCCAAACCACGCCTTTAGCCGTTCCATTTCAGATTTGGAGTTGAAGCATAGGTGGTAGAAAGCAAGTGCAAACACTTCGGTGATGTTTTGTGTATTCATTTCTAGCTTTGTTTAATTGAATTTGGGTTGAAAACTTATGTTATATTTATTGTTTTGTCTCATGTATCCAAGGAGAATTAATCTTTGGCTCTTCCATTCATCTTTGTTTTGTGTTATCGTGCTTGTTTGGATCTCATTCGTGCATTCGTTGTTGTGTCTCCAGCTCAAAACAGTGAGTAAATCTCACAAGACTAATATGTACTTATATAGTGATAACTGACATCACCTGAATCTGTAAATGCATATCATCCTGTTATAACTACTATATTATATTCATATGAAGTTCACAACTATATTTACACTTGTTATACCATATGTTACTGTTATTTCATGCTATTCTATTATTTTCATCAGTTTATCACACTGCAAGTTCCCTTTAGATTAGAATCACTATGGGTTGAAATGATACATACCCGAACGGACTTTAAAATAGGAGAAAATCATTATGGGCTGAAATGATAGGCCTGAATGATTTTCAATTATTTTCTTTTACTTGGGATTGCGGGTTTGAAATGATCAAACCCGGGTTTCTTTGTAAATTACGGGTCGAAATGATATATTACCCGTATCACTTTACCTAGGCTAGAAAATGAAACACAGACCCGTTGTTAAAATATGTTTTTCTAAAAAAAAATTTAAATTATTTTAGAAATGTAAATATTATAATATTTTGATTTAAATTTGATTAAAAATGATTTTTTTGTAAAGCATTATTGATTTTCTGAAAATTTATAAGTGAAATAAATAAATGGTAAAGTTAGAAAATTTGAAATGTAAGTTATTTTGGGAAAATTTAATTTGGTGATAAATGGAATTTAAATTAAATATGAAATGTGATAAATTTATGATATTTGGAATTTAAATGAATTTAAAATTATTTTATAATATATTAATGATTTTTGAATAAAGTTAAAATGTGAAATGAATGAATATTTAGGTTGAAATTTGGAAATATAACTAAAATTGGAAATTTGTGAATTTGGCTTAAAAGTGAATTTTAAGTTAAGTAAATAAAAATAAAATTAAGTTATATTTGAAAATTTTAAACTTGAATGTTAAGTTAAATTTAATTTAATGAATTTAAAATTTAATGTTGGAATTTAATAAGTGAATTATTATTAAATTTTGATTTTTGAATGGAGATTTAACTTTATAAAATCATGAATACAAGGGTATTTGAATGACTGTTTTAAAAGTGAAATTATATGATTTTATAAGCTAAAAATGATTTAAATAAAAATATAATTGTTCGTGAAATTATATTGAATACTTGAAGTTAATTAGCTGCATTTCTGAAATGCTATTAATTCTAATGTAAATGATAATACAACATTTGTAAATGCTGTAGTTGATAATAATGAACCAAATGGCTAAGTTTAATTAAAGGTTATTATAGCATTTTTGTAAATGCTATAATTGTTGAATTTAACTAAGTTTATTTGAAACTAATGTAACCCTATTACAGCATTTTTAAATGCTATCTTTTGTTAAATTGAACTGTTTTGAATGTAACTTTCCGTAGCAATTTCTAAATGCTGCGAAAGTTGAATTTTCATCTGTTTTAATCAATTAAGTGAATAAATGAATTTCGAAAGACTAAAATTTTGGAAATTTAATAATTTAATTATTAAATATAATAACTTCATTTTATGATTTAAAATGAAGTAATTTTTTTCGAAATATAAACTATTTTGAAATGTGTTTTGTAATGGTATTTAAATTAAATAAAAATGAATGTGGTTTGGAAAATATGATATTTTGAATGATATTGAATTTTGAAATTATATTTGATTTTTGAGTATAAAATACCATTTTGAAATTTTAACCATGAGATGTAATTAATTTATAGTTTAACTGATTCTTAAAGGATGGGCGATCCCAAGCATCCTTTAAGTTATTATGCATTTCTACTACAGTTCACTTGAGTTGGTTTACATTATATAAGTATATATTGTCCTGACTCGAGTGTTTTGTGTTTTACTTTACGCTCGGGTTAGCTTGAGTATTCACAGCTTTGGATTCTCTTTCTGGAGCTGGTCTTTGCTGGAGTTTCTTCTTATCTACATTTATATCTACTCTCTGTTTCAGCTGTTCTAGTTTATCTCATGTATTAGTGAACTTCTATGTATTTGAGATTTCTATTATGTTGTTTTCAGACTATATTATGTATTTGATTTGAGACTCTGCCGTAGTAGCTTCATGAACTACTATGTATTTTATTTCCGCTGCGAGTTATTCTGATATTTCTGTGTCTGTGATTCTGTGATTGTATTTCATTTGCTCCAAATTTATTTACAACGCGGTATTTTGAGAAATTCAAGTCCGACATGTGCGGATGCGAATGGCTGAAAATATCGGGTTGTTACACTTTACTTGCCCTACCAGAGTCGACCCTTTATTATTTAAACCAAAGATGGTTACCATGTTGGGCTCCAATTTGTCTTCGGGGATATTCATTTGGTCATAGGCATTTTGAAGATTACGTTGACTGCACTGCCTTTGTCAACCTGAATTTTGGAGAAGATGGATAATCCAATCTGAGCGGTAATCATCGAAGGATCTTTAAGCGGATGGTGAACCACCTTTTTCATCTCTTAAGGAGTGACAACAAGGTTTGGCATTTGAACACTGAGTCATGGATTCTTCAATAGGGATTCTTGGACTGAAAAGATGCCTTCTTTTGCTTCCTTGATGTATCTATTTTAGGCCCCTTTACTATTCCTCACCGGGTGCAGCCCTCAGTTAATTACATCAATTCTATTTATAGGTGGGCTCAAGATTAGGGGGTCTACATCTTCAAGTATATTAACGGCATTGCCAGGGTGTTTCTGTGGACCATCCTCTGTCCTTGAGCTTTCTGTTGCTCTTGAACAAATTCCTTCGAATGACCCTCATGGATCGGTTTCTGGATGATTCAAGCCAAAAACCTGCACTCATCAGTTTTTTGGCCATTTGTCTTATGACATGCACAGTAATCACCTCCCTTCCTTTGCTCTAGGTTATTCTTGGCCTTAAAGGAGGTTGGAAGGTTGACTCTTTTGGCTATAGCATAAATGTAAAATAGTGGCTTTTTTAAAGTGACCGCGTTAGCGATTGGCTCTTCATATCTCGTTCTTTTATGTCATCGGTCAAACCCAAATCATCCCCCTTCTTTCTTTGGGAATGCTTTCTTCTTTGCATAATAAAGTTCATCCATTTGAATGAACTTGTTAGCCTGGAAGTGGAAATCTTGTAAATCTTTACACCTATTAATGAAGAGCTACTTCCAAAAGGGAGTGTTTACAATCAAGCCGAAATGTAGCGCAATCAGTTTGTCTCAGTCATTCATATCTTTTGCTTTTAGAGCTTCAGCATTGAACCTCCTCGGATAGTCTCTCAATGACTCCCTTAATATTTGCTTTATGTTGCCCAAGACAGTATAGTCTATTGTAGGATCTTTGCAAATGCAGAAATGGGTGGAGAATTCATAAGAGAATTGCTTCCATAAATATATGGTTTTCTCTTGATATTGTCTGCACCACTTTGCTGTAGCTCCTTAGAGAGTGATCGGAAATAATCGGCATCTGACAGCTTCAGATGCATTGTACAAATCAAGTTGGCTATCAAAAGCCATTAAATGATCGTCCAGATGTGTAACTCCGTGGTATTTCATTGTTGGGATCTTTACATAAGGCGGGCTGACTTAAGCCATTATCTCATCAATAAAGGGCGGCACTCTTTCATTATTATTATCATTTCATTCATAGTCCTTTTCCCTTTCGTATTCATAGTATCCTATATTGCCTTTTTAGCTGGATCTTTTAGATAAGCCTTAACATTACAATAATTTTTCTTGTCTGGATAATACTCTTTTGACATTGAGCTTCCGGATCGCTCAAGCGACATATCGTAACAATCCTTAATAGTTAGCTTTTGACAGAGGATGCTCCTTCTTTTTGGAGGATGTTAAGTTTATTTTGCTTTTGTATTCATTAGAGTTATCTTTTAAATTCCTCCTGGGCGAAACCACCTTGTCTTACTGAGTTGGTTTTGGTGTCTTTGAAGATTTCTAAGCTAGTCCCATTTTGAGTAGCTCTTACATCTCTTGCAGCTATGTAACATTCCTGAAAATTTACCAAGCTTAATTTTGCAACTACATTAATTTTTGAAAATAAATTGTGAATTAATTAGAGATTTCTAGAATAAATAAATGATTTATGATTATAAATTGAAATTTAATTAGAAATTTAAGCATAAGTATCTTACAAATAAATATCGGGTTTAGAAAAAATAATTTATATATTTATATAAATGAATTATAAATAGAAATTTGATTAAAATATAAGTATAAGCATTTTATAAACAAATATTGATTTTCAAAATAAAGTGTATTAAAAAAATAAAATAGAAATTAAAAGCTTTAAAAAGTTAATAATAGTTTGCTTTCTAAAATATTAAATATATTTGGAAGATATAATAAAATTCAAAAGATTTATTTTTAGGGTTCAATTCTCTTATATAAATAAATGTAACAATTTTTAATATGAAATAAAAGTATTTAAATCCATTCTTTTCTTTTTTAAAGTTGTACAAAAATAAATGGAAAAAAATGTATGGACGTAAATTGTGTAGATATAAATTTTTAATAAATGTATGAACTAAATTAAAGATTGAGTGTGAAGGAAAAAAATAAACAATGGAAATAAGATTTTGTTTGTGTAAATATAAATATAAAAATAGGGCAAGTTTTTAAATACAAGTTACATTTAAAATGCTTAAAGATTTAAAAACAAAATTTGTAAATAAATTAGAGAAAGAGGTTTTAACATAAAGGAGATAGAGTAGAGAAGAGGACATTTCATTGAGATCTCATAATCATTTCTTCCTACAAATGGCATTCAAGATATTTAAGTGAATAAAAAAATGAAACTAAAAATTACAAAAAACTCTTCACCTCCCCATATTCAAAATATAATAGCTCAGCCAAATCTGAAAAATCAGTAGCCAAAGATTTGGCATCTCATATGTCAACTCCCAAAGTAGAAAGAACAGTGAAGCAAAGATTTGAGTATCATATAAATCCAAACACCAAAGAAAAAAAGTAGCAAAAATCAGAAAAAAAAGAAAACAACATAGTTCAGACTTTAATCTTCATCCTGGAAATAACAAGATTCATCTTCAAATTAAAAAACTCAAATCCCCTCCTCTTGAAAAAAAATTCTGAAACAAAAGAGAGTTTCAAATCAAAGTAGCAAATCCAATTCCAAAAAAAGGAAAAAAGAGCTTCAGTCTACAACTAAAACAAGGAATCAAAGCCTGGGAATATAAAAGAGAAAAGCAAAAATACAAAAAAATAATACAAAGCAAGGATCAAGTCTGGAATCAAACAGGAGCAATAAAAGCAAATTAAAAGCTTAAGCAAAAATCTTCATTCCGGTATTCAAGCCTGGATCACTTTCTGTTCCTCTCTGTCTTCTGAAGTACAGGTGTGCAACTTTAATTCTTTTCTTAAAAACAATTTTTTTAATCCAATGCTGTGAATCTGTGAGAAATCTACTTTGCTAAAGCTTAAAGTCTGATTTGATCTTGCACGTGTGCTGTGAAAATTTTATGTTATAAATAGGAATGTGTTTGCATGAATACAAATTTAGGGTGTGCATGTTAGACTTATAGGCTATGCTGGCCTTTGTTGGATTACAGGCTTTCAAACCCTGTTCTTAAACCAAAATCTCCTTCTCAAATTTATCTTAGACTTTAGGATTTATATGAAAATTGTTTATACAATCCAGATCTAAGTTTTAAAAATAGCTTGAGTATGTTTTGATTATAAACTACCTGGAAGTATTAATATACAGTAAAAAAAGGTTCTTGTTTTAATTTAAATTCAAAAACTCTTGAGTTAACCTCTGTTTAAACTTAAGTTATAAACAAAACTCGGTTGTTTCATCTCAAAATTTAGATTAAAATTATACTTAAGTTAAAAACATTGAAGTGTCTTTGGAATTATCTGGGAATCAAATGACTGAGCAAAAATAAAAATAAATAGTCAAAACCCAAACTTGGTAATTCATAAATTCAGGATTATAATTTGAATTCATAAATGTAAACATGATTAACACTAAAATCATAGTTTTTAATTTGGGATTGAGTGAGCATTTCTGGTTTAACCAGAAATGGGTTTTGGGGAGTTTTCTAGTCATCTCTGTGATCTGGGGTGTCGTGGTTCGTTCTGAAGGTAGTAGAGTGATCGAAGATGATGGGAAAATTGTCAGGAAGATGATTAATTCATTGAGGAATTTGCAGCAGTTGATTCTTGTATGGAACCCTAGTGTCAACTAGGTCCATTATTTCGATTCGTTCATCTTCCCTTGTTGATCTAGCGTTATGAGTTTTTGGGGGATGATAGTTGGGTTGTTTTCGAATATGTGGCCGAATGCGCTGATGCTCAGGTGGCCGGAGTTAAAGGAGCGAGACGTTGACAGGTTTGGTTGAGAATGTTCCAGCTATTCCAGGTTTGAGTTCGTCATCTCGAATTCGACTTTGAGATTTGAGGTATGATTTGATGATCGTATTAGAGAGTTTGGATGATGAGTGGTATGGGAAGATCATCATTAATGATCTGAGGTGATCAACGACACCGTGCATGTGCACGGTGCACTGTTGTTCCAGTGAAGATGAATTAGGTTTTGGATTGTGCTCGTGTCAATTAATGATTGACTCGGGGTGTTGTGATGTTTTTCTCAGGGAAGTCTAGCTTTGGCTCGGAGTAAATTAGAATCGCCTCGGGTTAAAATAATGTTACATTTTTTAATAGAAACCTGTAGTGTTTTTGTTTCAAAGTTTAAACTGAAGTTTAAAAATGAAAATCGAAGTTTTAAACCAAGTTGTAAACCTAAGTTTGAATCTGAATTCTAGTAAGTTTGAACCTTGTTTTGAAATGATTTAAGTTTTTAAAATTTAAACTTGTTTTAACACCTTTAAGTATTTGAAGTGTATTTGGCTTGAATTTAAAACTGACAGTTGAACTGTAAAGTAAAGGTTTAAATAAGTTTAAATATATGTTATAAAATTTGGAATGTGAGTTTGAACCTCAGTTTTTAAAATAAAATAAAGTTTTTAAATTTAAATTGTTTTAACTACTTTAAAAATGGTTAAATGATTTGAAATTTAAAATGAAGTTTAAATGTAAGTAAGTTTTTGAATCTAAGTAATCTGGAATCAAAATTTAATGTGTATTCCAGTTTTGAAATAAATGAAAGTTTTTAAAATTTAAAATGATTTAAGCAATTTTGTTTGCTAAAGTGTATTTTTAAATGTATTTGAATTTTTTTTTTAAGAATTTGGTTTTGAATTCTTTTAAAATTCTTTTATAAAATGAATATTTCTTTAACTTGTGAGATAAAAAGGTTTTTGAATTGTTGTTAAAACTTTGTTTAAGATTAATTTTGTGTTTATTTTAAATCTTAAATTTAAAATGAAATTTAAAGTAAATTTGAGAGCAAATTGTTTTTAAATGCTTTGATTAAGTAAGAGATGTTTTATCTTAAAGGTAAATAGAATTTAATGATTTGGATTCATTAAATTATTAAGTTAATTAATCAAGTAATTAATGAATGATCAAATAAAAATAGTAATTCTTAGTGAAAGTAAATAAGAGAAGATAATTAAAGGTTAAAGATTGATTAATCAAATATTAAGGGTTAATTACTTTAAAGAATAATTAATTAATGTGGTTATTAAATTAAGGTAATTAAATTAAGAATAATTAATTAAGGTTAATTAACTTAAAATGATTAAGAAATCATTATTAATTAAGGAGTAATTAATTATTGTAATTAATTAAGGAATAATAAATTTATTAATTAATCAATTAAGGACAATTAATTATAATTAAGATTTAATTAATCAATAATTAAAGGTTTATTAATTAAAGTAATTAATTAAGGAATAAGTAATTAAGATTTAATTAATTACAATTAAAGGTTAATTAATTAAGATAATTAATTAAAGAAATGATTAATAAATGAAGGTGGTTAAGACTTAATTAATTGTAGTTAATGATAATTAATCGTTGATTTAAAGATTACTAATGAAAGTAATTGGGTGAGTAATAAATTTATAACCACGCGATTTATTCACCTTTATCAAAGATGTTTGATTATTATTGAATGCTGTGTGATGGATTGATATGTGATGTGATGCTGTGTGATGCTTTGTGCTGAGCTGCTATATTTGTAATGAATATACTGTTGTATGAATGTGGAAACCCCTTGACCCATAAAACGACATTTGAATTTCGATGCGACAGGGAGTCGGATTCTAGTTGGTTATCCGAAACCCACATCGAATCATAATGGTAAATCTTTGTGATTGATAATTTACTTTATCTATGAAGCTGTGAAGGAAGATAAGCGTTATGGGTCATACCGCTTATCGATATATTGAATCTGTGCTGATTGATGATGTGGCACTTTTATTGTGTAAAACCCCCGGACCACACTTATACACACACAAATATGGGTTGCACGTGGAAATGGGTTAAGTCATAGATTTTTGAAATAGTTTTAAAGATTGAATTTTTGAATCCAAATATAGTTTTGGAATTGAAAGCTTTTGAAAATGAATCCCAAAAATAAAAGTTATTTTGAATAAGTTGATTGAGTTTTGAAATTTAAGTAATTTAATTTATATTTGAATTCAATATTTGAAATTGAATTCTATGATTTGGGAACTAGGGTTTAAAAAGGTTATTCAACTTATAAATGGGTTTATATTGGTTTTAAACCATTTTAAAAGTGTTGTTTTGGGAATTTGAATTTAACCAAGATTTTAACTTGTATAAATTGGATTCTTCTGAACGAAAACTGTTTGTTTTCAAAAATAAAAGCTTTCACATAGGAGATAAACTTCCAATTTGTGTTAACAGGGTTTTCAAGTCTAAAATGAGAATAGTTTTCCAAGTTATAGATAAATCTTTGGAATCGTGTTTTGAAAGCTATACGTTAAATCTTTAATTTAAATATTTAATGAGTTAATCCATTTGAAATGGAAATTGTTTTGGAAATCTATAAATAGATCTTTGTGAAACTAGGTGAACTTTGTAAAACGAATCTTTTGTTAAAAGATTTGAAATGGTAATTTGTTTAATCATTTAAAAGGAAAGTTTTGGATTTTGTAAGTTGTGACTTAACTTAAATCACATATCCATATATTTTTAAATATTGCGCTCATTGTTCGGTTTAGCTGGGAGAGGACCTTGTATCCTATAACCCCTTCCGAATAGTGATACGACGTTATGGATTGCATTTGAAGACCGGTGTTGAAGATCGGGTGTCTTCGAGAACGTTAGGATAACCTATCGATTGTCTCTGCACCGAGTAGCTACGGTATAGAGATTCCCTATGTGATGAGAAGTTCGATCGGGATTGTGGATATCCAGATTTGCAAGGGCTTCTTCGAAAGCGCCTTCGGTTCTGTTCGAACCCAGAACAGACTTGTATGGTTGTATGTCCGACACTACATTTTGAGATATTAAACCGATCTCTATCAAATACATTTCTGCTTGGTGGCGGAGAATTTATTCTCTTAGCTTAACACCCATCTCTGAGACGTACGAGCTCAGAGGTTATGTTGTTGATATTTATCAGTGATATACTCGCAAATTTGGTAGTGTGGCATACTGAGTGCTGCTGTGTATCATTTGTTGATCAAAGCATGACTTTTGTGTAAAGTGTAGCTTTGTGGATGATACTGCATCAGGACCTCACACCCCGAAAATGGTCAAAACAGGAAAGATGCGGCAAGGTTATGAGGGTCGCTCCTTTTAGGGTGTGTCATTCCCTTCTGTAAAAGGGTGGTATCATGGTATGGATCCCAGATACTTACTCATGTGGATACTGCAGATCTATTACTTTGTGATTGCTTTGTGGTTGTTGGTGTCGAGCGCTCGGATAAAGGTCCCAAAGGATTGGGGGATGGCATGGTCGAGTAGTAGTTTCCTAGTTACAGAGGTAACCTGCCTTGTGTTGGCAGAGATCCGGTTAGGTTCTGGCGACGTCCCGCCAGAGGCGTACCCTTGGACAGTAGGAATTTCCTTAGCCTGATCATTTGTTGGGAATCCAATCAAAATAATACGCGCCCTATACGGTTTTAGTTGTATAACCTGCCATGGAATGTGGCGGTAACCTGTTATTGAACATGGTAGCTATAGTAGGCGCACGATACTGGTCGTACGTTGGCTAGGATTTATAT
The DNA here is from genome assembly GCA_030765085.1 of Allium cepa. Lineage (NCBI taxonomy): Eukaryota > Viridiplantae > Streptophyta > Magnoliopsida > Asparagales > Amaryllidaceae > Allium > Allium cepa. Next base: position 218,623,489 of record CM060930.1, read on the forward strand.
TATACTTTCGAAATGGTTTTCCTACACTATGCACTAGCAATAATATGAAAGAAATTTTCTCGTATCAAGCATATTTGACTTTCATAAGGAGAAATCTCCTCCAATTCTACGTTTGCATTGTGTGTGTGGAAGGACGCCTTATGGTAGTTTCATTTTATAAAAAGCATTGTGGATTTGTTTCAAATTCTCTTGTTGTTTGTTTTAAAGACCAAACTGCTTTTGTTTGCTCATACCAGTCCCACGACTGACCTGGAGTTTATTGTTCCTTTCCTAAACTCTGGGTGCCTACTATTTTCCCACACGGGCAGTCCAGAGTTGGGTTTTTTTAGATAATCATATAGTAGGTGTAGATTCGATAGCTTTCAGCCTTAGGATTTGGCAATCGCATTTGGATCGAGTTGCTTCACTTCATCTTGATTGGGAGTTCGAGCTATTTCTTGATCGATGCCTTGGTGATGGGGATTGCCAATACTGGAGTTCTTTCTTGAAGACTATCTTGGAGATTTTGTTCCGCTGTTGGTGTTATCTTTTCTTTTCCGCTGCTATTGTCTTGTATCATGTTTCTGATGTATATTCATTGTATCATTCTGTTGTATCATATTGTATCAGATATTGTATCAATGTTGTATATTGATATATGCTATTCTTTTTCTTCCGCTGTGTTGTACTTAATGTGTTATAAGCTCCGGCAAACCAGATTCGACGTTTGGATCTACGGCATTTGAATATGAGTGTCGTATTCGATGCCGATTTATGAAGGTCGAGTCAGGGTCTTTAGAAGCTGCTTCTCCAAACATTTGATCTTTTCAGTATTCTCATCTTGCGGAGCTGGTGATAAAGGCTATCCTTGAACAGACCCTTTTAGATTAAAGGACGGAGTTATGTGTTCCTCAAGAGTGGTGGTGTGGATAACTCCTTCCTTAATTCCGCTTAATCATTTAGATCTCATTTTTGTCCTACGCAAGTCAAATGAACCAAAATTTGTCTATAATATAATGGCAAGGTCGGAGGTTCGAGCCCTCTGTCTAGTGTAAAAAATGTTAACAAGAAAACTTTTCAACATCCTCAAAACTATATGGAATGTAACCGATTTCTATGAAACCAAATTATTAGGGAGACCTCTTTCTTCGAAACCTACCTTTCGACCAGGTTGACTTAGTCGAAAAGGTTTAAGTAGTTAGATCAAAAACGCAGGCTAAGGAAGCAACATCTCATTCGAAACCTTTCCTTTAAACGGGTCGAAAGAAACTATCCATTTTGGCTTCTCATCCCTTTTGATCATGTCAGAAGGCTTGTTCTAGCCCATTAAACAATGTCGAAAGGAATGCATATTTTGTTTATATGACATAGCTGCTCTTGACTCTAGTGGTTTTCCTACTTTTGTTGAGAAACCCCTTCGAAAGGGTTGCAGATGTAGTTGGGGATAAACCCCTTTTCAAATGATTTCTTCTCTAATCGACCGTTAGCCAATTATAAGCTGGGACCCTTTCAGAACACCCTTTTCGATCAAGTCGAGAGGGGTTTTATTCTTTAGAAATAGGTCCAGTTTGTAACTATCTAAGCTCCACTTTGTTTTTGCTGTATAAGGTTGACCTGGGTATCCCCCAGTTTCATAGATTCACCAATGTCAAAACCTCATCATCGTTCTTATTTTCATTGTCTTAGGTTGGTTTCGATGATGATGTGTTTCTACTATGTTTATCCAACTCGACCCAATGCATTGCATAGACAAAAGGAAGTTAAAAGAATATGTTAGAATCCTATGCAATGGATCATTTGACCAGCTAATGATATAAATGATCTTCCTCGTCATCAAAAATTCTAGATAAACCAAGCAACTCTCTTTTATTAATAATCCAAAATGAGTTACAATTAAGAGAGCTTTATCCCCAATTAGATTTATGGTTTCTATAAGATTTAATTACAGCTACGAAATTGAAGTTAAAGAAATGAATTTCGGATTCCAAAATTCGGTCCCTAAAACTAGATCCCTTAGGTCTTATTTATAGATGCAGGTCGGCTCCCCGTCCGCGCTCATGCTTCAACCCGGTTAAAATGCCTCTTTTTATATGCTACCTCATGCCTTTCGACTAGGTCAAAAGGCCTCATCTACCTTCGAGGCTGTCGAAAGGCATCTCTTTTGTATCCTTTGACTCACCTTTGCGCTTTCTTCATCTCTCTCTAGGACATTCGACTAAATCGAAACCGTCTTTTATCAACCTTTCACCTTTTCTAAGTCTTTAATATTCCTTTTCTCCACTTTATCCAGAACTGCTTTTGATGTTGTTAGTCAAATGTGCCTTTTTCTTCATGTTGCCTTGTTTGTTGAATATGCGCTTATATGATTGTTGTTTGATGATAATAAACATATATACATTCATTTAAATGTATTTGATAATATACTATTTATTTTCACAGATTAAATAAATATTTGCTGAATAAAATAAATAACACGGAATTTGAATTCAAACGAATATTTTATTCAAACAAATATTTATTACAATTTTGAATAGTATACAAATTCAAGCTCTCACTATTCACTATACAACTTTGATACAAATTCAATTACATCACTATTTTACACATTCACCTCACTACATATCACTCACACTCGTATTTTTTTCTTCAACTGCATTTCAGTTTGAATCCAGCATCTGAGAAATCTGCAAAATATTTACTAACGCAGTAAAATTGAAAATAAAATATTTTTGCGATATAAAATAAAACGTGAATTTTGAAAATGATATTTGCCTCAGTTATTTGGGTTGTTCGTCATCATTTAAATTTGAATTCATCATACACGAACAACTTGTGACATACACAGTATATTACTGTATATGCCACAAGGCCGTGCACGCCGATATATACACTTGATTGATTTACAGGGATAGGCAAGCACAGGTCAAACCCAAATGAAAAACCGAGTTCAACTCACGTGCAATATATTCAAAATCACGACACGAGCACAAGGTCAAACCCAATTTTTGAAACTGGGTTCAACACAAGGCAACGTCAAGTCCAGACAATACAGCATGTACAAGCCACAATGAAGTTGTACAAGTACAGTCAAGAAAGCAGCTCAAGTAACAAAAGTCAAGTGCAGCAATGGAACAAAATAGTATGACATGAAGCAAATGAACATAGTGAAATGCACAAAGACATAGCATCTGCCCCAGGTTAATGTTCACAAATATAATTCATCAACCAGACTATGATGCAGGAAATAACTCAGAGGCACAGCAAATTACAAAGACAAGACTAAGTGCAGCATCAGTGAAGACAGCTACTTCACAATGAACAAGTGCACAACAAAACCAACAAAGACCAAGGCTACGGCATAGTGCACCAGAGATATGGAAACACATCAACATCTACAGAACAATCAAACTGCATCAAGTCCAGCAGCATGAACAAGTATGGCAGCATGTGAATGCATCAAAACAAGTAAACAACAATGTGGAGCTTAAGACAGTACAGCTACATCATGTATGCAGCCCAATAGACCAAAGTACAACATCAAAGACAGCACTGACTTAAGTATACAAGTGAAACTGCAATGCTCAAACTCAGTGGACAGTAATGATACAAGAACAATATCATGAAGGAACCAGACCATAAAAAAGTGTTTGGAAATGCAGCAAATACCCAATGGACAGAGATGCAACGAAACAGAGTTTCAAATATGCATGGTGATGCAACTTCAAGCAGAGAAGCAAGTTACAGAATGCATGAAACAGAAAAAAATTTTCGTATTTTTTGAAATAGTCAGCAAATAAAAAAGAGGAAAGCTTCTGACTTGTTATTCAAGAAGGATTGAAAGTTCTCAAAATAAAGCCGTATGAATCAAGTCAGTATCGAATGCATCAGGAAAGTCGTGTGCATCACGAAAGTGAATTTCAAGAAAGTATCGAGTAAATTAGTGTATTCGAATTCATATAAATACGAGTACCCAAGTATCATCATTGGCATGAATGAAAAATCAATCGAATTCAAGCAATCGAATCTGAAAGCAAAAAATACAAACAACATACCAAGGCGAATTCAATTATCTCAAAGCAATCGAAGCCAAACCCTAATTTCACAAATCAAGAGAAGCAGCCGAGCGAGACTCCAAGATCAATAGAGCGTCAATATTAAACGGCATCCAAATCCCTAATTTTGATCGAAGGACAAAAGCCCTAAATTATGATCGAAGAAGACGCCATTCTCAAAAGGACCGAATAGAAAAAGAAGCGGGTCGAAATAATAAAAGGGGCCGGTCTTTTAATTAGGGTTTTGTTAAGGGTTTTAGTTTTTTTTTTAAAAGAGCTTTATCTTATTTTTAGTTTTGAATTTGTTTTTATTTTTTTTTAAATCTCTCTTCAAACCGTTGTATTTGCTAGTCGTGTGACTAGGGGACAAGCTACGTGGCGTAGCTTGAGAATTCGCAACTCAGTGGCTGAGTTGTGGCAGGGTTTTGAGCGTAGAGTTAGGTTAGTCAGTAGCGGGTGTCGCGAGTTTACGTGTGTAAGCGTGTGACTATCTAATTTCTAGTAGAAACCTTGGGGGCAGCACGTAGGCAGGTTTTTGCCGAAGCTGGGTAAATTCTGTGTCGTTCTATTTCTGCATTTATTATTCTGCTTTTATCTGTGCTGCTACTATTCTGTGATCTGTGTTGAAATTATTTTATAAGCTTCCGCAATTAATTTTTTATAATTTATACTATCACCCTATTCACCCCCCTCTAGGGTGAAATCGATCCTACAAGTGGTATCAGAGCAAGGTTTAGAAGTCATTTGTTTCATTTTTCAAAAATCAGTTCCTGTTTAAAAATTTGAAAAAATGGCTTCTTTTAATAATGCTTTTGCTGAAGGTCAGTCCATAGTTAGACCACCAATGTTCAATGGTGAATATGCCTACTGGAAAAATAGAATGAAAATTTTTCTGAAAACCATTGACGCTTGGAACATTATTGAGATAGGTTATAGATCACCAACTATAATTGTAGACAATCAGGAAATAGATAAACCGATGGACCAATGGACAGAGCTAGAAAATAAATTACAAAATGCTAATGCTAAAGCTATGAATTCTATTATCTGTTCATTGGATCAATTTGAATTTAATCGTGTCTCTCATTGTTTAACTGCGCAGGAAATATGGCACACGCTCGAAGTAACTCACGAAGGAACATCTCAAGTCAAAGAATCTCGCCTAGCCATGTTAAGCAGCGAATACGAGAATTTCACAATGGCAAAAGAAGAAAACGTCAAAGAGATGTACGGACGACTGTCCAATATAGTATACAAATCAAAGGCTCTTGGAAAATCGTACACAGAGTTAGAGATAGTTTGGAAAATTCTCAGAGTTCTTCCTCGAAGCTTTGAAGCAAAAGTCACAGCTATTCAAGAGTCAAAGGATTTGAAACAAATCAAGGTGGAAGAGCTCATTGGAAATCTCACCGCCTATGAGCTAGAGCTAAAGTTCAAGGAAGAGCGAGAAGGAGGCGATACTCGAAAGAAGTCAATTGCTCTCAAAGGAACAACTGAAAATGACAATGATGACGATGATGATGGTGAATCTGAATTAGCACTATTAATAAAGAGATTCAAAAAGTGGAATCGCAAATATGGAAATCCAACCAGAAACCATCAAATCAAAAGCAGAATAAACAAAGCACTAGACATTTCGGAGAAGCAAGAGATCATCTGTCACAAATGTAATAAACTGGGACATATCAAGCCAAATTGTCCTCAAAATCGACCAAACCAAAGAAAGAAACTGAAGAAGAAAAGTTTTGCGGCTACTTGGGATGAAATTGATGAAGATGAAAGTGATAGCACCGAAAGTGAAAGTGAAAGAGCAAATCTATGTCTTCATGGTGAAGTAACTAACAGTGATGATGATGAGCCAAGTGAGGTATCAAAACTTTCTCATTCAGAATTACTTATATATTTTCACGAAGTAAATGGCTGTTTTGAACGACTTAAGGAAAAACATGTCAAACTTGAATCACAAAAGGATTCTTTAATTGATTTAAATAAACAACTTAACCACTTAGTTAAAACCTATCAAAGCAGAATCCCTAAGTGTGAGAAGTGTCCAACATTCGAAGAAGAGGTTAAAAATTCAGAAAACAAAATTAAATCGCTTGAAAAAGAAATCCTGTTTTTGAAAGAAATTGAAAACACAAGAATAGAAGACTCTATAAAAAGGTGCACACAACTGATAAATGAAAATGAATCTCTCAAAACCCAAGTCCTACAACTATCAACAACGTTGGATAAATTCTCAAAAGGAGAAAAATCATTGAATATACTATTAGGGAAACAAACTCTTAATACGTCTAGGCAAGGACTTGGATATAAAAAATTTCAAAAAGATAGAAACCAAATTAATCAAGTCAATTCATTTGGACATAATCAAAATAGTCATTGGTATAAACCCGAACATATGAAGACTGTATCGATTTGGGTTCCAAAAGGCACAAATATAAAATCTCTCAAAGTAAAACAAATGTGGGTGCCAAAAGGAACATGTTTAAATAGTTTTCAGTCTTCTCTAGATTATTTTCCAAAATATCTTGGCACTAACAAGTTTGGACCTATGAAAACAAATAGGTCACTAAATTTTTCTCTCGTGTAGGTATGCTGGCAGGCTAAGGAACAACAGCAATGGTTTCTGGATTCTGGCTGTTCCAGACACATGACAGGCGATAAATCAAAGTTCCTTCGCCTAGAAAAGTATAAAGGTGGCAGGGTCACAATGGGTAACAATGAAAAGTGTAAAATTGTTGGCAAAGGTAAAGTAGGTAACAATACTTTTACCCTGAATGATGTACTGTATGTTGAAAATCTGCACCACAACTTGATATCAATCAGCCAGCTATGCGATAAAGGTATGAATGTTATTTTTGACTCTGACTTATGCAAAATTGTTGACAATTCATCAAAAGAAATCTTATTTTCAGGTAAGAGGAAAGGTAATATATATTCTCTATCTTTTGATGATCTCACCCTTTCGAAATGCTTGGTTGCTAAGGACATAGAAGTTGATTTATGGCATCGACGTTTAGGGCATGCTAGTATGAATTTGCTAAACAAATTAAAAAGGAAAAATTTGGTAAGAGGGTTACCTTCACATGAGTTTAAAACAGAAAACATCTGTAAAGCATGCACTTTAGGAAAACTTAAAAAATCATCATTTCATGCCAAAAACAGTGTAAGCACTTTTAGAGTACTTGAGCTAGTTCATGTGGATCTATTCGGACCTAATGACATTGCTAGCTTAGGAGGTAAAAAATATTGTTTTGTTATAGTTGATGACTACTCAAGATATACATGGGTATTTTTCTTAGCCAAGAAATCAGAAACTTTTTCTTATCTCAAGAATTTCACAAAATTAGTCCAAAATGAAAAAGAAGTTTCCATTATTTCACTAAGAAGTGATCATGGTGGAGAATTTGAAAATTATGATTTTGAAATTTTTTGTAATGAAAATGGAATCAAACATGAATTCTCTGCTCCACGTACTCCACAACAAAATGGGGTAGTTGAGAGAAAGAATCTCATTTAAAAGCTGTTAAAAGAATTATAAGATATTTGTTGCACACCCCACGGTTTGGTCTTTGGTATCCTTCAAACGATAACTTTGAATTAAAAGGTTTTTCAGACGCTGATTACGCTGGAAATTTAGTTGATAGAAAAAGTACTAGTGGAGCATGTTTTATGTTAGGGCATTCATTAGTTGCATGGTCAAGCAGAAAACAAAATTGTATTGCATTATCCACCACAGAAGCAGAGTATATTGCTCTAAGTGGTTGCGCTGCTCAAATCTTATGGATGATACAGACTTTGCAAGACTATGGTCTAAATTTTAAACGTGTACCACTAATGTGTGATAGTAAAAGCGCAATTGATCTCACAAATAACCTTGTGCATCACTCACGAACAAAACATATAGATGTTAGACATCATTTTATTCGAGATCATATTTCTAAAGAAAATATCAGCATAAATTTTATTTCAACTGATTCACAATTAGCAGACATCTTTACAAAACCCCTTCCAGAAAACAGTTTTTGCAAACTACGTCTCGGTTTAGGTGTTTTAGAAATTTGAGTGCCTAATTAACAAATCTATCCCCCTCCTAATCATCAAAAAGGTAAATAGTGACTAAAAAATGATAAGGGGTGATATTAATCATACATTTTTCCTCAAGACAGTATACTTAGTAAATTTCTTTAGAAATTCACACAAGAGTTATAAAATTCTTTGTTTGGCAAAGATTCCATGACCAATTCTAATTCTATCATAATTCTATCGACCATCGCTTATCAAAAATCTAATATAGTTTGTTGATATGTGGTATCATAATCAGGAATCATTAGTTTTTTCAGTTTATAAAATAAAATTCAAAGTATTCACTCTCATTTAAAAGTCCTCACGGTTATGCATGGGTGAATTACTTGGAATTTGATATGTAGTTCCATGCTCATTTAAAAGTCCTCACGGTTATGGATGTATGGAATGCATATCAAAATTAATCTATTAAGTAAACAAGTTGATTCTAATCCCATTTAAAAGTCCTCACGGTCATGCGTGGTTAGAAGATACTTGAATTCATTTTTAAATTAATTTTTTTTTTGAAATACTACTAACCTCATTTAAAAGTCCTAACGGTTATGCATGGTTAGTAGAAATTCAAATTCCTGATAGACATATACCACAACTCGACATAACTATATGATTTTATGATAACATCATTCCCATCATCTCTAAAATGGAATATGCGCCCAACAAGAATGGTTATGATTTTTTTTTGATTTTCTATTTAAATTACATAGTTATAGTCAATTGAGCTTTAATGTTATATTACTATCTATCACCTTATCTCTATTTCATGACACTTTTATTCTTTTGCTGATAACAAAAGGGGGAGAGAAATGTTGGATTTTGGCATTTAAATCTTATACTGATATGCATATAAGAAGGGGGAGTTTCGTAAAGATGAAACATTTAAATAGGGGGAGCAAGCATTGAAATGGTGAAATTATCAAATTCATTTAATATGTTTCAAAATCCTAAGTATATGTTTGTTATCATCAAAAGGGGGAGATTGTTGAATATGCGCTTATATGATTGTTGTTTGATGATAATAAACATATATACATTCATTTAAATGTATTTGATAATATACTATTTATTTTCACAGATTAAATAAATATTTGCTGAATAAAATAAATAACACGGAATTTGAATTCAAACGAATATTTTATTCAAACAAATATTTATTACAATTTTGAATAGTATACAAATTCAAGCTCTCACTATTCACTATACAACTTTGATACAAATTCAATTACATCACTATTTTACACATTCACCTCACTACATATCACTCACACTCGTATTTTTTTCTTCAACTGCATTTCAGTTTGAATCCAGCATCTGAGAAATCTGCAAAATATTTACTAACGCAGTAAAATTGAAAATAAAATATTTTTGCGATATAAAATAAAACGTGAATTTTGAAAATGATATTTGCCTCAGTTATTTGGGTTGTTCGTCATCATTTAAATTTGAATTCATCATACATGAACAAACTTGTGACATACACAGTATATTACTGTATATGCCACAAGGCCGTGCACGCCGATATATACACTTGATTGATTTACAGGGACAGGCAAGCACAGGTCAAACCCAAATGAAAAACCGAGTTCAACTCACGTGCAATATATTCAAAATCACGACACGAGCACAAGGTCAAACCCAAATTTTGAAACTGGGTTCAACACAAGGCAACGTCAAGTCCAGACAATACAGCATGTACAAGCCACAATGAAGTTGTACAAGTACAGTCAAGAAAGCAGCTCAAGTAACAAAAGTCAAGTGCAGCAATGGAACAAAATAGTATGACATGAAGCAAATGAACATAGTGAAATGCACAAAGACATAGCATCTGCCCCAGGTTAATGTTCACAAATATAATTCATCAACCAGACTATGATGCAAGAAATAACTCAGAGGCACAGCAAATTACAAAGACAAGACTAAGTGCAGCATCAGTGAAGACAGCTACTTCACAATGAACAAGTGCACAACAAAACCAACAAAGACCAAGGCTACGGCATAGTGCACCAGAGATATGGAAACACATCAACAACTAAAGAACAATCAAACTGCATCAAGTCCAGCAGCATGAACAAGTATGGCAGCATGTGAATGCATCAAAACAAGTAAACAACAATGTGGAGCTCAAGACAGTACAGCTACATCATGTATGTAGCCCAATAGACCAAAGTACAACATCAAAGACAGCACTGACTTAAGTATACAAGTGAAACAATGCTCAAACTCAGTGGACAGTAATGATACAAGAACAATATCATGAAGGAACCAGACCATAAAAAAGTGTTTGGAAATGCAGCAAATACCCAATGGACAGAGATGCAACGAAACAGAGTTTCAAATATGCATGGTGATGCAACTTCAAGCAGAGAAGCAAGTTACAGAATGCATGAAACAGAAAAAAAAAATTCGTATTTTTTGAAATAGTCAGCAAATAAAAAAGAGGAAAGCTTCTGACTTGTTATTCAAGAAGGATTGAAAGTTCTCAAAACAAAGCCATATGAATCAAGTCAGTATCGAATGCATCAGGAAAGTCGTGTGCATCACGAAAGTGAATTTCAGGAAAGTATCGAGTAAATTAGTGTATTCGAATTCATATAAATACGAGTACCCAAGTATCATCATTGGCATGAATGAAAAAGCAATCGAATTCAAGCAATCGAATCTGAAAGCAAAAAATACAAACAACATACCAAGGCGAATTCAATTATCTCAAAGCAATCGAAGCCAAACTCTAATTTCACAAATCAAGAGAAGCAGCCGAGCGCGACTCCAAGATCAATAGAGCGTCAATATTAAACGGCATCCAAATCCCTAATTTTGATCGAAGGACAAAAGCCCTAAATTATGATCGAAGAAGCCGCCATTCTCAAAAATACCGAATAGAAAAAGAAGCGGGTCGAAATAATAAAAGGGGCCGGTCTTTTAATTAGGGTTTTGTTAAGGGTTTTAGTTTTTTTAAAAGAGCTTTATCTTATTTTTACTTTTGAATTTGTTTTTAATTTTTTTTAAATCTCTCTTCAAACCGTTGTATTTGCTAGTCGTGTGACTAGGGGACAAGCTACGTGGCGTAGCTTGAGAATTCGCAACTCAGTGGCTGAGTTGTGGCAGGGTTTTGAGCGTAGAGTTAGGTTAGTCAGTAGCGGGTGTCGCGAGTTTACGTGTGTAAGCGTGTGACTATCTAATTTCTAGTAGAAACCTTGGGGGCAGCACGTAGGCAGGTTTTTGCCGAAGCTGGGTAAATTCTGTGTCGTTCTATTTCTGCATTTATTATTCTGCTATTATCTGTGCTGCTACTATTCTGTGATCTGTGTTGAAATTATTTTATAAGCTTCCGCAATTAATTTTTTATAATTTATACTATCACCCTATTCACCCCCCTCTAGGGTGAAATCGATCCTACATTGTTTTCATCGGAAGCAATGATGGGAGCCTTTCGACTCCATTGAAGGCTTTTCATTGGGGCTTCGAAGATATTGAAGCACTAATAGTTTCGACATTGTTGGTAGCTTCCAAATACTTATCTGTTGATAGACGAGGAACCTTTTCCCGATGACATTGGCCTCGATCGGTTCAAAGGCTTGACTATGCTTTCGAAAAGGTTTTAATGAAGGTGAATCTTTTGGTACCAAAAGGTTTGGCGTATAAGTGGGATATTATCATTCATTGCCTTCGAAAGTGGTTCCGAATCTCTCTTTTCTTTGCATCGAAAGGTTAAAAGTGGCAGAAGGGTAGTCCTGCTTCCATTTGAATCGAAAGCCTTTACACTGTCTATCACTGGTAAGGGCAGCTGGAGCCTCCGTCTCCTTTGAAACCGTATTTATGTCTTTGAAATTTCTTCTTATGACCTTTGTCGAAATCGATGCCTATAACTTCATCGAAACCTAGTTCTCTTATTGACCTTCTTTCATACTTCTGCTCATGAGTGGATTTTATGGCTAACAGATTATATTCTGAATAATCATCCATAAGAGACAATAGCTTATGATCACTAGTTGCGTTAACTAACCGCCCTATTCTTGGAAACGGATAACAGTCTTTCGGGCATGCTCTGTTCAGATCTGTGTAGTCAACACATGTTCTCCATTTGCCATTTGCCCTTTGCCCTTTTTACCAACACTAGATTTGCTAGCCATCTTGGATAAAAAAACTTCTCATATAAATCCATTTTCAAGCAGCCTTTTAACCTCTTCTTTTAAAGCATCAAATCGAATAATATCAAATTGCTTTTTCTTTTGTTGTACGAGGGTCACATTTGGACCAATATTTAATGCATGGCACATAACTAATGGATCGAACCCAGTCATATCTGAATAAGTCAATGCAATTACATCATGTTAGCTTTGAAGAATATAGTTAATTGCGCTTTCGATTTGTCCTTCATTTCCTTTGTAACATTTCGCCCTCTGAGGCCCAAAATTAATTGCTATTAATGCTGCAATCATCCGTAGTTGTTGTTTCTTAGCGACCGAATGCGGCATAGTTAATATTGATACATAGGAACACAAGAACATGAAAATTTTCAACTTTTAACAAAATAGAATTTCACGTTTCTTATTAATAATGTTCAGATTTAATTACATAATCCCAGACGTTATCCACGTTCAGCTCACATATACATACAAAATACGATAAGAGCAACATATGAAGATGTCCCCTTATGATGATCAAGGAAATTATAATATGAACTTAATAGCTCTTCTTACATCACAACGGAATACATAAAATAGCTCTAATATAGCTAACATTACCTCTTGCAATTCTCCAGAAACTTATTCTTCAAAAACCTAAAAGTCTCCTACTTTGAGACTACTTAAATTAATTTTGAGTACCTGAGAGTTTGTGGAGAAACACAAACTTCGAGTCAGACAATAAGTCTGGTATGAATAATCCCCTATCATCTCTTATCATAAATAGATATTTAGTTAGACCATGCCACTCAGCGGAATGGATTTTCCCCCTCACTAGTATCCAAAACAAAACACACAAATCATTTACTATGCCCCTGCACCCAAAATGATTTGTCATATCATAAAATGAAATAAAGCCATAAATCATATGTATTAGATATCCCATCCACCCATTTATCAGATATCCTATCTAAAAGCAATTTATTAGATTTTCCAACTAAAATCATTTTATTAGAGTTCCCCTCTAAAATCTTTAAAATGACTACCCGCCATAATTTTAATAGGATTGGCCATCCCAAATCCAATTAAAATAAATGTAGATTATCCATCGTGCATTGTTTTATAAAAGATGGTGTGGGTATCCACCACACATTCCATAGTTTTCCTAGGAAGACTATGAACCGTTGGCTGGTAAATCCCGAGGCTAACCACCTCTGGCAAAACATCTTTGCTTTAGAAATTTGATGTGGGCTATCCACCACGCATTCCACGGTTTTCCTAGTTCAACCAAGAACCCTTCACTTAGCCAATTAAAATATCATTATCCCCATGATTATTTATAAATCATGATCCCGATGATTAATTATTTTCCCCAGGTATACCACATGTTTAACATATTCCCATTGGTGGCCCCAATTAGGTTAAATTAAATAAAAACACATTGATAGCCCCAATGTATATTTTCGAAAGCATACTTCTGTTCGCAACCCCAAACTATGTATTGAAACATTAAATAAACACACCCTGGTGTCCCCAAGTTTTATAACATTCAATTTAAATAAGGATGCCCTATATATATTCAAACAAAGATAAGTATTTTATGTTATAACCCTTCGAAGTAACCTCTTCGACTTAGCAAAGTTTTACTTCAGAAAAATGGCTAAAAACGGCCCTTTAAAACCTTTGAGTGAAGTCCCATTGGAAAGCAATAAAACATCCAAAGTTAGCCCCTTTGGAGACCTTTCCTCTGAAAGCATCACAAAATCATACCTTTTGACTTTGTCGGAAGGTTTCCTTTCGACGTAATCGAAAGCTTCTACCTTTTAACCTTGTCGAAAGCCTGGGGTATCCCCCTTACAGAACCATTTATAAACCTTTCGAAATCAATGAAACTTAAAAAATGTCGAAATCATTGAAAGTCAAAACCTTTCGCAATCATTAAAGGTAACCCCTTCAAAACCTTTCAAATTCAAACCATTCGAAATCAAAATCTTTCGAAATCAAAACCTTTCGAAATCAAACCTTTCGTAATCAAACCTTTCGAAATCGAAACCTTTCGAAATCAAATTTTTCGATAACATTCAAAAAAAATAAAGTGTTGGTGTTGGAACCAACCCTTCAAAAGTATACTTTCGATCCAGTCGGAAGGTGTACCCTTCGACTTTGTCGAATGGTGTTAAACACCTTTTTAGAAGACATTTTAAAATAATTCTCTTGAAGGTTTAAGCTTTCAAATATCCCCTCTTGAATACATAATTTTTTATAGCCTTTTTGTAAAATGATAGGGTCAAAGGATCCCCCTTCAACTTACTCGAAAGCAAAGGAAGCAGCCTACTCATCCGTTCGCCCCTCTTTCCTTCGACACCGTGCCTACCTTTCGACCTTGTCGGAGAGTAATTGTTTATCTTCCGTCTTAGACCATAGGTACCTTTCGACTTCATCAAAAGGGTAAAAGCGGGTTTTTGGAGCTAAAGGCAGAACTTGGCCTATTGAAGTGATGTTTTTATCTTGCTTGTCTGATTTTGACTGCTGAGGAGCGTTCTCCTTTACTTCCAAATAGTAAAACATAAAATATTGTCAACCTTTTTCTCAAAACACTATATTTCTTCCCCAAATCAAATTTTGAAAGCAATTTCCTTCGGCTTTGACCAAGGCGGAAGCAATATTGCAATTTAGCCCTTAGGCTTAATTAATTTAATTACCTTGGTTAACCACTAAGGAAAATCTCCAAAAATCACTAAAAATCTTATAAATCATATACTTCAACACATTAAAATTCCAAACCATATGAAGATAAAAAAATCAAGATTTAACCAAAACCGAATAAAACGGTTAATTAGCCTATTAACATTTCAAACCACCTAAGTCTTATCCAAACAAAGGTTTAAATGGTTATATCATAACCAAAATCAAAAATATGAATTGGGCATAACCCATAGCCGATCCAAACATAGAAAATGAGATGATCAACATGATTATTCACCTTGATTAGTTGATTGGAGAATTAGATAATTTCCTAGCTTTAATTCCTTAGCTTATTCTTTAAACTCTTCCTGGAGCTTTTTAATGGCTGGCCGAAATATATGGGTGTTAAGAATGAGTAAGTTGAATTTTATTTAGGTGGAGGAAGAGATATATACAAACAAATGTAGCCCTATTTCAAAGTTTACCCCTTAGGAAGTTCCTCCTTCTTAAACTAGTTAAGTCTTATTTTAGTTTATTCATGAAGACACGACCATTGGATTTATTAACTTCATCTCCCTAATTATTCACATTATTCTATTCAATTTATCCAATTAAATATCCTGAATAATGTTAATTAAAATTCAGGGGCATTACAGACTCCCTCCTTAAAGAATTTCATCTCTGAAAGTTCAGTAAGGAAAAATAACAAGCATATAGCCCATGCAAGCAAAGCTAGTATAACCTACCAGCCAAATTCTATATAAACCCTATATAGAACTTACCATCTAAAACAGCCCCGGAAATGTAGCCCTAATCGTGTCTAATGTCTCCCTCGTACATTCCTTCATGTTGTCGCTCCATTGAACTTTCACCAACCTGACTGTCTTGTTCCTTAACCTCTTCTCATCTTTTGCCACAACATGAACTGGTTGCCTCATAAAAGTCATATCCGGTTCCACCACTAAGTGCTCCAGTGTCGTCGGAGCGATAGTAGTTTCTGGATGATGAACATACTTCCTAAGATGAGCAACATGAAACACACTGTGGACCCCAGTCAAACAGCTTGGAAAATCTTCTCGATACGCGAGTCCCCCAATCCTCTCTGATATAGGAAATGGTCCAACATATCTCGGTGCTAGCTTCCTGGTCTTCCCGAACTGAACCACACCTTTCATCGGCGATACCTTGATGAAAACACTATCTCCAATTGAGAACTCTAGGTCCTTACGCCTTTCGTTTACGTAACTCTTCTGCATAGGCTCAGCTTCCTTCATTCTTTCTCATATCGGCTCGATCTTTTCTATCGCCTCTCTTACCAAATTTAGACCAAGGACCAATCTGTCTACGGTCTCTAACCAGCATACTTGTGATTTGCATGGCCTTCCTTACAAAGCTTCAAAATACGCCATTCCTATAGTAGTCTGATAACTATTATTATAGGAAATCTCCAATAAGTGCAAATGGACTTCCCAAGAACCACTAAAATCCAGCACACAAGCCCTCAACAAATCTTCCAGTACCTTGTTAACTCTCTCTGTCCGTCTATCCGTTTGAGGATGATATGCGGTACTCATCTTGAGCATAGTGCCGAGCACATTCTGCAGCTCTTCCAGAACTTGATAGTAAACAAAGCATCTATATCACTAAAGATACTACTTGGAATTCCATGTAATCTAACGATGTTCTACATGAACAACTTAGCCAAATTAGGTGCCGTCTTGGTTGACCTTACCGGAATGAAATGGACACTTTTGGTCAATCTGCGCACTATGACCCATATACTTTCATTACCCCAGCTTGATCTTGATAACCCATCAATAAAATCCATGGATATCGCATCCCACTTCCATACTGGAACATCCAAAGGCTAAAGCAAACCACTTGGCTTCTGATGTTTGGCTTTAACTTGCTGACAGTTCAAACACCGTTTTACCCATAAGCCAACATCCCTCTTTATTCCTTCCTAGAAAAAACTTCTCTTCATATCTTGATACATCTAGGTTCCCTCATGATGAATCGTAAAATTTAATCGATGACATTTCCTAAAAACTTCCTTCCTAAGGTTTCCAACATCCAAAACACATAACCATACCTTCTTTCTCAACCAGCCCTTGCGGTCAAGAATAAAATCCCTTAAGTCATCAACATCAGTTCCAGTTTCTAACCTTCGAATCCTCTCGGCTAAGAATGGTTCCTCTTTCTTCCTAGAAGCAATTTGTTCGATGAAAACTGGTTGAACTTCTAAATGGGACATCTGACAATATTCCGATTAGATCCAGCAGTCGACCTTAACTGTACAATGCAAGCAACTAGTGCTTCCAAGTCTTTCCATTCCGCCAACATAGCTAACACCACATTCTGATGTTTCCTGCTAAGTGCATCTTCCACCTTATTTCCTTTTCTAGGTGTATACGCTAAAATCATAACCTGCAAAAAACTCCAGCCATCTTTACTGTCTCATCCTCAGCACCTTCTGAGAGAATAAATATCATAGAGAATTACGATTCCTAAAAAGCTCAAACCTTTCTCCCAAAAGATAATGCCTCCATACCTTCAATGTGAAGATTACTGCTGCCAACTCCAAATCATGAGTCGGGTATCTCACTTTACGCAGTCTATGCTTCCTAGAAGCAAAGGCAATAACCTTTCCATTTTGCACAACACCTAACCCATTACCACATGATCGGTGTAAATTACCGACCCACAATTCCCATCTGGAACTACTAACACAGGCGCATTGGTTAAAAAATGTTTTAACTAAAGGAATTCCTCCTCACATTTATTATACCAAACAAACTTCACATCCTTCCTGGTTAGCATAGTCAAGGATGCCGCTATCTGCGATAATTCCTTAATGAACCTTCGGTAATAACCTGTAAGACCAAGAAAACTTCTAATCACACTTACCGTCTCTGGTCTCTTCCAATTGTTAACAGCTTCGATCTTATCTGGATCAACTGCTAACCCTTCCTAAAAAACTGCATGACCAAAGAACTTCACTTCCTTCTTCCAAAAATGACACTTGGAGATCTTCGCCTTCAACTGATGTTGCCTTAGCATCTCCAACACTATTCTAAGATTATCTGCATAATCCTTCTCATTCTTAGAATATACCAAAATGTCATCAATAAAAACCTACATGAACCTGTCCAAGTGCTCTCGGAAAACCCAGTTTATCAAATCCACAAAGAAAGCTGGCGCATTTGCACGCCCGAATGGCAAAACCAACCACTTGTAAGACCCATATTTGGTCCTAAACGCCATTAAAGGAATACTGTCCACTGCCACTCTTAGTCGATGGAAACCTGTCGCCAAATCGAACTGGGAAAACACTCTGGCTCCACTCGACTGATCGAATAAGTCGTCGATCCTTGGCAAAGGATACCAATTCTTGATCGTCCTCTTGTTCAACATACAACAGTCGATACACATCCATAACAACGCATTTGGCTTCTTCACGAATACCGCGGCCGTTCCCCAAGGCGAACTGTTTGGCCGGATGAAATTCTTTCCTTCCGATTCCGCTAGCTGCACCTTTAATTCCTTTATCTCTATTGGTGACATCCTGCTAGGTGGTCTACTTATGAGTTTAGCACTCGGTACGAGATCTATCCAAAACTTGATTGCTCTTTTTGGCGTTAAGTACGAAACTGGTTCAAACAGATCCGCAAACTCTCTTGCTACATAAACCTTCTTCAACTCTGCTTCTGTTCCCATAACACCCAATAACACGTAAGCATTTTCGTTCGAACTCCTTACATAGTAAATGACTCGGTTACAGGTATTAGGGTTTTTCAATGATATTTACCCCTCCTTGCAAAATATCCTAGTATCATATCTGTTTAACCAATGCATACCTAATATGATCCCCAAACCTACGAAATCAAAAACATATAAAATGCGTGCAAACATATGACCTAACAAATCAAGTTCTAACCGGTCATATTTCATTCCCAGAGTTGCATACCCTCCTATAGGATTCGCAACCCATAAAGGAGCAATAAGGTATAAATGTTTCAGACATAAGAAATCTACCAAATACTGATATATAAATGAGTGTGATGCACCGATATCAAATAGTATCCTAACCGGGGTACTATGAATCATAAGCATACCTTCCATCACACCTTTTCCTTTCTCAGCAGCCGTTGATCTAGAGGAAGATGGTTCCAATGCAAAGACCTTTGCCTTTCCAGCCTTATTAGCCTCGGGACACTTGTCCTTGTAATGCTCCATCTGGCCATATTTGTATCACTTCACATTCATCCTCACTGCAGCTGCTCTTCCAACACCCGATCGACACTCATTAGCATAGTTTCCCTTCTTGTCACACTTGTAACAAACAATATCCACCTTGTACTTCTTAGCTGCTATCCCCGACAAGGCATCTTTTCCTTGAAGAAGTCCGTTTCTTACCCTGAAAATTATGAACCTCAATCGGTTTCCCTTTTCCAAAAGTAGAAAGCATCTCTTCATTCCTTATAGCCATCGCCACAATAATATGACTCAGATCCCGGAGGTTTGGCATTGTTGCCCTGGCAATCTCAGGATTCAACCCCCTAATAAACTTATCATTCCTCACAATGACTGTATCCACAATAGCATATCCGTAATGGGGCAGCTCATCAAACTCTATAGCATACTCAATCACCAATCTATCCCCCGGACTAACTATGCAAACTCCCTGAGCAATGCTGACTTGGAAACTTCTGGTAGAAATCTTTCTTCGAACCTCCTTCGAAATTCAGCCAAAGTCAGGTCTTCCTCTGGCTCTCTTACGGTAACTCCGTTACACCAAAACAATGCTGCTCCTTACAATTGTCTTGAAGCAAGTCTCCTCTTCTGCATATCCATCAAGCCAAGATCTGCAAATATCCTTTCACAATGCAATGGCCAGTTCTCCACTGCTACCGCATCATCGGTTCCCAAAAAAGTGAGTTAATAATTAATAATTAACAAGAATCAATCAACTAATTAACTGAGTGATTAAATATCAGTAAATGAATAAAAAGTTTAGTGATTAATTAATTAATTAAAGATTAGAAAATTAACAAATTAATAATTAATGATTAACTAATTGATTAATTGATCATTAATAAGCTAATTTATCAACGAGTAATTAAATAAAATAAAATAGTTTATTCTTAAGCAATCAATTAAGTAAAGTAAATCCAAACTAATTGGTATGCATTGATGATTATGTTCGATTGACTTTGATATCTGTTTGATGATATTTCTGTGATATGTTGTGATATATTATGGATATCTGTGATAACTGTGTATCATTTATCTGTTATATCTGTTATTTTAATTCTTGATATTAAATTGAACTATTAAGTTAAATAAACAACTTGGCCTTTAAAATGGTGTTTGGATCCGATGAGACCGGGATCGGAAGAATCAATTTTTGATTCTCCGAAAACCACATCGATCCAAATTAAACGATAGGTCGTGACTTATCAAATGGTGAATCGAGATGGTGTTTCAAAATGCAAGGGTTATCGTCGTTAACTCCGAGGGTGATTCCAAAATGAGTGTAACGAGATAATGCCTTCGGTTTCGTTCGAACCCGGAACGAACTTGTATGGATTGAATGCTTTCAACACATCGTCAGGCAGACGATGAGCATTCCAAGATATGTTCAATAAAGGTAATCGTAGCCTCAAGCCTCATCAACCGGGAATGGCTAAAACAGGGGAGATGCAGCAAGGTTAGGTGGGTCATGCCCAAGCAGGACAAGATATTCCCCTGTCTAGATGTCCCTTTTTATTTCGGCTGTGTGAGCAGTTGTTGGCCACAACTGCGGGGTTATCTTGTTCGGGACTGTTCAGTAAGGAATGGTTCCGGCCTTGTGTTGTAGGGGGTCGGGAGTGATCCTCGGTACGGTGATCTAGGCCCCGTACTGTGACGGGCGGTACCCCAGTAGCCCTTTCATTGTTGGAAACCCATTTTCCCTACGAGACCCTATGGTTTTTGATTTGTATTACCCACTTTCGTGGCTAGTAGCTGGAATTTAATAGATGTAACAATTTCGGCTATTTTCTATTTACTTGAAAACCCTAGACACTATTATAATATCACATAATTTCCTATAAATGTTTTGGTTAGCGTAAGATAAAAACTTACCTGTATTTATTTGTGGGGAGTCTTACGTGATACCTTTATTTCCAAATGATTTTCAAAGTTAAGCAATTTTAACCTGTTTACTCATACCAGACCCATGTCTCACCCGGAGTTTATATTTTTTTTTCATAAACTCTTGGGTACTCAAATTTTTATGAGTAGCCAAGTGATAGGTATTTGGGAGTGTTGATTTTCTGGAGGAGCTATTTTAGGAGAAGACCAGACGTATGTATCTATATATGTAGTTCCGCTGTGTAGTTAGTGATGCTGTATTTTGGATGTATGTATGGACATATATGTATATGACAGTCCTGTTATGTGATATTGTATGACTCTGATGTATGTATAACTATGTAATAGTTATGTGATGTATTATATTTTGTTCCATTCCGCTGTGAGATTCTGATGTTGTTGTTCTTTCTTTCTATTCTTTTCTATTTCTATCCCTTTCTTTCTTAATGATGAAACGTCTTTCTGGTTGAGGAAGGCGGGTCGTCACAGTTGGTATCAGAGCGCTAGGTAAAGCGAGTACCTAGGCTCTTGTGTTATATTTATCTTGAGAGTGCGTATTTGTATTTTCATATAATATTATAGATATATCTATCTAAATTTGTTGAGTTACCTATTCAGGTGACCGACATGAGTTCAGGAAGAAGAGGTAGAGTTAGGGCCAGTACTTCTACAGATAATGGACGGAGTCAAAATGTTAGTGAGGTTGTCAATCCAGTACCATCTCAAGTTAGCTTTGCAGCCTTATGCAAGGATTTCAAACATCTTGGAGGGCAACCATTCAAAGGTTCAGAGTCAATAATTGAAGTTCAAGACTGGCTACGCTCTTGCGAATGTATTTTCAAGAGCATGAGATTGACTGATGAGCGTAAGAGGCATATGGCATCGTGGCAATTGCAAGGTGGTGCAGCAACATGGTGGGATTCAACTATTGCAAATATTTCTGAGGATGACATTTCATGGGACAGATTCAAGGAGTTGTTTGAAGAGAAGTTTGTGCCGATGGCAGGGAGAACCTAATTGTATCAGGATTTTCTGTATTTGAAGCAGGGTAGTATGTCCATTTCGGAGTATGAAACTAGATTCAATGAACTCTCTTGTTATGGACCAGGACTCATCCATACTCCTCTGAAAAAGAATGAGAAATTTATGCAAGGGTTGAGGCCTAAATTCCATGGGAAATTGACGGTGCTTCTGAAGGGATCTTTTGTTGATTTGATTGATATGGCATTGAGGTATGAAAGTTTGATTAGTAAGAAACTGGGGGCTCCAGTTGCAGCTTCAAGTGGGAATTTCACTGATCCGAATAAGCGAAAGTTCGATCCCAAATGGAGAAAACCGAATAAGAAGAAACCTGGGAATAACAATGAACCTCGAAAGTGCTACGTTTGTCATTAGGAAGGACATTTGGCAAATAAGTGTCCTAGGAAGGGATTCCAGCAGCAACAATAGCAACCACATCAGAGTGGCCCAGGATCAGCTATGGTTCAGAAATCATTGTGCTTTAATTGTCATCAGCCAGGACACATGATCAAGAACTGTCCACTTCTGCAGAGGGTGCCTCAGAATAAAGTTTTTTCTTTGGAAGCCGGACCATCTTCTACTTCGATGGACAAAGGAGTATTAGAAGGTACTTTACTTTTAGATGGAAAATATATTAGAGTTTTGTTTGATTCAGGAGCTTCCTTGAGTTTTATTTCTTTAGACTCTGTTGAAAAGTTTTCTCTTCCCCCTAGTTCTGTAGACTGTCCTATCTTGGTATCTAATCCTATAGGAGGGTTGACTAAATTAGACACTATCTGTAAGGACTTGAAGATCTCTTATCTATCCCATAATTTTTCTTGTAACCCGTATGTGTTGAATTTTAAGGGATTTGATCTTATTTTGGGTATGGATTGGCTGGATAAGTATAAAGCCGTCTTGAATTGTGATGAGAGAACAGTTTCGTTAGAAACTGATCTGGGTCGAATTGCCAGAGTGTCGTGTGATAATTCTAGGATTCACTTGAACAGTCTTTTGCATGGAATTGAGACTTCTGAAGAGAGGGTTGAAGATATCGATGTGGTACAAGAATTTGCTGATGTTTTGGAAGAAGTTAAGTGTCTGCCACCGCATCGGGAAATAGAGTTCCGTATTGATTTGATTCCAGGAGCTGTGCCAGTGATTCAGCCCAGTAGAAGAATGGCTCCTAGGGAAAGAGAAGAGTTGATTAAGCAGACGCAGGATCTTTTAGAGAAGGGATTGATTAGACCCATTTTTTCTTGTTGGGGTTCGGCAGTAGTGTTTGTGACCAAATCGGATGGATCACTGAGGTTCTGTGTGGATTATAGAGAATTGAACAAAGTGACTATCCGTAATAAATATCCTCTTCCTCGCATCGATGATCTTTTTGACCAGTTGCATGGTGCTTCTATATTTTCTCAATTGGATCTAGCTTCAGGTTTCCACCAGTTGAGGGTAGCTGAAGACAGTATTCCCTTGACTGCATTTAGGGGACCATATTGTTTCTATGAGTGGTTGGTTATGCTGTTCGGACTAACCAACGCTCCTGCCTATTTCGTTGACCTCATGAATCGAGTCTTTAGAGATGTGTTGAATAAGTTTGTGCTGGTATTCATTGATGATATCTTGATCTATTCCAAATCCGAAGAAGAGCACAGGGAGCATTTGAGGATTGTATTGGAGACTCTGAGGAAGAATGTGCTGAAGGCGAAGTTTTCGAAGTGCCATTTCTGGAAATCGGAAGTTAAATTTTTAGGGCACATTGTTTCGGGTGAAGGCATTTCTGTAGACCCAGCGAAAGTTGAAACTATTCTGGAATGGAAACAGCCAGAGACACCTATGGAAGTTCGTAGTTTTCTAGGATTGGCTGGCTACTACAGGAAATTTATCAAAGATTATTCCAAGATTTCTTCGCATCTGACTAAGCTGACCAGGAAAGGAGAAAAAATCAAATGGACGCCTCAATGTGAAGAAGCTTTTCAGGAATTGAAAATAAGGCTTACTAGTGCACCAATACTTGCTATTCCGGATGGGAAGAGAAAATTCGAGGTTTATACTGATGCTTGTATAGTGGGTTTGGGAGCAGTTCTGATGCAGAACGGAAGGGTTATTGCGTATGCTAGTTGACAGTTGAAACCTCATGAGAAAAACTATGCTACGCATGATCTTGAATTGCTTGCCATTGTTTTTGCTCTGAAAATTTGGAGACATTATCTTTTGGGAGAAAAATTCGAATTGTTCACGGATCACAAACCGTTGAAATATCTATTCTCTCAAAAAGACCTTAATCTGAGACAGCAGCGGTGGGTTGAATTTCTTGCATCCTATGATTTGGATATTCTGTACACTCCGGGGAAAGCAAATGTTGTAGCTGATGCTCTCAGTAGGAACGCGGTTTTATCTCTTCTGGAAGTGGTGCCATCTCTTATTGAAAGTATATCAAGCAAGCAAGAATCTGATAAGATGTTGAGGAGAATCATTAAAAGAGTCAGGAAAGGTCAGTGTCCTAGTTTCGAAATTAATGACCAAGGAACACTAAGGATCAACGGGAGAATCTGTGTTCCAAACGATAAGGAGTTAAGGCAGGAAGTGTTATCTGAAAGTCATTGTTCCAAACTAAATATTCATCCTGGAATTTCGAAGATGTACAAATACATGAGGAGAGCTTTCTGGTGGCCGGATATGAAGAAGGATGTTGCTAGATTTGTGAACAGTTGTGCCATTTGTCAACAAGTTAAAGGTGATCAACAGAAATCTGCCGGATTATTGCAACCTTTAGAAATTCCGAATTGGAAATGGGAAATGATCTCAATGGATTTTATTGATGGTTTGCCTAGAACCAGGAAAGGAAATGACGGTATATGGGTTATTGTGGATCGTTTCACTAAGAGTGCCCATTTTATACCAGTAAAGGCAACCCGTACTGCAGTTTCTTTGGCGGAAATTTTCTTGAAGGAGATAGTTTGATTGCATGGTTTTCCCATCAGCATAGTAAGTGATCGTGATCTTATTTTCATAAGCAAATTTTGGGAAGCTCTGCAATCAGCAATGTGAACATATTTGAGATTGAGTACAGCCTATCATCCTCAAACGGACGGACAGACAGAGAGGCTGAATCGTATTCTTGAGGATATGCTACGGGCTTGTGTTTTAGATTTTGGAGGATCTTGGGAGGACCATCTTCATTTAGTGGAATTTTCTTATAATAACAGTTATCAAGCGAGTATTAAGATGGCTCCTTATGAAGCTTTATACGGAAGACCGTGTAGATTCCCATCTTGTTGGATTGAATCGAAGGATCGTCTTGTGCTCGGACCCGATCTTATTCGAGAAGCTTCTGCGAAGGTTGAGCTTATCAAGAAAAGGATGAAAGCTGCTCAAGATCGTCAGAAGAAATATGCAGATAGAAGACGAAGACCATTGGAATTTGAGATCGGAGACTTGGTTTTTGTTAAAGTTTCCCCAATTAAAGGTGCTATAAGATTTGGAAAGACGGGAAAACTTGCTCCGAGATAAATTGGACCATTTAGAGTGTTGGAAAGAATTGGAACTGTAGCCTACAGGATTGAATTGCCAGAGCGGATGTATGGGATTCACAATGTGTTTCATGTGTCACATTTGAGGAAATTTGTTCATGATCCCTCACTGGTTGTAGAACCGGTAATTCAAGAAGATTTGGAAGTTGAACCCAATTTAACTGTGGTTAGAAATCCAGTTCAGATTGTGGACCAAGACGAGAAGCAACTCAGGAACAAAGTGGTGAAACTCGTCAAGGTGCAGTGGAGTGAGGATCCCAGAGATTGTACCTGGGAAACTCTCGATAGTTTTAGAAATGCTTATCCGGATTTATGTTTGGATAACTAGTGAGGTTTGTTAGTTTAGACTGTTTGTTTGTTTGCTATTGTATGAATGATATGTATGTTTGGATGGTTAATATAAAAGCTTTTGAATTAACTGTTGTTTAAATTTCGGGGACGAAATTCTTTTAAGAGGGGAGGAATGTAACAACCCGGAATTTTTGACAGCATATTTTAATAAATATTTAATCTAATTTAAATTAAATATAAGCTTGTCAATGTTTAAAATTGATGAGATCTTGGATATTTAATGGTTATATGTTTTATAAAAGAAATTTTGATTTGAAAATTTGAAATAGAATGCTTCAAAACCCATTAAAACAAAATCTGTCTTATTCAATAAAAATCAAATCAAATATCATTATTTTATTATTTGATAATTTATATGAATACAGTTTTAGTTTTAAAAATAATAATGTTTAAAATAGACAAATATAGTTATATTAACATAAACATGGCAATAATGCATAAGTATAAACCATAATTATAACATAGTAAATATAACTAACAATATAAATATACGACTATAAGTTATAACCTAAAATATAAAAATGCAAACACAAAGCTATGAATCAAATGCTTGAAAATCTAAAGTGCAAATAAATTACAATAAATAAAGTCAAAATCTTTAATAAAAATTTATAACAAAGATACCTTGTAGATTAAGTATGCATGAGACAAAGACAAATTAGATACTAAACTTATGTACTGTACACAGTTTTATACATAAGAAACAAAAGATTTCAGTTCAAATTAATAATGAAAAAAATCCGTGACTTGTACAAAACAAACAGAAATATGAAACATTTATTTCTTGTTAATCATAAATGAAGCATTAATTAAATGTAAGCAAATATGAAACTGAACAATTGCAAGATGTTTCAAACATCTTTGTCCAGTAAAAAGAAAAAGAAAAAAAATATGTCTTGCAGAATATGCTGGCCGAAATAATGATAAATATCTTTGTACAAAATAGCAACTATCAGTAAACATTAATTACTTGCTATCATGATTAAGGGCATAAGCATTAATTAGCCTAACATCTTGTTTAACAAGTACATGCAGCCGAGATCACAATATCTTTTCATATTGCAGTAAATTTAATACAAAAATTCTTGTTTGGTCAAACATGGTGGCTGGCCAGTTATAACCTGATCAGTAGCTTCTTTATATATATATACACCTATATATCATTAGTTCATTTATACAAACTTTAGCTTAAAAACAAACCTGAGAAACATCTATTTGCTTTGCAAATATATATTAACTTAAAACAGAAAATCAAACAAAGAAAATAGGAAATAGAGAAAAGAAACAAGGAAGAGTTTCATGGTAGTTCAACTGCAGTGTCTTCTTCAACATTACCTTCTGTTCAAATATTTTTAGTGAGTAAACTTATCCATTTTAAATCTAAATTTGTATTTTTAGTTTGTAAATGGTAAGTGCTTGAATATTGTTTATAAAATTAGCCTTGGTATCTTCTGTTGTTTGAATAGTACAGGTAGTTGTTCTTTCAAACTTTTGAAATCTGATAAAGGTTAAGCCAAGAAATCTATATTACTTATTCATACAACCATTTGAACTTTGTATTGTGCTAACTCGAGTTTGTTTAGCTTAAACAAGGCCTGCAAATATGTTCAAAGTTTAACAGCATGTTATTAATCATGTATTTTCAAACTACAGGTAAAAAGAAATCAAAGTTTAAAATTTAAATGTTTAAATTTGTAAATCCAATAACATATTTAGATTTCATAAACATAATGATGATTTTTAACATAAAACTTTTGATTTGAAAGCAATGATTTTCAAAGCAGTTTTAAAAAGAAGTTTTACTGAATTTTTGTCAAATTTGGAAGATCGAGTAAATATTAATTTCTGGAATTTGGAATGAAGCAAGATTGAAGTTGTATTAGCACTAGAAAAATGTCAGTTTATTTATCAAATGCATAAATTTTGAGTATGAATCAAAAATAGGGTTTGAGTGCTTAAACTTTTGATGCTCTGTAAATAATTGATTTCGGCATCATATGTAAATCGAGTTAGCCGCGCTTTCAGGTGGAGTTAGGGAGGGATGTGATCGAGGTTCTGGTGAATTTTCATCACCTTCGGTGATGTGTGGTGGCCGCGCGATTGATTTGTCAGTGGCGCTGTTGATGCCATGTTCGAGCTTCAGGGTGTTTTTTTTTTCAACTTGAATTCGAATCTGAGTTTATTATTCGATTCTAGGGGTGATTTGTGGTTTGTGGGGATGGTCGCGAGTCGCCGCAGGGGAGGCTAGCCACCGTGCACGTGCACGGTGGCGAGGTGATGGTCGATGATCTGGAGTCGTCGCGTGCCCATGTTTTTTTCTGGTGTTGCTTCGAGCATGACTTCGGTTTGCCTCTGGGTCGTTCCCGTGAAATGGGTTTCTGCTGTTCTTTTATAACTTCAACTAATACTAATACTAAAAAAAATGTAATGGGGAGAAGAACTGGGAAAAGAAGAACAGGGAGGGGTTGAGAGAGAGTGACACGGGAGAGACACGAGGGAAACTCGAGTTTTCTCGAGTAAGGAGTGATGCGGTCTCGGTGCTTTCCCAAATGGACGTGTATACTGATTTTTGTACAAGTGTGTAACTAAGTTAATTAAACAATTGTTAATTAATTAAGTTAGTATTTTAATTAAAGGTTGATTTAGGTAGATATGTAAGGAATAGGTGATTAACAGTTAGTAGTTAGAAGGTTGATTAATTTATATTTGAATTTTTAATTGAGTTTGGAATTAAAATGTAATCACATGTTAAATCAATTTAAATCTTAAAAATGTTAGCATATCATTTAAAAGTTAATTAACAAATGATAATTAACTTAAGATTAATTAATTAATTAAATTAATAATAATAATTGATTAATTAAAGTAATTTGTGATAAGTAAATAAGTAATTAATTTTAATAAGTGAGTTAATAATTAATAATTAACAAGAATCAATAAACTAATTAACTGAGTAATTAAATATCAGCAAATGAATAAAAAGTTTAGTGATTAATTAATTAATTAAAGATTAGAAAATTAACAAATTAATAATTAATGATTAACTAATTGATTAATTGATCATTAATAAGCTAATTTATCAGTGATTAATTAAATAAAATAAAATAGTTTATTCTTAAGCAATCAATTAAGTAAAGTAAATCCAAACTGATTGGTATGCATTGATGATTATGTTCGATTGACTTTGATATCTGTTTGATGATATTTCTGTGATATGTTGTGATATATTATGGATATCTGTGATAACTGTGTATCATTTATCTGTTATATCTGTTATGTTAATTCTTGATATTAAATTGAATTGTTAAGTTAAATAGACAACTTGGCCTTTAAAATGGTGTTTGGATCCGATGAGACCGGGATCAGAAGAATCAATTTTTGATTCTCCGAAAACCACATCGAACCAAATTAAACATTAGGTCGTGACTTATCAAATGGTGAATCGAGATGCTGTTTCAAAATGCAAGGGTTATCGTCATTAACTCCGAGGGTGATTCCAAAATGAGTGTAACGAGATAATGCCTTCGGTTTCGTTCGAACCCGGAACGAACTTGTATGGATTGAATGCTTTCGACACATCGTCAGGCGGACGATGAGCATTCTAAGATATGTTCAATAAAGGTAATCGTAGCCTCAAGCCTCATCAACCGAGAATGGCTAAAACAGGGGAGATGCAGCAAGGTTAGGTGGGTCATGCCCAAGCAGGACAAGATATTCCCCTGTCTAGATGTTCCTTTTTAATTCGGCTGTGTGAGCAGTTGTTGGCCACAACTGCGGGGTTATCTTGTTCGGGACTGTTCAGTAAGTAATGGTTCCGGCCTTGTGTTGTAGGGGGTCGGAAGTGATCCTCGGTACGGTGATCTAGGCCCCGTACTGTGACGGGCGGTACCGCAGTAGTCCTGCCATTGTTGGAAACCCATTTTCCCTACGAGACCCTACGGTTTTTGATTTGTATTACCCACTTTCGTGGCTAGTTGCTGGAATTTAATAGATGCAACAATTTCGGCTATTTTCTATTTACTTGGAAACCCTAGACACTATTATAATATCACAGAATTTCCTATAAATATTTTGGTTAGCGTAAGGTAAAAACTTACCCATATTTATTTGTGGGAAGTCTTACGTGATACCTTTATTTCCAAATGATTTTCAAAGTTAAGCAATTTTAACCTGTTTACTCATACCAGACCCATGTCTGACCCGGAGTTTATATTTTGTTTTTTTCATAAACTCTTGAGTACTCAAATTTTTATGAGTAGCCAAGTGATAGGTATTTGGGAGTGTTGATTTTCTGGAGGAGCTATTTTAGGAGAGGACCAGACGTATGTATCTATATATGTAGTTCCGCTGTGTAGTTAGTGATGTTGTATTTTGGATGTATGTATGGACATATATGTATATGATAGTCCTGTTATGTGATATTGTATGACTCTGATGTATGTATAACTATGTAATAGTTATGTGATGTATTATATTTTGTTCCATTCTGCTGTGAGATTCTGATGTTGTTGTTCTTTCTTTCTATTCTTTTCTATTTCTATCCCTTTCTTTCTTAATGATGAAACGTCTTTCTGGGGTTGAAGAAGGCGGGTCGTCACAAATCCCCTATCGTTTCTTATCATAAATAGATATCTAGTGAGACCACGCCGTTTAGCGGAATAGGTTTTCCCCTCACTATTATCCAAAACAAAACATGCAAATCGTTTACTATGTCCCTGCATCCAAAATGATTAGTCTTATCATAATACGAAATAAAGCCATAAATCATATGTATTGGATATCCCATCTACCCATTTATTAGATATCCCATCTAAAAGCAATTTTTTAGCTTTCCCATCTAAAATCAGTTTACTAGAATTTCCCTCTAAAATCTTTAAATTGACTATCCATTATAATTCTAATAGGACTATCCATCCTAAATCCATTTAAAATAAATGCAGATTATCCATCGTACATTGTTTTATAAAGATGGTGTGGGCTATCCACCGCACACTCCATAGTTTTCCTAGGATGACTATGAACCCTTGGGTGCCAAATTTCGAGGCTAACCACCTTTGGCAAAACATTCCTTACTTTATAAATTTGATGTGGTCTATCCACCACATATTCCATGATTCTCCTAGGTTAACCAAGAACCCATCACTTGGCCAATTAAAATATCATGATTCGCATGATTATTTATAAAAATTCATGATCCCCATGATTAATTATTTTCCCTAGTTATACCATCTATTTAACCTATGACCATCGGTAGCCTCAATTAGGTTAAATTAATCAAAAACACATTGATAGCCTCAATGTATATTTTCAAAAGCATACTTCTATTTGTAATCCCAAACTATGTATCAAAACATCAAACCCACCCTGGTGTCCCCAAAGTTTTATAACATTCAATTTAAATATGGACCCCTATTATATATTCAAACAAAGATAATTATTTTATACCATAACCCTTTGAAGTAATCCTTTCAACTTAGCAAATTTTTACTTAAAAAAAAGGTTAAAACAGCCCTTTAAAACCCTTCGAATAAAGTCCCATTCGAAAGCAATTAAACATCCAAAGTTAGCCCCTTCGGAAATCTTTCTTTTGAAAGCATCACAAAATAATACCTTTCGACCTTGTCAAAAGGTCCTACCTTTCGACCTTGTCAGAAGGTTTCCTTTCGACCTTGTCGAAAGCCTGGGGTATCCCCCCTTAAAAAACCATTTATAAACATGTCGAAAGCAATGAAACTCAAAACCTTTCGAAATCATTGAAACACAAAACCTTTCGCAATCATTGAAGGTAACCCCTTCAAAACCTTTCGTAATCAAACCTTTCAAAATCAAAACCTTTCGAAATCAAACCTTTCGAAACCATTCAAAAACAATGAAGTGTTGGTGTTGGAACCAACCCTTCGAAAGTATACTTCCAACCCAATCAGATGGTTTATTCTTCGACTTTGTCGAAAAGTTTTAAAATACCTTTTTAGAAAACATTTTAAAATAATACTCTTGAAGGTTTAAGCTTTTCAAGATTCCCTTCGAAACCCTTGCTTGAATACATAATTTTTTTTAGCCTTATTGTAAAATGATAAGTTGAAGGATCCTCCTTCAACTTATTCGAAAGCAATTATGTTTCTATTCGAAAGCAAACGAAGCAGCCTCCCCATCCCTTCGCCCCACTTTCCTTTGACATCATGCCTACCTTTCGATCTCGTCGAAGGTAATTGTTTACCTTCTGACTTAGATGAAAGGTACCTTTCGACTTCATCAAAAGGGCAAAAGCGGGCTTACTGGAGTCGAAGGCAGAACTGGGCTGACTGAAGTGATGTTTTTATCTTGCTTGTCTAATTTTGATTGCTAAGGAGCCTTCTCATGTACTTTCAAATAGTAAAAGGTGTAAAATAGTCGGCCATTTTCTCAAAACACTATACTTCTTCCCCAAATCAATTATTGAAAGCAATTTCCCTCCGGCTTTGACCAAGGGGGAAGCAATATTGCAGTTTAACCCTTAGGCTTACATAATTTAATTGCCTTAGTTAACCACTATGGAAAATCCTCAAAAATTACCAAAAATCTTATAAATCATATACTTCAACATATTAAAATTTCAAAGCATATGAAGATCAAAACTACTTGGAATTTAACCAAAACCGGATAAACCGTGTTAATTTACCCAATAACATTTTAAAACACCTAAGTCTTATCCAAACAAAAGTTTAAATGTTTATATCCTAACCAAAATCACAAACATGGATTAGGTATAACCCATAACCGATCCAAACACAGAAAATAAGATGTAAACATGATTAATCATCTTGATTAGTTGATTGGAGAATAAAATAATTTCTTAGCTTTCATTCCCTAGCTTATTCTTCAATTCAAACTCTTCCTGGAGCTTTTTAATGGCTTGTCGAAATATATAGGTGTTAAGAATGAGAAAGTGAAAGTTTATTCAGGTAAAGGAAGAGATATATACAACGAAATGTAGATCCATTTCCATAGTTTGCCTCTTAGGAAATTTCTTCTTCTTAATATAGTTAAGTCTTATTTTAGTTCATTCATTATGACACGGTCATTAGATCTATTAATCTCATCTCCCTAATTATTCACATTATTCTATTTAATTTATCCAATTAAATATCCTAAATAGTTTTAATTAAAATTCAGGGGCTATACATCCTTTCCCACTCAAACGATCTTGGTCGAATCAGCTGCATCTATACATATTTCCTCGAGATTCTCTACAGGCTTTATCCTTTCCATTTCCCCTTGGCAATCTAATCTATAACGATCTCGCTTTCATTTATCAAGTTGGCATCAATCCTCTTCCTTTTGCTCCCAGATGAGAAGTACCTACCAAACACACTTTTATTTATTTTATTAGATTTCATTTTTGTTTCAAATGTTGGATGTAAAAATCAATTATCTATAGGTTGAAAAAAGTAGAGGAATCATAACAAGAAAAGCACTCCCATTTATATTGATCAAGAGTGGCAAAATACATCTCGTGAGAGCTAAATTGTTCTCCTCGAATGGTACCTCAACCTCTTTTAGTCAAGAATTTCACCATCAAATACTTTGGTGAGACAAATGCATCCACCTCATCTTACACAGAGCGGCCAAGGAATTCATTGTTGTATGATGGCTGGTTGATGATCACAAAAATATTTTCAAAAATTCTATAGCATGGTGACACTGTAACATCCCCTATTTAGAGGCCCAAAACTAAGTGCTACAAATGCTGTAGTCATCTATAGTATTAGCTTTCGGCGAGTAAATACGACTATGTTAATGGTATCTATAATGTCAGAAGCACTTGAATATGAAATAAAACATAGATTTCAAAACAAAATTTTCTTCATTAAAGTAAAAAAACAGATGTTCCATGTTCATCTTACATAATCCCAATATGTTCCCGGGCACAAATAACATACTTATTACAAAATACGCCAAGAGTAGTATACGAAGATACAACTTTGGATGATCAAAGTCAAAGAGTCATAATAGACTTAATATAAACACAGTGGAAATACAATCAAAACATAAAACAAGAACTACAACTCCAAAATAGTTATCTATTTGCCTCCTACATGCCTCCTACACGCCTCCGGTAGCCTTATTCATCATCCTACTAAAAACTAATAAGACTTTAACCCCTCAGCCTACTCAAATCAATTTTGAGCACCGAGAATTTAAGGAGAAGACATAAACTTCGAGTCAAACATAAATCCTAGTGTGAATAATACTATACATCCCGGTTTAATATGTTAAGTGAGACCACACCGCTTAGCGGAACGGGTTTCTCGTCACCAACATGCTTTTAAAACATATCTTTGCAAAACCTTTTCTTGCAACCAAAACTGGTTAAATACTGTAAAACATCATTATATAAACATACATAAATATCAGGAAATAATGCACTATCTATTAAAACACATAAGTTTTGTTTGGCTAACTTTTAACCTTTGGCTGACTCAGGTCTACCAGACAATATAAACAAAATTAATCTAACAACTATTAGACACTCATCTTTTGGTTGATCTGTCCTTAACTATCTATTAAATACTTCTCTTATGGATAGTCTGTCCCTAACTTAAAAATCTTCCAGGTCTTCCTGATTCAAATGGATTTTCGGGATCACCATTACCTATTTGTATATAAATATATATTCTGTTAGTGTGTAATCATAATTTTAGTCTATCTGTGATCAATCCCTATACACTAGAATTTTGGACAACAATTAACTGGGTCTAAAAGCTAATGTATAAGGCACGACTCTATACCAATCCCATTTTGTATTCTAATATCTGAGTCATTTTCATTTAGGGATCTCCTCCCATAATTTTCCTTGAAAATCTCTTTAAAATGATTTTAAAACCTTTAAATCAAACTTATACAAGGAATATATAAAAGTCTTTATGCCTTACCCAAAATCATCTTGTCATGTTATATATATCTTTACTCAAACTTTAGTTGTTGAAAACATTTAAATTTTTGAAAGTGTCCCTTTCATTTCCATTGAAAGTACCCCTTTCTAGATCCTTTGAAAGCATCTCTTTCGAAACCAAGTAAAACCCTCTAATTATCTAGGCCTCTAGTCCAAAATCATTCCTTTTGAAACCTTACCTCAAACCTTCCGAAACCATTGAAATCTTTCCTTTCAAAAGCAATAAAACATTAGACATCCAACTTTAAAACACATTAAAACATTGTCTTAGTAAACCTTAGGAAAACTTTCCATTTTAACCTTTTCGAAACCATTCATAAAATAGAACCTTTCGACCTTGTCGAAAGCTGCCTTTCGACCCCTTCGAAAGCTACCTTTCGACTCCATCGAAATCTTTGCTTTCGACCCCTTTGAAACCATTCAGTACATGGTATCTTTCGAAAGCATTAAACCTTTAAAACATATACCTTTCGAAAGCACTTTATGGAAAATCTCACTTAAAACCTTTCGACTTCATCAGAAGCTACCTTTTGACCATGTCGAAAGCTACCTTTCGATCTTGTAGAAAGCTTTCCTTTCGACCCCTTCGAAAGCTTTAAAACATATCTTTTAAAACAATAAGCTCCAGCCATATTAACACTTTGAAACACCTCCTTCAAAAGCTTGAGTTATACTTCAATTAGAATTAAAAGGGTAAACCATCTAAGGCGAAAGCTTCCTTTAAAAAGCATGGGAGAAACGGCTGGTTTTAAAAACAAATAAACCTTTCGACCTTGTCGAAAGCATGACTTCGAAAGGTTGTAAGGCAGCAGCTTAAGAATTTTGACCCTTTCGAATGAAATCTTACCTTTCGACCTCGTTGAAAGGTTTAAACCTTTATTTTAAACATTTGACCTGGTCAAAAGCAACTAAGTCGAAATCTCCTTTTCGAAAGCAAAGCTGGCATTACTTTGGCTTTGAAAACAAGCATACTCCGACCTCTTCGATAACTAAGGTTTCAACCAAGTACGCTTCAACCTTGTCCAATTTATTACGTACTAAGTAACTTGATACCATATGCATTGGCTTTAAAAGATTGATGTCGAAAGCTATGATACCTTTCAAGCTTGTCGAAAGGTTTGGGTCAGAACCTTCAATGCCAAAGTGGCTAAAACATGTTAAAAGTATGTTTGTCTTGTTTTTAACTTAAAAGAAATAACTTTTAAACTAACCTTCCTTTGTTTGTCAAATTTTTATTTGTTAATGAATTCTTTTTAGAAAAGTGCTGCCAATAATTTCAGAAATAAGCAAAGATTTTATTTAATAAAAATGCTAATTCTCCTTAATTAAATATATAAAACATTTAAATCTCATACCTTAAATAAGTTTATATATTCATTAAAACACTTAGGAAAATTCTGGAAAAATTCGAAAATATCTATATTAATATGATTTCCAACATATAAAAATTCCAAACACAAATAATTATTATTTTAGCTATAAACAATTTATAACCCAATACATTATTTTCTTCAGTAGAAAATTAATATAAAATCTACATTAATTCAAAAAATTATGAAAATTGAAACCCTTCTCTAAAATATAATTTCTGCTCTATGTTTAAATTTTAAAGGCATTTGGATGTCATATAATAGGGTTTTCATATCAAACATAACATAGAAGCTAATATGAATATGTGAAATTCATCAACAAGCATATACATAATTTTAATCATTCAAACCATGGCATAAACTTGCAAACTCATTTTGGATATAATTTAAAGTCAAAAACCATAAGAAAATGGGATGTAGTAATTATTCACATTAGCATTGAGATTAAAAGATGTGAGATTTGATGTTGAATTAGTTGATTATCTTCTTTCTCTTGAATCCTAGCTTTATCTTCCTTAAGAATAGAAATGTGGCCGGCCTTGATGTTTTAGTTTGATAAAGTGAGAATAAACATGTGCTTCATTTCCTAATGGTTTAGGGTATAAGTCCCTCATATTTCCCATTTTGCTCTTTCTTATTTCCTAACACATTAGTTCATGTTGTTTCGTTTTAATTTCCATTTAACATAGCACGGTCACCCTTACTTAAATCAAATATCAACCACTTAATCTTCACATTATTTTATTTTATTTAACTAATTAAATATCCTAAATAATGTTATAAAAATATGAGGTGTTACAGACTCCCCTACTTAAAGAATTTCGTCCTCGAAATTACGATAAGGTACATAACAAAACAATCAAAGGTAAAACATACCATCAAACAAATCAGGATAGGAGTCTCTAATCCTGCTCTTAAACTCCCAAGTACAGCCTCTAGCATTGGTACTCCATTAGACCTTTACTAATCTGACAGTCTTATTCCTTAACTTCTTCTCATCTCTATTGACTATCTGAACTGGCCTTCTAATTATAGTCAAGTCTGGCTCTATTACTAAATCTTCTAACACTATAGGTGCTATAGTAGTCTTCGGGTCTCTGACAAATTTCCTAAGATGAGAAATATGGAAAACATCATGGACTCCAGCCAAACTATTCGGTAACCCTACTCTATAAGTGAATTTCTTGATCCTCTCAACAATACGGAAAGGACCAACGAATCTAGGTGCTAACTTTCCTGGCTTCCCAAATCTAATCACACCTTTCATCGGTGAAACCTTAATAAACACATAGTCTCCAACAGAGAATTCCAAGTCCTTTCTTCTTCTTTCTTCATAAATTTTCTACCTAGACTGAGCTTTCTTTATCCTAGCACGGATCAACTCAATCTTCTCTGTGGTTTTCTTTACTAAATCTGGACCAAGAACTAACCTATCCCCGGTCTCTAACCAACATATGGGAGATTTGCATGGTCTTCCATACAAAGCTTCAAATAGAGCCATCTTGATACTAGTCTGATAACTATTGTTATACGAGAACTTGACTGAATGGAGATGGTCTTTCCATGATCCTCCGAAACCCAATACACAACTTTCTGTTTGTCCATCAGTCTATGGATGGTAAGCAGTACTCATATTGAGCTTGGGTCCTAAAGCTTCCTGTAGACTCTTCCAGAACTCGCTAGTAAACAAGGAATCTCTATTAGTGACAATACTACTAGGAATTCCATGTAGTCTAATCACATTCTTCATAAACAACTTCACCAAAATAGGTTCCATCCTAGTTGACTTTACCGGAATGAAATGGGCACTCTTGGTCAATCTATCCACTACAACCCATATGCTTTCATTTCCTCTACTAGATCTTGGCAACCCATCAATAAAATCCATAGAGATAGAATCCCATTTCCACATCGGAACATCCAACGGTTGAAGCAATCCACTTGGCTTCTGTTGTTTAGCCTTTGCCTATTGGCAATTCAAGCACTGCTTAACATATAAACCAATGTCCTGTTTCATACCTCCCTAGAAGAAACTTCTCTTCATATCCTGATACATCTTCGTTCCTCCTAGATGGATAGTGAACTACGATTGATGGCATTCCTCTAGAACTTCTTTCCTTTTGTATCCTACATTCTAAACACACAACCTTCCTTTCGTTCTCAACCAACCCTTCGGGTAAAGACTAAAATCCTTTAAGTCATCACTCTTTGTTCCTTCCATTAACCTTCTAATCCATTCAGCCAAAACTGGATCCTCCTCCTGTTTAGAAGCTATCTTCTCAATCATTACCAGTCAAACTTCTAAATAAGACAATACAGCATTTTCTGCACTAGAACCTGCATCGGATCTAAACTGTACTCTACAAGCTGATAATGCTTCCAAATCTTTCCACTCAGAAATTATAGCCAATAATGAAATTTGATGTTTCAAGCCAAGTGCCCGCTACCTTGTTTCCTTTTCGGGTGTGTACTCAATTCCAAAATCATAAGAAGTAACAAATTTCAACCATATCTGATGTCTCATATTCAGCTCCTTCTGAGAGTATAAGTACTTCAATGACTTATAATCTATATAAAGCTTGAATAGCTCTTCCAAAAGATAGTGCCTCCAACATTCAAAGCAAAAATAACGGCAGCTAACTCTAAATCATGCGTTGGATGCCTAACATTATGCGATCTGAGTTGTCTAGAAGCATGAGCAATCACTTTACGTCTTTGCATCAACACATCTCCCAATCCAGTTCCACACACATCAGTATAAACAACAAAATCCTGATTTCCCTCCGAAACCACTAACACTGGTGCATGGGTCAATAAGTGTTTCAAGCTCTGGAATGCTTTCTCGCACTTACCGGTCCATACAAACTTCACATCTTTTCGCATAATCTTAGTCATCGGTGCCGCTATCCATGAAAAATCCTTTATGAACCTTCTACAATATCCGGCTAGTCCAAGAAAGTTTCTTATCTCAGTCATGGTTTTTGGACTCTTCCAACTATTCACGGCCTCAATCTTAGTCGGATCCACAGCCAATCCTCTCTCTGAGACTACATGACCAAGAAACTTAACTTCTTTTTTTCTGAAATGGCACTTCAAAAACTTCGACATCAGCTGATGCTTCCTCAAGGTCTCAAGTACTACTCTGAGATGAACTTCACGCTCCTTATTCATCCTTAGATTATATCAAAATATCATCTATGAACACCACCACGGATCTATCCAAGCGCTCTCTGAAGATTCGGTTCGTCAGATCTACAAAGAATGTCGACGGAATAGTTAGTCTGAATGGCATAACAAACCATTCGTACGATCCATAGAGAATCCTAAACGCCGTCAATGGTATACTATCTTCTGCAACTCTAAACTGATGAAACCTGGAAGTCCAAATCCAACTGAGAAAATATTTTCGCTCCACTCTGCTGGTCGAACAAATTGTCAATTCTTGGCAATGGATATCGATTCCTTATCGTCTTATCATACAACTTCCGATAATCGATACATACCCTAAACGATCCGTCCGGCTTATTAGCAAATACTTCCTCTACACCCCAAGGTAAACTACTCGGTTGAATAAAACTCTTGCCATCCAAATCCACCAACTGCAGCTTCAACTCTTTCATCTCTGTAGGTGTCATTCTTCTTGGCGGCCTTTTCACCAGTTTTTCTCTAGGTACTAAATCAATCTGAAACACAATGGCTCGTTTCGGTGGCAATGCAGTTACCGACTCAAACACATTAGAAAATTCTCTAACCATAAAGACTCGATGCAACTCATCCTTTAACTCCATAATACCCAGTAAAGCATTCACCTTACAGCTGGGGTTTACAAAGATATACATTATCTGATCACTACAATTTAGGTGTTTAAGTGATATTTCCTATCGTGGCAATATATCCTAGCATCATATTTACCTAACCAATACATCCCAAGGATAATCCCGAACTCCACAAAATCAAATATACGCAAACATCAATCAAAATTATGACCTAGCAAGTCAAACTCTAAACGGTCACACCTCATCCCAAGTGTTGCATACCCTCCTATCGGATTTGCAACCCTTAAGGAAGTAATTAAATATGAGGCTTCTAGGTTAAGCTTATCTACTAAACATCAAGAAATAAAAGAATGCGACACTAGTAGCAAACAGAACGCTAAACAAACATACCGTAAATCTGTAGCGAGCCTCCCAGAATAGCCTACCCTTTATCTTGCACAACTCGAAGTTGTGGGCTCTAGA
The DNA here is from genome assembly GCA_030765085.1 of Allium cepa. NCBI lineage: Eukaryota > Viridiplantae > Streptophyta > Magnoliopsida > Asparagales > Amaryllidaceae > Allium > Allium cepa. Next base: position 218,663,976 of record CM060930.1, read on the forward strand.
GCATACATCTATCCTTTTCCTTCTATAATAGGCTTTGGGCATTTGTTCTTATAATGGCCAATCTAATCACAATTAAAGCATCAGATATACTTCTTTCCAATTGGTTCTTTCCCTTTTCCTTTTCTAGTCCGACACTCGTGAGCATAGTGTCCTTTCTTATCACATTTATAACAAATAACCTTAGATTTTCCATTCTTCTATGCTCCTCCCCTCTGAGCATTCTTCTTATGGAAAAATTTCTTTTCTGGCCTTGTCCCACCTTGACTTCCTTCTCTTTCTTCTTCTCTAGGCAAGCTAACGCATCTTCCTGCCTCAGCGCTATTTGAACCACCACATAACTTGGATCTCTCAAGTGCGGTAAGGTAGCCCTTGCCAACTCCGACTTAAGACCTCTTATGAAGTTCTCATTTCACTGTATTACTATATCAACTATAGCATACCCGTATCGAGCTAGCTCTTCAAATCTTATTGCATACTCTATAAAAAACATCTCTCCTTATTCTAGTTCAGCAAACTTCCTAACCAACACCGACTGTGCCATCACTGACACAAACCTTTCCTGAAACCTTCTCTTAAACTCCGCCCAAGTCATGGTTTCCTCATCAACGCCAGCTGCAACAGTATTCCAACAAAGTAGAGCAGCTCCATGAAGCTGTCTTGAAGCTAGTATCCTTTTCTGCTCGTCATTCAATCCCAAGTAAGCGAAAATCCCCTCACAATGTGGCAGCCAATTTTCCACCTCAGTTACATCTTCAGTTCCAATTAATGGCTTTTCTCCAAGCCTAATATAATCTCTGCTCAAATTAGCATAGTGGTTGACTATCAGAGCTTCTTGAACTCCTCCTCCTACAACATTCCCTCCAAAAACTCCAGCTGCTATTCCATCTTGCATCATGTTTATGAAAAACTGATACATGGCTCCTATATCCACTTGAGGAACCCCAACACCAACATTTTCAGCTTGAGCCTGACTGGACCTCTCCTAGCATTTGCTCGGGCATTTCCATTGCTGCTGGTGCTCTTTTTTCCAAAATTAACTCTGCCTCTTCTTCCTTGCATATCTGCATTCAAGCTCCATGAGATACAGATGAATAGCCTAACTAAGATAGGAGTCCAGAGATATAGCGTATACTTATGTGTAATAAATACAAGTATGTTACTATAGTGTTATCCTATACCCCGATCTTAACTCTAATTACTAAGGATTAAGATTTTCAAAAACCATTTTTAGTTAAAGTATTTCATAAACCATGCTCAGATACCAAGTTGTAACATCCGTATGTATGAATATGCGCTTATATATTTTTGTTTGATAATAATAAACATATATATATATATATTCATTTAAATGTATTTGATAATGTACTATTTTGTTTTTCATAGATTAAATAAATATTTGTTGAATAAAATAAATTACACAGAATTTAAATTCAAACAGAACAAGTTACACAGAATTTGAATTCAAACAGAAATTTTATTCAAACAAATATTTATTACAATATTGAATAGTACAAATTCAAGCTCTCACTATACATATACATTTTTGATTACATCACAGTTACATCACAATTGTTTTTACATTAATAACCTCACTACATATCACTCACACTCGTATTTTGTCTTCAACTACATTCCAGTTTGAATCCAGCATCTGAGCAATCTGCAAAAATATTCACTAACGCAGTAAAATTGAAAAAAGAAATATTTTTGCAATATAAAATAAAATATGATTTTTGAAAATATGATTTGCCTCAGTTATTTGGGTTGTTCGTCATCATTCACATTTGAATTCATTATACACAAACAATGTGAGAGTGTATCACTGTACATGCCACAAGGCCGTGCACATCGATATACACTTGACAATGCTACAGGGACAGGTGAGCACAGGTCAAACCCAAATGAAAAGTCGGGTTCAACTCACGTGCAATATATTGAAAATCATGACACGAGCACAAGGTCAAACCCGAGTTTTTGAAAAACTGGATTCAACACAGGGCAGTTCACAAGTCAAAAACAGAGCATCAAAACAATGTCGAAGTCATTCCAGCAAAATGACAGTACAAACAAGTGCACACTGGAAATACAAGCACATGCACATCAACCAAACAGTGGCACATAAATACAAGTATGCACAGCAATGCAAAGACCAGCTGCAACATAAAGTAAAAATGCTCAAAGCCACCAAGTAAACAAACTCAGGCAAATGTACATAGTTCATCCACAAATGTTCATTGACTACATGAAGCAAACAATTCATGAAGCAACACAGCAGTAAACTCAACAATGAAAGTTCAAGTCAGACCAACACCAACAAAGAACAGAAACCAAGCAATGACCAGAACAAAATTGCCAACATCATGAATACTGCAACAACCAGAGTACAACTACAGAGACCAAGTTCATATAAACAGCAATGCATGCAAGTACCAGATTGAACAATTATAAACATCAACTACAAGCCCAATTGAAACCATACCACAAATGCACAATCAGTGATCAAGACAGAAACTCAGAGACCACTATGCAGTAGACAGAGTGCAAATATCAAAGAGACAACATCAGCAGATACGTGAGCAATGAAGACTACTGCAAATATACAGAAACAACACAAACTAGTTGCAACATGGATGTCACAAGTACAACAATGCACAATGATACAAAGCAAGTTCGACAGGCAGATTTGAAGAAATGAAACAATGCATTGGATCAACACAATCAAGTCCAAATGCATCAGTGAGGAAACTGCAGTGGACATGTATACAACGGAAGAAGACTACAAGATGAACCATGACCATGTTACAGGAATATTTGCAGTTAAATGTCAACACAATTGTAATGGCAAGTCATGGATACACAGTCACAAAATCAGATGACCATGAAAGAAATTAACGCAGTACAAAAATGGAAATTGCCGAAAACAGGCAAGTCAAAATTCAGGTACGAATTTTTAAAGAAGTCAGAAAGTAAAAGAGAAAGTTTTTGCCGTATCAATCAAGGCAATCGAACGTTCTCAAGCGAAAGCCGTGCGCACCATGCAATAGAAAAATTGGGAAAGTATCGAATTGATACGAACGAAAGCAGGTGTACTCGAATTCATATAAATACTGAAACCAAGTCATCATCATCGGCATCGAGTTAAAAAGCAAGCAATTAAACGAGCAACGAAAGAAATTACATACCGAATCAACGACGCACTCGATCTAAAGAGCAGCTGCTAAACAACGAGCAAGCCAAGCAACGAGAATCGATCGACAAAGGAAGCACGTCAATCGTTATTCGATCGACGAATTTAACCAGCGCTTCAATTTGTACAACCCTAATTTTGAAAGCAAGGAGAAAAAGAGCTGAAGCCCTAATTTCAGAAAGACGACGAAGTTGCCATTATTCTCACAAAAAAAGGAACGGGCAAAGCAAAAGAAAAAGGAACGGGCAAATTCAATTGGGCCGGCTTGTTTTATGATAAAGGGCTTTAGATTTTTATTTAGGGTTTAATTTTTTAAAAGGGGTTTTTTAAGTTTTATTTTGAGCAAAAATTAGGGATTCAAGTTTATATTTTAATTTTTGCTCCTGCTTGTATTTTTGAAGTTGTTTTTACTTTTCAAGTCAAAGAATTTGTAAATCACCACCTAGGTTGTAGGTAGTGTCAGATTGTCTAGTTAGAATTAGTTCAGTGAGCAGGGTGTGCGAGTTTGCAAAACTCTATAGGCGGAGCAGTGTTTGCGAGTAAGCGAAATTCTATAGGCGGGAGCAGGGTGTGCGAGTCTAGTAGAGTGTTTGTGAGCGGGAGCAAAAGGGTATGCGAGTCTAGTAGAGTGTTTGTAAGCGTGATACTGTTTAATTCTAATAGAAATCTGCGAATGCAGCAGTAGGCAGGGGTTGCCGAAGCTGGGTAAATTTTGTGTGTGATTTAATTTTCAGCATATTTACTTCTGTAGTTTATTTCTGTGTTTAAATCGAGAAAATTTGCTATAACCCTATTCACCCCCCCTAGGGTTAATCTAGATCCTACAAGTGGTATCAGAGCACGGTATTTTTCTTTAACTCTAGAGTCATGAATCCACCAAATAATACTTTTGTTGAGGGTCGTTCCAATATTATCCCTTCTATTTTCGATGGAACAGTCTTTTGAACTGGAAATTGAAAATAGAATTTTATTTAAAATCTGTTAATATTAAATGTTGGGATATTATTGAAAATGGGTGTGATTTAACAAATAAGGAAATTCTCTCGATTAATGCTCTTGCTATGCATATATTATATTCCATATTAATCGTGATAATTTTTATTTCGTCTCTCATTGTGAAAATGCACAGAAAATCTGGAATACTCTCGATGCAATATATGGTGTAAAAGTCAACAGCAATGAGATGTCCTCCATAACCGACTCAGTTAAAGAAATGTGCTTAACAGGATTGGTAAATAGCAGTTGTGATGAGGATGATGATGATGGAGCAGCCGAGCTGGCATTACTAATGAATAAATTCAAAAGGAGGAACCGCAAATACGGAAATCCAGCTCAAAATCAAAAATTAAAAAACAGAGAGCACAATATGAAGCCAAGCGAGGTATCAAAACTCACTCACTCTGAATTACTTATTTATTTCCATGAAGTGAATGGTTGTTTTGAACGACTTAGGGAGAAGTATGCCAAACCTGAATAACAAAAAGACACTTTGATAGAATTAAATGAACAACTTGACCAATTAGTTAAAGCCTATCAAAGTAGGATCCCTAAATGTGATAAGTGTCCAACATTCGAAGAAGAAATTAAAAAATCAGAAATTAATATAAAATCACTTGAAAATGAAATTCTGATTTTGAAAGAGAACGAAAATACTAGGAGAGAAAATTCTATCAAAAAGTGCACATAATTATTGAACGAAAATGAATCTCTCAAAATACAAGTCCAATAATTGTCAATAACTTTAGATAAATTTTCAAAAAGTGAGAAATCATTGAATCTGCTATTAGGGAAGCAAACTGTTAATACAGCTAGACAAGGACTTGGATATAATCAATCTGAAAATGTTGAAAGCGATATTAATCAAGAATATTCCATGTGCACAATTTGTAGAAAATTTGGACACAATCAAAATAATTGTTGGTATAGACCCAAACACGTGAAAACTATATCAACTTGGGTTCCAAAAGGCACGAATATAAAATCTCTCAAAGTTAAACAAATTTGGGTGCCAAAAGGAACATATATAAACAATTTTGGTTCTCCACAAAATTATTTTTCTAAATCTTCTGCCACTAACAACCATGGACCTACAAAAACAAATAGGTCACAAAAATCTTTCATCGTGTAGGTATAGTGGCAGGCTAAGGAACAACAACGGTGTTCTCTGGATTTTGGCTGTTCCAGAAACACAACGGGCAACAAAGCAAAGTTCCTTAGCCTAGTACAAAGGTGACAGAATCACAATGGGCAACCATGAAAAATTATCGTAAAGGTAATATAGGTGAAGGTATACTTATCTGATCGATATATTAATTGTGATAATCTGCACCGTATTCTGAATGAAATCAGCCACTATTGAGATGTTGAAAAAAGATGATGATTTTTTTTTGATTCTGACTTGGTCTACAAAATTAGCCAGTTACATTTATGCAAAAAACACTATTCTTTAAATTACTTCATACATATACGTTAGGATTAAAAACATAGTGTTTTGTTGGATGATAATATTTTTTCGGCTAACTCTATATTCTCAGTTTCTGATTGTTTACATGGCTTCAATTCAAATTCAAAGAATGTCATTTAAATTGTTGTTAAAATTGGGTTTGAAATTTTTGATGCACTCTTCATGGTCTGGTTTATCAATTTTAGTTAGTGATATTTTGGATTGAAAGAGAAACTCAGATGCAGATTACACTGGTAATCTAGTTGATAGAAAAATTACTAGTTGAACGTGATTTATGATGAAACATTTAGTTACTGCATCATTTTTCGAAGAAAATATCTGCATATCTTTCATTGCAAATAACTTTCAAATAGCAGAAATTTTTCTCATATAACCCCCTCGAGAAAATCATTTTTGACCATACTTTCAGATTAGTCATTTTTATTTGATTTTAAATGATAAATTTTTGACTAATCCGACTCCCTACTAATTATCAAAAAAGATAAATAGTGATTGAAAAGGTGATAAGTGTTGATATTTAACATACATTACTCAAGAGAGTATATTTGGAAAATTTCTTTAGGAATTCAAACAAGAGTTATAAAACTTTTTGTTGGGTAAAGATTCCATGACCATTTCTATATCTATCATATTTCTATCGACCATTGTTTATCAAATATTAAATATAGTTTGTCGATATGTGGTACTATAATCAGGAATCATTTGTTTTTCATTTCACATTTTTTTTAATAAATAAATATCCAAAGTATTCACTCTCATTTAAAAGTCCTCACGGTTATGCTTGGGTGAATTACTTGGATTTTTGATTATGTGCTTCCATGCTCATTTAAAAGTCCTTACGGTTATGCATGTATGGAACGCATATCAAAATTAATTGATTAAATAGGCAAGTTGATTCTAATCCCACTTAAAAGTCCTCACGGACATGCGTGGTTAGAAGATACTTGATTTCATTTTCAAAATTAAATTGGAATACTACTAATCTCATTTAAAAATCCTAACGGTTATGCATGATTAGTAAATATTCAAATTCCTGATATAAATGTACCACAAGTAGATACAACTGAATGATTTTATATGAGAACATCATTACCATCATTTCTGAAAGTGGAATATGCTCCTAACAAGGGTAGTTATGGTTTTTGTTTGATTCTTATTGGAGCTTAATATTTATATTCAATTTGAGTTTTAATGTTGGATTAATATTGATCACTTTATCTTTATTTTTCTCTAACACTATTATTCTTTTGCTGATAATAAAAGGGGGAGAGAAAAGTTAAGATTTTGTCAAATAGAATCAAGTAAAGGTCAAATAATTTTCCAGTTGCATATAGGCTCATTTATATATTTCTATTTGTATGCATATATGTAGGGGGATCATCATGTAGAGAGGAAGCATTTAAATAGGGGGAGCAATTGTATATCATTGAGCAAATAGCAAGTACATTTAACTCAGTCAAAATCTTAAATATATGTTTGTTATCATCAAAAGGGGGAGATTGTATGAATATGCGCTTATATGTTTTTGTTTGATGATAATAAACATATATATATATATATATATATATATATTCATTTAAATGAATTTGATAATGTACTATTTTGTTTTTCATAGCTTAAATAGATATTTGTTGAATAAAATAAATTACACAGAATTTGAATTCAAATAGAAAAAGTTACACAGAATTTGAATTCAAACAGAAATTTTATTCAAATAAATATTTATTACAATATTGAATAGTACAAATTCAAGCTCTCACTATACATATACATTTTTGATTACATCACAATTGTTTTTACATTAATAACCTCACTACATATCACTCACACTTGTATTTTGTCTTCAACTACATTCCAGTTTGAATCCAGCATCTGAGCAATCTCCAAAAATATTCACTAACGCAGTAAAATTGAAAAAAGAAATATTTTTGCAATATAAAATAAAATATGATTTTTGAAAATATGATTTGCCTCAGTTATTTGGGTTTTTCGTCATCATTCACATTTGAATTCATCATACACGAACAATGTGACATGCACAGTGTATCACTGTACATGCCACAAGGCCGTGCACATCGGTATCACTTGACAATGCTATAGGGACAGGTGAGCACAGGTCAAACCCAAATGAAAAGTCGGGTTCAACTCACGTGCAATATATTGAAAATCACGACACGAGCACAAGGTCAAACCCGAGTTTTTGAAAAACTGGATTCAACATAGGGCAGTTCACAAGTCAAAAACAGAGCATCAAAACAATGTCGAAGTCATTCTAGCAAAATGACAGTACAAACAAGTGCACACTGGAAATACAAGCACATGCACATCAACCAAACAGTGGCACATAAATACAAGTATGCACAGCAACGCAAAGACCAGCTGCAACATAAAGTAAAAATGCTCAAAGCCACCAAGTAAACAAACTCAGGCAAATGTACATAGTTCATCCACAAATGTTCATTGACTACATGAAGCAAACAATTCATGAAGCAACACAGCAGTAAACTCAACAATGAAAGTTAAAGTCAGACCAACACCAACAAAGAACAAAAAGCAAGCAATGACCAGAACAAAATTGCCAACATCATGAATACCGCAACAACCAGAGTACAACTACAGAGACCAAGTTCATATAAACAGCAATGCATGCAAGTACCAGATTGAACAATTATAAACATCAACTACAAGCCCAAGTGAAACCATACCACAAATGCACAATCAGTGATCAACACAGCAACTCAGAGACCACTATGCAGTAGACAGAGTGCAAATATCAAAGAGACAACATCAGCAGATACATGAGCAATGAAGACTACTGCAAATATACAGAAACAACACAAACTAGTTGCAACATGGATGTCACAAGTACAACAATGCACAATGATACAAAGCAAGTTCGACAGGCAGATTTGAAGAAATGAAACAATGCATTGGATCAACACAATCAAGTCCAAATGCATTAGTGAGGAAACTGCAGTGGACATGTATACAAAAGAAGAAGACTACAAGATGAACCACGACTATGTTACAGGAATATTTGCAGTTAAATGTCAACGCAATTGTAATGGTAAGTCATGGAGACACAGTCACAAAATCAGATGACCATGAAAGAAATCAACGCAGTACAAAAATGGAAATTGCCGAAAACAGGAAAGTCAATATTCAGGTACAAATTTTTGAAAAAGTCAGAAAGTAAAAGAGAAAGTTTTTGTCGTATCAATCAAGGCAATCGAACGTTCTCAAGCGAAAGCCGTGCGCATCAAGCAATAGAAAAATTGGGAAAGTATCGAATTGATATGAACGAAAGCAAGTGTACTCGAATTCATATAAATACTGAACCCAAGTCATCATCATCGGCATCGAGTTAAAAAGCAAGCAATTAAACGAGCAACGAAAGAAATTACATACCGAATCAACGACGCACTCGATCTAAAGAGCAGCTGCTAAATAACGAGCAAGCCAAGCAACGAGAATCGATCGACAAAGGAAGCACGTCAATCATTATTCGATCGACGAATTCAACCGGCGCTTCAATTTGTACAACCCTAATTTTGAAAGCAAGGAGAAAAAGAGCCGAAGACCTAATTTTAGAAAGACGACGAAGTCGCCATTATTCTCACAAGCAAAGGAACGGGCCAAGCAAAAGAAAAAGGAACGGGCAAATTCAATTGGGCCTGTGTGTTTTATGATAAAGGGCTTTAGATTTTTATTTAGGGTTTAATTTTTTAAAAAGGGTTTTTTAAGTTTTATTTTGAGCAAAAATTAGGGATTCAAGTTTATATTTTAATTTTTGCTCCTGCTTGTATTTTTGAAGTTGTTTTTACTTTTCAAGTCAAAGAATTTGTAAATCTCCACCTAGGTTGTAGGTAGTGTCAGATTGTCTAGTTAGAATTAGTTCAGTGAGCAGAGTTTGCGAGTAAGCAAAACTCTATAGGCGGAGTAGGGTGTGCGAGTCTATGAGAGTGTTTGTGAGCGGGTGCAAAAGGGTTTGCGAGTCTAGTAGAGTGTTTGTAAGCGTGATACTGTTTAATTCTAATAGAAATCTGGGAATGCAGCAGTAAGCAGGGGTTGCTGAAGCTGGGTAAATTTTGTGTGCGATTTACTTTTCAGCATATTTATTTCTGCAGTTTTTTTTTACGTTTAAATCAAGAAAATTTGCTATAACCCTATTCACCCCCCCTCTAGGGTTAATCTAGATCCTACACCCTATCTAGAGGCCCAAAACTAAGCGCTACAGATGTTGTAGTCATCTATAGTATTAGCTTCCAACGACTAAATACGACTTTGTTAATAGTATCTATTATATCAGTAGCACTTGAATATGAAATAAAACATACATTTCAAAACAACATTTTCTTTATTGAAGTCAAAACAGATGTTCCATATTCATATTACATAATCCCAATCCGTTCCCAAGCACAGATAAACATACATATTACAAAATACGCCAAGAGCGGTATATGAAGATACCCCCATCGATGATCAGAGTCGTATAGTCATAATAGACTTAATACAAACACAATGGAAATACAATCAAAACATAAAACAATAACTGCATCTCCTAGGTAGTTATCTGTTTGCCTCCTGCACACCTCCAGTAGCCTTATTTGTCATCCTACTAAAACTTGAAAATACCTTATCCCCTCAACCTAATCAAATCAATTTTGAACACCTAAGAGTTTAAGGGGAAAATGTAAACATCGAGTCAGACATAAAGCCTGGTGTGAATAATACCATAGATCCCCATTTAACATATTAAGTGAGACCACACCACTTAGCGGAATAGGTTTTCTCTCACTAACATGCTTTTAAAACATATTTTTACAAAACCTTTTCCTGCAACCAAAACAGGTTAAATATTGTAAAGAATCATTATATAAACGCACATAAATATCAGGTAATAATGAACTATCTATTCAAACACATAAGTTTTGTTTGGCTAACTTTTAACCTTTGGCTGATTGGGCTTATCAAACAATATAAAAAAATTAATATAACATCTGTTGGACACTCCTTTTCTGGACGATCTGTCCTTAACTATCAGTTAAATACTTCTCTTCTGGACAGTCTGTCCCTAACTTAAAAATCTTCCAGGTCTTCCGGATTCTAATGGTTTTTTGGACTCACCAATAACCGATCTGTATACAAATATATATTCCTGTCGATGTGTGATCATAATTTTAGTCCATCCGTGACCAAGACCTACGCACTGAAATTTTAGTCAGTAATTAGCTGGGACTAATAGCTAAAGTATAGGGCGCAACCCTATGCCAGTCCCATCTGGTATTCTAATATCCGAGTCATTTTCATTTAGGGATCTCCTCCAATAATTTTCCTTTAAAATTACTTTAAAATGATTTAAAACCCTTAAGTCAAACTTATACAAGGAAAATATAAAAATATATATACTTTCCTCGAAATCAACTTGTCATGTTATATATATTCTTTACTCAAACTTTAGTTGATGAAAATATTTAAATATTTGAAGGTACCCCTTTCGATTCCATTGAAAGTACCCCTTGCTAAATCCTTTGAAAGCATCTGTTTCGAACAAAGTAAAACCCTTTAATTATCTAGGTCTAGAGGCCAAAAACTTTCCTTTCGAAACCATACTTCGAACCTTTCGAAACCATTGAAATCTTTCCTTTCAAAAGCAATAAAACATTAGACATCCTACTTTAAAGCACTTTAAAACATTGCCTTAAAAAAACTTAGAAGAACTTTCCATTTCAAACCTTTCGAAACCATTCAGAAAATAGAACCTTTCGACCTTGTCGAAAGCTACCTTTCTACCCCTTCGAAAGCTTTGCTTTCGTCCCCTTTGAAACCATTCGTATATAGAACTTTCGAAAGCATTAAAACTTTAAAACATAAAATTTTTGAAAGTTCTTTGGGTTCAATTCAAAATATGTGGATAATCTCTTTGATAACCTTTTGAAATCATCGGAAGCTACCTTTCGACCTTGTTGAATGCTATCTTTCGATCATTTCGAAACCTTCAATTTCGACCATGTTGAAAGCTTTGCTTTCGACCCCTTCGAAAGCTTTAAAATATAACTTTTAAAACAATAGGCTCCAACATTATTAACACTTTGAAACACCTCCTTCGAGATCTTGGGCTATACTTTAAGTAGAATTAAAATGGTAAACCATCTAAGTCGAAAGCTTCCTTTCAAAAGCATTGGAGATGGAGTTGGTTTAAAAACAAGTAAACCTTTCGACCTTGTCGAAAGCATGACTTCGAAAGGTTGTAAGGCAGCATCTAAGGGATTTTGAGCCCTTAAATAAGAAGCTTAACTTTTGGCCTTGTCGAAAGGTTTAAACTTCTATTTTAAACATTTGACCTGGTCGAAAGAAAAATTCAAAAGTCCCTTTTCGAAAGTAAAGTAGGTGTTACTTTGGCTTTTAAAACGAACATACCCCGACCTGTTCGACAACTAAGGTTTCAACCAAGTACCCTTTGACCTTGTCCAATTCATTACGTACCAAGTAACTTGATACCATATGCATTGGCCTCGAAAGCTCGATCTCGAAAGCTATGATACCTTTCGATCTTTTCGAAAGGTTTGGTTCGGAACCTTCAATGCCGAAAGTGGTCGAAACATGCTAATAGTATGTTTTTCTTATTTCTAACTTAAAAAGATAACTTTTCAACTAACATGCCTTTGTTTGTCAAATTTTTATTGGTTAATAAATTCTTTTTAGAAAAGTGCTACCAATAATTTTAGAAATAAACAAAGATTTTATTTTATAAAAATGTCCCTTCTCCTTAATTAAATATATAAAACATTTAAGTCCAATACTTTAAATAATTTTATATATTAATCAAAACACTTAGGAAAAATCTGGAAAATTTCCAAAAAAACCTATTTTAATATGTTTTCCAACGTATAAAAATTCCAAACCTAAATAATAATTATTTTAGCCATAAATAATTTATAACCGAACAAATCATTTTATTCACTAGAAAATTAATATAAAATCCACATTAATTTAGAAAATTATGAAAATTGAAACCCTTATCCAAAATATAATTTCTGATCTACTTTTAAATTGTTGAGGCATTTGGATGTCATATATTAGGGTTTTCGTATCAAACATATCATAGAAGCTAATATGAACATGTGAAATTCATCAACAAGCATATACATAACTTTAATCATTGAAAACATGGAATAAACTTGGAAAATCATTTGGATATAGCTTAAAATCGAAAACCATAAGAAAATGGGATGTAGTAGTTATTCACCTTAGCTTAGAGATTAAAATATGTGAGATTTTATGTTGATTAGTTGACTATCTTCTTTCTCTTGAATCCTAGCTTTATCTTTCTTGAGAATTGAAATGGTGGTCAGCCTTGATGTTTTAGCTTGATAAAATGAGAATGAACGTGTGCTTCATTTCCTAAGGGTTTAAGGTATAAGTCTCTTCTATTTCCCATTTTGCCCTTCTGTACTGTCTAACACATTAGTTCTTGTTGTTTCATTTTAATTTCCATTTAACATGGCACAACTACCCTTACTTAAATCAAATTTCATCCTATTAGTTTTCACATTATTTTATTTAATTTAACTAATTAAATATCTTAAATAATTTTATAAAAATATGGGGTGTTATAGACACTTGCATTTGTACTAGCAGTTTAACTTGCCCGACCGGGGTTTGACTCTTTTTTATTGAACCCAAAAATAGGTTTAAGACTAGGCTCTAGCTTATCTTCAGGAATGACCATTTGATCAAAGACATGCTTGAAGATGACATTGACTATGCTTCCAGTGTCAACCAGAATCTTGGACATTATGGAGAGTCCGATTTGAGTGGCGATCATAAGAGGGTCATTATAGGGGTGATGGATTGCCTTTTGGAGTTCTTAGGTAGTGATAAAAAGATTCGGCATCTGCATATTCAACCATGGATTTTTAAGCTATGGCTCTTCCTGGAGAGAAAATACCCATTCTTCAGCTTCTTTGATATATCTGCTTCCAGCTCCCTTACTAGTTCCTATTGGATGTGGTCCCCTATGAATCATATCAATTTTGTTCAAGGGAGGACTCAAATTTAATAAATCTTCATCTTCTAAGTTATTCACAATAGTATTAGGGAACTTTTGTGGTCCATTGCTGTAATGATCCTATTTAAAGACGAATTTAAATTTATAATTAAATTAAATTTTTGGGTTAAATTATGGATTGATTTGAATTTTTCAAATTTAATAGGGTATATATGCTTATTTGCTTTTGAATTTGGATTTGAAACTCAAAATGAATATTTTCAGTGGAATTGAATTATAAATAAATTTTGAATTGGAAATTCAAAATGAATTCAAAAAATGAATTAGATTTAAAGATTATACTTTGGAAAAATATATTATAGGTATGATTAATTACTGATTGCAATATAGATACTAATGTTTAAAATAAAATTCAATTCTATCAATATAAATATAAGAACACAAATATGAGGATATAAATTAAATGTTTGAAAGTTAAACTTTACATAGAAATAAAATCAAGAATTTATGTTAATAATAGAATTTTATGGTTGTAAGGCAACATAAAACAAAGTCAAAAAAAACAAAATAATACATGATTTGTGAATTAGGCAAGCAAGTTCAAGAGTCATTTCAATAAACAAAGAAGAAATAATATCTACATACCAATAAACATCTATGCGATAAAATAATAACAAATGAAATGCAAATAAAAAAAAGGCAAGCAAGAAAATAATAAAACAAGAAAATATATGTAATGAAGCTTGCAAAAGAAGATAAACATATCTACAAACAAACCTGTAAGTACATACATAATTAAATAACATAAGTTTACAACTAAAAATGGAGACATGCATTTAATAACATTCTTCTCAAGCACAAATTGATATCATCTCACCCGAAAAGTAAACTTCATTTCAGTTATAGAAAAAATATCTTTAGTCAAACCAAAGAAAAATTAAAATCCATTCAAAGGTAAAACTCAAACCAGATAATACCTTCCCCTTATATACAAACTATCTTTTTATATTTATATATATCAACTATTTCTATTTCGCTCAGTAAGATAAAAACTAAGTAAACCAGAGAAAAGAAGAAAAGATATAAACCTCATTCAATAACAAAACATTTTTCATAGAAAACAAAGCAAGTTTAAAGAGAAAAATTCAATATGCAGTTTCAAACAAAAAGGCGGCCCTCTGTTCTTCAAATTTATGTGAGTAAACATACCTTTTAAACAATTCAAAAGCTGTGTAATGATTCATGAAGAACTTTGTGCTTGGTTGTGAGCTTTTAAATAATTAGTTCTGCATTTGTATCTGTTGTTCTGTGAAGTTTTAAAGAGTCTGTTCTTCTGGTTTCTAGTTACAGTATGACCATAAACAGGAAAAAAACCTAATAAATTTTCATATAAACATTTTTACTTAGGATTTTAAACAAATCATGTTTGTTTAAAGTTATAAATCACAATTTGGAAATTGCTTGAAGCTTGACAGTATAACTTAGACTCTGCACATTCAATTTTACTGTAAAAAGAAATTTTATGATAAACTCGAATATTTTAATTTGATGTTTTGATTACATATCTTGAATGAACATACACAGACATTATTTTTAAAAGCAATATGATGATTTTTAACTGAGTATTCAAAGAGCAATTCGAATTTAAACAAAATTTGCATTTTTTCAAATTTCTAGTGATCGATCCAATAATAAAGGTTGAAAGTTGGGTTGAAGCTTGTATGAACTTTGGTGATGTCGAGAAAATTACTGAATAAATTTTCAAATTCACGAATCGAAGGGACGAAGCAAAATTAGGGTTTGTGATCGCGTTTTAAATAGGGTCAGTAGCAAGATGATTGCATCTTCTTGGTGCGATCGAGTTGCACATTGCTTTGTGAGTTGATAGTATGGAGGGTGACGAGGTCGTGGCCGGAGTTTCGAATTTTCTGGCGGTCGAGGTTGGGCGAACAACAATGTTCTAGGTTTTGATGACTTCTGTGATGAAGTTCCAGGTTTCAACATTTAGCTCGAAATTTGATTTTGAAGGGGTGGATGAATTTTAGCGATCGGAAATTGATGTGTGAAGCATCGTCGACTTGCTCAACGTTGCGGCGTCGCTTGGAGGTGATCAATGGCAACGTGCACGTGCACGAGCACGTTGTCGCTGTGTCAGGTTTGATGGTGGTAAACAACGCGAGTCGATTCTCGAGGAAGGTGGGTGAATGCTTCGGGTTCGTGCTCGAGTTCGCAAATTGGTTACCTATTGTTTTCGTTTGAAAACTTAGGTTGACTCAAACACTTACTAGAAAAAAATAAAAAGGGGAAGAAGAAGAATCGACGTGACAGGGAGAGGTCTCGGGAAATTTGTAAATGGACCCGAGTATTTACTCGAGTTAATCAAAATCTCGCTCGGGTAAATTTCCAAATCTGCAAACTGCTAATAGTATTTAAACAAATTTAGATGATAATGGCTAATTAAGGTGATGACTAATTAATATATGACAAATTCAAGTCAAGACCTTATTACAAGTGTAAATTATTTCCAATTAATACTTTAGAATGTTTTAAAATCTAGTTAATACTTTAATTAAATAATTAATATAAAACAAGCATTGGAATTTAATTATATCTAAGTTTTAATTTCGCAATAATTGATTTCCAAGTAAAAGAATATTTTTAAAATGTTAATTAAGACAAATAAGTATTATTATTAATTGTTTAAAAATGGTAATTAATTCAAATTTGTAATTAATTAAGTAGCTAAAGATTTGCCGAGTTGAAATTAAAAATTTGATTAATTCACAATTAAGTGTTTAATTTATTTGTAATTACAAATTGTTAATCAAATAATTAAAGATAATTGATGATTAGTAGGTAATTAAGATAATTAATTTAGAAATAACTAATTAAAGTAACAACAGTTAATAATTGATTTAAATAAATCAATAAAAATAGTTATGTGGTTAATTCTTTTGCCTTAAATTGAAAATGATTGACTATCATCAAATGTTGTGTATCGGATTGATATTTCTGTTTGTGATTGTAATACTATGTGATGTGAATTCCTTTATGCTGAACTGTAATTTGTGATTTGTTTCTGCATATATATATCTGTGTGTGTGCGAAAACCCCTCTGCTTGTAAAACGGCAATTGAATTTCGATGCGACGGGGAGTCGGATTCAAGTTGGTTATCCGAAACCCACATCGAATCATAATGATGAATCTTGTGATTGATAAATTTACTTTATCTATGAATCTGTGAATGAAGATAAGCGTTATAGGTTATACCGCTTATCGATATTGATATCTGTGATGATTGATGTTGTGCACTATTATGTAAAACCCCCGGACTACACTATACACACACAAATATGGATTGCACGTGGAAATCGGTCAAGTCACAGATTTTTTAAATGATTGGAATTCGAATTTTAAATTCAAATAGTTTTGGGAATGGATTGAGTTAAGTATGAAAAGCTTTTGAAAAAGGGATTCTAAAACGGAAGTTATTTTGAATAACTTAATAAAGATTGAAATTTGAATAATTTGATTTAAATTGGAATTCAATATCTGAGATTGAATTCTATATTCAGTATTTATGATTTAAAAAGAATTATACAAGTTTATACAGGTTTTAAACCATTTTTTAAAGTGTTGTTTTGGAGATTTTGAATTAATCCTAAAAAAATTAACTTGTATGAAAAAAAATCGGATTTTCCGAAATAAAAATATCTAGTTTTCAAGCAATAAAAGCTTTCATATGAGTAATGAACTTCCAATTTATATCAAAGGGATTTCAAGTTTGAATTGAAAATGATTTTCCAAATTAGGAGTGGATCTTTGGAAACGAGTTTTGAAAGCTATAAGTTAAATCGTGATTTAAAGATTTACTCAGTTATTCCGATTGAAACGGAAATTGTTTTGAAACCCGTGAATGGATCTTTGTGAAACCGGGTGAACTTTGTGAAGTGAATCTTTTTGTTTAAAAGATTTGAAATGGTAATTTATACCATTTGAAAGAAAGTTTTGGACTATTAAGTTGTGACTTAATTGAAATCCCATATCCATATGTTTTTAAATATTGCGCTCATTATTCGGTTTAACCGGGAGATGACCTTTTGTCATATAACCCATTTCGAATAATGATACGTCGTTACGGATAGCATTTGAAGATCGGTGGTGTAGACCGAGTATTTGCAAGAACGATAGGATGACCTATGGACTGTCTCTGCATTGAGTAGCTACGGTATAGAGATTTCCTAAGTGATGGGAAATCCGATCGGGATTGTGGATGCCCGGATTGCAAGTGCTTCTTCGGAAGTGCCTTCGGTTCTGTTCGAACCCGGAACAGACTTGTATGGTTGTATGTCTGACACTACACTTTGAGATATAAAGCAGATTTCTTTCAAATACATATCTGTTGGTGGAGGAGAATTTATTCTCTTAGCTTAACACCCTTCTCTGAGACGTACGAGCTTAGAGGTTATGTAGTTGAAGGTTATCAGCGATATACTCCCAATTTGGTAGTGTGGCGTGCTAAGTGCTGATGTGTGTTGATGATCATTGGTCGATCATTTGTGATCAAAGCATGGCTTTCGTGTAAAGCGTAGCTTTGTGGACGAAACCTCATCGAGCCTCACAAACCGATAATGGTCGAAACAGGAATGATGTGGCAAGGTTTCAGGGGTAGCTCCCCTAGGGTGTGACCAATCCTTCTGGAAAAGGGTAGTATCATGGTATGGAGCCCAGATACTTACTCATGTGGGCACTGTAGTATATATTTATTATCGTGTGATGTTGTTGGTGTTGAGAGCTCTCGGATAAAGGTCCCAAAGGACCGAGGGTGGCATATCTGTAGGTATTACTCCCGGGCAGGGAGGAAACCGGCCTTGTGTTGGCAGAGAGCCGGGTAGGTTCTCAAGGCGTCCCGCCAGAGGCGTTCCCATGTGGCAGTAGGTAGTTCCTTAGCCCGACCATTTGTTGGAAATCCAATCAAAACAATACGCGTCTTGTACGGTTTTAGTTGTAGAACCTGTCATTTAAAATGGCAGCTATAGCTGGTATAATATAATGGTACCTATGCTGGCTAAAATTAATATTATACATTTGAAATGTTTTCCACTATGCACTAATAATAATATCAAAATGCCTTTTGCGTATCAAGCATTTTTGACTATCATAAGGAGAAATCTCCTCCAATTCTGCGTTTGCGTGGTGTGTGTGGTGGGAGGCCTTATGGTAGTTTCATTTTCCAAAAGCATTGCGGATTTCAAGTTTAAAATCTTTGATTGTTTTTAAAGACAAACCGTTTTTGTTTGCTCACACCAGTCCCATGACTGACTCAGAGTTTATTGTTCCGTTCCTAAACACTGGTTGCCCACAATTTTCCACACGGGCAATCTAGAGTTTGGTTTTATTTTCAGATAGTCAGGTTTATAGTTTATCTGGAGCTAGTTCAGTCCATGGATGACTGGCCTTGCTTATCTGGTGCAATCTTGATGGTGGATCGAGCTTGAAGTTTTGGAGCTTTTACTTCGGAGTTTTTGGATCAGAGTTGCAATATTGGATTCTATGAAGATTTATCTCATATTGTATCATGTTCCGCTGTATTCTGTGTTGTATATTCTGTAATGTTGATGATTATCATTGTATCAAATTGATGTATTGGATATTGTATTCATGTTGTATCAGTGATATCATCTTTTATCTCCGCTATGTTATTTATCATCTAATGGGTGTTGCAAGCTCCCGCGATACGAATTTGATGTTGTTTGTCGGACAACGAGTTCGGGTCGTGACAAATTGGTATCAGAGCAGAAGGTTGAGTAAGAACTTTAACTACGGAGTGTAACACATTAGATGGCTCATTAGAGATAGGGTGAAGTATACCCTAGAATGATTATAACCGGTGGAACCAAAAAAATCCAAATTTCTCAGTCTATTCTCTTTATCTGTTGTTATTCTCTAAGATATTTCGTCCAAATGCCTAAATTGGTTTTCTTACTATTCACAGAAAGTAAGAATGAGTGGAAGAAGAGGAGGAGATAGGAGACAGGGAAGTGACACTTCAACTGGTCAAAACCCTACAACGACAGATATTCCTATTCAATCTCAATTAAATTTGACTGATATATATCGAAGCTTTTCTAGACTTGGTGAAAAACCATTCACAGGCAAAGAGACTGTTATCGAAGCACAAGGCTGGATTCGATTGTGCGAAAGGATTTTCAAGGGACTAAAGTTAGAAGATGATTAGATGCGATTGATAGTTTCTTGGCAACTCCAGGAAGAGGCTTTAATTTGGTGGGAAACAGTTACATCGGATGAGCCGACAAATGAATTTACTTGGAATAATTTCAAAGAAGTGTTCGAACAACGACATATGTCGTCTGCTGGTATCTTTAGAATGTACCAGGAGTTTTTGGATTTGAAGCAAGGAAGTTTATCATTTGAGGAATATTTGAACAAATTTAATGAATTATCTCGATTTGGTCCAGAATTGGTGAATACACCGTTAAAGAAGAATGAAAAGTTTATTGGGGAATGAACAAGGAATTTCAGGAAAGGAAGACTACTCACGTTAAAGAATCTTTTTCTGAATTAATTGATATGGGTTATAGATACGATACTCTGGATAAGCAAGAAAATCCAAAGGAAATTGGAAATACAAGTAATCTGAATTGGAGAAAAAAGAAATTTGGTGGAAAGAAACCGAGGAAAGATAAAGGAAAGAAGAATATACAGAAGAAAAAGGTAAAAGATGTTACTTGTTTCAATTTCTTGAAGAAAGGTCATTACTTGAACAAATGTAAGAATCCCAGGAAACAAGGAAAGAGAGAGAGCCATTTTTGAAGCCAGAATAGGAATGTAGGGAATGTTGTTACTGCCACAAGCCGGGACATAGGATCATGAATTGCCCAACACTGAAGCAGGTTCAAGCAGCGAGGGCGTGTGCAATCAAAGGTGATCCTTCAACCTTGAAAGTTAGTTAAGGAAATGAGATTTTATAAGGTAATCTTTTCGTTTAAGATTAAATTGCTCGAAGTTTGTACGACATGAGAACTACCCTTAGTTTCATTTCTCAACAAATCGTAAATGAATTAAATCCTGAATCTGAAATCGTAATCGAATCTATTTTGTCTATTTCATTGGGTTTCGATATATTCTACGAATGGTTAGTTATCCCTTCGAACTGACCAATACCCCTGTATACTTCGTAGGTCAGTTAACCCAATTGTTTCGTAGCTGATTGAGTTTGTCCTCACATCTATTGTTGAAATCCTGATTTGGTAAGCCAAATGCAGAATGAACATTCGGTTTAATTTGGAAAAATATTTCTCTATCTTTCATCTATCTTTGTTCTCTCCTTGACAAATTTCGGGGACGAAATTTCTTAAAGGGGGAATCTGTAACGATCCCGATTTAAAGACGAATTTAAATTTATAATTAATTAAATTTTTGGGTTAAATTATGGATTTGTTTGAAATTTTCAAATTTAACAGGGTATATATACTTATTTGGTTTTGAATTTGGATTTGAAACTCAAAATGATTATTTTCAGTGGAATTGAATTATAAATAAATTTTGATTTGGAAATTCAAAATGAATTCAAAAAATGAATTGAATTTAAAGATTATACTTTTGAAAAAAATATTATAGGTATGATTAATTATTGAATGCAATATAGATACTAATGTTTAAAATATAATTCAATTCTATCAATATAAATATAAGTATACAAATATAAGGATATAAATTAAATGTTTGAAAGTTAAACTTTAAATAGAAATAAAATTCAAGAATTTATGTTAGTAATAGAATTTTATGGTTATAAGGCAACATAAAACAAAATCAAACTACAAAATAATACATGATATGTGAATTAGTCAAGCAAGTTCAAGAGTCAATTCAATAAACAAAGAAGAAATAATACCTACATACCAATAAACATCTATGTGATAAAATAATAACAAATGAAATGCAAATAAAACAAAAGGCAAGCAAGAAAATAATAAAACAAGAAAATATATGTAATGAAGCTTGCAAAAGAAGATAAACATATCTACAAACAAACCTGTAAGTACATACATAATTAAATAACATAAGTTTGCAAATAAAAATGGAGACATGCATTTAATAACATTCTTCTCAAGCACAAATTGATATCATCTCACCCGAAAAGTAAACTTCATTTCAGTTATAAAAAAAATATCTTTAGTCAAAGCAAAGAAAAATTAAAATCTATTCAAAGGTAAAACTCAAACCAGATAATACCTTCCCCTTATATACAAACTATCCTTTTATATTTATATATATCAACTATTTCTATTTCGCTCAGTAAGAAAAAAACTAAGTAAACCAGAGAAAGGAAGAAAATATATAAACCTCATTCAACAACAAAACATTTTTCAAAGAAAACAAAGCAAGTTTAAAGGAAAAAATTCAATCTGCAGTTTCAAACAAAAAGGCAGCCCTCTGTTCTTCAAATTAATGTGAGTCAACATACCTTTTAAAAAATTTAAAAGCTGTGTATTGATTCATGAAGAACTTTGTGCTTGGTTGTGTGCTTTTAAATAAATAGTTCTGCATTTGTATCTGTTGTTCTGTGAAGTTTTGAAGAGTCTGTTCTTCTGGTTTCTAGTTACAGTATGATCATAAACAGGAAAAAAATCTAATAAATCTTCATATAAACATTTTTACTTAGGATTTTAAACAAATCATGTTTGTTTAAACTTATAAATCACAATCTGAAAATTGCTTGAAGCTTGACAGCATAACTTAGACTCTGCACATTCAATTTTACTGTAAAAAGGAATTTTGTGATAAACTCGAATATTTTAATTTGATGGTTTGATTACATATCACGAATGAACATACAAAGACATGATTTTTAAAAGCAATATGATGATTTTTAACTGAGTATTCAAAGGGCAGTTCGAATTTAAACAAAATTTGCATTTTTCCAAATTTCTAGTGATCGATCCAATAATAAATGTTGAAAGTTGGGTTGAAGCTTGTATGAACTTCGGTGATGTCGAGAAAATTACTGAATAAATTTTCAAATTCACGAATCGAAGGGACGAAGCAAAATTAGGGTTTGTGATCGCCTTTTGAACAGGGTCAGTAGCAAGATGATTGCATCTTCTTGGTGCGATCGAGTTGCACATTGCTTTGTGAGTTGATAGTATAGAGGGTGACGAGGTCGTGGCCGGAGTTTCGAATTTTCTGGTGGTCGAGGTTGGGCGAACAACAATGTTCCAGGTTTTGATGACTTCGGTGATGAAGTTCCAGGTTTCAACATTTAGCTCGAAATTTGATTTTGAAAGGGTGGGTGAATTTTGGCGATGGGAAATTGATGCGTGAAGCATCGTCAACTTGCTCAACGTTGCGGCGTTGCTTGGAGGCGATCAATGGCAACGTGCACATGCACGAGCATGTTGTCGCTGTGTCAGGTTCGATGGTGGTAAACAACGCGAGTCGATTCTCGAGGAAGGTGGGTGAATGCTTCGGGTTCGTGCTTGAGTTCGCGAATTGGTTACCTGTTGTTTTCGTTTGAAAACTTAGGTTGACTCAAACACTTACTAGAAGAAAAAAATAAAAAGGGGAAGAAGAAGAATCGACGCGACATTGAGAGGTCTCGGGAAATTTGTAAATGGACCCGAGTATTTACCCGAGTAAATCAAAATCTCGCTCGGGTAAATTTCCAAATCAGCAAACTGCTAATAGTATTTAAACAAATTTAGACGATAATGGCTAATTAAGGTGATGTCTAATTAAAATATGACTAATTCAAGTCAAGATCTTATTACAAGTGTAAATTATTTCCAATTAATACTTTAGAATGTTTTAAAATCTAGTTAATACTTTAATTAAATAATTAATATAAAACAAGCATTGGAATTTAATTAATATCTAAGTTTCAATTTAGTAATAATTGATTTCCAAGTTAAAGAAGATTTTTAAAATGTTAATTAAGACAAATAAGTATTATTATTAATTGTTTAAAAAGGGTAATTAACAATGGATATTTAATTTAAATTTGTAATTAATTAATTTACTAAAGATTTGTTGAGTTAAAAATTTGATTAATTCACAATTAAGTGTTTAATTTATTTGTACTTACAAATTGTTAATTAGATAATTGATGATAAATGATGATTAGTAGTTAATTAAGATAATTAATTTAGAAATAATTAATTAAAGTAACAACAGTTAATCATTGATTTAAATAAATCAATAAAAATAGTTATGTGGTTAATTCTTTTACCTTAAAACGAAAATGGTTGACTATCATCAGATGTTGTGTACCGGATTCATATTTCTGTTTGTGATTGTAATACTATGTGACGTGAATTGCTTTATGTTGAACTGTAATTTGTGATTTGTTTCTGCATATATGTGTGTGTGTGTGTGTGTGTGTGTGTGAAAACCCCTCTGCTTGTAAAACATCATTTGAATTTCGATGCGACGGGGAGTCGGATTCCAGTTGGTTATTCGAAACCCACATCGAATCGTAATGATGAATCTTGTGATTGATAAATTTACTTTATCTATGAATCTGTGAATGAAGATAAGCGTTATGGGTTATACCGCTTATCGATATTGATATCTGTGATGATTGATGTTGTGCACTATTGTGTAAACCCTTGGACTACACTATACACACACAAATATGGATTGCATGTGGAAATCGGTTAAGTCACAGATTTTTAAAATGATTGGAATTCAAATTTTAAATTCAAATAGTTTTGGGAATGGATTGAGTTAAGTATGAAAAGCTTTTGAAAAAGGGATTCTAAAAATGGAAGTTATTTTGAATAACTTAATAAAGATTGAAATTTGAATAATTGATTTAAATTGGAATTCAATATCTGAGATTGAATTCTATATTCAGTATTTATGATTTAAAAAGAATTACAAGTTTATACAGGTTTTAAACCATTTTTTAAAGCGTTGTTTTGGAGAGTTCGAATTAACCCCAAAAATGTTAACTTATATAAAAATAAATCGGATTTTACGAAATAAAAACAGTTTGTTTTCAAACAATAAAAGATTTCATATAAGTAGTGAACTTCCAATTTATATCAAAGGGATTTCAAGTTTGAATTGAAAATGATTTTCCAAATTAGGAGTGGATCTTTGGGAACGAGTTTTGAAGGCTATAAGCTAAATCTTGATTTAAAGATTTAATGAGTTGTTCCGATAGAAACGGAAATTGTTATGAAACCCGTGAATGGATCTTTGTGAAATTGGGTGAACTTTGTGAAGTGAATCTTTTTGTTTAAAAGATTTGAAATGGTAACTTATACCATTTGAAAGAAAGTTTTGGACTATTAAGTTGTGAATTAATTGAAATCTCATATCCATATGTTTTTAAATATTGCGCTCATTATTCGGTTTAGGTAGGAGAGGACCTTGCGTCATATAACCCATTCCGAATAATGATATGTTGTTATGGATAGCATTTGAAGACCGGTGGTGAAGACCGGGTATTTGCAAGAACGATAGGATGACCTATCGATTGTCTCTGCATTGAGTAGCTACGGTATAGAGATTTCCTAAGTGATGGAAAATCCGATCGGGATTGTGGATACCCAGATTGCAAGGGCTTCTTCGGAAGTGCCTTCGGTTCTGTTCGAACCCGGAACAAACTTATATGGTTGTATGTCTGACACTACACTTTGAGATATAAAGCAGTTTTATTTCAAATACATATCTATTGGTGGCGAAGAATTTGTTCTCTTAGCTTAACACCCTTCTCTGAGACGTACGAGCTTAGAGGTTATGTAGTTGAAGGTTATCAGCGATATACTCCCAATTTGGTAGTGTGGCTTGCTAAGTGCTGCTGTGTGTTGATGATCATTGGTTGATCATTTGTGATCAAAGCATGGCTTTCGTGTAAAGCGTAGCTTATTGAACGAAACCTCATCGATCCTCACAAACCGGTAATGGTCAAAACAGGAATGATGCGGCAAGGTTTCAGGGGTAGCTCCCCTAGGGTGTGACCATTCCTTATGGAAAAGGATAGTATCATGGTATGGAGCCCAGATACTTACTCATGTGGGCACTGTAGTATATATTTATTATTGTGTGATGTTATTGGTGTTGAGAGCTCTCGGATAAAGGTCCCAAAAGGACCGGGGGCGGCATATCTGTAGGTATTACTCCCGGGCAGGGAGGAAACCGACCTTGTGTTGGCAGAGAGCCGGGTAGGTTCTCGAGGCGTCCCGCCAGAGGCGTTCCCATGTGGCAGTAGGAAGTTCCTTAGCCTAACCATTTGTTGGAAATCCAATCAAAACAATAAGCGCCTTGTATGGTTTTAGTTGTAGAACCTGTCATTTAAAATGGCAGCTATACCTGACATAATATAATGGTACCTATGCTGGCTAAGATTAATATTATACTTTCGAAATGTTTTCCACTATGCACTAATAATAATATCAAAATGGCTTTCGCGTATCAAGCATTTTTGACTATCATAAGGACAAATCTCCTCCAATTCTGCGTTTGCATGGTGTCTGTGGCGGGAGGCCTTATGGTAGTTTCATTTTCAAAAAGCATTGCGGATTTCAAGTTTAAAATCTTTGATTGTTTTTAAAGATAAACCGTTTTTGTTTGCTCACACCGGTCCCATGACTGACTCGGAGTTAATTTGTGACGACCCGAAATTTTTAAGCATTTGAAATCGGAATAGATAATTGATTTTAAATGTTTAAAAGTAATTTTTTAACTTGAATTCAAATATCACCATTTATTTGATAATTAAATAATTGAATTAAATAATTTGACGTTAGGGAAAATGTTGAATATGGATTTTTAGGCCTGTTAAAAATAATTTAAAGGCTTATAAAATTTATATTGTTAATAATGAGGATAATAGAAGTTGTAAAATTGAATTTAACACTGATTTGTTTAGTTTTAAAATTTTATATTTTAAATTGAATTTAAAAATAGCTTTCCGAGGCACGGTCTCGGAATTCGACGAAACCAGTTCCATTGGGTCCGTAATATTGAATTATTATCGGATTTCAAATTTCGTATTGATCGGAGTTGTTGTGTGAGCGTACGATAAGTAAACGCGTTGAAAATTAAATAAACTTTAATTGATCAAATAAATGTCATCGGTGCCTTATTAAACACGCTTCCCTTTTTATTATTCAACCGACCATCTTGTTCCTTTTTCTACCAACACACAGAAACAATTTTGTGTGCTAACGTCCTTTCAATATCTTTGTGTTGAATTTGAAATCTTGTGAGATTTGGAAATTAAAAATATTTGAAATGTTGTTAAAGAGATAAAAGCACTAACTCTTTCGGTCACTGGAAAATAATTCCGATGATGATCGCGACATCATCGGAATTCATTTTCGAGTTTCCAAGAGAGGAATTACTACCTGAATATTTTAAATTGGAATTGTTTGCGAACTGGATTTGGTTTTGAAAACTCAAAGGGAAAATTAAATTTTCCAAAGGATTTTGGATGTAGTCGATTTCAAAAGTGATTTTGAAATTTTGGGAAATTGTTTGAACTCTAGAATTTTATTTTAAATGTTTATGTCATAATAAAAATATATTGGCTAAATAAACGTATAATTCCGAGTTAAAAGTAAAACGTGAATGGAATTGGTTGTCCATTGATGAAAGTATTAAATAAGTTTGTGACTTATAAATTTAGAAGTGGAATAAATAAGCCAAAATAAAATTAATTTGAATATTGGAAAGTGAATGAAAAATTCAAAAATTAAATTATAAAATAAATTGACGTCTAGTAAAATAGTTAAAGTGGTTTTGAGATAAAAATAAAATATTGGGAATAAACCTTGAATAAACAAATTAATAATTAATTGGTAATGAAATATGGAGATGGAACTTGAATTGGTTAAATGAAAGTCGAATACCAATTTAATGTCGCAAATGTTTAGTTTGCAAATAAATTATGAATGAGTATTTGATGTAACCAATATGAAATGTTCCAAGATTAATAAATGGATTTAAATAAATTGAATGAGGATATGGAGTGCGAAATAAATTGAACGGAATCAGTTAAAATGAAATCAAATTAAGTAGATTGAATTGGTATTAATTTAAAATAGTTATAAACAGGAATGGATATTCTTTTAAGTAAATATTTTTGAACTTGCATAAAAATAATAATTGTTGTTTGACGTAAACGAGATTGAATAAATTATATGGGTTAACAGAAGCCAATAAAATTGGTTTTTGAATCAATTGTAATAAATATGGGCTTGTTTGGATGAAAAATAAATTGAATGTAAGCAATGAAGTGTAAATGAATTCAGCTTGGATTGTCGGTGAATTGAATATAACTGGAAGTATGAAATTCAAAATGGTTGACTAAATAAATTAGTTAGTAGATGAAATTGGTTGGTAATTGAAATAAAATTAAGGATTTAAATTGGAAAGTGCTTATAAAATATACATGTATATATATAACTTGAGTTTTAAAGTTGAAATAACTTGACGAAAAATAAAATAACGTAAGTAATATTTGAATAAAAGCTTGATTTTAGTAAAATTGTGAAATGGTTGTGTCGAGTTTTGTGAAATGATTTTAAATAAAACTTGTTTGGTAAATGAAATGAAATTAGTAATTGAGTTAATTAACGTAAGTTATATTAATGAGGATTTGACTTCGAAAAAATGGGAGTTGGATTGCTTTTGGGATTAATTCATTTTAAATGAGTTTGTTTGGACTAAGAATGAAACTGAGTTAAATAGAGAGTGGTGTAATCATTTGAATTGAATAGGATGGTTTGAATATGGATTGAAAGCATTTAAATTGTGTGGAGCCGAATAAATTTGCTTATGGTAAGTGTTTAGTGGATATTGCTTATGTACGTATGTGTTTAGCTATTGAAATTAAGTGGAATGTTAATAAGCTTTGTATATTTGTCACTTACATGTTTAAATTGAGTAAGTACAGGTTTTTGGAAGCCGTTCACTGGTTTTGCCCGTGCTAACAGCTAAAATAAATAAGCCGTTTGTTTAAAATGCTAAATAAGGTACGCTTACGCAATACAAATAGGAAATATGAACGGTTTTTCTGTTTTCCGACCGTGTGGGTCGATGTATATATATTTATATCTCTTGTCAAATTGCAAAAGCTCCTCCATACAAAGGAGACTCTACCAAAATTTTCCGAAAATTTTGGGAGTTAGTATATTTTTTTGAATCTTTTGAAAATTTTCACTAACGACAAATGATTTAAATTTGTTAAGCAAATAGAATTATAACTGAATGTTGAAATCTAATTTAAATTGTATATGTAAGGTAAGATGAACTGAAGATATTGTTTGAAGAAATTAAAGATATAAAAGTTTGCAAGCAAACTTTTATTTGAAATATAAAAACAAATTAGTAAGTAGAATTAATTTAAGGAATGATTAATCGAATATTATTTGAAATTAGATGAATTGAACTCAATATTTTGAATTGGAAGGGGAATTAAACTCAAGTAAAATTGAAAATGAATTTTGGATAAAATATGAGAATAAAATTATTGAGGTTTGAAATTAATTCGCAAATTGAAGCAAATTGAATTTATTTGGAATTGGAATCCAAATTGATTAAATAAAAACTGGAAGTTGTGACAAGGGGAAAGTGAGAATTGGTGAAAAACAATCAAAATAAATGAAAATAAAAAGAAATTGATATTGTTGATAATCAATTGGAGCAAATACGTAGGATGTACATATATTTTTTTATTCGCATAGCTATTTGATTCAGATTCGAGCACAGAATTTCGAGATAATTTTATCGATAAGATTTAGGATTTTTCACTCGATTTTCGACGGCGAACCCGGATATGGAATTTTGATTGATTCTATAAATTCTCTATCATGGTTTACAGCTATGCAAGGAGAATGACGGTTTCTAATCAGGAAACCAGGTCTGAGTCCGCACTAGGAAGTCAGAGGGACGATACTAGTTCGGAAGTGAAATTGTGTGATTAATTGAGCGATCGGATTTGGTATTGCATACGGATGATATATGTGCATCGTACGGGCTTAAGTAAAACAAATATTGAAAATGTGTAAAAGAAGTCAATAAAATGTTTTTGAATGTTGTGATTGGATATTATTGTTAAACAGGATATGCAGGTATGAAAAAGGGAAAGGGAAATTGGTTTTGATTTCAGATAATAAATTAGAATTGCTCGACAAAAAGGTATGTGCTTAAATTTCTGTGTGGAATTTGATTGGGTTTTTGGATCTAGCCACTTGGCTTTAGTTTCGTTTTGGATTTGGGGGCCGTAGAGCCATTTTGTAGCTGTACCGATCTAGCCGCACAAAGGAGACGTTGGCAAAAATTTTCGTAAATTTAGAGATTTAGAAATTTTTTGAGAAAATACTGATAATTTTAAATTTGATTTAAAATTTAAATGTGAATGGTTGAGTAAGTAATATTGTTTGAAACTACGGGAAATTTGGGGAAGTTAGTAAAATTGGTAATGGGTCTTTATAAAGGATAGTTGATTGGATGTTGAAATGTTTGGTTTTAGGAAAAGTAAACGGGCATTGGACCATTCTTCCTAACTAGTAATTTTGGGGATGAAATTCTTTTAAGGGGGGAGGAATGTGACGACCCGGAATTTTTAAGCATTTGAAATCGGAATATTTAATTGATTTTAAATGTTTAAAAGTTAATTTTTAACTTGAATTCAAATATCACCATTTATTTGATAATTAAATTATTGAATTAAATAATTTGAAGTTGGGTAAAATTTTGAATATGGAGTTTTAGGCCTATTATAAATAATTTGAAGGCTCATAAAATTTATATTGATAATAATGAGGATAATAGAAGATGTAAAATTGAATTTAACACTGATTTGTTTAGTTTTAAAATTTTATAGTTTAAATTGAATTTAAAAATAGCCTTCCGAGGCACAGTCTTGGAATTCGACGAAACCAGTTCCATTGGGTCCGCAGTATTGAATTATTATCGGATTTCAAATTTCGTATTGATCGGAGTTGTTGTGTGAGCGTACGATAAGTAAATGCGTGGAAAATTAAATAAACTTTAATTGATCAAATAAATGTCATCGGTGCCTTATTAAACACGCTTCCCTTTTTATTATTCAGCCGACCATCCTGTTCCTTTTTCTACCCACACGCAGAAACAATTTTGTGGGCTAACGTCCTTTCAATATCTTTCAATGTCGTTTATCTTCTGAAGAAAGCCTATGCTCTGCCCTATTTCATAAATCGCGAATACACCTACCTCCTCTCTGATTTATCTCGTACCTTTTGTCTTCCATACGAAGCTTAAACCAAATCAACATTAAAAAAAATGGCGGTTCGAATCTGAGAGTTAGTTGCGTGAGGGTTTTGCGGGCTCGAGGGGGAAAGGTTGTGTTGCGGCAGCATCGTCGCGTGAGTCATCTCAGATCTGGGCAACGGCAGGAGGAGGCGGCGATACTTGAGGGGATTTCGAAGTCCAGGGTATTCGAGTCGCGACCAAGGAAGGAAGCGCGATGAAGAGGAGTTCACGACTTTGGAAGAGGGAGATGGCTTGGGGCATCGCGCGATTGGCGGTGGCCGTGGGAAGGAGTCGAGAGGGCAAGGCTGTTCTAGGGTTCGCTAGTCTGACGTAGGCGATGGCGAGGCTGGAGACGGTCATGTGGTGAGGGTTGGTCAGTTTCGATCGGGTGGTGTTGTGCTTTGAGTTGCGTTGCTGCTGTTTTCTCGAGTAGGGTAATTCCTTGCTCATTTCTGTTTTTAATTTAAGGCCTACAAGATTTAGAGAAAATTTATTATCTGTCTACATTATATCACTAGTTCAAAATATAATAGCTTGTATATATACAAATATGTTACAGAAAGGAGTAAAGTATAGGACAATTCTTGTTAGAAGTAAATATTATTTTCTTTAGAATTTAATAAATATATATGTGTATAAAGTTTAAACAGAAATATATGTATATACAAGATTTTGGAGGTAGAAATTTTCATTGTTGAAGAGGTTATTTAAAATTTGAATTTTAAATCCATTTTGTATACATATAGTCCTAAATAAAATAAATATACATATTTTAAATTTACAAAATAATAATGGGTTGGCGGAAATTGTTTACTAAATAATGAAAATACATATAATTGGTTATATAAGGTTAATAGTTGGAAAATAAATAGCTTAAATAAATTGTAAGTTAACTAAAATATTAAACAATAAATTTGTCATTTGATTGTTCAAATATTGATAAAATTATACAATTGTTTATATAAGGTCAAAAATATGGAAACAAGTCGAGATTTTGAAGTACAGTAACAATTAAAATCAAAGGTGAGTTAATCTCACTCTTCTGGGTTATTTAAATATAAATGGTTGAATTTAAATAATTGTTTGAATGGTTGAATTGATTTGATGTGCTATATTATAGCATAGAATATGCTACATTTTGGAATGTTTGATTTCCCGCATTATATAGCGGATGAGACCCTATGCGCCACATAATAGCGGATAATATTATATTTAATCCCATATACCGCGATATTCCACCTCGAAGTGGAATTGGTATTTTATATTGTGCTAACATCTGTGGATGCAGGGAAAACAGTTTGGAGGGATCCAACAGAATTCCTCAAAATTATTTAAAATTGTTTGATATTCCGTGTTATGGATATTTGATATTCTGTGATGAATATTATTGTTAACTGGAAATATTGATTGCTATGATTTGCTTGAATATATTTCGGTGCACTGAGTTATCGAAATATATAGAGTTGGATTTTTGAAAAGAAAATAAATGAGTGAAATTTTAAGTAAAACAATTATAGTAAATTTGAATAAATTAAGAATGAATTGAAAGGGATGGAAATGAAATTTAAATACTAATAAATAATTTCGAGTATAGAGGAAAAAAAGGATTTTGAGTAAGCAGAAATTAATAAATAGTAAACTTAAGTGATATCAATTAAACGAATAAAGAATTATTTTAAATTTCAAAGTTTAAATTTATTTAAAAGGATTAAGAAGTAATTTTCGGAATCTAAAATTGGAATTTTTAGTTAAAAGTATTTTAAATCATAAGTAAGGAATGAAATATGAAATTAAAGGATTTTTGAATAAACGAAGTAGATTGGAAATCAATTTGGAAATTGATTTAAGTGTTTGAAATTTGATATTTGGAAGAATAAATTCAAGGTGGGAATTTATTTAGAGGAATGAGAAAATATGTTTAAAAATAAATGATGATTTATTTTTAAAGGATGCGAAAGAGAAGTTTATTTGCCTGGATAGCCAAGTATGATTTTGAAGTAAATTTAAAATATAAGATAAAAGTTTTAAAGTTGCTATAAAAAGGCATGTTTGGAAAATTTATTATTTCTAAATATTTGAATTTTAAAGTAAGTATTTTCTTTTAACCTATTATAGTAGTAATTATTTAAAAGTGGCTTATATTTGTTTAAAGGAGAAAACCTAGTTTAATATTTTATAAAGAAACCTTATTTTCAAATATTCATATAGTATGTATTTTAATAAATTATTGAAGTAGATTTTGAAATAAATGTTTTAAAATATATTTCAAAGTAATGCGTTTTAAATTATTTCAAAAATCTAAAGTTTTGTGCTTGGTGATTTCAGTGGAAATAGAAATACTTGGAATTTATTCTGAGAAAGGAAGGTAGTTTGAAACTGTTTTCAAAAGGGTTTGAAAAGTGGAAATTTATCCTGTGAAAATATTTTTGGGATTAATAAGTAAATTGGGAAATTATTTATGGGTTGATGGTTGTTTGTGAATATTAATTGATAGTTAAATCACCGACTATCAATATTGGTCAAATGCGCTGATCGTTTCGAAAAGACCGGGATCGGGATTTATTTTCCGAAAACCACTTCGATTCGGTTTGTAGTTTCATGGAAACGAGTTTGGATTCGTAGATGGAGCAGTGAAGTGCAAGGGCTAGTCGCTACTAATCCCGAGGATATTTCCAAAATGGATGTAGTAGGAATAGTGCCTTCGGTTCCGTTCGGACCTGGGACAGACTTGTATTGATGAATGCTTGCGAAACATCATCAGGTGGACGATGGGCATTCTAATGGATATGTTTTAAAAAGGTAATGCTTAGCCTCAAGCCTCATCAAATGGGAATGACTAAAAATCAAGGGTTATGCAGCAAGCTAGGTGGGTAGCACCCAAGTAGGATGAGGTCATCCCTGTCTAGATGTCCCTTTTTATTTCGGCTTAGTGAGCGGTTGCTGATCCCTACCGCGGGGTGATCTCACTCGGGATTATCCAGTAAGGGGTAGTCCCAGTCTTGTGTTGCAGGGGAGCGGGCGTACTCCTCGGTACTGCGATCTAGGCCACGTACTGTGATAGGTGGTACCCCAGTGCCTAGTCATTAGTTGGAAATCCATTCTCCCTACGAACCTTGTACGAGTTTTGTTTGTATTACCCACTCTGTGGTTAGTAGCTGGAATTTAATAATGTAACAATTTCGGCTATTTATAAGTATTTGTATATAGACACTATTATAATATCAGAGGATTTCTATAAAAAAATTTTAGCTATCGTAAGGTAAAAACCCGACATGTTTATCTGTGGCGTGGTCTTACGAGAAGCTTTTGTTTTCAAAGGATTTTGAAACTTTAATAATCAATTGAGTGTGATTTTCTTACGCTGGTATTCCAGACTGATTCGGGTGTTATTTAACTATAATGCTCGGGTCAGACCGAGTATTATAAGATACAGGATATGATGTTGTGGAGCTTAGGAGACGAGCTGGATGATACGTACTCCCGTACTTGTTTATATATATGTTCCGCTGTGTTTTTTATTTGTGCATACAGTTGTATGTTATTGATGTTGAGTTGTGATTGATGTACTCTGATGATGTAATATATGAACAGATATATTTGTTTTTGTGTAAAGATCATTTATTATCTTCTATATTTTATTCCGCTGCGATGGTTAGATTCTTATTATTTTCTATTTTCTTCTTCTATCTCTTCTTCTTTAACCCAAATGGTTCGTATTTCTGTACAACTTGAGTTGATTTAGGTAGAATAGTGTTGACTCAAGGGGTATGGATTTACGGGTTGTTACAGTTGGTATCAGAGCGAGGTTAGCGATAATCTTGGCTCTGGTGGGAATTACTCATTGAAATAGAGTCAATAGTACTCCAGACTGAGTTTGAGCGTATTAATAGATATGAGCACGTATTTGTTAGTGAATATAAAATGATTTTATATTGTGTTGATTGGTTGATTGAGTAGTTTATGGATTCTGGTCAATACGAGTAATTAACATTATTGATAGGGATCTCTAAACACTTGACTAGATCAATTCGACACAGTATTGTTTTAAAGTAGGGTAAATGAAATAATTTTACCCAAATTATTTTTGTATATAAAAGATATAAATTTTTGTAAAGTATTATAGTATTTGGATGTTTGATTGTTAAGGAATGATAATATTAAATTATTAACATTATTGTGTAGAAATTGAAACTTATAACCAAAGTTGAAGAATAAATTTATATAATAAAATGGAATTTGAAATATAGATTATAAATGTAATTTATAAATTGAAATAAACTTCAAATATAACTGAGATTTCTTAATGTAAACTGTAAAGGTGATTATAATTTTGAAATAGAATTCCAGAGAACCATTTGAAATTGAAATGAGATAAAATTCCAGAGAATGTTTGAATATAGATTTAAAGGAATTGCAACTTGGAATTTTTGGGAAAAATTTAAATTCCTTTGGGTTTGAAAACGATTTTCAAAGGGTTGGAGGAATAATAGTAATATTTTGGAAATATTTTTGTGTTGCATTTGAAATCTTGTGAGATTTGGAAATTAAAAATATTTGAAATGTTGTTAAAGAGATAAAAGCACTAACTCTTTCGGTCACTGGAAAATAATTCCGATGATGATCGCGACATCATCGGTGTTCATTTTCGAGTTTCCAAGAGAGGAATTGCTACCTGAATATTTTAAATTGGAATTGTTTACGAACTGGGTTTGGTTTGGAAAACTCAAAGGGATAATTGAATTTGCCAAAGGATTTTGGATGTAGTCGATTTCAAAAGTGATTTTGAAATTTTAGGAAATTGTTTGAACTCTGGAATTTTATTTTAAATGTTTATGTCATAATAAAAATATATTGGTTAAATAAATGTATAATTCCGAGTTAAAAGTAAAACGTGAACGGAATTGGTTGTCCATTGATGAAAGTACTAAATAAGTTTGTGACTTATAAATTTAGAAGTGGAATAAATAGGCCAAAATAAAATTGATTTGAATATTGTGAAGTGAATGAAAAATTCAAAACTTAAATTATAAAATAAATTGATGTCCAGTAAAATAGTTAAAGTGGTTTTGAGCTAAAAATAAAATATTGGGAATAAACCTTGAATAAACAAATCAATAATTAATTGGTAATGGAATATGGAGATGGAACTTGAATTGGTTAAATGAAAGTCGAGTACCAATTTAATGTGGCAAATGTTTTGTTTACAAATAAATTGAAATGAGTATTTGATGTAACCAATATGAAATGTTCCAAAATTAATAAATGGATTTAAATAAATTGAATGAGGATATGGAATGCAAAATAAATTGAACGGAATCAGTTAAAATGAAATCAAATTAAGTATAGATTGAATTGGTATTAATTTAAAATAGTTATAAACAGGAATGGATATTCTTTTAAGTAAATATTTTTGAACTTGCACAAAAATAATAATTGTTGTTTGACGTAAACGAGATTGTATAAATTATATGGGTTAACAGAAGCCAATAAAATTGGTTTTTGAATCAATTGTAATAAATATGGGCTTGTTTAGATGAAAAATAAATTGAATGTAAGCAATGAAGTGTAAATGAATTCAGCTTGGATTGTCGGTGAATTGAATATAATTGGAAGTATGAAATTCAAAATGGTTGACTAAATAAACTAATTTAAATTAGTTAGTAGATGAAATTGATTGGTAATTGAAATCAAATTAAGGATTTAAATTGGAAAGTGCTTATAAAATATATATATAACTTGAGTTTTAAAGTTGAAATAACTTGACGAAAAATAAAATAACTTAAGTAATATTTGAATAAAAGCTTGATTTAAGTAAAATTGTGAAATGGTTGTGTCTAGTTTTATGAAATGATTTTAAATAAAACTTGTTTGGTAAATGAAATGAAATTAGTAATTGAGTTAATTAACATAAGTTATATTAATGAGGATTTGACTTCGGAAAAATGGGAGTTGGATTGCTTTTGGGATTAATTCATTTTAAATGAGTTTGTTTGGACTAAGAATGAAATTGAGTTAACTAGAGAGTGGTGTAATCATTTGAATTGAATATGATGGTTTGAATATGGATTGAAAGCATTTAAATTGTGTGGAGCCTAATAAATTTGCTTATGGTAAGTGTTTAGTGGATATTACTAATGTACGTATGTGTTTAGCTATTGAAATTAAGTGGAATGTTAATAAGCTTTGTATATTTGTCACTTACATGTTTAAATTGAGTCAGTATAGGTTTTTGGAAGCCGTTAACTGGTTTTGCCCGCGCTAACAACTAAAATAAATAAGCCGTTTGCTTAAAATGCTAAATAAGGTACGCCTACGCAATACAAATAGGAAATATGAACTGTTTTCTGTTTTCCAACCGTGTGGGTCGATGTATATATATTTATATCTCTTGTCAAATTGCAAAAGCTCCTCCGTACAAAGGAGACTCTAAAATTTTCCGAAAATTTTGGGAGTTAGAATTTTTTTTTTGAATCTTTTGAAAATTTTCACTAATGACAAATGATTTAAATTTGTTAAGCAAATAGAATTATAACTGAATGTTGAAATCTAATTTAAATTGTATATGTAAGGTAAGATGAACTGAAGATATTGTTTGAAGAAATTAAAGGTAGAAAAGTTTGCAAGCAAACTTCTGTTTGAAATATAAAAACAAATTAGTAAGTGGAATTAATTTAAGGAATGATTAATCGAATATTATTTGAAAATAAGATGAATTGAACTCAATATTTTGAATTGGAAGGGGAATTAAACTCAAGTAAAATTGAAAATGAATTTTGGATAAAAGATGAGAATAAAATTATTGAGGTTTGAAATTAATTCGCAAATTGAAGCAAATAGAATTTATTTGGAATTGGAATCCAAATTGATTAAACTAAAACTGGAAGTTGTGACAAGGGCAAAGTGAGAATTAGTGAAAAACAATCAAAATAAATGAAAATAAAAAGAAATTGATATTGTTGATTATCAATTGGAGCAAATATGTAGGATGTACGTATATTATTTTATTCGCATAGCTATTTGATCCACATTCGAGCATAGAATTTCGAGATAATTTTATTGATAAGATTTAGGATTTTTCGCTCGATTTTCGACAGCGAACCTGGATATGGAATTTTGATTGATTCTGTAAATTCTCTATCATGGTTTACAGCTATGCAAGGAGAATTACGGTTTCTAATCAGGAAACCAGATCTGAGTCAGCACTAGGAAGTCGGGTGGACGATACTAGTTCGAAAGTGAAATTGTGTGATCAAGTGAGCGATCGGATGTGGAATTGCATACGGATGATATATGTGCATCGTACGGGTTTAAGTAAAACAAATATTGAAAATGTGTAAAAAAAAGTCAATAAAATGTTTTTGAATGTTGTGATTGGTTATTATTGTTAAACAGGATATGCAGGTATGAAAAAGGGAAAGGAAAATTGGTTTTGATTTCAGATAATAAATTAGAATTGCTCGACAAAAAGGTATGTGTTTAAATTTCTGTATGGAATTTGATTGGATTTTTGGATCTAGCCACTTGGCTTTTGTTTCATTTTGGATTTGGGGGCCATAGAGCCATTTTGTAGCTGTACCGATCTAGTCGGGCAAAGGAGAAGCTGGCAAGATTTTTCAGAAATTTAGAGATTTAGAAAATTTTTGAGAAAATTATGATAATTTTAAATTTGATTTAAAATTTAAATGTGAATGGTTGAGTAAGTAATATTGTTTGAAACTATGGGAAATTTGGGGAAGTTAGTAAAATTGGTAATGGGTCTTTATAAAGGATAGTTGATTGGATGTTGAACTGTTTGGTTTTAGGAAAAGTAAACGGGCATTGGACCATTCTTCCTAACTAGTAATTTCGGGGATGAAATTCTTTTAAGGGGGGAGGAATGCGACGACCCGGAATTTTTAAGCATTTGAAATCGGAATATTTAATTGATTTTAAATGTTTAAAAGTTAACTTTTAACTTGAATTCAAATATCCTCATTTATTTGATAATTAAATTATTCAATTAAATAATTTGAAGTTGGGTAAAATGTTGAATATTGAGTTTTAGGCCTGTTAAAAATAATTTGAAGGCTCATTAAATTTATATTGATAATAATGAGATAAAAGAAGTTGTAAAATTGAATTTAACACTGATTTGTTTGGTTTTAAAATTTTATAGTTTAAATTGAATTTAAAAATAGCCTTTTGAGGCACGGTCTCGGAATTCGACGAAACCAGTTCCATTGGGTCCGTAATATTGAATTATTATCGGATTTCGAATTTCGTATTGATCGGAGTTGTTGTGTGAGCGTACGATAAGTAAACGCGTGGAAAATTAAATAAACTTTAATTGGTCAAATAAATGTCATCGGTGCCTTATTAAACACGTTCCCTTTTTATTATTCAGCCGACCATCCTGTTCCTTTTTCTACCCACACGCAGAAACAATTTTGTGTGCTAACATCCTTTCAATATCTTTGAATGTCGTATATCTTCTAAAGAAAGCCTCTGCTTCACCCTATTTCATAAATCGCGAATACGCCTACCTCCTCTCTGATTTATCTCGTACCTTTTGTCTTCCATACGAAGCTTAAACCAAATCAACACATAAAAAATATGGCGGTTCGAATATGAGAGTTGGTTGCGTGAGGGTTTCGTGGCTCGAGGGGGAAAGGCCATGTTGCGGCAGTCGTCGCGTGAGTCATCTCAGATCTGGGCAGCGGCAGGGGGAGGTGACGACACTTGAGGGTATTTCGAAGTCAAGGGAAGTCGAGTCGCGATTGAGGAAGGAAGCGCGATGAAGAGGAGTTCACGACTTTGGAAGAGGGAGATGGCCTGTGGCATCACGCGATTGGCGGTGGCCGTGGAAAGGAGTCGAAAGGGCAAGGCTGTTCTAGGGTTTGCTAGTCTGACGTCGGCGGTGGCGAGGCTGGAGATGCTCGTATGGTGGGGGTTGGTCAGTTTCGATCCGGTGGTGTTGCGCTCTGAGTTGCGTTGCTGCTGTTTTCTCGAGTAGGGTAATTCCTTGCTCATTTCTGTTTTTAATTTAAGGCCTACAAGATTAAGAGAAAATTTATTATCTGTCTAAATTATATCACTAGTTAAAATATAATAGCTTGTATATATACGAATATGTTACAGAAAGCAGTAAAGTATAGGATAATTCTTGTTAGAAGTAAATATTATTTTCTTTAGAATTTAATAAATATATATGTGTATAAAGTTTAAACAGAAATATATGTATATACAAGATTTTGGAGGTAGAAATTTTCATTGTTGAAGAGGTTATTTAAAATTTGAATTTTAAATCCATTTTGTATACATATAGTCCTAAATAAAATAAATATACATATTTTAAATTTACAAAATAATAATGGGTTGGCGGAAATTGTTTACTAAATAATGAAAATACATATAATTGGTTATATAAGGTTAATAGTTGGAAAATAAATAGCTTAAATAAATTGTAAGTTAACTAAAATATTAAACAATAAATTTGTCATTTGATTGTTCAAATATTGATAAAATTATACAATTGTTTATATAAGGTCAAAAATATGGAAACAAGTCGAGATTTTGAAGTACAGTAACAATTAAAATCAAAGGTGAGTTAATCTCACTCTTCTGGGTTATTTAAATATAAATGGTTGAATTTAAATAATTGTTTGAATGGTTGAATTGATTTGATGTGCTATATTATAGCATAGAATATGCTACATTTTGGAATGTTTGATTTCCCGCATTATATAGCGGATGAGACCCTATGCGCCACATAATAGCGGATAATATTATATTTAATCCCATATACCGCGATATTCCACCTCGAAGTGGAATTGGTATTTTATATTGTGCTAACATCTGTGGATGCAGGGAAAACAGTTTGGAGGGATCCAACAGAATTCCTCAAAATTATTTAAAATTGTTTGATATTCCGTGTTATGGATATTTGATATTCTGTGATGAATATTATTGTTAACTGGAAATATTGATTGCTATGATTTGCTTGAATATATTTCGGTGCACTGAGTTATCGAAATATATAGAGTTGGATTTTTGAAAAGAAAATAAATGAGTGAAATTTTAAGTAAAACAATTATAGTAAATTTGAATAAATTAAGAATGAATTGAAAGGGATGGAAATGAAATTTAAATACTAATAAATAATTTCGAGTATAGAGGAAAAAAAGGATTTTGAGTAAGCAGAAATTAATAAATAGTAAACTTAAGTGATATCAATTAAACGAATAAAGAATTATTTTAAATTTCAAAGTTTAAATTTATTTAAAAGGATTAAGAAGTAATTTTCGGAATCTAAAATTGGAATTTTTAGTTAAAAGTATTTTAAATCATAAGTAAGGAATGAAATATGAAATTAAAGGATTTTTGAATAAACGAAGTAGATTGGAAATCAATTTGGAAATTGATTTAAGTGTTTGAAATTTGATATTTGGAAGAATAAATTCAAGGTGGGAATTTATTTAGAGGAATGAGAAAATATGTTTAAAAATAAATGATGATTTATTTTTAAAGGATGCGAAAGAGAAGTGTATTTCCCTGGATAGCCAAGTATGATTTTAAAGTAAATTTAAAATATAAGATAAAAGTTTTAAAGTTGTTATAAAAAGGCATGTTTGGAAAATTTATTATTTCTAAATATTTGAATTTTAAAGTAAGTATTTTCTTTTAACCTATTATAGTAGTAATTATTTAAAAGTGGCTATATTTGTTTAAAGGGGAAAACCTAGTTTAATATTTTATAAAGAAACCTTATTTTCAAATATTCATATCGAAAGTATTTTATTAAATTATTGAAGTAGATTTTGAAATAAATGTTTTAAAATATATTTCAAAGTAATGCGTTTTAAATTATTTCAAAAATCTAAAGTTTTGTGCTTGATGATTTCTGTGGAAATAGAAATACTTGGAATTTATTCTGAGAAAGGAAGGTAGTTTGAAACTGTTTTCAAAAGGGTTTGAAAAGTGGAAATTTATCTTCTGAAGATATTTTTAGGATTAATAAATAATTTGGGAAATTATTTATGGGTTGATGGTTGTTTGTGAATATTAATTGATAGTTAAATCACCGACTATCAATATTGGCCAAATGTGCTGATCGTTTCGAAGAGACCGAGATCGAGATTTATTTTCCAAAAACCACTTCGATTCGGTTTGTACGTTTCGTGGAAACAAGTTTGGATTCGAAGATGGAGCAGTGAAGTGCAAAGGCTAGTCGCTACTAATCCCGAGGATATTTCCAAAATGGATGTAGTAGGAATAGTGCCTTCGGTTCAGTTCGGTCCCGAGACGGACTTGTATGGATGAATGATTGTGAAACATCATTAGGTGGAAGATGGGCATTCTAAGAGATATGTTCTAAAAAGGTAATGCTTAGCCTCAAGCCTCATCAAATGGGAATGATTGAAAATCAAGGGTTATGCAGCAAGGCTAGGTGGGTAGCACCCAAGCAGGGTGAGGTCATCCCTGTCTAGATGTCCCTTTTTATTTCAGCTTAGTTGGTGGTTGCTGATCCCGACCACGGGGTGATCTCACTCAGGATTATCCAGTAAGGGGTAGTCCCGGTCTTGTGTTGCAGGGGAGCGGGCGTACTCCTTGGTACTGTGATCTTGGCCACGTACCGTGACAGGTGGTACCCTAGTGCCTAGTCATTAGTTGGAAATTCATTCTTCCTACGAGCCTTGTACGAGTTTTGTTTGTATTACCCACTCTGTGGCTAGTAGCTGGAATTTAATAATGTAACAATTTCAGATATTTTATAAGTATTTGTATATAGACACTATTATAATATCAGAGGATTTCTATAAAATTGTTTTAGCTATCGTAAGGTAAAATCCCAACATGTTTATTTGTGGCATGGTCTTACGAGATGCTTTTTTTTTCAAAGGATTTTGAAACTTTAATAATAAATTGAGTGTGATTTTCTCGCGCTGGTATTCCAGATTGACTCGGGTGTTATTTAACTATAATGCTCGGGTCAGACCGAGTATTATAGGATACATGATACGATGCTGTGGAGCTCAGGAGACGAGCTGGATGACGATACGTACTCCCGTACTTGTTTGTATATATGTTTCGCTATGTTTTTTATTTGTGCATCCAGTTGTATGTTATTGATGTTGAGTTGTGATTGATGTACTCTAATGATGTAATATATGAACAGATATATTTGTTTTTGTGTAAAGATCATTTATTATCTTCTATATTTTATTCCGCTGCGATGGTTAGATTCTGATTGTTTTCTATTTTCTTCTTCTATTTCTTCTTCTTTAACCCAAATGGTTCGTATTTCTGTACAACTTGAGTTGATTTAGGTAGAATAGTGCTGACTCAAGGGGTATGGATTTGCGGGTCGTTACATTATTGTTCCGTTCCTAAACTCTGGCTGTCCATAATTTTCCACACGGGCAGTCTAGAGTTTGATTTTATTTTCAGATAGTCAGGTTTATAGTTTATCTGGAGCTAGTTCAGTCCGTGGACGACTGACCTTGTTTATCTTGGTGCAATCTTGATGGTGGATCGAGCTTGAAGTTTTGGATCTTTGACTTTGGAGTTTTTGGATCAGAGTTGCAATATTGGATTCTGTGAAGATTTATCTCGTATTGTATCATGTTCCGTTGTATTCTGTGTTTTATATTCTCTGATGTTGATGATTATCATTGTATCAAATTGATGTATTGAATATTGTATTCATGTTGTATCAGTGATATTATCTTTTATCTCCACTATGTTATTTATCATCTAATGGGTGTGGCAAGCTCCCGCGATACGAATTTGATGTTGTTTGTCGGACATCGAGTTCAGGTCGTGACAATCACTGGTCCGGTGTGCCTTTTGTTGGTCTTGGATGAATTCTTTCAGGTGTGCCTTACGAATTAACTTTTGAACGATTCCAGCCAGCACTCGACATTCATCGATTTTGTTGCCATTTGCTTTATGGTAAGCACAATAATCACCCCTTTCCTTTTCTTAGGGTAATTTCTATCCTTGAATGAGGTTTGGAAGTCAACTTTCTTTTTTGTTGTAGCGTAGATATAAGACAATGCTTTGTTTAAAGCGATTGAATTAGTATTGGAATCCTCCCACCTCAGCCTTTTATGACCT
This sequence comes from Allium cepa, assembly GCA_030765085.1. Taxonomy (NCBI): domain Eukaryota; kingdom Viridiplantae; phylum Streptophyta; class Magnoliopsida; order Asparagales; family Amaryllidaceae; genus Allium; species Allium cepa. The sequence goes on from CM060930.1 coordinate 218,707,999, forward strand.
CGGTAAAACCCAAATATTCCACTCTCTTTCTAAGTTAGCTTTCCTCTTGGCATAGTACAATTCATCCATTCAAATGAATTTATCAGCTTGGAAGTGGAAGTCTTGTAAATCTTTACATCCGTGAACAAAGAGCTCTTTCCAAAATGGTGTATTTTCTATCAATTCTAAATTCACCGCAATCAACTAATCCCTATCGTTCATATCTTCAGCTTTCAGGACCTCTGTATGAACCTTCTAAGGTAGTCACCCAGTGATCCTCCCTGCCTTTGTTTGATGTTTGCTAGAACAGTATAATCAATTGTAGGGTCTTTACATACGCAGAATTGAGGGGAGAATTCGTAGGAAAATTATTTCCACGAGTAAATAGTCTTCTCTCGATATTGACAGTACCATTTTATGGCGACTCCTTGAAGGATTACTAGGAATAGCTTACACCGCACTACTCCTGTGACGAGACGGATTTTGCCCGCTCGAAAATCGACATCCATACTTCAAATCGTATTCGAATGCCATAGATTCGACCGTTCAAATCCGATTCGCCGGAGCTTATAACAACATTAAGTAAATAACACAGCGGAATAAGAGAATAATACATTGATATACAGCTTTGATACAATATCTGATACAACAGATGATCCAATAGATATCAATATACATCAGAGATATGATACAATAAGATAGAAGCGGAAAAGAAAATAGATGGCATCTAGCAGCGGAACAATACAACTCTAAGATAGTCTTCAAAAGAGAACTCCGAGAACTGCAACTCCATTTCCAAGAACCAACCCAGCAATAGCTCGAACTCCCAATAAAGATGCACAAAGATAAGCAAGTGCGGTGTGATCCAAAGACTGAACTAGCTCCAGATAACCTACTAATCTGACTATCTGAAAAACCCAACTCTAGACTGCTCGTGTAGAAAATAATGAGCACCCAGAGTTTAGGAAAGAAACAATAAACTCTGGATCAGTCGTGGGACTGGTGTGAGCAACAAAAACAGTTTATCTTTAAAAACATTCAACAAAAGATTTTCAAAGTCAATTCGCAATGCTTTTTAAAAATGAGACTACCATAAGGCCTCCCGCGCACACACACAATGCAAACGCAGAATCAGAGGAGATTTCTCCTTATGATAGTCAAAGATGCTTGATACGCATTAAAAAGAAACATTTGATATTATTATTAGTGCATGGTGTAGGAAAACATTTCGAAAGTAGAATATAAATCTTAGACAGCATAGGTACCATTATATTATGCCTACTATAGCTACCTCCTGAGGAAGCAGGTTCTACAACTAAAACCGTACAAATCTCGTATTGTTTCTTTGGATTTCCAACAAATGGTCAGGCCAAGGAACTTCCCATTGCCACATGAGAACGCCTCTGGAAGGACGCCCCGAGAACCCAACTGGATCTCTGCCAAACAAGGCCGGGAACCCCTTTTCCCAAGGGATATTACAAACCCTCAGATATGCCACCCCCGGTCCTTTGGGACCTTTAAACGAGAGCTCTCTAACCAACATCACACCATAATAATAAGTGTTTCAACATGAGTAAGTATCTGGGTTCCATACCATGATACTACCCTTTTCCAGAAGGAATGGTCATACCCTAGGGAAGTTATCCCTGAAAACCTTGCCGCACAATTCCTGTTTCGACCATTACCGGTTTGTGAGGCTCGACGAAGTCACGTCCACAAAAACACACTTTATACAAAAGTCGTGCTTTGGGTCAACAAATGATCATAGAAATGATCACAAAGATAAACGATCAAACAAATGATGCTATCACAAATGATCAACACAATGATCATTTCACAACAACACTCAGCATGTCACATTACCAAATTTGGAATATATCGCTGATAACCTTCAACCACATAACCTCTGAGCTCGTACGTCTCAGAGAAGGGTGTTAAGCTAAGAGAATAAATCCTCCTCCACCAACAGAAATGTATTTGAAAGAAATCAGCTTTATATCTCAATTTGTAATGTTAGACATACTATCCATACAAGTCTGTTCCGGGCTCGAACAGAACCGAAGGCACTTACAAAGAAGTCCTTGCAATCCGGATATTCACTAATCACGTTCGGACTTCCCATCACATATGGAGTCTCTATACCGGGGACCAGCCGATGCAAAGACATTTGACGAGTTGTCCTTTCGCTTTCAAAAATATCCGGTCTTCAACACCGGTCTTCAAATGTTATCCATTACGACATATCACATATTCGGAATGGGATATATGACACAAAGGTCCTCTCCCGGCTAAACCGAATAGTGAGCGCAATATTTACAAGAAATATATGGATATTGGGATTTCAATTAAGTCACAACTTATTACCCAAAACTTTCTTCCAAATGGTTTAAATCAATTACCATTTCAAATCTTTAAACAAAAAGATTTATTTCAAAAAGATCCATTCATAGATTTCCAAAACAATTTCATTTCGATAGGATTAACTCATTAAATCTTTAAATCAAAGATTTAACTTATAGATTTCAAATCGTTTCTATAACTTGGAAATCATTTTCATTTTAAACTAGAAATCTTTTTATCACAAATTGGAAGTTCATTTCTTATGTGAAAGCTTTTATTATGAGAAAACAAATAGTTTTCGTTTCAGAAAAATCCAATTAATTACACGAGTTAAAGTTCTTGAATTATATTCACATTCCTAAATCAATACTTTTAAAATAGTTTAACCCATATATAACTGGTATAACATCTTTAATCCCTAGTTTCAAATCATAGAATTCAGTTTCACATTTTGAATTTAAATTCAAAACAAATTATTCAACTTCATATTTTATCGAGTTATTCAAAATAAATTTCATCTATGAAATTCCATTTCAAAAGCTTTTCACTTTAAACCCAATCCATTTCCAGAACATTTGAATTCAAATATTCAAATTCAAAACTATTTCCAAAAATCTGTGACTTAATCGATTTCCTCGTGAAATCCATATTGGTGTGTGTATAAGTGTGGTCCACGGGTTTAACACAATAGTGCAACATCATACAATCATCACAGATCAGAATACAGAAATATAGTTGATAAGCGATATAAAACTTATAACGCTCATCGTCCATTCACAGATTCACAGATAATATACAAATGCAAATAAATATACACTGCTCAATCTATAGAACAAAATATCACAAGTCAGATAGGATAATCAATTCAAGGCATTTCATACAATACAATCATTCATAAGCAAGGTCAAGTATTCAATAGTCATTTATAAGTAGGATTTATAAATTATTTATCCTAATTAATTCAATTTATTTCCAGTAAATTACTTATGAGTTAACTTACCAATTCTGATTTATTAATCATTCGATATCAATTAATTTATCAAATACTTTAATAAATTAAATTATCCTTAATTTATCTTATTCATTAATCTAATCTTTAAACCAATTGCATAATTAATTAACCCTTTAATTCATTATTTTAAGAAATTAAAATTTTAATTTCTTACCATTAAGCAATCATCCCGTAACCCTAAATCATTAATTTCAAATTAATCTTTATAATTTAAATAAATTTACTTTAATAAATCTTTAATTAATATTAATAAATCTCATTTATTAATTAATCCTTAATTAACCTCTATTTGATTTATTATCCTTAATTAATCATAATAGGTAATTATTTCTGATTGCTTTCATTATGTAATTTACAATTTACAATCTATAATTGATTATCTAAATTAATTTATCTAATTCATTATCAAAATCAATCATATTAAGTAATACTTAATTATCCTTAGTTAATCATCTTCATTAACTAATAACATTTCCTAATTACTTTTAATTCATCTCTAATTATAAATAAATCTAAATCATAAATTTATAAATTAAATAAACGAGTCTTTAATTAATATCATATAAATTACATCACTTAATGCCTTAATTGTTTCTAATATAAAATCAATTCCTTTATTAATGATTTCATTATCATTCGAGTGTATTTTAAACTTCCACTTTAAATTTAAAATTTAAATTTCCTTTTTAAAACTTTAAGATTCAAAGTTCTATTTGAATCTAACTTAAATCTGATTTAACTTTATTCATATCTAGTTTACAAATTCATGTAAATTTGGTTTAAATTTCAATTTGCAAACAGTTTTAAACAAAACTGCAACTCTGTTAAACCAACCCGAGGCAACTTGAGTTTGCTTCGAGTCCAACAGCTAAGGACTTCGAGTAAATACTCGAGATAACTCGCGTTCAACCCCGAATACATTTACTTCCCAAACCCAAAAACTTTCCTTTTCAAATCCCTGATACTAGTGCACGATGCACGTGCACCATGGCGCTGACGAACTCCGGCTATCCACGAAGGCTTCAACACATCTGCGACCATCTCCAGATCCAATCGCAACCACCAAAAATCCAACAGCAACTCGAAATTGAATTCGAGTTTAAAATTCGAAACCTGGAAACGCTCGACCCTATCGCCTCCCATACCTGTCAACGCGCCACATCATCACCTCCGACCACCAGGCCTCGCGCCACCTCGGTCACACCACCTCCGATCCCTCACGAGCCTATCCCCAGAATCCCATCCAACTCGATGCACCCGAGGATCATCAGCGACCCATTTTTTCACCCTAGACTAAAACTAGGTTTACAAATTTCCAAACCCCACCGCTGTCGCCACCGAGGCCGTGGCCACCTACGACCATTTTTCCCACCATTGTCATAGACTCATCCACCTCCACACGAGACCCCGACCTCCCAGATCATCGGAGTTGTCAAAAATTGCCAAAATTCCATTTTTAGTTCAACCCCAAACTGCTCCTTTATTCCAACACTAAAAATCAAGATTTTTGATTTAAAATTCATGTTTTGGTTTAAGAATTCGATCTATATTCCTGAATTCATGAATTAAAAAGATTAGATTTTCGATTAATCTCAAGTTGCTCAGTATTTTTTTGGATTTCCAGAAACATTTATAAGTTGTTTTCACTTAATTGTATTTTAAATCTTGAGTATATGTTATAACTAATAAACTTTGTTTTAATCTTAGGTTCAAACGACCAGTAAGTTGAATGGAAATAAGTTTTTTTTTCTTTTTTCAAATGTTTGTGCTTTAAAACTCCAGACAGAGGACAATATAGCATAACCTGTGCAAAACACCCATCTTACAAATACTCAAAGAATATATATAGATATACTAACATACTATTTCCAGATATGTATATGCAACAGGTTCAACTTCAAATAATAAAACAATAGGATGTTACTCACCTTGGTAGGAAAGAACAGAGGGCTGCCCCCTTTTTTTTTTGAAACTGCATATTTAATTTTTTTTTTGAAAACCTTTATCTTTGGTCTGATACTTGATATTCACATTGAGTTAAATCTTTGCATTTGATTTGTTTTTAAACTTTGCTTGATGCTTTGAGTTGCATAGTTGCTGTTTGAATTTGATCCTTGAATTGAATCCCTGCCTAGCTTGATTCCAGATGTTGTTTAAGTTTAAGAAGTTGTTTTCAATATTTAATGATGTTTTTCTCTAGTTTTACTCAGCTTGAAAATGAACGAGACTGATATGTATAAAGAAAAGAAGATGATAGGTAAGCTATTATTTTGTACAATATAGTGATATTATATATATTTTTTTGTACTTAGAAATTGTTTATGAATCCTCAACTCAGAGATTTTCCTTGCTTGGGGGATGAAGTATGTACTAGAGGTATGGCAGTAGGATATCTTCTTTGTGCCAGCAATAAATGCTTTGTTACTTTGTTTCCATTCCTTACTTTGTTCTTGCCTTTATCTCGGCTGAAGTGAATTTGTTTTGGGGGCTGCAACTTATTTTGTTTGCTTAGTACTTTATGCTTTGTTTAGTCTTTGCTTTGTGCATGTACATATATTACTTTGCCTTTATTTGCCTATCTGGGCTGATATGCATCTCTGTTGTGTACAAGGGAGGCTAGCATTAATTAGTTTGTTTCCAGGCTACATACTTTGTTTTGTTTTTATACTTACTTTCTATTTGCCTGCATACACATCTCTTTTATTTTCTTTGTATATTATGCAAGCTTGTTTTATTTGTTTGTACTTAGATTTTTTTGTCTTGTGTACATATTTTATGTTTGTATTTTCTTTCTTTTGTTTAGTTTACTTTGTATTGCAAATAATCTTCTATTTTAATTATGTTTGTATGCTTACATTTGTTTGTAATTTATTTTATTTGAGTGTATTTGAGTGTATTTCTTATTTATTTCCAAGTAAATTATTATTATCTTCTTTTGCTTTTTATTTATTCTATAACTTTGTTTGTACATAGATGTTTAATATGTTTGTTTGGTTCCATACTTAACTTTTATTTATCTCTATTTATAACTCAAATATTTATTTTACTTCTATTTTTAGTTTAAATATTTATCATGAATTTTACTTTAATAATTATTGTTTTATATTTTTCTATATACACATACATATATAGTATTTAAATTCAAATCAAATATATATATATATATAATTTTGAATTTACTCATATATGCTCAAATACATATATATACAATATTAAAGTTTAAATGATTTATACAGAATTTATCTGTATTTGGGGAAACTCGCTTAAATTTCCAATTAGCTATACAATTTAAATTAAAAAATTATATAAATTATCAATTTAAATTTATATAAAATTTGGGGTCGTTACAGACTTCCCCCCTTAAAAGAATTTCGTCCTCGAAATTCGCAGGCACGAAAACAACACAGAGATAGACAGATTCGATCTCCTATAATTCCTCAAATACAAGATATGGATTCCAAACTCAAATCGGAATATCTTAAAATATATACCAATTTGTCCCTCTACGGACTTCGATCTACCCAAGAAATTTCAACAGAATTTCAAAATTTGGTTTTAAACGAAATCGTTTTATCGATACAATTCAAATTATCCTTCATATTCTATTAATCAATTTTAACTCAATTTAAAATTTCCAATTTATTTAAATTTTCAATTCTAAATTTCAAATTCATTATAGTTTAAAACGAAAAACTGATAAGAAATTGATGAAATACGAAATAAGAATTTCTACAACGATACATAGGGCCATCATCACACCAAAACTTCTTCTGGAGCTGTCACAAATCAATCAAAAGAATTTAAAAACGAATCAAAGAAAATTTGATAGAGAAAGATTATTTCCACTGTTGCAGGGCATCGACCATTTATAGTGATACTCCCGTCCCCTATCTCGTCCTCTTCTTGCACTCATACTCACTATCAGTGGATAGTAAGAGAATTTACTGAGGCATTCAAACGGATATCTTAGGGATTACTCATTCTAGGATTTACTTCACTCTATCTCTAATGAGCTACTTAATGTGTTATACTCCTGAGCTAAAGTTCAACCTTAGCTCTGATACCAAATGTGACGAGACGGATTTTGCCCTCTCGAAAATCGACATCCATACTTCAAATCGTAATCGAATGCCATAGATTCGACCGTTCAAATACGATTCGTCGGAGCTTATAACAACATTAAGTAAATAACACAGCGGAATAAGAGAATAATACATTGATATACAGCTTTGATACAATATCTGATACAACAGATGATCCAATAGATATCAATATACATCAGAGATATGATACAATAAGATAGCAGCGGAAAAGAAAATAGATGACATCTAGCAGCGGAACAATACAACTCTAAGATAGTCTTCAAAAGAGAACTCCGAGAACTGCAACTCCATTTCCAAGAACCAACCCAGCAATAGCTCGAACTCCCAATAACGATGCACAAAGATAAGCAAGTGCGGTGTGATCCAAAGACTGAACTAGCTCCAGATAACCTACTAATCTAACTATCTGAAAAACCCAACTCTAGACTGCTCGTGTAGAAAATAATGAGCACCCAGAGTTTAGGAAAGAAACAGTAAACTCTGGATCAGTCGTGGGACTGGTGTGAGCAACAAAAACAGTTTATCTTTAAAAACATTCAACAAAAGATTTTCAAAGTCAATTCGCAATGCTTTTTAAAAATGAGACTACCATAAGGCCTCCCGCACACAGACACAATGCAAACGCAGAATCGGAGGAGATTTCTCCTTATGATAGTCAAAGATGCTTGATACGCATTAAAAAGAAACATTTGATATTATTATTAGTGCATAGTGTAGGAAAACATTTCGAAAGTAGAATATAAATCTTAGCCAGCATAGGTACCATTATATTATGCCTACTATAGCTACCTCTTGAGGAAGCAGGTTCTATAACTAAAACCGTACAAATCTCGTATTGTTTCTTTGGATTACCAACAAATGGTCAGGCCAAGGAACTTCCCATTGCCACATGAGAACGCCTCTGGAAGGACGCCCCGAGAACCCAACTGGATCTCTGCCAAACAAGGCCGGGAACCCCTTTTCCCAAGGGATATTACAAACCCTCAGATATGCCACCCCCGGTCCTTTGGGACCTTTAAACGAGAGCTCTCTAACCAACATCACACCATAATAATAAGTGTTTCAACATGAGTAAGTATCTGGGCTCCATACCATGATACTACCCTTTTCCAGAAGGAATGGTCATACCCTAGGGAAGTTATCCCTGGAAACCTTGCCGCACAATTCCTGTTTCGACCATTACCGGTTTGTGAGGCTCGACGAAGTCACGTCCACAAAAACACACTTTATACAAAAGTCGTGCTTTGGGTCAACAAATGATCGTAGAAATGATCACAAAGATAAACGATCAAACAAATGATCCTATCACAAATGATCAACACAATGATCATTTCACAACAACACTCAGCATGTCACATTACCAAATTGGGAATATATCGCTGATAACCTTCAACTAACCTCTGAGCTCGTACGTCTCAGAGAAGGGTGTTAAGCTAAGAGAATAAATTCTCCGCCACCAACAGAAATGTATTTGAAAGAAATCAGCTTTATATCTCAATTTTTAATGTCAGACATACTATCCATACAAGTCTGTTCCGGGCTCGAACAGAACCTAAGGCACTTACAAAGAAGTCCTTGCAATCCGGATATTCACTAATCACGTTCGGACTTCCCATCACATATGGAGTCTCTATACCGGGGACCAGCCGATGCAAAGACATTTGACGAGTTGTCCTTTCGCTTTCAAAAATATCCGGTCTTCAACACCGGTCTTCAAATGCTATCCATTACGACATATCACATATTCGGAATGGGATATATGACACAAAGGTCCTCTCCCGGCTAAACCGAATAGCGAGCGCAATATTTACAAGAAATATATGGATATTGGGAATTCAATTAAGTCACAACTTATTACCCAAAACTTTCTTCCAAATGGTTTAAATCAATTACCATTTCAAATCTTTAAACAAAAAGATTTATTTCAAAAAGATCCATTCATAGATTTCCAAAACAATTTCATTTCGATAGGATTAACCCGTTAAATCTTTAAATCAAAGATTTAACTTATAGCTTTCAAATCGTTTCTATAACTTGGAAATCATTTTCATTTTAAACTAGAAATCTTTTTAACACAAATTGGAAGTTCATTTCTTATGTGAAAGCTTTTATTATGAGAAAACAAACAGTTTTCGTTTCAGAAAAATCCAATTAATTTCCACGAGTTAAAGTTCTTGAATTATATTCACATTCCTAAATCAATACTTTTAAAATTGTTTAACCCATATATAACTGGTATAACATCTTTAATCCCTAGTTTCAAATCATAGAATTCAGTTTCACATTTTGAATTTAAATTCAAAACAAATTATTCAACTTCATATTTTATCGAGTTATTCAAAATAAATTTCATCTATGAAATTCCATTTCAAAAGCTTTTCACTTTAAACCCAATCCATTTCCAGAACATTTGAATTCAAATATTCAAATTCAAAACTATTTCCAAAAATCTGTGACTTAATCGATTTCCTCGTGAAATCCATATTGGTGTGTGTGTATAAGTGTGGTCCAGGGGTTTAACACAATAGTGCAACATCATACAATCATCACAGATCAGAATACAGAAATATAGTTGATAAGCGATATAAAACTTATAACGCTCACCGTCCATTCACAGATTCATAGATAATATACAAATGCAAATAAATATACACTGCTCAATCTACAGAACAAAATATCACAAATCAGATAGGATAATCAATTCAAGGCATTTCATACAATACAATCATTCATAAGCAAGGTCAAGTATTCAATAGTCATTTATAAGCAGGATTTATAAATTATTTATCCTAATTAATTCAATTTATTTCCAATAAATTACTTATGAGTTAATTTACCAATTCTGATTTATTAATCATTCGATATCAATTAATTTATCAAATACTTTAATAAATTAAATTATCCTTAATTTATCTTATTCATTAATCTAATCTTTAAACCAATTGCATAATTAATTAACCCTTTAATTCATTATTTTAAGAAATTAAATTTTTAATTTCTTGCCATTAAGCAATCATCCCATAACCCTAAATCATTAATTTCAAATTAATCTTTATCATTTAAATAAATTTACTTTAATAAATCTTTAATTAATATTAATAAATCTCATTTATTAATTAATCCTTAATTAACCTCTATTTGATTTATTATCCTTAATTAATCATAATAGGTAATTATTTCTGATTGCTTTCATTATGTAATTTACAATTTACAATCTATAATTGATTATCTAAATTAATTTATCTAATTCATTATCAAAATTAGTCATATTAAGTAATACTTAATTATCCTTAGTTAATCATCTTCATTAACTAATAACATTTCTTAATTACTTTTAATTAATCTCTAATTATAAATAAATCTAAATCATAAATTTATAAATTAAATAAATGAGTCTTTAATTAATTATCATATAAATTACATCACTTAATGCCTTAATTATTTCTAATATAAAATCAATTCCTTTATTAATGATTTCATTAATCATTCGAGTGTATTTTAAACTTACACTTAAAATTTAAAATTTAAAATTCCTTTTTAAAACTTTAAGATTCAAAGTTCTATTTGAATCTAACTTAAATCTGATTTAACTTTATTCATATCTAGTTTACAAATTCATTTAAATTTGGTTTAAATTTCAATTTGCAAACAGTTTTAAACAAAACTGCAACTCTGTTAAACCAACCCGAGGCAACTTGAGTTTGCTTCGAGTCCAACAGCTAAGGACTTCGAGTAAATACTCGAGATAACTCGCGTTCAACCCCGAATACATTTACTTCCCAAACCCAAAAACTTTCCTTTTCAAATCCTTGATACTAGTGCACGGTGCACGTGCACCATGGCGCTGACGAACTCCGGCTATCCACGAAGGCCTCAACACATCCGCGACCATCTACAGATCCAATCGCAACCACCAAAAATCCAACAGCAACTCGAAATTGAATTCGAGTTTAAAATTCGAAACCTGGAAACGCTCGACCCTATCGCCTCCCATACCTGTCAACGCGCCACATCATCATCTCCGACCACCAAGCCTCGCGCCACCTCGGTCACACCACCTCCGATCCCTCACGAGCCTATCCCCAGAATCCCATCCAACTCGATGCACCCGAGGATCATCAGCGACCCATTTTTTCACCCTAGACTAAAACTAGGTTTACAAATTTCCAAACCCCACCGCTGTCGCCACCGAGGCCGTGGCCACCTACGACCATTTTTCCCACCATTGTCATAGACTCATCCACCTCCACACGAGACCCCGACCTCCCAGATCATCGGAGTTGTAAGAAATTGCCAAAATTCCATTTTCAGTTCAACCCCAAACTGCTCCTTTATTCCAACACTAAAAATCAAGATTTTTGATTTAAAATTCATGTTTTGGTTTAAGAATTCGATCTATATTCCTGAATTCATGAATTAAAAAGATTAGATTTTCGATTTATCTCAAGTTGCTCAGTATTTTTTTGGATTTCCAGAAACATTTATAAGTTGTTTTCACTTAATTGTATTTTAAATCTTGAGTATATGTTATAACTAATAAACTTTGTTTTAATCTTAGGTTCAAACGACCAGTAAGTTGAATGGAAATAATTTTTTTTTTCTTTTTTCAAATGTTTGTGCTTTAAAACTCCAGACAGAGGACAATATAGCATAACCTGTGCAAAACACCCATCTTACAAATACTCAGAGAATATATATAGATATACTAACATACTATTTCCAGATATGTATATGCAACAGGTTCAACTTCAAATAATAAAACAATATGATGTTACTCACCTTGGTAGGAAAGAACAGAGGGCTGCCCCTTTTTTTTGTTTGAAACTGGATATTTGATTTTTTTGAAAACCTTTATCTTTGGTCTGATACTTGATATTCACATTGAGTTGAATCTTTGCATTTGATTTGTTTTTAAACTTTGCTTGAAGTTTTGAGTTGCATAGCTGCTGTTTGAATTTGATCCTTGAATTGAATCCCTGCCTAGCTTGATTCCAGATGTTGTTTAAGTTTAAGAAGTTGTTTTCAATATGAAATGATGTTTTTCTCTGGTTTTACTCAGCTTGAAAATGAACGAGACTGATATGTATAAAGAAAAGAAGATGATAGGTAAGCTATTATTTTGTACAATATAGTGATATTATATTTTTTTTTTGTACTTAGAAATTGTTTATGAATCTTCAACTCAGAGATTTTCCTTGCTTGGGGGATGAAGTATGTACTAGAGGTATGGCAGTAGGATATCTTCTTTGTGCCAGCAATAAATGCTTTGGTACTTTGTTTCCATTCCTTACTTTGTTCTTGCCTTTATCTCGGATGAAGTGAATTTGTTTTGGGGGCTGCAACTTATTTTGTTTGCTTAGTACTTTATGCTTTGTTTAGTCTTTGCTTTGTGCATGTACATATATTACTTTGCCTTTATTTGCCAGTCTGGGCTGATATGCATCTCTGTTGTGTACAAGGGAGGCTAGCATTAATTAGTTTGTTTCCAGGCTACATACTTTGTTTTGTTTTTATACTTACTTTCTATTTGCCTGCATACACATCTCTTTTATTTTCTTTGTATATTATGCAAGCTTGTTTTATTTGTTTGTACTTAGATTTTTTTTGTCTTGTGTACATATTTTATGTTTGTATTTTCTTTCTTTTGTTTAGCTTACTTTGTATTGCAAATAATTTTCTATTTTAATTATGTTTGTATGCTTACATTTGTTTGTAATTTATTTTATTTGAGTGTATTTGAGTGTATTTCTTATTTATTTCCAAGTAAATTATTATTATCTTCTTTTGCTTTTTATTTATTCTATAACTTTGTTTGTACATAGATGTTTAATATGTTTGTTTGGTTCCATACTTAACTTTTATTTATCTCTATTTATAACTCAAATATTTATTTTACTTCTATTTTTAGTTTAAATATTTATCATGAATTTTACTTTAATAATTATTGTTTTATATTTTTCTATATACACATACATATATAGTATTTAAATTCAAATCAAATATATATATATATCTATATATATATATAATTTTGAATTTACTCATATATGCTTAAATACATATATATACAATATTAAAGTTTAAATGATTTATACAGAATTTATCTGTATTTGGGAAAACTCACTTAAATTTCCAATTTGCTATACAATTTAAATTAAAAAATTATATAAATTATCAATTTAAATTTATATAAAATTTGGGGTCGTTACAACTCCAAAGGCATTATATAGATCCATTTGGCTGTCAAAAGCCATCAAGTGTTCATCGAGATCAGTAGTACCATGATATTTCATGGTTGAGATCTTGACATGACATGGAATTACCACTGACATGATTTCATCCCCAAATGGAGCTACTTGTTCATTCTCATTTACTCGCTCATCCAGATTTTTTTTCCCTTAGCGTTTAGCATATCTTTGACAACCTTCTCTGCCACATCTTTTAAATAAGCTTCAACATTGTGATACAACTTTAATTGATGATCTTGTATTCCTATTAAGTTGAGCTTCCAGATTGCTTGAGATATTTATCGTGTATTCTTCCTTGATGATCGACTTTAATTGCATTACGTTCTTTTTTCTTTGATGATGTTCGGTCGACCTTGCTCTTACCTTCGTAGGTATGAGATTTCAAGTTTCTCCTTGGGGAAACCACCGTGCCTCCCATTGTTCGTTTTGCATTCTTGGAAAATTTCTAAGGTAGAGCTACTTTTTGGAGCTCGTGCACTTTTAGTAATTGTGCTCTAAATTCCTTTTCTTAACTGCATTATCGTCTAGTTATGCCGGGGTCGATGGCTATCCTTGCACAACTCCCTCCAGTTAAAAGTTAGTGTAATAGTTTCCACCAAATTTGTTATACGTATTACTTCCTTATCCATTTGACTAAGCCTTTTTGATTTTATTTCCCAACGTACCATAATTAATCTATAAGGAAACAATAAGCTCGGAGGTTCAGGCCCTCCTTCTAGCATCAAAAATGTTAATAAGAAATTTTGTTAACACCTCAAAGCTAAACTTTAAGAATGGCCAACCATTTCAAAACCCCTTTGGAATGAGTCGATAGAGATGGCATGCATTTGAAAGGTTTCCATTCGAAGATGTTAATTGTTTATAAGAAATCAAGTTAACATTTCGAAGCAAAGCTTAAGAAAGAATCAAATCATTCAAAACCATTTTCGTATGAGTTGAAAAGGTCATTACACCTTTAAAAAAGAACCCTTTTGAAAGCATAGATTCTACTGTCATAGTGAAGATTCCTTCAAAAGGGGTTACATGTTTTGAAGTATTTATTTACCTTTTGAAGAAGTCTTCCCAGCATATATAACTTTGATAGTCATACAACGAGTCCCTTCGTAACCCCTTTCGCATGATTCGAGAGGATCTTTATTCTCTCGAAGGGACTTGATGTACAACCTATATAACAAATAATATTTAAACTCAATATGCAATATAATCTAAGCTTGGATGAATTATACAAACTCATTTGACTTGTCAATATTGGATTATCATCATCATTTCAATTAGTTGTTCCATGTCATGAAACATGATGATAATATGATTCGAAGTCAAATATCCAAGTAGATTCCACAGCGTTGCATAAGTAAAATAGGGGTTAGGAAAATAAGTAATATCATGTGCAATTGGTCATTAGACAAGCTAATAGTCAAAATGATCTTCCTCATATTAGAAATCGATATTGGATCCATGCATCCACTCCTTTTTATTTATCTAAATTGGGTTACAAATAAGAGAATTTTCCCCAAATTGATCTAGGTTTCAAAGAATTTGATTTTTCTCTGAAATAAGAAAGAAATTTCGAAGTTCCTAAAATTCGATCCTTGGCTTGGACCCCTAGGGTCGTTTTTATAGATGCGGGTTGGCACCTTCCGTTCCTGTCCTTTCGAAGCTGTCAAAAGGTCTATCTCCTAACCTTTCATGCCCATCCTTTTGCCTTTTTCCTTCCACTTCCATTGCTTCAAAGGCGGATATCCGGTCTCTTATTACACTTGAATTAGTCCTTTCGCCTCTATCTAATATGCATTAAAACAGATATTTTTCCAACATTCCTCAATACCGCTTTGAAGTACTTTTGGATTCTTTCAACACCTTCGAAAGGTATGCCTCTTCTAGTAGCGAAAGGGGCAAGGTTCCCTATCGTGTTATTTAGATGTAAGTTGAAGCACACCCAACTCCTCTTCTCCTTCGATACCTCTCCTTAGTCGCTTTGGTATGATGCTAATCATGATGAATGATTACTTGAATGAGTGAGGAAGTGCTTTCGAATGGTTTTAAAAAGATTAGTAGGCGATGAGAGGATCATTGCGAAAGGTCATTTGGTCTTATGTGAAGTTTTCTTTTTTGCTTGTAGAAGGATCCGACAGTTTCGAAAGGCTTATCTTTGCTTTCAAAAGGTACACATTGGTAAAATGTCCCTGTTTGAATGATTTACAGTGGCGAAACTAACCATTTTGAGTGATTTGGTTCTTCTGCGTGAGCCTTTTACATGATACCTTCGAAAGATACTTCGAACTCATATAAGACTCCTTTATGTATGTGAAATCAATTTCATCGAAAGGATCGACTAAGGTGGAAATATTGCCTTGCCTCCCTTTCAAATCCTTTGAAAGCCCTTCTTTCACTCAATACTTATAGGTGCATCAGGTACTTGCGGTGCTAATCTAACTTATTTATAAGCTAATTTATCGTCTTCGAAAACCTTTTTCTAAATTCTCGCAAAGCTTTCTCATCATTTTTATGGGCCTTCTTTCATGCCTTTGTTCTTGAGTGAGAGTTATAGACAAAAAATAAAAATTAATATTTCATGAATATTCAATAATTTATTAATTAATAACTAATATAAATTGCAAAATCAAGTGGTGTTTCGGGAACTGAATAGATTTGGTTGTGCAACTAACAAGCGTGAATTTAGCCAGTGATTGATGTTTGAATATTTCAAATACCGCTGTTCACATGTCACATTAGCTAGTGGTATGACAGTTTACATAATTCAATGCTTATAAGTCTAATTGTAAAATTCAATATTACAAATTTAAGAGGTACATTTTAGCTATTATTAATTACAGCAACTCTCTTCATTAACACTATGTCACTTTAGGATTTATAAAACTTTTTTTGGTCAAATTATAATATCATTTGTATTCGACTAGTTTTGTCCATAAATAAAGTCCTTGGTATAATATAAAATATTTATAATTAACCATACTACTCTTGCCGGAAATTTTGACTTTGAGTTGACTATAGTTGGCCATTATACTAGCCACATACAACCAAGGAGGTAAATTGTCTATCAAAAAATGTTTCACTTCCTGTAATGACCCGCCCTTTCAATCTCTGAAAGTCGACACTAATACATTCACGGTATTCACGTGCCAAGTAACCAAGTGTCAAAAAGAAAATTTGTTGGGAAAAAGAAAAGGAAGAGAAAGAACAGAATCTCACAAAATGACGAAATAATCCATAATATAAAATTATCTTTACACAGGAGAAAAGTTTTATATTCACAATTAGAGTACTAAAATATAATCAGCCTAGACATTGACAACATTTATCCTTACAAATGCTGATAAATACTACAAACAATGCATCAAAAATAAAAGGAATATACGAGAGATGCGTCTTGGACATCCAGCTCATCTCCTGAGCTCTAAACCATGCAATGCTAATATGGAAATATGCTCAGGTCTGACCCGAGCATTATAAGAAAAACAATGCCTAGATCAGTCTGGTAAAACTGGCTTGAGAAATAAAAACACAAGGAACTTTATTATTATAACTTGTAAAACCTTTTAAAATCAAAGGTATCGCATAAGACCACGTCGCATATAAACACATATGACTTTTTACCTTATAGTAACCAAAACATTTTCTATAGAAAATCCAGTGATATTATAATAGTGTCTAGGATTCAAATACATATTAACCATAGATGAATTGTTACATTAATTAAATTATATCATAATAGGTCTACAACTAAGTTCGAAGGCTCGCATTGGAAAATGGATTCCAACTAAGAAGGGCAAGAGTTCTACTCGTCGAACCGTACACAATTAGATAAATGTATGGGAAGCTACAACACATTGCACCTATGCTGCTCAGGACCGTCCCTACTCCTTATTGGATAGCACCGAATATAACCACTCCTTGGTTGAACATCAACCATAATGGGCCCTAAAGCATATACAGATATCAACTATAGATAAGGGATGATCATACCCTAAAGGAAGCGACCCACTTAGCCCTACTGCACGTCACTGATTTAGTCATTTACCGGGTGTGTGGCTTGAGGCTATGTTACCTTTTTATATAGCAATCACACTTGGAATACGAAAACTGCCCTCCAGGAAGAAACGCAATGCCAGCATTCATCCACACATATTGGTTCTGGGCTTGAACGAAATCGAAGACACTAGTTCTATTACATCCATTTTGGAATCACCCTCAGGATTAGTAGCAAGTAGTCCTTGAACTTCAAAGAGCATCCTCTTTAATCATCTTCAAGATGTCTTCAATTCGAACACTTGAGTTGGTTCAAAGTGGTTTACGGATAATTCGTAGTTGTCCGATGTCGGTCTATTTGAACCAGCATTTAACAGTTTTTGGTAAAATCAACCCTGGTTCTTTCGAAAATAATCAGACAAAAGATAAGAGCGTAGATTACCTCTCAACCATTAGTGCATGGATTTACATATCATTTGTCCTAATAGAACAAAACGAGATTTATACGCATTGCAAAGCATCATCGAAGATGACTATGCTATATAACTCACGTGTTTCTCCTTGATAGTCGGTTATTTAACTATCAAATAATGCACAATCAAAACATAGATTTAATTTTCCATGAAAACCACAAAGCCTCAATTAATTAATCTCTTACTAATTATATCTCTTTTATTATACCAAAATAATTCATATACTTATCTCATTGGAATAAATTTATTCACACACCGATTACAAAAGATTTCTTATTTCAAATTCATTTGAATGGATCAAATCATATGTCTTTGAAGCATAGTTAACTATGAATCCACAAACAACTAGTCCCTCAGCGTTAAGTAGGGAATTGCTTCCTACCACCAAAATTAAGAAGGGCTAATTATTTATTTGATTTATAAATTAATAAAAATAAATGATATAATCAAAACTTTATAAACCCAATCTTTCTTTCCAAAATCCAAGATTATTTTTCAAAATGTAACTCTATTACCTAGTTTTTTATAGTAAGTAGAACTCCATTTAAAAATTAACCTATTTGCTTAAACCCTTTTTTATAAAGCAATATTATTATTGGAAAGCATATCTCTAAGTTAATTAAATTAACTTAATCACCATTTATAAACTAATAAATTAATTTACACAATACACCAATCATTAGATTAATTAATCAACTAAAATAGTACTTAAATAAATAGTGTTTAGGTCTAGACCTTATTATTAAGTAATTAATCCACTTAAATACTTTTATAAAGTAATTAATCAATTGAGCTAAACCGTTATAAATAAAATAATTAATTTACTAAATATCTTATTTAAAATGACTAGCTTATAAACATCATTAATTATAAGATTAATTAACTTAAGACAATCACAAATTAAAAGAATAATTAACTTTAATCATTATTAATTAAAATAATAATTATATTTAACATTCAAATAATAATTTCTTAAACATTATTAATTAAAATAATAATTAACTTACACATATTTAATTAAATAATTAATAACTAAAACATTATTAATTAAAATAATAAATAATTTGAAAAAAATTGTGTTTAACTTAAATATTTAATTAAATAAATACTTGACTTAAAAAAATTTAATTAAATAAATAACCAACTTAAACCCTTAAATTAAATAAATAAATTTTTAACTTTATTAAATCAATTTATACTTAAATAATACTAATGAAATAACAATTTAATAATATCAATTAATTTAACAATTTACTTTAAATTGTTATAAAGCTAAAAATTGGTTTTAAATACATAACTATTGAATTTAGGAAAGTGGTTTAGCGAATCTCAACGGTACCGTTATATTCAAAACGAAGTCGCAACACGAGTATTCACATAAACAACATGTATGTGAATAAAATCTGTACTATCAATCGACGGATAATAAATCAATATAAATCAACTGGCATATACATGAATGTCCAAATCAACATAATAGCAGAATGGTGATATATATCCGAAATAATATATTCAACTTAAATATAGCAAAATGGTGTTTTATTCTGCTAACAAGATGTCATAGGTAAATTATTAACTTAATTTAACTGAATGATGTTTTATTTGGCCAAATAGATATCTCTGATAAGTTATAATAAATTTAAAGATGTTATTGTTTAAAATAACATAATTAAATTCAATCTATATTATTCTGTCATAAAATTATACACTCCCGACCCCATCAACAGGTTACACTAAAATGTTGTACTCGTCAATACGACTCCAATGCAAGAATCCATCGGTCGAACGAATTTCAACGAGTGAGATACCAGCATTTTAAATTTAATAACTACCTAAATAAATTAAACAAATAAACCACATCTCCTCACTCAAAAGCAAATAGGCCAAGCCCAATCACAACCTGACCGATACCTACCACAAGATTTCTTCCATCTTCTTCTCTAGTTCCACAAACAACGAACTCATCCAAGTTCCAAAAAAATAGTATACATACGTGAACGTGTGCATGGGTATATGAATACCGAGATGCCTCGCCACCTACCGACCATGCCAACACGAGCACCCAAGCCAGCTCCTCCCAAACACACCTTCACCCATGGCCACAATGCCTCCGACCATGGTGCAACACCCAGGATTTAAACTCAAAAATAAGCTTCAGGAAACCGTGTGCTTATATCCACCTCCCACCATTACCTCATCGCTATTCAGTCACCACCCTTTGGCTAGATGCATCCGCATGCACTAGTGCACCCCCTTGTATCCCTTTGGCCATACTTGACGCCTAGGAAAACCCCTATGGCTAAAAGCATTGGCATGCATAAAAGTACCCTCAACCCCTAGTCCACCCTCTAGTCGACAACACAGGCCATGCAGGCTTCCCTTGCTGACAAGGAAAATGTCTGTCTTCCCTTGAACTTCGTCCCGGCATCAACGACCAAAGCCCTCGACCACCGGTTAGCCGGAATTTTCTTTTTAACCCAAAATGGACACTAACAAAATTCTAACAAACCACAACTAAAAATTATGAAATCGCCACTAAAAGTCATGACTCGCAACAATGATCATTGATATATAACTCGTTCATTGGTTCATGATCGACGAAAAAATGACATTTTTGACCATTTACTGTATTTTAAAATGTTCTCTAAATATGTTAAACTAAAGGTTCCAAAACTATTTTTGATTAATCTATGGACCAAAACACACAAGTCTTTAGTTGAGTGCATATCAAAATTCACAATGGTTTGAGAGTTATTGGATTTAGGATTGAAGAAGGAGACATGATTTCAAATAATAGAGAGCAACCCACGATTATAAAACTTCCAGTAAGCTATAATTCCATATTTCAAATTCAAATTTTGATTTTTAATGTCATTTTCTAAACATGATTTCGAGTTAAACCAATTACAAACAAATATATATTTATTTCTGGTAATTTTACACATAAGTATTGTGTGAAAACTCAATAAATGTAAAAAATCAACATATAGAAATCTTTTGAAAATTTTGAAACAGGTTTAAAATAATGATCTCACCTTTCTATAACTTCCATGTTTTTCTTTGCTAAGCTAAATCCAAGCTTTGAGCCTTTCTAAAATTTGATTCTTGAATAAAAATGAGATTTTAGAAATTAAAAACTTAAGAATAGAAATGGAGGTAGTAAAATAGAGTGAGTTATGAAATGAGAAAACAAAGAGTATATAGGAAGATTTAAAAGAACAAAATAACATAAAAATATTCCTTTCAACTCATAAATCATTTCAAAAAGGACATGTACTTGAAAGCAAAATGGATAGTAAGATGAACCATGTACTCACTCCTTTTCCTATCGGGTAAAATGTTGTTTCCATGTACTAAATACATTTTTACACTCAAAGCATCATTTTCATATCATTTCATTCTTATATTTAAATCTAATATTAATTTTACACCTTAAATATTTTAAAAGACAATTGATAAAATCATGTTTTATGCACTTATCTCCTTTGCTTAACCACTTTATGACACATCCACTTTTTATTTGAATTTTTCAATAATATTTACTTTTTAAATACTAAATATTAATATATATGCTCATTTATAATAAAGTATGTTATATTTTAAAGGTTGTTTATGGCAAATCAAAAAATATTACAATTTTAAATAACTTGTTATTCGACAAAAGGTTGGAAATCTGAAAATTGTTTTTCGGTCATATTTTCAGTTTTCCATCGAACTATTTATTTATGTAAACAAAGTTCAAAAATAAATTTACTATTATCAATTATAAATTTAAAGAGGGTTATTTATATTAACAGAAATCATAAACTGAATATTTTAATTGAATTAAATATTCACAAATTAAAATGATAAAATTCTAGGTCGTTACAGTTCCAATGCTTCAACTCTGACCCGACTATAATCGCTCATCGATCGTTGTAAACATGATTTGACTATAATCAAATTAGAGTGTCCACATTGAAGTTTAACAATATTCTCAAGTCGAGAGAACTATATAATATCATCACTCGAGATTTCCTATTTAAACAAGTTATTGTTAACCAACATGAAACTCTCGGATGGGTCATTCGATATTTATCTAGTAATTTTTAGTATGTAACCCCTTAGTTCTCCTAGTATCCTTTAGTAATACACAGCTTAACATTTGGAGAGTGTTACGTACTTTAATCCCAATGGATGTACCAATATAATTTCTTAAAACATCTTGACCGGAAATATTTAAATTAATATGTTATTTGAAATGTGATAAATTTTTCATGGTTTTAGCACTTTGTAATTATTATCACATAACAAACTATTTAAGGATTATTATATGAAACATAAGTAATTAATTAATTAATGTATCGTAATATTATAAGTATATATAAAAAAGCAAACATATTTTATTTCAAACAAGATTTTATTAAAAAGTTAGTAATTTTCCAAAAATTACATAATAGCTCTTAGGGCATACACCCAACTCTCTCAATCTCCCACTTGCACTTTGGGCTAACTATTGTAATGACCCATATTTTTAGGTATTTAAATTATTAAATTTAATATAATTATTAAATAAAATGGTTAAGAATAAAATTTAATGAATTATTAGTGTAGTTATTGAATATGAACTTGAATAAAAAATCTGAAATACTAAATTCCAAAGATTTAGGCAATAACAACTATTGAAGTGAAAATTCTATTTATTGAATGTATTTGTAATCGATGTCTGTAATTGAAAGATGAATGTTGAATTATTTAGATGACAATAAAATGATTTTTAATAAATGGTGAATTATTTATTAATGGTGGTTTACTGAAAATTAAATTGTTCAAATTTAATATTGGAATTATTTAAATAATTGGATCATGAATTAATGTGAACGAAATTGATATCAAAAATTGGTTTAAATTTTGTTTAAATATGAATGAATATTGTTAACATATGAAATTGGATTTAAAAGTGAATAATTAGGAATTGGAAATTTTATATTATAATTAACGATTAAAATAACGATCCGGGGCACAGTCTCGTAATTCGATGAAACCAATTCCAATGGATTCGTGATAGTGTATTATTATAGAACTTCAAATTTCGCGGCATTTGGAGCTACCATTTGGTCGTGCGGGATAGAAATGCGATGAAATTAATATTGGAAATTTAATATCATAATTGAATTCGGAAAGCTATCTTCCACATACGATCGAAGCAGGACTCAGAACTTGTTCTATTGTGTACGGAGTAGGGGAAAAAATTTATAAACTCTAGGCGGCATGCCTCTTTGGAGTTCGTTCGGAATAGTGCGTGAATATCAAAATAATAATAATAATATATTCACGTACATACACACGTGTGCGCGCGAGCACACAGCAGATCCCAAATGCGATTCCATTATCTTTTAATGACCGAAATTCTATCCTCTTCTACCTCAATTTCTGAACAGTTCATCAACAATTAAAGAAAACCTCCAACTAAGAAATCGAAGAGCACGACAAGAGTTTTAAATCCATACGGGAATTTAACGGTAATATATCGTAAACATAAAAGATATATAAACAAATCCACTCACATGTCGTCCTTAGCTATAATCTCTATCTTTTTTAATTTGCTACGCTTTTCTCCATTTTTTTGCGCAATTTTCTAATTTACTTGTATGTATTTCCTTGCTTATTTTTTTTTTTAATTTGGTGAAAGATTTGATTGACAGAGGAGAAAGGAAAAAGGAAAAGAGAAGAGGAGTTTGCTGTAAACGATGGCAGCTGATTCAGAGAAAATAGTGTGGGCTAGGGTTAAGTTATGTTTAATTTATAGGTGTAGTGAACAATTATGAACCATCCGATTAACCCTAAATACAATCCTTACCATCATTTATTGATTTTTTTACGTTAGCTTATAACGTATAATTCTGTAATGTTATTCATTTATTCCTTTGTTATACGCTCCTATTAATTCATGTTTCCCTCTAAATAAGATTCTCCCATTGATTATCCAAATAATTAGATCATACATATATATGTATATCCAATATTAGTTGATTCTTATACGTTATAATTTCTTATCTATTTGAACACGTCAATTAATACCTCTATTAATTGAATGCATATAAAAGTTATATTTTTTAATTTATTCTTATTAGCTTACCTTCATCATAAACCTAATTACTCCATTTGATGTTTGTATGAATTTATACCGCCAATTCGTTACCCAGTTAATTGACATATAAGTTTCTCTCTTTTATTAAGCGATGCTTACTTAATGTCTTTATTTAATTTCTTAATTGATAGATTGCGTCAATCATAAATTAATATATGTATGTTATTGTTTTTTTATTCCCCACATACATTTCCCTTTATTAGAAGATCCCTTAATTAATTAATGTTATAAAAGCGACATATTCTCTGACTAACTGACGCCTTTATGTCTCTTAATTAATTCCTCTTTTAATTGATTGATGCGTCAATTAATCACACACTCATTGGTTGCATATGTCTATGTAACGTATTAATTCTTAAATTCATATATTTATAAATGTTACCTTTTAACCGTTATAAATCATAAACATTTAACTTTTTTAATGTTGCTTATTTATTATAATTGATTGCCATCAATTGCTTGATTAATTTCACAACATAAAAGTTGTCTATTTTCAATTTCACATTGGACCAACTAATGTAAATTAATTTTCTTTATGGTGGCAATGATAATTAATTGCCTTTACGATGCACATCTAATTAAAAATTCAAATGCACGTTATTTTTAGAATTTCATATGCACATATATTTATTTATAACAAATATATTTACACACATTTACATGTATAATTATTTCTCAATACAAAATTTTGAACGTCGATAACTTTTTTATACGAACTCCATTCGAGACATATTATATATTTAAATTGATTAGAAAATTACCACGAACACAATGATATATATTTCGAGGCCATATTCTTACAATTACAAAAATATTTATTTTCACTATTCATCGTTGTTTGATTATTTAATTATATAAAAATACGGGGTGTTACATTCTTCCCCCCTTTAGGAAATTTCGTCCCAGAAATTCGACAAGGGTAAAATTATGTAATTTCTCGCTTTAATCACATCCATTTTGTGTACATTCAATTTTACAAGAATTCGTATATAGTGCAAAGTGCAATACATCATTAAATATATGCATGTATAAGAATTTCTAAGCGGTACCTCCTATATGAATGCTGTTTCTTTTAGAAATTCCTGTTAAAACATGATGCATACATCCTAAATATACTTGCAATTTCTATATGAATGCAATCTTTTGAAAACTCAAAAAAAAATTCATCCAATTTTTCTCATACTCTTACTGAATAGGAGCATAGTTCAACAAGTTTTTACGTCCAAACCTACCACACAACTTTTCATTTTCGAATTTTAGAAAATTCTAATTTTCCAAATTCGATTTCTTATGTTATAAAGAAGGTGGAAAATGGAAAAACATCATATTTCCCTAGTTTACTTTTGCGCACATCTTCCTCCGTACTTGGGATTTAGGCTACTATTCTAAAAAAATTATTTACTTCCCCAAGCACAGTTTACATAAGAAAATATCTCTTTTTAAAATTTTCTGTTGACGTTTCTGTTGCTTTCATTAAATTTGTTATTTTCCTTTTAGTTATGTTATTATGCTTTTATACTCTCCCTCTTTTTTTATACAGCAACTAATTACAACTATCATCTAGGGCAAGGAGGTCTAGGACCATGCCCGCTTTGACACAGAAAGATCCTACTTTAGGAATCCAAGTAAATTATATGCTCATCCTACCGCCTATTACTTGTTACCAACTTACGCTGTATTACTCATGACAAATAAGATATATTCATCTCTTCTATTCCATGCTCAAAAAGGAATAACCAAGTCACATTTATTGCAATGGATAAGGGTTTCAATCTATGCAGTATCTATCTAAAAGACATAAGCTGGGGGAAATTTTCTCTTCACCTTTCTTTTTTCCCCAACTAAGGTCTACCTATCCCAGCCATATGTGTCCTATACACCTTACGGAAACTTTTATTATTACTAAGAGTAATTACTGCTGTAATTTTATACTTTTCTCGTTACACCTAGGAAATGATTCCTATTTACTCCATATTTAAAAGTCTGATTTGGTTTGGTATTTATCAATTTTTCTTCAAAAGTTAAAACTTCTAAATTTTATCTTTTCAAAAACTTATTTACTTTTCCACCAAACCATCTTTTTTTTGAACATGTCTTGCTTGTTCTTAAAACATTTTTATTTTTTCCTTGACTTAAAAAAAATGTCCTCACATGTTTTCAAAATATCCTTTTTTTTATAGAATTTCAAATTTACTAAAACTGGGGTAAATAAGAACAATTATTTTATCAAAAATTTCCCCACTCTTCTAATTATTTAACCTTGAAGGAGTTACTAACTTACTACACTTAATGATTATATACATTAATGTATTGGAATACTTTCTCTTATGAGAAACCATTAACGCTAAAACCTTCTATAAATCCTTTAAAGGAGGATTTCATGTTTATGTGAAATTATGAGGAATTTATTTTATATTTTATCGAAATAGGCTATACGAAATATGGTGCTTTCCATACCTTGTACATCTCTTTCACATATTCTTTATAGCTTGCATAAAACATCTTTATTTGTGATTCATATAAAATTATATCATTATTCATTTCATTCCAATAGATTAAGGCATGTTTACTCTATATTCACTTACAAAAGATATTTCCTACTAAATTCATTCATTTATCGTACATTATTTTTCAAAAGAACTCATTTATAAACTTCTTTATAACTAGAAATATTTTCATGTGCTTATTTAAAGAATAAGTTTACATACAAACCAACTTTATGAATTATCTCCAAAACTCATTTGGGTCAAAATAGATGTTGCGTGAAACACCGTTACTACAACCTAAAAATTATTAATATATGGATTCAATTAAAATAAATATTAATAAATCTCGTATGCCATGTAAAAACATTTACTTTGGGAGTCACCTAATTTAACAATAGTGTCATAGTTATGCTTCCTT
Organism: Allium cepa; assembly: GCA_030765085.1. NCBI lineage: Eukaryota > Viridiplantae > Streptophyta > Magnoliopsida > Asparagales > Amaryllidaceae > Allium > Allium cepa. Next base: position 218,735,175 of record CM060930.1, read on the forward strand.
TATTTTATTGAAAACATTTATTACAACCATAAATATTGTAACCTATGTTTGATACTTAACACACTTCTGGTTTTTATATTTAAAATCATTGTTTACCTACAAAGAAACTAGTGAGCTATACATGCTCTATAATCCTTCAAAAAGAATTTCGCTTTTAACGAAATTTACATCATATAAAAATGAATTTAAATTTCATGCCACGTATATTTTCAAAAAACCAATATTTACTTCCTCAAATATATTAACACTTGTATTTTTCAACTATTTAATTCAAAAGTTTCATTTTTATTGGGTTAGACATAAAGTGAATTTTCTTCATACTAAAACTACTTATTCTTCCTGAAATAAAAACACTCTCTTTACTATCCCTAAGGAACTTCCTTATTTCCTAAAACATATGGATACAAATTTTCTCTCAAAACATGGCTTATTTGTATACTATAAATCAATGATAACACAGGGCTCTACATACATGGATCATCCTGAACCCAACTAGTAAACAATGCACAAATATACTTCTAAAAACTTTGCATATGTTAAAATCTATGGTTGGAAACTATTTGGATTTTAACACATAATATATTTATATTTTATTCAAAAATACTAATACGTTCACTCACTATCTACTTAGTAATCCTAAACCTAGGCTCTCATACCAAAAGTAACAACCCAAATTCTAGTAGTTTGGATTTTTCACAAAAATGCTAAAAACCAAGCCCACTGAAGCCCGAGTTGGGTATCTGGCATCCTGCAAATAGGCAAAGATAAATATATCAGAGATTAATTAATTATCTCATAGTGAAATTGGCTAAAATATAATAGTAAGTAAATACTCACCCAAATAATAACACTTTCTAAGAAAATGTCATGAAGCTGAGAAGTCTCTGTCATCTACGTAACCTGTAGAATGTTATGAGGAGGGTGTTAGGAAAAAAGTTTTGGTGAATGAATAAATTATATACTTCTAGGCTTAATTCTACATATACCGCTTTATTTCCATTTACTCTTATATTAAGTTCGTTAAGTTACAATACTCTTGCCTCTGTTCGTGAACGTGCCCATCTACTCCATAGTAGATTAAAACCTAATAACTAATATATACATATATGTAGCTATATGCCCAATGACCGTATTGGTCTTATGTATTACCCATAGTACCTTCCGTATCCTCCCCACAAAGGACTCCGCCGTCTTGCTCCTATAGCGTTCTGTGACTACATCTATGAAGGACAGCTTCGTGAGGCCTATAATACAGATGTTCCATCGTCTACTATGAAAACGTAAAACTACGTTTGCACTAGTCTATACTAATGCACGGACATCCGCAACGTACCACCTAGTGCATACATTGAGGACTATACATAATCGTTCTGTCCACTCTATGAATCACGCCAAAAAGGTCTACCTTGTACATAACTTAGTCGGGTATTTTCTATACCTGTAAAGGACGGCTTCGTTAGGCCTACAATATAGATATTCTAGTTGGTTTGTCTCTTTTCTCATCGTGGCTATGACCCCACGCAGCCACCGTTCAACTACTCGAAAGACTTCTAAAGAGTTAAGTGGTTGTGTCTTACTACAAACAATCTAACATCCAATTGGTGGTGCCCCTTCATCCAATGTCTCAATAGTGAAAGAATCATTGGCATGTTGGTTTAACTCTAGTCTTTTCCAAAATTGCTCTTGGTCTTGATGTTGGTAGATATTCGCATGTGACTACCTTTACCTTACTTGCAAGTACTGGACATATGACTATCTTACTACGAACACCAATCCCTTTTGACTGCCTACAAAGGTCTGGTTCATTAGGCCTACAATGCAAATGCAGTCAAGGCATACTCTCTTGATGGAACACCCACAGACCTACCTTCGGGGATGCAGATTCATTAGGCCTACCCAAAGGGTCATCATAGAGTATCCTCACATCCCATTGAAGTCTTGTACTTCCTACTATCCCAAAAATTCTAAGTTGGACGTGCTTCTCCATTACTGGAATCCGTGATGAACTGCTTCGTTGGGCGCTTCATCCTTTGGGCTTCTCCAAACGCAATTCGATTCTTTTACTAAACCCTAAGTCTAATCTTTTAATTTGTGTTTAGGTTGCTTTCTTACTTTGCTAGCTACTTATTTAGCTTAATTAGCATAATCTTTCCCTCGTCTCACCTCTAGTTATTGTGAGATAACCATAGACCTAATAGGGAATACTGTTAGTATGATCCACATTCATTATCTTGCTTATTTAAATTAATATATATGTCTTTGAGTTCAAAGAAATAAGCCACTTTTACCATTTCTATTTTATTTGCTCATTGACTTAATATAAGTTGTTTAATTAAGCTTCTTCCATTATTCTCTACTACCATTGCGTGCAAATTTATTATAAGTCTCACGGTAAGCTTTTCCGTTCTTATTTCCCAATTAGAACCTCTGTTATAATTCTACTTGTAATTGCCACTGTCTCTTCTTTTATAGTCCGTACATAATTACAAGTGTTTCTTTTATGTACTAGTCTGCCTTCTTTTATTATGATATAAAATTTTCTTAAATCTTTATATCATATAATTCACTTATCATAATAACTGTCTTATTTTATAGTCTGTGTAGTAAATGCAGACCTAGGTTCAATATCGCTTACAGTTTAATTCTTATCCAATAATTTACTTGATTCATTTCATACTTTGCTTTGTTATTGTAACGACCCAGAATTTTCGATCCTGAAAATTTCAGATAGTTAGGAAAAGAAGAAAAAGAGACAGAAGAAGAAACAGAAAAGAAACACCAACATCTCACAATCGCAGCGAGTAAAATATAGTGACAAATAATAATAGTTATACGAAGGAAAATTTAACTTATCAAATTACACTTTAATACCTCAAAGTTTCACATATACACAAACACTGGACAGATACAATCATGTCCCAGATAACTACAATTTATCACAGCGGAAAACACTCCATACGTTCCTGCCATCCAGCTCGCCTCCTGAGCTCCAGAACATCCTTACTTGAAAAAGCTGTAATACTCGGTCTGACCCGAGCATTACATCAAAGTAACACCCGGGTCAAGCTAGAAACCAGCATGAGTAAAACCCATCTAACAAGAAAATACTGATGCGGTATACTTATTTAAAACCCGGGGTAACTCGTATCAATTTACAAATTCACAATTTGTTATAGACAACACTTATTTCACACATCAATCTCTAAGTACCAAAACTTAGATTAAATGGTCCAATCATTTAAATTATTCCATCCCAGCCTATTGTTTTCACATATCAAATCTATATAGAATTTTATAGATTACAAATCAAAGTGGTTTCGGATATGTACTAAGACCCGAACCTGGTCTCTTCGTGTTCAATACCATCTTAACCCAAATTATTCAAGTGGAATATAATTCAACTTTAAATACAAGATGTCACTTTTTACACAGCAATTCATCTCGATAGATAACCACATTATCACTGTTCAACCCAAACATATCATATCATAAAACATTTCATATCAGAGATATCAACCAACTCAAGGCATTTAACATCATTCAATCATTCATAAGCAAGATTGATTATTTCTAAAATTAGTTAAATTTATCTCTAATTAAATTAATTACTAGTCTTTAATCACTTAGATTACCTTTACTTAACATTAATCAATTTCAAACCGATTAATTAATCATCCTTTAATTATCATCTTAATTAATCATCCTTGATTCATTATCCTTTAATTATATTAAGTAATTAACTCTTAATTAATTTCACAAATTAATTAACCTTTATCCATTCACATTAATCACATTTATCCACGATTAATTACTCAAATTTATTATTCTATAATCACTTACATTGATTAATCATCCTTTAATTAACCTCACTTGTTAATTGATTAACCCCTAATTAATTTCCTTAATTAATCAACCCTTTAACTAATTACACTAAGTAATTAATTCTCAATTACTTCCCTTAAGTAATTTTACCTTTGATTACTTTCATCAAGTAATTATCTAATTAACTAACCTCCAATTATCAATTAGTTAATCTTACTTCTTAATTAATTAATTCTTAATTAAAAATTGATCAATTAACTATACCTTTATAAATTAATTAATCCTAAATTAATTAATTTAACTGTAATTACCTTATTAATTAAATTAATCATTAACATTAAAACCTTAACTAATCTTTCAAGATAGAACATTTACATTAATTACCTAACTTTAATTAATACATGATTTAAAAAAATTTCATCTAAATTCATACTTAATTACTTTTAGAAATTAAGTTTTTTTTAAAATACATAAACATTTCTCAAATTAAAGCATAAAACTTTTAAAGCAAAATAATTTAAAAACATTTATCATCAAATAGTTCAACCAAATTTAAATTTAAATATTAAAACTAGCTTTTCAAAACTTTTAAAAATATTTACAAGTTTGCTTCGTGTTCGAATTGCCTCTTTTAAAACCAGTTAAAATTTTGTTTAAAATTTAAGTTTTGCTTTTAAAATTTGAAAATCGTTTTAGCTTAAAATCTGGACAAGTTTTAAAAACTGGAAACAAAACATTTCCGAGCCAACACAACAAATTCTCGAGTAAACATGGAAAAACTCTCGAGTCAAACCCGTGCAAACATGATACAAGAAAAACAAATCTTCTCCACTTCGTCTTGCTCGAGTCGAACACGAGAGAAAACACGACATGCTCCGGGCCAAACGTTTCTTCCCCAAACTCAAAACCCAGATGCACACAAACAATTCGCCGTGCATGTCCACGACCGGAAATCTCGACACTGACCAACTCTCCAGCCTTCGCCAACCCACACTCGACCTCGACAACTACCACGATAATGCAGCACAACGAAAGACGATGGCAATCCCAAAATCGACATCACTATCAAAACTGGAAATGAATTACGATCGGAAAATCACTAGCCGTCGACGATCCACCCCACCAGAACCCAAACTGCTTTGACCACATATGCGCCTCAAACCACCGAAGCCATTCCCCCTAAGCGGTTTGACTCGATGCACCACAATCGCCGTACTCACCTCGGCAACCCTGACCACCAAAGCTAACCCCCAAACCCTACATCCCTCTTCCCAGACCACCACAGCCCAAAATAAAATCTAGCCCTATTTTTCCAGTGACCGCTGACATCCCGACCACCACTACGCCAAACCTTGAGCTCCATTTCGCCTCCGATCACCGTGGGTAGCCAAAATACCCAAAAATGTTCAACGTCGAATATCTCCTCGAATCCAAAACTAAAAATCATAATTTTTGCACCTAAATTCATTATTTGACTTCACTTTCCAGGTTATATAATCAAAGATTTAAATTAACATATTTGAATTTTTCCTATTTCCTTATATCCACAGTAATTTTAAATTTTACATAGTATTAACTAAATACAGTCACTTGAAAAACAAGAGTACAATGTTATTTATATTTTCTTTTTAGTAATCAAAGTCTAATTTTGATTATTTAGGAAGATAGGAATTATTTTGTAGTTCATTTTGCAAGAGTTTTTAACAGAAACATACATGCAAACATCTACAGGCATTTTCAATCCATTACAGAATTTAAACCAGATTTGAATTGAACATTCATGCATACACATCTATATCATTATTACACACACACACGTACATATATATAAGCACCAAAGATTTTGTTTTTAGTGTTTACTCACCTGTTACTGTTTGAAACAAAGGCTAAAAACTTAAGAGCTTTTGATAGAAGAATGCCAGAAATCGGTTGTAACTGAGATGCCTGAACATGGTTTAGTTGTTGAATGATTTGATCTTGCTCTTATTTGCTTTGTTTAAATGATCAGGTTCTTTTAAAAAAAACTAAATTGATGAAGCTTTTAAAATCAGAGAAGAGTGCTTGCTTGATACCCAGGCTTTTGAAAATTGTTTGCAGATTTTAGAATTTTGAAATGAATTTGATTCTTTGCTATAATTTTAGGTTGAAAGAGTGGAAGTTGATACAATTTTCTGGTTTGAAAATTTACTAGCTTATTCTTCTTTGCTTTTGAAAATGAGATAGGGAAAAAAAGAATGAAAAGGAAAAAGTATGGTTATATAGATTTAATTTTGATTTACTAAAATCAAAGAAAATAAAATGAAAAATGTGACACTTGTAAAAAGAATTAACACTTAGAGAGGTTTAAATCTTAACACATGTAACTTGCATGCATAAATAAATTTTTAAACGTTTTAAAAAGCTTTTATACTTAATTTTCTAATTTATAAATACATATTTTAATTTATATAAATAAAGTCCTTTAAAAAGAAAATGATGTAAATAATTTATATTCTAAATAAAATCAAATAAAATACATTTTAAAACCACAACACAATTTAAGATACATATATATCCTTTGAATTTCAAATTTAAATATTCAAATTTAAATTCAATTTCAAATCCAATTTTAAAAATTAATTTAATATGTATGTATATTTAAACAAATACAATTTCGACTTGTATAAAATAATTTCATTTAAACTCTATATATATATATATATAACCATTATTATCTTGTTTGTAAATAACAATTTTATAAATTTTTAAATAATAAATAAAGGAGATTACCAAATAAATATTTATCCAATTATAAATATGTAACGACCCATAATTTCTATTAATTAAAATTTGAATATTTAATTAATTTTAAATATTAACAAGTGAAATTAATAAGTCGAATAATTTATTTATCGAATATTGGATTTAATTTGACAATTAAATCGATAATTTAATAATTGAAATTCCATAAATAATTGAAAATTGGGTTTAATATGATTGAAAATGATTTGTAAAATTTTATTTCATCATATTGAAGTTATAGTAATGTTATAGAACTTTTAAAATCGAATTTAAAGTTAATTTGTGAAAATTGAATATTTTAATATTTAAATCGACTAGTGAAATTAGTCAATTTTCGAACAGTCTCAGAATTGGACGAAACTAGTTCCATTGGATCCGTAATAGTTTGTTATTATCGGATTTCAATTTTCGTAGCAATCAGAGTTATCGTTTGATCGTGGCAGCTCGAAACGCATCGAAATTGTTTTAATATTAATTTGGCGAGTTAAAATAGTCATTTTTCAAACGGTCTCGGATTTCGACGAAATCAGTTTTATCGGATCTGTAATGCGATATTATTGTAAGATTTCAAATTTCAAGTCAATCGGATTTACCGTTTGTCCGGGGCAAGCGAAAACGCCTAGAAATCGGTTTAATCGATTTAAATTTAAATCGATCGTTTATTGCCGTATCTCGCACAGATGATCGAATTAGCTTCCGAAACCTATTCCAATGTGTCCGGAACGCGGGATAAACCCTACAAACGCCGGTCACCGCAAGTAAATTGGAGTTTGGAAATTCCGGAATGAATAGTGTTCGATATTTTCTATAAATAGCCCCCTTTTATTCACAAAAATAAAAATAAAATAAAATTAGGGTTTAAAACCCTAGCCGCCTCCAATGAAACCGAAGGCCAGAAAACACCATTCTTTCTCCCTCATTTTCTTCAAATCCAAGCATTGTTTCAAGAAACTTCCAACTGCAAAGATGAAGAGCTCGACGAACTCTACGAAATCAACGGCCATGATCGTGTTTGGAGCTTTGGATCATCGGGAAAGTGGCTGCAAAGGCCATGCGTTCGGCACGTTTTTTCATGCAAATAGTGGGGCCGAGTACCACGTGGCTGGGCGCAGTGGTGCACGGCGGCGAGGCCTTAGATATGGCGTCGCCTGATCAACGTCCGAGTGTGGTGGTTGGTTGCGAAAATCAAGGGGAAGGTGGCGGCTATGGGTTTGTGTATCGGGGGTTTCACGTAGAAGAGGAAGGAGGGAGTGGACGGGCCGATCTGGAGCAAGCAGGAAACAAACGGCAGATATCGAGTGGGTTTGAAAAAAATGTAAATTAATTGTATATTAAAATCGTGTAATATTTAAAATGTAATATCTTTTTACTGCGAGGTCGGAATTCGACGAAACTTTTTGCGATGGGTTTGTATAGACGAGCACTACGCTATGGAATTGGATTGGAGTCGTTTGGAGTTAGTGAGAATTTTGGGTAAAATTAAACGTGCATTTAATTTTATTCGAAATAAAAGCTGAAAACGAAATTGAAATCAAGGTGAGAACTTCTCACTCTATCGAATCGGTTTCGATTTATATTTTAAATAGTTAGATTTAAAATTATTGATTGTATGTTGAATGATGATTGTTATCTATTGATTGTTAAAATAGACATTATGCGCCGTTAGTAAGCGGATGTTATTTATTAAAAACATATACCGCGAATATTTCACAGTACAGTGAAATTGGTATTATTTATGTACTTGGAGTTGATTTCCCGCATTATATAGCGGGTGAGACCCTATTGCGCCGTCTATTAAGCGGATAATATTATAAATCCCATATACCGCGATAATTCCGTACTGGAACGGAATTGGTATTGTGCTAACATCTTTGGATGCAGGGAAACAGGTTGGAGGGATCCAACTGGATTGCTCAAATGTATTGATTTATTTACAGATATTGTGATATTTGTTGATTATCATATCGATATATGATATTTGGATGTCGTGATTGACTATTTGGTGCTGTTACATCATCGGATCCATTTTTAAAGTTTAAAAATAATGATTTTGGTTTTTAAAAGGATTTTAAAGTGATTTTTCAAAGTATATGTTTTTATTAAATTTTGAATTGATTCATTTTAAATAATTAAAACATTATAAATTTTTATGTTATAAAAATTTAGATTTTTGAGAAATATAACCGAAATGAGTTTTTTGGAAATAAATAGTTAAGTAATTTATAAATTGGTTTAAATTGGATTTTTGAATTATTAAAAACGATGTGTACAAAAGACTTATAAAATTGATATTTTATAAATTAAAAATATTGGAATATTAAAACGAGTTTTTATAAGTGTAAAAATGAAATAAAAATGGATTTCATAAGTGAACGGAATTTATAGATTTATAAATTGTGAAGTTATAAAACGAAAAGATTTTTGTGAAATAGAAGATTTATAAGTAATTATCTTATAAATCGGATTTTGGCATTTAAATGAGATATAAATGGAATTTGTTAATAATGAGATTTATAAATCGAAGCTTATAAATAGAAATGTAATTTATAAACATTTTTTATAAATTCGAAATCGATTTAATTTGACAAATTGAATATTGAAGTTTATTAAAGGAAATATATTCACGATTTTGGACAGTGAATACATTATTGAATAAAATAGTCATGTTTGGCAAAACGAATATTATAGAATGAAGTTAATTATTTTAAAGATGTTTTAAAATATATTATGAATCGAAACCATAGATTTCAACATTTATTGTTGAAATAGTCGTTTTCGAGAAAGAAGGAAATGGTGGACTATAACACTGTTGTTATAGTAAATGGTTTCCGAAAGGAAATGTTTTGCATAGTATTGGGATTTATATATCTATTTAAACTTTGAATCCTTATACTAGTGATTTTGGGTCGTCGTAACGATGTTTTACACAACATTCGTTTTTGACTCAAATAAATGTGTTAAGAGAATGATTTCCTTAAGGAATGAAATATATACTAAATTTTGATTTAAGTATATCGAATATTTTCAAATGTTGAAAATAAATAGATTTGTGATGTACTTGTTATTAAATAAGTATGGAAATATTTTTCCAATGTGAAATGAACGTTTTAGAATTTATCCTTGTAAGATAAATTGAAAGTGAATATTGAAAATCGATTGAAAATCGTACATCATAGATATTTTGGGATTATAAATTCACTATGGAATTTATAAAAGAAAGGGGAATTAGTTTAAAAATAAACGTTGATTTATTTTTAAAGTGTAGGAATAAAATTACAGATTTGGAACGTAAATATAAAGTAAATCGGTAGGGATTTATTTAAATTGGTTTAAATGAACCATTTTGAATGAAAGTATTTCCGAGTAAGGAAAAGTGATTTGAAAAATTGTTTTCAAATGGTTGAAGTGTGAAAAATATATATCTAGTAAAGATATTTTGGAAAATAAATAATTTGGAAAATTATTTGGAATTTGGTGATGTTGAACACGCACATTGATAGTTCAATAACCGACTATCAATATTTACCTTTAAATAGGTATTTGTTGTGAATTGCTTGAATTTGAATGCCACACTTATTTTTAATATAAGTGCTCACTATTCGGGTTAGCCGGGAAAGGACCTTGGGGTCGTATAACCCATTCCGAATATGTGATACTTCGTAATGGATTGCATTTGATGACCGGTGTTGAAGACCGGATATTTTTGAAAATGGAAGGATTACCGTTGAGTTACTCTGCATCGGCTGATCTCCGATATAGAGGTTTTATCACCCTTAGTGACGGGAAGTCTGGACGTGATTAGAAATTATCCGGAATGCAAGGACTTCTTTGTAATTGCCTTCGGTTCTGTTCGAGCCCGGAACAGACTTATATGGATTGTATGTCTGACATTACAAATTGAGATATAGAGCTGATTTCTTTCAAATATATTTCTGTTGGCGGCGGAGAATTTATTCTCTTAACTTAGCACCCTTCTCTGAGACGTACGAGCTCAGAGGTTATATAGTTGAATGTTATTAGTGATATACTCCCAATTTGGTAGTGTGGCATGCTGAGTGTTTCTGTGAAGTGATCATTGATTAATCATTTGTGATATGATCATTTGTTTGATCGTTTATCTTTGTGATCATTTCTATGTTCATTGTTGACCCAAAGCACAGCTTTTGTATAAAGCGTGGCTTTGTGGACGAGACTTCGTCGGACATCACATCCCGGAAATGGTCAAAACAGGAAGGATGCAGCAAGGTTATTAGGGGGTAGCGCCCCTTTAGTGTATGTCATTCCTTCTGGATAGAGGTGGTATCATGGTATGGAGCCCAGATATTTAACCTATGTTGTTGCTGCAAATTTTGTGGTTGTTGGAAATCGAGGATCCTCGGATAAATCGGTTACGATCGGGAGATGACATATTCGTGTCAGTAGTTACCCAGTTAGGGGTAACCCGGCCTTGTGTTGGCAGAGATCCGGTTTGGTTCTCGGGATGTCATTCCAGAGGCGTTTCCATGTGGCAATGGGAAGTTCCTTGGCCTGACCATTTATTGGAAATCCAAAGAAACAATATGATCTTGTACGGTTTTAGTTGTAGAACGTATCATTCACTTATGGTGGCGCCGCACTGTTTGGATGGTAGCTATAGTAGGCATAAGTGCGGAATGCCTATGCTAGCTAAGATTTATATTCTACTTTCGAAATTGTTTTCTACACTATGCACTAATAATAATATCAAATGTTTCTTTTTAATGCGTATCAAGCATCTTTAACTATCTAAGGAGAAATCTCCTCCGATTCTGCGTTTGCATTGTGTGTGTGTGCGGGAGGCCTTATGGTAGTCTCATTTTTTTTAAAAAGCATTGCGAATTGACTTTGAAAATATTCCTCTATTTTGATTTTAAAGATAAATAAACTGTTTTAGTTCTTACACCAGTCACATGACTGACTCGGAGTTTATTGTTTTCCTTCCTAAACTCTGGGTGCCCACCAATTTTCACACGAGCAGTCAGGAGTAAGGTTTATCAGGATATTCTGGAATTCAGGAGTTGCAGGAGGCAAGCTGGATAACATGGCGTATTACTAGTATATAGTATTTCTTTTCCGCTGTTTGTTGTTGTTTGTTGTTGTACACTCTGATGATGTAATGTAAAATGATGTAATGTAATAACTGATATAGTTTCTTTATTTAAAGATTATTCATTTATCATTATATGTTGATCCGCTGCGATTGTGAGATTCTGATATTGTTCTGTTGTTTCTGTTTTGTTCTATCTTTTTCTCTCTTCTTCTATCTTTTTCTTCTTCTTTAACCCTAACACTTCGGTTTTTCGGCAAAGAAAAATCGCAAACGTTACATTTGGTATCAGAGGTTATGGTTAAGCGACAACCATGGCTCTGTTGGGTATTACTCATTAGAGATAGAGTCAGTAGTACTCTAGAATGAGTTTGAGTGTAATAATAGATACGAGCGCATATTTGTTAGTGAATATAAAATTGTTTTATATTATGATGATTGGTTTGTTGAGTGGTATATGGATTTTGGTCAACACGAGTAATTAACGTTGTTGATAGGGATCTCTAAACACTTGTACAGAACAATTTGACACGATATTGTTTTAAAGTGGGTAAATGAAATAATTTTACCTTGATTATATTTTATATATAAAAGAATAATTTTTCAGAATTATTAAAGTATATGAATTGATTGTTTGGTTGTTGAATAAGTTAAATGAAAATAACAGTTGAAAAAAAAAGAATTGTATAAACAAATGAATTATACGTGTGAAATTATAATTAATGTAATTTACAATTGTGAAATAATCTTATATATATACAACAAGTGAAAATATTTAAGTAAAAGATTTATAAATGTGACTTATAATCTGAAAATAAAATCCCAGAGAAGTGTTTTGAAAGGATTGGATATTTTGGAAAATTGTTCTGGAAAGATAAAAGCTCTAAACTCTTTTAGGTCGCTGGAAAATGATTCCAATGACGACCGCGGCATCATTGGTGTTCATTTTCGAGTTTCCGAAAGAGGAATTGCTGCCAGATTATTTTAAATGAAAGTTGTTTAGAAAATTTGGATTTGGTTTTGGAAATTCAGAAGGTAATTTGAATTGATTTCTAAAAAATGGTTTTGAAAGATTGAAAAGACTCTGGAATCCTATTTAAAATATTTTTGAGAATGATAAATGAGTTGATAACTTATACAATTTGAATTTTGATAGAATAAATTTAACATAAAGGATGAAGTTAAATTAAAGGAAGTATAAGTAAATCAATAAAATCCAAGTTGAAATAAATTTGTGTTGTCATCAAAGACATGTGATTTGAAATTTAACAAAAGCAAAGTTAAATAAATTGATTTGGATTTGATAAGATGCTTGAAATGAAATATAACTTAAGTAAAGTTGAAAGAAGTTGATTTTTGGTATCGAAGTAAAATAATTAAGTGAATTAATGAAATGAAGTTATGAATGTGAACTTGAGTTATATAAATGAAATTCAACTTTAGATTGTTAAAGGAATTAGCAATTGAATTGAACTAATGAATTGAATGTTAATCAATTAAATGTAAATAATTGATATGAAATAATGGATGTAAGTATAAATTCATTAAAAGATAAATGTTATTGGAAGTTGAATAAATTGAACGGAAGTCAATTTAATATGAACCAAATTGAATGTAAAGTGAATAAATTTGGTTATATTGAATAAACATTGGTTGTTATTTGATTGTTGATTGATTGTATATAATTCATTAAGTGTTAATGAAATTGAATTAGCGAAATTGGAAGCTATGTAATTGAATTCAAATGGATAATATGTAAACTTAAATGGAATTGAAATTTGATTTGGAAATGGACCGACTTGAATGTAAATTAGTAAATGCAAACTAATTGAAATTGGATATGAATAAATGTTGATAAATTCCAATGTTAATGAATTAATTGGAAAACCAATTCATTAAATATTAATGAGAAGTAAATTTATATTGATTTGGTAGTTGCATTTATTGCTATTGAATGCATTGCTATGTTGGCACATGTAGTTGTTATGTTGCTATATGATGTATATTGATATTATTTTCATACATGCATGTTTCTCATGGTTTGTTGAGTGTTTAGTAGGTGCGGATCGCGCTTGCTTCGCATTTGGTGCTCGCTTTCGCGCTATATTAGCCATATACGCTCGCTAAATATAAATAAGGTACATATCTCGGATTAAATATCGTACTTTTACACTTTTTTCCCTGCGGGATGCCTCATCACTTGATGAGATGTATATTTGTGATATATATACTGTCATTTTTTTCGGATCGAGCCGCACAAAGGAGACTATGACGAATTTTTCCGAAAATTTAAGGCGTTAGAAATTTTTTGAGAAAATTGGGAAAATTTGTGAAAAACTAAGTTTTGATTTGAAGCTGAAAGTTAAACAATAGTAGTTGTTTCTGAAAAGATAAGTAAGTATGATTTGAAAACTTAGTAAAGATTTTTTAAGAAGTTTAACTATGGTTTTGGAAAGTTAATGGATTCTGTAACTTTTCTTACTTGATAATTTCGAGGACGAAATTCTTTTAAGGGGGGAAGTCTGTAATGACCCAGAATTTCTATTAATTAAAGTTTGAATATTTAATTAATTTTAATAATTTACAAGTGAAATTAATAAGTCGAATAATTTATTTATCGAATATTGGATTTAATTTGACAATTAAATCGATAATTTAATAATTGAAATTCCAGAAATAATTGAAAATTGGGTTTAATATGATTGAAAATGATTTGTAAAATTTTATTTCATCATATTGAAGTTATAGTAATGTTATAGAACTTTTAAAATTGAATTTAAAGTTAATTTGTGAAAATTGAATATTTTAATATTTAAATCGACTAGTGAAATTAGTCAATTTTCGAACAGTCTCAGAATTGGACGAAACTAGTTCCATTAGATCCGTAATAGTTTGGTATTATCGTATTTCAATATTCGTAGCAATCGGAGTTATCGTTTGATCGTGGCAGATCGAAGCGCATCGAAATTGTTTTAATATTAATTTGGCGAGTTAAAATAGTCATTTTTCAAACGGTCTCGGATTTCGAAGAAACCAGTTTCATCGGATCCGTATTGCAATATTATTATAAGGTTTCAAATTTCAAGTCAATCGGATTTACCGTTTGTCCGGGGCAAGCGAAAACGCCTAGAAATTGGTTTAATTGATATAATTTTAAATCGATCGTTTATTGCCATATCTCGCACAGATGATCGAATTAGCTTCCAAACCTATTCCATTGTATCCGGAACGCGGGATAAACCCTAGAAACGCCGGTCACCGCAAGTAAATCGGAGTTTGGAATTTCCGGAATGAATAGTGTTCGATATTTTCTATAAATAGCCCCCCTTTTATTCACAAAAATAAAAATAAAATAAAATTAGGGTTTAAAACCCTAGCCGCCTCCAATGAAATTGAAGGCCAGAAAACACCATTCTTTCTCCCTCATTTTCTTCAAATCCAAATATTGTTTCAAGAAACTTCCAACTGCAAAGATGAAGAGCTCGACGAACTCTACGAGATCAACGGCTATGATCGTGCTTGGAGCTTTGGATCATCGGGAAAGTGGCTGCAAAGGCCATGCGTTCGGCACGTTTTTTCATGCAAATAGTGGGGCCGAGTGCCACGTGGCTGGGCGCGGTGGTGCACAGCGTCGAGGCCTTCGATATAGCGTCGCCTGATCAACGTCCGGGTGTGGTGGTTGGTTGCAAAAATCAAGGGGAAGGTGGCGGCTATGGGTTTGTGGATCGCGGGTTTCACGTAGAAGAGGAAGGAGGGAGTGGACGGGCCGATCTGGAGCAAGCAGGAAACGAACGGCAGATATCGAGTGGGTTTGAAAAAATGTAAATTAATTGTATATTAAAATCGCGTAATATTTAAAATGCAATATCTTTTTACTGCGAGGTCGGAATTCGACGAAACTTTTTGCGTTGGGTTCGTATGGACGAGCACTACGCTATGGAATTAGATTGGAGTCGTTTGGAGTTAGTGAGAATTTCGAGTAAAATTAAACGCACGTTTAATTTTATTCGAAATAAAAGCTGAAAACGAAATTGAAATCAAGGTGAGAACTTCTCACTCAATCGAATCGGTTTCGATTTATATTTTAAATAGTTAGATTTAAAATTATTGATTGTATGTTGAATGATGATTGTTATCTATTGATTGTTATAATAGACATTATGCGCCGTTAGTAAGCGGATGTTATTTATTAAAAACATATACCACGAATATTTCACAGTACAGTGAAATTGGTATTATCTATGTACTTGGAGTTGATTTCCCGCATTATATAGCGGATGAGACCCTATTGGGCCGTCTATTAAGCAGATAATATTATAAATCTCATATACCACGATAATTCCGTACTGGAACGGAATTGGTATCGTGCTAACATCTTTGGATGTAGGGAAACATGTTGGAGGGATCCAACTGGATTCCTCAACTGTATTGATTTATTTACATATATTGTGATATTTGTTGATTATCATATCGATATATGATATTTGGATGTCGTGATTGACTATTTGGTGCTGTTGCATCATCGGATCCATTTTTAAAGTTTAAAAATAATGATTTTGGTTTTTAAAAGGATTTTAAAGTGATTTTTCAAAGTATATGTTTTTATTAAATTTTGAATTGATTCATTTTAAATAATTAAAACGTTATAATTTTTTATGTTATAAAAATTTAGATTTTTGAGAAATATAACCGAAATGAGTTTTTTGGAAATAAATAGTTAAGTAATTTATAAATTGGTTTAATTGGGATTTTTGAATTATTAAAAACGATGTGTATAAAAGACTTATAAAATTGATATTTTATAAATTAAAAATATTGGAATATTAAAACGAGTTTTTATAAGTGTAAAAATGAAATAAAAATGGATTTCATAAGTGAACGGAATTTATAGATTTATAAATTGTGAAGTTATAAAACGAAAAGATTTTTGTGAAATAGAAGATTTATAAGTAATTATCTTATAAATCGGATTTTGGCATTTAAATGAGATATAAATGGAATTTGTTAATAATGAGATTTATAAATCGAAGCTTATAAATAGAAATGTAATTTATAAACATTGTTTATAAATTCGAAATCAATTTAATTTGACAAATTGAATATTGAAGTTTATTAAAGGAAATATATTCACGATTTTGGACAGTGAATACATTATTGAATAAAATAGTCATGTTTGGCAAAATGAATATTATAGAATGAAGTTAATTATTTTAAAGATGTTTTAAAATATATTATGAATCGAAACCATAGATTTCAACATTTGTTGTTGAAATAGACGTTTTCGAGAAAGAGGGAAATGGTGGACTATAACACTGTTGTTATAGTAAATGGTTTCCGAAAGGAAATGTTTTGTATAGTATTGTGATTTATATATCTATTTAAACTTTGAATCCTTATACTTGTGATTTTGGGTCGTCGTAACGATGTTTTACACAACATTCGTTTTTGACCCAAATAAATGTGTTAAGAGGATGATTTCCTTAAGGAATGAAATATATACTAAATTTTGATTTAAGTATATCGAATATTTTAAAATGTTTAAAATAAATAGATTTGTGATGTACTTCTTATTAAATAAGTGTGGAAATATTTTTCCAATGTGAAATGAACGTTTTAGAATTTATCCTTGTAAGATAAATTGAAAGTGAATATTGAAAATCGATTGAAAATCATACATCATAGATATTTTAGGATTATAAATTCACTATGGAATTTATAAAAGAAAGGGGAATTAGTTTAAAAATAAACGTTGATTTATTTTTAAAGTGTGGGAATAAATTTACGGATTTGGAACGTAAATATAAAGTAAATCGGTAGGGATTTATTTAAATTGGTTTAAATGAACCATTTTGAAATGAAAGTATTTCCGAGCAAGGAAAAGTGATTTGAAAAATTGTTTTCAAATGGTTGAAGTGTGGAAAATATATATCTAGTAAAGATATTTTGGAAAATAAATAATTTGGAAAATTATTTGGAATTTGGTGATGTTGAACACGCCCATTAATAGTTCAATAACCGACTATCAATATTTACCTTTAAATAGGTATTTGTTGTGAATTGTTTGAATTTGAATGCCACACTTATTTTTAATATAAGTGCTCACTATTCGGGTTAGCCGGGAAAGGACCTTGGGTCGTATAACCCATTCCGAATATGTGATACGTCGTAATGGATTGCATTTGATGACCGGTGTTGAAGACCGGATATTTTTGAAAACGGAAGGATTACTGTTGAGTTACTCTGCATCGGCTGATCTCCGATATAGAGGTTTTATCACCCTTAGTGACGGGAAGTCTAGACGTGATTAGAAATTATCCGGAATGCAAGGACTTCTTTGTAAGTGCCTTCGGTTCTGTTCGAGCCCGGAACAGAC
Source organism: Allium cepa (assembly GCA_030765085.1). NCBI lineage: Eukaryota > Viridiplantae > Streptophyta > Magnoliopsida > Asparagales > Amaryllidaceae > Allium > Allium cepa. Next base: position 218,753,216 of record CM060930.1, read on the forward strand.
TTGTATGGATTGTATGTCTGACATTACAAATTGAGATATAGAGCTGATTTCTTTCAAATATATTTTTGTTGGTGGCGGAGAATTTATTCTCTTAGCTTAACACCCTTCTCTGAGATGTATGAGCTCAGAGGTTATATAGTTGAAGGTTATTAGTGATATACTCCCAATTTGGTAGTGTGGCATGCTGAGTGTTGCTGTGAAATGATCATTGATTGATCATTTGTGATATGATCATTTGTTTGATCGTTTATCTTTGTGATCATTTCTATGATCATTTGTAGACCCAAAGCACAGCTTTTGTATAAAGCGTGGCTTTGTGGACGAGACTTCGTCGGACCTCACACCCCGGAAATGGTCAAAACATGAAGGATGCAGCAAGGTTATTAGGGGGTAGCGCCCCTTTAGTGTATGTCATTCCTTCTGGATAGAGGTGGTATCATGGTATGGAGCCCAGATATTTAACCTATGTTGTTGCTGCAAATTTTATGGTTGTTGGAAATCGAGGATCCTCGGATAGATCGGTTACGATTGGGGGATGACATATTCGTGTCAGTAGTTACCCAGTTAGCGGTAACCCGGCCTTGTGTTGGCAGAGATCCGGTTTGGTTCTCGGGATGTCATTCCAGAGGCGTTTCCATGTGGCAGTGGGAAGCTCCTTGGCCTGACCATTTGTTGGAAATCTAAAGAAACAATACGATCTTGTACGGTTTTAGTTGTAGAACCTATCATTCACTTATGGTGGCTCCCCACTGTTTGGATGGTAGCTATAGTAGGCATAAGTGCGGAATTCCTATGCTGGCTAAGATTTATATTCTACTTTCAAAATTGTTTTCTACACTATGCACTAATAATAATATCAAATGTTTCTTTTTAATGCGTATCAAGCATCTTTGACTATCATAAGGAGAAATCTCCTCCGATTCTACGTTTGCATTGTGTGTGTATGCGGGAGGCCTTATGGTAGTCTCATTTTTTTAGAAAGCATTGCGAATTGACTTTAAAAATATTCCTCTATTTTGATTTTAAAGATAAATAAACTGTTTTAGTTCTCACACCAGTCACATGACTGACTCGGAGTTTATTGTTTTCCTTCCTAAACTCTGGGTGCCCACCAATTTCCACACGGGCAGTCAGGAGTAAGGTTTATCAGGATATTCTGGAATTCAGGAGTTGCAGAAGGCAAGCTGGATAACATGGCGTATTACTAGTATATAGTATTTCTTTTCCGTTGTTTGTTGTTGTTTGTTGTTGTGCACTCTGATGATGTAATGTAAAATGATGTAATGTAATAACTGATATAGTTTCTTTGTTTAAAGATTATTCATTTATCATTATATGTTGATCCGCTGCGATTGTGAGATTCTGATATTGTTCTGTTGTTTCTGTTTTGTTCTATCTTTTTCTCTCTTCTTCTATCCTTTTCTTCTTCTTTAACCCAAACATTTCGGTTTTTCGGCAATGAAAAATCTCAAACGTTACATAATATTTATTATCAGATTTATTTGTTCAATCTATAAATTAGTAATTCTATTAATTAACCCAGTTATTTATCAATTAATAGATACTCTAAAGTTTGGGTTATCACATTCCTCCCTACTTTGAATCTTTTCGTCCTCGAAAAGAAACGAATCCAGAATTTATTTAATATTTAAAATCAGATAATTTATTCTTTGATCATTTTGAAATACTTTTAAAATCCACATAATATTATAAAATAGGTTATATAAAAATATTTTTTTTATAACTCGATGTTTCAACAAGTCCGTCCTCGTTCTCATAGAAATTCGGTCATACATTGATCAGGCATAAGACTGAAAATCTATAAGTACTTAGCAGACCCATTTTCAACACTCAGTGAAAATACTTGGAAAATAATTTTTTTCAAAATATAGAAAACATTTTTGAAAATAGAGGAAATATCTTTGGTGAGAATGCTCTGGAAATCATCACCCCCATCCATGGCCGCAGTTACATCTTGGGTTACGTTGCCATCGCAGCAGAAGTCCATGTAACCGTAGGCATCAGCGCCCTCGATTTTTTGCTGCCAAATAAAACTTCACCACTCCCACATAAGTCGCAGACTACATCAGTCAAGTCCCAATGTAGCCTTAGGCTCTTATGGCCTCTCGACTTTCGCTATGTCTTCATTGGTCGCAGGCTACCGATGTAAAATCAAGCGTAGACTGTTGGCTCTCAGCAGCACACATTACTTTCACTATATCATCGTAGGCCGCAGTCTATCGATGTAAAATCAAACATAGACTGTTGGCTCTCAGTAGCACACACGACTTTCGCTTTGGTCTGCAGTAGGTCGCAGCGACATCGAGTTACACTGTCTTCACATCATAACCCAAATGCCTCTGTAGGCATCAACACCCTCGACTTTCGCTACACACTACACATAATCTTCAGGAACTTCAGTTTGTCCGGACTTCCTCATAGGATCAACTTTAGAACCACCCATATGGTTCAAGGCAGTACCACCCGTGGTACTCCTATGAAGTTCATTTCAAGGGAGCGCCTTTTTTTCCAAAGCCATTTTCAAAACACTTCATACTATACATTATGGTATCTTTCAAATCATACACCTAGTATTAATCTCATATAAATCTTCTTTTCACAAAATCGATTATCCCAAGATCGATAATTCTCAACTAGGCTTTCCAAGTCTCCAAAATTGATTTTTCCCAAAAATCAAAAGCCTTTCCAAATCCATAGGTTCCAAAAACCTTTTCTCAAAATCATTCTCATAAGATCCTTTATATATATAGATATATATAACTTTAAAAATCTTTAAATCACTTCAAACTTGTATAAATTCCCTTTTTATACTTCAAATACTTTAAAAGCCCCTTTTATTCTGGTAATAGATTCAACAAGGGGATATTTATCTTATATAACAAAGATATATAACTTTGTTTATTCCAAATCAAATATTCGAATTTGATTACTCTATAAAGTCGCTTACCATATTACTTACTTTCATAAAGTAAATTTTTATCATGGAAATATCCAATTTCCATTTTATTTCATCATATATTTCACAAAATATACCATTCATTTCAAAAACCATTTTACAGTTCTTATCCACAAATTCAATATCAATTTCATTCAAACCCGTACGATGTAGACACATTATCCGTACGCAATATCAATCTGATCGCTCACTTGATCACACAATTTCACTTCTAAACTAGTGTCGTCCACCCAACTTCATACTGTAGACTCAGATCTGGTTTCTTGATCAGAAACCATCATTCTTCTTGCATAGCCATAACTATGATAGAGAATATCCATAACCAATCAACAATCCATATCCATGTTCGCCGTCGAAAATCGAGTGAAAAATCCCAACTCGGATCGATATAACTATCTTCAAATTCTGAGCTCGAATCTGGATCAAATCACTATGCGAATAGAATAGTATACGTACATCCTACGTATTTATCTTTATTGGTTATTCGCCAAATCAATTCTCTTTCTATTCATTTTCACTTTGATTTTCATTCACTTACTCACAATTGCTTAAATCCTCATTTGGATTATCACCTCAATTCTTATCTCAAATGGATATTTAATCATAAATGGTTTGAACTCTGTCCAGCTTAAATTTAGAAAATAGCTTGAAAAGTTTGTAATAGATATGTAGTTGAAAATAGTTATTAGTTTGTAAAATAGCTATAAAATAGTTGGAAAATAGTCAAATAGTTATAGAGATCTAACTGATTGCAAAATATTTGCAAAATAGTAATTAGTTATAAAGTAGTTGAAAAACAGTAATTAGTTTATAAAATTGTTAATGAGCTCCAAAAATAATTCTAAAATAAGTATAAAATAAATTGGCTTTAAAAGAAAGGTTGTAGATAGCAAATAGCTTGAAAAAATAGGTTTATATTAAAATAATTTATTTTGAAAATGGTCCAGAGCCAAATTGTTCAATTCCCAATCTCCATCCCCATCAGTTCAATTTAAATTTCCACTTTCATTTAAATTGACTCAATTTCAATTTAAATAACCTCGATTTCCATTGAACTTGATTTATCCCCAATTCTAGTTGAATTAATCCTCAATTTCTTTCCAAATTCAAATCAAATTCCATTTGAATTTTAAACCTATTCAGCTTTAATTTCATTTCAAATTAATCCAATTCAAAAAAAAATTCCATTTGAAATTTAAGCTTATCCATCTTCAATCACAGTTCCAATTAATTCAAATCAAATTCAATTTGAACTAGTTCAATTTAAACCTCGACTTTTAACCATCTCGAATTATATAAATTCGAGTTAAATTTTAAATGTTGATTTATCCTTAAATCAAATTAACTTTTTATTTTTAAATCAACAATCTAAATCTTTAAACAATTTAATTCTGAGTCCAAATTTCAAAATTTCATTTTAAATTATCTTTACTTAACTTATCTCAAAGTTCAAATAAGAGTTCAAAACAATTTTATTTTTAATACCCAATTTTATCTTTCAACTTTGAAATCGATTCTTAAAAAATTTTAATTTAAGAGTTCAATTCTTAACATTCAAATTTTAAGTTTAAAGTAATTCCATATCCTTAATTTCAAATTAAAGTTTAAATTTCCCTTCTACTTCAATAATGGATAAATTACTACAATCCATTTCTTCATTCATTTAAACAAATCCAATTCTTAATTTAAATATTATTGATAACAATAGGATCATATTATCCAAAATATTATACCAATTTCTAGATCCCAAACCCATTTTGAGATCACACAAACTCCCAATTCAAATCAACCATTTAACTTTCCAAGTCAAATCTCAATTTCATCTTGAAACTTCCAATTAAGGTTTTTTGTTCTAAATTTATTTAATTTTTCCCAAAATTAAATTCACTTTAGTTTACTCCAGACAACTTTACCTAATTTGAATTCGCATTCAAATTTTAAACTTCAGATAAATAATCTTCCCACTTAAGTTTAAAAACTTACTTCACTTTGGGTTTCACATCACATTCCAAGGGAAATTCAAAATTCAACCTTAGAGTTTATTTAAAATCACCTTTGATATTCTGTATATCTCTCATTTATACATATTTATTTCCTTTACACACCAAGTTATCCTTAAATTTTAAACCACCTTTGGTTTTTAATTCCAAACAAATTTCTTTAAATTTTTAAACAACTCTTGTTTGAAATAGGACCCTTTCATTCAAATACGTTAAATAATATTATTTATTATTTCTTTATCACTTTGGAACAAATTTTCAAATTTCTAGACCGAGATTTAAAACTTCACAATTTAGATCATCTTCAGTTTCAATTTATAAGTCATACTTACCTAAATGTTTTACTTCTTTAAAACATTTCATTATTAAATACAACAACCATTTATGATAATAACCACGATTATCATATTTGAAAACCAATTCATTATCATCTTATTCTAAAAATTCTTTTCCAAATTTCAGATTTTAATTTCAGTTTGAATCCATTTCAAATTTATCTTCATTAAATTTCAGTTTGGTTGTATTGCTATTATCACTTAATTCTCATTATTTAATTTCAATAATCAACAACCAATTTATTTATATATTGGAAAAACAATTTCATTATATATATTCAAAATATAAACTCATATAAAAATCATTTTATAAGAAAATAATAAGTACGCTCTCTTATATATACTACACTCAACTCATTCTAGGGTACCACTGACCCTATCCTTAATGAGTAAACCCTCTAGAGCCAAGGTTCTCGCTTAACCTTCTGCTCTAATACCAAATGTAATGGCCCGAAATTTTCGATCCTGAAAATTTTAGATAGTTAGGAATAGAAGAAAAAGTGATTGAAGAAGAAACAGAAAAGAAACACCAACATCTCACAATCGCAGTGAATAAAATATAATAACAAATAAAAACAGTTATACAAAGGAAAATTTTACTTATCAAATTACACTTTAATACATCAGAGTTACACATATACACAAACACTGGACAGATACAATCATGTCCCAGATAACTATAATATATCATAGTGGAAAACCATACGTTCCTACCATCCAGCTCGCCTCTTGAGCTCCAGAACGTCCTTACCTGAAAAAGCTGTAATACTCGGTCTGACCCAAGCATTACATCAAAGTAACACTCGGGTCAAGCTATTGTTTTTGCATATCAAATCTATATAGAATTTTATAGATTACAAATCGAAGTGGTTTCGGATATGTACTAATACCCAACCCCGGTCTCTTCGAGTTCAATACCATCTTAACCTAAATTATTCAAGTGGAACACAATTCAACTTTAAGTATAAGATGTCACTTTTTAGACAGCAATTCATCTCGATAGATAACCACATTATCATTGTTCAACCCAAACATATCATATCATAAAATATTTCATATCAGAGATATCAACCAACTCAAGGCATTTAACATCATTCAATCATTCATAAGCAAGATTGATTACTTCTAATATTTATTAAGTTTATCTCTAACTAAATTAATTACTAGTCTTTAATCACTTAGATTTCAATTTCAATCCGATTAATTAATCATCCTTTAATTATCATCTTAATTAATCACCCTTGATTAATTATCCTTTAATTATATTAAGTAATTAACTCTTAATTAATTTCAGAAATTAATTAACCTTTATCCATTCACATTAATCACATTTATCCTTGATTAATTACTCAAATTTATTATTCTATAATCACTTACATTGATTAATCATCCTTTAATTAACCTCACTTGTTAATTGATTAACCCCTAATTAATTTCCTTATTAATCAACCCTTTAATTAATTACACTAAGTAATTAATTCTCAATTACTTCCCTTAAGTAAGTAATAATCTAATTAACTAACCTATAATTATCAATTAGTTAATTTTACATCTTAATTAATTAATTCTTAATTAAAAATTAATTAATTCTTAATTAATTAACTAAACCTTTATAAATTAATTAATTTTATAAATTAATTAATCCTAAATTAATTAATTTAACTTTAATTACTTTATTAATTAAATTAATCAATAACATTAAAACCTTATCTAATCTTTCAAGATAAAACATTTACATTAATTACCTAACTTTAATTAATACATGGTTTAAAAACATTTCATCCTAATTCATACTTAATTACTTTTAAAAGTCAAGTTTTTTTAAAAAAATACTTAAACATTTCTCAAATTAAAGCATAAAACTTTTAAATCAAAATAGTTTAAAAACATTTACCATCAAATAGTTTAACCAAATTTAAATTTAAATTTTAAAACTAGCTTTTCAAAACTTTAAAAATATTTAAAAGCTTGCTTCTGGTTCGACCTGCCACTTTTAAAACTAGTTAAAACTTTGTTTAAAATTTAAGTTTTGCTTTTAAAATTTGACAATAGTTTTAGTTTAAAATCTAGACAAGTTTTAAAAACCGGAAACAAAACGTTTCCGAGCCAACACAAAAAATTCTCGAGTAAACATGGAAAAACTCTCGATTTAAACCCGTGCAAACACGATACAAGAGAACAAATCTTCTCCACTTCGTCTTCCCCGAGTCGAACACGAGAGAAAACACGACATACTCCGGGCCAAACGTTTCTTCCCCAAACTCAAAACCCAGATGTACACAAACAATTCACCGTGCAAGTGCACGATCGGAAATCTCGACGCCGACTAACTCTCCAGCCTTCGCCAACCCACACTCGACCTCGACAACCATCACGACGATGCAGCATAAAAAATTACGATGGCAATCCCAAAATTGACATCACGATCAAAACTGGATTTGAAATACGATCGGAAAATCACTGGCCGTCGACGATCCATGCCACCAAAACCCAAACTACTTTGACCACAGATGCGCCTAAAACCAACAAAGCCGTTCCCCCTTAATCGGTTCGACTCGATGCGTCACAGTCGTCATACTCACCTCGGCAACCCCGACCTCCAAAACTAACCACCGAATCCTACATCCTTCTTCCCAGACCACCACAGCCCAAAATAAAATCAACCCCTATTTTTCCAGTGACCCCTGACACCCCGACCACCACTACGCCAAACCCTGAGCTCCAGTTCGCCTCCGATCACCATAGGTAGCCAAAATACCCAAAAACTTTCGACACCAAATATCTCCTCCAATCCCAAACTAAAAATCATAATTTTTGCACCTAAATTCATGATTTGACTTCACTTTCCAGATTATATAATCAGAGATTTAAATTAACATATTTGAATTTTTCCTATTTCCTGATATCCATTGTAATTTTAAATTTACAGAGTATTAACTAAATACAGTCACTTGAAGTTATTTTTATAAACAAGAATACAATGATATTAACATTTTCTTTTCAGTAATCAAAGTCTAATTTTGATTATTTAGGAAGATAGGAATTCTTTTGTAGTTAATCTTGCAAGAGTTTCTAACAGAAACATACATGCAAATATCTACAGGCGTTTTCAATCCATCATAGAATTTAAACCAGATTTAAATTGAACATTCAAGCATACACATCTGTATCATTATCACAAAGATATATATAAGCACCAAAGATTTTGTTTTAAGTGTTTACTCATCTGTTACTGTTTGAAACAGAGGATAAAAACTGAAGAGCTTTTGATAGAAAAATGCCAGAAATCGGTTGTAACTGAGATGCCTGAACTTGGTTTAGTTGTTGAATGATTTGATCTTGCTGTTGTTTGCTTTGTTGAAATGATCAGGTTCTTTTAAAAAAAAGGGAATTGATGAAGTTTTTAAAATAAGAGAAGAGTGCTTGCTTGATACCCAGGCTTTTGAAAATTGTTTGCAGATTTTAGAATTTTGAAATGAATTTTATTCTTTGCTTTAATTTTAGGTTGAAAGAGTGGAAGTTGATGCAATTTTCTGGTTTGTAAATTTACCAGCTTATTCTTCTTTGCTTTTGAAAATGAGATAAGGAAAAAAAGAATGAAGAAGAAAAATTATGGTTATATAGATTTAATTTTGATTTACTAAAATCAAAGAAAATAAAATGAAAAATGTGACACTTGTAAAAAGAAATAACACTTGTCTCTAAACTTATTTCATTTGTAGAGAGGTTTGAATCTTAACACATGTAACTTGCATGCATAAATAAATTTTTAAATGTTTTAAAAAGATTTTATACTTAATTTTCTAATTTATAAATACATATTTTAATTTATATAAATAAATTCCTTTAAAAAGAAAATGATATAAATAATTTATATTCTAAATAAAATCAAATAAAATACATTTTAAAACAAGAGCACAATTTAAGATATATATATCTATCCTTTGAATTTCAAATTTAAATATTCAAATTTAAATTCAATTTCAAATCCAGTTTTAAGAATCAATTTAATATATACATATATATGTAAACAAATACAATTTTGACTTGTATAAAATAATTTCATTTAAACTCTATATATATAATACATTATTATCTTGTTTGTAAATAACAATTTTACAAATTTTTAAATAATAAATAAAGGAGATTACCAATAAATATTTATCCAGTTATAAATATTTATTATCATATTTATTTGTTCAATCTATAAATCAATAGTTCTATTAATTAACCCAGTTATTTGTCAATTAACAGATACTCTAAAGTTCGGGTTATCACATTCCTCCCCACTTTGAATCTTTTCGTCCTCGAAAAGGAACGAAGCCATAATTTATTTAGTACTTAAAATCAGATAATTTATTCTTTGATCATTTTAAAATACTTTTAAAATCCACATAATATTATAAAATAGGTTTTATAAATATCTTTTTTTATAACTCGATATTTCAACAAGTCCTTCCTCGTTCTCATAGAAATTCGGTCATACGTTGATCAGGCGTAAGACTGAAAATCTATAAGTACTTAGCACACCCATTTTCAACACCCAGTGAAAATACTTAGAAAATAATTTTATTGAAAATATAGAAAACATTTTTGAAAATAGAGGAAATATATTTGGTGAGAATGCTCTGGAAATCATCACCCCTATCCATGGTTGCAGTTACATCCTAGATTATGTTGCCATCGCTGCAAAAGTTCATGTAACTGTAGGCATCAGCGCCCTCGATTTTCGCTACCAAATGAATATTCACCACTCCCACATAGGTCGTAAACTACATCAGTCAAGTTCCAATGTAGCCTTAGGCTCGCATGGCATCTCGACTTTCGCTTTGTCTTCATAGGTCGTAGGCTATCGATGTAAAATCAAACGTAGACTGTTGGCTCTCAGAAGCACATGACTTTCGTTGTATCACCATAGGTCGTAGTCAACCGATATAAAATCAAATGTAGACCGTTGGCTCTCAGCAGCACACATGACTTTCGCTATGGTCTGCAGTAGATCGCAGTGACATCGAGTTACACTGTCGTCACATCATAATCCAAATGCCTCTGTAGGCATCAGCGCCCTCCACTTTCGCTACACACTACACATAATCCTCAGGAACTTCAGTTTGTCCGGACTTCCTCATTGGATCAACTTTAGAACCCCCTCCTTCGGGTTCAAGGCAGTACTACCCCGTGGTTCTAAACCAACTAATTAACCTATTAGTTACTCCCAAATCAAGTTATTAGATTAATTAACTTTTCTTGTTTTAGCGTTGTTTATTGCAGTAATTTCATTCTTCTATCTTTTATTATTTTACATCTAATTTCCTTCATTACAATATTCTTAATTATTTAATCCATTTCCGCGTTTAATCTATTCTAATCTATACGCGAAGAAAATGAAAAAATAGAAGAAAACTGACGCTTGCATGAAAATCCAAAACGTAGAAAAAGATGTAAATAAAGCAAAAATTATCTAAACGGGAATTTCACAATAATATGTCATAAACTTAAAAAATATATTAATAAATCCACTCACATGTCATCCTTAGCTTCAATCTCTATCTCTTTTAATTTGCTATGCTTTTCTCCACTTTTTCTCCTTTTTCTTTTGCTGTAAATTCTCTGATTTGTTTGTGCAATGCTCTAATTTTCTTGTATGTATTTCCTTGCTTAATTTTATTTTTTTAATTTAGGGAAAGATTTAATTGACAGAGGAGAAATGAAAAGCGAGAAGAGAACATGAGTTTGCTGTAAACGATAGCAGCTGATTCAGAGAAAATAGTGTGGGCAAGTGTTAAGTTACGTTCAATTTATAGGTGTAGTGAACAACTATGAACCATCTGATTAACCCTAAAAAATTCCTCACCGTCATTTATTGATTTGTTTACGTTAGCTTATAACGTATAATTCTCCAATGTTATTCATTTATTCCTTTGTTATACGCCCTTATTAATTCACATTTCCCTCTAAATAAGATTCTTTCATTAATTATCCAATTAATTAGATCATAAATACATACATATATATATATATATATATATACATACATACATATATATATATATCAAATATTAATTCATTCTTATACGTTTTAATTTCTTACCTATTTGAACACGTCAATTAATACCTCTATTAATTGAATGCATATAAAAGTTATATTTTTTAGTTTATTCTTATTAATTTACCTTCATCAACCTAATTACTCTGTTTGATGTTTGTATGCATTTAAACCGCCAATTCATTACCCAATTAATTGATATATAAGTTCTACTCTTTTATTAATTGACGCTTACTTAATGTCTTTAATTAATTTCTTAATTAATTGATTTCGTCAATTATAAATTAATATATGTATGTTATTATTTAATTTATTCCCTACATACATTTCCTTTTTGTAGAAGATCCCTTAATTAATTAATGTTGTAAAAGTGACATATTCTTTGACTAACCGATTCCTTTATGTCTCTTAATTAATTCCTCTTTTAATTGATTAATACGTCAATTAACCACACACTCATTGGTTGCATTGATCTATGTAACCTCTAAATTTTTAAATGCCTATATTTATAGACGTTACCTTTTAACCGTTATAAATTTTAAACATTTAACTTTTTTAATGTTGCTTATTTATTCTAATTAATCACCTCAATTGCTTGATTAATTTCCCAACATAAAACTTGTCTATTTTGAATTTCACATGTGACCAATTAATGTAAATTAATTTTCTTTACGATGGCAATGTTAATTAATTATCTTTATGATGCACATATATTTTAAAATTCAAATGCGCATTATTTCTAGAATTTCATATGCACATATATTTATTTATAACAATTATATTTACGTATATTTACATGTATAATTGTTTCTCAATACAAAACTTTGAACGTCGATAACTTTTACATACGAACTCTGTTCGAGACACATTATATAGGTAAATTGATCAGAAAATTACAATGAACACAATGATATAAGTCTCGAGGCTATATTCTGACAATTACAAAAACATTTATTATCACTGTTCATCGTTATTTGATTATTTAATTAAATAAAAATGCGGGGTGTTACATCAGCCCTGAGTTTTCAGCTTATCGAAGATTATTCTCTAGAGGACGAAGACGAAGATTTGGTATATTATTATTACTAGTATTATTCCCACCATCATGTTGTTCTGCTGCATTTTTTCCGTTGTATGTGTATAACTCTGATAAGTTTTTTATAAATTATATTCAAATGTATAGTAAACAGCTTCATGAACTATTTATCTGATTGTTATATTTATCGTTCCGTTGCGAAATTCTGTGCTTGTTTTCTTCTTCTTTTCTTATTTTTCTTAATTAACCCTATTGCTTATCTATATTATGGATTGTTTAAGTCGAACATGTGTGGATATTTTCGACTTAAACCTTCCAAAATGTAGGTCGTCGCAGCTGGTACTAGAGCTTTGGTTAACCATAACCTTAGCTTTGTAGGGGTATTAACTCATCAGAGATAGGGTTAGTAATATCCTAGAATGAGTCTGTTTGAGTGTTTATATATAAGGGAGTGTACTTGTTAGTGTTCTATCAAAAAAATTTATATTGTGTTGTTTGAATTGTTAAGTTTGAATTTTGGGTCCTGATCGGTACATGGGATGTCACTATATCGATAGGGATTCCAAAACACTTGAACAAAGCAAACCAACACAATATTGTTTTCGAAATTTGTTAAATGAAATAATTTTACCTAGAATTATATTTTATATATAAAAGAATGGTTTTCTGAAATTTAGATAGTTAAATGAATTGGTTGTTAGAAATGATAATATTGATCATTATCATTTATTGTTTAATTATTAAACTTAATGTAATTATTAAATAAAAATGGTTAAAAGTAAAATTTAGTGAATTATTAATGTAGTAATTGAATATGAACTTGAATAAAAATTTGAAATAATAAATTCCAAAGATTTAGGCAATAACAACTATTGAAGTGAAAATCCAATTTATTGAATGTCTTTGTAATCGATGTTTGTAACTGAAAGAGGAATATTGAATTATTTAGATGATAATAAAACGATTATTAATAAATAGAGAATTATTTATTAATGGTGATTTACTGAAAATTAAATTGTTTAAATTTAATATTGGAATTATTTAAATAATTGAACCTTGAATTAATGTGAATGAAAATGATATAAGAAATTGATATAAGTTTTATTTAAATATGAATAAAGTTTTTTAACAATTGAAATTGGATTTAAAAGTGAATAATTAGAAATTGGAATTTTGATATTATAATTAACGACTAAAAATAGCGATTCGGGGTATAGTCTCGAAATTCGATGAAACTGGTTCCATTGGATTCGTAACAATGTATTATTATCGGATTTCAAATTTTGTAGCATTTGGAGTTACCATTTGGTCGTACGGGATAGAAATGCATCGAAATTTAATATTATAATTCGATTCGGAAAAATGTCTTCCACATATGATCGACTTAGGCCACGACACTTGTTCCATTATGTTTGAAATAGGGGTAAAACATTATAAACGCCAGGCTGCACGCCTTGTTTGGAGTTCGTCCGGAATACATATACACACGTGTGCGAGCACACAACAGAATCTTAATGCGCCTCCATTATCTTTCAGTGGTCGAAATTTCTTCCCCTTCTCCCTTAGTTTCTGATCAATCCATCAAAAATTAGAGAAAACTTCCAACCAAGAAAACGAAGAGCATGACAAGAGCTTCAAATCCATATAGGGACGATCTCCTGAAACTCATCGTCCTCTCTGTTATTTGCTCACGAATGTCATGCCTTCGAGCATGAAAATTGAGGCGCAGGAGAGGCCGAGCTCGACCGGATCAGGGTCGTAGGGACAGGGAGTGATGTGCTTCATCGTAGTGGCATTGGATCATCGTCTCGATGAACATGGAAGGTGCTGCGGTCGATGGAATGGTTCGCGTGATGGGTTCAATGATTGACTGGAGTACACGTAGAACGAGGGAAGAATTGGAGGGGTGGGATGTGCAGTTTTAGATAGGATGGCCAGATTTCTCCTAGGTTATAATAATAAAATTAAAATAAAATTGTAGATTTATTTATATTATGAATCGTGAATCTTTAAAAGTGTATATCTTTTTATACGTTGTCAGAATTGGACGAAACAAGTGGCATTGGAATCGTATCGACGAAGGGTTTGGGACGGAGTCAAGGTGGTATTTATTAGAAGTTGAAAATATTTTCAGTTTTAAATAAAAGGTGAGTATTTTTTTAACGCTCACAACATACTATAATATTTTTATGTTCGGCGAAATTGAATCGTGAAGTTATCTAATTTTATTGATTGTTATTTGAAAATGAAATTGACACATGAACTGATTATAGGTATTAAATTGGCAGTTAAATTTGAAATTGAAATTTAATTGCCAGTAAATTACCTGACATTGATAACTACGAAATTGTTGTGAATTATTGGCTGATTTGGATGTTGATTGTGATGGATGCTATTGATTGATGTTTTGGATGATTTGGATGTTTACTTATTTTGATATATCCTACTATCAACCTGTAAATTGTTTACAGTATACAAAACTGTAAATCCGGTTGTTTCGTATAAATTAAGAAATAGGTTGAAATGATATATTCCCATGATATTTATTTTGGATTGAAATGATATATATCCATCCCTGAATTTAAATTGAAATAAATGATCACTTGGCCATAGGATAGAAAATTGTATACGGCTGCCAGTTTGGTTAAATTAAATGATTTTAAAATTTTTGATTTGAAGTTATTTGAATGATTTGATTTAAAGAAGAAAAAATATCGAATTTATGGAAATTGAATTATTTCGAACTTGAGCTTGAAACGTTGAAATTTAAATTTGGTAACAGGAACTATTTAAGTAATTGAACTTGAGATTTTGAAGTCATAATTGAAATTTGATTTGAAATTCGAAAATTAGATTGTTTTAAAATATTTGGAATTTATTCGAACTTTGAAATATTGCTTGGTGAAAGTAATTTAAATCGATGTTTCAAAAGTTGAGCTTAAAGTTGAATTATTGTCGAAGATTTAAACCTCAAATTGAATATTGAAGTTTGAATTGATTTAAATGTTTTGAATCGATATTTTGAAAATCGAACTCAGAATTGATATATATCAAAATGGTTTAAAATTGATATTGAAATTAATTTGGAATTGTAATTGAAATTAGTTTGTAATTGGAATAGAAATTAATTTGGAACACAAGTAAAATTCAGTTTAAAATTTGAATTGAATCGATTAAAACGAAATAGAAATTGGAATTGGTTTGAATTTGGAAATTTGGAATTGAATCGATTTTTCTTTGAAACTATTTTCAAATGAATTATTTTAGTATAAATGGTTTAAAATCTATCTTCTTTAAATATTCATATTTTCCAAACTATTTTAAAATTATTTAATTATTTTCTAAATATTCAAAGTGGTCAAAAGGGTGAAATGTTTATATTTAAATCTTGGATTTAAACTCGAATTAGGTTAAAGTGAAGTTATAACCTAAATTGTAATTCGAATAATATTTTTGAAGTCAAATCGATATATTGAATTGAATTGACATTTTGAAGTAAAATACGATTTGTGAAGAGAATATGATGATTTTAAAATGAATTTCATTTTTTTGAAGTGAAGATGATATTTGGATATCAAGTATGAACTGTTTTCGAAATGTAAAAGAACCGATCGGTGTGTAAAATGACGTTTGGTTGGTAAAGAGACCGGGGCCTCTTATTGGCATACTCTCTATCAATATTGAAACCACTTTAACAACTTTGTTCGTGGGGAAGACTCCATAAAGGAATGGTTGGATTTGGCGTCGTTTGCTGGATTTGAAGAAAGAGAATGATGATGGATAACTCTGGCACTTGTGCCAATTTGAAATGACTAAAATAGGACTACTTGACAGGGCGAAGCGGGCTAGCTACCTCGAGCGGAGATACGTTCTTCAATTTTCTTGGACTTGGTCCATATTATTACTCTTGTTGTTGGTTTCGATTAATGCACCTTGATTTTGGCATGACCTCTCTTTGACTCGTTATGCGATGGATGGATGTAGTGGGCGGTCATGGCCATAATACGTTACCACCAGCCCTACGACCTGAACTGGTAGTATCCTACCATGGGCATTGCCTCACATGCCTTCTCATACTTTACCCTTTTACGAGACCACTATGATTTTGGTTTGGTGTTGTCATATAACCACGCATCCCTATCCACCGATGGATTACTGGTGTTTTATATACAAAATGTACGACAGTGCTTAAAAACGCGTTAAGAGGGATCAATGTAAAGCCTTAACGCTATTTTAATATTTATTTTACTGATTAGACATTATATATATATATATATATTGCATTCTACTACATATAAATATTTTTGACGGATTCTTAAGAGATGGAAAATCCCGTAATATCTCTTGAGTTATTGCACGCATGTCATACACTGGATAGGAGAAATTAAGCCCGTAAACATCTCTGAAACCATGGAACTCATGTTATATGAGATATCGATTTGACTCACATAAGAATATTTTAGTCTTGACTCGAGTGTTTTGTCTTTTTATTATGCTCGGGTCAGCCCTGAGTTTTCAGCTTATCGAAGATTATTCTCTGGAGGACGAAGACGAAGATTTGGTATATTATTATTAATAAAAATATTTCCAGTATCATGTTGTTCTGCTGCATTATATTTTGTTCTGTTGTATATGTATAACTCTGATAAGTGTTGTATAAATTATAATCATATGTAAAGTAAACAGCTTTATGAACTGTTTATTTGATTATTGTATTTTATCGTTCTGCTACGAGCTTCTGTGTTTGTTTTCTTCTTCTTTTCTTATTTTTCTTAATTAACCCTATTGATTATCTATGTTCTGGATTGTTTAAGTCGGACGTGTATGGATTATTGTCGATTTATACCTTTCGAAATGTGAGTCATCACAGTTGGTACCAGAGCTTTGATTAGCGGCAACCTTAGCTCTGTGGGGTATTAAGGTGATATCCCGAAATTCTAGACATTTGTAATTGATAAATAATTGGGTTAATTAATAGGATATTGATTTATAAATTAAAGAAATAAATATGATGATAAATATTTATACTTGGATAAATATTTATTTGATATTCTTCTAGTATAATTATTTAAAATTTGAAAAATCATTATTTTCAAACAAATGTAATGTGTGTTTTTTTAAATATATATATGAGTGAATTTAAATTTAATTTGAATTTGAGATTGAAAATTCAAAGATAAATATCTTAAAGTAAATTGGATATAAAAATAATGGATATCTTAAAGAAAGCATTTATTTGTTTAGAGATGTATTTATTTACTAGGAAAATTAATTTAAAAAGCCTTTTAAAAATCTTTTAAAAATAAATAAAATGAAAGATTACAAATGTTGATTTATTAAAGCATATAAATACACACGTAAGTGAATTAATAATAGGATGTGACAAGTGTAGCATTTGTAAACAAGTGTCAAGATTTATTTTTATTTTCTTTAATTCTAAAATAAATCCTAATTCACATTTTATAAACTCTCCTCTTCTCTCTTTTATTTCTTTTCCATCTTCACTTTCCAAAAAAAAATTCAAAGCCATGTTCATTTATCTACAAACCTGAACTTCATCTTTAAAAACCAGAAAATGATCAAAAATCAAAACATGAAAACAATTCCTCAAACCAAAATCATACTAAAACAAATCATAAAATTCCTCAAACTCAAGAATGAAAATCTGGAAGCCTGTTGCAGATTTTCTAAATGCAAGCCTGTAAACCCATTTTTCTTTTCAAATCTGATTAGCAAGTCTGTAGCCATCTTTCAGAACTAAGATTTCAAATGCAACCTAAGAATACATGGTCAAGTAATCCGTTCAAGCAACATTATCAAGTTTCCAGTGTGTTAATCATTGCAGTAATCAAAAGCCTTCCAATTTTCAATCCAGTTTTAAAGCCTTTGCATTTCTAAAATCTGTGATTAAACTTTGAAATTAAAAAAAACTTAAGCTTTATGTGAATTATTGTGTGATGATTGCTTTGCATATTTTCATATATGTAAGCCTGGTGTATTTCTGTAGATTTTATAATCACTATTTTAGTATTAGCCTCTGTCCTTTAAACTGTGAGCATGAAACATCTCTAAATTTGTTGCATGTGACATATGGCTGAAGTTAACTAGTGATGTATGCCTTGAAAATATGTTTGCATGATGGTTTTTTGATTTTGAAACATGTTTATATGTATAAAGGTGCTATGCATATCTGAAACTCAGATATATGAGATTGTTCCAGGTTACAGGCATTAGATTTTGTTTAAAAAAAAATCATTTCCCAATTCCCTATTTGTTATTAGACAAAAAATTCTAGACAAAAGATGTTAGTTTTGTCAAGATTCAAACCATAAAATTAGTTTTAAAGTTTATAATAACAAAATTTCTTTGGAAATTTGGAATTGCAGACAAAAATTCAAAATAACTTAAGATTCAAACATTGTAATTTGATGTTTCAAGATTATAACTCGAATCAATTTAGAAAATTATGATTTTAGAACTAAAATATAAATTTTTAATATTGCATTGAGTATACAATTTGGGTTTGTCTGGAAACTGATGTTGAGGCTTCCTCTGGCGATCAAGAGGGTGAGAAGTCTCGGGGTTTCTACTGGTGATGGAGGAAGTTACGGTGTGTTCGGCAAAAATGGTGGATGGGTTGGTTTTGGACAGTCGCGACGGCGATGTGATGTTTTCTGTTCTAACCCTAATTTTGGTCGACCTTACAATATTGGATGCTATGTTGTTTCTAATGCATCGAGCTGCTTGGGATTTGGGTGGAAGCTTTGTGGATGTTGCATGGAGATGGGGCCAGTGTTTCTGGCGCTCCGGTGCGACGTGATTTCAGGTTGGGTGTATAGTTCCAGTTTTCAACTGGAATACTCGATTTTGATTTCGAGCTTGGTGATCGAGTTGGATGGTTGAGATCGAAGATGGGGTTAGTAAGTGACTTGTCGACAGTAGGGGATGAAGTCAATTCGTCGGCGGCCACCTGTGTACGTGCACTGGTGCACAGTGTGTCAGGTAAAGATGGAATTAGGAAAGAAGGTGTTGTCATGGGTTCGAACTCGATGTAATTAGGGATGGACTCGAAGTAATAGGGTAGTAGGTTGCTTGTGTTTGAACTCGAGATTTGGGGTTTTCTTTTTTGCTCAGGTCTTTATAATGCTAGCCATTTTAAAATATGAAATAAGGTTTAAAATTTTGAATTTAAACAAATTTAAAACCCACTTCTTAACCTATTTTTCATGCAATATTAGATGTTGGATTGGGTTTAAAGGTAAATAAAGGGTTTAAGATATTTTATGTTAAAATTTATTAATTATAAAGTGTATTATAATCTATATAATCTTTGTTTGAAAGTTTATTTAAAATAAATCTGATATTGAAATCATGTAAATGATTTGAAAGAGATGATGTGGTCAATACTTAATTTAACTTAAAAAGTATAAGTCAATAGATTGGTGATAAATTATTTCCAAATTTATTTAGTAAGGATCTAAAAGATAATTAAAGTAATTTATAAAGATAAATGTTTTAAAATATGATTATGATAATTAAGGAATTAAATATAAATGGTCTGTTTAAGGATAACTAAGACTTTGGAGGCTTAAGGATTAATCAAGAAATTAATAAAGGGAAATTAATTTACTTGATTAATAAATGTTTAAGGATTAATTGTTAATTAAGAGTGGGTTAACTGTTAATTAAGGATTAATCAAATGGTTAATTAACAGGTAATTAAGGAATCGTTAATCTTTAATTAAGTTGTTAATTAATAATTAATAATTTGGTTTATTAATTAATGATTTAAGAGATAATTAATTAGTTTATTAATTAATTAAGGAATTACAAGGATAATTATGGATTAATTAACTTATATTAAGAGATATTGATTAATAATTAAGGTTATTAATCATTAGTTGATGGTTAATTAATCAGTTAATTAGAGGTTTATTAATTGATTATAATTAATTAAGGATTGATTACTTTGTATTAAAGGAGATTAATTAATAGTTGAGGTTTATTAATTGATAATTAAAGAATAATTAATCTGTGGTTAGAGATCAATTGATTGTTTAATAAGGTAACCAAGGAGTGATGAATTAATTAAATGATTGTAATTAATCAATGGTTGATTAGGCATGATTAGATGATTAATTATGATATGAATTGATAATGCATGCTTATGGATGATTGTTTGTTGAATGACTGAATTGAATGATATCTATTGGATGATATCTAACGGATGATATGCTGTGATATTCTGTTGATATGATATTGGTTATATCAATGATAAGTGTGTGATGTTTATCTGTGGAATGGCCGTGTAAAAGTGACATCCAGTATTTAAATTTAATCACTTGAATAACTTAGGTTAAGGTGACATTAGATTCGAAGAGACCGGAGTCAGGTATTAGTTAATATCCGAAACCACTTCGATTCTCTATAGATTGATATGTGAAATCAATAGGCTGGTATGGAATGATTTAAGTGAATTGGACCATTAAATCTAAGTTTTAGTACTTAGAAATTGTTGTGTGAAATAAGTGATGTCTATAACAAATTGTGAATTTGTAAGTTGATACGAGTTACCCCAGGTTTTATATAAGTTGCATGCTTTTGTATTCCTTGTTAGATGGGTTTACTCACGCTGGTTTCCAGCCTTCCCCGGGTGTTACTTTGATGTAATGCTCGGGTCAGACCGAGTATTACAGATTTTCAGGTAAGGACGTTCTGGAGCTCAGGAGGCGAGCTGGAGGGCAGGAACGTATGGAGTGTTTTCCGCTGTGATATATAATTGTATAACTAGGACATGTTGTTTTAAACTGTCCAGTGATTGGTAATGGTTGTAACTCTGATGTATAAAATATAAGTGTACTGATACAGTTCTTCTTGTAAAACTACTATTTATTGGATATTATATTTTTTGATTCGCTGCGAATGTGAGGTTTCTGTGACTTGTTACCGTTTCTTCTTCTTTCTCTTTTCTTCTTTTCCTAACTATCTAGAAAATTTCGGGTCGAAAATTTCGGGTCGTTACATTTGGTATCAGAGCCGAAGGTTAAGTGAGAACCTTGGCTCTGGTTAGGATTATTCATTAAATAGAGTCCGTAGTACTCTAGAATGAGTTAAGTGTGTGTGTGTATATATATATATGTATATATATATATATATATATATATATATATGAGCGTACTCGTTATTTTCTTATATAAAGATTTTAAATGATTTTACATAAGAATATATTTTGACATATAAAGTAATATTTCTTTCTAATAAGTCATTAAACTTCAATAAACTAATGAGAGTTAAGTGGTAACAGAAATACAACCAACCCGGAATTGAATGAAGATTAGTTTGAAATGGATTCAAACTGAAATTAAAATCTTGAATTTGGAAAAGAGTTTTCAAAAATAAGATAATAATGAATTGGTTTCCTTGATTGTTGTGTTTAATAATAAAATTTGTAATAATGAGTAAGCAAAATGAAATGTTTTAAGGAAATAAAACATTTGGGTAAGTATGACTTATAAATTGGAATTGAAAATGATATGAATTGTGAAGTTTTAAATCTGGGTCCAGAATTTGAATTTTTTTTTCAAAGCAATAAAGGAATAATAAATAATATTATTTGAATGAGAGAGCTTGATTCAAACAAAAGTTGTTTGAAGATTTAAAGGAATTTGTTTTGGATTGAAAACCAAAGGTGGTTTAAATTTTAAAGTATAGC
This sequence comes from Allium cepa, assembly GCA_030765085.1. NCBI lineage: Eukaryota > Viridiplantae > Streptophyta > Magnoliopsida > Asparagales > Amaryllidaceae > Allium > Allium cepa. The sequence continues at coordinate 218,775,322 of CM060930.1, forward strand.
CTGGTTGGTTAAGAAATAAATATGTATATGAGGAATATACATAGTATCAAAGATGGTTTGAAATAAACTCTAAGGTTGAGCTTTGAATTTTCCTTGGAATGTGATGTGGTAACCAAAGTGATATAAGTTTTGAACTTATAAGTAGGAAAGAATATTATTAGAAATTTGAAATTTGAATTGGGAATTCAAATTTAGTAGGGTTGACTGGATTAAGTAAATTGAATTTAACTTGGGAGAAGTTAAATAAGTTAATGAACAACCTAATTTGGAAATTCCAAGATGAAATTGGGATTTAACTTGGAAAGTTAAATGGTTAATTTGAATTGGGAGTTTGTGTGATCTCAAAATGGGTTTGAGATTTAGAAATTGAAAATGGATGGATGTTTTAAAATAATTTGAATGATACCATCCAGTTGTTATTGATAATCTTTAAGCTGAAATTGGATTTGTTTAAACAAATAAATAAAGATATGGGGTGTGGTAATATATCCATTATTAAGATAAAATGGAATCATTTTGGATTTAAGATTTGAATGTTTAAGATGAAACTTCAAAGGTTTGGTTTCGAAATTGAAATTTGATGATAAAATTTAATTTCAAAGATTTAGTTGTTTAAAAAGGAATTGAATTATTATTTGAACTTTGAAATAGGTTAAAAATGGAATTTGGATTCAAAATTAAATGGTTTAATGATATAAGTTGATTTGATTTAAAGGATTAAATCAACATTTAAAAATTTAACTTGAATTTATATTATTCGGGATGGTTTAAATTTGAAATTTGAATTGAATTAGCTCAAATTGAATTTGATTTGAATTAATTAGAATTGTGGCTGAAAATGGATAAGTTTAAAATTAAAATGGGAAAATTTGAATTGAATTGATTGAAATGAAATTGAAGTTGAATAAGTTCAAATTCAAATGGGAATTGAAATTGATTCAAAACTGGAATTGAAATAGGTTCAATTTGAAATTAGTCCAAATTGATTTGAGTAATTTGAAATTGTGATTAAAGTTGATTGAGTAAATTCAAATGGAATTTGATTTGAATTTAGGAAAGGAATTGAGGATTAATTCAACTTGAATTTGGGGTTAAGATAATTTCAATGGAAATTGAAGTTATTTAATTTGGAATTGAGTCAATTTAAATGGAAGTGGAAATTTAAATTGAATTGATTGGAAATGGAGGTTGGAAATTGAACAGTTTGGCTCTGGACAATTTTCAAAATAAATTGTTTTAGTACAAATCTAGTTTTTTCAAGCTATTTATTATATATGCAACCTTTCTTATTTAACCCAAAACTATCTTTTACCTATTTTATAAACTACTTTTGGAACTATTTAACTATTTTTCAACTGTTTCATAAACTAATTACTGTTTTTTTCAACTACTTTATAACAAATTACTATTTTATAGCTATTTTGCAATCATTTAAAAATTTCTATAACTATTTGACTATTTTCCAACTATTTTACAATTACTTAACTATTTTGCAGCTATTTAACGAACTAATATTTTTTTTTTTCAATTACTCATCTATTTTTAACCTTTCAAGCTATTTTCTAAATTTAAGCTGGACATAGTTCGAACTGTTTATGATTAAATACCCAATTGAGATAAGATTTGAGGTGATAATCCAAATGTTATTGAAACAACTGTGAATAGGTTAACAGAAATTAAAATGAATGTGAATAGAAAAAAGAAATTGATTTGGCTAATAATCAATGAAGTTAAATACGTAGGATGTACGTATATTATTTTATTCGCATAGTGATTTGATCCAGATTCGAGCATAGAATTTTGGGATAGTTATATCGATCCGAATTGGGATTTTTCGCTTGATTTTGACGGCGAACATAGATATGGATTGTTGATTGATTTTGGATATTCTCTATCATAGCTAGGCTATGTAAGGAGAATGACGGTTTCTGGTCAAGAAACCAGATCTGAGTCCGCACTAGGAAGTCGGGTGGACGATACTAGTTTGGAAGTGAAATTGTGTGATCGAGTGAGCGATCAGATTAATATAGCGTACAGATAATATGTGTACATCGTACGGTTTTGAATGGAATTGATATTGAATTTGTGGATAAGAACTGTAAAATGGTTTTTGAAATGTATGGTATATTTTGTGAAATACAAGATGAAGTAAAATGGAAATTGGATATTTCTATGGTAGAAATTTACTTTATGGAAGTATGTAATTTGGTAAGTGACTTTATAGAGTAATCAAATTTGAATATTTGATTTGGGATAAACAAAGTTATACATCTTTGGTTATATAAGATAAATCTCCCTTTGTGAATTTATATCCAGAAGAAAAAGATTTTGAAAATGGTAGAAGTATAAAAGGAATTTTATACAAGTTTGAAAGGATCCAAAGTTTTTAAATTTTTTATATATATCTGTATATATATAACGGATCTTATGAGGATTTTGGAAAAAGGTTTTGGGAACCTTTGGATTTGGAAAGGCTTTTGATTTTTGAGTAAAATCAATATGAGAATTTGGAAAGCCTAGTTTGAGAATAATCGATTTTGGGATAATCGATTTTGTGTAAAGGAGCTTTGTATGAGATTGTACTAGGTGTATGATTTGAAAGATACTATATGTGTATAGTATAAAGTGTTTTGACGATGGCTTTGGGAAAAAGTCTCTCCTTTGAAATGAACTTCTCAGGAGTGCCACCGGGTGGTGCCGCCTTGAGTCCCAAGGAGGGGTTTCTAAAGTTGATCCTGTGAGGAGTCCGGATAAACTAGTTCCCGAGGATTATGAGTAGAGTATACTATTGCAAAAGTCATGTGTGCCGCTGAGAGCCAACGATATACGTTTGATTTTATATCGGTAGACTGCGACCTATGGTAACATAGCGAAAGTCGCGTGTGCTGCTGAGAGCCAACAGTCTGCATTTGATTTTACATCGGTAGACTGCGACCTATGTAGGATTGGAGAAGTTTCATTTTGACAGCGAAAATCGTGTGTGCCGCTGAGAGCCAACAGTTACATGGACTTTTGTTGCGATGGCAATGCAACCCTGGAATGTAACTGCAATCTGTTGTGAGTTCCATGGCGTAATCGAGGGGCGTAGAGTGCCTACAGTTACATGGACTTTTGCTGCAATGGCAACGTAACCTATGATGTAACTACGCCATGGATGGGGGTGATGATTTCCAGAGCATTCTCACCAAAGATATTCTCTCTATTGTTCAAAAATGTTTTCTATATTTTCAATAAAATTATTTTCCAAGTATTTTCACTAGATGTTGAAAATGGGTCTGCTAAGTACTTATAGATTTTCAGTCCTACGCTTGATCAACGTATGACCGAATTTCTATAAGAACGAGGATGGATTTATTGAAACATCGAGTTATAAAAAGTATTTTTATAAAACTATTTTGGCAGTATTACAGATTTTAAAAGTGTTTTAAAATGATCAAAGAATATTTTAACTGGTTTTAAAATATTTAATAAATTCTGCCTTTGTTCCTTTTCGAGGACGAAAAGATTCAAAGGGGGAGGAATGTGATATCCTGGAATTCTAGACATCTGTAATTGATAAATAATTGGGTTAATTAATAGGATACTGATTTATAAATTGAACAAACAAATATGATGATAAATATTTATACTTGGATAAATATTTATTTGATATTCTTCTAGTATAATTATTTAAAATTTGCGAAATCATTATTTTCAAACAAATGTAATGTGTTTTTGTTCAAATATATATATATATATATATATATATATATATATATATCTGTGTGTGTGTGTGAATTTAAATTTAATTTGAATTTGAGATCGAAAATTCAAAGATAAATATCTTAAAGTAAATTGGATATCAAAATAATGGATATCTTAAAGAAAGCATTTATTTGTTTAGAGATGTAGTTATTTACTAGGAAAATTAATTTAAAAAGCCTTTTAAAAATCTTTTAAAAATAAATAAAATAAAAGATTACAAGTGTTGATTTATTAAAGCATATAAATACACATGTAAGTGAATTAATAATAGGATGTGACAAGTGTAGCATTTGTAAACAAGTGTCAAGATTTATTTTTATTTCCTTTAATTCTAAAATAAATCCTAATTCACATTTTATATACCCTCCTCTTCTCTCTTTTATTTCTTTTCCATCTTCACTTTCTAAAAAAAAAATTCAAAGCCATGTTCATTTATCTACAAACCTGAACTTCATCTTTAAAAACCAGAAAATGATCAAAAATCAAAACTTGAAAACAATTCCTCAAACCAAAATCATACTCAAACAAATTATAAAATTCCTCAAACTCAAGAATGAAAATCTAGAAGCCTGTTGCAATTTTTCTAAATGCAAGCCTGTTAACCCATTTTTCTTTTCAAATCTGATTAGCAAGTCTGTAGCCATCTTTCAGAACTAAGATTTCAAATGCAACCTGAGAATTTATTGTCAAGCAATCCTTTCAAGCAACATTATCAAGTTTCCAATGTGTTAATCATTGCAATAATCAAAAGCCTTTCAATTTTCAATCCAGTTTTGAAGCCTCTGCATTTCTAAAATCTGTGAGTAAACTTTGAAATTAAAAAAAACTTAAGCTTTATGTGAATTATTGTGTGATGATTGCTTTGCATATTTGCATATATGTATGCCTGGTGTATTTATGTTGATTTTGTAATCTCTGTTTTAGTATTAGCCTCTGTCCTTTAAACTGTGAGCATGAAACATCTCTAAATTTGTTGCATGTGACATATGGCTGAAGTTAACTAGTGATGCACGCCTGAAAATATGTTTGCATGATGGTTTTATGATTTTGAAACATGTTTATATGTATAAAGGTGCTATGCATATCTGAAACTCAGACATATGAGATTGTTCTAGGTTACAGGAATTAGATTTCGTTAAAAAAAATCATTTCCCAATTCCTTGATTGTTATTAGACAAAAATTTCTGGACAAAAGATTTTAATTTTATCAAGATTCAAACCATAAAAATAGTTTTAAAGTTTATAATAACAAAATTTCTCTGGAAATTTGGAATTGCAGACAAAAATTCAAAATAAATTAAGATTCAAACATCGTAATTTGATGTTTCAAGATTATAACTCGAATCAATTTAGAAAATTATGATTTTTAGAACTAAAATCTAAATTTTTAATATTGCATTGAGTATACAATTTGGGTTTGTCTGGAAACTGATGTTGAGGCTTCCTCTGGCAATCAAGAGGGTGAGAAGTCTCGGGGTTTCTACTGGTTATGGAGGATGTTACGGTGTTAACGCAGCTTATAGTAGGCTTGAACAGTTTAGATTCAAACTTTCGCAACCTATCCAGGATCTTCCCACGAAATGATGATTTCATGTCAAATAAACCGATAGAACGATAAATTCCCAATTCCGTTGATCGTGATGATGCCGGAATCTAGCTATCTCCAACCCATTGATCTCACAAGATACCGTGTTGAAAGATCTACAATTCGATCGTTGATTACTCGCAAGTGATACCGAGAATTGGCTTCTACTTCGCTGATTCACGCACGAATAACCCAAAGAAGGAAAGAAGAAGGAGATCACACTCAACTTCAACAATGGTGGCAAAAGCTCACACAAATTTTTTATTCAAAATCAACTCCCTTTTACAATGACATCACGCCCCTATTTATAGGGAATTATAACACATTCAAGCGACATACAACACCACAAACGACATACGACTTAACACAATTACAAGTTACAACATCACACGCGACTCAATACAATACAACACACAACATACGACTTACAATACAATACACGACATAACAACATACGACATTAGAAAATACAACACGATATACGACTTAACAATACTACCCACTCATGCGACATAACATCAGCGACTTAAGGAAGCAGCATAGGAGGTGGGCGACTTATGGAAAGCGGCATAGGTGAGCGACTTAAGAGAAAGCGACATAGGTTAACGACTTAAGGAAAAGTGGCATACATTGACTCGTTAGGTCGTTGCTCGTTGAGTCGCTAGTACGGTAGGTCGCTTGGGCCGTTAGATAGTTAAGTCGCTTTGTGCTTTAGACCGATAGGTCGCTCCCTGCTGTAGCTCGTTAAGGCAGGCGACTTAGGATTGAGCGACTTAAGGTTGAGCGTCTCTTGAGCCGTTATCTTTAAGGCATGCGACTTATATGGGTTGCGACTTAAGCAAAGGCGACTTAAGGCATGGTGCGACATAAGATGGTTGAACGAATCATCATGGTGCGCTGCATCATCCTCCCTTGGTTGTAAAGAATTCGACCCCGAATTCACACTTTCCACTCCTTTGACATACTTATTCTCATGATATGGAATCAAGTGTTTGACGTTGAAAACGTCGGCAGTATGGATATGATCCGGCAATCTTAACTGATAAGCATTCTTATTAATCCTTTTTATGATTTCCAAAGGACCAATCTTCCTAGCAGCTAGTTTGTTGTAAGTACCAATATAAAATCGACCCTTAGTCAATACTGCATATACAAAATCTCCTTCTTTGAACTCAACATTTCGTCGTTTAATATCTGCGGATTGCTTATATTTCTTATTTGCCTTAAGCAATCGTTCGTGCACAACCTTGTGGCACTCTTGCAATTCATTCACAAAATCACTAGCTCGTTTGATCACTCTTTCTGCTATGGTAATATAGATAAATCTAATGGTCCCTTAGGAATTATCGAGTAAACGACCTGAAATGGACTGAACCCAGTGCTACGATTAACTGCATGGTTGTGTGCAAACTCAGTTCGACACAGCTTGGAATCCCAACTCTTCAAATTGTCATTCACGAGGCACCTCAACAGATTACCTAGGGATCTATTCACAACTTCTGTCTGTCCATCCGTCTGTGGATGATAAGCGCTACTAAATTTCAGCTTTGTCCCGACCATTCTCTATAGACTCATCCAAAAATGACTCAGAAAACGAGTGTCTCTATCCGATACAATAGATTCAGGCAACCCATGAAGATGATAGATCTCTTTGAAGTATAACTGTGCGACATTAACTGCATCTGTCGTCTTCTTGCATGCAATAAAATGTACCATTTTTGAAAACCGATCAACCACCACATAGATAGAATCATTGCCACGTTGCGTCCTCCGCAAGCCCAATACAAAGTCCATACTAACACCCACCCATGGTTTAGTAGGTATAGGCAACGACATATATAAACCTGCATTTGTTGCTGTTCCCTTTGAAACTTGACAAATATGGCATCTCTGAACTAACTTTTCAACTTCCTTCCTCATTGACGGCCAAAAATAAGACTTTGAAATCAACTGCATAGTACAGTCGTGGCCCAGTGTCCTTCTTCATGTAATTCTTTGATGATTTTCACTCGTCGACTATAATCTAGAATACACAACTGATTTCCTTTGAATAGAAAATCTTCAACCAGCATATATCCATCCATGCTTCCCTGCTTGACTTTGTCTAGGATTTCGGAAAAATATGAATCTGAAGTAAGAAGTTCTGGAAGTAAGTCAAAACCCATCACCTCTACTCGGATGGTTGTTAGTAAATTCTCCCTCCGACTCAATGCATCGGCGACGCTATTAGTTACCCCAGACTTGTGCTTTACGACGAACGTAAACTGCTGCAAATAAGCTATCCACGATGCATGCCTAGCTGCAATTTTATTCTGCCCTTGTAAATGTTTCAACGCTTCATGGTCCGTATACAAAACAAATTCTTTGTGGAACAAGTAATGTTTCCAATGCTTCACAGCCTGCACAATATCAAAAAACTCCACATCATAAGTATTGTATCTCTTCTTTGCTCCAGAAAGTTTTTCACTGAAATAGGCAATTAAACGTCCGTTCTGAATCAACACTCCTCCAATTCTAACTTTTGATGCATCCATATGTAACTCAAATAGTAACTGAAAATCTGTCAACACTAGAATCGGTGCTGAGGTTAAAAGTTTCTTGATTTGCTCAAAAGCAGATCCTGCCTCTTCCATCCATGAAAACTTTTTTCCCTTTATACAATCAGTAACAAGAGCCATTACACTGCTAAAGTGCAGTATAAATCTTCGATAAAATGAAGCTAACCCATGGAAACTTCTGACTTCTGTTATAGTTTTGGGCTGTGGCCAATTTCTGATTGCGGCTACTTTACTCTGGTCCACTTGTATCCCTTCCTTCGACACGGCATATCCCAGAAATAAAACACTTGGCGTCATGAACATGCATTTCTTCGTTGCTGCATAAAACTGTTCTTGACGAAGAATAGTTAACACCTTTCGTAAGTGTTGAATGTGCTCCTCTATGCTAGCACTATGTATCAAGATATCATCAAAGTAGACTACCACAAACTTCCCGATGTAAGGTCTTAAAATTTGATTCATCACCCTCATTAATGTACTTGGTGCATTCAATAGACCAAATGGCATAACCAGCCATTCATATAATCCTTCCCGAGTCTTGAATGTTGTCTTCCATTCATCACCTGGTCTAATGCGAATCTGATGATAACCACTCTTAAGATCGATCTTAGAAAAGATTACAGACCCACTAAGTTGATCCAATAGATCATCAAGTCTTGGCATAGGAAATCTGTATCTGACAGTTATTTTGTTGAGTCCCCTGCTATTGGTACACATTCTCCATGAACCATCTTTCTTTGGTACCAACAGAGCTGGTAGAGCACAAGGACTGAGACTCTCTCGAACACGCCCTTGCTCAAGCAACTCCTCAACCTGTCTCCTCAAATCTTCATGCTCTTTCGGACTCATACGATAATGCGGCCTATGCAGTAAAATAGCACCTGGCACTAGATCAATTTGATGTTGTACATCTCTCAGTGGCGGTAATGCCTTGGGTAATTCCGCAGGAAAGACATCTTCAAATCCATTCAACACCGGTCTAACCTCCGCAAGAATTTCAACGTCTTCACTTGTTTCATACCCAATCAACATAAACAATTCAGCACTATCTTTCACTTCTTCAACAAATTCTCTTGTAGATAATAGACTAGTCGATTCCACTTTCTTATCTGACTTGCTTTCACTTTGTTCATGCTTCTGAGTAACTAAGGTAACTTGAGTTCCTTCGAACATGAAACTGTAGCTGTTGGTGCGACCATTATGTTGTACAACTCTATCATATTGCCATGGCCTTCCCAATAGTAGATGACACACATCCATATCGACAACATCACACCATATATCATCTTTGTACTTCTTCCCAATTTAAAATGTATCAAATGCTCGTCTTTCCACTGTCACTTCTCCACTTTTTTTTAGCCATGCCAGTTTATAAGGTCTAGTGTGTTTTTCAGTCTTCAACCCTAACTTCGTGACGGCTTCTTCAGAAATAATGTTATCGCAGCTTCCCGCATCAATGACAAATCGACAAACCTTTCCCAAGATAGTACATGTAGACTGAAATATAATTCTTCTCGGCCAACTAGAATCATTCTCATGCTTTGGCACTAAACAAGACCTCCTCATCATCAAGTTACACCCTTCGTCTCCTGACACAATTTCTTCATCTTCATCAAACTTTGATGGTTGAGAATAATCAACTTCTCTAATTTTTCAATACCCTCATTGAAATTTTCATTGATACACTGCTCCATATGTTCAGCTTCTTGTCTTCTATACAAATCTTCAACATTATGAAAGCGATTAGCACGTCTCGGAGGCATGATCATCAAACAATCTTGTTTCCGTCTCTGATCTAACTTTGATACAAATTGACGCTTCGGCCTCTACTTTAGCTTCGATACAAATTGACACGTTTCAATCTCTAATCTAGCTTCGATCTAGCTCTGATACCAAAAATGATGCAGCTTATAGTAGGCTCGAACAGTTTAGATTCAAACTTTTGCAACCTATCTAGGATCTTCCCACGAAATGATGATTTCGTGTCAAATAAACCGATAGAACGATAAATGCCCACTTCCTTTGATCGTGATGATGCTAGAATCTAGCCATCTCCAACTTGTTGATCTCAAAAGATACCATGTTGAAAGATCTACAATTCGATTGTTGATCACTCGCAAGTGATACCGAGAATTGGCTTCTACTTCGTTGGTTCGCAACACGAATAACCCAAAGAAGGAAAGAAGATGGAGATCACACTTAACTTCAACAATGGTGGCAAAATCTCACACAAATTTTTTATTCAAAATCAACTCCCTTTTACAATGACATCACGCCCCTATTTATAGGGAATTACAACACGTACAAGCGACATACAACAGCACAAACGACATACGACTTAACGCAATTACAAGTTACAACATCACACGTGACTCAATACAACACAACAAACGACATACGACATACAATACAATACACGATATAAGAACATACGACATAAGAAAATACAACATGATATACGACTTAACGATACAACCCACTCATGCGACATAACATCAGCGACTTAAGGAAGCAACATAGGAGGTGAGCGACATATGGAAAGCGGCATAGGTGAGTGACTTAAGAGAAAGCGACATAGGTTAACGGCTTAAGGAAAAGCGGCATACATTAACTCATTAGGTCATTGCTTATTGATTCGCTAGGCCGGTAGGTCGCTTGGGCCATTAGATAGTTAAGTCGCTTTGTGCGTTAGACCGATAGGTCGCTGCCTGCTATAGGTCGTTGGGTCGCTCCCTGCTGTAGGTCGTTAAGGCAGGCGACTTAGGATTGAGCGACTTAAGGTTGAGCGTCTCTTGAGCCGTTATCTTCAAGGCATGCGACTTATGTGGGTTGCGACTTAAGCAAAGGCGACTTAAGGCATGGTGTGAGATAAGATGGTTGAACGAATCATCATGGTGCGCTGCATCAGGTATGTTCGACTAAAATGGTGGATAGGGTGGTTTTGGACAGTAGTGACGACGATGTGATGTTTTCTGTTGTAACCCTAGTTTTGGTCACCTTACAATATTGGATGCTGTGTTGTTTCTAATGCATCGAGCTGCTTGGGATTTGGATGGAAGCTGTGTAGATGTTGCATGGAGATGTGGCCGGAGTTTCTGGCGCTCCGGTGATCATCGTTGATCGTTCGACGTGATTTCAGGTTGGGTGTCTAGTTCCAGTTTTCAACTTGAATACTCGATTTAGAGCTTGGTGATCGAGTTGGATGGTTGAGATCAAAGATTGGGATAGTAAGTGACTTGTCGACAGTAGGGGATGAAGTCAAGTCGTCGGCGGCCACCTGTGTACGTGCACTGGTGCACAGCGTGTCAGATGAAGATGGAATTGGGAAAGAAGGTGTTGCCATGGGTTCGAACTCGATGTAATTAGGGATGGACTCGAAGTAATAAGGTAGTAGGTTGCTTGTGTTTGAACTCGAGATTTTGGGTTTTCTTTTTGCTCAGGTCTTTATAATGCTAGCCAGTTTAAGAAATTGAAATATAGGTTTGAAATTTTGAATTTAAACAGATTTAAAACACACTTCTCAACCTATTTTTCTTGCAATATTAGATGTTGGATTGGGTTTAAAGGTAAATAAAGGGTTTAAGATAATTTATGTTAAAATTTAATAATTATAAAGTGTTTTATAACCTATATAATCTTTGTTTGAAAGGAATATAAATGGTCTGTTTCAGGAGAACTAAGACTTTGGAGGCTTAAGGATTAATCAAGAAATTAATAAAGGGAAATTAGTTTACTTGATTAATAAATGTCTAAGGATTAATTGTTAATTAAGAAAGGATTAATTGTTAATTAAGGATTAATCAAATGGTTAATTAATGGGTAATTAAGGAATAATTAATCTTTAATTAAGTTCTTAATTAATAATTTGGTTTATTAATTAATAATTTAAGAGATAATTAATTAGTTTATTAATTAATTAATGAATTATAAGGATAATTATGGATTAATTAATTTGTATTAAGAGATATTGATTAATAATTAGGGTTATTAATCATTAGTTGATGGTTAATTAGTCAGTTAATTAGAGGTTAATTAATTGATTATAAAGTAATTAAGGATTGATTACTTTGTACTAAAGGAGATTAATTAATAATTGAGTTTTATTAATTGATAATTAAAGAATAATTAATCTGTGGTTAGAGATCAATTGATTGGTTGATAAGGTAACCAAGGAGTGATGAATTAATTAAATGATTGTAATTAATCAATGGTTGATTAGGTAGGATTAGATGATTAATTATGATATGAATTGATAATGCATGCTTATGGATGATTGTTTGTTGAATGACTGAATTGAATGATATCTATTGGATGATATCTAATGGATGATATGATGTGATATTCTGTTGATGTGATATTGGTTATATCAATGATAAATGTGTGATGTTTATATGTGGAATTGCGGTGTAAAAGTGACATCCAGTATTTAAATTTAATCATTTGAATAACTTGGGTTAAGGTGACATTAGATTCGAAGAGACCGGAGTCGGGTATTAGTTAATATCCGAAACCACTACGATTCTCTATAGATTGATATGTGAAATCAATAGGCTGGTATGGAATGATTTAAGTGAACTGGACCATTAAATCTAAGTTTTAGTACTTAGAAATTGTTGTGTGAAATAAGTGATGTCTATAACAAATTGTGAATTTGTAAGTTGATACGAGTTACCCCGGGTTTTATATAAGTTGCATGCTTTTGTATTCCTTGTTAGATGGGTTTACTCACGTTGGTTTCCAGCCTGACCCGGGTGTCACTTTGATGTAATGCTCGGGTCAAACCGAGTATTACAGATTTTTAGGTAAGCACATTCTGGAGCTCAGGAGGCGAGCTAGAGGGCAGGAACGTATGAAGTGTTTTCCGCTGTGATATATTATTGTATAACTAGGACATGTTGTTTCAAACTGTCTAGTGATTGGTAATGGTTGTAACTCTGATGTATAAAATATAAGTGTACTGATACAGTTCTTCTTGTAAAACTGTTATTTATGTGATATTATATTTTTTTGATCCGCTACGAATGTGAGTTTTCTATGACTTGTTACTGTTTCTTCTTCTTTCTCTTTTCTTCCTTTCCTAACTGTCTGGAATTTTCTGGATCGAAAATTTCGGGTCGTTGCAATTAACTCGTTAGAGATAGGGTTAGTAATATACTATAATGAGTCTGTTTGAGTGTGTATATATGAGACAACATATTAGTTAGTATTCTATCAAAAAATTTTATATTGTATTGTTTGAATTATTAAGTTTGTATTTTGGGTTCTGATCGGTACGTGGGATGCCACTATATCAATAGGATTCCAAACATTTGAACAAAGCAAACCAACACAATACTGTTTTTGAAATTTGGTAAATGAAATAATTTTACCTAGGATTATATTTTATATATAAAAGAATGGTTTTATGAAATTTAGATAGTTAAATGAATTGGTTGTTAGAAATGATAACATTGGTCATTATCGTTTATTGTCTAATTAGTCAATATTCCTAAACTATTAGCTATTATATGATTATAAGAAATTGAAACTGCATAAATGTGATTTATAAATATATAATTTGCAAGTAAAATGAATATAAAATTGAGAATTTGAGAAATTTAAATTCTAGTGTTTCTGAAAAAGGTTTTCAAGGTTTGAAAAATAATATCATTATTGTTTAAAAGTATATACAAATACAAATGGTTTTCAAATAAATTTTAAAAGGAATGAATTCGGTACTCTCCTCTTCTGTCGCTAGAAAATAATTTTGGTGACGACTGCGCAGCATCATCGACGTTCATTTTCAAATCTCAAAGTATGGGAGACTTCTAAGAAGCTTTGTTACGAAGTTGTTTTGACAAATAGATTTTGATTTAAACCCCAAAGGTATTTATTTGGTATACAAAAGATATAAGTATATATACTTATTTCAAATGATTTGAAATGAACCCGGTATTTAAAGTTTTTAAGTTCCGTTGAATAATAATCTTTAAATTATTCGAATGAAATATTTGAATAACCAGAACTTATAAAATAAGAGAATCAAAAAATATATGCTAATTGTTTTGAGAAACTTTAGAGTTGAAGTTTGCAACTCTTAAATGGAAAGTAAAAAAAATTAAACAAGTTAAAATAGTGAATATTCTAATTAAGTAGAATGAATCAGATTAAATTGTATGATACAAAATTGCATTCTAATAACATATGATAAGACTTTCTTAATGTTAAAAGATAAAATGATAATTTGGATATGTAATGGGATATTATACAACCAAACAAAACTTAAAAGTAATTAAAATGTATATAAATGGAAATTTAGTTGTAATAATATGTGTTATATACTTAATTAGTATATTTTGAAATGATTAATGACTAAATGGAATAAGTAAGTGGAACTTAAGAAAGTAGACAAATGAATTAAATAATATCTTTGTAAATCGGTTATAGAATTAAATATAAATTTGAAAAGAAATATTGAAATTGAATTTGTAACTTTTGAGATATTTATAATCTTAGATAAAGTCAGATATAGGAAGTTGGACTTCTATAGAATGATTATAAACTAAAGTGATGATTAATAAAATGTTTCATAAATAAATTTTATATTAAATTATGAAAATAAATGTGAACTAAGTTGTTAAGGAACTTAAGTAAGGATATAAGAAATAATTCTACAATGATGTTGATGCTAAAAATGGAGATATGAACATGATAATTCAAATGTTTCACAAAAATGTAAAGTAAAGATTATAGCTTATAACTTTGATAAATGCCAGCTGAACAAATGTTAAATTTATTGAATATGGATGTTAAAGGGAGGAAGCTAATATTGAATTATGAAATGAATTTAGCTTATGAAAAGCTAACCGAAATGAATAAATGGAAGAAGTTAGTGAATTGTATTAATAAAATGAGTAAATGAAATAACATTGATTTAAAATGACAATGAACTTAAGTGTGGAATAAATGTGAACAAATGAATTGGTGTGAGATGTTGCTAAACATAAAATTAAATAACGAAATTTAGAAAATTGAATTGAATAAATTGAATGTAAACGAAATAGATTGGTAGTAAATCAATTAAATGTTGATGAAATTTGGATATTAATAAGAACTGAAGTGTATAAATTAAATACTGACATTTGAAATGTAAATGGGGATGGTTTATGAATTAATTGGATAACTATTAAGTGTTGAATGGTTTTTTTTATTATAAACCATTGTCATAACTGTTTTAATTGCATATGATTGTAGTATGTTGCATATTTGTGCCTATGTTATGATTTGGATTCAGAATGCATATTTTATAGTTTATTAAACTCATATATGCTCTATATCTTATATAATTGACTAATATTCTAAACTAAGTTGGGATAGGTATACACGAAGAAGGTTTGGACATATACGTGGGTTTGTATATGCTTTTGCTTGCTTACTACGAGCGAACTCGCTCATATTAATAATAATAAGGTACATATCTCTGATTACATACCGCAGTTTTATATTTTTCGCTACGGGATGCCTCATCATTGAGATGAGATGTATATTTGATATATTTGGTATATATTTTTATTATATATTGAATTGTAAAAAAATTTCAATCAAGCTGCGCAAAGGAGACTCTGCCTAATCTTTTCATAAATCCGAGAGTTGGAAATTATTTGATGTTTTAAAATTTTTATAACTTGTTTTGATAGCTAACTTGTAATTTACGTAAGCGGATCAGAGCACATACCGCACTTTTATATTTTTTTCTACGGGATGCCTCATCATTGAGATGGGATGTATAATTGACATATATTTGTAGTATATGTTGAATTGTAAAACTTTTTCGATCGAGCCGCGCAAAGAAGACTCTGTCGAAATTTTATATTTTTTCCTATGGGATGCCTCATCATTCAGATGGGATATATATTTGTTATATTTGGTATGTATTTGTAGTATATATTAAATTGCAAAATTTTTCTGATCGAGCCACGCAAAAGAGACTCTGCCGAAATTTTCCGTAAATCCACGAGATAGATAATTTTTGAATTTTTAAAAATTTTATAACATGTTTTGATAGCTAACGTGCAAATTCCATATGCCGATCGGAGTACCGTAGTAGAAATGTAGTAATTTATAAAAGAGATTTAATGTTTTATAAGTTGATAATTTTGAATAAAATATATCAAATGTTAAATTTTGTAATTAGTCCCTTTTCGAGGACGAAAAGTTTTGAGTATGGGAGAATGTAACGACCCGTATTTTTAGCTATTCTAAACTATTAAATTTAATGTAATTATTAATAAAAATAGTTAAAACTAAAATTTAATGAATCATTAGTGCACTAATTGATTATGAACTTTAATAAAAATTTGAAATAATAAATTCTGAAGATTTAGGCAATAACAACTATTGAAGTGAAAATTCTATTTATTAAATGTGTTTGTAATCCATGACTGTAATTGAAAGATGAATGTTGAATCATTTGGTTGATAATTAGATGATTGTTAATAAATGCAGAATTATTTATTAGTATTAATTTACTGAAAATTAAATTGTCTAAATTTAGTATTGGAATTATTTAAATAATTGAGTCTTAATTAATGCTAATGAAAATGATATCAGAAATTGATTTAATTTTTTTTAAATATGAATGAAGATTGTTAACATTTGAAATTGGATTTAAAAGTGAATAATTAGAAATTGGAAATTTTATATTATAGTTAATGACTAAAAATAGCGATCCGGGGCACAGTCTCGGAATTCGATGAAACCAGTTCCATTAGATTCATAATAGTGTATTATTATCGAATTTCAAATTTTGTAGCATTTGGAGTTATCGATTGGTCGTACGAGATAGAAATGTGTTGAAATTAATATTGAAAATTTAGTATTATAATTTGATTCGGAAAGCTATCTTACACATGTGATCGAATTAGGCCTCAACACTTGTTCCATTGTATTCGAAATAGGGCTAAAACATTATAAATGCCAAGCGGCATGCCTCATTCGGAGTTCGTCCAGAATAGTGCGTGAACAGTAAAAAAATATAATAATATATTCACGTATGTATGTATATATATATATGTATGTGTATATATATACACACGCGCGCGCGAGCACACAACAGAACCCTAATGCGCCTCCATTATCTTTCAATGGTCGAAATTCCATATTCTTCTCCCTTAATTTTCGATCAATCCATCAACAATTTGGAAAACTTCCAACTAAGAGATCGAAGATCACGACAAGAGCTTCAAATCCATATGGGGATGATTGCATGAAAGTCATCATCCTCTCCGTTATTTGGTAGCATATGGCGCGTCTTCGAGCAAAAAAACTGAGGCGTTGGCGAGGCAGAGCTCGACCGGATCTGGGTCGTGGGGACACGGAGTGATGTGCTTCATCGTGGTGGCATTGGATCGTCGTCTCAACTAACATGGAAGGCGCTGCGGTCGATGGAATTGTTCGCTTGATGGGTTCGATGATCGACTGGAGTATACGAAGAACGGGGGAAAGAATTGGATGGTTGGGATGTGCAGTTTTAGATAAGACGGCCAAATTTCTCCTCGGTTGTAATAATAAAATAATAAAAAATTTGTAGATTTATTTATATTATAAATCATGAATCTTCAAAAGTGTATATCTTTTTCGTACGTTGTCAGAATTGGACAAAAAAAGCGGCATTGGAATCATATCAACGAAGGATTTGGCATGGAGGCAAGGTGATATTTATTATAAGTTGAAAATATTTTCAGTTATAAATAAAAGGTGAGTTTTTTTTAACGCTTACGACATACTATAATATTTTTATCTTCATTAAAATTGAATCATGAAGTTATCTAATTTTATTGACTATTATTTGAAAATGAAATTGACACATGAATTGACTTTAGGTGTTAAATTGGCAGTTAAATTTAAAATTGAAATTTAATTGCCCGCAAATTACTGTACATTGATAACCATGAAATTGTTGTGAATTATTAGCTGATTTGGATGTTGATTGTGATAGATTTTATTGATTGATGTTTTGGATGATTTGGATGTCTATTTATTTTGATATATTCTGCTATCACCCTGTAAATTGTTTACAGTATATATTATTTCGAATAAATTAAGAAATAGGTTGAAATGACATATACCTATGACTTTTATATTGGATTGAAAGGATATATATCCATCCCTGAAATTAGATTGAAATAACTGATCACTTGGCCATAGGATTAAAATTATATATGGACAACGAATTGGTTAAATTAAATGCTTTAAGAATTTTTGATTTGAAATTATTTAAATGATTTCATTTAAAGAAGAAGAAAAAAAACTGAATTAATGGAAATTGAATTATTTTGAATTTGAGCTCGAAACATTGAAATTTAAATTTGGTAATGGGAATTATATAAATAATCAAAGTTGAGATTTTGAAGTTATTATTGAAATATGATTTGAAATTCAGAAACTGGATTGTTTTAAAAGATTTGGACTTTATTCGAACTTTGAAATATTGCTAAGTAAAAGTAATTTAAATCGATATTCAAAAGTTGAGCTTGAAGTTGAATTATTGTCGAAGATTTAAACCTTAAATTGATTTAAGTGTATTGAATCGATATTTTGAAAATCGAACTTGAAATTGTTATAAATTGAAATGGTTTAAAATTGATTAATTTGGAATTGTAATTGAAATTAATTTGTAATTGAAATTGAAATTAATTTGGAATTGAATTTGAAATTAATTTGGAACCGAATTAAAATTCGACTTAAAATTGGAATTGAATTGATTAAATCGATATGGAAATTGTAATTGATTTGAATTGGGAAATTTGAAATTGAATCAGTTTGACTTTGAAACTATTTTCAAATAAATAATTGTATAAATGATTTAAAATCTATCTTCTTTAAATATTCATATGTACCAAACTATTTTTCTATATAAACCATTTTTAATACTCAAACTATTTTCTATGAAACTATTTAACTATTTTAAAATTACTTAAACTACTTTCTAAAAATTAAAACATTCAAACGGGTGAAATGTTCATATTTAAATCTTGGATTTAAATGCGGATTGGGTTAAAGTGAATTTATAACCTGAATTGTAATTCGAAACAGAATTCTGAAGTGAAATCGATATATCGAACTGAATTGACATTTTGAAGTAAAATACGATTTGTGAAGCAATTATGATGATTTCGAAATGGATTTGATATTTTGAAGTGAATATGATATTTAATATCAAGTACGAACTGTTTTCGAAATGTAAAAGAACTAACCATTGTGTAAAACGACGTTTGGTTGTTGAAGAGACTGGTATCTCTTATTGGCATACTCTTTGTCAATATTGGAACCACTTTAACAACTGTGTGTTTGGGGGAGACTTCAGAACAAAGTGGTTGGATTTGGCATCGTTTGCTGGATTTAAAAAAGGAGAACGATGATGGATAGACCCTGACACTTGTGCCAATTTAAAATAACTAAAATAGGATAGCTTGACAGTGCCAAGCAGGCTAGCTATCCCGAGCGGACATCCGTTCTTCGATTTTCTTGAACTTGATCCATATATTACTCTTGTTGTTGGTTTCGAATGGTGCATTTTGATTTTTGGATAACCTCCCTTTGACTTGATATGAGATGGATGGACGTAGTGGGAAGTTGTGGCTATGATACGTTACCACCAGCCCTGTGACCCGAACTGGTAGTATCCTACCTTGGGCATTGCCTCATGTGGCTTGTCATACTTTTTTCCCTATACGAGACCACTATGATTTTGGTTTAGTGTCATCATATCACGACGCATCCCTATCCGTCGACGAATTACTGGTGTTTTATATGCAAACTGTACGACAATGCTTAAAAACGCATGAAGGGGGATCAATGTAAAGCCTTAATGCTATTTTAATTTATTTTACTGATTGGACATTATATATATAGCGTATTCTATTACATATAAATATTTTGATGGATCTTTAAGAGTTGCAAAATCCCATAACATCTCCTGATTTATTGCATGCAATTTATACACTGGATAGGAGATGTAAAACCTGTAGACATCTCTGACGCCATGGCACTCATGTTATATGCGATATTGATTTGACCCACATAAGAATATTTTTGTCCTAACTCGAGTGTTTTGTCTTTTCATTGCACTCGGGTCAGCCCTGGGTTTTCAGTTTATCGAAGATTATTCTCTGGAGGATGAGGACGAAGATTTGGTATATTATTGTTACTAATATTATTCCCAACATCATGTTGTTCTGCTGCATTTGTGTATGTATAACTCTGATAAGTGTTGTATAAATTATAATCAAATGTATAGTAAACAGCTTCATGAACTATTTATTTGATTATTATATTTTATCGCTCAATAGCGAGATTCTGTATTTGTTTTCTTCTTCTTTTCTTCTTTTTCTTAATTAACCCCATTGATTATGCTTGTTCCAAATTGTTTAAGTCGGACATGTGTTGATTATTGTCGATTTAAACCTTCCGAAATGTGGGTCGTCACAATTATGGAATCTTAATCCCATTCATTTAATTAGTTTGTTCAGAACTCCTCGAGCTAGTCCTTTTGTAAATGGATTTTCTATTTCGTCCTTGCTGTCTACTATTTTGATCACAACTTCTTTATCACAAAAATACTCTCTTATAAGGTGAAACTTTCAAAGAATGTGCCTTGACATTTTATGACCTATTAGTTCTTTTTCGATCTACATCGCAGCATTGTTATCAAAGAATAATGACATGGGATTCTCAAAATTTTGATTCACCCTAGCTCATACATAAACTTGTGCATCCAAGTCGCTTTTTTAGCTGCTTCGTTAAGGGAAATTTTGACAACCTAAATTTCGGACTAGTTAAATCGCCGAAAAGCCGTCCGTTCTAAAACTACCAATTAACCTATCATAATCTAACAAATGTGCAACACAACCAAATTTGTAGGATATAATTTAAATAATACAACTTATAAGAGTTCTAATCATTTATTCTACAGGTGTGCTTTAATATAAAGAAAACTCAAATACAATAAAACTACAGCTGCACATCTCTGATGTAAGTGACAACAATTGTCATTCCTGCAAACTCAATAAACATGTCAATGCAAATAAAATGGTAAGATGGAACGATACGACATCACATGATAAATATCAAACAACAAACAAGAAAAAGATATATTGTAACGACCCACTATTTTGGACCATTCAAATTGACAATAAAACCACACATGTATGACTTGAGTAATTCAAAATACCAGATTGTTAGTTATAAATTCGGCAAAACTCAGAATATACAGTAAATAAATCATAGATAACAGACATAGAGTAATATTATAATGCAGTGGGAGCAAAGAGATAGTAGTTTATGAAGCTACTATATAAATATACATCAGAGTTAAACAAGATACAACAGAAGTCTCAATATGATAATCCGGTACAATCAAAATATATCACTGGAATCAATTGGATAACTGGAATCAACTGGATAACTGAAATGAAATAGATAGCTGGATCTTCAAGAAAAGCTCCAAACTTCGAAGGTGAGTCTCTAATGCCGTATCACTCAGTCTGACCCGAGCGTAAAGCAAAACACAAAACAATCGATTCAGGACATACATACTTATACAATGTAAACCAACTCAAGTGAACTGTAATAGAGAGGTGCAAGTAACTTAAAGGATGCTTGGGACCGTCCATCTTCTACGGATCCGTTAAACTATTTACTATGTAGTAATATTTCGCTATTATAATAATGTCTATAGTAATATAAACTTACTTTAAAATAGCGTTAAGGGGTTACCCATATCGCCCTTAACACATAATACTCCTAGTAGTCCATCCAGTATCATAGTCCATCCTGATCGGGAAAGCACCAGAGGATACTCCACGGGCTAAGGGAGAAAACCAAACTCGTACATGGCGTGATATGGTAGGTGACACGGCACAATGAGGCAATGCCATGGTAGATATACCAATTACGCTTCCGGGCCGATGGTAATGCGTAGCGTGCAGCTACCGCCCACCTCGAGCCACACCCCCAAATCAAAAATCAGAAGTGGCCACCAAATCAATCTCAAAGTCAAAATATAATATCGAAGGGGTGCGTCCGATCAAAGGAGCTACCTCATTAGCCCGTCGATCGCTCCTGTTTTAGCCACCTTATGCCAACTCACGGGAGTCGGGTCCACGTTCATACCTCAAAGGATGTTGCCACCATCCTACTTCATTCTGGAATCTCCATCATGTACACGGTTGTTAAAGTGGTTTTTGGAGTTGGCAGAGAGTATGAAAACTTCCGATCCAAGTCCCTTTAACAACCCAACGTTATTATAACCCATGGATATTTATTTCAAAATTATTTATACTTCAAAACCAGAATATCATATCCATTTCAAAACTATATACTATATTATTTCATTTCAAAACCAAATCAATAATACATCATTTCAATAAAACCCAAATTTCAAAATCACTAAATATTTCCTTCAATTTATTAAACTTGAAATATTCCTTTAAATCATCTTAAACCAAACCACTTTATAAAGTCATATTCTTAAATCTTCAAATTCAATAAGTTTCAAATTAATATATTTAAAGACAATTCTTAATTAAATACAATTTCCAATAATTTCATTTCCAAAGCCATATTACTTTCAAGTTATAACAACTCCGAAACCAAACACTTTGAAACCATAATACTTTGAAATCATAACAATTTAGAAATGTTATCATTTGGAAATCATACTACTTAAAATCACAACACTTTGGAAGTATTGTTCTTTTGAAAATCATAATACTTAGAAAATCATAACACCTTAAAATGACCTTCATTTAAACCATTTAAATTCAATGTCAAATAATATTCATTTCAAAGTTGTAACATTTCTAAGTTCATTCATTCAATTATAAAATTTCCAAAACATTGTAAATTTCAGCTATAACAGCACTTATAAATGTTACGGTAGATATAATAATATTTCAAAAACATTTTTAAATTCAAAAACAACAGCACTTATAAAGTGCTACGGTAGGTATTTAGTTATTTCAAATAGCTCAATTTCAACAACAGCAGCACTTACAAAGTGCTACAGTAGATATTAGCAATTTAAAATAGTTCAGTTTCATTTCAGCAACAACAGCACTTACCAAGTGCTACAGTAGCTATTTAGTTTTTCAAAATAGTTTACTTTCAGCAACAACAGCACTTACAAAGTGCTGCAGTAGCTATTTAGTTATTTCAAAATATAGTTTAGTTTCAGCGACAACGGCACTTACAAAGTGCTGCAGTAGCTCTTGATTATCCCAGAACTTAGTTTATTTTCAGAAATGATAGCACTTAACAAATGCTGTCTTAAACCACAGCATTTCTGAAGTGCTACCAATACTAATTCCAGATTTAATATAAAAGTTCAAAAACATTAAAACTTCAATTTTAGCCATTTTAACTTATAAAATACATATATTTCGCTTCAAAAATATTCATTTGGATATCATTTAACTTATGATTCAATAAAATAAACCTTTAATAAATATATATCCAATTTAAACAATAATCCACTTATTAAGTCAAAAGTAAACAATATTCTTAACTTTTTATTTTAACAATCCACTCAATACTTTATTTTAAAATACCCATTTCATAAATAAACTAAAATTTCCATTTATTTACTTAACTTAAAATTTCCATTTAAAACCAAATTTCCAATTTCCAAATTAAGTCATATTTTTAAAATACATTTTATACATTTTTCTTATACAATTTTACTATAGAAAATCACTGCAAACTTATTTATACAAACATATCTATTTCATGAAATAAAATTAATTACAACTGCTAGGCAAGATTTAGAATTCCACATTAAATCAAATTTCATTATTAAGTTTTTTATCATACATAAAATCTTTAAATTACAAATTTAAAACCAAATAAAGATTTTTAAATTACAATTAAAACCAAAATCAACTTATAAAATTTTAACTTATAGAAAACCAATATCCCTTTATATTTCAAATCTTTAAATCAAAATTTAAGTTAAAATTCCATATATTCTAAAAATCCAAAATACTTAATAACATTTTTTTCAGAAAAATATTACTTTAAAAATATTAACCATGGGCCTGTATAATATTTTCTAACCTAGGTCAATTGATACAGATATGTATCATTTCAATCCGTAATTTAAAAAGAAAAATCCGGGTTCTATTATTTCAAACCCGCAATCCCAAGTAAATCAAATACAATAAAAATCACTCATGCCTGTCATTTTAGTCCATAATGATTTTTTCTTATTCTAAAGTCCGTTTGGGTATGCATCATTTCAACCCATAGCGATAGGGAACTTGCAGTGTGATAAATAGGAAATAAAATGACAGTACAACATTTAATATCATATCAGATGATGTAACAGGTATATAAACAGCATTTAACATCATATAAATATATCACAGTCATGTATGAACATAACATATCAGTTTTACATATTCACTTGTCGTCATTTCAGATTATAAAAGTACGTATGTCGAGAGTGATAAATTCACCTTTTTAAAGCTGAAGATAACAATTCAAAATACACAACTGAAACTCCGGAAAGCATGACAAGGCACGACTATATTTTTGAGTGGATGAAGAGTCAAGATCCAAACTTTGTACATAAACAAATACACACAACATAAGAATATAATTCAACACAAGATTGTAAACCAAAACAATGAAAAGAATATGAATCAATTGACATAACCTTTTCCTTAAACATCAAGTAGGCTCGGCCACATTATGTATAGTCTCGGCCATCCTTGTTTTGAGGCACATAGGCTCAGCTATGATGGTTAGTTTGGGGAAGCATGCACGAAAACAGGCTAGAAGGTGAAGAGGTGTAAGTTACAAGGTAATGGAAGGCCAAAAGGTCAAGCATCGAAGGGTTTTGCAACTTATGGGTTCGGCTTTAAGCCAACATGGCTCGGCCATAGGTTGGATCTTGGTCAAGGCACACGGCAAGGGGTGTTTGTGGTCATGGCATGGCATGGAGGAGGTGGTGGAGCAAAGGGTGGCCGAGGCAATTAATGAGGGAAGTGGATGTATGTGGTGATCTCGGCTATGTTAAAACAAGGAGATGGTGATCTAGTTTGGATCTAGGATTCAAGGCATGGCTTGGTGGTCATGAAGAGGTGGTGAGGCCGGTCATGGTGGTGTGGTGGAGATGGTTGTGGTCGGCTAGAGTTTGGAGGCCGAGCCTATCTTGAAGAAGAACAAAAGAAAAGTGAAAAGAAAAATGGAAAAAGAAGAAGAAAAGGAGGAAGCCATGACTTTCTGCACAAATTTTTCTCTGGACGCAAATGAGAATTTGAGAGATGAGAAATTTTGTACGTGATTTAGATATGAAGTGGCGGCTAAGGTTTACAAAAAGCATGGCTAAAGGAAGTGTGGTGTGTACGGCAAGAAAAGGTTTTGAACAGCTAAGAGGGGAGTGAATGCTAGGAAACGGAAAAGGCAAAGTTAAAGAGAAAGAAACTTATGTCTCTTTGAAATTCCCAAAGCTATTTTCAAAATGAAAAGTCCAAATAATTAATCAAAGTTTAAACCAATAAAATAGAAAAATAAAATAGAGAAATAAACATAGAAAATGGAAAATAAAATACAAAAAAAATAATTGCATGTAAAACGCTATATTTTATCTAATTTAAAAGTACAAAATAGAATTTGATGAAACGAAAAGCAGAACAAATATTAAAATAAAATACAGTTTCAAAGAAAAAGACTAGAATTTAGAAATTCAAATTTAAAATTTTCAACTATGGTCAAACTTTGACTTTCAGTTGACCAAAATATAAGATTTTCATAAATTGTTTATTTTATTGTATTTGGAAAATAAATTACAAACAAATTCCAAACTTACATTGGAAAATTCTAAAAATTCACTATTAAATGATTTAAAATCAAAGTTTTCAAATAAAAATTTAAGTAAAATATTTACAAAATTATGGGTTGTTACATATATTGTTATTGAAGCTGCATCACTACTGCTTATGACTGTCTATGTGCCCCTATCGAATTGGGTACCCAATTAGATACGGTATCAGTCGACTAGTTCTCCTATTCACAAATAGGACTCAAGGAGCCTACGATGCAAAATCAAACAAATATGCAATTCCCAAACTACCCATTTGGCTTAATCTTCACTTTCAGATTTATGAATCTAACTAACTTTATTATTTTCAAAATACAATCCTTTTCAAAAATAATCCCTTCGAACATAATTCTCGGTTTTATTTCAAATCCTTTTAAAATAGTAATATATATCTTTTATGTCAAATTATACTTTTCTTCAAGATATAAAAATCCTTTTCAAAATCGGTTTCAGTTACTCTGTATAATAATACAGTGGTGTATTTGATATATTTATTTGGAAATCCAAAAATATTGTACTATAAAAGCATATCAAAATATATGCAACCATTGTTGTTTAAATAAAATTTAAATCAACTCATTTTCAGTTTTCATGGGGACCGTTCCCTCCCCCTTACCTCCCATTCTTTCTACTGTTCCATCCACTGTTCTTCCTTCTCCCTCTTCCATACCGCCGTCCATCAGTCCATCGTTGTCAAATCTTGTCCCCGTCATCTCTCTCTCTGCTACTCTGCCGCCTCCATCGCCTGATCCTCCTCCTCTAAATTTCACTGATCAAATCCTTCCTAATCTGTCTTCTCCTGTTCCACCCTGTCCCAATCCACCTTCAAAACTTTCATCTTCTCTTGATTCGGTGCCTTGGTCCACGCTTTTCAAATCGAAGCCACGTAATGCAGGAACTTATGTTCCCCAGGACATCCCTCTTCTTTACACTGGAGATGTACTTGTGCCTTCTAGTGAAATTATTCAGGCTGGTACTGCTGTGTGGAAAGACTACCTTGTTGGGTTTTTCCTGGATAAACCCCTGCCATATGTGAGTGTGGTGTATCATCTGAAGAAAGTATGGAAGCTCAGAGGAGAAGTCAATGTTAAGTCGGATGGTTTTGTTTTCCTCTTCAGGTTTTCGTCTGCGGAAGACCGGCAACGAATTTCTGAAGCTGATCCTATTATCATGAGAAACAAATTGTTTATTATCAAGACATGGGATGTGACGGTGGGTAATAGTTGTCGGACTATTCGCTCTGTTCCTGTTTGGATTAAGTTATTTAACATACCACTTTATGCTTGGTCACATTATGGTATTAACTGGTTGGCGTCAAGGGTTGGAAAATTCCTGTGCATGGATCAATCTACGGAGAGAATGGAAAGGATTACTTTTGCAAAATGCTTGGTTGAAGTATCACCTGATAAGGAGCTGGTGGATAATTTTTTGGTTAAGTTGATGGATGGCACTGATCATAAGGTTGCAGTTAAGTACTTATGGAAACCAGAAGTGTGTGTTAATTGTAAAGAATTTGGACATGCTGGCAGTAACTGTTCTCATGCTGTGTCAGAAGCTAAAGTCACTGCAGATGAAGTTATTGATACCCATGATGATAGGGATGGAGTTAATGGCAAGAAAAGACTGTTGAGCACAAATAGAAATCAAAAACAGGTGTGGAAAAAGGTTAATTATAAAAATAACAAAAACAGGGATAACAGACATGAGGAAATTGGTAAAATGCAAGGTGATAATGTTGGTGCAAAGTTAACGCAGTGTACTGCTCCATATAAGGTGGGTAGTACCAATGATAGTGAAGTTACAACCAAGGAAAAGTCGCTGTCTATTCCTGATAGTAATATAAGGTTGGTTAACAGTTTCCAAGTGCTTGAAGACCAAATTATTGGAGATGCAATTGATGTAGAGCAAGTGGGGGAGGTAAATGCAAATGATGAATCAATGCCTCTTACTGTTGGTAATATAAGTTTGGTTAACAGGTATCAAGTGATTGAAGATCATATTGATGGAGATGCAATTGATGTTGAGCAGGTGGGTGAGGATAATGCTAATGATGAAGTTATGGGAGTTGAGATGGGGGTAATACATGAATCAAGTACGTTTTTAACTGAGCATAACAACCAGGTAGCTGATAGTGATGAATTACAAGTAGATATCCATGTGCATGCTGATCCATCTGTGCATGTGCACACAACTGCTGAGTCATTACAACATGTTGATACTCTTAATAATTTAAATGGGCAAGCACAATTGGAAAGGGGTAAAGTCATGAGAAATCAAATCATCCCTTCCACTGATATCAATTTCCTCAATAACAATGCAAAAAGCATTATTGAACTAGTCTGTTCAACTAATGTTAATCCATCTGATTCTACTCCTTCTGTTCCACTCCATTCTGTTCAAACTACATCCTTTTCTGTCCCACACAATAAAAATTCTTCTCCTCCATCTTTACCAATCACATCCCCTTTCCCATATGTTAACAATGCTATCATACCAGGTTGGTATAACAAAGAAAAGCAAGCCTGTGATGATAACTGCCATGGTAATATAGACACCAAAACAAGACTGGCAGCAAAGAAAACATCAAAATCAAAGGCTGATTCCAATGATGCACAATCTCCTGCAACCAGGAGCAGAAAGAACATTATCCATCAATCTCTTTAGATAATGAAGATACAAAATATAGGTGTTTGGAACATTAGGGGTGCTCATAACCAACTGAAACTTGACCAAGTCAAAAATCATATAAATTATCATAATCTAAAAATTTTTGCTATCTTGGAATCAAAACTTAATCTTGCTTTAACTTCTAGGGCTGCAAATTACATCAATCCTTCTTGGAAGTTTATCCACAACCTTGCTGATGCTGATTATGGTAGGATTTTCATCCTATTTGATCCAACAGTTTACTCTATCACCTCTGTAATTTCTTCCAGACAATACATACACTCCAAAATCATCTACCAGCAAACCAAATCTTCCTTTTATTTTACTTTTGTTTATGCTGACAATACAGCTGTTTCTAGGCAAAAACTATTTGATTTCTTACCAAATCTAAGGCAAGAAACACATCCATGGCTGGTTGTTGGGGATTTTAATAGCTGTTTTCATCTGGATGACAAGTTTGGTGGCCAACCATTATATCCAAAGCATATCCTTCCATTGAACACTGCCATTTATGAATCGAATCTCATCAAGATACCCTCTCATGGTGCTAGATACTCATGGAACAACAAATGTAGGAGTGGTGTCAGAACATTCTCTACTATTGATCATGCTTTCTGCAATTTCAAAGCTCTTTCTACTTGGCCTAATCTCTCTGTCAATCTAATCCATCCCATTCTATCTGATCACTCCCCATTGATTCTTTCTGACGGTCCCAAAATGAAAAATGAAAAAAGAAGTTTCAAATTTTTTAATGATTGGATTAGTTCTTCTGAATTCAAACCAACTGTGAATATAGCGTGGTCCTTGCATTGTTATGGTAACCCTATGTTTATTCTTTGCAGGAAGCTTAAACAAGTTAAAAAGCTTTTGAGAGCTTGGGCAACTGAGAAGTATGGTGATGGAACAAAGCAATCAAAAATTTTGAAGAAGAAGTATGTTGAGGTTCAGGAATTTATGATGAACAACCCCCATGATCAAAATGCAGCTGAAGAGGAAGTAAGGCTATGTGATCTTCTTAACAAAGCTCTAGAAATTGAAAGTGGAATGAAAAAACAGCAGTTTCATAGTAAGTGGTATAATTTTGGTGATCGTAACACTGAGTTTTTTCATTCCTCGATCAAAATCAAACAGGCTAAAGAAAATATACACACAATAACTACTCTTGAAGGTTCTACTGTATCAACTCCTGATTTAATTGATGCTGCTTTTGTTCAATATTTTGAGCACTTGTTTGGTAACTCCTCTGACTTTATTCCTGATCTTGACAAGTTAAACAACATCCACCTTCCTAGCTTGTCCACATTGCAAGCTGCTATGCTGGTTAATCAAGTTACTGATGAGGAAATAAAAAATACACTCTTTGCAATGAATAGAAAATCGTGTGGTGGGCCTGATGGGTTCAATGTCCTCTTCTTTGTTACTTGCTGGGACATTATTCAATTGGATTTCTGCAAGGCAGTGCACAATTTTTTTATTAAATGCACACTGCTATCTGAAGTTAACTCAACTAATATTGTACTAATCCCAAAAAGTTCTGAACCAAGCTCTGTCTCTTCTTTTAGACCAATCTCGTGCTGTAATGTGGTGTATAAGTGTATATCAAAGATTATTGCGTCAAGACTACTGCATGTTCTCCCCCAAATTATTTCTCACAATCAGGTTGCTTTTCTTCCCAATAGGAGTATTTATGACAACATTTTGCTGGCTCAAGAGCTGCTTTGTGGATATTCGAGATCAAATATTTCTCCTTCTGCTATGCTAAAGCTAGACATATCTAAAGCTTATGATTCCATTCACTGGTCCACCATTGTGAGAATTATGGCATTAATGAACTTTCCGAAGCCATTTGTTGGGTGGGTATATGAATGCATTTCAACTGCTAGGTTCTCCATTGTTATTAATGGTCGACCTGTTGGTTATTTCAAGAGTAGGCAGGGAATTAGGCAAGGGGATCCGATTTCTTCGTACTTATTTCTTATGGTGATGGAAGTGCTCACTAGATTAATGATAACAAAGTATGCTGCTGGGCAAATTAAATACCACCCCAGGTGCAAACTAACAAATGTTACTACTCTCTTGTTTGCTGATGACATTATGATTTTTACTAAGCCTCATCTCCCCTCGTTGCAAAGTGTTATTAAAACTTTGACTGACTTTTATTTGATGTCAGGTTTGCAACTAAATTTTTCTAAATCAAGTATAGCAATTGCAGGGGTTTCCACCAGTATTTACAACAGTCTTCTACATTACACTGGTCTCCAAAGAATGAGTAATAATATGACTTATCTTGGCCTCCCGCTATTGACATCAAGACTGAATTATGCTGATTGCCTCCCATTGTATTCCAAAATGGTTGCTATTCTTGACATGTGGTCTAACAGATTTTTGACCCAGGCAGGAAGGCTTGTCCTTATCAAGTCTGTTGCATTTTCTATGACTGTTTATTGGGCTAAAGCGTTTATCTTGCCGACTAAACTTTTGCATCATGTCAGAAGTGCAATGCTAAGATTCTTTTGGACTGGATCCACCAAAAACAGGAAGCCATTGCCATGTTCATTCAAATGTTTTGAGAAGAGTTTAAATGCTGGTGGGCTGGGGGTTTTAAACATTGTTGACTGGAATATTGCTGCATTCAGTACTCATCTAAATTCAATTATTGCCAAGGATAACTCTGGTTGGGTTAATTGGGTATGGGTCAATAGAATTGGTAGGGCAAGTTTCTGGACTGTTACCACTCCACAAATTTGCAGCTGGACTTGGAGAAATCTCCTGAGTTTACGTGATAGATTGCTTCCTATTATTGTTCATAGGTTGTCAAATTCTTCTACTATCAAATTTTGGTACGATCCATGGGTGGCCAAGGGAGTGATATTGCATTCTTTGTTCACATATCAACAGATCCAACAGACTGGTATACCTTTTAATGCAAAGGCGGTGGATTATATTTTCCAGGGTAACATGAATCTGCCATACTCATCAAATCAGTACATCAGGTCAGTGTGGAATGATATACAATGTAATAAGTACCCTCTTGTTGATGTTGGTGATGTGTTTTGGAATGATAGACCTCATACTGTTAAGCTTGTGTACAAGCACCTGCACAATTTTGGTGATCATGATTTCAAGTGGAGCAAAGTTATTTGGACAACTGATTCAACCCCAGGGGATAATCTTATGCTCTGGAAAGTGCTGCAAAATGCAATGTTAACTAGAACCAAATTGATGGAGATGGGATATGATAGGGGATCAAATTGTGTTTTCTGTGCTAATGACCCTGAGACTGTGCACCATTTGTTCATGCAATGTTCTTACACTAAGATGCTATTTGACAAAATGATGCTTGTAGCTGGGAGTAGATTGTTGGCTAATCAACCTATGCTGGATTTTGACATGATTTACAAAGCTATAAGGTGGCGAACTTTGAAGGCGAGACACTTAGCTATATGCTTGAAGAAATACATGACAGTGGTGTGGTATGAACGAAATTTGATTTGCTTTGATAAGAAGAGGAGAGATGGTCAGGTGTTATGGAAAGTATTGAAGTATGAATTTACAAAACAATGAAGATGCAATCTATTTTTCCAGCCATATACATGGATGCTTGGAGATAGTTGGTTTTTTTGGTGTGTTTCTTGTTTTCTTGATTTGCTTTGTGTGTTTTTTTGTTGTGCTTTTCTTTCTGTGTAGCTCCGTGTGTTGTGTTTTGTATTTTCTTTTTTTCTTGCTTGCTGTTCTCTTTTGGGCAAGTTTTGTGTTTTATTGTTTTTTTGCAATAAAATCAGGTAGGGGCCCTGTTAACCCCGCTAGCTTTTGCTAAAAAAAAAAAATATATGCAACCAAATCGAAAGGTTTCTCTCATAACAAGTCAACTAGGTCCCCACCTTCACAAGATAAATAAACAAAGTATATCCCTTCCTGTGCAGTTAATGCTTCACTATAACACTGCTATATCTCATAGCGGATTCCTACTGCTACGATTTTTCCATATAGCCTCAAAGATAGTCATTCTGCTTTAAGCCTCTCTATTTCCGATATATCCCGTTATTTTCGCTATATTATGCTATTTCCGCTATATCTTCATTAAAAGAAATGAATTGAAAAATGACATTTATACATTACAAAAATTATGAAATTAATTTATTTGATCAAAATTTTAATATATTTTTAGAAATGAAAATAGTCTAATATTGTACTAAATTCAATTATGTTATATAAAAGTTTTACATTTATTTACAGTATATTCGCACATGTTTTTATTTAAAATTATTTATGTACTAATTATAATTCAATTGAATGTTAATTTTCCATTTAATTACCATTTATATACCTATAAAAACATTAAGTATGAGTTTTATATGTCATTTTAGAGTCATCCACTATATCCTCGTTGTATCTCTGCTATGACTTTTTGCACCTCCGCCGCATTGAATCCGCCAAGCGTTTAACTGCATAGATCCTTATATACAAAGAGTAGACTATACAAAGGGTTAAATACCTTTTTCCCACTTGTTAGCTACGGGTTAACCGAATCATTGTTAACATAACAAATCATTTTATTCCCTGAAGTAACAAATCATTTTGCACTAATAATCACAAATACTTTCAAACATAATATTGTTTACTTCCTCAAAATATTTTCTTAGTCAATTTCAAACCACTATGATTTAAGTTCTCGAAATTCTCTTTATAAAGACATTTTAATAAATACCTCTATATAATTCACTTTTATATAAAATCACTTAGAAATGTTTACTCACTTAAAAAATATTTATTTCCAAATATTATATAAACACCTTTTATATCACATTAAAATATTTACTACTAAATAATTCTATTTATTTTCAAAGAAACCATTTCTTTTAAAATAAAAACATATTTAAAATTATAATAAACATCTTTCACTATAACAATTACTTTATCAAATATTTCATCGAACACCTTACAATCAAACTGTGAAATTCTAATCACAAGGTGTTTGTATCTAACCAACCCATGTCTTTGGAAATTAATTGCTCATAATCTGGCCAAACACATTTCAAACAGACAAACAAAAAATAACAACAACACATTATTATAACAATTCGACAAATTGAATAATAGCACATAAATCAGAATTAACTGGTATACATAAATAAATATCTAAATTTATATAATAGCAGAACGAGAATTTATTCTACTAAATAGATGTCATTTATAAAGTATACTTAACTCGTTTTTGATATTTCAACTTATACTATTCCTCGCCTAAGAGTGAACCAAGGTAAGTTAGAGCACTGATTGCATCAAAGCCTTGCTCAAACACTTCATTCTAGAATGTAACAAAAAGATAAGTCTACTCGTTGGCTTTTAGCATTAAGCAAAGTAATTACCTTTTTCAAACTTATACACTTATTAAAACTATATTTAAACACGAAACCAACTTTAAAACACTCTAATATAAGTTAGAAAATAACCCTAAAAGGATAAGTGAAATATATTTAATTTAAATATCAATTTTAAACAATTTATAGTTTCAAAAAATAAAGAAGCAGTTGCGCAAATGCTACCAAAACAATGCGCAATAGCTCAAAAAGTGTTTTAGAAGCAAATACAGTTTTTCGGATGTGCTACCAAAAGACCTGGGCTAGCTTCATGCCTAGTTTTTCAATGTCTTAACAAACTACTTTAGATCCATTATTTTTCAAAGTTAGTAGATGTTGGGTACTTGAAAATCATGAAGAAAAATCCCAAAGAATATCTTTTAATTATTTTATATAAATTTTCAAAAACAAGACATTTTACCAAACTGCTCATATAGTGACTATTTCGCTATAACTTTTGCTTCTTCGTTCAACTAGCTAGATATTAACTTCAAAACTTTCCCAATAAAAGTAATATATTATTAGCTTGTTAAAAAGGTAATGAAAACCCTAAGAACGTTTCTATAAAATTAAACGTTATTTTGCAAAAAAAGTTATTTAAAAGTGTCGATATAGCGACCTTTTTGATGTTAAATTTCATATCTTTTTAACTTTGTTTTATGTTTCTTATATCTTTTCAAAATACTTATAGAAGTGTATTAATCAACCAAAACAAGTTATATTAAGGTACGTTCTTAGATCACCACTTTTCACAAATTAAAGTTAAGGGATTTCAAAGTGCGTTTACAACGATTATCGCTATACAGACAATTCCGTATTCTATTCAATATTTATTGTCATTTCATTTTTTACACATATATGATTCTAATCTCAAACCATATCACTACTAAACATGTATTAACATATGTACTAATAATCAAGTCCATTTTAGATGCTTAAATATGCTTAATTTAAACAACATAATTCCATTCTCTTTAAAGCAACTACTTTAACAAATCATATGTTTTTGGAAGCATATAATAAAACATTATAACTTTAAGCAGTTAATGAAAATTATTATTACTTATAGCAAGAAATATTAACATGCGATTTAGCAAGCAATTATCAAGCAATATTATCGCTTGTTACTTTAGATAATTAACTTCATTCATAATGAAATTAACTCACTTTTATTCAACCCATTTACTATCTACCAATATTCAATGAATAAATACTTCTACTAACACCTTCTACTCAAATCAAAACATCACTAATTCCATTCTTATTCCTTCTAATGCTCACATCCACCGCCATAACCTACCCCTTGGCTCATGGCCATCACCACCATCCACCTTAGGTCATTTCCAAGACATTTCCATCTCTCTTTGTAGACGCCAAACCTCCTTCCAATCCCTTAAAACCCATGCCCTAGGCCATTTTCTCACTATAAGGCACACGACCATTAAAAGAAGAGAAAGAAGAGAAATTATGAAGAAGAAGTAAAGATATGGAATCATGTGTAACATTCTCATCTATTTATAAGCTTAGAAATTTAGTGGAAATGATTAGAAAACCACCTTCTCTCCCATGCATGAGAACATGCACACCATACCCTTACACAACCATGCTTTCGCACTGCCATACTCTCCTTAAATCACTCCACCATTGAAGGGTCCTTTATTACTCCGTGTTCCCTTAATTAAATATGTATACTTTAATTAATATGTCACTAACTTAAGTGTTTAATTTGTTGTTAATTTGTTCATATGATAGCTTGGTAGTGTACAAGTATTCAAACAACTTTTGTTTAACAAAAAAATTTATTTTTAACAAAATGTTTTCCCATCACATTCTTAATATTTATCCAAAGTATATATTTTTGTAAACACATTTCAAAACTAAGTTTTATATCATTAGTCATTAATAAAAAATTGTTTAACAAGGTTAAAAAATTACATTTAATCATATTAAATTTTAGATACAAACACTTAAATAATTCAATTATTTAAATACGAAGTGTCTGAAATTTTGGATCACCACAATAATGGACTCGGCCTCCATCATGGATCAGCCATAGTTTATTGCTTGGAATTTTTCCAATCGACCGCTCTAACATTCAATAAATGAATAATTAGACACCGGTTTACTGTCATCGATTTCACTTTGAAAGCTAAAATCTATATAACCCTTCATATAGAGATCTTCATTCTTATATATAAGGAATAAGTCTTTAATATTTCTTAAATATGTGGGAATACGTTTCACTGATATCCAATGATATCCTTTAGAATTATACTGATATCGATTTATGCATCCTAATGCATAAGCCACATTAGTCTAGTATGTAGCGTAGCGTACATGATAGAGTTATTGCATATGCATATGGTATCATCTTCATACGCTCCTTCTCTTCATCAGTATGAGGAGCATCCTTCTTAGAAGAGATTATTTAAGATTAGATCAGAACATTTTGTGATTGCAATTTTCCATGTGAGCTATTTTAGAATGGTAACTATGTATAAGAATATAGTAGCACTTCCTTGTTCTTTCCAGTGCACTCATGCTTCCTCTGTATATTGATAAAAACCAAATCGTTTGATTACTTTATCAAAACACATATTCCATCTATTTAGCTTTCTTGAGACCATAAATAGATCTGAATTGTGATAACCCGGAATTTTGAGCAATAGAAATTTGATAGTCTTCATTTAATTTTTTCTAAATTGACAATATTGATTTAAATTTGATAATATTGTTTAATAATTTTATTTATAAAAATTTAATTTGGCAAAATTTATCTTTTTAAAACCAATAATATCTAATCGGTAAATTTTGTTTTTTAAAGCTAATAAAATTGTTTTCTATTTATAATGTGTGTGCATATATATATATTGGTATATATATTGTAAATAGAAAGTCTTGGGCTTTACTTTAATAAAAGAAATAATTTTTCAAATTGTAATATATATGTATATATTGTGATTGGAAGCTTTGTTTTAAAATCCAATTTATAATTCTCAAAAGTTAATTGAACACTTTTAACACTAGTATTTATTTATAATTATCAATTCCAGTACTTATGTCAAGTACTAGTGGTCCAGTGGTTTACGACATGAGGTGAGTTGCTGCATCTTGTTGTGGTGGCACAGGTTCGATTCCCAGCGGCCACAAGTATGAGACATAAGTGCACGGCCACTTTAAAACCGGCTTAACCAAAGGTCAGGGCGACATAGTCTCCCTGTCCCCAAAGTTTTTTGTCAAGTACTAGTGGTCCAGTGGTTTACGACATGAGGTGAGTTGCTGCATCTTGTTGTGGTGGCACAGGTTCGATTCCCAGCGGCCACAAGTATGAGACATAAGCGCACGGCCACTTTAAAACCGGCTTAACCAAAGGTCAGGGCGAC
This sequence comes from Allium cepa, assembly GCA_030765085.1. Lineage (NCBI taxonomy): Eukaryota > Viridiplantae > Streptophyta > Magnoliopsida > Asparagales > Amaryllidaceae > Allium > Allium cepa. The sequence continues at coordinate 218,812,479 of CM060930.1, forward strand.
ATAGTCTCCCTGTCCCCAAAGTTTTCTTTTTTCCCATTTTCAAACCATTTTAATGAACTTTTTGTTTTTTTAATGGCTTCTGACCCAACCTCTCAACCCTTACTATCAACTGTCCCTATCGTCCTTCACCAAATACCTACCACTGTTTGCAACCAGTCCATACTTGTCCCCCCTGTCCTTCTACCGCCGGACCCTCCGCTTCCTCCCCATAAACCTCCATCACCCCACCCTCCATCGGGTAACCTTTCTCTTCCTCATATTGATTCTGCTGCCCTTCCTAATTGCAACCCTTCTCTTCTTTCCAGACCTCCTTGCCATGATCAGACTGTGCAATGGAACTCTCTTTTCAAAACCAAACCACGCAATGCGGGATTGCACTCACCAGTTTCTGTTCCTCTGATATATGATGGCAAAGTTCTAGTACCACCAGAAAATGTGATTGCTGCAGGTAATGATGTTTGGGGTGATTATCTTGTTGGTTTTTTTCTTGACAAACCTCTTTCTTACCTTACGGTCATATCGCATCTCAAAAAAGCATGGAAACTAAAAGGCTCAATCAAAGTAAAATCAGATGGAAATTTGTTCCTATTCAATCTTTCTTGTGATGAAGATAGAAGGAATATCATTGCGTCAGACCCGATAATTATGAGGAACAAAATTTTCATTGTAAAGCAATGGGATCCCACAATAGGTAACAGTTGCAGTACAATTCGCTCTGTACCGGTTTGGATCAGATTAACCAATATACCACTATATGCCTGGTCTCATATGGGTATAAATTGGTTAGCTTCTCGAATTGGAAAGTTCATGTGTATGGATGCTCAAACGGAGAAATTGGAGAGAATAGGATATGCTAAATGTATGGTTGAAGTTACACCGGACAAGGAATTGATAAATGAGTTTCCAGTTCGTCTTATGGATGGAACAGACCAGATTGTGATAGTTAATTATTTATGGAGACCAGAAATATGCAACAGCTGTAAAGTTTTTGGACATGAAACCAAACAGTGCTTAGTAATAGCAAAGGAAGATATAGAAGAAGTAGTAGTTATGGATGATGAGAAGAAAGGATACGAGGGACGTGAATACGGTGGGGGGATGATTACAAAAGTTACTAAACAAAAACAAGTTTGGAGAAGAATAGAAAAAAAGGGAACCAAGTTAACTAGAGAGAATGAAAATAAAAATACTACTGATGATGCAGAACTATATGCAACAAATGAAAGGCAAGGTGATAAAGATGCTTTACTAAATGACAATGAATTGAAGAAGATGACTAAAGGAAACAATGAGGAATGCAATATGAATAATAATAGATTCATAGTCTTAATGGATGAAGACTTGACTGATGCATGCAACCAAAATGGGGACAATGGACCAGAGACAAATAACAATGTCATTACAACACAATTGGAGGAGGGAGAAATAGTGGAAAACAGCAATATTATAGTGCAAACTGATCCTGAACTTGTGCAAACTGATCCTGAACTTGTGCATGTAACAAACAAAAACCAACCTGAAACACTTGCAATTGTTACTACAATGACCCCACCTGATACTATGAATAACCATGAAACAATGCAAAAGGATATCAACATATTGGAGAATGCCAACACATCACCAAAACAAACCCTAAACTCCACAAATACTCTCATTCTTAATTCTTTAAACACCATTTTCAAACCCATCAATCATAATGTTGAAATACAATTCAAAAATTCACTTGAAAAAGATATCCTTGCATTGTTGATGCCTTTGCCAACACATAATTCACATCCCTATTCTTTCACTGGTGAACTACCAGGATGGAAATCTCTGCCAACCTCACCAAAATCACATTCAAATCAAGGATCGGGGAAAGAAAGTGAAACAAGACCCAAACAAAATAAACAGTACAAGATTGACAATACATTAGAACTCAGGGGGTCTCCTGCAACCAGGAGCACGAAAAATGTCATTCATCAGTCTCTGAAGTATACATAATGTCGCACAACCTTGCTAGTTGGAACATAAGAGGAGCACACTCATCCAACAAACTTGATCAAGTCAAATATCTTATTAAACATCATAATCTATCCTTTGTTGCCATTCTAGAAACCAAATTGAATGAATCTCTTACCGTTAAAGCAGCAAGATACATTAACCAAACTTGGAAGCTGCACCATAATCTGGATCATGCAACCTATGGTCGCATCATGATTATCCATAATCCCTTAGTCATCTCTATCTCCCCCATACTCTGCACTGATCAAGTCATGCATCTTCAAGCCAACCTAATCAACCCCCCCTCCTCCTTCTTCATATCCATAATTTATGCTCAAAACTCTGCCAACTCGCGACAAACCCTCCTCAACCTTCTTCCTGCCTTCAGACAAAACTCCCACCCTTGGATTGTTCTTGGGGATTTCAACTGTTGTTACAATTTGCATGATAAGCTTGGTGGAACCCCACTGTTACAGAAAGACATTATGCCACTTAATAAAGCTATTGATGATGCATGTCTCCTCCCAATTCCTTCCTTTGGAGCTGAATATACTTGGAACAATAGTAGTAGGTCTGGAATCAGGACCTTCACTAATATAGACCATTCTTTTGCCAATCTAACTGCATTATCCACCTGGCCGACCATGTCTTCCTTTATCCCACATCCAGTTCTATCTGATCACTCCCCTATCATTTTCTCCACGGGACAGATGTTATTAAAAAAACAAAAAGCATTCAAATTTTATAGTACTTGGGTCCATGAACCTGGGTATACTAGTATAATTAAAAAAGTTTGGTCTGAAAAATATTATGGAAATCCCATGTATATTCTATGCAGGAAATTAAAAGCTACCAAGGAAGTGCTGAGAGTATGGGCAAGGAAAAACTTTGGAAATGGAACACTAAAATCAAATTTGCTGAGGCAGAAACTCATTGAAGCTCAAAACTTTATGGTGGGCAACCCAGATAACCCTGATGCTGCCACTAATGAGAAAAACATACATGATCAGCTGCATGAAGCTTTGAAGGTTGAAGGGAAGATGAGGAGACAACAACTGCGAATTAAATGGGCTCATGATGGTGACAACAACACTGCATACTTTCATGCTGCCATCAAAATCAAACAAGCAAAGGAAAATATATCCCACATTTACGATGAATTTGGAGTGCTTCACACTGGCCCTAATGATGTTGACCAAGCCCTACTCAACTACTTCAAATCCTTACTTGGTAATAAAAATAATTTCAAACCTGATCTTGAAAAAATTGATAATGTGCAGGTGCCCCATGTACTTTTGGAGGAAGCAAACTCCCTTGTTGCTAAAGTTACTGATAGAGAAATCAAAGAAACTCTTTTTTCGATGAACAAAAATTCCAGTGGTGGCCCTGATGGATTCAACCTTTCATTCTTTACCTATAGTTGGGATATTATCAAGGAGGACTTTTTAAAGGCAGTTCATAATTTTTTCTTCAAGTCCAAACTTTTATTGGAAGTAAACTCCACCAATCTGGTCCTAATTCCTAAAGCTCAGCACCCATCCTCTGTTGAATCCTTCAGGCCTATATCGTGTTGCAACGTCATTTACAAATGCATATCCAAAATTCTAGCCTCTAGACTTGTTGTAGTCCTCAGTAGGCTCATCTCCAAGAACCAAGCTGCCTTTCTGCCTAGGAGGAATATAATTCATAACATTCTACTAACCCATGAACTGATAAAAGGTTATACTCATGCCCAAGCTTCAAAGAATGCAATGCTGAAACTGGATATAAAGAAGGCCTTTGATATTATTCACTGGAGTTCGATTGTCAGAATTATGGCACTCATGAGATTCCCAAAAGTATTTGTGGCTTGGATATACAACTGTGTATCCACCCCATCCTTCTCCATCTATCATAATGGTGGCAACACAGGGTTTTTCAACAGCAAGCAGGGGATCAGGCAAGGAGACCCCATATCTTCATACATTTTCATTCTTGTTATGGAAGTTTTGAATGTTATGTTGATAAATAACTATGAACAGAAGAAGATTTTGTATCATTCTAAATGCAAATCACCGCAAATAACATCTTTATTCTTTGCTGATGACATCTTATTATTCACTAAACCTGATCAAGTTTCCCTTGAAAACATTAAAACAGTTCTACAAAACTTCTACCTTATGACTGGTCTTCAACTCAACCTAAGCAAATCTCACATGATCACCTCTGGGATCTCTTCTGAACAAGAAACTCAAATATTGTCATTATCTGGTCTTCAAGCTATGAATAATAGCATGTGCTATCTGGGACTTCCACTTTGCTCATCCAGGATTACCACTGCCAACTTCTTGCCACTGTATGACAAAATTTGTAGCACCATGAACTGTTGGGCAAATAGACTTCTTTCTCAAGCTGGCAGGCTTGTGCTCATCAGATCTGTCATTTCCTCAATGATTGTGTACTGGGCTAAGGCATTCATTCTCCCCATCAAACTCATTAAAATGATAAGAAAAGCTATGTTAAGGTTCTTCTGGTCTGGAACCATCCATAATAGGAAATTAATACCCTGCTCCTTTGGTATTATGGAGCTTCCAAAAAACAAAGGTGGTCTTGGCATTCTTAACTTACAAACATGGAATAGAGCTGCTATCAGTATGCTTATGAATGCCTTACTAAACAACGCTGACAACTTGTGGGTTCAGTGGACTAGAACCCATAACTTGGGTAGAAAGATATTTTGGACCATGACCGTGCCACAAAATTCCAGTTGGACTTGGAGAAGTATTCTGATGTCAAGAGCATCTTTTCTTCCACTAATCAAGGTTAAGCTCTCACCCACCAGTGATGCTAGCTTCTGGAATTCCCCTTGGTTGGAGGATGGTATGATATTATCCAACATTTTCACTCCCCAGCAAATCATGCAAACTGGTATTAATCGTGATGCGTTTGCATCTGATTACATTACTGATGGGAAGTTGTCTCTACCATACACCAGTAATCAAGTCATTAGAGCTGTTTGGAACAAGTATCAATCTATGAGTTTCATGCCTGCCATGACTGATGAAATACAGTGGAAAGGAAAACCACACTCTATTGCTTCTGTTTACAGATTGCTTGTTAATTCTCCTGCTACTAGTAATATAAAATGGCACAGAGTGCTATGGACCAGATATTCATCTCACAGAGATAACCTAATGTTATGGAAAGTAATTAATAGTGCTCTACTTACCAAAGACAGATTAACGAGTTTTGGGATGCTTGTTGATCCCCTTTGCTTCTTCTGCAAGTTGCTTCCTGAAACGGTTAGTCACCTATTTTTTGAATGTAGCTCTCTTTTGGGAATGTGGAAGTACCTCATGTCTGTTTTGAGTATAAATCATATCCATGGTATTGCCAGTGAAGAGTGGGATCTCATTGGAAAGGCAACGAGGTGGAAGAAAAAAGAAAGATTTGTGTATTTTTTTTGTGATCAAGAGATATCTTAACTTCGTATGGGATGAAAGAAATTTGAGGTGCTTTGAGAACAAGATGAGGAACAGTGATCAGCTGATGCATGCCTTTCATGCAAGCATAAAAATGGGAATAAAGGACAGTAAATTTGATTTTACATCCTTTGTCTTGAATGATTGGATATAGTGCTCCTTCTTATCTGTGTTTTTTCCTTTTTTTGTATGTTCTTGTGAGTGTTGTAATTTCTTGTTTTTTTTGTTAGCTTTTCGCGATTGTGAGCATGTTCATAGTCGCTTTCTTTTCTTTATTTTAATAACATCCTGGTAGGGGACCAGTCAACCCCGCTTGCCTTTCAAAAAAAAGAATTTAATTAAAAGATTTAATATCTTTACTTTTTAAATTTAACATGAATAAATGTGATTTGTTTATTTATAAACATTTAAAACATAATACATATTTATATAAAACATAAGTAATTAAGAAAATTTATATTTCATTAAGAGTTTAAACATTTGTAAACATTTAAATATAGCTTTTAACATTTGTAAAAAAACATAATAACACAGTTGACATTTGTCTCTAAATTGTGACATGCATTAACAAGTGGCAACCTATATTTTTTTTTCAAATTTTAATTATATAGTAAAGTGTTTAAAAGAAACCAGGCTGTTTCATTTACAGTTCAAGCATCTCTCATTCTCAATTCCTCTTCCCTTCTAGGTAAATTAAAAATATATAAACTAAAACTAGAAATCAAAAGGAAAATCAAAGCCATATACAACATCAGTTTCAAAATTTTCAAGTTGAGATCATGCAAACCAAATGAAGATCGACAACATCTGTTTTTAAGTTTTATACCTGAGATCAAGCTAGCAACCAAATCAACTGGAAAAAAAACCGCATTCAAATCAACATCAAGTTCCAGAAAAAAAAATATTCAAAACTGCTCTATGTTTTATAGATACCTGGTGAGTAAACAATTTGTTTTAAAAGTTTAAATATGGTTTTTAACCTTGATATACATGATGAAATCTTGTAGAAATGTAGTGTAAATTGTTTGCATAAATGATGGCTGTGAATGCATGTTGGTAAATAGAATATGCCAGTGTATATATGTTCTGTATATATGTGTCTCTTCTGTTTGAAAACATGATCCAAATCCATTTACAGATTCATATCTTCCAAACAAAATAATTCTAGACCTTGATCTTTAAAGAGAAGATGATTATAACAATGTAAAGTTATTTCGAAAAATAGTTTCAAGAATTTTAGGTTTAGTTTTATTTCAAAAATAGGATTTACAGTAAAATCAATTATATGACAAAAAAATCGATCATGATATTTTTAAGGTTTGAATATAGAATCTGATTTGTAATGCAAAATGATTAATTTTAATTTGGAAATCATAATTTTTAAGTCTGTATTCATCGTGATATAATGAGATGAACGGTTTTGGTACTTAAGTCAATTGTCGTCGATAGGCGGCAAGTGGTGAGACGGGGTTTAGTCTAGAGGTGGCCAGTGAGTTGACGATCACTGGAAAAATGACTGCCAGAATTATAGATGGCCGTGGTGGCCAGGGGGCAGCGGTGTAGGGTTTTGAATGCCATTTTATCGAGTTGGGTGTCGAAGTAATCTCGACGACGATAGTGCATCGGACTCGATCACGAGGAGTGAGATCATGATGAGGTGACGCGATGCTACTTTGGAAGAAGTGTCGTGGTTTCCAGCTAACGAGATCGTCGATGGCAAGGGGATGTATTGATCGGGTTTGAATGCATGTTTCTATTGTGGTGCTCATTTTCGATTGGTTGACGTTTCCATAGATCTAGATGGACGTATAGGTCGGCGAGATGGTCGGCATCGTGTGGATGATCGGAAGCTAATCGGAGAGCTGTGGAGTTTGTCATACACGTGCACGTGTGTACAATATTTGTTTAGGTTGTTTTGATCGTTGGGGAAGAAGGACCTGGCTTGGGTCAACTATCGAAGCATTTGATGATTTTCTCGAAGCAGAGACGGGAAGGAAGTGGTTCATGAGTTGCTCGGGGAGTTCGTGCCTTTGCTCCGGGATTTGAAGGTTTAGCTCGGGGTAATTGTATAGCTGACTCGGGTTTTAGTGTTTAGGTTACCAAAGTTTAAAGGAAGTGAAAACATAAATAGTTTTAAAGTTTTAAATTGACTTAGTTTTCAAAGAATTGTACTAAGTTTTAAAGTATAATTTGAATAAATATGTTTCAAAGTAAAAGTAAATCTAGTTTCAAAATATATTATTTGGTGTTCAAAAAGAAAGAAAAAAATGGAAGTTTTTCAAAAGAAAAGTTTTAAAAAAATTTAAACATATTTTTTTTATTTTAAAAAGATTTAAAATGTTTAAAATTGTTTGTTTAAAAGTAATTATGAAAGTTACTTCAAAAATGTTTTTCAAATGTAGTTTAATTATGTGATTAAGGAAATGATTAAGATAAGTGTATTTACAATGTTTGGTATAGGTTGATTTCAAGTTTTAATTTAATAAGAGCTAAATATAATTAAGACATTCAGTTAGATAAGGAATTTATTTTTAGTTATTCAAGATTGCGATTAATTAGGAATAACAAATTAAATAAATTAGTTTAAAATTAACTACTTAATGAAATTAATAATGGTTAATTATTTTATCTTAAAAATCAAAGTACAATTACCTAAGGATGAAATTAAAGGATTTTTAATGAATGAAATTAAATTGAGGGTCATTAACTAGTGATTAAGAGATAATTAATTAATGTAATTAATTTAAAATAATTGGTTTAATTAATTAGGAATAATTAATTACTTGTTTAATTAAGGGTTAATTAATCTAAGAAATTAAATGTTATTAATTAAAGAGTAATTAATTAATGGAAGTAATTAAAGGGATTAATTAAACCAAGTAATTAATTAAATTAATGTGAGTAATTTAAATTAATTAATTAGTTTAATTAATTAAAGATAATCTCTTGATGATTGATTAAGCATAATTACTTAATGTAATTAATAAAGTGTAATTACTTAGTGTAAGTAATTAATGGATAATTACTGGATGTAATTAATTAAAGGAAAATTACTTAATGGAAAGTAATTGAAGGATAATTACTTAGTATAGTAATTAAGGATTAATTACTAGGTGTAATCAATTAAAGGATTAATGAATATAATTAATTAAGAAGTTAATTAATTAATGTAAGTAATTAAGGATAATTAATTACTGAATATGATTAATCAAGGTTGATTAATGAAAGTGATTAATTAAAGATTAATTAGAAGAATAATTAATTAATGAAGTAATTAAAAGATCACTGATTAATATAATTAATAGAAATAATTAAGGGTTGATTATGATTAATTAAAAGATAATCAATCAATATAAGTGATTAGAGAATAATTAATTAATGTAATTAATTAAGGGTCAATGTAATTAATTATAATTAACTAATTAATAGTAATCAAAGGTTAATTAATATGATTGGTTTAAGGATAATTAATTAATGTAATTAATTAAAGCCTAATTACTTAATTTAATTAAAGAATAATTAATCAAGGATGATTAACTAAGATGAATGATTAAAGGACGATTAATTTATTGGTTTGATATTAATTAATGTTAAGTAAGCAGGATTTTCAGTAATGGATGTAATTAATTTAATTTATTTTAAATTAATTAGAGATGTTATGACTAACTAATCTTTGCTTATGGATAGCTGAATGATATTGAATGCCTTGGATTTGTTTGATATCTCTGATATGGGACATGTGCTGATATGTGATATGAGATGCTTTGATTGAATTGTGATAATGTGGATTATCTATCTTTGATATGTGAATTATCTATCTGTGTGAATATAAATAATAATTGAATTGTTTAAACGTAAACAACTTGGATATTACGACGGCATTTGGGATTTCGGTGAGACCGGGATCGGAGTTCCAAATTTGGATATCCGAAAACCACATCGATCCAAAATAAACGATAGGTCGTGAATCTCAAGTGAAGTTCGAGATGAAGATTCAGAGTGCAAGGGCTATTGTGTTAACTCTGAGGGTGATTCCAAAATGAGTGTAACGCGATAGTGCCTTCGGTTTCGTTCGAACCCGGAATGAACTTGTATGGATTGAATGCTTTTAGAACATCGTCATTAGAGGACGATGAGCATTCCAAGATATGCGATCGAAAAAGGTAATCGTAGCCTCAAGCCTCATCAACCGGGAATGGCTAAAATAGTGGAGGTGCAGCAAGGCTAAGTGAGTCGCGCTCAAGTAGGATGAGATTTTCCCCTGTCTAGAGGTCTCTTTTATTCGGCTTAGTGAGCAGTTGGTTCGCGGCCAACTACGGGGTTGTCTTGTTCAGGACTATCCAGTAAGGGATGGTTCCGGCCTTGTGTTGCAGGGGATCGGGAGGGATCCTCGGTACGGTGATCTAGGCCCCGTACTGTGATGGGCGGTACTCCAGTAGCCCTGCCATTATGTGGAATCCAATCTCCAATAAATGATCTCGGACTTGATTGTATAACCCACTTTATGGCTAGTATGCTGGAATTTAATAAGATAACATATTCAGCTATGTGAATATTTATTTGAGAACCCAACACCCTATTATAATATAACAGATTTCCTATCAAATGTTTTGGTTATCATAAGGTAAAAACTTTTCCGTGTTTATGTACGGGAAGTCTTACGAGATACCCCTTGTTTTTCAAAGGTTTTTCAAAGTTAAACAACTTTAACCCGTTTACTCACACCAGACCCATGTCTGACCCGAAGTTTATTTTCTATTTTATTAAACTCTTGGGTACTCGAATTTTTACGAGTAGCCAAGGGATTCATGTTAGCTTTGACCAGTTTCTAGAGGACAATGGGAGCAGGAGGCTTCAATGTATGTAGATATATAGTGGTTCCGCTGTGTTAATCTCTGTGTTGTATCTTGAGTTGTATGATAGACGGGTTTTATAATTGTCTAATGTATTGTGATATAAAGATGTGTAACTCTGATGTATATGATACTATGTAAAATACTATGTGATGTAATATATTTTACTCGTTCCGCTATGAGATTCTGATATTGTTTAGTTCTTTCTTTCTATCTTTTCTCTTTTCTAACCCTTTCTTTCTTAATAATGATGCATCTTTCCCTGGAGTGAAAGGCGGGTCGTTATAGTGGTATCAAAGCGCTAGGTTGAGTGAATTCTTAGGCTTTGGAGTGATTTCTTTCTTGAGAGAGCATACTTGTATTTATATATATATATATATATATATATATATATATACATATACATATACATATGTATATATATCTACCTAATTTTTGGGTTACCTATTCGGATTTTCCAATATGAGTTCTAGAGATAGAAGGGGTAGTGGTGTGTATAGCACGGCTGCCACTATTAGAAGAAGTCTGAGTGTTGAGGTATGAAGAGTATCTCTCGAGACTTAGACCCAATACCATCTCGAGTAAGCTTTGCATCATCGTGTTAGGATTTCACCAATCTTTGAAGGAAACCTTTTAAAGGTTCGGAGTCCATTATTGAAGTATAAGTTTGGTTGTGCTCGTATGAGCGAATTTTCTAGAGTTTGGATCTGTCAGATGAGCAGAAGTTAAGGAAGTTTTGAGGAGCAGTTTGTTCCTACCGCAGAGAAGACTCGGCTGCAAAGGATTTTATGGATCTTAGGCAAGGGAGTTTGTCTACATCGGAGATGAGACTAAGTTCAACCAGGTGTTTGTGCTTGGTTTGAGGTCGATTTCTTGAGAAGATGTCTACCCATCTTGAAGGCTCTTGGTGAAGTTGGTTGTTGGTTTTGAAGTTCAAGGAGCTTATAGATAGGAAGTCTTTGGTATCTGTAGCAGCAATGAAGATTGAAAGTATTTTGTATGCTGGTAGGAAGGTCTTTGGCTTAGCAGTATCCTATAAGTGGAGTTAAGAAGCAGTATGGTAGACCCATTTCTTCGATGGATTGGGTAGAGAAGCTGTTCTGATTGCTAAAGTGCGAACAATGTCTTTAGGAATTGATTTGGGTAGGATCGCAAAAGTGACTTGCGATAGTTTGAGTGTTCTCTTGGGTTATTAGAGATTTTTTGAATGTCTTCGAAGAAGACAAGGTTGGCTTTAGCATCGGGAGATTGAGTTTTCGTATCAACATGGTTCCTGGAGCTGTACCGGTGGTTCAGCTAAGTAGAAGGATGTTTCCTATTGGTGAAGCAACTGAGGAATCGATGGAACTTCTGTGTCATCTAGTTTGTGCTCGTGTTCTTCGACGGCATTTTCATCTACTCTAAATTAGGGCGGCGCAGGGGAAGCAAGGTGGCACCTGTTCTAGAGTAGAAGCAACCAAAATTTGTAGTTTTTTGATTAGAGGGTTTCTACAGGAAGTTTTTCTGGATCTGAAGGTCAGATTGGCAAGTGCACCTGTTTTGTCTTTTTTGGATGGGAGAAGTAAGTTCAATCTACTGATGTTTGTAGAGTAGAGTTTGTGTTCTTGATTTTGATAGATCTTCAGGGGACCATTTTGTTGGATAGGATCCGGAGATTGTCTTGTTGAGTAAAATCCGGAGATCGTCTTGTTCTTGGTCCAGATTTGTTTCAAGAAGCGTCAACAACGTTTGAGTTGATCAGGAAGGACGTAGGCAGCCCTGGATCATCAGAAGAGTTATGTGAAGGAATCCGGAATTTGAAGTTGGAGACTTCGTTGTTGTTAAGATTTCTCCGGTAAAGGGAGCGGTAAGGTTTGGTAAGACTGGGAAGCTAGCTTCGAGATATATTGGATCTTTCTGTGTTCTCCAAAGGATTGGAACTTTGGTCTACAGGATTGAATTGCCAGTTTTGACGGCTGGGATTCAATGTATTTCATGTATTTCTAAAGGAGTACGTGCGTGATCCATTACTGGTTGTGGAACCAGCAGTTCAGGAGGATTTGGAAGTTGAGCAGGACTTGATTGTGGTCTAATATCTTGATCAGACAATAGATCGTTTAGAGAAGGAGCTCAAGGTTAGAGTGGTGTAGCTAGTTAAGATTCTGATGAGCGAGTATCCCAGTCATTGTACCTGGGAAAACTCCAGATAGTATTAGGAAGGTCTATGCTGGTTTATATCAGGATAGTTAGTTAAATTTGTTTGTTAGAATAAAATGGTTGCTATGGTTGTTAGTATAGTTGATATATATGCTTTGATGTTAGTAAAAAAAATCTTTGTTGGATTATTAAATTATCTTTGCTTTTAGATTTCGTGGACGAAATTCTTTTAAGAGGGGAGGAATGTGATAACTCGGAATTTTGAGCAATAGCAATTTGGTAATCTTCATTTATTTTTATTTTTAAATTGACAATATTGATTTAAATTTGATAATATTGTTTAACAATTTTCTTTTATAAATATTTAATATGGCAAAATTTAACTTTTTAAAACTAATAATATCTAATTGGTAAATTTTATCTTTTAAAGCTAATAAAATTGTTTTCTATTTATAATGTATATATATTGGTGCATATATATTCTAAATAGAAAGTCTTGGGCTTTACTTTAATAAAAGAATTAATTTTTCAAATTGTAATATATATATATGTATGTATTGTGATTGGAAGCTTTGTTTTAAATTCGATTTATAATTCTCAAAAGTTAATTTAAAATTTAATTAAACACTTTTAACACTGGTATTTATTTATAATATCAATTCAAGTATATTAGCTTAAGTTTGAAATTGAATTTAATTAAAAGATTTAATATCTTTTTTTTTAAATTTAACATGAATAAATGTGATTTGTTTATTTATAAACATTTAAAACATAATACATATTTATATAAAACATAAGTAATTAAGAAATTTTATATTTAATTAAGAATTTAAACATTTGTAAACATTTAAATATAGCTTTTAACATTTGTAAAACAAATAATAGCCAATTGATATTTGTCTCTAAATTGTGACACGCATTAACAACTAGCAACCTATATTTTTTTTAAATTTTAATTATATAGTTAAGTGTTTAAAAGAAACCAGGCTGTTTCATTTATTGTTCAAGCATCTCTCTTTCTTAATTCCTCTTCTCTTCTAAGTAAATTAAAAATATATAAACTAAAACCAGAAATCAGAAGGAAAATGAAAGCTATATACAACATCAGTTTCAAAATTTTCAACATGAGATCATGTAAACCAAATGAAGATCAACAACATCAGTTTTTAAGTTTTATACCTGAGATCAAGCTAGCTACCAAATCAACTCAAAAACAAAGTGCATTAAAAATCAACATCAAGTTCCAGAATCAAAAATATTCAAAACTGCTCTCTGTTTATAGATACCTGGTGAGTAACCAATTTGTTTTAAAAGTTTAAATCTAGTTTTTAACCTTGACATACATGATGAAATCTTGCAGAAATGTAGTGTAATTTGTTTGCATGAATGATGGCTGTGAATGCATGTTGGTAAATAGGATATGCATGTGTATGTATGTTCTATATATATGTATCTCTTCTTTTTGAAAACATGATGCAAATCCATTTACAGATTCATATCTTCTAAACAAAATAATTTTAGACCTTGATCTTTAAAGAGAAGATGATTATAACAATGTAAACTTATTTCTAAAAATAGTTTCAAGAATTTAAGGTTTAGTTTTATTTCAAAAATAGGATTTACAGTAAATTCAATTATATGACAAAAAATCGATCATGATATTTTTGAGGTTTGAATATAGAATCTGATTTGTAATGCAAAATAATGAATTTTAATTTGGAATTCATAATTTTTAAGTCTATATTCATCGTGATATAATGAGATGAATAGTTTTGGTACTTATGTCGATTGTCGTTGATCGGCGGCAAGTGATGAGACGGGGTTTGGTCTGGATGTGGCTAGTGAGTTGACGATTATTGGAAAAATGATCGCCAGAATTATAGATGGCCGTGGTGGCCAGCGGGGCAACGGTGTATGGTATTGAGTGCCATTTTTTCGAGTTGGGTGTCGAAGTAATCTCGATGACGATAGTGCATCGGACTCGATCGTGAGGGGTAAGATCGTGGTGAGGTGACGCGATGCTCCTCTGAAAGGAGTGCCGTGGGTTCCAGCTAATGAGATCGTCGGTGGCAAGGGGATGTTTCGATCGTGTTTGAATGCATGTTTGTATTGTGGTGCTCGATTTCAATTAGTTGACGTTTCCATTGATCTGGATGGACGTATAGGTCGGCGAGATGGTCGGCACCGTGTAGATGATCGGAAGTTAATCGGAGAGGGGTGGAGTTTGCCGTACACGTGCATGCGTGTACGATATTTTTCTGGGTTGTTTTGATCATTGGGGAAGAAGGACTGGCTCGGGTCAACTCTCGAAGCATTTGATGATTTTCTCGAAGAAGAGACGGGATGGAAGTGGTTCATGAGTTGCTCAGGCATTTCAGGTTTAGCTCGAGGTAGTTGTATAGCTGACTCGAGTTTTAGTGTTTAGGTTACCAGAGTTTAAAGGAAGTGAAAACATAAATAGTTTTAAAGTTTTAATGTTTTAAATTGACTTAGTTTTCAAAGAATTGTACAAAGTTTTAAAGTATAATTTGAATAAATATGTTTCAAAGTAAAAGTAAATCGAGTTTCAAAATATATTATTTAATTTTCAAAAAGAAAGAAAAAAATGGAAGTTTTTCAAAAGCAAAGTATTAAAAAAATTAAACATATTTTTTTTTATTTTAAAATGTTTAAAATTGTTTGTTTAAAAGTAATTATGAAATTTATTTCAAAAATGTTTTTCAAATGTAGTTTAATTATGTGATTAAGGAAATGTATACGATAAGTGAATTTACAATGTTTGGTATAAGTTGATTTCAAGTTTTAATTTAATAAGAACTAAATGTAATTAAGACATTCAGTTAGATAAGGAATTTATTTTTAGTTAATCAAGATTGCGATTAATTAGGAATAACAAATTAAAGAAATTAGTTTAAAATTAATTACTTAATGAAATTAATAATGGTTAGTTATTTTATGTTAAAAATCAAAGCATAATTACTTAAGGAGGAAATTAAAGGATAGTTAATGAATAAAATTAAATTGAGGGTGGTTAACTAGTGATTAAGAGATAATTAATTAATGTAATTAATTTAAAATAATTGGTTTGATTAATTAAGAATAGTTAATTACTTGTTTAATTAATCTAAGAAATTAAAGGTATTTAATTAAAGATTAATTAATTAATGGAAGTAATAAAGGAATTAATTAAACAGTGTAATTAATTAAATTAATGTGAGTAATTTAAGTTAATTAATTAGTTTGATTAAATAAAGATAAACTCTTGATGATTGATTAAGTATAATTACTTAATGTAATTAATAAAGTGTAATTACTTAGTGCAAGTAATTAATGGGTAATTACTGGATGTAATTAATTAAAGGGAAATTATTTAATGGAAAGTAATTGAAGGATAATTACTTAGTAGAAGTAATTAAGGATTAATTACTAGGTGTAATTAATTAAAGTATTAATGAATATAATTAATTAAGAAGTTAATTAATTAATGCAAGTAATTAAGGATGGTTAATTACTGATTAATCAATCAATATAAGTGATTAGAGAATAATTAATTAATGTAATTAATTAAGGGTCAATGTAATTGATTATAATTAATTAATTAACAGTAATCAGAGGTTAATTAATATGATTGGTTTAAGGATAATTAATTTGTGTAATTAATTAAAGGCTAATTACTTAATGTAATTAAAGAATAATTAATCAAGGATGATTAATTAAGATGGATAATTAAAGGATGACTAATTTATTGGTTTGAAATCAATTAATGTTAAGTAAGCAGGATTTTTAGTAATGGATGTAATTAATTTAGTTTATTTTAAATTAATTAGAGATGGTATGACTAATTAATCTTTGCTTATGTATGGCTGAGTGATATTGAATGCCTTGGATTTGTTTGATATATCTGATATGGGATATGTGCTGATCTGTGATATGAGATGCTTTGATTGAATTTTAATAATGTGGATTATCTATCTTTGATATGTGAATTACCTATCTGTGTGAATATAGATAATAATTGAATTGTTTAAACTTAAACAACTTGGACATTAAGGCGACGTTTTGGATTTCGGTGAGATCGGGATCGGATTTCCAAATCTGGATATCCGAAAACCACATCAATCCAAATTAAAGGATGGGTCGTGAATCTCAAGTGAAGTTCGAGATGAAGATTCAAAGTGCAAAGGCTATTGTCATTAACTCTGAGGGTGATTCCAAAATGAGTGTAACGAGATAGTGCCTTCGGTTTCGTTCGAACCTGGAACGAACATGTATGGATTGAATGATTTCAGAACATCATCATTGGAGCACGATAAGCATTCGCAGATATGTGATCTAAAAGGGTAATCATAGGCTCAATCCTCATCAACCGGGAATGGCTAAAACAGGGGAGGTGCAGCAAGGCTAAGTGAGTCGCGCTCAAGTAGGACGAGATTTTCCCCTGTCTAGAGGTCCCTTTCATTCGGCTTAGTGGGCAGTTGGTTCGCGGCCAACTACCGGATTGTCTTGTTCTGGACTAT
Organism: Allium cepa; assembly: GCA_030765085.1. Classification (NCBI taxonomy): domain Eukaryota; kingdom Viridiplantae; phylum Streptophyta; class Magnoliopsida; order Asparagales; family Amaryllidaceae; genus Allium; species Allium cepa. The sequence goes on from CM060930.1 coordinate 218,829,429, forward strand.
CCAGTAAGGGGTGGTTCCACCCTTGTGTTGCAGGGGATCAGGAGGGATCCTCGGTACGGTGATCTAGGCCCTGTACTGTGATGGGCGGTACTCTAGTAGCCCTGCCATTGTATGGAATCCAATCTCCCATAAGTGATATCGGACTTGATTGTATAACCCACTTTGTGGCTAGTATATGTGAATATTTATTTGAGAACCCTAGACCCTATTATAATATAACCAGATTTCCTATCAAATGTTTTGGTTATCGTAAGGTAAAAAATTTCCGTGTTTATGTGAGGGAAGTCTTACGAGATACCCTTTGTTTTTCAAAGGTTTTTTAAAGTTAAACAACTTTAACCCGTTTACTCGCACCAGACCCATGTTTGACCTGGAGTTTATTTTCTGCTTTATTAAACTCTTTGGTACTCAAATTATTACAAGTAGCCAAGGGATTCAGGTTAGCTTTGATGAGTTTCTAGAGGAGAATTGGAGCAGGAGGCTTTAGTGTATGTAGATATATAGCGGTTCCGCTATGTTAATCTCTGTGTTGTATCTCGAGTTATATGATAAATTGGTTCTATAACTGTCTAATGTATTGTGATATAAAGCTGTATAACTCTGATGTATATGATACTATGTAAAATACTATGTGATGTAATATATTTTGTTTGTTCCACTGTGAGATTCTGATATTGTTTAGTTCTTTCTTTCTATCTTTTCTCTTTTCTATCCTTTTCTTTCTTAATAATGATGTGTCTTTATGTGGAGTGAATGGCGGGTCGTTACATGAATAATTTGCCTGTCTTTTCCTTGTACCCACTGGCCTTGAAATCCTTGGTCTGCAACATGAAAATGGTCTCTTCTAAATGTCTATTTAGAAATTTTGTTTTCCACATTTATTTTCCATTTTTCTAGCCACAGAATGGGCGATAGAAAGCATTATCTAAATGGACTTGAGCATCGCTGCAGGCGAGAATGTTTTGTCATAATCAACTTATTGAATCTAATGAAAACCTTTTATGGTTGACATCACTTTGTAGTCTCTACCTTTCCATCTGCATTTTACTTTTATGAACAATTCACTTGCCATCGATGGCTTTTATCTTTGGGTATGTCAACAAAAGTCCACACTTGTCATACATTCCATAGCTTTAAGCAAAAGTGTATAGTCTTTATTTTGTAGTGTCGTTGCAATGAGAGAGAAGTGTCATTTTCTAAGATGCAATGCTCTTTCTCGCAATACACGAGAAAACTGTAGTATCACTCTTATGAGATTCCATATTAGACCTTTTAAGAGTCGTGTGTGTTCGTATAATTGTAAATATGATTCTTCTACTAGTTCATCCTCTATGTTTATTTTTTGGATCTCATCCAAACCTACAACCTTACTGATAATTTCTTTTGATAAAATTTCCTTTTCTACAAAAGATGGTGTGTCAAAAAACAATAATTTTTTATTCCTTGGTGTTATACAAAATATATCCCATCCAATTCTTGCTATATCCTATACATTTACACCTTGCCTCAAGTTTTGGGGCTAAAATTAACAATCCTACACTTTTAAATAATTGGTGTGGGGTTTCTTGCTATGCCATATCTCATACGACATTTTTTGTATAGATTTAGTAATAATCTAATTCAACATATGTGCTATGATTTCCAGCATATATCCCCAATAAGAAAGAGGCAACTTATGCTTACTCATCGTGGAAAAACCATATTTAATAGGATTTGACTCCTTTTTTCCAAAACACAGTTGTGTTACAGAGTATAAGGGCATAATTTGAGGGATAATCCAATCATCTTTTAAGTACCGTTGGAACTCTTGTCCAAATGCCCACCTCCCTGATTTGATCAAAGTACTTTAATTCTATGGTTCGTTTGAATTTTTACCTCATTCTTGTAACCTTAAATTTCTCACAAACATCGAATTAATTCATCATAAGATATACATATCCTAGTCTCGGGAATTCATAAGTAGGTCATAACGTAATTTGAATTTTCCTTGGTCACTAAAGGCACTGGTACATATACATTAGTATATATGAGATCCATGAGTTCATCAACTTCTTCATTGCTCATATGAGGGGTGTTTATCACTTTTCCTTTGAGATATAACTCACAAGTGTCATATGTTTCATAATCAAATGACAGAAGAAAACTATTGGTTCTTAGTTCGTGCAATCTTTTTTCACTAATATAACTTGACCTAAAGTGCCATGAATAACTGTTATTGATTAAAATTAAATATAAAATTGCCATTATCTAATATACTATTGCAAATATTATTTCCACCAAACGCGATATTCATAATATAATCTTTACAATGAAAACAATTACCTATCTCAAATAATCTAGAAACAAACATAATACTGCAAAAAAAGTTATTAACATAAAAACAACTATTCAATAGAAAATAAAATTTATTTGGCAAAGTTAAGTGATGGTCTCCAATTGCAATTGCATCTACTAGTGATCCATTAGCAACTTAAAGTTTCATTTCACCTTTTGCCTTATGTCGTCTACCCTTAGGTCCCTATAAAGTATTACAAATATGAGTTTGGGTTCCAATATCTAAAACCCAATGTAATTTATTGATTGCAAACAACTTTGAATTATAAAGGTACCTGTAGGAGCGAAAGAAACATTTTCCTTCTTTTCTTTGACTATCTTCAAATTGTCTAGACAACTACACTCCTAATGACCATTCTTGCGATAATGGAAACATCAACCTTTATCGAAAGGACCATCCTTTTTACCCTTCTAAGAATCCCTCTTTCATTTTTTCATGCCTTTTGAAGATAAGCCTTCCCTTTATAGCTAACACCATTCTTTGATCCTTGAACTATCCCCAAGCTGACCTCAACTTATAGAGTAGCTCAGCGAGGCTTACATTCAACTAATTCATTTTTTAGTTTAATATGAATGGCTCAAACTGTAGAGAAATCAAGCCTAGGATTAAATCCACTTGTAATTTGTTGCTTTCTTTAAAATCTAGCTCTGAAAATCTGTCGATATAGCATTCCATTTGTAAATTGAAACCCTTAGCACAACTGCACATACTCATGTTCGTATTGAATAAATTATTTTTAACCTTGTAGAATGATATAGCACCCTAAGCAAAGCTTTGATGCTTTCAAAGATTTTATGGATAGATATATTATGACGACCACCCTACACCTTCGACACTCAATATACCTATGTAGTGCGTTGTATTGGTGTCCGCTTGATGTAATATGATTGTCAATGTTGTAAATTAAATAAAACCATCATAGAACCTATCACAGTGCAGCGAATAAAATATAGTAGTCATCATAGATATAAAATAGGTAAGGTAGTAGTAACTAAATTAACCATATAATCAAAGAGCATATGTTTATGCCGTTATACAAAACAATAATAGAGTATATAATACTGACAAATAAACTCAAATGTTAAATTGTCTCTAAATAAAATAAATAAATAGTTTCTAGGATCCATAGTGTAGCACATCGAAATAAGAACCAATAAGCCTAAAATATAAATACGAGAAAACATCCCTTACCACTAGTCCATTTGCACAACTCCATGTGTTGTCTACACCTGCTATATAGTCTACTCATTTAAGAGTACATGTCATAATAAGAAGTAAAGCATACAACCTTGAGTCAGACAATAGTCTGATATGAGCAATAAACAATCTCAAAATACTATGAAATTCGATATAGTCTATGGGACATAGGATATGTTGAATCATGCCTAACACTTGCCTACATCCAAACAGTTAGCATATAATAATATGCTAATCTACTAACAACATAAAGTATAAAAACATCCTGGTACACCATCTGTGTTTAGTTACCCATCTCCTAGATACCTACATCTTGTACCATCCCTAGAGTGACGAACAAATAGGGCAAACATTGTAAGAACCTCTCTTGTTATATTTTAATGACAATGACTATAAAATCATATCGTAGACAATCTAAAAAAATATACTGAGAAAGGCTGAAGCAATTTAGGCATCGGAGAATTAATAAAGCTAAAATGGAGTGTTAATAGAGAGCTAGACATGAATAAAACTTATTGTAATGTAATATACTTATGGTTGTGTATTAGATAAGTTTTTACAATCTCCTTTGAGTAACATGAGCTCATATGGAGTTAAAAGATTTTATTCACTCAATATACATAGGTTTTGAATTTCTCAGGAGCTCAGATGTTTGGGTTCATTTTCCAGACCTTTGGAGTCATGGTCTTTCGAACTGAAAACATCCTACTTTAAAATTCTCCCAAAAAAGACATCTAGGATTGAAGTCGGACATCTATAAAGAAGTCAGATGTCTTAAAACTTATCTTTTTAATTTTTTTTCTATATTTCAAAAATGCTCACAACCAAACGTCTGGTTGCTTTTTACAAATGTCCAATTTTTTGCCAACTGCCATATTTTATAAAGACAAATCTCTTCTTCTTCAACAATTGAAACCTTTTGTCAATGGCTTTTCTCTGAGAAATTGCAACTCTTAAAAGAGACTTTTGGAAACCATATATAGATAGCAATTCCAACAGTTTTAGAATCAATTCTTACTCTCTACTCTCTTATCTCTACACTCTAAACTCTCTATTGCCTACACACTATCAAATTTATTTCTATATCACCAATACTCGCTATATAATATTTGGTGATCTACTTCTTTAAAACTCTTGTGCTCATACTCGTATAACTCAAGAGGAGATTATAGGAAGTCTTGTAGTATCACTCAATATTAGTGTTGATGGAACACAAGTTTGTCAAGTCGAAAAACTACTATATTTCCTATTCCTCCTAGCTAAGAGAGGGTATCTTGGTTAGTGGATATTTCAAAGGGAAGCTTCAGGACTGAACATGGGATGGGAGGTCCGAACTAGTATAAAACCTTCGGTGTGATTGTTTTTATTTACTTTACTTTAGTCTACTCTGTTATTTAGCATTAATACTACACATACACTTATATGCACGACGTAGTCATATTATACTAGATCCCTGAGCACTTTTCAAACATAGCATTCATCAATCAATTTATCGGATCTGGACCAGTCAAAAGCGGGTAAAATAGATAGATTACAAATTTTCTTATTTTGGATATGTTAGGCTTATGAGATCTAGAAGATTATAAGATCGGATCTAATGAGGTTTCAAATAAAATGTTATCTTATTTTAATTTTCATAAGTAAAAGGAGTTTTAAATTTAATTTGAATTTAAATATATAATCATGAATGTATCAAATATATTCATGCATGTATAGTGCAAGCGCAGTATATAAGTAGTGTACGTAGTTAATGTGTATGTATGTAGGTGTTGGGATTTGTACCACAACTGACATATTCGCCTTTTAAAATGCCTTTGTTATCCACAGTTTACTTGAAATTATATATAATAACAATATATGTATATATATAGTTTATTTATGTTTACTCATATATAATATGTTATAAAGTTATTTTAACTAATAAATAGTTTACATATATTCAAAATAATAATCAATTATGTTAAAGTAAGTAATTAATGAGGAGAGAAAATGGTGGAGGAGATATCACCTTTTATTTACTTATCTTTAATCATATTTCAAAGTAATTTGAACACTTAGAAATATATATGATGCACATATGAATAACTATAAACTATGTTTTAAATTAAAAAATATATGTATGTGAGTGTGTGTATATGTGTGTGTGTAAACATTGTAATCTACTATATGTTTTGAAATTAAAGTAACAAATTGAAATCTACTTTAACTTAAAAGGGATTCAAATGGTTTATGGTATTTTGCAAAAAAGTCTACTAATGTTTTCTTCTTTTTAATTGAAACAACTTTTAAACAAATGTCAACAACAACCAAAAATTATATTTTTAAACCACAAATATGTAAAACATGCATTCAATCTCCAAAGTAATTTTAATAAAATTATATATATAGTTAATTTAGTTATGTTTATATGATAAGCAACAAAATACTTAAACTAATTAAGATTAGTATCCAATCCAAAATTGTTTGTTTGTTTGTTTTTTGCTTTTTTTTAAAATAATAATCTTTAAAACAATGATAAAATTAGTTTAGATAACTTAGGCATTTGAAATTCATCATAAAATGAGAACTAAACTATACGTATGATGTGACATATAATAAAAAAGTTGTATCAAATGTAGGATCTAACTATACTACTATGATGAGCATGCAATCAATTAAGATATATCATATCTTAAATTTGGATCAATATAATAAGCAAACGGCGAGATTAGTTGTAGCATGTATAGGATTTAAACTTCATTAACATGGTGAATATATAGTAAAATAAAATTAAAATTACCTAAAGATGAAGTATAAGATTTTCACCTTGAATGAAGAACAAAACTTCGATTCGATTGAATCAACATTTGGATTACTCTTAAGTACATGACAATATAGAAAGAAGTTAACTCAACTTCACTCATAATTAATCATACATTGTTCAATAAAGTTCAATTACTCTTTATCAATACATCATAATGCATTATAGGAAGGAGTGACTTTTGAGATTGAATCTTTATTTATTTTAGATATGTTTGGGATTCTTTCCAGTATACTCACCTATTCCATCAAATTGAATCATTTTATTTACTTTTGCATGTTATTTAATTTACTTCTGACTTTTATTCTATAAGCCTAAATAGATCAACTACATGTAAAATACACATATTTAAGTTTGTGATAACTCTTCAATGAATACAATGAAATACATGGAATCATTTGTTAATCAATAGACTTTCAGTTACATACATCTTTATATATCAGTCCGTAAAATTCATCACTTTTATGATTAATCCTACCAAATGGGTGCATTACATTTTATTGTTTGTGAAAAAATTTACTAGTACCATATGATTCACAATTATATAATTAAAGAATTATTTCTCCAAACTTTGGCTTAGTCCAAAATTCCAAAATAATTGCAAATAATTTAGATACTTTTGTATTTTTCAATGAATCACAAATACCACTACTATAGTTTTATTTTATAATGAATATTCATAATATTCATATTGAAATTAAACTATCTGTATTTTTAGTCAATACTGAAAAATAATGTTTGGCATGTTTTATGAAATCAATCTTTGTAACTTGATGCAAGCAATAAGTGTTATATGACACGCTACTTTGTCCCCATCACAGTTTCCTACTATATAGTGGAAGACAGTTCTTTAGTTTAATGTGTTTGCCTACTACTTTGCCTCCATCAATTACTTTTGATGAATGGACATTATGACGAAACCAATGCGGGAAAATTTCTTCTCAACCATCGGTTCAAGCCCAATCTCCTCTACATGCTTCATTCCCTTCTCATATTATGGAATAATGTCCCCGTTTATCAATTTGAATCTGATAAACATGATGCTCGACTATTTCCTAATCCAAATAAGTCCTTGGTGGATTTGACTCTTTAAAATCAGCAAATTATTACGAGTAACCAAAAGACCTTGGAAAAGAAGGCCAAAGGCCTATAGGGATCATATTCAACGAGGATAGCCATAATGAAGCAATCTATCTAGAAGATAATATCTTCATTTTCTAAGATAATGAGAAAGGTTAGAGGTCAGTCGAGTTCTTCTTCAACATCCTCTGTTCTCATAGTCTACCTCCTTCTCATGCTCATGCCTCAACTTCTCAAGCTTCTGAGCACAGTGTAGAATCTTCTCACCGTGACAGAGGAAAGAATATTGTGCAAGAACAAAATGACGAAGAAGAACAAGATGATTCATTTTTATGGCTAGATGCACCTTTAAAACAAGCTCAGTATGTTTCGTTTCTAGGCCAATCGATAGAGGAAGGAACAGAGGAAGAAAATATTGAGGATCATTGGCCTAGAGAGTTTCAGTATGATCCTTTGGCTTACTACAAGCACTACAAAAAATATGGAGGTCTCTCTTATAGCCACCATGAGTAATATTTTTCTTTTTTCATGACTTTTTCTTTTGCATTCATGTAATATGTAGTATGTTTAAAACATCGTGATTGCATAATGTTTTGTAAAAATGTTGTTATTATGTTGGGTTGTCTCTATTTGCATGAACGCATAATCTGTTGGTTGACATTATGTTTAGCATCGATATATGGTTTTATTTATAAAGTTGTTTTACTGTGTGTTGTCGTGTTGTTTATGATGATCTTACATCATGTCTTAACTTTTATTTTTTTGTCATCGATCCTTTTTGATAATGAAAAAGGGAGAGAAATATTTGCATATTAATAGTGGGAGTCATATTCAGGGGAGAATTTTTATACTTATTCTTGAACATATGTTTGAATAAGATTGTATAATTGTCATTATCAAAAAGGAAGAAAATGTCAGAACCTCTCTTGTTGGATTTTAATGACAGCAACTATACAAACATATCGTAGACTATCTCAACAAATATACACGTATAGGATGAGCAAGACTGAAGAAATTTAGGCTCTGAGAATCAAGAAAGCTAAAGTGGAGTATTGACAAAGAGCTAGTTATGAAGAAAACCGATTGCAAGGTCATATACTTATGGTTATGTCTTAGATAAGTTTGTAAAATATTAATTAAGTAATATTAGCTCATATATTTGAGTAAAAGTTTTTGTTCACTCAATTCGTTCATATACATAAGTTTTGAATTTCTCAGGACTCAAACGTTTGGGTGGATTTTTCCAAACGTCTGGGGTCATGGTCTTTTGACCTAAGAACATTCTACTTTGAAATCTTCTCAAAATATACATCCTGGTATGAAGTCCGACATCTGATATAAGAAGTTAGACATCTTAAAACCTATCTTTCTAAACTATGTTTCTATGTTTCAAAAACGTTCCCAACCAGACATCCGCTTACTTTTTTCAGACATCTGACTTTTTGCGAACTACTATATTTTGAAAAGGCACATCTCTTCTTCCTCAACAATTGCAACCTTTTATCAATGGGTTTTCTCTGAATAATTATAACTATTGAAAGAGACTTTTGGCAACTATATATAGAAAGCAATTCCAACAATTTTAAAATCAATTCTTACTCTCTAATCTCTTGTACTCTAAACTCTTTAATTCTTTCACAATTTTAGATATTTTTCTATATTTCCAATACTTACTATTTAGTACTCAGTGATCCTCTTCCTCAAAACTCTAATGCTCATACTCATACAACTAAAGAGGAGATTATAGGAAGTCTTATACTATCAATCAATCTCAGTGTTAAAGGAACACAAGTTTGTCAAGTCGAAAAACTGATGTATTGCCTATTCGTTCGGGCTAAGAGAGGGTATATTGGTTAGTTAAATTTCCGAAGGGGAACTTCGAGACTGGACATAAAATGAGAGGTCCGAAACAACATAAAAACTCTGGCGTGGTCGTTTTTATTTACTTTACTCTACTCTATTATATAGCATTCATATTACACATAAACTTATATGCATTGCTTAGCCATATTCTACTAGGTCCTTATGCACTTTTATTTGATATTAAAGCAAGGTCATTTCAATCACTATAATAAAGTTTTTGAATAATATTATAATACGGCAAGCACTTTTTATAACAACCCACTAATCTGCCCAATTCAAGTTGACAATAAACCACACATGTCCAACCCAAATCAAACGAAAAGACGGTTAATTATGAGAAAGAAAGAAAGAAGAAGAGGAAAGAAGAAGAGAAAAGAAAATAAAAAACACAGAAACTCACTATCGTAGCGGACCAATATATAATATAATATTAATGATTAATAAAAAACACAGAAACTCACTATCGCAGCGGACCAATATATAATATAATATTGATGATCTTTACAAAGAGAAACTGTTATATACCTATATCCATCAGAGTACAACAACAAATCAAAATTATCAGCCTAGACAATTATAGCAACCTATCCTCATAGATGCTGATGATTTAACAACAAAGCAGTGGAAAAATAAACATATACGTGAATACAACTTGAAGACCTCTAACTCATCTATTAAGCTCCAATGCATCCAAAGCAATCCATAAATATGCTCGGTCTGACCCGTGCATTATAATAAAATAACACCCGAGTCAATCTGGAAAATAGCGTGAGAAAACACACCCAACTGAATTTTTAAGTTATAAAATCTTTTGAAATCAAAAGTATCTCATAAGACAACGCTGCACATAAACACAGGCGAGTTTTAACCTTACGATGACCAAAACATTTTCAATATAAAATCCATTTTTATTATAACAATGTCCAAGGACAAAGTAAAATATGAATATAGCTGAAATACTTGCATCTCATGTTTCAACATAGCTGGGCATAACTAAGTCTGTATGGTGCTTAGTGGAGAATGGATTTCACATAATAACTGGGTTTCTAGGGTACCACCCATCACGGTGCATCTCAAGATAACAGTGAGGACCTCGCCTAGATCCTCTGCCAACACAGAACCGGCCTACCCCTTACTGGATAATACCGAATGTGATCACCCCTCCACTAATAGGTCACGAAGCATATAATTGAGAGATAATATCGACTCTCGATAAGGATGATCATACCCTGCTTAGGAGCGACCCACTTAGCCTTACTGTATCCCCTATATTTTATTCATTCTCAGCAGATGAGGCTTTAGCTGTGTTTCACCTTTTATACAGCACTTCCCACCATGAATGCTAATACTTCCCTCTAGGAAACTGCAATGCTAGTATTCATCCATACAAGTTTATTCTGGAACTGAATGAAACACTTGAGAGCTTTGTCTTCAATTCCATCATCTTCAAGATGTCTTCACTTCGAAACGCTTGAGTTGGATCAAAGTGGTTTTCGGATAACATATCCAATCTCCATCTGTTCGAAATAAAATTTGATAATTTCCAATAAACTAAACCCCGGTCCTTTAGGAAATAAATAGTCAAAGATAAGAGCGGAGATTACCTCATAACCGTTAGTGGACGGATTTCCTTATCTGTGACGACCCAGAATTTCTGGACATTTGAAATTGGAATATTTAATTGATTTTAAATATTTGAAAGTTGGTTTAACTTGAATTTTAAATATCACTGTTTATTTGGCAATTAAATTATTTAATTTAATAATTGGAAATCGGGAAAATTTTGAATCTGGAGTACCAGGGTTTTTAAAAATAATTTGAAGGCTTGGGAAATTTATATTGATAATACTAAAGGTAATAGAACTTCTAAATTGAATTTAAACGTGTTTTGTTAAGTTTTGAAATTATATCATTTAAATTGATATTTAGAAATAGCCTTTCGAGGCATAGTCTTGGATTTCGAAGAAACCAGTTCTATTGGATCTGTAATAGTGTATTATTATCGGATTTTAATTTTCGTAGCTTTCGGAATTATCGTGTGATCATATGGTAGATAAATGTGTTGAATTAATATCAAAAATTTAATATAATGACTGAGTTCAAAAAAGCTATCTTGTCCATACGATCGAATTTGAACTCGAAACCGTTTCTATTATGTTCGGGATAGGGGTTTAACATTATAAATGCCCAGTGGCATGCCTCGATAGGAGATCGATATTGTGAGATAGGACAATCGAGATAATTTAAATTTGAATTTAAATTTAAATTTAAATATAAATAATAAAATTGAAATATTACAGCTTGTTGATTCAACACGTATTTGCCTTTTTAACACGTTTTCCACTTTCTCTGTGTAAAATCCCACACGCGTTCGTTTTAAAAAAAAACAAAATATAAACCCGTCTTCGTTAGAAAGAAAAAAATTCATTCAAAAAAAAATCAAGTTAACGGCTGAAGCCTTCCAGTTTCATTCCTCTCTAAACAAAAATTCGTTCCTCTTTAAAACAAAAGAAAAAAATAATAATAAAACTATCGCTTGGAATCGAGCCGAGCTTTTCAATCAAATCAAATCGCGCCAGCCCTCAAATTCAAGCTAGGGTAGCGGCGATCGAAAGAAAAGCCCAAGGGTCGAGAGCGCGTTGGTAGGTCGCAATCAAGTTCGATTTACGGCGTCGTCGGAGAGGGGTTTCGTTCGAAGTGTGGAGTTCTCGCGAGCTCGAACATGGACGAGCAGATGGATGGAGTCGCGCATGAGTGAGTGGAGGTCTGGGCTTGGAGTGGCAAGGGTTTCACTTTCGGGAGGTTATGGTCATCGAGGCAGTAAGGAGCAGCGGCGACAGCGTTCGATTTTTTTTGCCGAGGCTAGGGCACGTCGACGATAAGGCAACGGCTTATGGGAGGCGCGACATGACAAAAAGGTATTAACCAGTTTAAAATTTTAATTATATACATATAGATCGGTAAAAAAACGAATAATATAATCATATAGTAGGTTATAAAACAAATTATTCTCTTTAATTTATAAATCTATTTATGCATGTATTAAGAATGGTAGAATTGCTGTTGTTTTTTATAGAAATTATTATATATATGGATAAAGTTTGGGAAAAATTAGGAATTTTGAAGTGTTTGAAAGTTTAATCAAAAATTAGATTTTTTAAATCTGTATAGACTATTTTGTAAATATATATGATTTCAAAATGGAAAAATATACCTCTACATATTTTAATTTACTAGTTATTTTAACATAATGGATTTGGTGATGAATTCAATTAACTTACTTGATTTATTTTAGCTACTAAAAGATTTTTTAAGAGGAAAATTATTGGTTAAAAATAAATTATTAGTTAATTAAATTATTAAACGATAATTGATTATTCGATTATTTCGAATATTAATAAAAATCATATAATTGTTTATACAAGGTCAAAACCGTGAAATCAAATCGAATTGGATTGGATTGCAAACAAAAGAAAAGGTGAGATCTTCTCAACTCAATCGAAATAATTAGAATTTAAATTATTGATTGATTGTTTTGATGTGACAGTATATATGATAATGTGTGTGTGTGTGTGTATTGGAGTAATTGATTTCCTGCATTATATAGTGGACGAGACCCTATGCACCCCGCATATAGCGGATGACCCTTTATACCGCGATATCCTGCCTTGAAGCGGAATTGGTATTTAATTTGTTATGCTAACATATGTGGATGCAAGGAAACAGGTTGGAGGGATCCAACGGGATTCCTCAAATGTTTGAATTTATTTCATATGTTGTGATGTGATTTATTGATAATCTGCGAATGATTATATTGGTGAATGAAATTATTGAAGGCAATGATTTAGACGAATATATTTTGGTATTTTTTAAAATACCAGAATATAAAAGACTGGATTTTTGGAAGGAAATTAAAGTAGATAATTTGAAGTAAATTAATTTTAGAGAATTGGATAAATTAAAAGAAGGAATTTGGAAAAGGATAAAAATTTATTTTTAAAATCCTATCGAATAAATTCTAAGTAGGGGAAAAAGATTTTAATAAATGGAAATAAATGGACTTTGAGTAGTATTGTTTAAATATTGAAGAATTTATTTAAAATTCGGATTTTAAATGGTTTGGGAGAAATAAAGGAATTTATTTTAAAAGGCAGTAAATTTTCGAAATCAATTTGAAAATTGATTTAGTATTTGAAACTACGTTTAAAAGAAGAATGAGAGTTTGAAATTTATAAATAGGGCTTATAAATAAAGTGAAATATTTATCAGAGGCAAGTTTGGAAGTGTAAATTCAGGATGGGAATTCATAAAGGATGGGTATTTGTTTTAAAAATAAACAGTGGTTTATTTTTAAAGGTGTAAAAGGATAGTGTTTTTCCCCGATAAGCCAAGTACAATTTCAAGAAGATTTTTAAGTAAAAGTTAAAAAGTTTAAAACTTGCTTAAAAGGATGTTTCTTTGAGAAAATATTATTTAATTTGTTTAAAATTTTAAAGGTAAACATTTTCTTAAATTAGTAATATTAGTAATAATTTTAAAAAGGCTAATTGGTATTATGATTCTAAAAGATAATTATTAATATTTATTTTTTATAAAGTAGTTTCATTTTAAATATAGTTTGACTAAAGCCTTTATTTGGAAAATTTGTATAGAATTCGGTAGCTTTTATTTTTAAATTTGTTTGTGTGACGACCTGGAATTTCTAACAATTTAATTAGGAATAATTAATTGATTTTAAATATTTAAAAGTGAATTTTAATTCGAATTCAAGATGTTAATATTTACTTGATAATTAAATCATTGGATTACATAGTTTAAATATTCATTTTAATAATTGAAGATTGAGTAAATTGTTGAATCTGATATTTCTAAGCGTGTTTAAATAATTTGAAGGCTTTAAAATTTATAACGATAATACTGGAGATAATAGAATGATTTGAAATTTAATTTAAAGGTAATTTGTTCAGTTTTAATAAAATATCGTTTAAATTGGAACCTGAAAATAGCCTTCCGAGGCACAGCCTCGGAATTCGACGAAACCAGTTTCATTGGGTCCGTAATAGTTAGTTATTATCGGATTTCAATTTTCGTAGCAATCGAAGTTGTCGTTTGACCCTGGCAACTCAAAACGCTTAGAACTATTTTAATCGATTTAATTTAAAACCGGTCGTTTATTTCCGTAACTCGCGCATATGATCGAGTTAGCCTTCGTAACCCGTTCCATTGTGCTCGGAACACGGGTAAAACCTTATAATTTCCTATCGGCATGTCTGATACGTGGTTCGGAATTTCACGTTATGCTTAACGAGACGTTCATAAAATTTAGAAAATAATAAAAATTTGAGGTACATATTGTCAGAGATATTTTCACTTCAATGCTTGCTCGTGAAGCCTCACACCATCCATATTTCTTCCGTTCCTTCCTGAATTCCTCGAGAAGAATATAACGTGTATATAAAAAAAAGGCCGAAGCCGATTCGGTCTGAAGGAAAAAAAAGAAAAAGAAAAGAAACAATTTCAGTAAGGAATAATTTTATTTTGTTATAATACATATAGTTTAAAAAAAAGTATAGGAATTTTGTAATGTTAGAGGTTTATGTAAAATTAGACCTTTGAAATCTATGGATTATTGTTTTATAGGTACAAGTAGTTTCAGAAGAAAATAAATATACATGAGTACCTGTTTTCATTTACCAGTTGAATTTAAAAATAAAGGAGATCAATTTTTTTAGTTACCAATAATATTTTATTAAAGGAAAATTGATTTAAGTATAAAAAAAAACTAACTAAGTAAATTTATCAAAAAGGAAATTAGTTAAAATTAAATTGATGGATGGGATAAGTTGTTCGTTTGTCTCAGATGTTAATAAATTATATAATATTGCTACTAGGTCAAAAATCATGAAGGACAAGCTAGATTGGGTTGAATTACAAATGGGAATCAAAGGTGAGTAAATCTCACTCTATTGGAGTTTTATTTGAATTTAAGTAGTTAATTTGAATATTTGGTTGAGGGGTTGAATTGTTTTGATGTGCACTGTGAATTGATGACCCGTTGATTTTGGTTTTTGATTGATTTTTGAGTTGATTGTTGTTTGACTCGAAGCGTTTGGGAACTTAATCGTAAATAAGAAAAATGCGTTCAGATTAAAATCAATAAAGGTTTAATGATTAGTGATTCATTAAATAAAAGGATAATTTATGGGATAATTAACTAATTAAATTAATTTATGATTTGGGTTAATTAATTGGGTCTAAATTAATTGAAATGATCATTGGATGGATTGATAAATAATTGCTTAATGGAATTAATAAAAATATAATTACCTTGTGGAATTAATCAAGAGATAAATTATAATGGATAATTAAGGAGAAATTAATTTACAAAATAAAGTATAAATAAGAAAACTAATCATTAGTTGAGATAAATCAAGAATGATATATACATATATATGTTTTAATTAATGATTAATTATTTAATATAATTAAAATTTGATTAGGAATGTAGAGGAGAAATCATTAATCCTTGAATCAATAATGTAAATAGAGACTGATTGGTTAAGAAAATAAATCAATACAAGTGACTTATGAGTAGTTAATTAATATAAATGATTATGGTCTAATGTGATTAAAATACTTAGTTAATTCCTGAGGCAATTAAGATTTCATATTGATTTAGGTCAAGTACAATTAATATCGTGAAATGAATTAAAGATAATTATTTAAACGTAATTGAAGAATAATTAATCCAGGTTAATTAATGCTGATGAATGTTGAAGGGATAATTGAATTATTGATTGGAACTAATTAATATAATATGAAGGAATCTAAGTGAATATGGTTGGAAATTCAATTGGAATCAATTAAATTGGTTTGTATGTAGTTAAGTTTTGCTTATGGATAGGTGAATGGTATTGGATGATTTGGATGAGTTGAAAACTCTGATATGAAATGTGATGTATTTCATTTGAATAACTTGGGTAGGATAACTTGAGTTTCGAACAATCTGGGGTCGGGTATTGGGAAATACCCGAAAACCACTTCGAATTTTTATATATTGATATGGAAAATCAATAGGCTGGGATAAAATGATTTAAGTGAATTGGATTACCTTAGCTAAGTTAGTACTTAGAAATTTATATGTGAATTAAGTGTTGTCTATGGTAAATTGAGAATTGGTTAAATTGATATAAGTTACCCGGGTTTTATATAAGTTGTTTGCTATGGTATTTCATGTTAGTTGGGTTTACTCACGCTGGTTTCCAGCCTGACCCGGGTGTTACTTTGGTGTAATGCTCGGGTCAGACCGAGTATTACAGATTTTCAGGTAGGTACGTTCTAGAGCTCAGGAGGCGAGCTGGATGGCAATATCGTATAGAGTATATCCGCTGTATTTATATTATTGTTAATCTGAGTCATGATAATTATAAATATTCAGTGACTGTATATTATGTGAAACTCGATGTATATTAAATGTAACCTACAATTATAATATTCTTTTGTAAACTGTTATTATTTATTATTATATTTTTATCCGCTGCGAATGTGAGATGTTGTTTCTGTTCTTCTTCTTCTATCTCTTTCTTCTTTTCATAACTATCTGAAATTTCCTGGAGTGGAATTTTCGGGTCGTTACATTTGGTATCAGAGCTGAAGGGTTGAGCAAGAACCTTGGCTCTGGTGGGGATTACTCATTAAATACAGTCTAAATTACTCTAGAATGAGTTGAGTGCATATATATATGAGCGCGTACTTGTTATTTTCTTATATAAAGGTTTTAAATGATTTTATATAAAATTATATTTTGACATATAAAGAAATATTTCATTCTAGTAAATATTAAAGCGATTGGTTGTTAAATTTATTAAAGTGAAAATTTAGAAGTGATAAAATACAACCAAATTAAAATTCTAAATCTGGTTCCAGGATGTGAAAATTTGTTCTAAGGTAATGAAAAATAATAAAGAAGAATTATTTAGATAACCGGGGCTTGTTGAAAACAATGGGTTGTTTGAAGTTTGATTTGAATTTAAAACCAAGGGTGGTTTAAAATTTTAAAACATGGCTCGGAGGGCCAAGAAATAAATATGTATATATGTATGGATATACATGATATCAAAGATAATTTGAAATAAACTCTAAGAGGTTGAGTTTTGATTTTTCCCTGAAGTGGGATGTGAAAACCCAAAGTGATATAAGTTTTGAACTTATAAGAGGGAAAGAATTTTGTAGTTATAGCGGGAATTCACATTGGGTAAGATTAATTGGATTAAGTAAATTGGATTTAACTTGGGAGAAGTTAAATAAGTTTGAATGAACAACTAAAATTGAAAATTTTAAGATGAAATTGGAATTTAACTTGGGAAGTTAAATGGTTGATTTGAATTGGAATTTGTGTAATCTCGAAACGGGTTTGAGATTTAAAAATTGAAAATGGATGGACGTCTTAAAATAAATTGGACGATATCATCCTATTGTTAATAAAATCATTAAATTGAGAATGGAATGGTAAATACAATAAATTTGAATAATTGAATTGTAAAATAAACTGATTTAAGAACTGGCATCAAACTGGAAGATAAAATTGGATAATCAATTTAATTTTGAAAATAAATAAAATTGTATTGAATTCTTATTTGACCAGTGACATACATAAGTTAAGATAATTTAAAATGGAATTTTGAAAATTGAACTCAGAAAATTAAATTGATTAAATTTTTTGAATAAAGGTTAATTTGGTTTAAGAAGATAAACCCATCTTTGAGAATTTAACTCGAGTTTATATAATTCGAGGTAGTTTAAATTCAAGATTGAAATTGAATTAGTTCAAAATTGAATTTGGTTTAAATTTGGGAAGAAATTAAGATTGATTCAACTTGAATTGGGAATTAATCAAGTCCGAGTTATTTGGATTGGAATTGGGTCGATTTAAATGGAGATTTAAATTGAATTGTTGGAAAAGTGAACAGTTGGTTCTTGACTATTTTCAATATAAATTGTTTTGGTATAAACTTATTTTTCTAAGCTATTAATATATACGATCTTTCTTTCTTAAAGCCAAATTATTTTATACTTGTTTTACAATCATTTTTGGATCTATTTAACCATTTTTCAGCTGTTTCTAAACTCATTACTATATTTTAACTATGTTACAAATTTATTACTATTTTTTTTTACTATTTTGCTATTATCTAAAATTTTTGTAACTATTTAACTATATTCCAACTATTTTACAATTAGCTAACCATTTCATAGCTATTATGTATACTAATAATTATTATTTTTCAACTATTTATCTATTTTAAAATTTTCAAGCTATTTTCTAAACTGGTCGGAGCTCAAACTGTTATTGATTTAAATACCCAATTGAGATAAGAATTGGAATGATAATCCAAATGGGATTAAGGCAATTATAAATAAGTAAAGGGGAATTTAAGGAATGTGAATAGAAAGGAAATTGATATTGGAAAGGGTAATCAAATTTGAATATTTGATTTTGGGTAAACAAAGTTATATATCTTTGTTAAATATAAGATAAATCTCCCCTTGTTGAATTTTATTTTGGAGGAAAAGGGATTTTTGGAAGTGTTTGAAGTATAAAAGGAGTTTATACAAGATTGAAAAGATCCAAAGTTTTTAAAATTTTATATATCTGAATATATATATAAAAAGGATTTTATGAGGAATTTGGAAAAAGGGTTTTGGGAACCTTTGGATTTGGAAAGGCTTTTGATTTTTGGGTAAAATCAATATTGAATTTGGAAAGCCTAGTTTGAGAATTATCGATTTTGGGATAATCGATTTTGTGTAAAGGAGCTTTATATGATATCATACTAGGTGTATGATTTGAAGATACTGTATGTATAGTATAAAATGTTTTGATGATGGCTCTGGGGAAAAAGGCGCTCCCTTGAAATGAATTTCTCAGGAGTGCCACCGGGTGGTGCTGCCTAGAGCCCCAAGGGGGGGTTCTAAAGTTGATCTTGTGAGGAGTCCGGACAAAACTAGTTCCTGAGGATTATGAGTTGAGTATACCATAGCGTTAGTCGTGTGTGCCGCTGAGAGCCAACAGTCTGCGTTTGAGTTTATCTCGGCAGACTGCGACACTATGGCATACCACATAGCGAAAGTCGTGTGTGCCGCTGAGAGCCAACAGTCTGCGTTTGAGTTTATCTCGGTAGACTACGACACTATGGCATACCACATAGCGAAAGTCGTGTGTGCCGCTGAGAGCCAACAGTCTGCGTTTGATTTTATCTCGGTAGACTGCGACCTATGTAGGAGTGGAGAGGTTTCATTTCGATAGCGAAATCGAGAGGCCGCGGAGAGCCTGCAGTTACATGGACTTTTGCTGTGACGGCAACGTAACCCTGGATGTAACTGTGATCTGTTGTGTGGGATCCATGGCGTAATCGAGAGGCCGCGGAGAGCCTGCAGTTACATGGACTTTTGCTGCGATCGCAACGCAACCCTGGGATGTAACTGTGACCATGGATGGGGGTGATGATTTTCAGAGCATTGTCACCAAAAATATTTCTTTTATTTTCAACAAAACTGTTTTCTATATTTTTAATAAAATTATTTTCCAAGTATTTTCACTAGGTGTTGAAAACGGGTTTACCAAGTACTTATAGATTTTCAGTCCTACGCCTGATCAACGTATGATTGAATGTCTGTGAGAACAAGGATGGACTGGTTGAGACATCGAGTTATAAAGAATTATAAAAAAGTGTTTTCATAAAGAGCTATTTTAATAGTATTATGTGACTTTAAAAGCCTTTCTAAAATTTTAAATAAAGGTGTTGGAATTTTGGAAAAATAAAAGGAAATCCAAACTAGAATTTCAATGAAGTGATTTGTAATTAAAATCGAATATTGATTTAGAAATTGGAAATAAGCAAATTGGTTAAATAATTGTGTGATTAAGTTTGTTAATAAAATTTGACTTTGGTAAATAAATGGATTGTAAGTTAATAATGGAATTTGGAGGTGAATTCGAATTGTTAATAGAATTCGACTTAGATTTAATAATGGGTTAAATAAGAAGAGATGTTGTAAAAACAAAAATAAAATAGAATGGGATCGAAGTAGTGATGGAATGAATTGCAAATAAAATCCAAGTGTGATTTGAATAACATTTAATGAAATTTGTAAGTAAATTGGATATAATGGAAGAGAACTGTAATAGAATTGGTTTGAGTTGCAAATAAAATCCAAATGAGTAGAAATAGATCGAGAATGGCTTTGTATTAATGGAATAAATTCGAAAATGAACTAAGTATGTAAATTTAAAATTTTAAAATGGGTTAATCGAATAAAAAAATAAAAAAAATAGATGAAGTCTGATTAAATTAAAACTAAATCAAAGTTGAAATTGGAATTGGATTATCAGACTAAACTTAGATTCGGTGGCATATGTGCTTGAATGTTATTCTAATGAGTGGAGAAGGTGAAGTAAAAATTAGAATTGAATGGATGGGCTAACTGAATTTAATGAAATTTGATTAAATGAGAATCAAATAGAAGTAAACTAAAGTTTGATGTTGGAATCAATTAAAGTAAATTAACTTAAGTTTAAAATTCATGGAAGCTTGGCTTCGAATAAGAGTGAGAGCCCATGAAATACAAACTTGGATTAAATTAGTTTGGGAAATAGTTATTAATTTATAAGAGTGGAGTGTGCCAAGCTTAATAAATTGTTTTGCATGAATCTAATGCGGAAATAAAATGAAATGCAATGAATGGTTGGTGAATAAATTCAAAATGAAGTGGAATTAATTACAGGATGGGTTGAAGAGTAATTTGAAGTAGTTGTAAACTAAATAAATACTCTATTAAGAGAAAATTGACGAATTGGTATAGAATAAATCGTCGTATGGCGTAAATAAAAAGTAATTAAATGTTATGAGTTAATAGAGATTAAATAAAATTTATTCTGAATCAATTAAAGTGAATATGAGCTTGTTTGGATTAAAAAAATCAATGGAATATAAGCAATTGAGTTGTAACCAAATAAAATTGAATGAAATAGCTTATAAATTGGTTGAAAGCAATTGAATTAGCTTTAAACATTATATAAATCGCTTATGGATAGAATTTGGTGCTTGTTGTTTATGTATTGCATATGTTTAGCTATTGAAAGTGAGTGGAATGCTAATAAATTCTCTATATATAGCACCTACATATTTAAATTGAGTAAGTACAGGTACCTGAAGGCCATTTGGCTGGATTTGGATTGCACTAATTGCTAAAATTAATAAGCTGCTTGCTTAAAATGCTAAATAAGGTACGCCTACGCAATAAAAATAGGAAATATGAACTGTTTTTGCTTTTTCCGACCGGGTGGGTTGATGTATACATATTTATATCTCTTGTCAAATTGTAAAAGCTCCTCCGTACAAAGGAGACTCTGCCAAAAAAATTCCAAAATTTTGGGAGTTAGAAAATTTTTGAAAACTTTTGGGAAAATCTTTGTTAAGCAATTAAACGATTTCAAAAATGAAATTGAAATAGATTAGTAGATGGAACTAATAAGACTCAGTTATAGATGGAAAATAAAATTTAATATTCTAATTGGAATAAGTTGAACTCATATTAAAACGGGAAAAACGAATTTGAATAGAAGTAAATATGGAAACCTATATAAGAGAATGTATAAAATGATTTGTAAGTTACAATTGAATATTGTTGTTAAACAAGATATGCAGGTATTAAAAGGGAAAAAAAATGGATTTGATTCCAAAGGATAAATATGAATTACCCGACAAAAGGTATGTATTTATGTTTCTATATGAAATTGGATTGGATTTTTGATGTAGCCACTTGGCTTTTGTTTTCTTTTGGTATCTGGGAGCCCGTAGAGGCCTTTTGTAGTAGTACCGAGCTAGCCGCGCAAAGGAGACGCTGGCAAAAAATTTCGGAAATTTAGGGAGTTAGAAAAATTTTGAGAAAATTTTGATAATTCAAATTTTGGTTTTAAAGTGAAATTTAGATGATTGAGAAATAGGGTATTGTTTGAAACTATAGAAGATTTTGAGAAGTTAGTTAAGGTGATAGTGGGTCATTAATAAAGGATAGTTGGTAGGATGTTGAATTGTGGGTTTTGGGGAAAAGTGAACGGGTGTTGGTTTATTCTTCCTAACTAGTAATTTCGAGGACGAAATTCTTTTAAGGGGGAAGGAATGTGACGACCCGGAATTTCCAACAATTTAATTAGGAATAATTAATTGATTTTAAATATTTAAAAGTGAATTTTAATTCGAATTCAAGATGTTAATATTTACTTGATAATTAAATCATTGGATTATATAGTTTAAATATCGATTTTAATAATTGAAGATTGAGTAAATTGTTGAATCTGATATTTCTAAGCCTGTTTAAATAATTTGAAGGCTTTAAAATTTATAACGAAAATACTGGAGATAATAGAATGATTTGAAATTTAATTTAAAGGTAATTTGTTCAGTTTTAATAATATATCGTTTAAATTGGAACCTGAAAATAGCCTTCTGAGGCACAGTCTTGGAATTCGACGAAGCCAGTTTCATTGGGTCCGTAATAGTTAGTTATTATCGGATTTCAATTTTCGTAGCAATCGGAGTTGTCGTTTGACCCTGGCAACTCAAAACCCTTAGAACTATTTTAATCGATTTAATTTAAAACCGGTCGTTTATTTCCGTAACTCGTGCATATGATCGAGTTAGCCTTCAAAACCCGTTCCATTGTGCTCGGAACACGGGTAAAACCTTATAATTTCCTATCGGCATGTCTGATACGGGGTCCGGAATTTCGCGTTATGGTTAACGAGACGTTCGTAAAATTTAGAAAATAATAAAAATTTGGGGTACATATTGTCAGAGATATTTTCACTTCAATGCTTGCTCGTGAAGCCTCACACCATCCATATTTCTTCCGTTCCTCCCTGAATTCTTCGAGCAGAATATAACGTGTATATAAAAAAAATTGGCCGAAGCCGATTCGATCTGAAGGAAAAAAAAGAAAAAAAAGAAACAATTTCAGTAAGGAATAATTTTATTTTGTTATAATACATATAGTTTAAAAAAAAGTATAGGAATTTTGTAATGTTAGAGGTTTATGTAAAATTAGACCTTTGAAATCTATGGATTATTTTTTTATAGGTACAAGTAATTTCAGAAGAAAATAAATATACATGAGTACCTGTTTTCATTTACCAGTTGAATTTAAAAATAAAGGAGATCAATTTGTTTAGTTACCAATAATATTTTATTAAAGGAAAATTGATTTAAGTATAAAAAAAACTAACTAAGTAAATTTATCAAAAAGGAAATTAGTTAAAATTAAATTGATGGATGGGATAAGTTGTTCGTTTGTCTCAGATGTTAATAAATTATATAATATTGCTACTAGGTCAAAAATCATGAAGGACAAGCTAGATTGGGATGAATTACAAATGGGAATCAAAGGTGAGTAAATCTCACTCTGTTGGAGTTTTATTTGAATTTAAGTAGTTAATTTGAATATTTGGTTGAGGGGTTGAATTGTTTTGATGTGCACTGTGAATTGATGACCTGTTGATTTTGGTTTTTGATTGGTTTTCGAGTTGATTGTTGTTTGACTCGAAGCGTTTGGGAACTTAAATCGTAAATAAGAAAAATGCGTTCATATTAAAATCAATAAAGGTTTAATGATTAGTGATTCATTACATAAAAGGATAATTTATGGGATAATTAACTAATTAAATTAATTTATGACTTGGGTTAATTAATTGGGTCTAAATTAATTGAAATGATCATTGGATGGATTGATAAATAATTGCTTAATGGAATTAATAAAAATATAATTACCTTGTGGAATTAATCAAGAGATAAATTATAATGGATAATTAAGGAGAAATTAATTTATAAAATAAAGTATAAATAAGAAAACTAATCATTAGTTGAGATAAATCAAGAATGATATATACATATATATGTTTTAATTAATGATTAATTATTTAATATAATTAAAATTTGATTAGGAATGTAGAGGAGAAATCATTAATCCATGAAATCAATAATGTAAATAGAAACTGATTGGTTAAGAAAATAAATTAATACAAGTGACTTATGAGAAGTTAATTAATATAAATGATTATGGTCTAATGTGATTAAAATACTTAGTTAATTCCTGTGGCAATTAAGATTTCATATTGATTTGGGTCAAGTACAATTAATATCGTGAAATGAATTAAAGATAATTACTTAAACGTAATTGAAGAATAATTAATCCAGGTTATTAATGCTGATGAATGTTGAAGGGATAATTGAATTATTGATTGGAACTAATTAATATAATATGAAGGAATCTAAGTGAATATGGTTGGAAATTCAATTGGAATCAATTGAATTGGTTTGTATGTAGTTAAGTTTTTCTTATGGATAGGTGAATGGTATTGGATGATTTGGATGAGTTGAAAACTCTGATATGAAATGTGATGTATTTCATTTGAACAACTTGGGTAGGATAACTTGAGTTTCGAAGAATCTGGGGTCGGGTATTGGGATATACCCGAAAACCACTTCGAATTTTTATATATTGATATGGAAAATCAATAGGCTGGGATAAAATAATTTAAGTGAATTGGATTATCTTAGCTAAGTTAGTACTTAGAAATTTATATGTGAATTAAGTGTTATCTATGGTAAATTGAGAATTGGTTAAATTGATATAAGTTACCCGGGTTTTATATAAGTTGTTTGCTATGGTATTTCATGTTAGTTGGGTTTACTCACGCAGGTTTCCAGCCTGACCTGGGTGTTACTTTGGTGTAATGCTCGGGTCAGACCGAGTATTACAGATTTTTGGGTAGGTACGTTCTGGGGCTCAGGAGGCGAGCTGGATGGCAATATCGTATAGAGTATATCCGTTGTATTTATATTATTGTTAATCTGAGTCATGACAATTGTAAATATTCAGTGACTGTATATTATGTGAAACTCTGATGTATATTAAATGTAACCTACAATTATAATATTCTTTTATAAACTGTTATTATTTATGATTATATTTTTATCCACTGCGAATGTGAGATGTTGTTTCTGTTCTTCTTCTTCTTCTATCTCTTTCTTCTTTTCATAACTATCTGAAATTTTCTGGAGTGGAATTTTCGGGTCGTTACAGTTTGGCTTAAAGTTTTCATGAAAAAAATTATCATTAAATGTCATAACTGGTATTTTAGATAAAGTGTTTTAAATAGTTTTTATTTTAAGTATTATAAGGTATATATTTTAAGATAATGTGATTTAAATTATTTTTAAATCCAAAGCATTGAGTCTTGGCAAAATTTCAGTGGAAATAAACAATGTTTGGAAATTTATTTCGCGAAAGGAAAGTGATTTGAAAATTGTTTTCAAAAGGGGTCGAAGTGTAGAAAATTTATATCTTGCGAAGATATTTTGAAATAAATAATTTATGGAAATTATTTAAATTTTTTCGTTGTAGTGAATGTTGTTTGATAGTTAAATAATAGACTATCAGTATAAATAATATGGGAAATTATTGAGGCTTGATGGTTTTATGAATGCTGTTTGATAGTTAAATAACCGATTATAAATATTGGTCATTAAACGACACTTGAATTTGTTTTTAAAATAAGCACTCATTATTCGGTTAAGTCGGGAAAGGATATTAAGTCATAAAACCCATTCCGAATAATGATACGACGAAATGGGATTGCATTTGAAGACGGTGGTTGAAGACCGGGTTTTTTCGAAAATGAAAGGATTACCAGTCGAATGTCTCTGCACTGAGTTTCTTCGGTATAGAGATTTATATTACCCTATATGATGGGGAGTCCAGACGTGATTAGGGAATATCCAGATTTGCAAGGATTTCTTTCCTTAATTGGAGGAAGTGCCTTCGGTTCCATTCAGACCCCGGATGGACTTGTATGGATGTATGTCTGACGTTACACTTTTAGATGTAAAGCTGGTTTCTATCAAATACATTTCTATTGGTGGCGGAGAATTTATTCTCTTAGCTTAACACCCTTCTCTGAGACGTACGAGCTCAGAGGTTATGTAGTTGATGGTTACTAGTGATATATTCCCAATTTGGCAATGTGGCAAGCTAAGTGTTGATCATTGGTTGATCGAAGCATGGCTTTTGTGAAAAGCGTAGCTTTGTAGGGAAAGACTTCATCGAACCTCACACCTCGGAAATGGTTGAAACAGGGAAGGATGCAGCAAGGTTATGGGGGTCGGTTCCTTCAAGGTATGTGCATTTCCTTCTGGATAAAAAGTGGTAACTAGTATGGGGCCCAGATATTTAACTTGTGTGGATAAAAAGTGGTATTCTGGTATGGAGCCGAGATTATTTACTTATGTGGTTGTTGGCTGTTGAGGCGCCTCGGTAAAGGTCGGTCTAGACCGGGGGATGGCATACTCGTTACAGTTAGTTACCTAGTTACAGAGATAACCTGGCCTTGTGTTGGCAGAGATCCGGTTTGGTTCTTGGGGCATCCCTCCAGAGGCGTGCCCATTCGGAAAGGAAGTTCCTTAGCCTTGACCAATTGTTGGAAATCCAAACAAAACAATACGAGCCCTTTACGATTGCAGTTGTAGAACCTGCCACCTCAGGTGGTAGCTATAGTAGGCGTAATATAATGGTACATATGCTGGCTAAGATTAATATTATACTTTCGAAATGTTTTCCACACTATGCACTAATAATAATATCAAAAAGGATTTTCGCGTATCAAGCATGTTTGTCTATTGTGAGGAAAATATCCCCCAAGTGTGCGATTGCATTGTGTGTGTGCCGGGAGCTATTATGGTAGTTTCATTTTCCAAAAAGAAATAATGTATTTCTTTTTATTTCTTTTTATGCAAATAACTATTTTAAGATCTCAAACCAGTCCCATGATCGACCTAGAGTTTATTGTTCCCTTTCTAAACTCTGGGTGCCCATAATTTTCCACGCGGACAGCCTAGAGTCAGGTTATCAGTTGTTCTGGAGCGAAGTCAGGAAAGTATGCTTTGGAGATCAGAAGAGAAGCTGGATGGCGCGATGTATCACTTATATTATATAGTATCCGCTGCGAATGGTTTGCTGCAAATTTAGTTTCCATATGGGCAGGTTAACATAACTGCCAGTATTGTGTTTTGTTGATGTTGTACTCTAATAGTGTAATGTATAAACAGATATAATTCTTTTGTTTAAAGTTTAATCCTTTATCTATTA
Organism: Allium cepa; assembly: GCA_030765085.1. Taxonomy (NCBI): domain Eukaryota; kingdom Viridiplantae; phylum Streptophyta; class Magnoliopsida; order Asparagales; family Amaryllidaceae; genus Allium; species Allium cepa. Next base: position 218,856,905 of record CM060930.1, read on the forward strand.
TATATTGTTCCGCTATGATTATGAGATTCTGATATTGTTTTCTATTTCTTCTTCTATCTTCTTCTCCTTTAACCCTAACCATTTGGTTTTTCGGCATTCGATTGTTCGACATTTAATACAGTGGACGTATTGATGTCGACTTTCGGACGTTGAAAAATCGGGTCGTTGCATTATCATTGTCATAGGAGAACGAAACGATATTTATACGCATAGTGCAACAGCATCGGCGATGATTGTGCCATATAACTCACATGTTTCTCCTAGATATTTCCAAAGTTTGGGTCCAATTTTGATAGTCGGTTATTTAAATATCAAATATAAAACGCACATCCAAATCAGGAATTAATTCAATAGGGAAAACCAACATTGAATAAGCACATAAGCAACCACTAGCTCCCTTAATTAATATTTTATTAATTAAATGCTCTTTGTAAATATTTGTCTCCAAATCCTTTAACAAAGGTGTGTGTGTATATCCACAAAACCCTATATTTCAATACTTGAAAAAATATCCATATACTTATCTCAATAGTATAAGTATATCCACTAAACACTGAGGAAGATTTCCTTTTTATACAATTCTAAAATCTTTTATAAACCCTATTATAATTTATAAAACCATTTATAAAAATTCTTTTATAAATCTGTAAACCCATTTCAAAAATCATTTTGTAAATATACAACCATTTATAAAACCCTTTTACCATGTAAAACCATCTTTTAAGCCCTTAAACCATTTTATAAAAATTTCCCTTAGAAAACCCAAGTCTGTTATAAACTCTATTTATAAATCTTGAAGATTTATAAACATATTCTTATCATTTATTTTAAAACACTGTTATATAATAAACAATACCAATAAACAGTCATTTTAAAGATAATAATTAATAATTTCAAAACACTCTTAATGAAATAAAAATAATTTATCTTAAAAATTACCATAAATAATAATAATTGATTTCCGAAACTTTATTGATAAATAATTATAATTAATTTCAAACCATATTAATATTACAAATAATTAACTTTTCAAACATATTTAAAATATTGATAAACAACTTTAAAAAATTATTAATATTAATAATCAACTTTTAAGAACACAAATATATTTCCTTTATACAGTTGCACACTTAAATTTTGATAATCCTTTCCATATCCTTTTTTCTTTGAAATTTGGTTAATGCTTTATTAATGGGCTATGCGGCCCAAAGCTAACAGTTTGCATCCGCATTTAATACAACATATCAGTTATCTCCGACCTAACTGAAAACATTCCCAAATTACTAGGGTTGCTTTGCGCGAACTATGGCGACTTCCAAGTTGTTACAAGATTTCCTTGATCATCAGCCTTCAAGTTCCAGTTCTCCAATTTTCGCCTTTCTCATTCCTCTGAACTGGTAGGTTGCTTTATCCTTACAATTGTGATTGTTACAACTCTAGCAATTAGTTATGAAAGCTTTAACTCTTCTTTTCGCTGTCGAAAGTTTGTATGTTTTTTTCTCTCTAGATGCGCCAGACGATAGTTGTCAAGCTAATTTTGCCGATTTCATTCATCAAGTCCAAGATATCTATCTGATTACTCAAGTGAGCTACTTCCTCTTATAGGATTTAAACTACTTCAGTCTACAAGTCTTTCAGTTTTTGAATTGCCTATGCTTTTTTACTGTATTTGCAATCAAAGAAAATATGATTGTGAGTTTCCATTTCTCTATTTATAGTTTGCATGTTGCATCTTTTACAATCCCCTAGTTTTTTAGTCTGTCTTTGGTTATCAGTCGGTTATTAATATCATTGTAAGTTGTATGCGCCATTTAGGACAGGTTGATTGACTCTAGATCACAATTATGCCACTGCACTATGTTTATAAATTTCCTTCTATTTTATAAAACTTCCTTTTTATAAAATACCTCTATTTATAAAACACATTTATAACTCTATCTCTTTGTGAATCTTGCTTATTTATAAAGATCCCATTTAACCTCAATGAAAATCCGTTTTCACATTTCTTCCATATGTATAAATTTCTTTTCTATTTATAGAATATCGTTTAACGTTTCCCAATTTATCCTCACTTCAGTTTTCAAAATAGAATCAATTATTTTCTGAAACAACATTCTACAACATATAATAAATCCACCGTCTGATTTATTTCTACTATCCAATGATAATAGTTTCCTTTCATTTAAAAACATTGTTTATGCAACGATCCCAATTTTGAGTCAAATTTATATTGGCAATTAATATAAATTTTTGGTTTTAATTGTGTATTAATTTGATTTTTCCAAATTAAATAAAATTTTTGTTTGTTTATTTATGTATATAAATAGATTGTAAATAAGAATTTGGATTTGAAATTTAAAAATAAATATTTTGAAAATAAATTGGATTTGAAAACACTATATTTTAAATTAATAAAAATTTGTTATAATTTACATATGAAATATATATTTTGAATTTGATATAAACAATTTTCAAAAGTTAAAGCTAAATTCTATATTTTATAATATATAACATGTGTGTTTATTTATTAATATGTAACTAGGTTTTTAAAAACCAATTTCTATGAAGTTATAAATATTTATATAAAAAGGAAATAAAAAATATTAAACATGAGATATATACATAAAAATATATAAAGACATTTGTAAGGTTAATAATAAAAGATATTAACATTTGTAAGCAATTTAAACAAAGAAATAAACAATGGTAAAACATATAGAAGAAAATTTAACATGTGTCCTATTTTTAATTTTCTTTTTATTTTAAAAGTTTAATAAATAAAAGGGAAAAACAAGCATATATACATCTATGCTTCCCTTCCCATTTTCTTTTCTTCAAAACAAAACTCAAAATCTAAAACCTGGAATAACAAAAATAGGAAAGAAAAAATAAAATAAAGCAACATAATCAAAGAAAAGATTCGATTAAAACTCAATTAAAGATCAGATTCAAAAAATTAGAAAAGAAAAACTTCAAAGCTGATCAAGAGCAACTTTAAATCAAAGACATTTTCCTTTTTTTAAAAGACAGGTTGATGTTTTAAAGTTCAACATCAAAGCAAAGCAAGTCCAGTTTCAAGTTAAAAACAAATTCAGATCATCTCAGTAAACAATCAGCTAGTAGATAAAAATTCCAGATCAATGTTCAAAAGATTGAAATTATTTTCCAGTTTTTCAAATAACATTTCAAGCTCAAGCCTGCTTTTCTGTTCTTCTTCCAAGTGAGAAAACTCTTAAACCTATATATATTTTGGTTTGCATGTGATCAATATTGGATGTATGTTGTGAAATATGTTTGCATGAATGTTTTCTGGAATATGTCTGAATTGCTCTGTGTGTATATCGATGTAAATGTCTGTATGGACTCCCACACACACACACACACACACTTCTCTGTCTATTTTACAAATTTCATTTTCATTTGAAAATTCATATCTTCACATAGATTGATTTTAGACTAGGATTTGTAAATGAAAAATGACTCTAATAAGGTATTACCAATTTTAAAAATAATATCAAGACTTAAATTTTTAGTGATTATTTCAAAATTTGAAAATTTACAGAGAAATCAAAGACAGGTCCAAATTCGATCATCTGGAAATTATGATTTGATTATGTAAACAAAATCGTATTATAAAATCATGAATTTAGGTATAGAAATTGCGATTTTTAGTTTAGAAATTGTCGAGATAATTGGAGTCAAACGATTTTGGGTTTATCGCCAATTTCCGACAATCAGCATGGTGGATGTTGTTGTGATCATTGTGGAAGTTAGCTGGAGAGTTGACGATCACAAGAAAAATGGAGTAGTATTTTATTGTTGGCCGTGGTTTCCAGCGGAGGTCGAAGTAGGGTTTTGTCGACTGATTGGGACGTCGATGTTTACGAGGCAATGGCGATGACTAGGGTGGATCGTAGGTGATCACGAGGTGGGGAATCAGAGCTGGAAGTCGAGGTGAAGCTTCGGTGAGGTCGACGTGGGTTCTCGAGGTGTACTTCGTCGGCGATTCGTGGTTTCCGATTGGGGTATGATTCCAGATTTTGACGATGAAGCTCGATTTCATTTTACCGTCATTTTCGATGAACGAGATGGTCGAGGAGAATTGTAGGGTGGTCGACGACTCGACGAAGATTGCGGTGATGACCAGAGTTGACCAAACTGGTCGTACACGTGCACAGGTGCACATCTGTACCTTATTGATTGAGATGTTTGGGGAAGAAGCAAGGGGCTCGGGGTTGCCTCAAAGTCATGTGATGAATGTCTTGGGAAAACGAAGGTCGTGGATAGCTCGGGGTTTGGCCCGAGTGTTTTGTGAGGATGACTCTGGTTTTTCTTTAAAGGTTTCAAAAACAAAATAAAATGTTGAAGTTTTAAATGTAAAGCAAGTTTTAAAATTAAGTTTTAAAGTATATTAAGGTAAATAAGTTTTTAAAGAAAATATAAACCAAGTTTTCAAATTAAAAATTATAAACAAGTTTTAAAAACATTTTCCAAATATTTGATTTTAAAATATGTTTAAAATTGTTTTGGGTTTTGAGTAATTATACTGGGATAATTATTTAAAAATATTCTTAAATGTTTCAAATAGAATTTGATGATGTGATTAAGTAAGTGATTAATATAAGTAATTTATCTTAATTTAATTAAGGCCTTGGGTAATTAAAGATTAATTAATTAGTTAGTAATTAAAGGTTTTAATTAAGGATAATTTATTTGTTATGAGTTAAGTAATCAATGATGAGTAATTTAAAGGACAATTACTTAATGAAATAAATCAAGTATATTTACTTAATGTAATTAATAAACGATTATTACTTAATGTAATTAAAGATAATTACTTTGTGCAATTATATTAAAGTATTATTAATTATTAAGGTTAATTAATGTAAGTAATTAAGGGTAGTTAATGACTTAAAGATAATTAATTAATAAAAGTAATTAAGGATAATTAGTTAAAGATTAAAGGTTGATTAATCAAGTGATTAAAGGATAATTACTTAATGTAATTAATTTGTGATTTATTAATATAAGTGATTAGCGATAATCACTTATTGTAATTAATTAAGGAAAATAAATTAAATGGTAATTAATTAAAGGTTAATTAATTAATGTAATTAAGGATAATTAATCAAAGGATAATTAAATAATCAAAGGTTAAATATTAAATGATTAAAGGTTGATTGATTTATTAATTAAGGTTGATTAATTAATATAAATCTATCATTAAAGGTTAATTAATAAATGATTATAGGATAATTAATTAAAAAGGTTTGTAATTAATTAATGTCAATTAACCGGGAATAGTTATTTATTCATAAGTAATTAATCTAGTTTAAATTAATCAGATGATTTATTGATCTTACTTATGGATGTTTGGATTGTATTGAATGCCTTGAACTGTTTGTTATCTCAGATGTGTGTTGTTCTATGATATGATTTCTTTGAATTAAGCTATTAAATGTGATTTATTTATCGATGATGAATTTACATATTTGTCTATGAATCTGTGAATGAAGATAAGCGTTATAGGATTATACCGCTTATCGATATTGTTGTGCTTGAATTGATCATGGTTGTGATATGTTATTGTTGTGTGTAAAACCCATGGACTACACCACACACACAAAAATATGGATTTCACGAGGAATTGGTTAAGTCACGGATATTTTGAATTTAATATTATTTTATTCAAATGGCGAAATGATTTTTAAAGATTGAATTTTGAATCCAAATGGTTTGAAATGGAATTGGATTGAGTATGAAAAGCTTTTGGAAAAGGAGTTTTGAAATTGTATATACTATGTCTTGTTTTGAAATTATTTTAGAAATTCTGGTTTGAAAGGGGTATACAAGTTATACAATATATATGGATTTAAACCATTTTTGAAGTATATTATAAGTATTATTTTGGAAATTTAAATTTAACCCAAGTTTATACTTTATGGGCTATAACTTGTGCATATTTAATCGGATTTTCCCAAAACGAAAACTCTTTGTTTTCAAAAGGTATTGCTTTCATATAAAGAAAGAACTTCCAGTTTTGTTGAAAGGATTTCAAATTTGAAATGGAAATAGTTTTGAAAGCTATGAATGAATCTTTGTGAAAGATTGGTGAAACTTTGTTTCAAATTGAAGTGGATTTTAAAAGGTGAATCTTTTCTTTAAAAGATTAAAAGTGTAAATTTGTTTTAAACCATTCAAAAGAAAGGTTTTGGGAAACAAGTGTTGAAAGTTGTGACTCAACTAAGATCCAATATATCCATATGCTTTTTAAATTAACCGGTCATTATTCGGTTTAGCCGAAAGAGGACTTTATGTCATAAAACCGATTTCGAATAATGATACGACGAATAGGGTAGCATTTGATGACGGTGGTGAAGACCGGTTATTTTCGAAAGAGAAAGGATTACCTGTCGAATGTCTCTGCACCGAATGGCCTCGGTATAGAGATTTGATCACCCTTTGTGATGGAGAGTCCGGACTTGATTAGGGATTATCCGGATTTGCAAGGGCTTCTTTTGAAGTGCCTTTGGTTCTACTCGAACTCGGAATGGAGTTGTATGGACGTATGTCTGACATTACACTTTGAGGTGTAAAATTGGTTTCTATCAAATACATTTCTGTTTGGTGGCGGAGAATTTATTCTCTTAGCTTAACACCCTTCTCTGAGACATACGAGCTCAGAGGTTATGTAGTTGATATTTACTAGTGGTATATTCCCAATTTGGTAATGTGGCATGCTAAGTGTTGTTGATCATTTGTTGATCGAATCATGGCTTTTGTGAAAAGCGTAGCTTTGTGGGACGAGACTACATCAAAACCTCACAACCCAGAAATGGTCGAAACAAGAAGGATACAGCAAGGTTATCAGCGGTCGCGCCCATTAGGGTATGTCTATTTCCTTCTGGATAAAAAGTCATATCATGGTATGGTGCCCAAATATTTAACTTATGTGGATAAAAAGTGGTATTCTGGTATGGAGCCCAAATTATTTACTTATGTGGTTAAGGCGCCACGGTAAAGGTTGTTCTAGACCGAGGGATGGCATACTCGTGACAGTTAGTTACCTAGTTACAGAGGTAAACCGTCCTTTTGTTGGCAGAGATCCGGTTAGGTTCTCGGGGCATCCCTCCATAAGCGTACCCATTCCGAAAGTAAGTACCTTAGCCTTGACCATTTGTTGGATATCCAAACAAAACAATACGAGCCTTTTACGATTGCAGTTATTGAACCAGCCACCTCAGGTGGTTGCTATAGCAGGCATAATATAATGGTACCTATGCTGGCTAAGATTAATATTATACTTTAGAAATATTTTCTGCACTATGCACTAATAATAATATCAAAAGGATTTTGCGTATCAAGCGTGTTTGACTATCATAAGGAGAAATCTCCCCCAAGTGTGCGATTGCATTGTGTGTGTGCCAGGAGGCCTTATGGTAGTTTCATTTTTCGAAAAGCATTGCGGATTTATTTTACTTCCCTTTATTTTCTTTTGTCCAAGATAAACTGTTTTCGTTTGCTCACACCAGTCACATGACTAAACTAGATTTATTTTTCCCTTTCTAAACTCTGGCTGCCGACAATTTTCCACACGGGCAGCCTAGAGTCGGATTTTCAGATAGTCAGATAGTAGGTGTAGCTTTTGGAAATCTTCGAAGTTTTTGGATTTTGGCATTCGCTTCCGGGATCGGATTTGCTTCAGTACAGCATGATAGGATTTGAAGCTTTTGGGTTGAGCTATTTGGTTCTGAAGCATTGGAGATGGAGTTTCAGTATGGATGTTGGATTCTTTTGAACTATATTGGTGCTATCTTTCCATTGTTGTGTTTCTGTTGTTGTGCATTCTTGGCTCTGATTGTGTTGGACGTCTGTTGTATCATATTGTATCAGATATTGTATCCATTGTTGTATCAATGATATATTGTTTTTCTTCCGCTGTGCTGTTGTACTTAGTGTGTTATAAGCTCTGACGAACCAGATTCGACGTTTGAATCTGCGGCATTTGAATATGGGTGATGTATTTTGGTGTCGATTTTCGAAGGCGAGGCATAATCGTTATAGTTTATAAATCCATACTTTTATTAACAAAATATGATTTTACAATTCTTCACTTCATTTGTAAAATATCACTTTTATAATTTATCACACTTATAAATCTCACATTTGTAAATAATCTTTAATGCATGTACATGTGTGTATATATATACATATAATTGTTAATATATATATATATATATATTTCTATTTTCCTTTAAAAATTTATCCCGTTATTATAAAAGACATATTTATTTTAAAAGTTTTTTTAAATCTATACTTTAAAGTTCGAAAATCTCTATTTAAAATATTTTATAAAACTATTAATTAATAAAGCCCAAAATTCATACTTTTAAATTTAAAATAAATTTCTTCTGTAACTAATTCAAGAAAAATTATTAAAATATATATAATTTCCAAGATCACTTTGAAATCCCTTTTAAAATAAAATCATCGGTTTATAATATTTTAAAATGCCAAAACTAAGGCCCAATGCTACTAAAGCACTAAATAAGCAAGATCATATCTATGTCATCAAATATAGCACCGAGCATATAATATATCAAATTATATGATAATAAATCAACTGTGTGAGGAACATGTTGAATCCCAACAACTTATCCCTCTACATCACATATAATATATAATTAAATAATAGAAATCAACCACTTCGAGGCGGGATTCGTATACAAATGATCATCCGCTCTTATATGGAAACGTAATAGGTTCTCATCCGCTCCAGGGGCGGGAATATAACCAAACCAACAATATAAACTAGTAAATCATCTAAACAGTTAATAACAATCAATAATAAAATATCCACCCATCCAAAAAATAATGTTATTGACTACATAATATTTTCTGATTAACCAAAAAGGTGAGATTAAGTCACACTAATTCTAGAAGTCACCAAAGTGCTCCGGTTTGAATGAAAATTGAATTTTCATTCAATTTTAACCAAAATTTCTACTAGCTCCGTATCCATTCAATCTAACTCCATAGCATCGCCTTCGTCGATACGATCGCAATGCAGCTCGTCGTATTCAATTTGAACCTCGTATGAATTCAATATGGATTAACAAACTTTTGAATTAATGAATTATAATTATCTAAAATAAATATACTTCAAAAATTATAAAAATTTCCCTCTTCCTCTCGTTCACATTCTAGAAACGAACACGACCGCGCCTCACCATCGACCACCGCCATCGTTCCGTGTGCCCGTGACCACGCGCCGCCTCACGCACCAGCCCTGACCTCGCGCACCGCTGTCGTGCCTCCCTAATCACCATAAATCGACCATGAATTCCGTGCCTATGAACAGCCATAGAAACTTCCATCCCTCTCTGTTAGAAGATCGGCCGCCATGGATGGATTCGTGGGGATAGGAGCTACAAGTTTCATGTTGAATGACTCACATAAAAGCATGTGGATTGGCCGAAGAATTCGTGGCTCTTGGATTCGATTGTTTTAAAAAAAGGGCAAAGAATGCGATTTTATAAAGGCAGGAGTATGGTCAGAACCTGGTTGGTATGGGCATGGTATAGGTTGAATAGGGATTGGGTATGGGTTGTGAAAAGTACATATATATGTTATTATATATTATTAAAATCCGATATTATAAGCCTGAAAAATTCACACTCTTATCGAGATGTGTCGCTTGGCATTCTATATGTTATACCCCTATTCCGAACACAGTGGAACTAGTCTTGAGACCCAATTTGATCATATGCAGAAGATAGCTTTTTAAACCCAATTATTTATATAAATTTATGAAATTAATTTCTATGCATTTCGAACACTCGCGACCAAACGATACGTCTAATCGTCACGAAATTCGACGGCATACTATGATTCACTATTATTGATCCAAAGGAACTGGATTCGTCCAATTCCGAGATAGTCCCCCAAAAGGCTATTTTTATACGTTAATTAAAACGAATTATTATAAAAATAGAACTAATTAGTTTTAATTCTAAATTAGAAATTTACTATCTCCATTCTTATAAAAATTGAACTTAAATCAACTTTCAAAATCATTCACTCATATCAAATTCAACATTCAACTATTTTAAATATTCCTAGATATTAAATTCGACAATTTAATTATTAAATATTTCTATATTTGAAATTCAAGTTATTTAACTTATAAAATTAACGTTTCAATATTTAAAATCAATTAAATATTCCAAAATCAAATGATTGAAATTTTGGGTCGTAAAACTTTTCTAGAAGGATTGTTAACTGTGCATGCTCTACTATTCACCGGGTATAACTATGCATACTAGTTTACACGTATGGGAATTTTAATGGAAGCTAATAGTTTTAAGATTTGGCAAGATGCTCAAACTAGGTACAAAGCACCTACTATTAAAATGAGTACTTGGACATATACTCAAAAAACCGTGGCAACCAACAATGCTATAGCAATTAATGTTCTATTTTTCTCACTGGATAAGAATGAACTTTCTAGAGTTATGTTGTGTAAAACAGAATAAGATATTTGGCATACACTTCAGTCACACACGAAGGCACAAAAAAGTTAAACAAACTAAGATCTATATTTTAAAAAATCAATTTTCATCATTCAAAATGAAAACAAAAAAAAACTATCGTAGATATGTATGCTAGATTTCAAACAATTCAATAAGATCTTGTAGTACTAGGAGTTAATTTTACCGAATTTGTTCTTTTTACATGAATGTTGAATTATTTAACTGTTAAATGGGAAAGAAAAGTTCTAGCCATATAACAAGAAAACCATCTTTCCCAACTCAAAGTTGAAGAATTGATTGGAAATATGATGACGTATAAAGCAAATTTACAGGATAGGAAAGAACAAAACCAAGAGAATACGAGTATAGCTTTCCAACCCAATGATGATGGCTTAGATTTGGATGATGATGAGGTCATGTTCATTGCTAAGAATTACAAAAAATTCAAGAAATTCAAGAGGTTCACAAAAGCTCAAAATGTTGGTAAGTCAAATTAATCCGACATCAATCAAGTGATATGGGAGTGACAAATTCGATCATATGAAGAAAGAATATCCATAACCAAACAATGCAAAGAAGATGAACAAATTCAAAAAGTTTAAAAAGAAGAAAATGGCTTTTCAAGTTACATGGGATGATTTAGACATCTTCTTGGATGGTAAAAGTGATAGTCACACGAAACAAGCAAACATTTATTTCATGGCGACTATAGTGGTAAATGCAGAAGTTTCATATAATAAGATTTTAGAGATAAGTATAGGATTGGATAATTTTGAATAAATTATATGAGGAAAATATAGGAAAGCTAAATAGAGCCTAATTAGAAATTGGCTTACTAAAAGATGAGAAAAGTATTCTAGAAGAAGAACTAGAAATTTTATAAAAAGCTTGTGAATGTTTGACTTCTCAAAATGTTTCTTTAACTGATGAGATTAAGGCAGGCAAACTGATTTGCACGTAAATGTGCATATATATACATCTATATTTTATCTATTTTTATTTAAATAAATGTCATATTTTGTCATTTTAACATGTTAAAACAAAATTCAATTATTGTCAAATCATCATATATTCATCTTCATTCAGAGGCAAAATGATCATTTTTGTGCATATGTCAATTTAAGAATTTTTACTTGGACATTTTTTATGATTTTTATAAGAATTTGGATGCATATGGAAGAGGGTTTTATGAAGATACATGCATGCACAAATAAATACAAAGGAATGAAGGGGGAAATAATTCAAGCTCATTATCATGGAGGACCCCACCTACCCACTTGCCTAAATCTATAATTAGGAGTTAATGGACAACTAAGTGGAGGTTAAAGCTTTATTCATATTTGATGATGGATTAATTAGAGGCTAATGGTTACTTGGTGGCCACACTTCCTGTAACGACCCGATTTTTCGACGTCCGAAAATCGACATCATACGTCCACTGTATCAAATGCCGATCAAACGAATGCTGGAAAACCGAACTGTTAGGGTTAAAGAAGAAGAAGGTAGAAGAAGAAATAGAAACAATATCAGAATCTCACAAATCGAAGCGGAACAATATGTAATAGATAAATGACTAATCTTTAAACAAATGAACTATATCGGTTACAACATCAACAAAACACAACACAGGGCAGTTATGACAACTTGTCCACATGGAAACTAAATTTGCAGCCAACCATACACAGTGGATAATACATCATATATGTGTGATACGTCTCTCCATATATCTTGTCTCCTGATCTCCACAGCATACTTTCTTGACTTAGCTCCAGATCCTACTGATAACCTGAATCTAGGCTCCCCGTGTGGAAAATTAAGGGCACCCAGAATTTAGAAAAGGGAACAATAAACTCTGAGTCTGTCATGGGACTGGTGTGAGATCTAAAAACAGTTATTTGAACAAAAGAAATAAAAAGAAATCCATTCATGCTTTTGGAAAATGAAACTACCATAAGTTCTCCCGGCACACACAAAATGCAATCGCACACTTAGGGGAGGTTTCTCCTCATAGTAGTCAAACATGTTTGATATGCAAAAAATCCTTTTGATGTTATTATTAGTGCATATTGTGGAAAACATTTCGAAAGTATAATATTAATCTTAGCTAGCATAGGTACCATTATAGTATGCTTACTATAGCCACCACGTTAGATTGCAGGTTGTACAACTAAAACCGTAAATGGCTCGTATTGATTGTTTGGATTTCCAACAAATGGTCAAGGATAAGTAACTTCCTTTATCTGAATGGGTACGCCTCTGGAAGGACGTCCCGAGAACCTACCGGATCTCTGCCAACACAAGGCACGGTTACCTCTGTAACTAGGTAACTAACTGTCATGAGTATGCCATCCCCCGGTCGTAACCGACCTTTACCGAGGCGCCTCAAATTCCAACAACCACATAAGTAAAATATGTGGGGTCCATACCAGGATACCACTTTTTATCCACATAAGTAAAATATCTAGGCTCCATACCATGATACCACTGTTTATTCAGAAGGAAATGCACATACCCTGAGGGGCGCGACCCCTATGACCTGGCCACATCCTTCCTATTTCGACTATTTCGAGGGTATGAGGTTCTATGAAGTCTCGTCCCACAAAGCTACGCTTTTCTCAAAAGCCATACTTTGCTCAATCAATGCTCAACACTTAGCATGCCACATTACCAAATTGGGAATATATCACTAGTAACCATCAACTACTTAACCATTGAGCTTATACGTCTCGGAGAAGGGTGTTAAGCTAAGAGAATAAATTCTCCACCACCAAACAGAAATGTAGTTGATAGGAACCAGCTTTATATCTAAAAGTGTAATGCTAGACATACATCCATACAAGTCCATCCTGGGTTTGAATGGAACCGAAGGCACTTTGTCCAATTAAGAAAAGAAGTCCTTGCAAATCCGGATATCTGCTAATCACGCTCGGAATCCCCATCACATAGGGTAATCTCTATATCGGAGCAACTCGGTGCAGAGAAAATCTACAGGAAATCCTTTCGTTTTCGAAAATACCCGGTCTTCAACATCGTCGTCAAATGCAATCCTATTTTGTCGTATCATTATTCGGAATGGGTTTTATGACTCAATGTCCTCCCCCCGCTTATCCGAATTGAGCGCTTATTTTGAAAACAAGTTGATACATTCAGATCTAAATTAAGTCACAATAAATTTTCATTTTTGATCTTTTAAACAAATGATCCACCTTTAAGATTCGATGTGGTTTTCGAATAATCATTTGGAATCCGACCCCCGGTCTCATCGAAATTCAAATGTCGTCTTAAAGTCCAATATTGATAGTCGATTATTTAACTATCAAATAACATCCATAAAAAATCATCAGATTTAAATAATTTCCCAAATTATTTATTTCAAAATATCTTCACAAGATATAAATTTTTCTACACTTCAACCCTTTTGAAAACAGTTTTCAAATCACTTTCCTCTCGTGGAATAAATTCCAAATATTGTTCATTTCCACTGAAAATCACCAAGACTAAATGCTTTAGATTTTAAATTAATTTAAATTACTTTATCTGAAAATATATGTGCTTTAAAATACATAGAATAAAAACTATTTAAAACACTTTATTTAAAATACCAGTTATGAAATTTAATAATAATTTTTCATGTAAAACTTAAGCCAAAACAAATTTTAAAATAAAGGTTATTGAATCTATCCAAGTTTCCAAATAAAAACTTTAGCCAAACTTTATTTAAAATAAAACTGCTTTATAAAAGTGGTTAATATACTGGATCGCTCACAGCGCCTAGTATCCATCGTTTACGGCTAGGAGTACTAGGGTATCTAATCCCATTTGCTCCCCTAGCTTTCGTCTCTCAGTGTCAGTGTCGGCCGTTAAATGAATGAAACGCAAACTTGGGAGCCTAGAGATAGAGAAAGGGAATTTTCAAACTTAGCCAATTGAAACATCTAAGTAGCTAAAGGAAGGAAAATCAAAAGAGAAACCGTTAGTAGCGGCGAACGAGAGCGGAACAAGGCAGGACCCCGAAACGAAAGAGTCTCTCTTTCAAGCTTGATTGACCAGGAAGAAAAAATAATCAATAGGCCAATGTTTATACTGGGCGCGAAAAAATAAGGAAAGCCATGTTGCAAGCCAGCAGGACAATGTTTAAACTACATATCTTTTATTAGAGGACTGCCCTAGGTCTAGATCTAGAACTCTTCCCTGATCTCAGGTATTCTAGTAGTAAAGGAACTGCGGAAGTAAGTGATTTTCGAGAAATCGCTATTCATGGAAAATGGTTGACCCTAGTCCCAAAATTCTTAAGTAAATAATGACTTCAGAGCTCGGTGGATTACTTGAAGCTCCCATTTGTTCATTTGGTCGAGCTACTCGCCCTCGAGAACAGTTCATTCGGGTGTTGCTTACGGGGTCTCAAGAAGCTCTTTTTCCATCAAGATTCATAACAATGAGTGAAGCAAACTGCTGAACAAAGTCAGTTATTCTGTAAATTTTGACATTGAAAATCATATTTTTGAGATTGACAATAATAGTTTTTTTGAGCGAATTCAAAACTTTTTTCCAGTTTGGATCGGTCTCCTCCCGAATTAATATACTGGCAGGGAAGAAGCTCCTACCTATGCTAGCCTTAGAACAGAGAGGCTCGCGACTGTTGTACTTCACTCGCAGCTCCATCATTTTTGCTTGTGCGTTTGCCCTCGGAAATTCATGGATTTCTCGCAATATGAGATTCAATGCCATAACTCTGATTTGTATTTTACTTCTGTTAGTATGATTGAACACCATAGCTATTGCATGGGTGATGCGTTATATGTTCGACTGCAATGATCGGAGAAACTGCTCACTTATGATGGAGTTTGGGGTAATTCCTATCATACCACCGTGTACTCATTGAGATCGCCGGGGTAGCACTCCTGCAGGGGAATGATGCCCCTATTTACCAGTCTCAGACTTTTTTCTCAGAGGAGTCTAGCCATGCCCGATGTTGACTATGGTTTCTGGACTGAAAGAAAGAGAACTTCTGCAACTTAAGCCAATCAATGATCCAATCGCAGATGGATACTAGACCAGACAATTTAACCGTCTTCACTAGACCCGAAGATCTCGCTCATACAATGAGCTTTCAGGAAGAACCTATTTATAGGTGACCGATCCAGTATATTAGGCCCTTTTTTTATTCGATTGTCTTGGCATTTCAAACCTGGTTGATACCAATGTTTATACTGGGCCTAACCTTAAGAGAGATCCGGGGCCTCACCTGTCAGTACAGGAAGGTGGGCAGAGATCTAAGAAATAGTGAGAATTCTTGATCTCACTCAATATCTCTCTCAATTCAAAGATCCAGGATTTGAATTGATATCGTTTCATTGATTCCTTCTAAAGATTTTCATTAGTTACAATCTTCTTATTAAGTTTTGCTTGCTCAGTTTGTGTTAATCATTTGTTGGTTGAAGATGATGTTATGCGGCGTTCAGAACTAGCCAGTGAATGAGAACAAAGAAGTAAGGAAACTGGGGTCGCCCGGTCTAATATACTGGGCTCCCGGAGGTCGCCTTATGTTGGAAACAAAGGATGTTGTCGGATGGATTCCCTGTGCCAGAGAGAGTCTAAGTGATTATAGAGACGTCACGGTGTCGAATTGCCTCGCCGGGCAAAGTCCTTGTTTGAACAACAAAGGGAGGAGTCAAAGAATTTCCATTAATGAAAACATGGAATTCCGTCAGGAAAGAAAAAATACGCATGTCCGATGAAACGATTGTTGCTATCTGCTCCAATAACGAATCATTGGTTTAACTGAATAACTAAAGAAATCAGTGTGGCATGGAGATTGGGTTGAGGCGCCTGAAGACGTCAAGGAGCCTTAGCCTGAAGGAAGGAGCGAGCGATCCAGTATATTAATGCAGGCTTCAAGGTGCTTACCGATTGCTACCTCAATCTATGAATGTTTATACTGTGGACCTCGCTTGCGAGGTCGCCTCTGTCTATTCTTCGAGCGAATCAGTCGTCTAGTGTTTTTTACTCGGATGGACCCTCCCAAGGAAAATCTCAAATTGGATCCAAAATTGACATGCTAAAAAGAAATGAAAGCGTTCGCAACGCATACCGAAAAACGCAAACTACCCATGTAGCCGACCATTAATGACTAGTTCGAACACCTGGAGCAGGGTTGAATCTCAATGTCTTCGAGCGCGCGGCACCTCTCGATCTTTATTAATAATTATCTTTTAAAATCATAATACCATTTAACCCTTTAAAATTATTACTACCATAACTAATTTAGTAAAATATATACCTTTAAAATTTTAAACAAATTAAATAATAATTCTCAAAAACATTATTTTAAAAAAGTTTAAAAACTTCCAGCTTATACTTAAAAATCTGCTTTGGAAATGTACTTGGCTTTTCAGGGAAATACACTTTTCTTTCACACCTTTAAGAATAAACCACTATTTATTTTTATAACAAATACCCATTCCTTTATAAATTCCCACCTGAATTTATACTTCCAAATATCCACTGATATCCTACTTCACTTTATAAACCCCAGTTTATAAATTCCATAGTCTCATTCTCCTTTTAAAACATAGTTTCAAACATTTAATCAGTTTTCAAATTGATTTCCCAAAACTAACTCCATTTTTAAAAAAAATTCCTTTATTTCTCCCAAACCATTTATAATCCAAATTTTACATAAGTTCTTCAACTTTTAAACAATACCACTTAAGTTTTCAAAATCTATTAATTTCCATTTGTTAAAATCTTTTCCCCATACTTGGAATTTATTCAATAGGATTTCAAAAATCAACCTTTATTTTTTCCAAATTCCTTCTTTCAATTTATCCAATTCTCTAAAATTATTTTACTTGAAATTCTCTACTTTAATTTTCTTCCAAAAATCCAATTTGTATATTTCTGGTGTCTTAAAATACCAAAATATATTTGGCCAAACCATAGCCTTCAATAATTTCAGTTACTGATATAATCAATCACATATTATCAATAAATCATATCATAGCATATGAAATAAATTCAAACATTTGAGGAATCCCGTTGGATCCCTCCAACCTGTTTTCTTGCATCCATAGATGTTAGCACAATATAAAATACCAGTTTCACTTCGAGGTGGAATATCGCGGTATATGGGATCATCTGCTATTATGCGGGGCGCATAGGATCTCATCCGCTATATAATGTAGGAAATCAATCACTCCAATATATATATACACTACTATATATAATATCACCCAACAGATAAATTATTAAATTCATCCAAGCACATCCAATAACTTAAATTTATTCATCTGATTTAACTAGGCTAACCAATTTGAGTGAGAAGATCTCACTTTTGCTTTTGTTTTGCAATCCATTTCAAACCGACCTGCCTCTTCTCCGATTTTAGACCTTACTGCCGTTGACCATTTCTCAACATCGTCGAACTCCTCCTCCAACCTGTCGACTTACATGCACGTGAGACTCCTTGGTCCGTCATCAGCTTCCTTACACCTTCCAAGTTTTCACACCCCATCGAATTACAGAATTTTGGATTCAAACCAGAATAAGTCAGACAATAACAGCTCACCTGTCGCACGGGATTCTGAAGCCTCAGCCAATAACTGGAGCTTTACGAGCAGCCTGAAGGAGGCTCTCTTTAGCATCTGTATACTCTAACTGAAGGGTCCTGATCTTTCCTAGGTAGAACAAATATCGACAGAACTATTGATTTGAGTGAGCCTCAAATCGAGGTGCTTTGAACCTCAGTTTTTCAAATTTTTCGTACAACCTGGCCCAGCTCATCCCGTTGTAATGTAGCCATGCGATGCAAGGCAAGGAGATTCTCGCGAATTTCCGTAAGGCTATTTGTTAGTTCATAGCTGTATGAATAATAGAAATACAAGTGAGATGCCAAAACATCAACGGTTCTTCTATTCAAGTTCTAGAGGCGAGCAATAATTGCAGAAGAATCAGCTTTTGCCTAAAATCATGGAGAACAAAACTAGGGTTTGGCCCATTGAGATCTGAACAATCGCGATCAATTGAAGATGAGAAAGCAAGGGCATGAGATTTGGAATGGAATTCACATTTGTGCGAGTTGCGATCTACTATGAGTTTAGATGACTGAAATCCAGGGGCGTGAAACTTAGTAGTTGGGTGAAGAAGAAGATCGGTGGGAAGTGAAATTTTAGGAGGTTAACAGAAGAAAAAAATGAAACGAAAAGAAGTCATTAGGCTATTATTTTTGTTTTCGTTTTTATTTTTAAATGAAGAAAAGTATAAATCATCTTGACGCTTGTAGATCAAGGTTCCCTTTAGCTTACAAATGTCCAAATGCATTTATATATTTATTTGTACTTTTTTTTCTTTTTAACTTGAGTTATTACTATATAACTATATATATATATATATATATATATATATATACTTATCACCAATAATTTTAAAAAGGTAGAGTTTAAATTTAAATCGTTTTAAAAATGCAACTTAAGATTTTCGAACTCCTATCGGTGCATGCCGCTAGGCGTTTATAATGTTAAACCCCTATTTCGAACGCAATGGAAAATGTTTCGAGTCCTAACTCGATCATATGGATAAGATAGTTTTTAGGACCCAGTTATTTATTTAAATTTTCGATACAGATTTTAACGCATTTATCTATCGTACGGCCAAATGACAACTCCAAATACTATGAAAAATTGAAATCCGATAATGATACACTATTACGGATCCAATGACACTGGTTTCGTCGAAATCCGAGACTGTGCCTCGGAAGGCTATTTAAAAATCGATTTAAACGTTATATTTTAAAACCGAACAAAACACTCAAATTCAAATTTAAAACTTCTATTATCACTAGTATTGTTAATACAAATTTTCTAAGCCATCAAATTATTTTTAACAAGCCTGGAGCTCCAGATTCAACAATTTTTCCAATTTTCGGTTATTAATTCAATGTTTAAATTATCCAATAAATAGCGATATTTGAAATTCAAGTTAGAAATTAACTTTTAAATATTTAAAATCAATTAAATATTCCGATTCCAAATGTCCAAAATTTCTGGGTCGTCACATTCTTCCCCCCTTAAAAGAATTTCATCCTCGAAATAACTAGTTAAGAAGAATGATCCATAACCCATTATATTTCCCCAATCTGAATAGTTTTTAACAACTTTCCAAAACCCAATAGTTTCACTTTTCAAAATAATTTTTATTAAAGATACTATCATTCTTACTAACTTCCCAAACTCAACCATAAGTTCAAACAATATTATTTTCTCAACAATTCAAATTTAAATCAAATCCAAATTTTAAATTATCCAAATTTCTCAAAAAAATTCTAACTCCTTAAATTTTCGAAATTTTGTGCCAGCGTCTCCTTTGCGCGGCGAGCTTGGTACGACTACAAAATGCCACTACAGGCCTCCAGATATCAAAAGAATACAAAAGACCAAGTGGCTAGTCCAGAAAATCATCAAATTTTATACAGAAATTTAAGTACATACCTTTTTGTCGAGCAATTTAAATTATCTTCTAAATCAAAAATCTAATTTCCTTTTGCTTTTAAAACACATGTATGTCCTACTAGCAATAATGTCCAATTACAACGTTCAAAATCATTTTGCACATTTCTTTACAAAAGTTCCAACATCTATTTCATTCAAGCCCGTACGATGCACTTATATCATCCGTATGCAATACCAAATTCGGTCGCTCACTCGTTCACACAATTTCACTTCAAAACTAGTATTGTCCACCCGATTCCCTAGTGCGGACTCAGATCTGGTTTCTTGATCAGAAACCGTTATTCTCCTTGCATAGCCAAAAATTATGATAGAGAATTTCCAGAATCAACCAAAAATCCATATCCAGGGTTCGCCATCCAAAATCAAGTGAAAAATCCCAACTCGGATCGATATAATTATCTCGAAATTCTATGCTCGAATACTGGATCAAATCGTTATGCGAATAAAGTAATATACGTACATCTTATGTATTTATCAAATGATTATTAGCCATATAAATTTTGTTATTCATATTTATGTTGATTTCTATTCCTTTATCCATACTTATCATATCACACGTCTTTATTAAATCCTCATTCAAATATTTACTTAGAATTTTTCCTCAATTCCAAATTTACCTTAAGAATTCTGCCATTTATTACTTAAGTTCAATGCAAATATTCTATATACTCCTTATATTTAATTTCACTTTACCACTTAAGCTTTTGTACCTATTTTTATTCAACTCAATTTTTTTAATTCCATTCTAAATTCAATTTACCTTTCATTTATAAATATTGAATTCAATGCATTTCAAATCATATTTAATTTTTCATTTATTCAATTAGTTTCACTTGCTAATTTTATTTCAATACTTTGCTTCATTTGTTCCAATTTGACTAAATTTCCATTTCACTTAATTCAACTCAATTCAGATATTCAGTTTCAATTCAAATTTTAAGCTTCGATAAGTTTTCCAACTTATTTACATTCCATTCACAATCTTCTTTTAATTCTTTTCAATTAATTTAGCTTACCTTCCTACTTATTTGGGTTTTACACTTAATTTTATTTATCCCTTTTTAAGTTGAATCTTATTCCAACAAATTTCAAATTTTATAAGTTATCAAACTTATTTATATTCCGTAACATTTTAAATAAGATTCCAGAGTCATTTAAACAATTACTTAACATTTCAAAATCATCTTTGAAATCAATTATATCCAAAATCCTTCGGTAAATTCACTTATCTCTTTGAATTTCAAAACCAAACCCATTTTTGCAAACAACTCCAATTTTAAACAATTTGGCAGCAATTCCTCTCCTGGAAACTCGAAAATAAACACCGATGATGTCGCGATCATCATCGGAGTTATTTTCCAACGATCAAAAAGAGTTTAGTGTTTTATCCCTTCAAAAATATTTTTCTAAATATTTTTAAATTCCAAATCCTACTAGATTTCATGTCCAATTTAAAAAATTTCCCAAATAATTTCACCATTATTTTTCCAAAACCTTTGAAAACCATTTCAAATCAAAGAAATTTAATCTTTTGAAATTTCAATCCTAAATCCTTTTAGTCCCTATCAAAAATTACTCTGGTGTCTTATTTCAATTTTATAAATAATATTTATAATTCACATTTCAAATTCCATTTTGTTATATGAATTTATTTCCTTAACCTTTGGTTATGATATCCGTTCCTATTTTTAAATTTTTACACAACAATGATAATCGTTTAATATTATCACTTCCTAATAATCAAGCAACCATATATAACTATAATAATTTATGGAAAATTATTCTTTTATATACAAAAATAATTTGTGTAAAATTATTTCATTTACCCTATTTTAAAACAATACTATGTCGGTTTATCTTGTTTAAGAGTTTAGAAACCCTTATCGATGACATGGCGTCCCACATATCAACCATAATCTATAAACACTCAATTGATAAGTCAAAACAATATAAAAACAATTTTTATATTCATTAACAAAAACGCGCTCATATCTATTATTACACTCAAACTCATTCTAGAGTACTACTGACTCTATCTCTAATGAGTAATTTCCCCACCAAAGCCTAGGTATATCGCCAACCTAAGCTCTGATACCAAATTGTAACGACCAGATTTTTCGATGCCCGAAAATCGACATCAATACGTCCACTGTATCAAATGCCGATAAACGAATGCCCAAAAACCGAACCGTTAGGTTAAAGAAGAAGAAGGTGGAAGAAGAAATAGAAACAATATTAGAATCTCACAATCGCAGCAGAGCAATATATAATAGATAAATGACTAATCTTTAAACAAAAGAACTATACCAGTTTATACATTACATTATCATAATACAACATCAACAAAACACAACACTGGAAGGTTATGATAACTTGTCCATATGGAAACTGAATTTGCAGCCAACCATACACAGCGGATAATACATCTTATATGTGTGATACGTCTCACCATCCATCTTGTCTCCTGATCTCCACAGCATACTTTCCTGACTTAGCTCCAGATCCTACGGATAACCTGAATCTAGGCTGCCCGTGTGGAAAATTAAGGGCATCCAAAGTTTAGAAAAGGGAACAATAAAATCCGAGTCAGTCATGGAACTGGTGTGAGATAGAAAAACAGTTATTTGAACAAAAGAAATAAAAAGAAATCAGTTCAAGCTTTTGGAAAATGAAACTACCATAAGGTCTTCCGGCACACACACAATGCAATCACACACTTGGGGGAGGTTTTTCCTTATAGTAGTCAAACATGCTTGATATGCGAAAAATCCTTTTGATATTATTATTACTTCATTGTGTGGAAAACATTTCGAAAGTATAATATTAACCTTAGCTACCGTTTGTACCATTATAGTATGCCTACTACAGCTACCATGTAAGATGGCAGGTTCTACAACTAAAACCGTAAAGGGCTCGTATTGATTGTTTGTGTGACGACCCCGAATTTTTTTTAGGCATTCGAAATTGAAATATTTAATTAATTTTAAATATTTCCAAGATAGTTTAACTTGGATTTCAAATATCAGTTTGAATTTGGCGATTGAATTTATTGAATTGAATAAGAGAAGTTGGGTAAATTGTTGAATTTGGAGTTTTAAGCCTATTAAAAATAATTAGAACACTTATAAAATTTATATTGCGGATATTGAAGATAATTAAAGTGTTAAAATTGAATTTGTATGTGTTTTGATCGGTTTTGACATTTAATATCATTTAAATCGAATTTAAAAATAGCATTCCGAGGCAAAGTCTCAGAATTTGACGAAACCAGTTCCATTGGATCCGTAGTATTAAATTATTATCAGGTTTCAAATTCCGTTTTGATCGGAGCTAGTGTGTGCGTGTACGACATATAAACGCGCTTAAATCTGTATCGAAAATTCGAAACGATTTAAATTTAAAAATATTCCTTACCTTGACTGGTCAAATAAAATTGAACGTCAGAATTTATTCGCTTTCTACTCGAGCACTGTAGCAAGCATCTCCAAACTATTTCTCTCTTTAATATTAATAGCCAAAATTAAGTAAACAAAAATAAAAATAAATAAAAACAAAAATAATATATAATAACTAAATAAAATATAGAAGAGAAGCTTCAAGTGGAAGCTTTAGCCACGTCTAATAAATAAACTTTCTCCCTCATTTTCGATTTTGCACCGAAGCCGATCCTTCCTTTTCGTTCCAATCAGATCTCGTTCAGGTAAAAAAATAAAAAAAAATAAAGGGAGCAGCCGTTTCAAATCGAACTCCGTACGAGTTGATCAATGGCGACATCATTTTCGAGCTCGACGTCGCGATGGGTGAATTAGGGTTTCGCAACGGATTTGGGAGTGACTCGAGTCGCTGCGACTTTCAATGTCGCGTATGGTAGGCCTGCGATATCGTCATCGCGTGCGTGGTAGTGTATGGGTCTTGCGATGGTGAGGAGGGAGCGGCAACGTCGGCGCTAGGGTTTTGATCGAGCTGCTCAGTCGAACCACAATGCGATGTGGACGACTCGAGTTGGACGTAAAATCCCTGTTTTTAAAATTTAATTTGAATAAATAATTATATAAATGTAAAGGCAGTAAGGTATATCTACACATATTTTAAGTGTATATATATATACAGATTAGAATATATACATATATGATTTTATATAGAGAATTCTATCAACTTTAAGTAGTCGGTGAATTTAGTAGAGGATATTGATTGAAAATTTAAAATTTATTCAGTTAAAACCAAATTGTTAATTTAAATTTAAAGAATCAAATGGAAAATTTAGTTAGAGGCTTTTTAAAATTGTTAATGCCCAAGCCTAAAACCTGAGTTTAACCCGTTGGTTTTGGTTTATAAATCAGAAATTTATTGTTATAAATAAGATATTCGGAAAATATGGATTTTTAAAAGCGTATGAGGAATTTATAAAAGTTAGAGTTTTGAAATCTATAATTTACTTTTATAAGGGTATGTGAGATTAAAAAGGGGAAATTGCTAGTTTAAAATTTATTACTATTTATGTAACGGAAACTGTATAGGGCTAAACAGGAATTTTAAAATATTTTGATTTCAACAGTTATATTAAAATTGAACTTTCGGTTTATATAAATTATCTTTTAAATCTTTTAAAAATATGTATTAGGGTGATTAACCTGTTCGAATTACTTGTTTAATTACTTTAGAAAATAAAACTATTTTATCAAAGGAAATTTGTTAAAATAAATTATTGGTTTAAACCCAAATTAGTAGCTAAATAAAGAAAAAAAATAAATAGCAATTAATCGATTGACTAATTCAAAGATGTTAATAGAATCGTATAATGTTTATACAAGGTATAAAATCATGGGAACAAGCTGGATTGAATCTGATTGCTAGTAAAAGCAAAGGTGAGTTAATCTCACTCAGTTAATTTAAATTTAAACGATTAAATTTAAATAATTGTTTGAAATGGTTGAATTGATTTATGTGCTGAATGTGGTATATATTTGGAATTGGCATTTTATATTGTGCTAACATTTGTGTATGCAGAGAGAACAGGTTGGAGGGATCCAACTGGACCCCTCATCTTTATTTAATTATTTAATAATCTCTGTTCTGAATATTTGATATCCTGAAATGAATTATGTGGAAATATTGGATGCTATGGCTTGATTGTTATAATCAGACAATAATGAATTATCAAATATATAATTTGAGTTCGGGAATGAAAATAAAAGAAGTGAAATTGTAAGTAAAATAATTGTAGAGAGGTTGACTAACTTTATGAATGAGCTGGAAAGGAAATAAAGTGACTTTAAAATTTTAATAAATAAATCTTGAGTATGAAAAGGAAAATTTTAAATAAATAGAAAGTTAATGAAACTTAAACTTCAATGTTATTGTTTAAAAGAACAAAACATTTATTTTAAATTGAGGATTTAAATTTATTTAAGAAGAATAAAGAAGAAATTGGGAATAACCTGGAATTTGAATATTTCAGCTAAAGGGTTTAAAAATCAAACGTAAAATAATAATAGAGACCATAATTAATGAATCTTGAAATGAACCGATAAGTAAAGAAATTTATTTCAATGGCATAAATTGGCAATCAATTTGGAAATTTGATTTAAGTAATTGAGATTTGGGAATTTCTCTCTGAATAACCAAGTACGTTCTAAAAGTAAATTTTTAAATATAAATTAAAGGTTTAAAGTTGTTGTAAGAAGTATGTTTTGAAAATTTACTATTTCTAAATATTTAAATTCTAAAGTAAGTATTTCCTTTTCATCTATTATAGCAATAATTATTTAAAGAGAGACTTAGTATTTTGTTTTCAAAAATAAAAATCTAGTTTTATATTTTATTCCGTAGACTTATTTTCAAATATTCATATAGTATGTATTTTTTTCAAATCATTGAAGTAGTTTTAAAATAAATGTTTTAAAGTATATTTCTAAGTAAAGTGTTTTAAATTATTTTAAAAATCTATTTTGTGCTTGGTAATTTCAGAGGAGATAGAAATTATTTGGGAAAGTTGATTCTGATAAGAAAGATGGTTTTAAATTGTTTTCAAGGGTTGGAAAATATGAATATATCTTGTGAAGGTATTTTTGAGGTTAATAAATAATTTGGAAAATTATTTATTGTGTGATGGATGTTGTGAATATTAATTGATAGTTAAATAACCGACTATCAATATTGGCCAACTGCGTTGATCGTTTCGAAGAGACCGGGATCGAGATTTATTTCTCGAAAACCACTTCGATCCGGTTTGTACGATTCGTGTAATTGATTTTGGAATCGAAGATGGAGCAGTGAAGTTCAAGGGCTAGTCGCTACTAATCCTGAGGATATTTCCAAAATGGATGTAGTAGGTATAGTGCCTTCGGTTCCGTTCGAACCCGGGACGAACTTGTATGGATGAATGCTTGCGGAAACATCGTCAGGTGGACGATGGGCATTCTAAGGGATATTTTCTAAAAAGGTAACGCTTAGCCTCAAGCCTCATCAAATGGGAATGACTGAAAATCAGGGGTTATGCTGCAAGGTTAGGTGGGTCATGCCCAAGCAGGACAAGATATTTCCCCTGTCTAGATGTCCCTTATATATCTTTCGGCTTAGTGGGTGGCTGGTCGCGCCAACCACGGGGTTTATCTTGTTCGGGACTGTTCAGTAAGGAATGGTTCTGGCCTTGTGTTGCAGGGGATGAAGGGAGTAATCATCGGTACGGTGATATAGGCCCTGTACTGTGACAGGTGGTACCCCAGTGCCTAGTCATTGTTGGAAATCCATTCTCCCTACGAGCCTTGTACGAGTTTTGTTTGTATTACCCACTCTGTGGCTAGTAGCTGGAATTTAATAGATGTAACAATTTCGGCTATTTTATAAGTATTTGTATATAGACCCTATTATAATATCAGAGGATTTCTATAAAAAATGTTTTAGCTATCGTAAGGTAAAAGCCCGACATGTTTATTTGTGGCATGGTCTTACGAGATGCTTTTGTTTTTCAAAGGATTTTTGAAACTTTAATAATCAATTGGGTGTGATTTTCTCACGCTGGTATTCCAGACTGACTCGGGTATTTTTTAACTGTAATGCTCGGGTCAGACCGAGTATTATAGGATACAGGTTATGATGCTGTGGAGCTCGGGAGACGAGCTGGATGACGATACGTATTCTCGTACTTGTGTATATATATATTTCTGCTGTGTTGAGTTATTGTGTATCCATTGCATGTTATTGATGTGAGCTGTGAATGATGTACTCTGATGATGTAAGATATGTAAACAGATATATTTGATTTTGAGTAAAAGATTATTTATTATCTATTATATTTATTCCGTTGCGATGGTTAGATTCTGATGTTGATTTTGTTTTCTCTTCTTCTACCTCTTCTTCTTTAACCCAAATGGTTCGTATTTCTGTACAACTTGAGTTGATTTAGGTAGAATAGTGTTGACTCAAGGGGTACGGATTTGCGGGCTGTTACACTTGGTATCAGAGCTTAGGTTGGTGATAACCTTGGCTCTGGTGGGAATTACTCATTTAAATTAGAGTCCGAAGTACTCTAGAATGAGTTTGAGCGTATTAGTAGATATGAGCGCGTATTTGTTAGTGAGTATAAATTGTTTTAATATTGTGTTGATTGATTTATTGAGTGGCATATGAACCTTCGTCGGCACAGTCTGCGCAACTGTATTGAAAGGGTTTCTAAACACTTGAATAGAACAATCGACATGGTATTGTTTTAAATGTGGGTGAATGAAATAATTTTGCCCAAAAATATATTTTGGTATAAGAAAAAGTTTTCTTAAACTATTAATCTAATATGTGGTTGTTTGGATGTTAGAAAGAATAGTATTGAATTATTATCATTGTTGAATGAAAATTTGACTTAAAATTGAAAATACAACCAAAAAAGTTTAAGTAAATAAATTCATTATAAAATGGAACTTATAAATATGAATTATAAATGTAATTTATAAATTAAAATATAACCAAATAAGAATTTGTATGAGCTTAATCTATGCAAATAAAATTATAGTAAAATTGATTTAAAGCAAGATTTAGAAATTTAAATCCCGGAAATTTGGAAGTGTTTGTCAAAGTATTTGAAGATGAATAATAATACAATTGTTTTGGAGATACTTCCGAAAGGAAAATTGTTTTAAAATGGATTTTGGAAGTGAAATAGCATTGAAATCACTTGGATTATTGGAAAATAATTCTGATGATGACGGCCGCATCATCAGTATTCATTTTCGAATTTCAAAGTGATGGATTGCTGCCAAATTGTATTGTTCAAGAAAAGCTGGTTGTTTTGAAATTTTCAAAAGGAAATTTGTTGAAAATAAAAGCTAGGATTGGGTTTAATTTTTGAGAAGTGTGATTGCGATGTTGGAAATTTCAAATTGTTTTGAAACCAAAAGCCGGTATTTTAAAAATCCTGATAAGATGGGTTATAAGCTTAAGTTAGGATAATTTTAAATCAGGAATGGAATATAAACTTTGAAGGTTGGAATTTAAATTTAAAGAGAAAAGTTGAAAATGAAAATTAACTTGGAGTTGGAAATAAAAATTTGATTGGATTGAAATTTATTGAATAAGCTGAAATAATATCCAGTTGTATTCAAATTAAGTTGAAATCGAATTGAGTTAAATACAACTGAATTAAAATAAAATTGGACTGGAATAAAAATTCAATTGAATTATTAAATGGAATTAGATTTCTGCTTAATCAAATGGAAAATGAGTTGGTTAAGGATTGCATTGAAATAGATAAATCAGAATAACTTATAAGAGAATTAAAAATCCATAGAGATGAAATATGCTTGGGATATAAATAAATAGAGGGCTTGAGTTAAAAATAAAAGATAAATATATTTAAGCCTATAATAAATGGAATTGTGTAAATAATTAGTTGTGACTTATGGATTTTGAGAGTGGAATAGAAAATCCAAAATAAATATTGTTTGATGTTCTGGATAATAGAATAAAATCCAAACTTGAATTATAAAACACATTGAATTTAAGAAAATTAAATGAAGTGATATTTGAAATTAAAAATCAAGTATTGAACCATAAATAGGAGAGAACTAATTGTATAATAAATTAGTAATGAAATGTGTAAATGGAAAAGTAGTGTTGTTTAATAGAAGCTGAATTGTGAATTTATGATAAAAATGAGAAATAAAACTCAAGTTGTAAATCAAATTCGACTTGAATCATTAGTGAAGAAAATATAATTGAAAGTGGCCTTGCAATTAATTAAATGATTTGTGAATGAAATTGCAATGTAAGTTAATAAAAATTGGATGGTAATTTTAAAAGTGAATGGTAGAATCAGAACTTGAGCTATAAATTAAAATTTGACTTGAAGTGTTATCAAATTAAATATAATTGGGAATGTATTTTAAAAAAAAATAAAAAAAATGGAAATGGATTTAAAATAGTAATGGTATGAATTACAAATAAAATCTAAATCAGTGGAAATAAGTTGGAAATGGCTTTGTGATACATTGAATGAGTTGAAGCTGGGAAGTTAAATTCTATAATAACCAATCAAATGAAATTGCAAATTTAAAATGAGATTGGATTGAAATAGAATCAAGTTAAATTGAGAAGAGAAATTGTTTGCAAAATGAGAATGAGCTTAAGTATGGAATTTGAATAAATTGGAGTGAATAAACTTAAGCTAGAGGATAGAAGGAGTTAGATTGAATTCAACTTAAAATTTAGATTAATAATAGTGAATTGGATTTAAATCAAGTAAAAATAAATCTTAATTTAAATAAAATTCGGTGAGTTATAAATAATATTAGTGGAATGAAATAGCTTGGATAGTTTCCGAGCTAAATAAAATAGTTTGGAATAAACTAACCTGGAATGAAATGCAAGTGAATGGATTCAAATCTGAAATGCAATGAAAATGAGAATATATGGATCGTGAATAAATCTAAAAATGGAATAGAATTAAGTATAACTTGAGTTGGAATCTATTTAAATTGGTTATAAACATAAATAATTATTTATTCACATAAATCTTGTCGAATTGCATGGAATAAATTGTCGTTGGATGTAAATGGAAGTAATTAAAATTCTATGAGTTGATAGAAGTAAAATAAATTGATTTTGAAAGCAATTGAATTAAATATGAGTTCAGTTTGCTTAAGAATAAATTAAATATAAGCAATTGAGTTTTAAATTATTCAAATTGATGAAGTTGTGTACGAATAGATGGAAGACCATTCAAATTTAATGAAATTGGTTTGTAAATAAGTTGAAACAGTTGAATGTGCTTGGAAACTATATAAATAGCTTACGGAAAATGTTTGGTATGAGTTTCTTTTAGAATTCATATGTTTTAACTATTACAAATAAGTGATATGCTGTTAAACTTCATATATTTGGCACTTACATGTTTAAATTGAGTAAGTACAGGTACCTGGAAGCCGTATGGCTGGATTTGGGTTGGGCTATTTGCTAAAAATAATAAGCCGCTTGCTTAAAATGCTAAATAAGGTATGCCTACGCAATTAAAATAGGAAATATGAACTGTTTTTGGTTTTTCCGACCGTGTGGGTCGATGTATATATATTCATATCTTTTGTCAAATTGCAAAAGCTCCTCCGTACAAAGGGGACTCTGCCAAAAAATTTCAGAAATTTTGGGAGTTAGAAAATTTTTGAAAATTTTGGAAAATTTTGTTAACGACAAAACTATTTGGAATTGGAAACTAAAATCAGTTAGTAAATGAAACTAATTAAAGTAATGACTTAAATTAGTTATAAATGAAGGATAAAATTTAAAAATTCAAAGTTGAAAATAAATGAAATACATATGTAATGTGGAAATCGATTTGAATAGAAATAAGTATAAACTAAAAGAGGTAAAGAGAAATAAAGATAAGAAACATATAAAATGTTTATACTAACTTAAGAAAGGAATGGTAAATTCTAGATTGGAAATTGATATTACAAATATAATCTAAGATAATATTGAAATGAATAGATATTGACATTTTGTAAGAAAGTCGATAAAATATTTTGGGATATTGTGATTGGATATTAGTGCTAAGCAGGATATGCAGGTATTATAAAAGGGAAAAGGAAATTGGATTTGATTTCAAGAGATAAATTTGAATTGCCCGACAAAAGGTACGCATTTAACTTTGGTATGGAATTTGATTGGGATTTGGATTTGGATTTGGATTGAGCCACTTGGCCTTTTGTTTTCTTTTTGGATTTGGGAGGCCGTAGAGCCATTTTGTAGTTGTACCGAGCTAGCCGCGCAAAGGAGACGCTGGCGAAATTTTTCGGGAATTTAGGGAGCTAGAAAAATTTAGAGAAAATATTGATAACTTAAAATTTGAATTTAAGTTTAAATTTGAATTGATTAGTAGGTGATATTGTTTGGGACTTATGGATAAGTTGAAAAGTTAGAAAGGAAGTTTGGGTGTCTTTGATTAAAAGATTGTTTTGGCAAGTTGATGAGAATGTTTGGTTTCGGGAAAAGTAAACGGGTATTGGACCATTCTTCCTAACTAGTAATTTCGGGGACGAAATTCTTTTAAGGGGGAAGGAATGTGACGACCCGGAATTTTTTTTAGGCATTCGAAATTGAAATATTTAATTAATTTTAAATATTAACAAGGTAGTTTAACTTGGATTTCAAATATCAGTTTGAATTTGGCGATTGAATTTATTGAATTGAATAAGAGAAGTTGGGTAAATTGTTGAATTTGGAGTTTTAAGCCTATTAAAAATAATTAGAACACTTATAAAATTTATATTGCGGATATTGAAGATAATAAAAGTGTTAAAATGGAATTTGTAAGTGTTTTGATCGGTTTTGACATTTAATATCGTTTAAATCGAATTTAAAAATAGCATTCCGAGGCATAATCTCGGAATTTGATGAAACCAGTTCCATTGGATCCGTAGTATCAAATTATTATCAGGTTTCAAATTCCGTTTTGATCGGAGCTAGTGTGTGCGTGTACGACATATAAACGCGCTTAAATCTGTATCGAAAATTCGAAACGATTTAAATTTAAAAATATTCCTTACCATGACTGGTCAAATAAAATTGAACGTCAGAATTTATTAGCTTTCTACTCGAGCACTGTAGCAAGCATCTCCAAACTGTTTCTCTCTTTAATATTAATAGCCAAAATTAAGTAAAAAAATAATAAAAATAAATAAAAACAAAAATAATATATAATAACTAAATAAAATATAGAAGAGAAGCTTCAAGTGGAAGCTTTAGCCACGTCTAATAAATAAACTTTCTCCCTCATTTCCGATTTTGCACCGAAGCCGATCCTTCCTTTTCGTTCCAATCAGATCTCGTTCATGAAAAAAAAATAAAAAATAAAAATAAAGGGAGCAGCCATTTCAAATCGAACTCTGTACGAGTTGATCAATGGCGACATCATTTTCGAGCTCGACGTCGCGATGGGTGAATTAGGGTTTCGCGGCGGATTTGGGAGTGACTCGAGTCGCTGCGACTTTCGATGTCGCGTATGGGAGGCATGCGATATCGTCATCGCGTGCGTGGTAGTGTATGGGTCTTGCGATGGTGAGGAGGGCGCGGCAACGTCGGCGCTAGAGTTTCGATCGAGCTGCTCAGTCGAACCGTAATGTGATGTGGACGAATCGAGTTGGAGGTAAAATCCCTGTTTTTAAAATTTAATTTGAATAAATAATTATATAAATGTAAAGGCAGTACGGTATATCTACACATATTTTAAGTGTATATATATATATATAGATCAGAATATATACATATATGATTCTATATAGAGAATTCTGTCTACTTTAAGTAGTCGGTGAATTTAATAGAGGATATTGATTGAAAATTTAAAATTTATTCAGTTAAAACCAAATTGTTAATTTAAATTTAAAGAATCAAATGGAAAATTTAGTTAGAGGCTTTTTAAAATTGTTAATGCCTAAGCCTAAAACCTGAGTTTAACCCGTTGGTTTTGGTTTATAAATCAGAAATTTATTGTTATAAATAAGATATTCGGAAAATATGGATTTTTAAAAGCGTATGAGGAATTTATAAAAGTTAGAGTTTTGAAATCTATAATTTATTTTTATAAGGGTATGTGAATTTAAAAAGGGGAAATTGCTAGTTTAAAATTTATTACTATTTATGTAACGGAAACTGTATAGGGCTAAACAGGAATTTTAAAATATTTTGATTTCAACAGTTATATTAAAATTGAACTTTCGGTTTATATAAATTATCTTTAAATCTTTTAAAAATATGTATTAAGGTGATTAACCTGTTCGAATAACTTGTTTAATTACTTTAGAAAATAAAACTATTTTATCAAAGGAAATTTGTTAAAATAAATTATTGGTTTAAACCCAAATTAGTAGCTAAATAAAGAAAAAAAATAGCAATTAATCGATTGACTAATTCAAAGATGTTAATAGAATCGTATAATGTTTATACAAGGTATAAAATCATGGGAACAAGCTGGATTGAATCCGATTGCTAGTAAAAGCAAAGGTGAGTTAATCTCACTCAGTTAATTTAAATTTAAATGATTAAATTTAAATAATTGTTTGAAATGGTTGAATTGATTTATGTGCTGAATGTGGTATATATTTGGAATTGGCATTTTATATTGTGCTAACATTTGTGGATGCAGAGAGAACAGGTTGGAGGGATCCAACTAGACCCCTCATCTTTATTTAATTATTTAATCATCTCTGTTTTGAATATTTGATATCCTGAAATGAATTATGTGGAAATATTGGATGCTATGGCTTGATTGTTATAATCAGACAATAATGAATTATCAAATATATAATTTGAGTTCGGGAATGAAAATAAAAGAAGTGAAATTGTAAGTAAAATAATTGTAGAGAGGTTGAATAACTTTATGAATGAGCTGGAAAGGAAATAAAGTGACTTTAAAATTTTAATAAATAAATCTTGAGTATGAAAAGGAAAAATTTAAATAAACAGAAAGTTAATGAAACTTAAACTTCAATGTTATTGTTTAAAAGAACAAAACATTTATTTTAAATTGAGGATTTAAATTTATTTAAGAAGAATAAAGAAGAAATTGGGAATAACTTGGAATTTGAATATTTCAGCTAAAGGATTTAAAAATCAAACTGAAAATAATAATAGAGACCTTAATTAATGAATCTTGAAATGAACTGATAAGTAAAGAAATTTATTTCAATGGCATAAATTGGCAATCAATTTGGAAAATTGATTTAAGTAATTGAGATTTGGGAATTTCTCTCTGAATAACCAAGTACGTTCTAAAAGTAAATTTTTAAATATAAATTAAAGGTTTAAAGTTGTTGTAAGAAGTATGTTTTGAAAATTTACTGTTTCTAAATATTTAAATTCTAAAGTAAGTATTTCCTTTTCATCTATTATAGCAATAATTATTTAAAGAGAGACTTAGTATTTTGTTTTCAAAAATAAAAATCTAGTTTTATATTTTATTCCGTAGACTTATTTTCAAATATTCATATAGTATGTATTTTTTTCAAATCATTGAAGTAGTTTTAAAATAAATGTTTTAAAGTATACTTCTAAGTAAAGTGTTTTAAATTATTTTAAAAATTTATTTTGTGCTTGGTAATTTCAGAGGAGATAGAAATTATTTGGGAAAGTTGGTTCTGATAAGAAAGATGGTTTTAAAATTGTTTTCAAGGGTTGGAAAATAGAAATATATCTTGTGAAGGTATTTTTGAGGTTAATAAATAATTTGGAAAATTATTTATTGTGTGATGGATGTTGTGAATATTAATTGATAGTTAAATAACCGACTATCAATATTGGCCAACTGCGTTGATCGTTTCGAAGAGACCGGGATCGAGATTTATTTCTCGAAAACCACTTCGATCCGGTTTGTACGATTCGTGTAAACGATTTTGGAATCGAAGATGGAGCAGTGAAGTGCAAGGGCTAGTCGCTACTAATCCTGAGGATATTTCCAAAATGGATGTAGTAGGTATAGTGCCTTCGGTTCCGTTCGAACCCGGGACGGACTTGTATGGATGAATGCTTGCGGAAACATCGTCAGGTGGACGATGGGTATTCTAAGGGATATTTTCTAAAAAGTAACGCTTAGCCTCAAGCCTCATCAAATGGGAATGACTGAAAATCAGGGGTTATGCAGCAAGGTTAGGTGGGTCTGCCCAAGCAGGACAAGATATTTCCCCTGTCTAGATGTCCCTTATATATCTTTCGGCTTAGTGGGTGGTTGGTCGCGCCAACCACGGGGTTTATCTAGTTCAGGACTGTTCTGTAAGGAATGGTTCCGGCCTTGTGTTGCAGAGGATGAAGGGAGTAATCCTCGGTACGGTGATCTAGGCCTCGTACTGTGACAGGTGGTACCCCAGTGCCTAGTCATTGTTGGAAATTCATTCTCCCTACGGGCCTTGTACGAGTTTTGTTT
Organism: Allium cepa; assembly: GCA_030765085.1. Lineage (NCBI taxonomy): Eukaryota > Viridiplantae > Streptophyta > Magnoliopsida > Asparagales > Amaryllidaceae > Allium > Allium cepa. The sequence continues at coordinate 218,892,340 of CM060930.1, forward strand.
GTATTACCCACTCTGTGGCTAGTAGCTGGAATTTAATAGATGTAACAATTTCGGCTATTTTATAAGTATTTGTATATAGACCCTATTATAATATCAGAGGATTTCTATAAAAATTGTTTTAGCTATCGTAAGGTAAAAACCCGACATGTTTATTTGTGGCGTGGTCTTACGAGATGCTTTTGTTTTTCAAAGGATTTTTGAAACTTTAATAATCAATTGGGTGTGATTTTCTCACGCTGGTATTTCAGACTGACTCGGGTATTATTTAACTGTAATGCTCGGGTCAGACCGAGTATTATAGGATACAGGTTATGATGCTGTGGAGCTCGGGAGACGAGCTGGATGACGATATGTATTCTCGTATTTGTGTATATATATATTTCCGCTGTGTTGAGTTGTTGTGTATCCATTGCATGTTATTGATGTGAGCTGTGAATGATGTACTCTGATGATGTAATATATGTAAACAGATATATTTGATTTTGAGTAAAAGATTATTTATTATCTATTATATTTTTTTCCGCTGCGATGGTTAGATTCTGATATGGATTTTGTTTTCTCTTCTTCTACCTCTTCTTCTTTAACGCAAATGGTTCGTATTTCTGTAGAACTTGAGTTGATTTAGGTAGAATAGTGTTGACTCAAGGGGTATGGATTTGCGGACTGTTACAGTTTGGATTTCCAACAAATGGTCATGGCTAAGGAACTTCCTTCATCCGAATGCATACGCCTCTGGAAGGACGTCCCGAGAACTTAACCGGATCTCTGCCAACACAAGGCCAGGTTACCTCTGTAACTGGCAACTAACTGTCACGAGTATGCCATCCCCCGGTCGTAACCAACCTTTACCGAGGCGCCTCAAATTCCAACAACCACATAAGTAAAATATCTGGGCTCCGTACCAGAATACCACTTTTTATCCACATAAGTAAAATATCTAGGCTCCATGCCATGATACCACTTTTTATCCAGAAGGAAATGCACATACCGTGAGGGGCAGGACCCCCATAACCTTGATGCATCCTTCCTGTTTCGACCATTTCCAGGGTGTGAGGTTCTATGAAGTCTCGTCCCACAAAGCTACGATTTTCTCAAAATCCATGCTTCGATCAACCAATGCTCAACACTTAGCATGCCATATTACCAAATTGGGAATATATCACTAATAACTACATAACCTCTGAGCTCGTACGTCTCAGAGAAGGGTGTTAAGCAAAGGAATAAATTCTCCGCCACCAAACAGAAATCTATTTGATAGAAACCAGCTTTGTATCTCAAAGTGTAATGTCAGACATACATCCATACAAGTCCATCCTGGGTCTGAATGGAAACGAAGGCACTTCGTCCAATTAAGGAAAGAAGTCCTTGCAAATCCGGATATCCCCTAATCACGTCCGGACTCCCCATCACATATGGTAATCTCTATACCGGAGCAACTCGGTGCAGAGACAATCAACAGGAAATCCTTTCATTTTTAAAAATACCCGGCCTTCAACACCATCTTTAAATGCAATCCCATTTCGTCGTATCATTATTCGGAATGGGTTTTATGACTTAATGTCCTCCCCCGGCTCATCCAAATAATGAGCGCTTATTTTAAAAATAAGTGGATACATTCAGATCTAAATAAATTCACAACAAATTTCCATTTTTGATCTTTTAAACAAAAGATCCACCTTTATGTCTCGATGTAGTTTTTGGATAACCATTTGGAATCCGACCCCTGATCTCATCGATATTCAAATGCCGTCTTAAAGGCCAAGATTGATAGTTGGTTATTTAACTATCAAATAACATCCATAAACAATCATCAGATTTAAATAATTTCATAAATTATTAATTTCAAAATATCTTCGCAAGATATAAATTTTTCTACACTTCAACCCTTTTGAAAACAGTTTTCAAATCACTTTCCTCTTGCGGAATAAATTCCAAATATTGTTTATTTCCACTGAAAATCACCAAGACTAAATGCTTTAAATTTAGAACTAATTTAAATTACTTTATCTTAAAATATATATGCTTTAAAATACTTAGAATAAAAACTATTTAAAACACTTTATTTAAAATACCAGTTATGAAATTTAATAATAATTTTTCATGTAAAACTTAAGCAAAAACAAATTTAAAAATAAAGTTTATTGAGTTCTATACAAGTTTCCAAATAAAAACTTTAGCCAAACTATATTTAAAATAAAACTACTTTATAAAATATAAATATTAATAATTATCTTTTTAAATCATAATACCATTTAACCCTTTAAAATTATTACTACTATAACTAATTTAATAAAATATCTACCTTTAAAATTTTAAACAAATTAAATAATAATTCTCAAAAACATTCTTTTAAACAACTTTAAAAACTTCCAATTTATACTTAAAAATCTGCTTTGGAAACGTACTTGGCTTTTCAGGGAAATATACTTTTCTTTCACACCTTTAAAAGTAAACCACTATTTATTAAGAAAAATACCCATTCCTTTATAAATTCCTACCGTGAATTTATACTTCCAAATATCCACTGATATCTTGTTTCACTTTATAAAACCCAGTTTATAAATTCCATAGTCTCGTTCTCCTTTTAAAACATAATTTCAAACATTTAATCAGTTTTCAAATCGATTTCCCAAAACTAATTCCATTTTTAAAATAAATTCCTTTATTTCTCCCAAACCATTTAAAGTCCGAATTTTAAATAAATTATTCAACTTTAAAATAATACTTCTTAAGTTTTCAAAATCCATTTATTTTCATTTATTAAAATCTTTTCCCCATACTTGGAATTTATTCAATAGGATTTCAAAACTCAACCTTTATCCTTTCCAAATTCCTTCTTTTAATTAATCCAATTCTATAAAATTATTTTACTTGAAATTCTCTACTTTAATTTCCTTCCAAAAATCCAATTTGTATATTTTTGATTTATTAAAATACCAAGAATATTCAGCCAACCATAGCCTTCAATAATTTCTGTTACCAATATAATCAATCATAGTTTATCAATAAATTATATCATAGCATATGAAATAAATTCAAACATTTGAGGTATCCAGTTGGATCCCTCCAACATGTTTCCCTACATCCACAGATGTTAGCATAATATATACCAATTCCACTTCGAGGTGGAATATCGCGGTATATGGGGTCATCCGCTATTATGCGGGGCGCATAGGTTCTCATCCGGTATGTAATGCGGGAAATCAATAACTCCAATATATATATATATATATATATATAGACACACACACTACTATATATAATATCACCAACAGATAAATTATTAAATTCATCCAAGCACATCCAATAATTTAAATCTATTCATTTAAATTAACTAGGAAAACCAGTTTGAGTGAGAAGATCTCACCTTTGCTTTTGTTTTGCAATCCGTTTCAAACCGACCTGCCTCTTCTCCGATTTTAGACCTTACTGGTGTTGACCAGTTCCCAACATCGTCGAACTCCTCCTCCAACCTGTCGACTTGCATGCATGTCAGATTCCTTGGTCCGTCATTAGCTTCCTTACACCTTCCGATTTTTCACACCCCACCGACTTGCAGAATTTTGGATTCAAACCAGAAGAAGTCAGACAATAACAGCTCACCTGTTGCAGTGGATTTTGAAGCCTCAGGCAGCAACTGAAGCTTTATGAGCAGCCTGAAGGAGGCTCTCTTTAGCATCTATATACTCTATCTAAAGGGTCCTGATCTTTCCAGGTAAAACAAATATCGACATAACTATTGATTTGAGTGAGCCTCAAAATGAGGTGCTTTGGACCTTAGTTTTTCAACTTGGTCGTACAACCTGGCCCAGCTCATCCCGTTGTAATGTGGAGGCAAGGAGATTCCTGCGAATTTCAACAAGGCTGTTTGTTAGTTCATAGCTGTATGAATAATAGAAATACAAGCGAGATGCCAAAACATCAATGGTTCTTCTATTCAGGTTCTAGAGGCGAGCAATACTTGCAGAAGAATAAGCTTTTGCCTAAAGTCGTGGAGAAGGAAACTGGGGTTTGGCCTATTGAGATCTGAACAGTCGCGATTAATTAATGGGGAATCTAGGGCATGAGATTTGGAATGGAATTCACATTTGTGCGAGTTGTGATCTACTATGAGTTAAGATGATTGAAATCCAGAGGCGTGAAACTTGGAAGTTGGGTGAAGAAGATCGGTAGGAAGAGAAATTTTTGGAGGTAAACAGAAGAAAAAAATGAAATGAAAAGAAGTCGTTCGGCTATTATTATTATTTTTTAAATGAAGAAAAGTATAAATCATCTTGACACTTGTAGATTAAGGTCCACTTTAGCTTACAAATGTCCAAACACGTTTACATATTTATTTTTACATTTTTTTCATTTTAACTTGAGTTATTACTACTTTAACTGTATATATATATACACTTATCATCAATAATTTTAAAAACGTAGAGTTTAAATTTAAATCGTTTTGAAAATGCAACTTAAAATTTTCGAACTCCTATCGGGGCGTGCCGCTAGGCGTTTATAATGTTAAACCCATATTTCGAACACAATGGAAAAGGTTTCGAGTCCTAACTCGATCGTATGGAGAAAATAGCTTTTTGAACCCACTTATTTATTGAAATTTTCGATATAGATTTTAGCGTGTTTATCTATCGTACGGCCAAACGACAACTCCCAACATTATGAAAATAGAAACCCAATAATAATACACTGTTAGGATCCAATGGCACTAGTTTCGTCGAAATCCGAGACTACGCCTCGGAAGGCTATTTAAATATCGATTTAAAGGATATATTTTTAAAACTGAACAAAACTCTCTCAAATTCAAATTTAAAACTTCTATTATCTCTAGTATTGTTAATACAAATTTTCTAAGCCATCAAATTATTTTTAACAAGCCTAGAACTCCAAATTCAACAATTTTCCCAATTTCCAGTTATCAATTCAATATTTAAATTATCCAATAAATAGCGATATTTGAAATTCAAGTTAGAAATTAACTTTTAAATATTTAAAATCAATTAAATATTCCAATTTCAAACGTCCAAAATTTTCGGGTCGTCACACTTCCTGTAAGGGCATTTTGGGAAGCACCTTAAAAATTAAATTAGGGTTTTATGCATGTATAAATAGCCCTCTTATGTACATGTAAATATCTACTTACTCTTTCAAAAATTAGTTAGGAAATTAAAATGGAAGTTGTAAGCTCTATGTTTCATGAAATAAAAATGACTTTCTAGCCTCTTTCTCTTCTCTTTTCTACTAGTTTTTATTAACTTTTATGTTGATGTTTATTTCTACGTTTTCTCTCATTTCATGTTTATAGCTTAGATTTACATTTATGCAAGTTGTGCAGCTTTATTTTCTATGCAAGTAGTTAGTAGTTAATCTCTTTTTATTCCTTTTTTTAGTTTCTATTTCTTTACTTTTTAATGTTGAAATTTACAAGTGTCGATTTGATAACACAAGTGAGTAGCTAAACTTCTTTGATTTAGGGGTAATGAAGCTCTCTAACATTATGTAAATTCAACTTTTCTATGATATATGGTCTCTTTTATTTGTGCTTCATGAAAGTGGATTTTGATGTAGGTTTATACAAGTGGTTTTGATAGCTTATGTTGCATTTGCAAACGAGCTATTCTTATTCAACATAAACACAATATACATCATTATTTGCTAATTGATTTTCTGATTTTGAAATGAAAGTAAAAAAAAATTTGATCCTCTATATTACTAATTACAATAGCAAATAGATCATACTTAAAATAGCTTTTGCTTCGGCTACATTTTCATGAGAATTGATAAGTGGTTTATTTTTTGTATTATAATTTGATGGTTTAAGTTATGTTAATTAATAACATAAATAAACCATTCTTATGATAAATACAATAATTAATTCACTTAATATCAAAAATAAAGATCATAGATTGTTTATTTGTTGATTTACAAAAATTATGAGATGGATTTGCCTCTAAATTGTTCTCTAATCTCATTGCTTTTAATCTCACTTTTATTCTAACTTTAGCTTTATTTTGTTTACAATTTGAAGTTAACAATCTTCTCTTCACTATGTTCTAATTTGATTGATTAGAAAAAATTTAAATCTTAAAACTTTCCTATAGATCGGCCCATACTCGTCATGTACTAAAATTGTAAGCCGTGCGCTAGCGGTTATTTTTAATTCAAAATTTATCAGTGATTTTCTAACTCGATAGAAAATTCGTCGTTAAACAAGTTTTGGGCGCCATCACCGGAGAATAGTTTTGATTTAATTTTCTATTCTTTGAATTATTTTCCACTTGATTTTATTGTGTGTTTATTTTGTGTGTTTGTTTGTATATTTTCTTTTTTCTTTTTTTACGTTTTGAGTTGTGTTTTACATTTGTTTAGTTTAGTTTTGTGTTCATTAAAAAAAATACATTGCATTTTCAAATTCCATTTTATTTTCCTAGTCATTTTGCATTCTCTATTCAAGAGGCACTTTCTCATTTATATGTTAGTTTTTGCTTGCTTGTCTATATAGCATTTGAGTTATTTGTCTTGTGCACTTGTTTCCCTCTCTTGTCAGTTGTTTCAATGTTGTGTTTGCTTGTGCATTTATCTCTCTGCCTTAGTTTTAAGTTATTATTTTCTTCCAAATAAAAGAAAACAAACATTGTCTTCTTTTTCAGTTCGTTCATTAGTTTGGCTTTTTGGTTACATTAGTTGAAAAACATAAAAAAAAATTGCATTACATTTTCATAGTTTGCGCTCTCTCTGTTACAAGCACTTCATTGGAATTCATTTGTTACAGGAATTGCAATTTGAGTTCACTGTTCCATTACATCACTGCCAACTTCACCATTAATCCTTTGCCTACAACATCCTGCTGCCTTTTCGAACAAACTTCACTGCCAACCAATTACAAAAAAACTCCAACCAACAGCACACACCAGACACGCTGCACTTAACAACCCATCTCCCAACAATACTTCAACTGCTTCATCAACCCTTGATACAACTAAACCACCAATCCATCTCCATCAACAACCACTGTACACCCACTGCCTCGCCACAAAGTGCCTGTCACCATACATATCATTTCCCACATTTCTGTACACTTCCAGCATAACTCATCTGACCACGAAACTGCTGCTCCACTGACCGATACTCCACCGACCCACCATCTACATATATATATTCATCCTTCACTTACCTTGCATATCACTAATATACCAAACCACACTCGACATCGCTTCCATTCAATTGACTATCCCAATTCAACAGTCATCTTTAGATTCCACTTCTGCCTAACAATAATACAATCACAACCCCCTTTCTTCACAACAGTTATCACATTTCTCTGTTTCAATCACAAGGCAATAGACAAACCACTCAAACACTTCTTTTCCTAACCATTCCTAATCACATTCACCCGCTGTCATACTACTATATCAACAGCACCAATACAACAATGCACATTATACCTGTAACAACCCAATATTTTCAGTCATTCGCATCCACACATGCCGGACTTGAATTTCTCAAAATATCGCATTGTAAATAAATTTGGAGCAAATGAAATTACAATCACAGAATCACAGATACAGAAATATCAGAATAACTCGTAGCGGAAATTAAAATACCATAGTAGTTCATGAAGCTACTATAACACAATCTCAAAAACAAATACATAATATCAGTTTGAAAAACATATACAATAGAAATCTCAAATACATAGAAGTTTATAAATACCAGAGCTGAAATAGAACAACTGAAACTGAAAGTGAACAGATAACTAGACAAGCAGAATCTTCAGCGATTCCTAGCTCCAGAAAAGAAATCCAAAGCTAAGCTGTAAATACTCAGGCTGACCCGAGCGTAAAGTAAAACACAAAACACTCGAGTCAGGACATACATATATAATGTAAACCAACTCAAGTGAACTATAGCAATGCACAATAACTTAAAGGATGCTTGGGATCATCCATCCTCTAAGGATCAGTTAAATCATAAATAAAATACATCCCGTGGTTAAAATTACCAAATGGTAATTTATACTTCGAAATAAAATATCATTTCAAAATTCAATATCATTCATAATCCATTTCAAAATATCAAAATATCATATTTCATTCCAAACCTCATTCATTTCTATTCAAATTTAAATACCATTTCAAATCACATTTCAAATGGTTTTATATTTCAAATCAAAATACTCCACTTAAACCATTTAAAAATGAAGTTATTATATTAAATGATCAAATATTTAATTCCCAAAATTTTAGTCTTTTCAGAATTCAATTTGTTCACTTAAATTTATTCAACAGTGAGATTTCAACTTTCGTAGCACATAGAAAATGCTACGGAAAATTTCATTTGAAAACAATTTAATTTAACAAAGGTAGCATTTAAAACTGTTGTAATAGTGTTCAAGTTTCAAATAAAAGCTTTAGTTCAATTCTGCCACTACAGCACTTATGAAGTGCTACAATAGCTCTTAGTTCATTTTTGTCTTTTAGTTCATTTGTATCAACTCCAACACTTAGAAATGCTGTAATATCCTTTACTTCAGAAATGATAACGTTTCTGAAATGTTGTTAATTAAATTCCAAATTTTCAATACAATTGCATAAAAAATTAAACTTAAACTTATAAAATTTATATTTTCTCACTTAAAAATGATCATTTAAATTCCCTTAAATTTATGATTTTATAAAGTGAAATTTTCATACAAAATCAAATTTCTTTAATAATTCACTTATAAAAATTTATGTACAATTTTATAACATCTCATTTGCTTTACATTTTAATTAATTTACCATTTTATAAATTATATTTAAATTCCATTTTATTTATCTTAACTTAACTTTTATTTTTAAAACACATTTCACATTTTCCAAGTTAAGTTATATCTTAAATTTCAAATTTAAACATTTATTTATTTAACTATTTTTAATTTATAGAAAAATCAATAACACTTTATAAAAATCATTTTACATTCAAATTTAAATCAAATTATCATATTTTCTTACTTAACTTAAATTCCATTTATAAACAAAATCATAAATTCCAAAATTTACTTGTATTTCAAATGCTACTTTATCATTTATTTATTTCACTTATGTAACTCATAGAAAATCACTAATATTTTATAAAAACCATTCTTAAATTAAATTTAAATCAAACCATCATAATATTTACATTTTAAAAATTTTAGAAACATATATATTAACCACGGTCTGTATATAATTTTCTAACCTAAAATCAAGTGATACGGATAATATATCATTTAAATCCGTAATTTATAAAGTAAATCCGGGTTTTATCATTTCAAACCCGCAATCCCAAGTAATAAAAAAAATCATTCAGGTCTATGATTTCAGCCCATAACGATTTTTCCCTATTCTAAAGTCCGTTCGGGTATATATCATTTCAACCCATAGCGATTCTAATCTACAGGAAACTTGTAGTGTGATAAACTGATATAAATAAACAGAATAACATCATATAGCAATAACAGATGATATGACATGTGTATAAACAAGGTGAACATCATATGATCATAAAACAGACAGGTATAACATGATAATATAAATCTACAGATTCAAAAGGTGTCAATTTACTAATTATATAAGTACAAATGTCTGGTGAGAAATACTTACCTCTATAAGCTGGAGATACACAACCAAACACCCAAACAACCAAAAGGCACGAAAGCACGACTATAGACTCAAGTGGGAAGAGAGCCAAAATGTTTATCTTGTATATAACAAATAAAACAAGATAACATAAATATATATTCAACAATTATAACTTTGAATTGAAACAAATGAGTTTGAATCAACAAACGACTTAACCAAGCTTTTAAATCAAGATTGCTTGACTTCACTCTAACTTTTGCTCAACCGCACATGGATTGATAAGTTCGGCCATCATGTTTTATTGGTGTTAGAGCTTGGGTTAGGCTCACATATGCACGGCTAGGGTAGGTAGATGAAGAGGTAGGAGTTACAACATAGGGAAGATCGAAGGATAAGGCAAAAGAGAGGGGTTTTGGTGCATGTAGGCTCGGCCTATGGGGTCAAATGGCTCGGCCATCATCAGGTACAGATCAGGTCAGGTGTTGTGCAGGCTGGTGGTGATGGTAAAGGCGGCTGGTGGTGGTGCTAGGTGGTGGCCGAAGTGATAAATGAAGGGGATGGTGAATTTAGGCTCAACTAGGCAATGTTTCAAGGGGTTTTGCAATGTCTTGATGTGGTGTTGGCTTCTAGATGCTCACGGCCTGGACTGGTCAGAAGGGTAGGAGGTGCTGGAGGTTGTGGTTGATGAGGAGGAGGTGATGGTGGCTATGGCCGAGGCAAGTAGGGGTTAATTGCCAAGAAAATTTGTGAAGAAGTCAAGCAAAATCAAGGAAAAAAATAAGGAAAAAGAAGAGGAAAGAAGCCGTTAAAAACTCACCAAAATTTCAGAAATGGAATGGCCGAATAAAGTGAAGATGTTGAGAAGTTTTCACGTGAAGAAAATAAAAAAGAAACATACGGCTATAATAAAGAAAGAACGACCAAAATGTGAAGAGACTAGAAATGAAAGATCACAAGTTATTAAAGCTCTTTAAACCTTTCATATTTCCTTTTTCTTTAATTCAATTAAAACAAAAACTAAAATCAGTAATTTGACTTTAAAAACCGAAACAAAGTAATATAAAATAAAGATGAATAATAAACTTTAAAGAAAATGGAAAAAGAATTAAAGAAATTGATTAAAATTCAAAACATGGTTCAAAAATTACAATTAAACCATCATTGGCTTTGGAAAAATATCTACTTCATTTTAAAAATATTATAAAGCAAAATTTTGAAACAAAATAACATTTTAAACATATTAGAAGTGAAACAAATAATTAAATTTAGAGAAAATAGAAAAATAATTAAAGAAATTGTTTAAAAATTGAAAACAGGACATGAAAATTACAAATAAAATACCATTGGCTCTAGAAAAATTTCTATTTCACTTTAAAACAAATAAAATGTCAAATAAATAAAATAAATGAGGAAAACAATAAAGTGGTAATGATAATAATATAAGATCTAGAGAAAATAGAAAAATAAATAAAGAATTCCTTAAATTAATTGAAGCTGGAAATTAGAAATTGTAAAAAAAAAATACAACTAACACTGGAAAATGTCAATTACACTTTCAAAAATGTTTTAAAACCAAAATATATACAATACATGTTATTTTACCCATATAAACATAAACTAGAACATTAAATGACCAAATAAAATATTATTCATATAATTTAAAATAAACAATTTTGTTAAATACAGCAAATTTCACACAATAGTTAAAAAAGGCATAACTTTCACATTATAAATCAGATTTCAACGAAACAAAAAGCAGTGTTCTTAACATTTTATTTACTTTCATAATAAAAGATAAAATTCAAATTTTCAAAATTTCAAATATTTAATTTAAAAGTCAAAGTTTGACCAAATTGACCAAAATCCACGTTTTGGAAAATATTCTTTGTAGTCATGTTTTGAAATGATAATTAATATAAAAATCAAAGTTTATATTTTAAAATAACAAAATTTATCCATTTCAAATAAATAAAATAAAACTTTTGAATCAGAAATTCAATACAATTAAAATAATCAGAGAAAATATAGGGCTGTTACAATACCCACCACCACACCCTCTCGCTGCACTGTGACACTTCATTCTCCTCAACAACACCCACTCTCACAACCCTTACAGCACACCTACAACCAAGACCATCACATAACCTAAACCAATACACATATCAAACTGTAGCTTCCTCCCTATCTACCATACTAGAAAACTTACATCAGCATACATACAAGCCTGCTACCACTTGCTACCAGTAGTACAAAACTGCTACAAACGAGCTCCCTGTTCCAGCACATCAACCGCAAGAAGTCCACATGCAACCGCATCCCCAAATCACCACCCGACCATCGTCGATTCCTTCGCCTTCACTTCAAAACCCAATTACCACTGCGGCCTTCATCAACGCCTGGATCGACTTCGAAACTCACAAACCACCAGATTCCCCCAATCCACTTCAATCATCACCACAAACAAACGCCACCAGAGTAATCAAATTAGGACCGCAACACCACCACCTAAACAATCAATCGTCCAATCCCCAAATTACCGAAACTAATTTGAGTCAATCATGAACATCGACGACTCTAAGCCGACAGCCCCGCAAGCGCAATCCATGAATTCCATAAGCAACCTGAAAGCGAGTCCCTTAAACTCACTATTTTTGAACCCTCAATCGAGTTGTGATTTCAAATCGGCTGCATTTTTTTTGTGAATCGGCAGCCGCAATTTCAATTAAGCGAGTTTTATTTTTAATTTACTTTAGAGAGAAACGAAACCAAGCTGTTGGTTTTGAATCGGGTCGGGCTTGTTGTTTTAATACAATTTTTTTTTTTTTTTTTTTTCTGGTTTTTAGTTTTTAGTTTACTTTCTTTTTGTTTTTGTTTAGTTTTCTTTGTTAAAAAAAAGAGTGGGTTGTTTTCAATTGGTTCTAGTTTGTCTTATTTTTCCTTTGTTTTAGGACTTCTTTCTTCTTACTTCAAAAAAAGAATAAGTATATATCATGTTTTAGTCCATTTTGTTTTCAAATTATTTTAGTTTCATTTTTTTGATTTTCATTTGTTTTTGTTTTAATTTTCTCTCAAAAATGCTGTATATATCTCTTTTTTTTCAAGTTACATGAAATAAAAAAAGGAATTGCTTGTTCTGCTGCTTACTTGCTTTTCGGCGCTTAAAAATAAATTGCTGATAATTCCGCATGCTCCAGTATCGCGCCATTTTGCCTTGTTTTTATTTGAATTGTATTGTTTGTTGCTTGCATTTGCATTTACATTTAAAAAAAGTTTTCCAAATTCAAAAACAAAAACAAACTTCATTTTAGTTGCATTGTAAATTCACGTTTTATTTATGTTTTGCATTCATCTCATCTTGTTTTGTTTTCTAAGGGCAATATCCTAATTCACATACGGTGGGGGATTTCATCACCCTTTCCTTAGCCCACAGATCGCATTCATCGTAGAATTTGACTAATAATAAAGGTTAGACATTCGACTTAAGGGTGTCGCGAGCTCACCTAGGGCTTAATTGTATCTTAACAATTGTCTTCCTTGAACAAGTTTATTTCTTGGTGTCTAGGCTACGGCAGAGTAATAACCATTTATAAATATTATGGTGATTCATAAATATTATAGTGATTGTTCATCTGAAGGTACTCAAACCTTCAGCTGCATTGCTACGGTGATTCGTGGTGCACCAATAACCCCTGTCGGTTACTTGGCTAAGAAATATTTTTGTTGATTTAAGACAAAGTGTGATTATACAATTTTGGGTTAGGAGCCACTAATGATAGAATATTGTAATTAAGTCCTTTGCATTCATTTAGTTGCATTAATTCATGCATATTTAAAAAAAAATCCAAAATCCATTTTTTTTTAATTTTACTTAACTTAGTTTTAAAAAAATTACTTTTAGTAAAAAAATCTTTTCAAAAAAAATCGTTTAAAAAACGAAATATAAAAAACGAAATATAAAATCTTTTCAAAAAAAATTAATTTCCCATTTAGTAAAAAAACAAAAAAGAATCTTTTGTTAAATATTTGAAAATTCAAAAAAAATTACAAAAACAAAACATATAAAAATTTGAAAAGCTGAAAAAAAAATCAAACTCTTCTTTTGAAAGATAAATTTCACTTAGTAAATAGTTTCCTTTCTTTAAAAACAAAAACAAGTTTTCACTTCATTTTCAAATCTTTTTTCATTCTCTAAACTTGTTTTCTTTCTCTTCTCGACTTTCACTTATGCATTAGTACTTGAACTCGTGACTCAAGAATTAATCGTTTAAATCGGAAAAACGATTCTCCCGAAATGATGAACAAGAATGCCCCTCGAACTCTTATGGATAAAATCTTTCTCGATAGAGATTGTATTACATCTTGCATCACGCTACCCACCCATACGGGTAACCATTTTGAAATTCATTAAAACCATATTGCCATACTTTTGAAATCTGGCAATTTCGAGCACGATGATCCCTACATTTTCTTGCCTAAAATCGAACAAGTTTGCGCAACCATAAATCTCCTATAACTTTTCGATGGCGGAATCAAACTTCAATTAATCTCATTCACACTTACGGATTATGCTGAAAAATGGTTGTACAGCTTACCACCAAACTAGATTAAAACTTGGAAAGAATTCGTAAAAGCTTTCTTAAAAAAGTTCCACCTCTTGGAAAAAACGAGTAGAATCTGAAACGAAATTGTAAATTTTCATCAATTCAAGGGAGAACCATTCGGAAAATATTTTGAAAGATTCAAAAAGCTTTTGATAAAATGTCCACACCATAACTTTGAAAAATGGACGATTTGCCAGATCTTATACGATGGACTCGAAACAGCTCACGAGCCATGCTCAAATCAATGTGCCAAGGAAACTTTCTTGCCCAACATCACGACGATGCTTTGCAATTTCTTGAAAACCTCGCTGAAAAGTAATCCCAATGGAACGTTCGAATGTAAAATCAATTTACTCATGATTGAATGCGCACTCGATAGGATCTTCTTTGGCTTTGAAAGCTAAGATTGACACCATGATTAATAAAATTGATAACGTTTTCTCATCAAGCCAAATGATTCAAGCTTCCCAACCTATGTGCTATCGATGCAATGATCCTAATCATATGGATCAGTGCCCTGATTCTGTCAAACAAATCAATGATTTTAAAAGACCAAAAACGATCCGTTTTCTCCAACGTACAATCCTGGTTGGAGAAATCATCCGAATTTTGTTTGGAACCAAAACAATCCCAACACGAATACGATTCGTCCCAATTTTCAAGCATTTCCAAATGATGCTACGAATCCTCCCTTTCTGCCCAACCATTTTCAACCGAACTTTGCGGGTCCGTCTCATAATCAACCGCAACAGTCAAATTTTCAACCAAATTCTGCTCATCCTCCCAAGACGATAAACGTTTAAGTTCACTTGAGAAAACTTTTGAAACGTTGGCTAAAGCATCTACTCAAAGCCTTTAATTAAGCAACAATTTGCTAAATTTATTGACATATATGCAAAACACAAACCAATTGACTGCAAAACTTGAAATGCAAATGAGTCAGTTAGCCACGTCTGTAAGTGAACAAACGAGGAACATTCCCAAGCCAGCCCATTCCAAATTCCAAAAATCAAAAAGAATATTCAAATCAAGCCCATATTGATCAAGATCACAACGTCACCCAATTGAATGTTATCACAACTCTACGTTCCGGTAAACAAATCGGTAATCTAGTCGTTAATCCAAACAATATACTGGAAACCTCTCTCGACAATTCTAAAACAATGAATGAATCTGAATAGAACGAGGAGCTAATCGTCGAATTGAATGCCAATCAAAAAAATTCTTCTTCTACTCAAGTAGACCAACGTATTGAGTATCGCATCCCAATTCCACATCGTTATAGACCCAAGAAACACTTAGACCAAATGGAAAAGATGTTGGAAAATTTTAAACAAATGAAAGTGAACATCCCGCCTTTTGACATCAGCAAGTCCCCACTTACACGAAATTTCTTAAGGACTTGTGTACCCAAAAGCAACACACTTAAGTGCCTAAAAAAGTCTTCTTAGCCGCCAGTTTGAGTTAAGTCTTGTACCAATCCATGCCCGTCAAATACAAAGATCCTGGCTGCCCTAAGATTTCATGTACAATTGGAGACAAGACGATTAACAAATGCTTGATAGACTTAGGTGTGAGTGCCAATTTGATTCTATACTTCGTGTACGAACAATTAGGCTTAGATGAGCTCAAACCCACAAAAGTCATGCTTCAATTAGCCAATCGCTCCACTAAGAAGCCCGTGAGAGAAATCGAGGATGTGATCATTCGATTAGGGTAGTTCATATTTCCTATTGATTTTATTGTTCTCGAAACACTGACAAATCTCATGAGTCAAATTCCATTGATTTTAGGCTAATCATTCTTAGCCACCTCACATGCCTTAATCAATTGTCGTAATAGTTCGATGAAAACCTCTTTTGGAAACATGACTTTGGATCACAACATTTTCAATCTTGAAAGCATATCTAATGAACCTCGCGACCAAACATTGGAAATCAGTGCCATTCAAGAAAACTTCGAAAATGAGACATTTGACTTTAACGACGAACGCGGAGCTGAGTACAAAAAATTATTTCATGAAATCCCCAATGAGATTAAATATACTCTTCCCTTTGAATCTCTTCTAGTTGATTCCGAATCTCAATCCAATTGTTTGATCAAGCAACTCACTAAGTTGGACCTCAAACCACCTCCCGATCACCTTAAGAACGCATACTTAGGTGAAAATGAAACTTGTCCTGTCATAATTTCTTACGATCTTTATCTTGACCAGGAATTTTCTTTTCTCTTTATTCTTTTGAAAAATAGAGAAGCAATTAGGTGGTCAGTTACCGATACTAAGAGAATTAGCCCTTCTATTTTCCAACATCGCATTCACTTAGTTGACGAAGCCAAACCCACTCATGATGTGCAATGGAGGCTTAACCCAAAAATGAAAGATGCAGTTCATGACGAAATTATTAAGCTCCTCGGTAGCGGTATCATATATCCCATCTTCACTAGCCCATGGGTTAGCCCAATTCATATCGTGCCTAAAATGTCCGGACCCACCATTATAACAAACGATGCTAACGAACTTATTCCTACTTGGACTCAAACTGGTTGGCGTGTTTGCATTGATTATCGAAAATTAAAAGCTGCAACACGAAAAGATCACTTCCCTCTTCCTTTCATGGACCAAATGCTCGAACTTTTAGCCGGCCATGAATTCCACCGCTTCCTTTATGGTTATTCCGGGTATAACCAAATTCCAACTGCTCCCGAAGATCAAGAGAAAATGACTTTCACGTGTCCATTCGGTACCTTTGCTTATTGACATATGCCATTCGGACTTTGTAACGCTCCAGCTACTTTCCAACGATGTATGTTTGGCATCTTTTCTGACGTGATTGAACGCACTCTAGAAGTTTTTATAGATGATTTCTCTATCTTTGGTTATTCTTTTTCTGATTGCTTATATCATCTTCAGTTGGTTCTAAATCGATGCAAAAAAACATTTGACTTTGAATTGGGAAAATGCCACTTTATGGTCAAAAAAGGCATTGTCCTTGGACATATCATCTCAAATAAAGGCACTAAGTTAGATAAAATGAAAATCGATGTCATTCCAAACCCACACATTCTCAAATTTGTTAAGGGCATTCGATCATTTCTAGGACACGCTGGCTTTTACCTATGCTTTGTGAAAGACTTTAGCAAAATCGCTCGTCCTTTGACGAGTCTCCTCGAAAAAGACGTTCCATTCGACTTCAACTATGAGTGTATCTCATCTTTTCAACGTTTTAAGAACGAACTCATTTCTGCTTTAATCATTTGCGCACCCAATTGAGATCTTCCTTTCAAAATAATGTGTGACGCTTCTAACTTTGTGGTTGGTGTTGTCTTAGGACAACACACCAACAAAATCCTTTATGTTATTTACTGTGCGAGTATGACTTTGAACGACACTCATCTTAACTACACAACAGCCGAAAAAGAGCTTCTAGCTGTCGTTTTTACGCTCGAAAAGTATCGACCTTACTTGATAGGTTCACACATCACGGTCTACACTAACCATACTAGTTTTCGATACATTTTTTTCCAAAAAGGATGCTAAATCTCATTTGATTCGTTGGATCCTTTTACTTCAAGAATTTGACCTTACAATCAAAGGCAAAAAAATTCGATAATGTCATAGCAGATCACTTATCCCGTCTTCCGAACGCACCATCTACTTTGCCAATCAATGAAAACTTCCACGATGAACAACTTAATTCAATTTCTATCGATCCATGGTATGCTGATATAGTGACCTACTTAGTCACTAAAGAAACTCCCTCATCTTGGTCCAAATAGGAAAAATGCAAATTCATATCCTAAGTGAAATATTTCTATTGGAACGATTCATACATGTTCAAATATTGTCCCAACCAAATCATTCGACGTTGCATTTCGGATAATGAGATCAGGAGTATTCTTTCGTTTTTCCATGATCAGGCAAGCGGTGGACATTTCGGTCCTCGAAAAACTGTGAAAAAGGTGCTTCAGTGTGGTTTTTATTGGCCTTCTCTTTTCAAAGGCTCATTCAAATTTTGTAAAGCTTGTGATCGATGCCAGATGCTTGGAAGAATTTCTCGATGAGATATGATGCCTCTAAACCTCATTCTTATTGTCGAAATCTTTGATGTTTGGGGTATCGACTTTATTGGACATTTTCCCAATTCTTTTGGAAATTTGTAAATCCTTCCCTTCATTGATTATGTCTCAAAATGGGTCGAGGTTGTTCATTGCAAAACCAACGACCATAGAATTGTTGTGAAGTTTCTCAAAAAACATCTTTTCGAGATTCGGCACAGCTCGCACACTAATCAATGATAATGGAACTCATTTTTGCAATCGATCTTTGAAATATTAATGAAGAAATACTCTATGACCCAAAAGTTATCCACTCCATATCATCCTCAAACTTGTGGGCAAGTTAAAGTTTCAAATCGTCAAATAAAACAAATCTTGGAGAAATCTGTCAACAAAAATTGAAAAGATTACTCTCAAAAATTTATCGATGCGCTTTGGGTTTACCTTACTGCTTTTAAAACTAGCCTTGTAATGTCTCCATTTCGTTTGGTTCACGGGAAAGCTTTCCATTTACCAGTTGAAATCGAACAAAAAGCGTTGTGGGCAATAAGGAACTTAAACTTTGATCTCGATAAAGCTAGCGAAAACCGAAAACTACAACTCAACGAACTAGAAGAACTTAGGAATGATGCGTATGACAACGAGAAAATTTACAAAGAAAAAACAAAAGTTTTCATGATAAGTCTGTCGTAAGAAAAATGTTTTCTCCTAACCAAAAAGTTCTCTTATATGACTCAAGACTTCGTTTATTCCCTGGGAAACATAAATCGAGATGGACCAGACCATTTATGGTATGAACTGTTTTTCCACACGGTGCCATAGAAATACAAAACCCTGTGGATGAATCGATTTCAAAGTCAACGGTTATCGTTTGAAACCTTTCTTGGAATTGCCCAGTAACCAAGAGGAGGAGCTCATGATTCTTCATGGCCCAAGCTACATCTAGTAAGAATGTTAACCCTCTTTTGTAAACATATACATATTTTCCCTGTTACACTCGTTATATCGTGCATTGATTGTGGAGACACAGTTAAATATTAAGTGTGGGGGGAGTCTCATTTTCAATTTTTTAGTTTTTCATGGCATTTTTGAATTTTCATTTTCCTTTAACTCAAAAAACAAAAACAAAAATCTCAAAATTTCTAAATCTTAATAACATTTTATTTTTAGCATTTTGATTTATTTTCGAAGAAACACTATAGGATATGTATAAATTTTGGTGATTAAATTGAAATTTGTGAAAATTTAATTGTCTTAACAAAAATAAAAATGAAGTTTGATTACAAATAACAATGGTTTAACTAGCATATAGGAAGGTTCATATGTGTTAATTATGAAGCATATTCTAATTGAAAATCTTTGTTTAAAAAGTGGTACATTTAAAGTAAAGGACATAACATTTTTATTGTCTAAGTTAAATGGTGCTAAGATGATTTTGCAAAACTCTCTCTTCTTAAAAAAACAAAAGAAAAATTCAAATATATATATATAAGTGAAAAAAACATTTGTATATATATATGTGTGTGTGTGTGTGTATAACATCTAGAGTCATGTGGTCACACTTGTGTGTTCACTCGCCATGCTCTGTACCCTTTTCACGTAAGCCCGAAAGGCAGTGCACGATCGGTATATCTGGCCTTAGTTTATCTGAATTAGGTGTATGTATATAAAAATTCTTTTTAGTAATGCCTACAGTCGATAACTGTTTACACTTGTGTGCACTCACCACTCTTTGTATTTCCCTCACATAAGCCCGTAAGGCAGTGCACGGGTACTATATCCGGCCTCAGTTATCTGAGTTAAGCATACGTAAATATTGTTAATATCAAAAAAAATTAAGAGAGAGTAAGAAATTGAAATCCAAGCACTATTTTAACTTATTTGATTTGACTTGTTATTGAAAAGAAAAAAAACTTACCACTTTGATAAACTTTGATAATCAACTAAGGATCCATTTTATAGTTACATTGTGTTATCAACCGAAACAAGAGTTAAACTATAGTCTATTTATTATGATAACTTGATTTTGGTTGGAAATTTTGATAAGTAAATAACTTAAAATTCTTGATAATGACAAAAACTTATATTTAACTTATCTCGTGTCAATTTGAAAGTAAACCCTTAATTTGTAAATATTTTCGAAAACTTGCATTCATTACATTATAAATAAATCTTGCACTTTGTAAATATTTTCACTTTGCATTTGGGTTTTGTGGGTAGTATCCGCTGAAAACCCTCATGAGACAACATTCGTCCTACTAGGGACACCCAGACATTTAACAGCTTAATGCATACACTCAATGCAATCGTGCTCCCAATGAAAACGGATTTATCTTAGTTTTCCTTTATTCGAGGACAAATATAAAGATAAGTGTGAGAGAATTTGATATGCACATAAATGTATATATATGTACATCCATATTTTATCTATTTTATTTAAATAAATGTCATATTTGAGCATTTTAACATGTTTAAACTAGAACTCAATCATTATCAAATCATCATATATTCATCTTCAGTTAGGGGCAAAAAGGATATTTTTATGCATGTGTCGATTTGAGAATTCTTACTTGGACTATTTTTATGATTTTTATAAGAATTTAGATGTATGGAAGAGGGTTTTATGAAGATACATACATGCACAAATGAATACAAATGAATGAAGAGGGAAATAATTCAAGCTCATGATCATGTAGGACCCAACTTACCTAAATCTACAATTAGGAGCTAACGAACAACTAAGTGGAGGTTAAAGCTTCATACATGTTTGATGATGGATTGATTAGAGGCCAATGGTTAATTGGTGGGCACACTTACTACAAGAGAATTTTGGAAAGCACCCTAAAAATTGAATTAGGGTTTTTTATGCATATATAAATTGCCTTTTTATGTACATGTAAATATCTACTTACTCTTTCAAAAATTAGTTAGGAAATTAAAGTGGAAGTTATAAGCTCTATGTTTCATGAAATAAAAATGGCTTCCTAGCCTCTTTCTCTTCTCTTTTCTATTTTTTTATTTACTTTTATGTTGATGTTTATTTCTATGCTTTCTCTCATTTCATGTTTATAGCTTAGATTTACATTCATGCAAGTAGTGTAGCTTTATTTTTTATGCATGTAGGTAGTAGGTAATCTTTTTTTCTTCCTTTGTTTATTTTTACTTCTTTACTTTTTAATGTTGAAATTTATAAGTGTTGATTTGATAACACAAATGAGTAGTTAAACCCCTTTGATATAACGGTAATGAAGCTCTCTGACTTTATGTAAATTCAACATTTCAATGATTTATGGTCTCTTTTGTTTGTGCTTCATGAAAGTGGATTTTGATGTAAGTTTATACAAGTGGGTTTGATAGTTTATGTTGCATTTGCAAATAAGCTATTCTTATTCAACATAAACACAATTTACATCATCATTTTCTAATAGATTTTTTGATTTTGAAATGAAATTCAAAAAAATTTGATGATCTATATTACTAATTACAATAGTAAATAGATCATATTTAAAATAGCTTTTGCTTTGGCTTCGTTTTCATGAGAATTATTTATTGTATTATAGCTTGATGGTTTAAGTTATTTTACTTAATAACATAAATAAACCATACTTATGATAAATACAATAATTATTTCACTTAATATCAAAAATAGAGATCATAGATTATTTTTTTGTTGATTTACAAAAAATATGAGGGTGGACTTGACTTTAAATTGTTCTCTAATCTCATAGTTTTTAATCTCACTTTTATTCTAATTTTAGCTTCATTTTGTTTACAATTTTTAGTTAACAATCTTCTCTCCACTTTGTTTTAATTTGATTGATTATAAAATTATAAAATCTTAAAAATTCCCTACGGGTCGACCCGTACTCACCACGTATTAAAATTGTACGTTGTGCGCTTGCGGTTATTTTTAATTCAAAATTTATCGATGGTTTTTTAATTCGATAGAAAAATTCATCACGAAAAAAAAGAGAATGTTAAGCTTAATAATGAAGTTTGTGAATTAAAATCAAGTTTGGACTTGGCGAAAAATAAAACTATAGAACTCAAACAAAACTAGGAAAAAAGTATTAAGAATGTTTCAAAATTTAACAGAGGAAAGCAGAGTTTAGAAAATTTAATTAAAATATTAAAATCATTTAGCAACAAAAATGGACTTGGTTTCAAAGCTAAATAAAAAATCATAAGAAATATAGCACTTTATATACAAAGTTCAAAAAGCCCAAAGCTAATGATAAAACCAAGTATTTCAATTTTTTTGATTTGGATTCCTAGATCAAATAACAAATTATTAGACATAAATGTATAGATGATTATCTACTAAATATTGTTCGTAATAGAAATTATATTTCAAATGCTTCAAAACCCTCTTGGGTATGGTTACCTTCTTCTAATAACACGTAGGAAGTGGGTACCGATAAAAATCTTATTCTTTTGTAGATGCCTAAAACCAAAAATAAAAAGGAGAAATAAGGCTCAAAAGTGGATGCTCCAAGCATATGATGGGCAATATAGATATGTTATCTAATATGACATATATTGAAGGAGGTACCGTGACATTCGGAGGCAACTCGAAAGGATTTGTAGTTGGAATTGAAGACATCATCAATATCTTTATATCTAACACTCCATTGATTTCTAATGTGTTATTAGTAGAAAATTTAAAACACGGCCTTTTGAGTATAAGTCAGCTGTATGATAAAGGTTTAAAGTTGACTTTGAAAAAAGATAAACGCAGCATTTTTGATCAAAATAAAAGTTTGATTTTTGAATAAGTAAGGAAACAAAATATCTATATTTAAATACAAATATCAAACATGACAATGATTTGTGTTTAATTGTCAACCACAATTATCCATGGCTCTGGCGCAAATGATTTTGTCACATTAATTTTAAGTATATTAATAAATGAGCTAAAACTTAATTTGTTAGAGGATTTCCAAAATAAATTTTAGAGTTAAAAACTTATGTGATGCTTGTAAAAATAGAAAATCGAAGGAAACTTCTTTTAAATCTAAAATGGAAATATCATCAAGACGACCATTAGAATTACTCCATTTAGATTTATTCAGTTATACTCAAGTAATATCAATAAATCATAATAAATACATTTTTTGTTGATGATTATTCTATATTTACTTAGATTTATTTTTAAAACACAAGAGTTATACTTTTGAAATGTTTAAAATATTTACAGAAAGAATTCAAAACTGAAGAAATTTAAAATTAAATATATAAGAAGTGATCATGGAGGAGAGTTTGAAAATAAATTATTTGAAAACTTTTGTAATAAGAAAGGTATTAGTCATATTTTTTCTTTTCCATCAACACTACAACAAAATGGTTTCGTTGAAAGAAAAAATCGTATCCATAAGAAAGTGTATGAACATTGCCAAGTAGTAGTGACTTACCAAAGAATTCTTACACCGCAGTTGTTGCTAATGCTTGCTATGTACTTAATCATGTATCACTAAGACCTTTGACTAAAAATCCATCCTGTGAAATGTATTTTGGAAAGAAACCAAAAGTCTCTTATTTTTGAATTTTTGGTCCAAAATGTTTTACATTAAATACAAAAGATCAGTTAGGCAAATTTGATCTGAAACGATAAAGATATTTTTATTGGCTATTCAAAATGAAGTAAAACCTATAGAATTTTTAATAAATTAACCAATACTACTGAAGAGGGTTTACACATCTCTTTCAATGAAGATTTTAAAAATAAAAATTAGAATGAAGATGAAGAAATATTAGAAAATCAAACTCTTGTTCCAAAGAATAATATCGATAATATAAATGAAAACGAAAATTAAAATGTAAACGTGAATAATACCAATAATATTTTGTGATCCTCTCCTAGAATTTTAAAAGACCATCCTATAGACAATATAATAGGTGATGTAAATACTAAAGTAACAACTAGAAGTCAATTAAATCAAATGGTTCATGCAATAATTAATTCAAATATTAACGAATTGTTTTAAAGAAGCAACGATGATTTTTGGATACAAGCAATGCAAATGGAACTAAACCAATTTGAACGAAATAAAGTTTGGGAACTTATGCCAAGACCTAATGATCAATTCATTATTTGAAAAAAGTGGGTATTTAAAAATAAAGCCAATGAAAATGGAAATATATTTCATAATAAAGCTAGATTAGTAGCTCAATGGTGTAATCAAGAAGAAGGAATTGACTATGAAGAGACATTTGCTTCTATAGCTCGGTTTGAAGCAATATGAATTTTACTTACTTTTGTGTGTCATCAAAATTTCAAATTATATAAAATAGATATCAAAAGTGCAATTTTAAACCTTTTTATTAAAGAAAATATATATGTAGAACAACCACTATAATTTGTTCATGAAAAATATACAAATCATGTTTTCAAACTTAAAAGGCATTATATGGTCTTAAACAAGCAATCCGTGCTTGATACGATAGATTTAAAAATCATTTGTCAACTTCTCGATTTCATATTAAAAAAATTGATACAACTTTATTTATTAAAAAGGAAAATGCAGACATTTTCATTTTTCAAATTTATGAGGATGATATAGTCTTTGGATCTACAAATGAAAATTTATGTAATGATTTCGCAAACATAATGAAAAAAATTGAAAGGTCATATGGGAGAATTAAATTTCTTTTTAGGTCTACAAATCGAATAATTAGAAAATGGAACCTTTATTTATTAAGAAAAATAATGTAGAGAGTTGCCAAAATGTTTTGGAATAAAATACATATCAAGTAAACCAACTCCCATAAGTATGAGCCTTCACTGAGATAAAGATGAAAATGGCAAAGACTTTGATCAAAAATTATATCATAGTTGATAGAATCATTTATGTATCTTGCTGCAGGTAGACCTGACAAAATGATGAGTGTTCGCTTGTGTGCTCGATTTCAAGCATAGCCCAAGGAATCACATTATCGAGAAGTGAAGCAAAATTTTGCGCTATTAACCAACTCCAAAGATTACGGGCTTTGTTATTCGTAAGGTAGCTCTTTTAAATTAGTTTCATATAGTGATGCTGATTTCGATGGTTGCAAGACGGTTTGCAAGAGTACGAGTGAAACTTGTAGGATTGATTTCACCCTAAAGAGGGGTGAATAGGGTTATACTATTAATTATAAAAATAAATGCGAAATATATAAAATAATTGCAGCACTGATAATTGCAGAATAATACCAGCACAAATAATAGTAGAATATTAAAAGCACAAATAGATGAACACAGATTTACCCAGCTTCCGCAAACCCTGCCTACGTGCTGTCCATAAGATTTCTACAAGAAATTACGTTGTCAGACGCTTACACACGTAAACTAACGACAGCCGCTATCGAATAGCCTAACTCTACTCAAAACTCTACCGTAACTCAACCATTGAGTTGCGAATTCTCGAACTACACCACCGTAATTCGTTCCCTAGTCACATGACTAGAATTTAAAAAAGTTTAAAAGAAAAATTAAAAAATAAACTAAATAATATAAAAACACAAAACCCTAGTTTAAAAATATAAGCCTAAACTAATATTAAAGGAAACGGCCCGATTTAAATATGCAGTGATAAAAACAATTATCCCCCTTTTCTCTTTTTATTCCTTCGGCCCGTATCCGATTGTTCTTCGTTCATTCCTCTTTCAGATTTAGGGTTTTGCAAATTTGATGAAGCCGACTACATTGATCGATTGAATAGATGATTTAGCATTCCTTGCTTTGTCGAACGATTGTTTCTTTGATTTGCATACGGCTGCTTCAATTTTGGCGAGTTATATAAAATTCGTATGTTATTTTCTTTGATAATCTCGTTGATATGCTTTGTACTCGATGCCTTTAGCTGCGGATGATGATATGGGTTATATAGGGTTAAAAACCTACGTTATTTTCGAATATATTTATTTGAATTCGTCTGTTGCTTATATTCTGCCGTTCGATTTACTTGGTTGCTTGTGATTATTCTTGATTAGTTCAGTTCATATATTTTCTGATTTCTTGGTCACCCGATTTCATGAATTAGAACTTTCTCCGTTCTTTTCTGGTTTGACTTCGAGCACATTGAATTTATGATAATATGTTGAGATAAATGGCTTTTTTCTAATTTATTTTATGACTTGTTCAATTCCTTGCTTTGACCACCACGGCTTAGTTTCGATTCGTTCGATTCTTTGCCTTGGTTTGAAAATGCTGCGAAATTTCTACAAAACTATAAAATTGCTCTGTGGTGGTTTCATGTGTACTTGTCATTTTTCAAACTGCTATTCTTTCATTTTCTTTCGAACATTGACTTTGTTACTGCAACTGGTATTGCAGTCTTATTCATTCCTGCATAAGTTGTTTACTGCTTCACTACAGCCTGTCGCTACATACTTGATTTCATGTGTATATTTTTTTGAGGCTCCATGTTGGCTATTAGTTTGATCCGACTTTGTTCCTCTTGAATTCTGGTCCTCGGATCGTGTTTGTTGTATGTTGAACCGAGTCTGGTTTCAATGTGTATGCATTCATGCTCTAGTGTATATGCTCTGGTCTGCATTGATGAGATTTTCTTTCATGCCTGAATGTAGATTGAGTTGAACCTGCACTATGTTTGATGGTCTGTCTAATTACTTAAAGTTCGGATACATTTGTTTCCTTTTTCTTGTGTCTGGCCATGTGTGTTTACACTGAGTTGTTTCTTTGAGCTAGTATGCATATTTTCCCAGGTCTGTACTTTGTTGTCTTCATTTTGTCTTGCTCATTGGTCTGGTTGGCACTACATATATGCATGTTGTCTTGTTGTGTGGTTCGATGCACTTGTATATGCCTTCATCATTGGTGTTGCTTCATTAGTTCACTGGTCTGTTGCATTTCAAACTGTACTAGTTGTTCATGTCTCTGACTTCAAGACTAGTTTACTGGTCTTGTTTCAGTCATTGAAACTTGTACTTGACCCTTTGTATCTGGTTCCATATTTGACCATGCTACATTATTTTCTTGTGCACTTGTATCTAATGTACTACTTGCTGTCTGAACTTATGTTGCCATTACAATTTCTTTGGAGCTTTACTAGCGCATGTTCCTTTTCATTTTGTTTTCAATTGAACTTCATCTTGATTTTTGGAATTTCACCTGAGTTGAATCTAGCTTAAAGCTCGGGTTTGACCTTGTACTCATGTCATGACTTTATTTTTATTGCACTTGGGTTGAACCTAGCTTTTGGTTGGGTTTGACCTTGTGCTCACCTATCCTTGTAATTTTATCAAGTGTACATTGGTGTGCACGGCCTTGTGGCATGTACAGTGATACACTGTGCATGTCACAAGTTGTTTGTGTAGATGAATTCAAAATAAATGATGATGAACAACCCAGATAAACGAGGCAAATAATATTTTCAAAATACGTTTTATTTTACACTGCAAAAATATTTCTTTTTCAATTTTACTGTGATGACTCGGATTTCCTTGGCATTAGATAATTGTGTAATTATCTGATTTAAAATATTGAAAATACTGATTTGTAGATTAAACAAATAAAAATTTGATATTATTCATATATATATATATATATATTTGTGTTAAATTTGAATTTAAAATTTATATACAAATTTAGAAAAGGCTTTATTAATTTACAATCATATTCATTATTTAGGAAAATTAATTTAAAAAGCTTTTAAAATCTACTAAAATAAATGAAATAATAATAATACAAGTGTTTAATTATGAAGCAATTGTTAACATGTGTAAGAAAATTAATAATGTATTCACAAATGTTGTCAAATTGTACAAGTGTCCATTTCTTTTATTTTCTTTTTCTTTAATTCAAAAAAAAATCACAATAAACACTATATAAACCTTCATTCCCTCTCTTCTATTTCTTTTGCTATCTTCACATTTTCTAAACAAAGAAGCTTAACCTGTAGACTACCTTTAAAACAGAAATCAAAACCTGCAAAACACTCTACAAACCAAAATCAAAGTCCTGTAGCAAATTCTCAAATCAAAATCCAAAAAAAAACCCTGTAACCTTTTCAATATCAAACTATAATTTCCTCAAGCATGCAACTGGAAGAACAATGTCAAGCAAATCCTCTCAAGCAACATTATCAAGTTTCCAATGTGTTAAGCATGGCAGTAACCAAAATTTTCAAGTCTTTCTGTTCAAAAGTGTTCTCTTCAACAAAGCAAAGTTTCCAAGTCTTTCAGTTTGCAACTTCTAGCATTCAAGCCTCTGCATCTTTAAAAAAATTGGTGAGTAAACTCCACTTGTTTTAATTTAAACCTGGATGCATGAGTTAAATTTAGAAGCTTGATGAAAATTTGTTTGCATGCAGTTGAAATGAATATATTTGAATGTAAATCTGTGTGCATATGTGAATATGTCAAAGCTCATCTCTGTTTAAATATACAGAGTATAAATTTAGATAATAATTCTAATTCCTCTTGTTTTAATCATTGTTAGAACTAGATATTTCACTAAAATATGTTAGTTTAAGATCAAACTATGATAAGAAAATACTTTTAAGATTTAAAAATAAAAATATTGTCCGAAAAAATAAAGAACAGAGGAACATTTGGTTTATGTTAAAAATCAAACTGTCAGGTGAGTTGACGTTAGATTTTAAACAGTTTTAATTAATGATTCTAGAAATGCATGTGATAAATTTACATAGGAAGGGAGAAATTATTTTGCATAATGATTTTATCTAGTTAAATGTTTCAGTATCACTGTTTAAATGTGTATATATCTGTATATATATATACAGACTGTTCTGTTATGTGCACAGGCCCCAAACAACTTTAAAAGAAAATCTAAATTCCCTTATACAATTAGAATTTAACATTGATTCCTGAATGAAGTATGTTTATAGCAACATAATAACAAATCTAAAAATAGATTCAAGAATTTTAATTTAGGAATTAATCAAAAAAATCAAGAAAATACAGTGGTGAGCGTATTGGGTAAAAAAAAAAATCACTATAATTTCATGCTTTGATTATATAGATTAATTCGTAGTTAAAAGTTAAGAATTTTAATATGAAAATCTTGAATTTTAAAATTGTGGTTTGGGGAAATGGTCGAGATGAACGGAATATGGAGTGTCATTGATTTCAGGCGGTCGGGGGAATTTTAGGCTTTAGGGTTTTGGTAAAAGGTGGCCACGGAGTTGACGTGCAAGGGAAAATTTGCTACAAGTCTTATCGATCACCGAGGAAGCAGGAAATTGATGAACTAGGCATAACCTTCGTTTTGATCAGGTTTGATTTCGAAAGTCGTTGCGACGTCGTTAGGACTTCGGGCTTGATCACGAAAAGGGCAAAGGTGTATGGGCCTATGGCGAAGTGATATTTGGTGTGGCGATGTTTACTGGTGGCCGGAGGTGGTGGCTTGGGAAGCTTTTGGGTGATGCCTCATTTTTGGGTTTAGGAGCATTCTGACTCGATTTCGTTTTTGAGTTCGAACCGAAGCACTAAGGGTCGAAATCTGGAAGGGAGATCTAGGTTGACTCGTGGTAATGTTATCGATGATCAGAATGGTGACTAGCGACGTGTACACGTACACACGTATCTTCGTGTATCTGAAGAATTGCTGTGCGTTTGGCATCAAGGAAGAAGTGAGTTGCTTCGGGTGCGTGCGCGAGTTAATCAAAAATTGACTCGTAAATGTTTTGGAGTAGAGCTCCGGTGAGGGATTTGGTTGGGTAGCCTGGTTAAATAGAGGAATATGACCTGATGATATAAGAATCAAGAATTTCAAGTTTAAGCAAAAGAAATTTAACAAAAATCTGCAAGATATTTAACTATGGGTTAAAAGTTTAAGGATTAACCAAAGTTAAATTTAGAATTTCCTTATCTATTACTCTAAATAAAAATGGATTGTTTGATTTAAAGTTAGGTGATTTATTCTAACTTCAAATTATAAAGGTAATTAACCAATGAAATGGAGCAAGGATGGAACTAATAAGCAATTAAGATAAATGAATTGTCTTAAAATTAATTAAGGTTCGAGTAATTAAGGTTTATTGTTTAATTGATTGGTCATAAACTAAAGATTAATTAATTAAAGGAATTAATTGCTCTATGTAATTAATTAATATGATTAGCTTAAGTTAATTAATTGGTTTAATTAATTTAAATAATCACTTGATGATGGGATTGAGTATAATTACTTAATGAGGTTTATAAAGTGCAATTACATAGTGAAGTAATTTGTAATGGTAATTACGGGGTGTAATTAATCAAAGATTGAAGGCCGTTTTGGGTTAATTACCTGGTGTAATTAATATGAAGAATAATTACTTAGTAGAAGTGATTAATAATTAATTTCTTAGTATAATTAGTAGAAGTGATTAAGTATAGTTACTTAAGGTAACTAATGAGGTGTAATTACTTAGTGAAGTAATGAGTGGATAATTACTGAATGTTATTAATTAAAAGGAAATTACTTGATGGGAAGTAATTAAAGGATAATTACTTGGTGGAAGGAATTTAGTGATAATTACTCAGTGTAATTAAAGGATTAATTAATATAATTAACCAAGGAGTTGGTTTAATTGATGAAGAAATTTTGGAAAGTTAATTTCTGATTGTGATTAATCAAGGTTGATTAATGAATGTAATTAAGTCAAAAGTTAATTATTTAATGAAATCTAAGAATAATTAACTAATGAAAGTAATTAGAGAATTATTAATTTATGTAATTAATGGAAGTGATCAATCTTGCTTATGAATGATTAAATAATGTTGAGTGCTTTGAATTGGGCGATATCTCTTATATGAATTGCTTTGTGAT
The DNA here is from genome assembly GCA_030765085.1 of Allium cepa. NCBI lineage: Eukaryota > Viridiplantae > Streptophyta > Magnoliopsida > Asparagales > Amaryllidaceae > Allium > Allium cepa. Next base: position 218,923,371 of record CM060930.1, read on the forward strand.
ATGATGTGTTGGATGGACGGTGATAATGCGGTTATCTATCAATTATGAATTGCTGTGTAAAAGTGTTATTCGGTAATTAAAGTTGAATTGTATTTAATTGGATAACTTGGGTTAAGATGACATAAGATTCGAAGATACCGGAGCCGGGTATTAGTAAATACCCGAAACCACTTCGATTCTTTATAATTTGATGTGTGGAATCAATAGGATGAAATGGAATGATTTAAGTGAATTGGACCATTTAATCTAAGTTTTGATACTTAGAAATTGATGTGTGATGTAAGTGATGTCTATAGCGACTTATGAAGTTGTAAATTGATACAAGTTACCCCGGGTTTATGTAAGTTGTATGTTTTTGTGTTCCATGTTTGATGGCTTTACTCACGCTGGTTTCCAGCCTGACCCGGGTGTTATTTTGATGTAATGCTCGGGTCAGACCGAGTATTACAGATTTTCAGGCAAGGACGTTCTGGAGCTCAGGAGGGGAGCTGGATGGTAGGAACGTATGGAGAGTTTCCGCTATATTATATAGTTGTATATCTAGGACATGTTGTTTTAAACTGTCCAGTGTTGGGTAATGGTTGTAACTTTGATGTATAAAATATAAGTGTACTGTTACAGTTCTTCTTTGTAAAACTGTTATTTATGTGATATTATATTTTGATCCGCTGCGAATGTGAGGTTTCTGTGACTTATTACTGTTTCTTCTTCTTTCTCTTTTCTTCTTTTCCTAACTATCTGGAATTTTCTAGATTGAAAATTCCGGGTCGTTGCATTTGGTATCAGAGCCGAAGGTTAAGTGAGAACCTTGGCTCTGGTGGGATTACTCATTAAGGATAGGGTCAATGGTATCCAAGAATGAGTTGAATATATACATATATATATGAGAGCGTACTTGTTATTTTCTTATATAAAGATTTTTAATGATTTTATATAAAAGTATATTTTGATATATAAGGCAATATTTCTTTCTAATAAATATCAAGGTAATTGGTTGTTAAATTATTAGAATTAAATTAAGTGGTAATAGAAATACAACAAAATTGAAATTAAATTAAAGATAAGTTTGAAATGGATTCAAACTGAAATTAAATCTTGATGTTGGGAAAGAATTTCAAAATAAGATGAATTAGAATTAGTTTCAAAATCGAAGAAATAGAATGGTTATTTTGTTCAATAATGGGATGATTGTCTTCCAATAAACAATAAAATGTTTTAAGGAAGTAACCATTTAAAGAGAATAACTTGTAAATTAGAAAGGATGTAAATTAAAGTGGGTTTCCAATTGTGAAGTTCTGAATTCTAAATCTAAACATTTGAAATTGTTTTCAAAGTGTTAAAGGAAATAATATTATTCAAACTATTTTGAATGTAATCTTATTTTAGAATAAGAAGTTGTTTGTAAACTTTAAAAGAATTTGTTTTGAATTAAAACCAAGGGTGGTTTAAATTTTAAAATTCGGTTTGGTGGGCCAAGAAGAAAATATGTAAATATGTGAGGAATATACATAATATCAAAGATGGTTTGAAATAAACTCTAAATGTTGAGTTTTAAATTTGGAATAAGTTGTTAAAACCCAAAGTGATAAGTTTTTGAACTTATAGGTGGGAAAGTATTTTGAAATTTGAAGCAGGAATTCAAAATTTGAGTAGGGTTGACTGGATTGAGTAAACTGAATTTAACATAGAAGAAGTTAAATAAGTTTGAATGAATAACCTGAATTGGAAATTTCAAGATGAAAATTAGGATTTAACTTGGTAAGTTAAAATGGTTAATTTGAATGGGGAGTTTGTGTGATCTCAAAATGGGTTTGAGATCTGGTAATCGGAAGTGCATGAATGTTTTAAAATAATTTAAATGATACCATCCTGTTGTTATTAATAATCTTTAAGCCGAAATTGGATTTGTTCAAATGAATGAAGAAATGGGGTGTGGCAGTTTATCCATTATTAAGATAAAATGGAATCATTTTGGACTTAAATTTTGAATGTTTAAGATAAAACGTCAAAGGATTGGTTTCAAAATTGAAATTTGATGATAAATTGAATTTCAAAGATTTAGTTGTTTAAAAAGGATTTGAATTATTATTTGAACTTTGAAATAGGATAAAACTGGAATTTGGATTCATAGTTAAATGGTTTAAAGATATAAGTTGATTTGATTTAAACGATTAAATCAACATTTAAAATTTTAACTCGAATTTATATAATTTGAGATGGTTTAATTTTGAAATTTGAATTGAATTAGTTCAAATTAAATTTGATTTGAATTAATTAGAATTGTGGTTGAAGATGGATAAGTTTAAAAATTCAAATGGAATTTGATTTGAATTTAGAAAAGGAATTGAGGATTAATTCAACTTGAATTTGGGGTTAAGTCAATTTCAATGGAAATTGAAGTTATTTAATTTGGAATTGAATCAATTTAAATGGAAGTGCAAAGTAAATTGAATTGATTGGAAATGGAGGTTGGGAATTAAACAGTTTGACTCTGGACTATTTCCAAAATAAAATGTTTTAGTACAAATCTATTTTCCAAGCTATTTATTATATATACAACCTTTCTTATTGAACCCAAAACTATCCTATACTTCTTTTTATAACTACTTTTGGAATTATTTAACTATTTTATAACTAATAACTATTTTACAATTATTTTGCAATTATTTAAAATTTCTTGAATTATTTGACTATTTTCCAACTATTTTTCAATTACTTACTATTTTTACAGCTATTATACAAACTAATAATTATTTTTCTACTATTTATCTATTTTAAACTTTTCAAGCTATTTTCTAAATTTAAGCTGGACAGAGTTCAAACTGTTTATGATTTGTTATCACTTGAGATAAGAATTGAAGTGATAATGCAAATGGGACTGAAGCAATTGTGAATAAGTGAAGGAAATTAAAGTAAATGTGAATAGAAAGGGAATTCATTTGATTAATAAATCAATAAAGATAAATATGTAGGATGTACATATATTATTCTATTCGCATAGTGATTTGATCCAGATTCGAGCACAGAATTTCGAGATAATTATATCGATCCAAGTTGGGATTTTCCACTGGATTTTCGACTGCGAACCTGGATATGGATTGTTGATTGGTTCTGGATATTCTCTATCATAGTTAGGGTATGCAAGGAGAATGACAGTTTCTGATCAAGAAAACAGATCTGAGTCCGCACTAGGAAGTCTGGTGAACGATACTAGTTCGGAATTGAAATTGTGTGACCGATGAGCAATCAGATTGGGATAGCGTACGGATGATATGTGTACATCGTATGGATTTGAATGAAATTGATACTGGGAATTTGTGGACAAGAAATGTGAAATGGTTTTTGAAATGAAAGGTATATTTTGTGAAATATATGATGAAGTAAAAGTGGAAATTGGATATTTCTATGATAGAAATTTACTTTATGGAAGTAAGTAAGTGACTTTATAGACTAATCAAATTTGAATATTTTATTTAGAATAATAAAGTTATATATCTTTGTTATATAAGATAAATCTCCCCTTGTTGAATCTATTGCCGGAAGAAAAGGATTTTGAAAGTGTTTGAAGTATAAAAGGAATTTTATACAAGTTTGAAATGATCTAAAGTTCAATTATATATATATATATATATATATATATATATATATATAAAGGATCTTATGAGGATTTTGGAAAAAGGTTTTGGGAACCTTTTGATTTGGAAAGGCTTTGATTTTTTGAGAAAAATCAATTTTGGAATTTGGAAAGCCTTGTTGAAAATTATTGATTTTGGGATAATCGATTTTGAGAAAAGAGATTTATATAGATTCATACTAGGTGTATGATTTAGAAGATACTATATGTGTATAGTATAAAGTGTTTTGAAATGGCTTTGGAGAAAAAGGTGCTCCCTTGAAATGAACTTCTCAGGAGTACCACTGGTAGGTACTGCCTTGAGTCCTAAAGAGGGGGAGGCTCTAAAGTTGATCATGTGAGGAGTCTGGACAAACTAGTTCCTGAGGATTATTGGGTAGCGAAAGTCGAGGGCGCTGATGCTTACAGAGGCATTTGGGTTGTGCTGTGATGAAAGTGTAACTCTATGTCGCTGCGATCTACTGTATGGACCATAGCGGAAATCGTGTGGAGGCGAGTGTCAACAGTCTACGCTTGATTTTGCCGGGAAGGCAACGTAACATCGGTAGGCTGCGATCTATGGTAAAGTGGAGTGGAGAAGTTTCATTCTTTTGGCAGCAAAATTCGAGGGCGCCGAGGCCTACAGTTATATGGGTTTTTGCTGTGATAGCAACATAACCCCAGTTGTAGTTGCGATATATAGCGGGTTCCATGGTGTAATCGAGAGGCGCGGAGGCCTACAGTTATCTATGGATTTGTCAGGATGGCAACGTTACCATCGGGTTAACTGCGACCATGGATGGGGGTGATGATTTTCAAAGCATTCTCACCAAAGATATTTCCTTGATTTCAAAAAAAAAATTCTATATCTTCAGTAGAATTATTTTCCAAGTATTTCACTGGGTGTTGGAAATGGGTCTGCTAAGTACTTATAGACTTTCAGTCGTATGCCTGATCAACGTATGACCGAATTTCTGTAAAAACAAAGACGGGCTTGTTAAAACATCGAGTTATAAATATTTCTATAAAAACTATTTTGACAATATTATATAGATTTTAAAGTGTTTTCAAGAAGTGTTCAAAGAGGAAATTTAACTAGTATTAAGTATTTTAATAAATTCTGGCTTTGTTCCTTTTTGGGGATGAAAAGATTCAAAGGGGGAGGAATGTGATAACCCAGATTTCTTTGGCATTAGATAATTGTATAATTATCTGATTTAAAATATTGAAAATACTGATTTGTAGATTAAACAAATAAATTTGATATTATTCATATATATATATATACATATATATTTGTGTTGAATTTAAATTTAAAATTTATATACAAATTTAGAAAAGGCTTTATTAATTTACAATCATATTCATTAATTAGGAAAATTAATTTAAAAAGCTTTTAAAAATCTTTTAAAATAAATGAAATAATAACAATAATACAAGTGTTTAATTATGAAGCAATTGTTAACATGTGTAAGAAAATTAATAATGTATTGACAAATGGTGTTAAATTGTACAAGTGTCCATTTCTTTTATTTTCTTTTTCTTTAATTCAAAAAATAATCATAATAAACACTATATAAACCTTCATTCCCTCTCTTCTATTTCTTTTGCTATCTTCAAATTTTCTAAACAAAGAAGCTTAACCTGTAAACTACCTTTAAAACAGAAATCAAAACCTGCAAAACACTCTACAAACCAAAATCAAAGTCCTGTAGCAAATTCTCAAATGAAAATCCAAAAAAAACCTGTAACCTTTTCAATATCAAACTATAATTTCCTCAAGCATGCAACCTGGAAGAACAATGTCAAGCAAATCCTCTCAAGCAACATTTTCAAGTTTCCATTGTGTTAAGCATGGCAGTAACCAAGCTTTTCAAGTCTTTCTGTTCAAAAGTGTTCTCTTGAACAAAGCAAAGTTTCCAAGTCTTCCAATTTGCAACTTCTAGCATTTAAGCCTCTGCATCTTTAATAAAAATGGTGAGTAAACTCCTGCATGAGTTGAATTTAGAAGCTTGATGAAAATTTGCTTGCATGCAGTTGAAATGAATATATTTTAATGTAAATCTGTGTGCATATGTGAATATGTCGGAGCTCGTCTCTGTTTAAATATACAGAGTATAAATTTAGATAATAATTCTAATTCCTCTTGTTCTAATCATTGTTAGAACTAGATATTTAAATAAAATATGTTAGTTTAAGATCAAACTATGATAAGAAAATATTTTTAAGATAAAATATTGTCTGAAAAAATAAAGAACAGAGGAACATTTGGTTTATGTTAAAAATCAAACTGTGAGGTGAGTTGACCTTAGTTTTTAAACAGTTTTAATTAATGATTCTAGAAATGCATGTGATAAATTTACATAGGAAGGGAGAAATTGTTTTGCATAATGATTTTATCTAGTTAAATGTTTCAATATCACTGTTTAAATGTTTATATATCTGTGTATATATATACAGACTGTTCTATTATGTGCACAGGCCCCAAATAACTTTAAAAGAAAATCTAAATTCCCTTATACAGTTAGAATTTAACATTGATTCCTGAATGAAGTATGTTTATAGCAACATAATACCAAATCCACAAATAGATTCAAGAATTTTAATTTACGAATTAATCAAAAAAATCACGGTGGTGAGCCTGTTGGGTCAAAAAAATAAATCACTATAATTTCATGCTTTGATTATATAGATTAATTCGTAGTTAAAAGTTAAGAATTTTAATATGAAAATCTTGAATTTTAAGATTGTGGTTTTGGGAAATAGTCGAGATGAATGGAATATGGAGTGTCGTTGATTTCAGGCGGTCGGGGGAATTTTAGGCTTTAGGGTTTTGGTCAAAGGTGGCCACGGAGTTGACGTGCAAGGGAAAATTTGTTACAGGTCCTATCGATCACCGAGGAAGTAGGAAATTGATGAACTAGGGCATAACCAGGGTTTTGATCAGGTTTGATTTTGGAAGTCGTTGCGATGTCGTTAGGACTTCGGGCTTGATCGTGAAAAGGGGATAGGTGTATGGGCCTATGGCGAAGTAATATTCGGTGTGGCGATGTTTATTGGTGGCCGGAGGTGGTGGCTTGGGAAGCTTTTGGGTGATGTCTCGTTTTTGGTATTAGGAGCATTCTGACTCGATTTCGCTTTTGAGTTCGAACCGAAGCACTAATGGTCGAAATCCGGAAGGGAGATCTAGGGTGACACGCGGTGATGTTGTCGATAATCAGAATGGCGACTAGCGACGTGTACACGTACACACGTATCTCGGTGTATCTGAAGAACTGATGTGTGTTTGGCATCAAGGAAGAAGTGAGTTGCTTCGGGTGCGTGCGAGTTAATCAAAGATTGGCTCGTAAATGTTTTGGAGTAGAGCTCGGGTGAGGGTTTTGGTTGGGTAGCCTAGTTAAATAGAGGAATATGACCTGATGATATAAGAATCAGGAATTTCAAGTTTAAGCAAAAGAAATTTAATAAAAATCTGGAAGATATTTAACTAGGGGTTAAAAGTTTAAGGATTAACCAAAGTCAAATTTAGAATTCCCTTATCTATTACTCTAAATAAAAATGGAGTGGTTGATTCAAAGTTAGGTGATTTATTCTAACTTCAAATTATAAAGGTAAGTAACCAATGAAATGGAGCAAGGATGGAATTAATAAGCAATTAAGATAAATGAATTGTCCTAAATTAATTAAGGTTCGAGTAATTAAGATTTATTATTTAATTGATTGGTTATGAACTAAAGATTACTTAATTAAAGGAATTAATTACTCTATGTAATTAATTAATATGATTAGCTTAAGTTAATTAATTGGTTTAATTAATTTAAATAATCACTTGATGATGAGATTGAGTATAATTACTTAATAAGGTTTATAAAGTGCAATTACTTAGTGAAGTAATTTGTAATGGTAATTACGGGGGGTAATTAATCGAAGATTGCAGGTAGTTTTGGGTTAATTACCTAGTGTAATTAATATGAAGAATAATTACTTAGTAGAAGTGATTAATAATTAATTGCTTAGTATAATTAATCTAAAAATTGACTAATAAAAGTTATGGGAAGCTAATTAAGTGATGTAATTAATTAAAGGTAATTAATTACAGAATGATAGTCAAGGGTGATTAGTAAATATAATTAATTAAAATTAAGTATAGTTACTTGAGGTAATTAATGAGGTGTAATTACTTAGTGAAGGAATGAATGGATAATTACTGAATGTAATTATTTAAAAGGAAATTACTTGATAAGAAGTAATTAAAGGATAATTAATTGGTGGAAGGAATTTAGTGATAATTACTCAGTGTAATTAAAGGATTAATTAATATAATTAACCAAGGAGTTGGTTTAATTGATGAAGAAATTTTGGAAAGTTAATTTCTGATTGTGATTAATCAAGGTTGATTAATGAATGTAATTAAGTTAAAAGTTAATTATTTAATGAAATCTAAGAATAATTAACTAATGAAAGTAATTAGAGAATTATTAATTTATGTAATTAATTGAAGTGATCAATCTTGCTTATGAATGATTGAATAATGACGAGTGCTTTGAATTGGGTGATATCTCTGATATGAATTGCTGTGATATGATATGTTGGATGGACGGTGATAATGTGGTTATCTATCAATTATTTAATGCGGTGTAATAGTGTTATTCAGTAATTAAAGTTGAATTGTATTTAATTGGATAACTTGGGTTTAGATGACATAAGATTCGAAGAGACCGGAGTCGGGTATTAGTAAATACCCGAAATCACTTCGATTCTTTATAATTTGATGTGTGGAATCAATAGGATGAAATGGAATGATTTAAGTGAATTGGACCATTTAATCTAAGTTTTGATACTTAGAAATTGATGTGTGATGTAAGTGATGTCTATAGCGACTTGTGAAGTTGTAAATTGATACAAGTTACCCAGGGTTTATGTAAGTTGTATGTTTTTGTGTTCCATGTTAGATGGGTTTACTCACGCTGGTTGCCAGCCTGACTTGAGTGTTACTTTGATGTAATGCTCGGGTCAGACACAATATTACAGATTTTCAGGTAAGGACGTTCTAGAGCTCAGGAGGCGAGCTGGATGGTAGGAACGTATGGAGAGTTTCCGCTATATTATATAGTTGTATATCTAGGACATGTTGTTTTAAACCGTCCAATGTTAGGTAATGGTTGTAACTCTGATGTATAAAATATAAGTGTACTGATACGGTTCTTCTTTGTAAAACTGTTATTTGTGTGATATTATATTTTGATCCGTTGGGAATGTGAGGTTTCTGTAACTTGTTACTGTTTCTTCTTCTTTCCCTTTTCCGCTTTTCCTAAATATCTGGAATTTTCTAGATTGAAAATTCTGGGTCGTTACATTTACACGTCAATGTTTATTTTTTCAATAGCTCAGATGATGGATTCAAGATGGAATAGAGTTGAAGATCAAATACGAGTCAATGAGTGATATGTTGTGAGGTGTAAATTTAGATGATGATTGTATAGTGAAAAAATTGAGTTGTAATTTGAAATGTTGTACATATAATGAGAGCTCAAATTTTGTACTATTCAAAAATTGTAATAAAATACTTGTTTGGGTAAAATGTCTGTTTGAGTTTAAATTCTGTGTTATTTGTTTCATTCAGTTAATATTTATTCCATTATGTGAAAATAAAATAGTACATTAACAAACACATTTAAATGAATATATATATATATATATATATATATATATTATCATTAACCAAAAGTCATATACTTGCATATTCAACAATCTCCCCTTTTGACGATAACAAACATATATTTAAGATTTTGAATTTATAAAATGTATTTGGTTATTTATGCACTCTATTTGCTCCACCTATTTGAGTGCTAGTTCTCTACAAAAAAGCTCCCCCTTCATATATGCATGAGAATAAATAAAAATATGCAAATGAACCTAGATGCAAATAGAAAATACAAAATAAAATATTTGACCTTTATGTGCTAAAATCTTAACTTTTCTCTCTCCCTTTTGTTATCAGCAAAAGAGTAATAGTGTTAGAAAATTAGAGATAAAGTGATAGACATTAATACAATATTAATACCTAATCGAGTATAATATTCAATTTCAATAAAAAAATCAAATAACGAATCATAAATACTCTGTTAGGTGCGTATTCCACTTTAGAGTGATAGGGGTGATGTCGGTATATAAAACCATATAGTTGCGTTAATTTATGGTATATTTATATCATGAATTTGAATATCTACTAACCATGCATAATCGTTAGGACTTTTAAATGAGATTAGTAGTATTAAACATTTTAAAAAATGAATTTCAAGCATCTTCTAACCATGCATAACCGTGAGGACTTTTAAATGAGATTAGAATCAACTTGAATATTTAATAATCAATTTTGATATGTGTTCCATACATGCATAACCGTGAGGACTTTTAAATGAGCATGAAGGCACATAATCAAAAATTCTAGGTAATTCACCCATGCATAACCGTAAGGACATTTAAATGAGAGTGGATATTTCGGATGATTTTATTGCTAAAAATAAAATGAAAATGAATAATTTCCCATTTAAAATACCACATATTGACATACTATATTGGATTTGGATGACTAATGGTCGTTAGAAATACGATAGAAATAGAGATGGTCATGGAATTTTTACCCACAAAAGTTATTATAAATCTTGTTTAAATTTCTAAAGAAAATTACTAAATATACTATCTTAAGTCATAATATATGAATAATATCAACACTCAACAATTTTTCAATCACTATTTATCTTTTTGATAATCAGTAAGGGGTCAGATGAGTTAAAGTAGTCATTTAAGATCAAATCCAAAAATAATTATAAAATCAAATTTTCTAAAATGATTAATCTGAAACAAGGTCAACAAAAATTGGAAGGGGTTTGATAAGAAAATGTCTACTAATTTGAAAATCAACTAAAATGAAAAATATGCAGATATTTTTTTCTGATGCAGCTAATGAATGTCTCTACATAAAAAACGCTCCACTAGTAATTTTTCTATCAACTAGATTACAAGTGTAATCTGCATCTGAACTTTTTGTTGACTCAAATTTATCATTTGATAGATATCAAAGACCAAACCATGGTTTGTGCAACAAATACCTTAATATCTTTTTACAATAAAATTATTTTGAATTAGAATTGATACTGTGCAATCAAATAGTGAACATAGCGTCAGCACTAAAATAACCAAATATATCCACGAATATCTTGAGTAATCATCAATTAATAAAAGACAACATCATTACTCCCAGCAAATTTATATGAACTAGTTCAAAGATGAAAAGACGATTGTTCAATATTTTTGTATAAGTTAGAGTCAAAATCAACATTCATTTCCTTATCATATCACTGGCTGATCGGATTTCGGTGCAGATATTACATTTAATAAATCGGTCAAAATAAATATACCGTTACCCATTTTATCTTTACGATAATTTTCCATTGTTGCCCATTGTGATTCTGCCACCTTTGTTCTAGGCTAAGGAACTTTGATTTGTCGCCCGTTATGTGCCTGGAATAGCCAAAATCTAAGTGACACTGTTGTTGTTCCTTAGCCTGCCATTACACCTACACGAGACAAGATTTTTGTGGCTTATTTGTTTTATAAGTCCATGGCTGTTAATGGAAAAATATTTTGAAAAATAAGTTTTTGTAGACCCAAGACTATTTATATATGTTCCTTTTGGCACCCATGTTTGTTTTACTTTAAGGTATTTTACATTTGTGCCTTTGGGAACCCAAATTGGAATGGTTTTCACGTGTTTGGGTCCATACCAGCAAATATTGTGATTGTGTCCAGTTTTTCAATAAATTGTACACTCGGATTTTACATAATTAATGTTACTTCAACTCTTTCAAATTGATTATACTCAAGTCCTTGTCTTACAGTATTAACAATTTGTTTCCCTAATAGCATATTTGACGATCTTTCTCCATTGGAGAATTTTTCTAAAGTTATAGACAATTGTTGGACTTGCGTTTTGAGAGATTCATTTTCATTCAGTAATTGAGTGCGGTTTTTAATAGAATTTTCTCTCCTCGTGTTTTCACTTTCTTTCAAAATCAAAATTTCATTTTCAAGTGATTTAATTTTAATTTCTGATTTTTTAATTTCTTCTTCAAATGATGGACACTAATCACACTTAGGGCTCTTGATTTAATAGTTTTAACTAATTGATCAAGTTGTTTATTCAGTTATATTAAATTATCTCTTTGCGATTGAATTTTAGCGTACTTCTCCCTAAGTCGTTCAAAATAGCCATTTAATTCGTGAAAATATATAAGTAATTTTGAGTGGGTGAGTTTTGATACCTCGCTTGGCTCATCTTCGCCACTATCAGTTATATCACCTCGAAGACAGAGATCTGTTTTTCACTCTCACTGCTAACGCTTTTATTATTATCATCACTTTTGTTCCACGTGGCTTTCTTTTTTATTTCTTTTCTTGACCCAGTCAACTCTAAGGACAATTGGGCTTGATATGACCGAGTTTATTGTACTTGTGACAAATGATCTCTTGCTCTTCTGGGTTGTATAGAACTTTGATTATTCTACTTTTCAATTGTTTATTTAGAGTTGGATTTCCGTATTTGTAGTTCCACTTTTCGAATCCCTTTATCAGTAGCGCCAGCTCAGCTGCTCCATCATCATCACTTTCCGTTTTCCTTTAAAAGCTATTGATTTCTTTCGAGTATCGTCTCCTCCTCGTTCTTCCTTGAATTTCATTTCTAGCTCATAAGTGGTGAGAATTCCAATGAGTTTTTCAACTTTGATTTGTTTCAAATCCTTCGATTCTTGAATAGCAGTGACTTTGGCTTCAAAATTTCATGGTAGCACCCTGAGGATTTTCCAGACTATTTCCAATTTTGTGTATGGTTTTCCATGAGCTTTTGATTTGTATACGAGATTAGAAAGTCGTCCGTACATCTCTTTAACATTCTCATCCTTGGCCATTGTGAAGTTCTCGTATTCGCTACTAAGCATGGCAAGGCGAGATTCCTTGACTTGAGATATTCCTTCGTGAGTAACTTCTAGTGTGTGCCAAATTTCCTGTGCAGTTAGACAATGTGAGACACGATTAAATTCAATTTGATCCAATGAACAGATAATAGAATTCATAGCTTTAGCATTAGCATTCTTTAGTTTATTTTCTAGATCTGTCCATTGATCCATTGGTTTTTCAATTTCCTGATTATCTACCACTATAATTGGTGTCCTATAACTTGTCTCAACAATATTCTAAGCATCAATCGTTTTCAAAAAAAGTCATTCAATTTTTCCAACAAGCATATTCACCATTGAACATTGGTGGTCTAACTATGGACTGACCCTTAGCAAATGCATTAGTAAAGGAAGCCATTTTAAAAATTCAAATTTTAAAACAAAAATTGGTTTTTGAAAATTCATTTTTAAAAAAAATAAAAATTGGCTTTTGTTCCTAGCTCTAATACGACTTGCAGGATCAATTTCACCCTAGAGGGGGGTGAATAGTGTGATACTAATAATTATAAAAATTAATGTAGAATATATAAAATACTTGCAACACTGATAATAGCAATAATAGTAGCACAAATAATAGCAAAATATTAAAAGTAGAAATAGAATAATACAGATTTACCCAGCTTCGGCAAAACCTTGCCTATGTGTTGCCCCCAAGGTTTTTATAGAAATTAAGTAGTCAGATGCTTATTCACGTAAACTCACGACACCCGCTATCAACTAACCTAACTCTGCACTTGAAACCCTACTAAAACTCAGCCACTCAGTTGCGAATTATTAAACTACACCATCGTAATTCGTCTCTTAGTCACGTGACTAGAATTTACAAAAGTTTAAAAGAAAAATTACAAAATAAACTAAACAATTTAAAAACACAAAACCCTAGTTTAAAAATATAAGCCCAAACTAATATAAGGGAAAGGGTCCAATTTAAATATGTAGTGATAAAAACAATTATCCCTATTTATGTTTTTATTCCTTCGACCTATATCCAATTGTTTCTTCGTTCGTTCCTTTTTCAGATTTAGGGCTTTATGAATTTGAAGAAGCCCGACTTCATTGAGCGATTAAATAGATGATTTAGCGTTCCTTGCTTTGTCGATCAACTGTTTCTTTGATTTGCAAACGGCTGCCTCAATTTTTGCAAGTTCCATAAAATTTGGTATGTGATTTTCTTTGATACTCTCATTGATATGCTTTGAAATCGATGTCGCTAGCTGCCGATGATGATATGAGTTATATAGAGTTGAAAACCCTACGTTATCGTTCGTATATATTTATTTGAATTCATCTGTTACTTTTGTTTTGTCGTTCGGTTTTGCATGGTTGCTTGTGATTAATCTTGATTAGTTCAATTCATATATTTTCTAATTGCTTGGTCACCACGGCTTCATGAATTAGAAATTGCGTCGTTCTTTTATGATTTGACTTCGAGCACTTTGAATTTGTGATAATATGTTAAGATAAACGGCTTTCTTTTAATTTCTTTTATGACTTGTTCGATTCGTTGCTTTGACCACCACGACTTAGTTTTGAGTCGTTAAATTCTTTGCCTTGGTTTGAAACTGATGCCTAATTTATATAAAACTATAAAATTGCTCTTTGGTGGTTTCACGTGTATTATCATTTTTCAAACTGCTATTCTTTCATTTTATTTCGAACATTGACTTTGTTACTGCAACTGGTATTGCGGCCTTATTCATTAGTGCATATGTTGTTTACTGGTCCACTGCATCCTGTCACTGCACACTTGATTTCACGTGTATATTTTGTTGAGGCTCCATGTTGATTGTTAGTTTGATCTGACTTTGTTCCTCTTGAATTCTGGTCCTCGGTTTATGTCTGTTGTATGTTAAACTGAGTCTGGTTTCAATGTATATGCATTCATGCTCTAGTGTATATGCTCTGGTCTGTATTGATGAGATTTTCATTCATGTCTGAATGTAGATTGAGTTGAACCTCCATTGTGTATGATGGTCTGTCCGGTTATTTTAAGTCTGAAAACATTTGTTTCCTTTTTCTTATGTCTGACCATATGTGTTTGCACTGAGTTGTTGCTTCGAGCTAGTTTGCATACATTGCTAGTTGTATTTGTTGTCTTCATTTTGTCTTGCTCATTCATCTGGTAGGCACTGCATATATACATGTAGTCTTACTGTGTGGTTCGATGCACTTGTATATGACTTCATCATTGGTGTTGCTTCATTAGTACACTAGTCTGTTGCATTTAAAACTGTACTGTTTGTTCTTATCTCTGACCTCAAGGCTTGTTTACTGGTCTTGTTTCAGTCATTGAAACTTGTACTTGACCATTTGTATTTGGTTCCATATCTGACCACGCTACATTGATTTCTTATGCACTTATATTTAATGTACTACTTGCTGTCTAAACTGATGTTGCCATTACAATTGTTTCAGAGCTTTACTTGTCCATATTCCTTTTCATTTTGCTTTCATTTGAACTTCATCTTCATTTTTGGAATTTCACCTGAGTTGAATCCAGCTTATAGCTCTGGTTTGACCTTGTGCTCATGTCGTGACTTTGTTTTTATTGCACTTGAGTTGAACCTAGCTTTTGGTTGGGCTTGACCTTGTTCTCACATATCCCTGTAATTTTATCAAGTGTATATTGGTATGCATGGCCTTGTGGCACGTACAATTATACACTGTGCATATCATAAGTTGTTCGTGTGGACGAATTCAAAATAAATGATGATAAACAACCCAAAAAACTGAGGCAAATAATATTTTTAAAATACATTTTATTTTACACTGCAAAAGTATTTCTTTTTGAATTTTACTGCGTCAGCGTTTATTTTTCAAATAGTTCAGATGCTGGATTCAAGATGAAATAGAGTTGACGATCAAATACGAGTGAACAGTGATATGTGGTGAGGTGCAAATGTAATTGATAATTGTATAGTGAAAAAATTGAGTTGTAATTTGTAATGTTGTATATATAGTGAGAGCTCAAATTTTGTGCTATTCAGAAATTGTAATAAAATATTTGTTTGAATAAAATATCCATTTGAATTTAAATTCTGTGTTATTTATTTTTATTCAGCAAATATTTATTCAATTGTGTGAAAATAAAATATTACATTAACAAATACATTTTATGAATATATATATATTTATTATCATCAAACAAAGATCATATACTTGCATATTCAACAACACTTTCACTTTGCCAATCAATCCTTGGTTTCGTGGTTTGGTAAGAAACAAAATTATATTTCACTATCGACATGTGAAGCTAAATATATTTCAGCTACCTTGGCATGTGCACAAGTTGTATATACGCAACAGACACACAGAGATTTTAGAAAAATTATAACAAAATCTCATATATGCCATGATAATACAATTTGTCAAACTCCTATTAATTGCTTTTGAACAAAACATATTGATATTCATCATTATTTTCTACGAGATAATGTAGAAAACGAAATTATTACTCTTGGATTTGTTAATACCAAAAAACAAATAGCTGGAATATTTGCTAAACCCCTTTGTGACTCAATTTTTTTAAAATTTCATAGAAAACTTGGTATTTGGTCCTTAAATGAGTTAATTTCATAATCTTTTCACTCATTTGTTTTTAAGTATCAAAATTTTTAAGTATGACATCTATAATCAAACTTATTTCTCACTAAAGTTTCATTACACTAAATTCTTGTCTAAATTTGTGTTTGATTTTTATTTATATTTTAAAATTTTCCATGGTATATTTTAATCTTTCTATAAATAGTTAGTTGATGAAAAGTGTGTATATGGTAAATTTACTTAGCCAAAAATTCGTTAACTTTTCTTAGTATATCTTATCACTATTTAACCAGATTTTATCGCAACAATTATAATATTAAATAAACTTTTAAAAGCAATACTTCCAACAATGTCAAATTCTGACAACGCTTCCTTACATATCAAAATTATCTCCTTCCCCTCTAAGAGAACTATCTCTTTTCCCAAAGGGAAAAAAAGTTAAACAAGTTAAACAAGTTATTAAGTTCAAAAGTAGATTACTACGACGCAAGACTATCACATTGATGGAATTGCTGATTACCAGAAAGAGACAATGAGACTATTAAAGGAAATGTATTAGGAACAGAAACAGTAAGGCGAACATCTGAACTCGATTGAAATAAAACTATTGTCAAATCTTCCACTAAAAATTGCATTTGCGCCACTGGAAGTTCATTGAAACAACTTAGTCTATCAAAACTTTGTCAATCAAAACCTTCAATTCTTATTAAAATATATGAACTTTCTCTCAACAATTATTGGGAAAAAGATCGTTCGGAAGAAACTGAATCATTGAAAATTAGGTTGTAACATATTATTGTTGTGCGTATAAATGGTTGTATGATACTTTTTTATAAAATTGTCTATGTATACCTCAGACGTTTGAGTATATTTAGTTTGACGTTTGTTTTTTATGTGACTCTTTTTATTTTTAAAACATTACAATATCGAGCGTCAGATTCCCTATTCTAGACATCTGAATACATTAATTTTAACACTATGTAGGTTTTGAACTCAAAATTCGCTAATTCAAACATCCGATCAACAAATCCACGCATTTGAAACCCCCTATATTAACATTATATAGGCTTTGTTTTTTTACCGTCAAACTTAGACATCTACATATCTGAACCAGACGTCTAACTAGTTGTTATTTTGGTTTTTAAAATCCATCCTTTCAATTTCTACCCTCACTTCCTTTAACCTTTTCACTTTAAAAAGTCATTTCCAAACTCTCTCTTCAAAAACCCTACTTTTCAAATTTACTCAAATGGCACCAAAACCATTCGCCAAAAGAGAAAAAGGAGGCCAATACCCTTCCTCGGCACCAATCTCACAAGATTCCAATGAGATTATCAAGGTTTGGCTAACATATAGCTCGATTTCCAAACATGGTTTGAAGATATGAAAAACAAAACGATCCATGACGATCCATTCTACTGCTTGCATAACTTGAAGAATACCGACTCGGAGAGTTAAATGATGAAGCGAAAATATCTACCTTGATTTAATATAGTGACAACAAGGTAATAATCGATCTCCTAGCAATATATCTATTCTATGCAAATTTAGGTAGTAGAAATTTATGAAAACCACATGATGATGAAGGATGGTTGTGGAATAGTGTTTATAAGAAAATTGTTTGTATTAATGTAAATCTATAGCGATTACTCTTGGTTGTAGGCAAGATGGAATTTGTAATGACACCGAATTTTTAACGTTTTAAATAGGAATATTTAATTTAAAAAATTCAAATTTGATTCAAAGTTAATAAATAATAAGAAATTTAATTTATTAATAACATGACTTTAATATTATTGATGTATTTTATATTTAATTTATTTGATATTTCCATAATTTTTAATTTGAAAAATATTTAAATTATCGTTTAATGTTTTTTCGATAAATGATGATGTTTTTATGATTTAATAGAACAAGATAACTAGTGTATATTATGTTATCATGAGGTCGTGTTGTAGTTTTATGTGGAAGAGCATTTTTTTTATGTCATTCATGATTAACACACGAACGAAATTCTATGTGACGAGGTGTCATGAATATGTGAATAAATACAAACTCAACACTTAGACTAATCAACAATTTTTCATTCTTTTCCCTCCCTCCTTTTGTTTGCGCGTTCCAGTGAGCAAAAAATAGAAAAAAATGTAGAAAACAAGACTAACGTCATCTTCAAAAATCATAATCTAGCAATATACTCAACGAAATAATAAAAACAAGGATCTTTGGAATTGTACAGGAGAGATCTACGCACCTATAGCCATCTCATTGTGTTCGATTGTGTTTTTGATGAGTGCGGGACTAAGACGTAAGGGATGGGGCTCTAGGGTTTAGGTTCATGCTTGATTTGAAGGGTATTATGGTAAGGTGACATTATATTTGGATTAGATTTGGATTTGTATGAGGAGATGGCACCACGTGGCTAAATTGGTGAGGTTCAATGCTTGGGGTGGATCGTGACTTTGTACAGTCATGTGAGGTGGTCATGAGGTCATGTTTTGGGGGAATGGACCGAGTTCAAGACGATAGTGACGGATTAATGGAGACTTTAATATGGAGATGTCGATGTTGTCGGATTATGGATTCATGGTGTGGAGCTCCTTGTCTAGGTGGAGCATGCATGTCTTGGGATGTCTGGATGTGTACAGGGAGATGAGGATGGTGGGAGTTTTGAAATTGGAGACGAAGGGTATGGATTGGGTAATTAATTTAGTAAAAAGTGATTTATATAATTTAATTAATAAATTAAATCGAAAACTTATAAAATCAATATCTCTCTCATACGAGGTCCAATCGAGACGAGAATTTTTTCATTCCACTTGCAATAGTAATAGTTATGCGTCGGAACTAGTTCTACCAAATTTGGAGCAAGTTAAATTTTAGGGTAGTTCAAACTGGAATGCCTAAGCATCCCTTGGAATTTCAGTGAGTTAAACTCACCTTTCTGGGCAATGAGTATGATATATAGTAGAGAAAATATACTATTTTTATTTGAATAAATTATTGGTTGGTTTGGTTAAATATCCACTTTTGAAAAGCAATTGACGCTAAAAATAAAATACAGGGAATTTTATAGAGAAATTAAGATTTCTCGACATTATGATTTTTAATTATAGTGATATACCTATTATATAGATTGTTAAATGATGAAATTTTATAGTTTTTCCATATTGGATATGACATCAACATATGTTAAAAGTTGAACTTTTTTAGAGAAAAAGGTAGAAGTGGCATTGATTAATTGCTATAGTAACTATTGGCCTTGATATAATATTTTGAAAATTTCTACTAATTGATGTTTGGTTTGGAAATGGTTTCCAATTTGAAAAATGATTTTTAATCTAACTTTAAGTTTTCAGTAATATTTTATTCAAAATTAATTTTACTTACTTTTCTATTGTACTTCAATTTCTTTTATTATTCTTTTCTAAAATATGTATACTTAAAAATGCTTTAATACATTTTTGGAAAGTATCTATTTTTCGAAAAGTTATTATAATAATGACAGTTTATTTCAAGGAAATCAAAGGGGTTATCTTTTATTTTATAGAGATTTTGTGTTTAGAAGAAGATAGAAATATTTTATGAATAAATATTTATGAAACATTTTATATAAATGCTTAAATAAAAGAACAAATTTATAAATGGTACTTGATAAATTTAGGAGAGATTTATAAGCAGTATTTTATAAATAAAGTAGTATGTTTATAAATGGTATTTTATAAATGGTATTATCATTTTATAGATTGAAGAAATAAATCACAGTTGTGAATTTATTAGAATAAATGGAATGATCATGCTATGGGAAGTATATGAGATTTATAATTATAATTGGGGTTTTTTTTTCATATTTGGAGTTTGGTTTTGTTATGTTTAGAGTTGTTTTTAAAGAAGTTTTGCAACTATATTAAGAAATTTATAAAAGAAGTTTTTATGAATGAATTTGAAGTATTCATAAAAAGAGTTGCATTCAAATTTGGAAAATTATAAAATGAGTTTTATAAATGACTATTATATTAAAGAAGTTTTATAAAAGTGTAAAAGATGTCCATAAAGGAGTTTATTAAATAAGTTTGGAGATTTATATAAGGATGTTTATAATTATATTTATAAAGAGAATTTTATAATTTATAGGTAATGTTTTATAAATGGAGTTTGTAAATATAAGGAGTTTTATAAAGGCATTTTATAAAAAAATGATTTATAGAAAGATCGATAAATGATCATTTTAAATTACGATGGTATGGAAAATGTCCTTTTCATATTTAACACCAAATTCCGAGGTATGGAAACCCATTTTTATCTTGAGAATTAAGAATGTGCATTGAGCCAAGAATAGATTTCTAACTTGTCTGATTTGATTGCTAATCAAAGGATAATACTGTTCGAAATCGGAAGGTGGTGCTAAGTATATTTGGTCTAGTTTCCATATGATATATTTACTTACACCAAAGGAAAGTGTTTTTGGGTTAATTGTTATCAATTCTTTTAAGTAACATTTGTTTTAACCCAAATTAATTATGGTTTTTGGAAGTGGAATCTCCCTAAGATTTATAAATATACTTATACCGTTGAGATAGGTATATGAGTACATTTTCTAAGTATTAGAAATGTAGCCTTTTCTGAGTATACTTTTATTGTTTGTTTAAGTATATGAAAAGTTTCTAAGTAATAAAAAGTGAAATGTTTTATGAATAAACTTATACTATCGAGATATGTATATGAATATTTTTTAAGTATTGAAATAGTAGAGGAGACTTGTGAATATATCTTTGTACAAGTATATTTATACTGCTATTTACAAAGTGGTTTTAATCAATGAAAAAGATAAATTAAAGAGACTTAGTGGTTTCTTTGTGTTTAACCATGCTGGGTTAAATCTTTAGTTGAATATTTTATTATTGAATAGTTAAATAACCGACAATCAAATGTTGATCAATTTTAAAACTACCATTATCGGTTCGGATAGATGGGTCAAATATACTATCCGAAAACCACTTTGAAACAGCATAAGCATTCGAATGGAATCCTTAATATGATTGAAGATGGAGTTCTTTCAAGTGCAAGGGCTGCTTGCTACTAATTTTAAGGGTAATTCCAAATGGATGTAGAAGAAGTAGTGCTTTTGGTTTGTTCATATTCTAAACAACTTGTATGGATGAATGACGGCATTACATTGTGCCCAGAGGCCGGTGTTAGCATTTCAAGTGGGAGTTTCCAAAAAGAAACATAGCCACTAGCCTCAACAACCAAGAATGACTAATACATTGGATATACCACAATGCTATGTGGGTCACGCCCATTAAGGTATTGTCATCACCCTTTTAGATTATTATTTATGGATTTTGTTGTGCATGAGAGCTCCCGAAAAAAGTTTGCAAAGCAACCGAGGTGATGAAATATTCGATACTATCCAGTAAGGGGTAGTCCAGTCTTGCCATGCAGGGTGTCCATGCAAGGCCCTCGATACATTTTATCTAGAGGTGTATTATGACAGATGGTACCCTAATAGTCCTATCATTGATGGAATCCATTCTCCAATAAGTGCATTACAAGCTTAGTTGTATACCTATTATTCTAGAGTTTAATTAATATAACAATTTCGGCCATGATTCAATATTTATTTCAACCCTAGACATTTGTACAGAAGATTTCCTATGAAATGGTTAGGTTATCATAAGGTAAAAAATAATCTATGTTTTATATGCGGTGTGGTCTTACGAGATACCTTTATTTTGAAAGTTTTTATAACATTAAATCCATTTGAGGTGTGTCTCTCACGTTGGTTTACTAGACAGATCCGGATGTTATTTTTTTTATAATGCTCAGGCCAGATCGAGTATATTTTTAAACCTATTTTTAGATGCTTTGGAGTTTTAGGAGATGAGCTGGAGTCCTCCAAGAAGTACTCTCATATATTTTATTTTCCGCAAATTTTGTTGATTGTATTTATCAAAAATTGTAAGGGTAGTTTGTTATCCAGGCTGATGCGTACTCTGATTTGATGTGTGTATATTATAGTTTTTCGTTGTAAAGATATGTTGTATATTATATATTACTCATAATGGTGTGAGATTATGTTTCGTCTTTTCTTTCGTTTTATCCAATAATCTATCTTTCTAGCACTTGAATGCTCAACACGTGAATTTCGCGGATGTATAAGTGTCAGGGTCGAAGAGGTGGATCATTACAGAATTAATATTGACAAACTAGATGATTATAGGCAAAGCCAAGAACTGATATAGCTTATGAAATATAGGAAGATTCGATGTCAGAATGAAAAACTTGTTTCTTTCGACCCCGAGCAAGATTGCTAATAGAATGCTGATAAATATCATAATTCCTCGCATAGGAAGCCACGAAGAATTTTCTGAAAATGATCATAAGGCACTCTATGCTAAATTTGGTCGAATAAAGTTAATTGGGTAAATTTATTCATGATGAGATAAAGAATTTCTAGCTTCAATGAAGACCAACTATTCCGTATGCACCTTATATTATGAAGCTTCTATCATTCTTCGAATTCGATATTATTCCTTCATACTTTGAACTGATACCCATCAAATATAGTGGATGACGTCTATTTAGTTTAATGCATTTGCCTACTTCTTTGCCCCTATCACATTAATTTTGATGAATGGACATTATGATGAAATTAACACAGGAAAAGTTCTTCACGACCAGCGGTTCAAGCCCAACCTACTCTTCAAGCTTCATTCCCTTCTCATATTATAGAACAAGACCCTAATTATCACTTCGAATTCGATATATATGATGCTCGACTATTTCCTAATCCAAATGAGTCCTTAACAGATTTTAATATTCAAAATCAGCGAGTTACTTCTGGTAACCAAAAGACCTAGGAAAAGAAGGTTAAAGGTCAAGAGAAATCATTTTCAACAGGGATAGGAAAAATGGAATGCTCTATCTAGAAGTTAACGTCTTCGCTTTTTAAGATAATGAGAAAGATTAGAGGTCAGTCGAGCTCTACTTCAACATCCTCTCCTTCTCATAGTCCGCCTCTTTCTCACACTTATGCCATACCTTCTTGAACTTCTGAGCATAATACAGAATCTTCCCATCATGACAGAGAAAAGAATATTGTGCAAGAACACAATAAAGAAGAAGAAGAAGATTCATTTTCATGGCTAGATGCACCCTCAAAAAAAGCTCAATATGTTTTGTTTCAAGGCCAATCGATAGCGGAAGGAATGGAGGAAGAAAATGTTGAGAATCAATGGCCTAGAATTAGTCTGGTAAACCAGCGTGAGAAAACTATATCAAATCATACTGATTTCTATATTTATAAAACCATTTGAAAAATAAAGCTCGTAAGATCATGCATCACATAAACATAGATGGGTTTTTAACTTACGATAACCAAAATAATTCTGTAGGAAATTCTTTGATATTATAATAATATTTAGGGTTTAAAATAAATATTGAATCATAGCAAAAAAAATTACATTAATTATATTCTAGTAGAATAGGTATATAATCAAGTCCGAAGGCTCGTATTGAAAAATGGATTCAAACAACGAAAGGGTAATTATTTGCAAAAATGGTCACAAACACCCAATTGTACATGAAAGCACAAATTTTCAAAAAAAAAATATCCAAATAGAAAGATAAGCATATATATCATAGAAAAAATAGTAGAAAAAATAAAGAAACATACGAGTTTTATAGTGGTTCGGCTATTTCCAGCCAATGTCCATTCCAGTGATCTTTTATTATACTATTTGATTACAGTTACAAATGTTTTTGCCTTCAAAAAATAACAGAGGAAGAGATAGAAAGTGATCAAGGATAGCCAAAAGAAAAGCCCTCTTCAACGAGCCAAGTCCACTGTATTTATAGGTGAAGATGTGCATGGATCGAGCTGAAATTTCGACAGAAGAACCTCCAGCCCATACGACCCGACCCATAAAATTTAGGATCGATCAGACATGAAAACATAATTTAGGCTAATAATTTCATACCAGATCCAATGGGGTTGCGATCATTTTTATGGGATCTCACATGCCTCTAGTCTATGCTCCCAAAGTTTCATGCTATTTCAACATATCGTTTGTGAGATATCGATCGATCTTTACTTTTTTATCTATAAATTAGGTAGGAGATCATTCCATTCTTCATCCTATTGAGATGCGATCAATCAGGTGGGTTCCCATGATGTTAGCTACTTTATCTCCAACTTTTATGCAATTTCGACGTACCGTTTGTGAGATATCGCGTTTTTCGTGAAACTATGGATCATTCTAATTGATTTGTACTATCGTTCCAATAATGATCGGCTTCTTTTCCAAGATTGGGAGTTTTGAGCTATGATCGATCATGGTGGTGCTCTATAATGTAAGATAGTTGTCCAAATTTGATGCAATTCTGACATACTGTTTGTGAGATATTGCATTTTCCATGAAACTATAGATCGTCCTGGCTGATTTGTACTACTGTTCCAATAACGATCGACCTCCTTTTTCTAGATATGGGATTTGTAACGACCAGAAAATTTTGAACCCGAAAATTCTAGATAGTTAGGGAAAGAAGTAAAGAGATAGAAGAAGAAACAGAAAACAGAACACGGATTCTCACATTCGCAGCGGATAAAATATAATATCTCCTAAAATAACAGTTTTACAAAGAAGAACTGTATCAGTACACTTATATTTTTATACATCAGAGTTACAACCATAATCAATCACTGGACAGTTTAAAACAACATGTCCTAGTTATACAATAATATATCTCAGTGGAGAACATTCCATACGTTCATGTCCTCCAGCTTGCCTCCTGAGCTCCAAATCGTCCTTACCTGAAAATCTGCAATACTCGGTCTGACTCGAGCATTACATCAAAGTAACACCCGGATCAGGCCGGAAACCAGCGTGAGTAAACTCATCTAACAGAAATACAAAAGCATACAACTTAAATAAACCCGGGTAACCTATATCAGTTTACAACATCACAAGTTGTTATGGACATCACTTATCACACACATCAATTTCTAAGTACCAAAACTTAGATTAAATGGTCCAATTCGCTTAAATCATTCCATACCAACCAATTTATTTCACATATCAAACTATAAAGAATCGAAGTGGTTTCGGGTATTAACCAATACCCGACTCCGGTCCCTTCGAATCCAATGTCATATTAACCCAAGTTATTCAAGTGAAATACAATTCAACTTCAAATACAGGATGTCTCTTCATACATGGCAATTCATCACCGATACATTATCATTGTCCATCTAACATATCATATCACAAAACATTACATATCAGAGATATAAATAAATTAAATCATCATTTAATCATTCATAAGCAAGATGGATCATTTCCAAAAATTAATTTAATTTAATTTAATTTATCTCTAATTAAATTAATTACTAATCTTTTAATCACTTAGATTACCTTTACTTAATAATTATTTAATTACAAGCCAATTAATTAATCATCCTTTAATTACCCATCTTAATTAATCATTTTCGATCAATTATTCTTTAATTACAATAAGTAATTAACTCTTACACAAATTAATCATCCTAAAACCACTTACATTGATTAATTATCCCATAACTAATCACACTCATTAATTATCTAACCCTTGGTTAGTTATCTTAATCAATAAATCATTAATTAATTACCCTAAGTAATTATCCTTTAATTACTTCTCCTAAGTGATTAACCTTTAATTACTTCCCATTAAGTAATGTTTCTTATATTAATTACATTCAGTAATTTATCCATCAATTACTTCAGTAAGTAATTACACTTATCAACCTCATTTAGTAATTATACTTAATCAACCATTAAGATTATCTTTAATAAATCAACCAATTAATTAACTTAAAGTAATCACATTCATTTGATTAATTACCATCTAGTAATTCCCAATTACCCTTTAAACAAATTAATTAATCTTTAATTATCAGTTAATCAATCCTTAATTACAAATTGATTAATCTCCAATTACTTAGTAAATTAGTCACTAATTACAACCTAATTACTTAATTAATTTATCACTAATCATTAATTAATTATTAAATTAATTAATCACCCATTATTAATTAATTATCTCTAATTAACTAATTGACAATTCTTAATTACAAACTAATTAACCTCTTAATTAATTAATTAATAATTTTCAACTATTAATTAACTAATCACTCTATCAAATCGTAATTACTTCAAGATAAAACATCATCTTTATTAGTTATCCATTCACCTAAATAAAAACATTTATCCATTACTTAACACTCTATTTTATCTATACGAATTAAGTTTAAATTATCTCAAGGTTTAGCCTAACAACATAAATTAAACAATCATATCATTTCCTTAATTGAAGGTTAAGTAACATTTAAAATAGGAAGAAATTGTTTGAGAAAAGTTTTAAAACAATTCATTTTAAAATTTCAAAACATTTTATTTTTATGAAACCTTTTAAAATCATGCTTTAAAATCTTGATTAATTTCTGCTCACTCCTGCTTCGGGTTAAACCCGGTTCTAACTCGAATCTAACTTCGAGTTTCCTTCTTCTTCATCAAATTTTAAAAAAAAAAACTGATGTTACACTCCACTCGAACTCGAGTTCAACCTCGAGTCAAACAACAATTCGCTCGAAAACTATTTCGAGCTGCTCACAAACGCAACACCCAAACCACGAACGATGTCGTGCACGTGCACAACCGTTCGCCAGCACTTCGACGAATTCTACCACTTCCAGCAAGTCGCAAATCAACTCGACAACCGATTCAAATCATTGATTCTCCATCACAAAGTCCAAGACGAAAACAAGTTCCTCTGGTCAATTCTGAAACAAAGCCTTCGCCTGAAACATACTTGATCCGCCGATACCGATCACCAGACCCATCCAAGATCCGGCCATACCCTTAGTGGCCCGCACGCTACCATCTCCCATGTTCTGGTGAAGCTCGATCAACCAGAACCGCCGCATGCACGAATTTCCCAACCTTGTCCCAAATTGGGTTTAAAACCCTAGTTCGGCTGATCACCATCACCACGGTGAAAAATAAAATCATCCGGCATTTTTGCCAACATCGTCAACCTTCCTCCTACCTCCAAACGAGATCCTAACCTCCTCGAGACCTCCGGCCACCAGAAATAGCTAAAAACTCATTTTCTGATCATCAACAAAATGCACATTCAAAAACTCAACTAAAAATTGTGATTTTTATTTTAAAAATCCTAATTTTTGAAGTAGATTCAGACTATATGCTTGAATTAACGAATTGTCGTGATTTATTTTAACCCATTCTTACATTCTCAACTGTTTCTTTTTCTTTCCAGAGAATTTCCAAACTTAGTTCATAAAAATAAAAATTTTAAACCTTTATTATGATTAAACAAACAAAATTTGTTTGAATTTCTAAGCCAAACAAAGATTAAATGAGGAGGATTGGAATTTTCTTATCTAACTTTTAACTGTGAAACATCACAGAGATGACCACAGCCAACATACCAGTATATTCATTTCATAAATACATGTATTCACATTTTAAACATGAATGCATACTTAAATTTAAACATGCATCACAATATTTACATTCAACATTCCCACATACATCAATTTAAAACTGTTTAAGTTCAAAATTTACTCACAGGTATAAACAGAGAAGCCTGTTTTTGAATGAACCTGGAACTGTATTATTTTTTTCTTAAATATCTTTAATTTGAATTAAACCATTTCATATAAATTTCTTTAATCATAATATGCTAAATGAAATCAGGGAAACATTCAAACTTCTTTGAACATATTTAGTTTGTCATGATAAGCAGAGATACACATATGTGCTCTCAGGTATGCAATTCAGAGTTGCTATCTATATACTTAACAATCATTATCCCATTCATGCACATCAAATTTAGTTATTTTCATCATCAATTGAGGCATGCACCCATTTCACAAATGATTTACCTTAAAAGAATTTAAAGTTTACTCACCTCAATATAACTTGAACAGTAAACAAAGGAAAGAAATGTTGGTCTGAATTGTCTCTATCAAAACTGAGGCTTGTTTGATTACTTGATGTTTTGAGTTTAAATCCTTATGTTTCCCATTGCTTCCAAGAATGAGATTTCTTGTCTAAAATTACTTTGAATATGTTTTTGCTTTGATCTGCTCAAGTTTGTGAATTTGTTTACTAATTTGCATTTTCAGATTTTTTTTTTCTTTGTTTTAAAAGACGAGAAATTAAAAGGATTTAAAGAGAATGTATATATTTATTTATAGCTTTAGTTTATGATTTTGAAACAAAGAAAATATTAAGAAAATTGTGACACTTGTTGCTTTCATAAATTCTTAGGCTTACATTTGTTAAATTATGTGTTAATAATCCAACACGTGTATTTTGTATGTGTAATTACATTCTAAATTGTTTTATTTCTATAAATTAAATATTTCTTATATTTTATATTTTAAATTTTTTATATTTTTTTTATATTTAATCTTAATTCTTTTATATGTATACATATCCTATATAAATTCAAAGAAAGTATTAATCTTTATAAATTCTTATTTTAAACTTATCATATTTTTAAATAAATGTTTATCTTATGTTTTGAAAATATAGAGTTTACTTTAAATAGCTTTTGCAAATTATCAAATAAATAATAGCTTTTTAATCGCCATATATATACACACACACACACTTGTATACATGTATATGGATATACTTTAAAGTTTTCAAAAATAGTAGAATTTACACATACTTATATATATTTAATGATTTGCTATTCGATCCAACATTTTATTTCAACTATTATTATAGCTTCTAATTCACTTATATACATCCAGACATCTTAAACTATCCAATTTATCTGTTTAATCCAAACAAAAATCAGTTAATCATCCAATTAACAGTTGTTCAAAATCCGGGTTATCACATTTCTCCCCCCTTTGAATCTTTTCGTCCCCGAAAAGAAACGAAGCCAGAATTTATTAAAATGCTTAAAATCATATAAATTTCTTTGATCATTTTTAAAAAACTTTTAAAATCTATTTTATATTATAAAATAGTTTTAATAAAAATACTTTTTATAATTCGATGTCTCAATCAGTCCATCCTTGTTTTCATAGAAATTCGGTCATACATTGATCAGGCGTAAGACTGAAAATCTATAAATACTTAGCAGACCCATTTTCAACACCTAGTGAAAATACTTGGAAAATAATTTTATTAAAAATATAGAAAACATTTTTAAAAGTATCAGAAATATCTTTGGTGAGAATGCTCTGGAAATCATCACCCCCATCCATGGTCGCAGTTACATCCTGGGTTACGTTGTCATCACAGCAAAAGTCCATGTAACTGTAGGCACTCCGTGACCCTCGATTACGCCATGGAACCCACAACAGATCGCAGTTACATTCTAAGATTACATTGCCATCACAGCAAAAGTCCATGTAACTGTTGCTCTTAGCGACACACACGATTTTCGCTGTCAAAATGAAACTTCTCCACTCCTACATAGGTTGCAGTCTACCGATATAAGATCAAACGCAGACTGTTGGCTCTCAGCGCACACACGACTTTCGCTATGTTACCATAGGTCGCAGTTACATCCTGGGTTACGTTGCCATCGCAGCAAAAGTCCATGTAAATGTTGGCTCTTAGCGGCACACACGACTTTCTCTATGGTATACTCTACTCATAATCCTCAGGAACTAGTTTTGTCCGGACTCCTCACAGGATTAACTTTAGAACCCCCCTTGGGGCTCAAGGCAGCACCACCCGGTGGCACTCCTGAGAAGTTCATTTTCGAGGGAGCGCCTTTTTTTCCCAGAGCCATTATCAAAACACTTTATACTATACACATATAGTATCTTTCAAATCATACACCTAGTATGATCTTATAAAAAGCTCCTTTGCACAAAATCGATTATCCCAAAATCGATAATCCTCAAACTAGGCTTTCTAAATTTCAATATTGATTTTACCCAAAAATCAAAAGCCTTTCCAAATCCAAAGGTTCCTAAAACCTTTTTCCAAAATCCTCATAAGATCCTTTATATATATATATATATATATATATATATACATATATATACATAAAAAAAATTTAAAATTTTGGATCATTTCAAACTTGTATAAAACTCCTTTTATACTTCAAAACACCTTAAAAATCATTTTCTTCTGGCAATAGATTCAACAAGGGAAGATTTACCTTATATATAACAAAGATTCATAACTTTGTTTATCCCAAATAAAATATTAAAATTTGGTTACTCTATAAAGTCATTAACCATATTACTTACTTTCATAAAGTAAATTTTTACCATAGAAATATCCAATTTCTACTTCACTTTATCATATATTCCACAAAATATACCTTTCCTTTCAAAAACCATTTCACATTTCTTATTCACAAATTCCCAGTATCAATTTCATTCAAACTCGTACGATGTACACATATCATCCGTACGCTATACTAATCTGATCGCTCACTCATCACATAATTTACTTCCGAACTAGTATCGTCCACCCAACTTCCTAGTGCGGACTCAGATCTGGTTTCTTGATCAGAAACTGTCATTCTCCTTGCATAGCCATAACTATGATAGAGAATATCAAGAATCAATCAACAATCCTTATCCAGGTTTGCCGTCGAAAATCGAGTGGAAAATCCCAACTCGGATCGATATAACTATCTCGAAATTATGTGCTCGAATCTGGATCAAATCACTATGCGAATAGAATAATACACGTACATCCTACATATTTATCTCCATTCATTATTATCTAAATCAATTTCCCCTATCTATTCACATTTCCTTTAATTCCATTCACTTATCCACAATTTCTTCAATCCCAAATGGATTATTACTTTAATTATAAACAGTTTGTACTCTGACTAGCTTGAGTTTAGAAAATAGCTTGAAAAATAGATAAATAGTTGAAAAATAATTATTAATTTGTAAAATAGTTAAGTAGTTGCAAAATAGTTGGAAAATAGTCAAATAGTTATAGAAATTTTAAATAATTGCAAAATAGCTATAAAATAGTAATTAGTCATAAAGTAGTTGAAAAATAGTAATTAGTTTATAAAACAGTTGAAAAATTATTAAATAGTTCCAAAAATAATTGTAAAACAAGTATAAGATAGTTTTAGGTTTAAAAAGAAAAGTTGTATAGTAAATAATTTGGAAAAATAGATTTGTACTAAAACAATTTATTTTGAAAATAGTCCAGAGTCAAACTGTTCAATTCCTAACCTCCATTTCCTATCAATTCAATTTAAATTTCCACTTTCATTTAAATTGATTCAATTCCAATTTGAATTGATCCCAATTCCAATAAATTTTAACTTTCAATTTCAATTTAAATTAAGTTAACTTCCATCTACATCCCAAATTCAAATCAACTTCCTATTTGAATTTTAAAACTATTCAAATTCAATAACAAATCCAAATTATTTAAATCAATATCAATTTAAACTAATTTCAAATTGAACCCACTTCAATTTCGAATCGTTCAAATCAATCCAATTTCAAATTTTCCATTTGAATTTTATACTTATACATCTACAATCACAATTTTAATTAATTCAGATCAAATTCAATTTGAACTAATTCAATTCAAATTTTAAATTTAAACCATCCCAAATTATATAAATTCGAGTTAATTTTTTTTAAATGTTGATTTAATCCTTTAAATCAAATCAACTTATATTTTTAAACCATTTAATTCTGAATTCAAATTCCATTTTATCTTAATCATGGATATATTACCACACCCCATTTCTTCATGTATTTAAACAAATCTAATTTCAGCTTAAAGATTATTAAGTACAACAGGATGATATCATTCAAATTATTTCAAAACATCCATCCATTTCAAATTCCAGATCTCACACCCATTTTAGATCATAAAAACTCCAAATTCAAACTAACCATTTAACTTTCCAAGTTAAATCCCGATTTCATCTTGAAATTTCCAAATCAGGTTATCCATTAGCTTATTTAGTTTCCTCCAAGTTAAATTCAATTTACTTAATCCAGTCAACCTTACTCAATTTGAATTCCCAATTCAAATTTTAAACTTTACATTAATAATCTTCCTACTTATTTAGTTCAAAATCTTATCACTTTGGGTATCACATCTCATTCCAAATTAAACTCAACATTTAGAGTTTATTTCAAATCATCTTTGATACTTAAGTATATCTACACATATATACATATTTTATTTCTTAGCCCACCAGGCCATACTTCAAATTTTAAACCACCTTTGGTTAACTCAAAACAAATTCCTTTAAAGTTTCCAAACAACTCCTACTTTAAATTAAGATCATATTCAAAATAATTTGAATAATATAATTTATTCTGAAAATTCTTCTCCAAATTCAAGTTTTTAATTTTAGTTTGAGTCCGTTTCAAACTTATCTTTATTTAATTTCAATTTGGTTGTATTTCTATTACCACTTAATTTAATTCCAATAATTTAACAACCAACTACCTTAATTTTTATTAGAAATAAATATTGCTTTATATATCAAAATATATTCTTATATAAAATCATTTAAAATCTTTATATAAGAAAATAACAAGTACGCTCTCATATATATATATATACACACTCAACTCATTTTTAGGGTACTACTTACCCTATCCTTAATGAGTAATCCCACCAGGGCCAAGGTTCTCGCTTAACCTTCAGCTCTGATACCAAATGTAACGACCCGGAAATTTCGAACCTGAAAATTCCAGATAGTTAGGGAAAGAAGTAAAGAGATAGAAGAAGAAACAGAAAACAAAACAAGGACTCTCACATTAGCAGCGGATAAAATATAATATCTCATAAAATAACAGTTTTACAAAGAAGAACTGTATCGGTACACTTATATTTTTATACATCATAGTTACAACCATAATCAATCACTGGACAATTTAAAACAACATGTCCTAGTTATACAATAATATATCTCAGTGGAAAACATTCCATACGTTCCTGCCCTGCAGCTTGCCTCCTGAGCTCCAGATCGTCCTTACCTGAAAATCTGCAATACTCAGTCTGATCCGAGCATTACATCAAAGTAACACCCGGGTCAGGCTGGAAACCAGCGTGAGTAAACTCATCTAACACGGAATACAAAAGCATACAACTTAATTAAACCCAGGTAACCTATATCAGTTTACAAAATCACAAGTTGTTATAGACATCACTTATCACACACATCAATTTCTAAGTACCAAAACTTAGATTAAATGGTCCAATTCACTTAAATCATTCCATACCAACCAATTTATTTCACATATCAAATTATAAAGAATCGAAGAGGTTTCGGGTATTAACCAATACCCGACTCCGGTCTCTTCGAATCCAATGTCATCTTAACCTAAGTTATTCAAGGGAAATACAATTCAACTTCAAATACAGGATGTCTCTTCATACATGGCAATTCCATCACCGATACATTATCATTGTCCATCCAACATATCATATCACAAAACATTACATATCAGAGATATAAATCAATTAAATCATCATTTAATCATTCATAAGCAAGATGGATCATTTCGAAAAATTAATTTAATTAAATTTAATTTATCTCTAATTAAATTAATTACTAATCTTTTAATCACTTAGATTACCTTTACTTAATAATTATTTAATTACAAGCCAATTAATTAATCATCCTTTAATTACCCATCTTAATTAATCATTTTCGATCAATTATTCTTTAATTATAATAAGTAATTTACTCTTACACAAATTAATCATCCTAAAACCACTTACATTGATTAATTATCCCATAATTAATTACACTCATTAATTATCGAACCCTTGGTTAGTTATCTTAATCAATAAATCATAAATTAATTACCCTAAGTAATTATCCTTTAATTACCTTTCCTAAGTGATTAACCTTTAATTACTTCCCATTAAGTAATGTTTCTTATATTAAATACATTCAGTAATTTATCCATCAATTACTTCACTAAGTAATTACACTTATCAATCTCATTTAGTAATTATACTTAACCCACAATTAAGATTATCTTTAATAAATCAACCAATTAATTAACTTAAAGCAATCACAATCATTTGATTAATTACCATCGAGTAATTCCCAATTACCCTTTAAACAAATTAATTAATCTTTACTTATCAGTTAATCAATCCTTAATTACAAATTGATTAATCTCCAATTACTTAGTAAATTAGTCACTAATTACAACCTAATTACTTAACTAATTTATCACTAATCATTAATTAATTATTAAATTAATTAATCACCCATTATTAATTAATTATCTCTAATTAACTAATTGATAATTCTTAATTGCAAACTAATTAACCTCTTAATTAATTAATTAATTAATTAATTAATAATTCTCAACTATTAATTAACTAATCACTCTATCAAATCGTAATTACTTTAAGATAAAACATCATCTTTATTAGTTATCCATTCACCTAAATAAAAACATTTATCCATTAATTAACACTCGATTTTATCTATACGAATTAAGTTTAAATTATCTCAAGGTTTAGCCTAACAACATAAATTAAACAATCATATCATTTCCTTAATTGAAGGTTAAGTAACATTTAAAATAGGAAAAAATTGTTTAAGAAAAGTTTTAAAACAATTCATTTTAAAATTTCAAAATATTTTTTTTATGAAACCTTTTAAAATCATGTTTTAAAATCTTGATTAATTTTTACTCACTCCTGCTTTGGGTTAAACCCGGTTCTAACTCGAATCTAACTTCGAGTTTCCTTCTTCTTCATCAAATTTAAAAAAAAAAACTGATGTTACACTCCACTCGAACTCGAGTTCAACCTCGAGTCAAACAACTACTCGCTCGAAAACCATTCCGAGCTGCTCACAAACGCAACACCCAAACCATGAACGACGTCGTCCACGTGCACAACCGTTCGCCAGCACTTCGACGAATTCTACCACTTCCAGCAAGTCGTAAATCGACTTGGCAACCGATTCAAATCATTGATTCTCCATCACAAGTCTAAGATGAAAACGAGCTCCTCTGGACAATTCTGAAACAAAGCCTTCGCCTGAAACATACTTGAGCCGCCGATACCGATCACTAGACCCATCCAAGCTCCGGCCATATCCTCAGTGGCCCCCACGCTACCATCTCCCATGTTCTGGTGAAGCTCGATCAACCAGAACCACTGCGTGCACGAATTTCCCAACCTTGACCCAAATTGGGTTTAAAACCCTAGTTCGACTGATCACCGTCACCAGGTGAAAAATAAAATCATCCGGCATTTTTGCCAACATCGTCAACCTTCCTCCTACCTCCAAACAAGATCCTAACCTCCTCGAGACCTCCGGCCACCAAAAATAGCTAGAAACTCATTTTCTGATCATCAACAAAATGCACATTCAAAAACTCAACTAAAAATTGTGATTTTTATTTTAAAAATCCTAATTTTTGAAGTAGATTCTGACTATATGCTTGAATTAACGAATTATTGTGATTTATTTTAACCCATTCTTACATTCTCAACTGTTTCTTTTTCTTTGCAGAGAATTTCCAAACTTAGTTCATATAAAAAAAATTTAAAACCTTTATTATGATTAAACAAACAAAATTTGTTCAAATTTCTAAGCCTAATAAAGATTAAATGAGGAGGATTGGAATTTTCTAAATTAACTTTTAACTGTGAAACATAACAGAGATGACCACAGCCAACATACCAGTATATTCATTTCATAAATACATGTATTCATATTTTAAACATGCGTGCATACTTAAATTTAAACATGCATCACAAAATTTACATTCAACATTCCCACATACATCAATTTAAAACTTTTTAAGTTCAAAATTTACTCACAGGTATAAACAGAGAAGCCTGTTTTTGTATGAACCTGGAACTGTATTATTATTTTCTTAAATATCTTTAATTTAAATTAAACCCTTTCATCTAAATTTCTTTAATCATAATATGCTAAAAGAAATCAGGGAAACATTCAAACTTCTTTGAACATGTTTAGTTAGTCATGATAAGCAGAGATACACATATGTGCTCTCAGGCTTCCAATTCAGAGTTGCTATCTATATACTTAATAATCATTATCCCATTCATGCACATCAAATTTAGTTATTTTCATCATCAATTGAGCCATGCACACATCTGACAAATGATTTACCTTAAAAGAATTTAAAGTTTACTCACCTCAATATAACTTGAACAGTAAACAAAGGAAAGAAATGCTGGTCTGAATTGTCTCTATCAAAACTGAGGCTTGTTTGATTACTTGATGTTTTGAGTTTGAATCCTTATGTTTTCCATTGCTTCCAAGATTGAGATTTCCTGTCTAAAATTGCTTTGAATATGTTTTTGCTTTGATCTGCTCAAGTTTGTGAATTTGTTTACTGATTTGCATTTTTAGATTTTTCTTCTTCTTTGTTTTAAAAGATGAGAAATAAAAAGAATTGAAAGAGAATGTATAGATATATTTATAGCTTTAGTTTATGATTTTAAAACAAAGAAAATATTAAGAAAATTGTGGCACTTGTTGCTTTCATAAATTCTTAGGCTTACATTTGTTAAATTATGTGTTAATTATCCAACACTTGTATTTTGTATGTGTAAGTACATTCTAAAATGTTTTATTTCTATAAATTAAATATTTCTTATATTTTATATTTTAAACATTTTAAATATTTTTTTAAATTTAAGCTTAATTCTTTTATATGTATACATATCCTATATAAATTCAACGAAAGTATTAACCTTTATAAATTCTTATTTTAAACTTATCATATTTTTAAATAAATGTTTATCTTATGTTTTGAAAATATAGAGTTTACTTTAAATATATTTTGCAAATTATCAAATAAACAATAGCTTTTTAATCACCATATATATATAGACACACACACACACACACTTGTATACATGTATATGGACATACTTTAAAGTTTTAAAAAATAATAGAATTTACACATACTTGTATATATTTAATGATTTTCTATTAGATCCATCATTTTATTTCAACTATTATTATAGCTTCATATTCACTTATATACATCAAGACATCTTAAACTATCCATTTTATATGTTTAATACAAACAAAAATCAGTTAATCATCCAATTAGCAGTTGTTCAAAATCCGGGTTATCACAGGATTTTTGGGCTATGGTCGATCATGGATGTGCTCCATGATGTAATATTCCTGATATCCAAATTTCGTACAATTTCGATGTACCATTTGTGAAATATCCCATTTTCTATGAAACTATGGACCTCTGGCTAATTTGTATGATCGTTCCAATAACTATAGGCCTCTTTATCCAAGATTTGGGAATTTTGTCATGCAATCATTTTTATGGGCTCCACTCTTAATGTGTTGATTCTCTAAAAGATTCAAATTCATTGGCTTTTAAGATTTTGAGATATTAATCGATATTCGTCGATTTACACTGTTTTATGGATCGTTCCTGATCGATCTATATAAATTCTTCCTTTGCCCATAATTCGAGCATACAAACTTTGATTGACTTGAAATTTGAAATATGTCTCGTGGGGCCTTCCTTGTCACTTTATATTGATTACACGTTGATTGGGACTTGGTTCGAATCCGCCTAACTATTGTCCATAGTTCTATATATCATCGATTTTTGAGCCTGATAACTATCTCTTCAGGCTTCCTTCCTTGATGATCATAGAAGCAGTTTAGCCAACTTTTATGATATAATGCTCGTTCAAAAGGCGTATAACAAGTATCTACCCACTTAATCAACGCACCTCTAGATAAAATGTTCTAGGAGGCTACAATAGTTGCTCCTTTGCTACTAGGGACCTGACTACCTCCTATTGGACAGTACCGAATATAATCACCTCTTGGTTGATCACTAACCATAATGAGCCTTGAAGCATACATAGATACCGACTCTAGATAAGGGATGATCATACCATAATGGGAGTGACACATATAGCCCTGCTACACATCACTGCTTTAGTCATTTACTGGGTGTGAGGCTCTGGGATAACGGCTAACTTATTCCTCCTAGCAACTCCTACTAGGAATGCTAACATTGTCCTCTAGGCATAGATGCAATGCCAACATTCATCTGTACAAGTTTGTTTTAGGTCTGAAAGAAAGCGAAAGCTGTATTTCTACTACGTCCAATTTGGAATCACTTTCAAAATTAGTAGCAAGTATCCCTTGTACATCAAAGAACTCCATCTTCAAAACCATCATCAAGATGTCTTCCATTTGAACGCATACGTTGATTCGAACTGGTTGTCGGATAACATACCTGATTCTGTTTTCCCAAACCAGCAACGGATAATTTTTGGTTGACTCATTCTCGGTTCTTTCATAAGTAAGCGGATTATACCAAAGTCCCAAATGGATCTCTATTATATCACTTAATGCTAGTGACGTTTCACCCGACCCGAGGGAACTCAAACCGTATAAACATGTGAAGATCTTATCTTCTTTTAAGTCAAAACTAGCCAAGAATTTGATAGTCGATTATTTAATTATCAAATACGTAATTGAAAAAAAATCGAAGATTTAATTTTCCAATGGCAACCACTAAGCCTCAAAATAAATCTTTCATTTATTTAAATATCTTTTCAAATAGTTTATTTAAAATATTCTTATCATTTTCCCATCGATATAAGTATACTCACAAAACATTATGAAAGATTTCTTATTTCAAAATCATGTCAAAATGATTAAAATGAATGCTGTTTAAAAAGAAATGGTGATAACGATAAACCCAAACACTATTCCTTCGGTGCCAATCATAAAATGAACGTACACACCACCAAAATTAAGAAGGTTAATTTGGGGAAATCCAATCTCAATTTTTTATAAATTTCTACAATAAAACCTTTTAAATAAATCTCTTTTGTGTATGAACATCTCCTTTACTAAAATTCCAAATTCATTTATAAATTATTAAAAGATCTCCAAATTTATTTATAAAACTCTATTATAAATATCAAAACCATTTGTAAAACTCTTTTACAGATATGCAAAATCAGTTATAAATCTTTTATAAATATCCAAAATCGTTTATAAAAATTCATTCCATATTTCAAGACCACTTTTCAATTTATAAAACACCTTTTTTAAACTTTCCTTATTTAAAATAAAACTTCTTTAATAAACTTTGGTCAATAAAGTTCCTTTGATAAATAATCAATTATTTAAACAGGAAATTATTGTTAAGGACAAAATTTCACAGCTTTTTAGCCTCAAGGACAGACCTTCAATATTTTATCCTGAAGGACAACTTTCTGTAGGTATCAGTTTTTAGTTATTGATAGCAGTTTTTAGGTATCAGTTTGTAGTTATCGGTAGCAGCTTTTAGGTATCAGTTTTTAGCTCGGTATCAGTTTTGTTGTCCTTATGAATAATTTTGAAAAATGTTTGTCCTTGTGAATAAATTTTAGAAGAATGTTTGTCCTTGTGGCAAAAATATTGAGGTCGTGTCCTTGCGGCAAAAAATATAGAAATTTTTGTCCTTTAAATTAATTCCCCCTTATTTAAAATACCTTTAAATAAAAAAGTTATTATTTAAACATTCTTTATTTTAATTATCTTTAGACCCCGTTAACAAAATAATGATTTTAAACAATCATTTAAAAATTGTTAAATTACTTCAAAACACTTTTAATAAAATAATTTTTTAATTATCTTTAAAATATCATATTTAAAATGAAGTATGCCTTAAACGTCGTAAAAAATAAAAAACTATTCTTTAAAACCTTTTAAATAATAATATAGTAATTAACTTTAAACCATTATTAAAAATGTAATTAAAATGATTGGCTTTACAAATTCAGAAGGAGGCTTAGTAACCGCAATGGTTCTCATTTAATTCAGTTTAACTTTTCAAGTTATAACATAGGTATTTACATAACAAGCGGATATGTAAAAGAGATCAACAAATAACATTCAACAACATATAGGTAAATGTCCAAGTTACCATAATAGCAAAACTGGGTTTTATTCTGCTTAACAGATGTCAACATATTCTATTCGGTGAATTATAGCAGAGTGGTGATTTATTCTACCAAACATATATCAAACATACATTTAATTAGCAGAATGGTGTTTTATTCTGCATAATAGATTTCCTTCGGTTTCATAATCATTGGAGGTTACTTAAAAGGTAATTGACAAAGAAATCCCTTGGTTTTGAAATACTTTACCAAAAGGAAACTGCTTTTAAACCAAACATATCCTTAGGAATAAAGTGAATAGAAGTTGAAAACTTTTATTTAAAAATTATATAACACTTAAACTCTTTATTAAATAATGATTGAACCTTTAATTAATAAACAATAATTAACATTTAAGTAACTAATTAAATAATAACTATCCACAAAATAAATAATTAAATATTAGTTAATCTTTAAATAAATAACTAAATCAAATTAAATTTTAATTAATAATTAAATAATAAATTAAATTTTTATTTACTAATAAATTAAATATTAACTTAATTAGTAATTAAATAAATATTTAAATCCTTTCTTAAATAATAATTATATAATAACTAACCCTTAATTAATAATTATATAATAATTGATATTTAATTAATTTATTATTTATATTACTCAAAAATAATTTAGTTCTAATTACCCTAACTTACTTAATGATTAATTACTAATACCTTAATTAATTACTTA
The DNA here is from genome assembly GCA_030765085.1 of Allium cepa. Lineage (NCBI taxonomy): Eukaryota > Viridiplantae > Streptophyta > Magnoliopsida > Asparagales > Amaryllidaceae > Allium > Allium cepa. Next base: position 218,964,197 of record CM060930.1, read on the forward strand.
ATTATATAATTAATTAATAATATTTACTTTTAGATACTTAGAATATGTTTTGAAAACACTTTTAAACATGATACTTAAGTAAAAACATTTTTATTTTGCAAAAAGAGTTCGTTTTTACGAACTACATTCATTATTATTATCACTATATTTGATTTTTACATCAAATTAACTTTAAACCCTTTCTTTTCATGCCTTAACCCATTTTATAAGCTTTGAAAGAATGTTTTTGGGAAGCAAGCAATGTAAAGTTAAAAACTTTAAAACTTTCTCGAAAGCACATAAGTGAAAAAAAATCCAAGTAAGGGATTTCAATGCCGCAATATAACCATAAGTTCACATGCTAACTTTCTTTAGCCTACAAGAATGTATGCATGTTTACAAACATATATATAGCCATAACATCACAACATAAGAAAAGTTCTCAAATTGCAAACTAACTTGACTTTTAACTTCATTTTCAAGTATATAATCAATATTACATACAAGCACATACGTATGCATCCAAATCAACATCAAGTTCATCCAAACAAGTATAATATTTAGCAATCAAGACAAACAGTTTTTAAAGTTAACATCTTTATGTAGAAGAGTAAGTTTTTCTCACCAAAAGATTACTAACTCAATTTGAACATCCCATAAACTTTGAATTCAATGTAGAACATAGCTTCTACTTTGCAAAAGAGAAGTTTTTGAACTAAGAGTGGGATTTTTTGTTTGGCCAAAGGTGAACATGGCTTGACCATGGGCTTGGAATGGTTGGTGAGTGCTTGCTTTTCGGAAGAGAAGAGGTGTAAGGTATAAAGGAAGGTTATTAAAATGGTTTTAATGGTTTTAAGGAAGAAAAGAGAAGGTTACTAACTTAGGGAATAATTGAGAAGCCATTAAAGGGTTTTTCAAAGCATGGAAGAAGAAAAAACATTTGGAAATGATGAACTAAAATGAAATTGAGAAAGCGGAAATAAGAAAATTGGTTTTAGATAAAATGGATTTAGTAAATTACTGAAACACCCTTTAGTGCACTACCCTACTTAAACTCTTGCCACATCATCATGCTTTTCTCCCTCTAGCTCATTTCTCATGAAATTCTTATCCCCTTGTTTAAGCCAACATTCACTTATATACATGTACTTTGATGTTTCATGTAAAATTACCTTTACTTTTTCGCTTCATTTTATTTAATATTTCATAAAAAGTCACATCACACTTTGTATATTCTTAAGTACATATGTATGTATTAAAACATATCCTAACTACTTTGTAAACGAATGTATATGTGTGAGCTTATACTATAGTGTTTACAATGTTAGAAAAACTTTTAGCCGACGAAAAGTCGAAAATTCGAAAAACTAATTTTGGACACATTTTCCATTTTTCTTTGAACTGATTATTTCTACAAACAAAATTTGAAAACCATTTCACCATCACTAGTGTTATTTAAAAGATTTTTATTTTGATTATAAAATCTATTTATTTGAAAATTTGAAATTAATTAAATATTCACAAATCAAGGAGGTTAAATTCCCGATCGTTACAATATATATAAACTTTGTAATCTATTATATTTTTCAAAACTAAAGTAATAAATTGAAATCTAGTTTAACTTAAGAGGGATTCAATGGGTTTATGATATTTTAAGCAAAAGTCTACTTATATTTTCTTCTTCTTTAATTGAAACGACTTTTAAAAAAATATCAACAACAACCAAATTTTTTATTGAAAACCACAAATATGTGAAATATGCTTTCAGTCTCTAAAGTAAATTTAAATAAGCTACATATATAGTTAATTTATATTTGTGTATTTATAAGGTACAAAATTCTTAAACTAATTATCATTAGTTTCCAATCAAAAATTGTTTGTTTGCTTATTGTTAAATAATAATTTCTAAAACAATGACAAAAGTGGGTTGGATAACTTAGGCACATATAAATTCATTATAAAATGAATAGATCTAACCTATACATATGATGTGATATATGATAAAAAGATTGTAGCAAATGTAGGATCTGACTATATTATAATGACGAGCATACAATCGATTAAGATATATTAGATCTACACTTTGGATCAATATAATGAACAAATAGTGAGATTAGATGTAGCATGTATATTATTTAAACTTCATTAACATGGTGAATATATAATAAAATAAAATAAGATTTACCTACAGATGAAGTCTAAGAATGTCACCTCGAATGAAGAACAGAACTTCGAGTCGATCGAATCAACCTCTGGATTACTCTTAAGTACACGACCTTATAGAAAGAAGTTTACTCAGTTTCACTCATAATTAACCGTACTTTGTTCAACAAAGTTCGATTACTGCATATCGGTACATCACAATGTATTATAGGAAGGAGTGACTTTTAAATTGAATCTTCATTCATTTTAGATACATTTGGGATTCTTTCCAGTATACTTACTTATTCAATCAAGTCGAATCATTTTATTTTCTTTTACATGTTATTTAATTTACTTCCCAATTGTATTCTATGAGCTTAACATAGATATACTACATGTGTATCAAATACACATATTTATATTTGTGATAATTCTTCAGTAAATAAAATGAAATACATGGAACCATTTGCGAATAAATAGACTTTTAATTACATACATCTACATGTATCAGTCTGTGACATCCCCGAATTTTGACCCTATTATTATGATAAGCTTTTGATCAAATTTAAATAAAATATACTATTTTCATTTATAAATAAATAAGATGTTGGACATTTTTAGTTGTATATGTATCATAAAGGAATTTATAATTTCAAAATGTAAAATAGACTCTTTTAACAATATTTAAAATTAAATTTATTTTATTCTATTAAATTAAAAATTATATATTAATGACATTTAATATCAAAAGTATAAATGTAGTTAATAATGATGAGTATAATAATACAATTCTATTCATATTAAATATAAATATAAAATACATTAGTGCAAATACATTACAAATTAAATACTGGAAAGATTAAGCTTTGAATAAAAAATAAGGCCAAGCAATGTTTCTAACAATAGCTTTTGTAATTAAAATAAAATAAGCTTATAAATATTTAAAATAAGTATAACATAAAATATAGTTGTAAACATAAGTCTACAAACATAAGTACAAAACTATAACATGAATATAAGATATAAATACAAATGTAACTATGTAAATAAAAATATATGTAATAAAGCAAGTAAACTGTATATGCATAAGAAAACAAAACCTGCAAGCAAACATTTATCTATATGTTAACATAAGCAATGAAGACAAATTGAAAACCTGCAAACTTTATATGCATAAGTAAGCCAAGAATTCACAGCAAATAAAACATATCAGTACAAACAAAGCCTGCAGTATCTTTGTACCTAATATATGTGTCAGCCAATACTAATTAGTGTATACTAATACAAAGACACAAACATTAATTAGCCACCTTTATATCTGAAAAAATATCTTTCAGCCGAAATACAACAATCACTTCTATTTACAGGAATTAAATGCAAAGATTTTTGATAAATAACAAGAGAAACTTGCCCAGATATTACCTTCCCTGTTAACAAACAGTTCTTATCTATATATACCTCAACATTCTTCCTTTACATATTATTTAGTTCGGGCTTTAACTTCTGTAGCAAAAAACTGATAAAGCAAAAGAAAAAAAAATAAACAAAATTTCATATTCAAAAGTCAGGAAGCAAAGAAGTTTACTGGAATTCAAAAACTTCAAACTGCAGTATTCTTGCATCATCCAATACTAGCCTCTGTTTTCAACAGTTTTTGGCGAGTAAACTTCTTTAAAATCTAACTTTTTAGTAATTACTTCTGGAGGAATTGATATGGTGATGTCTAATGTTCTTGAATGTTTGCTACTTCCTGTGAGTTTTGCATATTTTGTTCTTCCAGGATTCAACTTCTATTGAGGCAAAGAAAATAAAGAATATTTCATACTTTATATATAAAATCATCTCCTTTAATTAGTAATTTAACTAAATAAAATTGTACAGTAAAAATAAACTGTAAAACACTATATAGCAGTGAATTGTAAAACACTGTAAACACATATTTTCAGTAAAAAAATAAAACAAAGATTCAAATTCGAAAAGCATGAATTGTAAATTCGAACTTATAAATTGAAACAACATATGAAGTTATGATTTTTAAGACCAAAATTCTAATTTTTAGTTAACTGTGTTTAAATCAGTTCATCAGTAAACAGTAAGTGCTTTTTCGTGAATATCTGTTGATTTAATAATTTGTTGTTGTTGAAATTGGACATGGAGCTTGAGTATTGATTCTAGAACAACAACAAAAATGTTAGAAAAATTTTTAATTGCAAGATTTTTGAGGATATATTAAAAGTAGGGTTTATGGGTCTGTATTTTTGGGTTCAGTTCATTCGATCCACGCGACGCCTTAGCTCGACCGAGTGACGTGAGATTTTGGGAGGTGCTGGAGAGTGTTGATGGCAAGTTACGGCCGAAGCCACGTCGTCTCAGGTGATCGAGATAGCGAGAATGAAGTGATTTTGTCCATTGTGTTTATGGAACAGTTCGACTTTTCAGGCTTTTTCTGATTTCGACTTTATCGTGTATTCCTGGGTTTTGTATTCGAGTGAGGGAATGGAGTGTGACTTGTTGATGGCGTCGTGTGGCGCCGGAGCGGTGGTGAACCGCCGTGCACGTGCATGGCGGCGGGGGGGGGGGGGGGGGGGTACGTGTTCGTGTCGACTCGAGTGAAACTCGAGTTTAAAGGCTGGTTTCTTCGGGTTTATTTCTGGGGCAAGGGTTAGTGAGAATGTAAGATTGTTTACAACAGTTTAAAACTAAACTTTAAAAAAAAAGCAAAGAACAGGGGAAGAAGAGAGGCAGAGGAGGGAAGGCGAGAGAGTTTTCTGGGTGGTCTCGAGTTCTACCCGAGGTGGGCACGTTGTTGACTTCGGGTTTTAAGATTGCAGAATTTTTGCTAACTGTAATATGAAAGTAAAGGTAATTAAGTATAAACTATGTTATTATGTGTTAACCAATTTGTTTAAGCCCTGATGAACTTTAAAGCTGTGCTGAAACAAAGTTGCGTAATTAATTTAAAATGGAAGTTAATTATGAATGTAATAAATTTTATAGTTGTAATTTAATAAGTAGTTCAAACTTAATTGAATATGTAATTAAAGATTTTAATCATAATTTTGTATAAAATCATTTGTAATTAAGAGTTTAATTAACCATTTGAAGTCGATTAATTAACAAATCGTAGTTAACGGATTAAATAAATAATTAATGATTGAATGATTCAGTTAATTAATAATTAATGATTAATTAAGAAATTAATAATAATTAAATGTGTAATTAAGTTTTATAAATCAATAATTAAGGTTATTGATTAATAATTAAGAATAATTAATTAATTAAGAGAATGATTAATTAAGTAATTAATGAATTGAAATAAGTTAATTAATTAGCAATCGATTAGGCAAAAATAAAATATAATTTATTTTAAGTATGCAATTAAGTTTAAAATAAATCAAACTAAATGTTGATATGAATCATTAATTCTATTTGATTGCCTATGATGTTTATTTATATCCTGTGATGTTCTGTGATATTCTGGATATATCTGTGATGATTGTGTATAATTTATCTGTGTTAAATTGCTACATGATTTATCTGATGTTATTTATTTGTATAGAATTGCTATATGAATTCAATTGTTGAATTTAAACTGTTAAGTTAATTAGACAACTTGGCCTTTAAAATGGCGTTTGGATTTCGATGAGACCGGGATCGGGTATCGATTTGATATTCCGAAAACCACATCGATCCAAATTAAACGATAGGTCGTGTAATCTCAAGTGAAGATCGAGATGGTGTTTTCAGAATGCAAGGGTCATCGTCGTTAGCTCTGAGAGTGATTCTAAAATGAGTGTAACGAGATAATGCCTTCGGTTTCGTTCGAACCCGGATCGAACATGTATGGATTGAATGCTTTTAGCACATCGTCAGGCGGACGATGAGCATTCTAAGAAATATGTTCTATAAAAGGTAAACGCTGCCTGAAGCCTCATCAACCGGGAATGGCTAAAACAGGGGATGTGCAGCAAGGTTAGGTGGGTCATGGCCAAGCAGGACGAGGTATACCCCTGTCTAGATGTCCCTTTTATTCGGCTGTGTGGGCGGTTGGTCTGCAGCCAACTGCAGGGTTATCTTGTTCGGGACTGTTCAGTAAGGAATGGTTCCGACCTTGTGTTGCAGGGCAGTTAGGGTGGCTCCTCGGTACTGTGATCTAGGCCACGTACTGTGACGGACGGTACCCCAGTAGCCCTGCCATTGTATGGGATCCAAATTCCAATAAGCGTCGTACGTTTTGATTGTGCCCAACTACGTTGGAATGTGAGATGTAAGCATTTCAGCTATTTCTGTATTTTACTTGAAAACCCTAGACACTATTATAATATCACTGAATTTCCTATAAAATGTTTTGGTTAGCGTAAGGTAAAAACTTACCCGTATTTATGTGTGGGAAGTCTTACGTGATACCTTTATTTTAAAAGATTTTCAAAGTTAAACAACTTTAAACCGTTTACTCATACCAGACCCATGTCTGACCCGGAGTTTATATTTTGTTTTTCATAAACTCTTGGGTACTTAAATTTTTATGAGTAGCCAAGTGATAGGTAATCGGATTATAGAGTTTTCTGGAGGAGTTGGAGCAGAAGACCAGACGTATGTAGCTATCTATATAGTTCCGATGTGTTAGTTAGTTTATGATATTTGGGAAGTATGTTCTGACAAATATGTATATGATAGTCATGTTGTATGATATTGTATAACTCTGATGTACATATAACTATGTAATAGTTATGTTGATGTATTATATTTTATTCCATTCCGCTGTGAGATTCTGATATTGTTATTCTTTCTTTCTATTCTTTTCTATTTCTACCCCTTTCTTTCTTATTGATGACACGTCTTCCTGGGCGTAGGAAGCCGGGTCGTCACACAGTCCGTAGAATTCAACTTTTGTGATCGCTCTCACCAAATGGGTGCATTGCATTTTACTATTAAGATATAATTTATTAGTACCATATGATTTGCAATCATATAATCAAAAAAATCATTTCTCCAAACTTCGGCTTAGTCTAGAATTCTAAAATAATTAAAAATAATTTAGATACTTCTGTATTTTCCAATGCATCAAAAATAACACTAAGTATTATTTTAAGTATTATTTTATAACAAATAACCATAATATTCATATTGAAATGAAACTATGTTTATTTTTCGTCAATACTAAAAAACAATTATTATTTCATAAATAATGTTTGGCATGTTTTACGAAAAACAATCTTCATAACTTAATGTTAGAAATAAGGGTCATATGGCACGTTCTTACTATTTCTACCATTACTATAATTGTTAGCACCAAAATTGGTCACTAACACCCTTGAGTAGAGTTATGTAGAGAGATTAATGAAGAGAGTAAATTAGGACTGAAAAATAGTGTAATTCAATGGAAAAGAATAACAAAAACGAGAACACCAGATTTATAGTGGTTCGGCGTAACTTCCTACATCCACTTTGAGTTTAATCTTTATTGCTTTCTCAATTGCTTGAATACAGATACAATCCGTAAATCAATCACTTGGATACCAGTTTGAAATAAAAAGAGGAGAGTATAAGAAATGGCGGAGTCTCCCCAGTGTTTCCGGAAAAAAGGGTCCATTTCACTGTGCCCCTGTCCCGCTATTTATAGACGAAGGTGGGTTGGACTTTCCTGGTGGGCCTGGTAGCTGAATAGCTCGGTCCAAATAGAGTAAATGGCCCAAAGGGAGTAAGCTCTGTGTACCGAACCAGGGAGGCCGAACGGTAAGATGCCGAGCCAAGGCAATGGCGCCGAACGATGCTTTCATGCCGAACGAAGATGGAGTGCCGAGCGATCCAAGGTTGCCGAACCAAGCTGGATGCCGAACAATCGAGGTTCACCGAACGTACCCTTTAGCCGAACGATACCCTTTAGCTGAAGGATGTTCCTAGGTCGAACGAAGCTGGAATGCCGAGCGATCCAAGGTTGCCGAACCAAGCTGGATGCCAAACAATCGAGGTTCTCCGAACGTACCCTTTTAGCCGAACGATACCCTTTAGCCGAAGGATGTTCCTAGGTCGAACGAAGCTGGAATGCCGAACGTTCTTCTGAGGCCGAGCATTCTTCTGATGCCGAGCGAAGCTTGCCGAGCGACGTGCGCGTAACCGTTCTCGCTGAACCATGCCTAAATGCCAAACATGTTGTCCTCATCAAACCCGTATGCCTCCAGGCTTTTCGTGGTCATAATCTTGTCTAGTGCTGATAATAGTGTCTTCAACTGTCGTTTTGTAACCGGGCCAAGATGCTGGTTAACATTTGCCCCTCAAAGCGTGTCGTGTGAAGCAACACAACACGCTTTGAATCAGCGAGTATTCCTTGTCTTCAGAAAGAAATCCATCATGTTTCTTGAATAGTCATTATCCTTCGACTTTATCCTCCCAAGCTGTCATATCCTTCTTTGGCCGTCTTGACGCTTTGTTGATTCCCAATATTATAAATCCAGGGTTGTAGTTCATCAGTGACCAGCCGTGTCTGATTCTACAGAGCTAGCAAGCTTCGGCTACCTGATCTAGTCTTTTCTTAATAACTCTTAGTGAGAATTCAATTTCTGTTGATTTCAAGAAGTCGGACTTGTTCGGATGTACACATGCACGTTTGGGTACATGTTCTTTCCATTGGCTCTAGAATGCGTCTTATATGCTCATAAGTCGTCGCCAACTCCGTCCAGTTTAATTGCAATTCAATTGCGATTCCTTGATTGTATTTTCTGTGAAATAAGGGTTGCAATCAGCCACTTGAGGAGTTTTCCGAACCCCTCTTCAGTAAAAACTCTATGATTTTGTTCACAACTTCAACCTTTAGGATTGGTAAGAAGAGGACGTCAATGCCCCTAAGTGGGAAACGGCCGTGGACTAGCCATTTGAGTAATTTCCATCGGTGGGGTTCCTGGATTTTTGCAAACATCTTGCACTTTTCGCATTATCTAGCATGATCGACCGTATCTAGATTGATAGTTGGCCAGTAATACCTGTAGCAAAGTATCTTCTTTATCATGGCTTTCCCCCTGATGCTATTACCGCATTCTTCTTCATAGAATTTGCTCAAGATATCATCATGGGCGATGCGCCGAAGCATGGGGATGGACAAACTCCTTTTGACAAACGACTTATTCTTAGATGATTTGGTATGAAGATTTGAGGAGGATCTGTCGTTTTCCATTCCTCCGTTCAGTAAGAATTCCTCATTGTAGGTAGTCTTTGAAGGGAGTCAACCATGACACCTTTTCATTTTGTTCGCTGAGGTGTGTAATGATGTAATACGTGAAGTCGGTTAGTGGCTCTTGGACTTGGTCGAGATAAGGAGCAAGACAATGCCTCCTAGCAAGATCAACTTCCTGTAAAGTTTTCACTTCAAATCCTCTAGCAAGCTTGAGGCTGGCAGTCAAGGCTTCATACTAAGCAGCGTTGTTTGTTATAAGTAAATCGAGTTTCAGGACGTAGCAGATTGATCGTTCCTCAAGAGTCATTATCATGACTCGAGTCATTATCATGACTCCTATGCCATAATACTGATAATTAGATGCTCCATCCACGTACATTTTCCATCTTATGGTTGGTTCTCTACTACTCTTCAAGTAGTCATCTGAGATAGTGAATTTGGGTGTGAGGTCTGCTGATTTCCGTCCTTAGATAGCCCATCGAGGGAAATAAGTGATATCGAATTAGCTTAGTTTGATATTTTATTTAAGTAGTCTTTCATACGTCTCAGGTCATTGTATGCCCTGTCGCAACGGCTGGTAGGCATAGACGTTGATGGATTGAGCCTAAAAGTAAGAGTGGAGCTTTCATGGTGAAATCAATAGATATTATGCTAGCTTTTGTAGCTTCGGGTTGATATCCAATGCATGGCTCGCAATAGTTAATGAAAATCACATATGCTTGTTAGAATGGGTCCAAGGGAACATATCATCATTTATTCAGAAAATCCAACTAATTCTTTTATCATCACTACACTGAGTTGTGATCCGATATTCAGCACCCGGAAAGGGTCGCCATGGCTGAGTGTAATGTCGACCGTCACCTTAGCAGGTGCCATCCCAGATTCTTTGAGTATAGATGTAATTATTTTGCATAACATTCAATGTGAAATATGGTTGGGATGACCAATAATGATGGTTGCTCTAGTCGAACCCTAGAGTCTTGTCATGAGTTTTTAAGTCTAATAGCGAAGGACTCTGAATGCTCTAATAGATTATCAACAAATGGCCAAAGATCAGGCTTAAAAGCGCATTGAAGGAAATGTCGAGTGGGGGTCAGCCTCAAGTGGCGTGCGACTGTATAGCTGGATCTTGCTATGAGCTTGAATTTGCTTGTGTATTCGAGTAACGCACTTTCTATTCCATGCATTCATGATCCTTTACCCGTCCTTCGGGTTGGAGTGAAAGTCAATTGCTCATGAGCTAAGGTGTCAATTCAATGATTCAATCTCTAGGCATCCTTTCGGTCGTCTCCTTGAGCAACTGTAAGCACTATATATAAGTTTTAATACTGGGCTATCGTAGCCAGTTTTAGGATGACCATGCGTCTTCTCCCAGTCTCAGGTTGATAAATGTACTGCATGGACGGTTAAGTCTCGTCTTAGCTATGTTTATGTTTTCACCTAAGTTCCAAAGACATAGAGGTGATCGGTGAATAGCCGGTTCACATTCATCTTGCTCCTCGCTCGTGCCCCCAGGTTTGGGGCATATACCGATAAGTAGGAAGGCCAGCCACGCCCACTTTAGCTTTACTCTCTTTCCCGTTGAATCGTGGGATCATGTCAATCGATGGGAGACTAGATCTCACCTATCTCGGATTTTATCGTGGTTTTTCATTCCAAGAGGAATACTTCGATGCAACGTCAGTTTCAGGGCGTAATTTGGACAGTGGATGGTCATCTACGTCCATTTTGGTTCATGCTCTGTAATCAGTTCTCGGGGTAAAGTTGGCTACAAATGCAGTCGGGTTATGCTCATCCAGTTTCATACTCCTCCTGATGAATCGAATGAGGGTGTTGGAGAATTTTTGACCAAGTATTCATGGTTTACCCTCCTTTCCACACTCTGGAGGTCATAGTTTTTCAAGAAACATCCGAGTCACATTCGTATGTGCTTGGTGCGGATCGGTATTGACCCTCGATCTGAGGTATGATATAGTCGATTGCTCATAGCTTTGGATGCCATTTCGATTGGTTTTGTATTGAGCCTCCCCCACAGTCGTTGCTTCAAGTTATAAAGAACGCCACGCTAGAGCTATAGTAAGCTGTCGTATTCAGCTTTTTAGTGATTTGTACCCATGCTCCCAGCATTGATTTGGCCAGGCCACTAGTTGGATGGTCGAACTCCATCCTTAGCGGGTTAATAATCCTTCGGTCGATTCCATGCCGAAGTTTGCGTAATAGAGAATAGTCGGAATCCACTCGTCTATTTATTGATGTTTATACACCACTCTGCATTCTGGTGACTTAGTGTTATTCTCCCCCCGGTTGATTCGCGCCCAATTTGTACTCATGCTTCGGTCCATGATCCGGGGACTTAGAGATTTGTCGAACGGTTTATGCTTTAGTCCATAGTTCGAGACGCAGGGATTTTTGTCAACTCGTTTATACTCCAGTCCGCATTCTGGGATTTTAGAGTAATCTAGTCCGCTTCTGGGATTTGGAGATTCTTCTCAAGTCTTCTATAATTTAGTCCGTGCTCTGGGGACTGAGAGTACCGTAGTCCGCACTCTGGGGATGTAGAGGTTTTTTAAGCCGTTTATACTCTAGTCCGCACTCAGGGGACTTAGAGCACTCTAGTCCGCACTCCGGGGATGTAGAGGTTCTTAGGTCGTTTATACTCTAGTCCGCACTCAGGGGACTAGGAGCACTTTAGTCCGCACTCTGGGGACATAGAGGTTTCTGAGTCGTTTATACTCGAGTCCGCACTCTGGGGACTTAGAGTACTCCAGTCCGCACTCTGGGGACTTGGAGGTTTAAGTCGTTCATATTCTAGTCCACACTCTGGGGACTTAGCGTACTACAGTCCGCACTCTGGGGACTTGGAGGTTTAAGTCGTTTATACTCTAGTCCGCACTCTGGGGACTTAGAGTACTCCCGTCCGTGCTCCGGGGACTTGGAGGTTTAAGTCATTTATACTCTAGCCCGCGCTTTGGGGACTTAGAGTACTCCAGTCCGCGCTCTGGGGAGTTGGAGGTTTAAGTCATTTATACTCCAGTCCGCGCTCTGGGGACTTAGAGTACTCCAGTCCACACTCTGGGGACTTGGAGGTTTAAGTCATTTATACTCTAGTCCGCACTCTGGGGACTTGGAGATTTGAGTCGTTTATACTCTAGTCCACGCTCTGGGGACTTAGAGTACTCCAGTCCGCACTCTGGGGACTTGGAGGTTTAAGTCATTTATACTATAGTCCGCGCTTTGGGGACTTAGAGTACTCAGTCCGCACACTGGGGACTTGGAGGTTTAAGTCATTTATACTATAGTCCGCGCTCTGGGGACTTAGAGTACTCCAGTCCGCGCTCTGGGGACTTGGAGGTTTAAGTCGTTTATACTCTAATCCGCGCTCTGGGGACTTAGAGTACTCCAGTCCACGCTCTGAAGACTTGGAGGTTTAAGTCATTTATACTCTAGTCCGCGCTCTGGGGACTTAGAGTACTCCAGTCCGCAATCTGGGGACTTGGAGGTTTGAGTCGTTTATACTCTAGTCCGCGCTCTGGGGACTTAGAGTACTCCAGTCCGCACTCTGGGGACTTGGAGGTTTAAGTCGTTTATACTCGAGTCCGCACTCCGGGGACTTAGAGTACTCCAGTCCGTGCTCTGGGGACTTGGAGGTTTAAGTCGTTTATACTCGAGTCCGCACTCCGGGGACATAAAGTACTCCAGTCCGCGCTCTGGGGACTTGGAGGTTTAAGTCGTTTAAACTCTAGTCCGCACTCCGGGGACTTAGAGTACTCCAGTCCGCGCTCTGGGGAATTGGAGGTTTAAGTCGTTTATACTCGAGTCTGCACTCCGGGGACTTAGAGTACTCCAGTCCGTGCTCTGGGGACTTGGAGGTTTAAGTCGTTTAAACTCGAGTCCGCGCTCTGGGGACTTAGAGTACTCCAGTCCGCGCTCTGGGGACTTGGAGATTTAAGTCGTTTATACTCGAGTCCGCACTCCGGGGACTTAGAGTACTCCAGTCCGCGCTCTGGGGACTTGGAGGTTTAAGTCGTTTAAACTCTAGTCCGCGCTCTGGGGACTTAGAGTACTCCAGTCCGCGCTCTGAGGACTTGGAGATTTAAGTCGTTTATACTCTAGTCCGCGCTCTGGGGACTTAGAGTACTCCGGTCCACGCTCTGGGGACTTGGAGGTTTATGTCGTTTATACTCTAGTCCGCGCTCTGGGGACTTAGAGTACTCCAGTCCGCGCTCTGGGGACTTGGAGGTTTAAGTTATTTATACTCTAGTCCGCGCTCTGGGGACTTAGAGTACTCCAGTCCACGCTCTGGGGACTTGGAGGTTTAAGTCGTTTATACTCTAGTCCGCGCTCTGGGGACTTAGAGTACTCCAGTCCACGCTCTAGGGACTTGGTGGTTTAAGTCGTTTATACTCTAGTCCGCGCTCTGAGGACTTAGAGTACTCCAGTCCGCGCTCTGGGGACTTGGAGGTTTAAGTCGTTTATACTCTAGTCCGCGCTCTGGGGACTTAGAGTACTCCAGTCCGCGCTCTGGGGACTTGGAGGTTTAAGTCATTTATACTCTAGTCCGCGCTCTGGGGACTTAGAGTACTCCAGTCCACGCTCTGGGGACTTGGAGGTTTAAGTCGTTTATACTCTAGTCTGCGCTTTGGGGACTTAGAGTACTCCAGTCCACACTTTGGGGACTTGGAGTTTTAAGTCATTTATACTCTAGTCCGCGCTCTGGGGACTTAGAGTACTCCAGTCCGCGCTCTGGGGACTTGGAGGTTTAAGTTGATAGTAGTCGTATTTCCACTCTTTAATTTGTATTTATCTACCGTATCGAGGCTAATGTTGTCGAATGAACAGTCGAACCACGTTTGCTCATGGAATGGGATCTTGCCCCCAGCTCAAGGGACGAAATTTGAAAAATGGACGATCGATTCTCGTCTGCTTGGTAATTATAGCTCTTCCAATCGAGTCAAGGAAGGAGATATATGACAGATGGTTGGATCACATCCGTGTTGGGTTAGATAGCAGAATCTCTTGCAATTTGCTCTGTATCTCCTTCTTTTGTGTTGAAGGCGGGATTTGGTGTGTAGATGATCAAATCACGTCCACTCTAGACAGATCTTGGCGTCACTGAGCTTCAGAAGAGGCCTCTGTATTTTGTCAAACTTTGTTCTATGACTTGATTTGGGTGGGCGATCAGGCCATACTAATTCCAAGCCTTGTTCAGGTCTCCGAGTCAAACGTGGAGGTCAATGAATAGATGGTCAGTCATGTCGACTTTATATTTGGGCTCTAACCGTAATGAGCTTTTTAATCTCTAGTTCTTGGCCCTAAATTAAAGGCACATGATTGATGATGAGCGATTGAATTATTCTCATCTAGATGTACTCCACACGTCTGATCATGGTCTGCGTGGATTGGTTGGTGACCAAATCTGAGTATCCAATCTCCTGCATTGTTTTGAAAGTAGTTTAGTTAAAGTTAGTCGTAGTTCATAGAACAATTGAAATAGAAATGGAAATGATTCAAAGAAGATTATGATAAATCTCATTGATAGATGAAGTAGCATCGTGTGCTTGCTATTCAACTTTTGCCCTTGGCTCCTTTTAAAGGGATGTCGGCCGTCAGCAGTCCAATTGATAATCATAGCCCTTCATTAATAGGCATCGGATATTCGATGCCCATCATTCTGCAGGACATGTACATACTATTGAAGCTTTACTTTCTAGATCAGCTTTTTGATCACACCTCGGAGGTGTTTGTAATCGCCCGAGTTAGGATCAGTGAGCATTTGGGAATATACAACATTCCCCTGATTTTCTTTAGACTTTGGTGTACTCTCTCGAGGTTGGTTTCTAATATCACTCCGAGTCGTGAGTCTTCAAGTAGAGGTTGTCAATTGAATCTTTCAAAGAGCATATGAGCCAAATTTTGAGGCCTTGTTTCAGCTACTAGGATCTACATCCTTAGTCAACGGGCCTTTATTGTTATTTTCCTTAGTCTGTTCTGCTCCTCCACATTTTGATTTAGATTCATTATTGTCATAGAGATGATCCATGGTCGTTGGAGGCTCTCCAGCTAACCGGCTGCTAAAATATATATGGAGGTCGATTATCCTGAAGTGATCAATATAATATCCCTTTGAGAGTATCGTTCGAGTAGCAGTTGTTTGTCCGCTCCCTTGTTGTCGTTCAGAAGCTGTCGCTAGATCCTCTATGCCCCGTTCGATCAGGGGATGTAAGGGAAGTAGATAGAATGTTCCTTTATTAAGTTGAGTTTTGAATTCACTATAGGGGTCGTAAAAGAGACCGGTGTAACTTAAGCTTGGAACGGTCTGGATGCCGCTCGGCATATACAATACCGTTCGGCATTATAGAGGTGGTCGGCATAGAGGTATGTTCGGCCTGGAAGAGCGTTCGGCCTAGAGGTTTTGGATCGGCCTGGAGGAGCGTTCGGCCTAGAGGTATGGTCGGCCTGGACGAGCGTTCGGCCTAGTGGTATGCTAGGCCTGGAGGAGCTTTCGGCCTAGAGGATCGGCCAGGAGTGTTCGACCAAGATGGTTCGGTCAGGAGTGTTCGGCCAAGATGGTTCGGCCAGGAGTGTTCGGCCAAGATGGATCGGCCAGGAGTGTTCGGTCAAGATGGTTCGGCCAGGAGTGTTCGGCCAAGATGGGTCGGCCACGAGTGTTCGGCCAAGATGGATCGTCCAGGAGTGTTCGGCCAAGTGTAACTCGGCATACACCTTTTCTGCAACGATCGGCATAGACTTTTTCTGGGGCGATCGGTTGAATTGCCTTTAGAGGAGGGTCGGCCTTTATTCAACTTGAGTGCAAGCTTTAACATCCAATCGCCAAATCTTGCATGCATCAGTGAATCCAATCTACGGCTATCAGCTTCCTTTAGATTTCTTTCAAATCTGAGTAGAATAGGAAGTTTTCTATTAGACAACCGGATCTATCTCGCGAATATGGAAATCCAATAGTAGACGATGAGATCCAATCAAGCTGAGAATTCAATTCTCAGTGAAAGCACCAAAATGTTAGCACCAAAATTGGTCACTAACACCCTTGAGTAGAGTTATGTAGAGAGATTAATGAAGAGAGTAAATTAGGATTGAAAAATAGTGTAATTCAATGAAAAAGAATAACAAAAACGAGAACACCAGATTTATAGTGGTTCGGCGTAACTGCCTACATCCACTTTGGTTTTAATCTTTATTTCTTTCTCAATTGCTTGAATACAGATACAATCCGTAAATCAATCACTTGGATACCAGTTTTGATGTAGCACGACCTATAGAAGTCCAGAAGTTAAACCATTCACGAGTTAATGAAGTAACTTTAAGTCGTTTGAGAAGCATAAGTCACTCACGACTTAACAAAGATTGTTCACAAGCTAATAAAGAGGCCTTAAGTCGTTTCCGAGTTAACAAGGTCAAGGATGACGAGTTACGAGCTATGGAAGAAAGGCCACGAGTTAACAAGCCAAGGGGAAAGGGAAGCCGACTTCACAAAGCATTGAGTCGTCACCGACCTAACAGAGGTATATTGGGTCGTCTCCGACCTAAGGAAGCAGGAGTGGGAAAGGTGCGAGTTAATGAAGAAGGGATGAGTCGGGACCGAGCTAAGGGAGATCAGCGAGACAGTTGCGCCGGGCTAACAAGCTACGACTTAAGATGAGTCGGTACTGATAAGTGGCAGCATCTATAAGTCGTCATACAGTTGAGTCGTGCTGTATTGAAGGTCGTTACCGACCTATGGGTGTTGTGAGATGTATGAGACAAGTTGTGTGCGACTTAAATGTTGAGTCGGTTCTGTATGTAATTACGTTGAGTCGTATGTTGTAAGTAGGTCGTACTTGGTTAAGTCGGCCAGGTTTTGAGTCGTTACATTGTGCTGTGTTGTAAAAGCTTGAGTCGCCTGCCGACCTAAGAGTTAGGTGTTAATGTGTTGTGTTGGGTTGTAACACCTATAAATACGCGTGTGTTGTACATTTTTTGGTGGTTGATTTTTGAATAAAATTCTCTTTTGTTAGCTTTGTGCTTTCATACCAATTGGTAGTTGAGTGTAATCTCCTATCTCCTCTTTCGGTTAATCGAGTGCGCTCGATTCAACGATCGTAGAAGCCGATTCACGGAATCTAGTGCGCTAGATCAACGTGCGAAGAATCGTAGATCTTTGAACACGGTATAGTGCGCTATCAACGTGTTTGAGATAGCTAGAGTTCGGTATCTTTGGATCAACGAACTTGGGCATTTTTGGTATCTTCAACTCACCGATTTCTACATTTCATCGACTGAAGGTTTTGTTTGATTAATCCGCTGCGTCATTATTTGGTATCAGAGCCATACTTAGCCAATTATAGCTAAGTTGATTCTTGGAGCCAAGTTTTGAAATTTGAAGGAGTTCATCGTGTTCATATTGAAGTTGCATCAAGTTTGGAGTGTTTGATCCATTTTATTTTGGATCGAGGAGTTGGACTTTGTTTGGATTTTAATTAGTGTTTGCGCGTCAATTTTTGAGGGTTTTGGAGTAAGTGTGAAGCCAAGCCGTGAAGTGTCAAGGCCGAGACAAGTTGGAGCCGACTTTACTTGAATCGTTAACTCGTTGCCGAGTTAGTGTGAGCCGAGACAAGCATAGCCGTGTATTGTTGAGCCTAGATTGCTTTGTTGAGTGGAAAGCTTGAAGTCTTGTGTTGAATTTTTGAAGTCTTGTGAAGTTTACAACCATGCCACCAAGGAGAGCTAATCGTCATCAAAACGTTGAAGCTTTGTATCGTAGAGAAGAAGCCGAGCTTATGGAACAACGTATTAATGAGAAATTTGATGAAGGCATTGGTAAATTGGAGAGATTGATGAATGATTTGAATCAAAGGAGGAGATCACCAAACTCGAACCATGGAGGAAACCGAGTTTCGCCATCGGTTACGGAAGCGAGGAGGGTATCGCCACATTCTTGTAGAAATCGAAGAGAAACATCAATTTCATCACGAAGAGATCATCATGACTATGTACATGAAGAAAGAAGAAGTCAACGAGAATTTGACCACGAAGCATATAGAGAAGAAGAGAGACATAGTCAAAGAAGCATGCATGAACGAAGGGATGATAATGGTCGAGATCGATGTAGACGTACCTTTGATTTTGCTGAAGAGGGTGATAGAGCTAGTATACATTATCGAGATCGAGACCAAATTCGGAATTCTTATCGTGATATTGAAGATGATCGACGGTGGGAATCGGGTATGAAGATGGAAATTCCGGAGTTTAAAGGCGGGATGGTTGCTGAAGAGTTCTTAGATTGGTTGTCTAATGTGGAGGAAATCTTTGATTTCAAGGAGGTGCCGGAAAATCGAAGGGTGAAGTTAGTTGCTACAAGGCTGAGGGGGAGAGCTTTGGCGTGGTGGCAGCAAACTAAACTTACTCGAGAACGGATGGGAAAGTCAAAGATAGAATCTTGGGAGAAGATGAAAAAGTTGATGAGATCTACTTTCTTACCTTACAACTATCAATCACTTATGTACCAAAGGTTGCAGAATCTGAGGCAAGGGACGAAGACTGTTAATGATTATGCTGATGAATTTTACCAACTCATTGCCAGAAATGATATTATGGAAACGGAGGAACAGCTAACTGCTAGATTTATTGGAGGATTGAGAATGCAGATCCAGGATATGGTTAATATGTTTGATCCTAGATCAGTTGCAGAGGCACATCAGAAAGCGTTGGCTTGGGAGAAACAAGGAAGGCGTGGAGGTGGTGTGTTTACTAATTCCAATAATCAAGCAAGGAGTGTTGGTGGAAGTTCTAATGTTCCTAGACCTGTTTCAAAGCCAGTGGTGAAGGAGACTGAGAAGGCAAAGGCTAGCAGTGTTTTCAAATGTTACAATTGTCAGGAGTTGGGTCACAAAAGTAATGAATGTCCGAAGCCGAAGAAGAGAACCATGGTTGCAGAAGTTGAGGAGGATGATGGTGAGGAGGCAAAATGTTCAAATACACCTTATGTTGAGGAGGAAGAAGAATTGTTTGGAGATGAAGGTTGTAATCTTATGATGAGGAGAAGTTGTTTGACACCAAAGCAAGAGGAGGATTGTAGTTGGTTGAGAAGCAATATTTTTCAATCGACATGCACGATTTTGGGAAAAGTTTGCAAGTTCGTTATTGATGCGGGAAGTTGTGATAATATTATTTCTACAGAAGCAGTAAGGAAGTTGAACTTGAAAACTGAGAAGCATCCTAAACCGTACAAGCTAGCATGGTTAAGGAAGGGTGGTGAAGTGAAGGTGTGTCGAAGAGCTTGTGTTAATTTTTCTATTGGGAAGAAGTACAAAGATGAAATTTGTTGCGCTGTCTTGTGCAGGATAATTTGAGAAGTTGGGACATGAAGATATGCCTGGCAGAATTTGCTCATAATCATGCAGTAAATCGAAGCACAGGATTCAGTCCGTTTCAGATTGTTTATTCAAATTTACCCAGGGGGCCATTGGATTTAGCAGTTGTACCACAGTCAAAGAGAACAGTTAAACGAGCTGCTGATTTTGTTGATGAGCTGACTGAATGTCATAAAATCGTTCAGGAACGATTGGAGAAATCGAATGAGAAGTATAAGAAGTCTGCAGATTTGAAACGTCGAAATGTTGAATTTAAAGAAGGTGATTTGGTTTATGTCGTATTAACAAAGGATCGTTTTCCGGTGGGTGCTTATAACAAGTTGAAGGCACGAAAAATTGGTCCAGTTGAAGTTTTGAAGAAAATTAATGAGAATGCTTATCGATTAAAGTTACCAAATGATGTTTATACTTCTGATGTTTTTAACGTTAAACATTTAATTCCATATCATGGGGGTGAGATGGTTGAGGAAGAATTTACAAATTCGAGGTCGAATTTTTCTCAACCAGGGGAGGATGATGTAGCACGACCTATAGAAGTCCAGAAATTAAACCATTCACGAGTTAATGAAGTAACTTTAAGTCGTTTGAGAAGCATAAGTCACTCACGACTTAACAAAGATTGTTCACAAGCTAATAAAGAGGCCTTAAGTCGTTTCCGAGTTAACAAGGTCAAGGATGACGAGTTACGAGCTATGGAAGAAAGGCCACGAGTTAACAAGCCAAGGGGAAAGGGAAGCCGACTTCACAAAGCATTGAGTCGTCACCGACCTAACAGAGGTATATTGGGTCATCTCCGACCTAAGGAAGCAGGAGTGGGAAAGGTGCGAGTTAATGAAGAAGGGATGAGTCGGGACCGAGCTAAGGGAGATCAGCGAGACAGTTGCGCCGGGCTAACAAGCTACGACTTAAGATGAGTCGGTACTGATAAGTGGCAGCATCTATAAGTCGTCATACAGTTGAGTCGTGCTGTATTGAAGGTCGTTACCGACCTATGGGTGTTGTGAGATG
This sequence comes from Allium cepa, assembly GCA_030765085.1. Lineage (NCBI taxonomy): Eukaryota > Viridiplantae > Streptophyta > Magnoliopsida > Asparagales > Amaryllidaceae > Allium > Allium cepa. Next base: position 218,984,867 of record CM060930.1, read on the forward strand.
TATGAGACAAGTTGTGTGCGACTTAAATGTTGAGTCGGTTCTGTATGTAATTACGTTGAGTCGTATGTTGTAAGTAGGTCGTACTTGGTTAAGTCGGCCAGGTTTTGAGTCGTTACATTGTGCTGTGTTGTAAAAGCTTGAGTCGCCTGCCGACCTAAGAGTTAGGTGTTAATGTGTTGTGTTGGGTTGTAACACCTATAAATACGCGTGTGTTGTACATTTTTTGGTGGTTGATTTTTGAATAAAATTCTCTTTTGTTAGCTTTGTGCTTTCATACCAATTGGTAGTTGAGTGTAATCTCCTATCTCCTCTTTCGGTTAATCGAGTGCGCTCGATTCAACGATCGTAGAAGCCGATTCACGGAATCTAGTGCGCTAGATCAACGTGCGAAGAATCGTAGATCTTTGAACACGGTATAGTGCGCTATCAACGTGTTTGAGATAGCTAGAGTTCGGTATCTTTGGATCAACGAACTTGGGCATTTTTGGTATCTTCAACTCACCGATTTCTACATTTCATCGACTGAAGGTTTTGTTTGATTAATCCGCTGCGTCAAGTTTGAATTAAAGAGGAGAGTATAAGAAATGGCAGAGTCTCCCCAGTGTTTCCGGAAAAAAGGGTCCATTTCACTGTGCCCCTGTCCCTCTATTTATAGACGAAGGTGGGTTGGACTTTCCTGGTGGGCCTGGTAGCTGAATAGCTCGGTCCAAATAAAGTAAACGGCCTAAAGGGAGTAAGCTCTGTGTACCGAACCAGGGAGGCCGAACGGTAAGATGCCGAGCCAAGGCAATGGCGCCAAACAATGCTCTCATGCCGAACGAAGCTGGAGTGCCGAGCGATCCAAGGTTGCCGAACCAAGCTGGATGCCGAACAATCGAGGTTCGTCAAACGTACCCTTTAGCCGAACGATACCCTTTAGCGGAAGGATGTTCCTAGGTCGAACGAAGTTGGAATGCCGAGCGATCCAAGGTTGTCGAACCAAGCTGGATGCCGAACAATCGAGGTTCGCCGAACGTACCCTTTTAGCTGAACGATACCCTTTAGCCGAAGGATGTTCCTAGGTCGAACGAAGCTGGAATGCCGAACGTTCTTCTGAGGCCGAGCATTCTTATGATGCCAAGCGAAGCTTGCCGAGCGACGTGCGCGTAACCGTTCTCGCTGAACCATGCCTAAATGCCAAACATGTTGTCCTCATCAAACCCGTATGCCTCCAGGCTCTTCGTGGTCATAATCTTGTCTAGTGCTGATAATAGTGTCTTCAACTGTCGTTTTGTAACCGGGCCAAGATGCCGGTTAACAATAATAGTGTATGAAATACGAAGTTTCACTCAACCATTCAATATAGGCTGTTTATTTCATTTATCGTAATAGTTTACAATCTTGAATTTTCAGATCAAATATCTTAAATTTAAAGTAATAAATATTTCTCATTCCAATATTAAGTTTCTATAATCATTTTTTTGAGAGAAACGGGTGTGAAGCGTGAGACTACGCATCTAATTAGGTAATACTATAAATTAGTAGTAGTCGACCAGCAGGCCTGGTCGATAGCCAAAAATAGATTTCGCGGGTCATAAAGATCCCAAATTCAGCAATCACAGAAGGAAATATATATAAGACAGTAGCATTGTGTAAAACTACCAGGCCAAAATGAGAGCATTGCCACTACCGACTACGGAGGTGATGATCTTGGACGTGAGTCAGAAAGGGTCCAACAAGAAAGGACATCCCATGTACTTTCAGTCCGTAGGATCATTGTTACTTGGAGGGAGACGCAGAGTGAAAGGTCGCTTTTGCGTTGAACCTATCCAGAGAGAAAACAGGTAGGAGACTCAGTTACAGATTCTATCAATACTGCATTTGGGCTTGTTGAAAACATATGCATTTCTTTCTTTCCATATGCACCAGTTGTAAATGGCAATGAAGGAGTCAAGATTTCTATCCGTAGGGTTATATTGCCAGTAGTCAAAGAACGAGTGAAGGAGAAGGATGTAGCCGATGGGATTAGCACTGGTCATGGCCCAAATGTAGTAGGAGAAGTCAAAGTCAAAAAAGAGATGAGAAATGGACTCATCTTGCAGAGTGCACAAGGCACAAAGAGGGTCTAGAGGGATATTATTACATCTAAGTCTATCTTTGGTGTTAATACGAGCGTGGATGAGGCACCTTTGGCAAAAAAGGATGCGGGGAGGAGTCTGCATTTCCATAGTCGTGCGAAAGAGAATGATCTACCTGGGTGGTTAAGGAATGAATAGCATGAGGCGACTGAGAAGCCTTTCTCAAGAGATAAGGCCTAGGTATTTTTGTCTATTGTGTCAGAGAGCTGGAGAGAAAGGAGCATGTTAGTGACTGAAGTGAGATCATTCAAGGTGTTAAGGTCAAAGAGAGCTAGGGGACACGGGCAGTATGGACCAAGGGTTAAAATCTCACAAACTATTGTGTTATGGTGGGAGATATGGGAAAATAGATTGGAGAACGAGCGGGCAAAAGGAGATTAATCATGCCAAATGTCTAGCCAGAAAAGACAGCTACAACCATTGCCAATGGAGACATGGAATAGTGATTTGACACGGGATATGGATTGCAAAACACCAGCCCGGAAGGGGGAAGGTTTCAGATGAGGGGTTGAGTGAAGGACAAGATGAGGGTTGGATTGATAGTGAAGCTAATGGATCCACTCTTTCCAGATGAAATTGCCCAGTGTGATGATACGCCAAAGCCATTTCGATAGGAGAGCAACGTTGAAGAGCCGAGGTTAACTAATCCTAGGTCACCATGATCTTTGTGTAAACTGACAGACTTCCAGTTGATCAAACATTTTTCTTTATTGCCATTCCAGAGAAAAGAACATTTACTAGCGTCAATTTTGTTAATAACCCAATTCGACAGTTTATGAAATGACATCCAGTATGAAGGAAGGGCTGATAGGATCGATTTGATAAGGACTAGATGACCTACAGAAGATAGAGATTTGGCCTTCCATGATGAAAGCCAAGATTCAATCTTGGAGATAAGCGGGAGCCAAACCTGTCGAGCGAGTTTAGTGGGGTGAAAATGGACACCAAGGTAGGTGATAGGAAGTGGCCAAGTTTACGGTTGAGAAGAGAGGCGGAAGAGGGGCCGTGGTGGTGGGAGTCGCCAAGCATAATGATGGAGCTCTTGTTAAAGTTGATGGATAAGCTGGAGATAAGTTCGAAGATATATGAAAAAACTTTAAGACAGTGAATATAGTTAGGTTCAGGGGAAACCAACAGGACGATGTCATCGGCAAATTGGAGGTTAGAGACTAATAAGTCCGAGTTGGGGAGTTTAATGTCGGCAAGGAGGTTGTTGGATATTGCAAGCTTGACCATGCGGTTGAACACATCCGAAATAAGGACAAAAAGTAGTGGCGATAGAGCGTTGCCTTGTCTAAGACCACGAACTGATTTTATATGCCCTCCTAAAGAGCCATTGATGGAAATGGATGAAAAACTTGTACTGAGAATACATTTGATCCACCAATTACACCATGTATCAGAAAAACCACTATGCTTCATAAGATCGAGCAAAAAGTTCAAGTTAACTGAATCAAAGGCTTTGGAGAAGTCAAGTTTAAGAAGGGCTCCTGGAGTGGTAGAGTGGTGGTAGAAGGGGATGACATCCTCTGTGGCCGCCACACAGTCTAAGATATTACGGCCCAGGATGAACACCGATTGTTCAACCCCTACCAGAGATCCAATAACCTTTTGGAGACGATTGGCAAGGATTTTAGTGATGATTTTGAAGGTTGTGTTGAGGAGGCTAATGGGACGAAAGGAAGGCAGGGTGGTGGAATCGGGGGATTTGGGGATAAGGATGATGTTGGCATAATTCAATCGTGCAATAGACGAGGGGTTAGATTAAAATTCAGAACACATCTCTATAATATCAGATTTAACAGTTTCCTAGAAATGTTTGAAATCTGGGGGGGCCAAAGCCGTTTGGGCCCAGGGATTTGTTGTGAGAAATGCGGATTATGGATCTTAAGGCTAGGATTAACCTAGAGGGGGGTGAATAGTGTTAATCAAGAATTACTAATTTTTTTTCGATTTATGTTAATTTAGACACCGATGTATGCAATATACAGACACAGATATAATCACAGAAAACACAGATACAGAATAAAATAAAGGTAGTAAAAGAAAGAACACACCGGATTTTATACTGGTTCGGAGTTACCCTACATCCACTCCCACAACACTAGTACGGATTTCGTTTCAAAAGCAATTGTACAATTACACCCTCGGTTTCAAGGCTACGAGGTACACCCTCCAGAATTTCGATCCTCTGGGTAGAGATACTTGATTTCCTGGCCACAAGTTTACCCAATTGATATACCAAGGCTGCAATCACACCTTTTCTTTCTTGATTGATTTTCAAGGCTACAATCACACCTTTTCTCGCTTAATAGATTACAAAAAAGTCTATAACTCTGAATAGCACTGAGAATCTTGTAGAGAGAGTGATAGAGAATCAAACTATAAGTAATCGAGTTCGATTCAATGTTGATTTCGGCAGAGTAATGATAAGAATATGTATTAAGAAAAGTGGAAGAAGAAGAGGAGTGAAAAACCAGAAAATTTTATGTTAAATTCGTTGAAACTAACCCCTATTTATAGAAGAACAACCACCATGTCTATTCGTGAAGAGTTATGGCGAATAGACACTTCTTTTGAAATTTAAATTTTGAACTCAACTGACACCATGTCGACATGGGGTATATAGGCATGTCGACATCCCAAAGCATTTTTTGATGTTTTGATTTTCTTTGAAAATAACCTTTATCTTATATTTAAAACTAATTTAAACTTTATAAATATACTTGAATATAGTTAAAATTCATAAGTAAATATAGAGAATAATATATATAGAATTTAACTCTAATTTTATATTTTAAATCTAAGTATAAATATTTAAAAGTTAAATATATTATATTATATTAAAAAAAGTTTAAAATTAGGAGTAATTTGACTTTGAAATTAAAGATAATTATGAGGCTAAAATTATTTAAAATCAGGATAGAGGGTTTTGAATCTTTCAAAAGGAAAGTTTTGAAATCATTTTGAAAATAAGATATAATTTTGAAAAATCATTTTGAATAAAAAGTTTAGCGGATACAAAACAATGTTCCACTAGATTTTTCGTAGGTTCCATCCTACTTAGAGTTCCATCCTTTTAACAGGCTCGAAGTGGATTCCATTCCAAGAATAAATTGGATTTTAAGATGCCAGTGCTTTTCTACGAGTTTTAACAAAATTCCTAATAATAAAAAATACTTAACTTTGAAATCTTGAACTCTTGATAATATTGATACTCATGAGTCTTCTATCTTGAGATCTTGAATCTCTATACTGTACAGTCTTTTTTCTTAGTACCTGCATGGTTAAATCCTACATATACATACATATATATATATATATATCCAAACTTATAATGTTAGTATTTATATTTTATAAACTATTCTAAGGTTTTTTTCATCAAAACCATCATTTCACGGACTAAAAATCTCTCCCTTTTTGATGATGACAACCTTTGTTTATAAAATTTTACTTCTATCCTAATAACTTGTTACATTTGCAATTTTTCGACGCTCGAAAACCGACATCAATACGTCCACTGTATCAACTGTCGAGCAATCGAATGCCGAAAAACCGAAATGTTATGGTTAAAGAAGAAGAAAACGATAGAAGAAGAGAGAAAAGATAGAACCGAACAGAAAGAAACAACAGAACAATATCAAAATCTCACAATCGCAGCGGAACAACATATAATATATAAATGAATAATCTTTAAACAAAGAACTATCATTTATTACATTACATTACATTATCAGAGTGTACAACAACAAAACAGCGGAAAAGAAATACTATATACTAGTTGATATACCACGCCATCCAGCTTGCCTCCATATTTCTACAGCAACTCCTGAATTCCAGAATAACCTGATAACCTGACTCTAGACTACCCGTGTGGAAATTGGTGTGCACCCAGAGTTTAGGAAGGAAACAATAAACTCCGAGTCAGTCATAAGACTAGTGTGAGAACTTAAAATAGTTTATCTTTAAAAACAAACAACAGGATAATTTTTGAAGTCAATTCGCAATGCTTTTTGAAAATGTAACTACCATAAGACCTTCCACCACACACACAATGCAAACGCAGACTTGGAGGAGATTTCTTATTATCTTAGTCAAAGATGCTTACTACGCAAAATCAAATCATTTTTGATATTATTATTAGTGCATAGTGTAGAAAACATTTCGAAAGTAGAATATAAATCTTAGCCAGCATACGTACCATTATATTATGCCTACTATAACTACCATATTAGATGGCAGGTTCTACAACTAAAACCGTACAAGGTTCGTATTGTTTCTTTGGATTTCCAACAAATGGTCAGGCCAAGGAACTTTCCATTGCCACATGGGTACGCCTCTGGAACGACGACCTGACAACCTAACCGGATCTCTGCCAACATAAGGCTGGGTTACCCCTAGTTAGGTAACCACTGACATGAATATGCCATCCCCCGGTCATAACCGATCTATATCCGAGGATCCTCGATATCAACAACCACAAAGTAATAAATTTGCAGCAACAACATAGGTTAAGTATCTGGGCTCCATACCATGATACCACCTCTATCCAGAAGGAATGACATACACTAAAGGGGCGCTACCCCCTAATAACCTTGCTGCATCCTTCCTGTTTTGACCATTTTCGGGGTGTGAGGTCCGACGAAGTCTCGTCCACAAAGCTACGCTTTATACAAAAGCTGTGCTTTGTTCAACAAATGCTCAACCGCACTTTGTATGCCACATTACCAAATTGGGAATGCATCACTAGTAACCATCAACTACATAACCTCTAAGGGTGTTAAACTAAGAGAATAAATTCTCTGCCACCAACGGAAATATATTTGATAGAAACCAGCTTTACATCTCAAATTGTAATGTCAGACACACATCCATACAAGTCCGTTCCAGGATCGAACAGAACCGAAGGCACTTACAAAGAAGTCCTTGCAATCCGGATATTTACTAATCACGTCCGGAATTCCCATCACAAAGGGTCATAAAATCTCTATATCGGAGATCAGCCGATGCAGAGACATTCAACGGTAATCCTTCCGTTTCAAAAATATCCGGTCTTCAACACCGGTCTTCAAATGCTATCCATTACAACGTATCACATATTCGGAATGGGTTATACGACCCAACGGTCCTTTCCAGGCTAACCCGAATAGTGAGCGCTTATTTTAAAAATAAGTGTGGCATTCAAATTCAAGCAAATCACAACAAATACCCATTTAAAGGTAAATATTAATAGTCGGTTATTTAACTATCAATAGATATGCACAACATCACCAGATTCCAAATAATTTCCCAAATTATTTATTTTCCAAAAATATCTTTACAAGATATATATTTTCCACACTTCAACATTTGAAAACAAATTTCAAATCACTTTTCACCTTTACAACTTTTTAAAACAAATTTCAAATCGTTTCCCTATACGGGATATATTCACAAATCTTTATTCATTTTCATTTCAAAATGGTTCATTTAAACCAATTAAATAAATCCTTACCAATTTACTTTATATTTACGTTCCAAATCCGTAAATTTATTTCCACACTTCAAAAATAAATCAACGTTTATCTTTAAACAAATTTCCCTTTCTTTTATAAATTCCATAGTGAATTTACAATTCCAAAATATCTATGAATATTCGATTTCCGAATCGATTTCTAATATTCATTTTCAATTTATTTTTAAAAGATAAAATCTCAAAATATTCACTTCATATTGGAAAACATTTCCATACTTATTTAATACTATGTAATTCACAAATCCATTTATTTTCAACACTTGGAAAATATTCAATATACTTAATCGAAATTAAGTATATATTTCATTCTTTAAAGAAAACATGCGCTTAAACACATTTATTTGAGTCAAAACGAATGTTGCGTAAAACATCGTTACGACGACCCAAAATCACTAGTATAGGGATTCGAAATTAAAATAGATATATAAATCCCAATACTATACAAAAACCTTTCCTTTCGGAAATCATTTACTATAACAACAGTGTTATAGTCCATCTTTTCCTTATTTCTCGAAAAACGTCTATTTCAACAATGAATGTTGAAATCTATGGTTTCGACACTTAATACATTTTAAAACAACATCAAATCGTTTTAATTCTATTTAAAATATCACTTCCCCAAAACACTTTAATATATTATTCACTGTCCCAAAATCGTGAATATTCTTCGTTAACCAAATTCAACATTTTTCTACACATTTTGTTTAAAGGATTATCCACCGTCCGAACTTGTGAATATATCTCCTTTAAAAATCTTAAATAATTGACTTATCAAAATAAGTCGGTTTCGGATTTATAAAACAATGTTTATAAATTCCCATTTATATTTTATAAAGACTTCAATTTACAAAATTAAAAAAAAATCTTACTGCTTATAAAATTCCATTTATAACCTCGTTTTCAGCATTAACAGAACTCCTTTTATAATTCCATTATTTCGATTTATAAAATATATATATTATAAATCTCATCTATAAACCATTTATACTTATTCGAAAATCTCAATTAAAATGCCAAAATCTGATTTATAAGTTAATCACTTATAAATCTTTTATTTACAAAATCTATTCATTTTATAACTTCACAATTTATAAATCTAAAATTTTTATTCACTTATGAAATCCATTTATACTTCATTTTAACACTTAATAAAACTCGTTTTATAATTCCTATATTTTAAATTTATAAAATATCAATTTTTAAATCTTTTATATATAAATCGTTTATAATAATTCAAAATCCCAATTTAAACTATTTTATAAATTTATCAACTACTTATTTCAAAAATCACATTTCGGTTATATTTCACAAAAGTCATACTTTTTTATAATATTAAATTTTATAACGTTAATTTATTTAAAATGAATCAATTCAAAATTTTAATAAAACATATACTTTCAAAAATCACTTTAAAACCCTTTTAAAATTCAAAATCGTTACTTTAACATTCTTAAAACTTCAAAATAGGCCCAATGATGCAACAACACCAAATAATCAGTCACGTCATCCAAACATCATATATCAATATGATAATCAACAAATATCACAATATCTGTAAACAAATAAATACTGGTGAGGAATCTAGTTGGATCCCTCCAACATGTTTCCCTGCATCCACAGATGTTAGCACAATACCAATTCCGTTCCAATACGAAATATCACGGTATATGGGATTCATAAAATATTATCCGCTATTATGCGGCGCAATAGGGTCTCATCCGCTATATAATGCGGGAAATCAACTCCAAGTACATATATAATACCAATTCCAATCAAGATGGAATTATCGCGGTATATGTTTTAATAAATAACATCCGCTTAATATACGGCGTATAGGGTCTATTACTATACAACAGATAATAATTTATCATTCAATCATACAATCAAGCAATTTCAAATCCAACTATTTAAAATTTAAATCGAAACAATTCGATTGAGTGAGAAGTTCTCACCATGGTTTCAATACAGTTTCAGCGTTTTATTTCGGATAAAATTAAACGCGCGTTTAACTTTACGCAAAATTCAAACTAGCTCCAAACGACCCCAATCTAGTTCCATTGCGTAGTGCTCGACAATACGAAGCCAACGCAATTCGTTTCGCGCAATTCCGACCTCGTATGAATAAGATATGTTATTTCAAAGTTTATACAAATCAATTTACAATTTTCTTTTTAATTTTTATTTCTATTTTATAACCTTTTCCTCTGGACCGTTGATTTTTTCGTTCCATCTCATCAGGCCATTGCCCATTTCTGCTCACATGCGTTGCCTCCAGGAAATGAACGCAACCGAAACCCAAAGCTCACCTTAAACCCTAATACACACGCCACACTACGACGATCCAGGCGACTATCAATGACCTTCAAATCGAAGCTCAAGTCGAATGCCACCCATGGCTAGAGTTTGGTGGAGCTCGGCACCACCATGGTCTCGGAATTTGTGCATGAACGTGGAGCATTCAAGCTCCAATTGTTGTCAATCTACTACGTTAATTACGATCTTAACCGTTGGATAGCTAGATCTCACCTAGCTCTACAAGTTTGTAGTTGGAAATTTTCAGAATTATTGAGTGGATTTGAAGAAAATTGGAGGAGGAAGAAGGATGATTTTCGGCCATTGGAATAGCTAGGGCCGGCTGAAGAAGGTTATGAGGGTTAGGGTTGAATTTCTTTGCAAATGGAAATAACTAGGTCCTTATATAGAAAAATTCACAAATTACTATTCATCCGGAATTTGCGAACTCCAAATCTCACGCGGTGACCGTCGTTTCTAGGGTTTACCCGGGTTTCGGATACAATGGAATAGGTTTCGGGAGCCAATTCGATCACATGTGCGAGTTACAGCAATAAACGATCGATTTTAAATTAAATCGGTTAATCGAATTTCTATGCGTTTTAGCTTGCCCAAGACAAACGGTAAATCCGATTGACACAAAATTTGAAACCATACAATAATATAATATTACGGATCCGATGAAACTGGTTTCGTCGAAATCCGAGACTGTTTGAAAAATGGCTATTTTAACTCGTCAATTAAATATTAAAATATTCAATTTCCACAAATTAACTTTTAATTCAATTTTAAAAGTTCTATAACATCATTATAACTCTGATATGATTTAATATAACTTTATAAATCAATTTTAATCACATTAAACCCAATTTCCAATTATTTCTGTATTTTTTCAATATTAAACTATCGATTAAATTATCCAATTAAATCTAGATATTCAAAATAAAATTTATTCGACTTACAAATTTTACCTGTTAATATTTAAAATCAATTAAATATACAAATTTTAATTGACAGAAATTCTGGGTCGTTACAAACTTCCCCCTTTAAAAGAATTTCGTCCTCGAAATTACCAAGTAAGAAAAAGTTACAGAATCCATTAACTTTCCAAAACAAACCGTTCAATTTAGATTTTTTTCAAATCTCTTAAGTGTTTAACTTTATCAAAATCCATAGTTAAACTTATAGCTTTACTAAGTTTCCAAATCATACTTAGTTATCTTTTCAAAAAAATTCAATTTTTTTTCAAAAATATTCTAACGCCTTAAATTTTCAGAAAAATTCTCCATAATCTCCTTTGCGTGGCTCGATCCCAAAAAAATGACAATATATATATCACAAATATACCTCTCATCAAGTAATGAGGCATCCCACAGGGAAAAAGTGCAAAAGTACGATATTTAATCCGAGATATGTACCTTATATATTATTAGCGAGCATATACGGCTAATATAGCGGGAAAGCGAGCTCCAAATGCGAAGCAAGCGCAATCCGCACCTACTAAACACTCAAAAAACAATGAGAAACATGTATATATGGAAGTAATATCAATATACAACATATATCAACAACTATATATGCCAATATAGCAAATGCAACAAAGCAACAAATCCAACCATCATCCAACTAGCATTTAACTAACATCCATAACCAAATCAATTACATTCACTTCTCATTAATATTCAATGAATTGGTTTTCCAAAAATCACATTTGATTCATTAACATTGGATGTTTTTTTACTAACATTCATATTCAAGTTGGTTCATTTCCAAATCAAATTCAATTCTATTTAAGAGTCACTTAACTTCCAATTTGATTTCAATGATTTATAGCTTTCCATTTCATCAATTCAATTTCATTAACACTTAATGAAATATACACAATCAATTAACAATCAAATAACAACCAATGTATATTCAACATAACCAAATTATTTAATTTACATTCAATTTGGTCCAACACTTTTAATTCCAATTGGTTTATATTAAATAGATTTTCATTCAATCATTCAACTTCCAATAACATTAGCTTTTAATGAATTAACACTTACATTCATTATTCCATATCAATTTATTTTACATTCGATTGATTAACATTCAATATATTTATTAATTCAATTGCTAATTTATTTAACAAATAAGGTTAAATTTCTTTTATATAACTCAAGTCCATATTCTTAATGACTTCATTTCATTAATTCACTTATTAATTTACTTCGACACCAAAATCAACTCCATTCAACATCACTTAAGTTATATTCTATTTCAAACATCTTATATAATCCAAATCAATTTATTTAACTTAACTTAAATTTTCACTTATAATCCAATTCAGATTCCAATTCTAAAGTAAATTCCATTTACTTTTACCAAAGTCAAATTTATTATCTCATATTATAAGTTCAAAACTCTTTTCACTTATATTCAACAATTTCAGCTTGGATTTTTATTTCAAATTTGTTTATCACAATCAAACTTCAATTCCCAATCAAATCTCATTTCAATTTATAAAACTCATTTATACATTCACATTACCAATTTCATTCCATTAATGAGTTTTATTCCAAATTATAAATATTTCCAATTCCCATTTGTATATGAATTCGTTCCTTTATCCTTTGGTTATTATTTCAATTCCTTATTTCAATTTCCATTTTAATAATGATAATATTTCAATATCATCGCTTCCAAACAACCAAACAACCATATATTATAAACATTTACAGAAAATTTATTTCTTTTAATATATGAAAATAGTTTTGGGTAAAATTATTTCATTTACCCAATTCAAAACAATACTGTGTCAGTTTATCTTGTTTAAGAGTTTAGAAACCCCTATCGATCACGGTTGTACTTCCCGCACCGACAAGAATTCATGAACAATCAACCGATAAGTCAACACAATACAAAACAATTTATATTCACTAACAAATACACGCTCATAGCTATTATTGCACTCAAACTCATTCTAGAGTACTACTGACTCTATCTCTAATGAGTAACAACCAACAGAGCCATGGTTGTCGCTTAACCGTATGCTCTGATACCAGATGTAACGTTTGCGATTTTTCGACGCTCGAAAACCGACATCAATACGTCCACTGCATCAACTGCCGAGCAATCGAATGCTGGAAAACCGAAATGTTATGGTTAAAGAAGAAGAAAAAGATAGAAGAAGTGAGAAAAAGATAGAACAAAACAGAAAGAAACAACAGAACAATATCAAAATCTCACAATCGCAGCGGAACAACATATAATAGATAAATGAATTATCTTTAAACAAAGAACTATATCAGTTATTACATTACATCACATTACATTACATTACATCATCAGAGTGTACAACAACAAAACAGCGGAAAAGAAATACTATATACTAGTTGATATACTATGCCATCCAGCTTACCTCCAGGTTTCTACAACAACTCCTGAATTCTAGAATAACCTGATAACCTGACTCTAGACTGTCCGTGTGAAAATTGGTGGGCACCCAGAGTTTAGGAAAGAAACAATAAACTCCGAGTCAGTCATAGGACTGGTGTGAGAACTTAAAGTAGTTTATCTTATATAAAAAAACTGGATTATTTTTGAAGTCAATTCACAATGCTTTTTGAAAATGTAACTACCATAAGACCTCCCACCACACACACAATGCAAACGCAGACTTGGAGGAATTTCTTCTTATGTTAGTCAAAGATGTTTACTACGCAAAATCAAATCATTTTTATATTATTATTAGTGCATAGTGTAGAAAACATTTCGAAAATAGAATATAAATCTTAGCCAGCATAGGTACCATTATATTATGCCTACTATAGCTACCATATTAGATGGCAGGTTCTACAACTAAAAACGTACAAGGTTCGTATTGTTTCTTTGGATTTCCAACAAATGGTTAGGCCAAGGAACTTCCCATTGCCACCTAGGTACGCCTCTGGAAAGACGACACGAGAACCTAACCGGATCTCTGCCAACACAAGGCCGGGTTACCCCTAACTGGGTAACTACTGACACGAATATTCCATCCCCCGATCGTAACCGATCTATATACGAGGATCCTCGATTCCAACAACCACAAAGTAATAAATTTGCAGCAACAACATAGGTTAAGTATCTGGGCTCCGTACCATGATACCACCTCTATCCAGAAGGAATGACATACACTAAAGGGGCGCTACCCCCTAATAACCTTGCTGCATCCTTCCTGTTTTGACCATTTCCGGGGTGTGAGGTCCGACGAAGTCTCGTCCACAAAGCTACGCTTCATACAAAAGCTGTGCTTTGTTCAACAAATGCTCAACCGCACTTCGTATGCCACATTACCAAATTGGGAATGCATCACTAGTAACCATCAACTACATAACCTCTAAGGGTGTTAAGCTAACAGAATAAATTCTCCGCCACCAACGGAAATATATTTGATACAAACCAGCTTTACATCTCAAATTGTAATGTTAGACACACATCCATACAAGTCCGTTCCGGAATCGAACGGAACCGAAGGCACTTACAAAGAAGTCCTTGCAATCCGGATATTTACTAATCACGTCCGGAATTCCCATCACAAAGGGTCATAAAATCTCTATATCGGAGATCAGCCGATGCAGAGACATTCGACGGTAATCCTTCCGTTTCACAAATATCCGGTCTTCAACACCGGTCTTCAAATGTTATCCATTACGACGTATCATATATTCGGAATGGGTTATACGACCCAAAGGTCCTTTCCCGGCTAACCCGAATAGTGAGCGCTTATTTTAAAAATAAGTGTGGCATTTGTTGAGTCACAAGTTTTATGAAGGTTTTGATTTCTGACAAATAACTAAAGGCGATCGACAAAACAAGGTCATTATGGCTATAAAGAGCTATATATGGTACTCTAGATTGTAGATTGATTATTTGATATTATATTAGTGATAAACTTGCTAAAATCTATCCTCAAATAATCATGCATTTTCAAGAAAATTAATATATATACGATTAGAATGTAGTTGCACATTCAGTGTGCAACTTTACAGGGACCGGTCGACCGGTCACAATATAGGCGGTCGACCGTTCCTGCATAATTTGCACACTGAACGTGCACACATGCACATAACGTATATATATTTAAATTCCTGTCTACTGGTCACTTTTTAACCTGTCGACCGTTTTTAAACAGAAAGCATTTTTTCCAAAAGACACTTCTCTTCTCCAAAGGTTGCATCTCTTACCTTTCACCAAAGATCATATCTCTTAATGGCAACTGCTCACAAAGAGTTACAATAATTCTTATCTATATAAACTCATCTAATTCGTTGATTAACACAACATGATTATATATGCTTTTTAATCTAATCTCTGAAATTACTTTCTACATACTCCTGCATTCTAAAAGCTCTCGATTATTTATTGAATCATTGAAACTATTTCATATCTTTTGATTCAATAAGTAATATACTTTCCTTAATCTTTTTCAAAACATCATTCGCAAACTTTGAGGATAAGATTATAGGAAGGGTGTACTACTAGTGACAAATCCGTGTTTTCAAGAACACAAGTTGTCAACAACAATTGTATTTGTTTTTGTGTTGAAGTCCTCTGTGTTGTAAGAGGCAAGTGTTGAAGTCCTCAGTGTATTAGAGGCGTGAAATCCCGTTCGGTTGTTCGGGTGTTGTAAACCTGTTCCTCCGGGTGAAGCGAGGTAGTTAATAGTGAAAATCCAGATAGAAGTCTGGTACTGGACGTAGGACGGTGCTCCGAACCAGTATAAAAATCTCTGGTGTGATTTTTCTATTTTTTATTTACTATGCTATTATCATCTATTTCCGCATTTATATTGTAGTCCATATTACACGATCCGTGTGTACTATATTAGCACATATAATTGTATACACACCGCACTTTCATTTGGTATCAGAGCACGGTCATCATATAACCGTAACATAGTTATTTTGATATATTATAGTAATATGGCAAATAACGTAAGTACTAGCACTCAAAACACTACTTACACGGAGGGTCAATCGACACAAAGACCTCCATTTTTCAATGGTCTTAACTATAGTTATTGGGCAACACGTATGTCATTCTTTATGCAATCAAATAGCTATGATGCTTGGAATGCCACTCAAAGAGAAATAGTGAATCCAACAACCGATTATTCAGAATGGACTGCAGCTGAGAAAACGGCAGCAGCCGTAAATACAAGAGCAATAAATATGTTGTTCTGTGCATTAGACCAAAATGAATATAACCGTGTTAGTATCTGCACTACTGCATATCAAATTTGGCAAACACTAAAAATCACTCATGAAGGTACTAACAAGGTTAAACAAGCCAAAATAGCCATGCTGAAAAGTCAATTTCAAAATTTCAAAATGAAACCAAATGAGACAATAAATGACATGTATTCACGGTTTCAAACTATTCACCATGCACTTATTGGCTTAGGACAAAAGTATTCTGATTTCGATGTTGTTTCAACAGTCCTACATTCTCTGACTAGTGAATGGGAAGGAAAAGTATTAGCAATTGAAGAAGCTAATGACCTTTTCGTCATGAAGCCAGATGAATTGATAGGAAATTTAATGTCCTATGAAGCAAATTTGCAGGCTAGAAAAGAACAGAAAGAAGAAAAGAAAATTGTAGCATTTCATGTTGAGAAAGATGAAAATGAATCGGATTCTGAAGACGAAGATTTGGCATTCATTGCGAAAGGATTTAAAAAATTCCTAAAATATCGAAAAGCCAGTCGTTACAATAAAAGGAAACCTGGATCAAACAAACCATCTTCATCTGCTATAGAATGTTTCAACTGCCAGAAAAAGGGGCACATGCAGAAGGATTGTCCAGAACAAAAGAAGAAGTCAGAAAATGACAAATTCAAACATAAGAAGGACAAATCTAAGAAACGAGCCTTCTCAGTAACATGGGACGATTCAGAGTCATCTTCATCAGAAAGTGAAAGTGATTCAGAGAATGAACAAGCTAATGTTTGTTTTATGGCAACGGAAGATGAGGTACAAATTCCTACATTTGATGAATTACTTGATATTAATGCTGAATTGATAGTCAAATATAAAGACATAAAACGTCAATTAAAAGTAGTCAAAGCAGATTTAAGTAGAGCAGAGTTTGAACGAGATATGTTAAAAGATGAGAAGAAAATATTAGAAGAG
Source organism: Allium cepa (assembly GCA_030765085.1). Lineage (NCBI taxonomy): Eukaryota > Viridiplantae > Streptophyta > Magnoliopsida > Asparagales > Amaryllidaceae > Allium > Allium cepa. Next base: position 219,001,951 of record CM060930.1, read on the forward strand.
GAACTTGAAAATATTCAAGAATCATCATCTAATGTTGACTCTCAAATATCTCTTTTGAGTCAAGAAATAGAAGCTCAAAAAGAGAAAAATAATGCTCTCACTACTGAAAATCATGAGCTTAAAGCAAAAGTCAAAATTCTAGACCTAGAAAAAGCTAGCTTACAAACAAAGTTTGATGACATTACTCAAAATGTTTCTAACTTTAACAAAGGTCGAGAAAATTTGACAAAAATAATTGAAAGTTCACAATCTATTTCAGACAAACAAGGATTGGGATATAACAAACAAGAAACCAAGAAACATCTTGGAAATAAACGGAAGAAGAAAGTACAAAAAACTGAAGCTAAGAAAAATCTTAGTTTATTATATTCCAAACCAAAACCAGTTGTGAAATTTCAAAAGAAAAATGTCAAGACTATCAAAATATGGGTTCCTAAAACAAATAACAATTTGATTAGGAACAAATACATTCAGCAATTCATGAATACTGTGCATTTTAATAAAAATTATATATATAAAGGGGATACCGGACCCATATGGGTTTGGACTCCTAAGACCTAACTCTTAGGACCCTATAAAAAGTGGGTACCATGGACTTAATTCTATTTTTTGCAGGTCCCACTTAAGAAAAGAGGAAAGTGGATATTGGACAGTGGTTGCTCAAAGCACATGACAGGAGATAAGAGTCTATTAACAAATATTACATATTCAGATGGTGGCCCCGTCACTTTTGGAGACAATTCAAAAGGCTATATCATCGGCAAAGGCGATGTGAGCAATTGCGGTACATCTAACTTACCTCTTATTACTAATGTCATGCTAGTTAGAAATTTAAAACACAATTTGCTTAGTATTAGTCAGTTATGTGACAAGGGATTTATAATTCCATTTTCAAATAATAACTGTAGTATTTTAGATAAAGACCATAATTTGGTTTTCGAAGGTTATAGAGACAGAAATATATATATTCTGAATATGAATATTAATCATAATTCAGATATGTGTCTTGTGGCTAATGACAATGATCCATGGCTATGGCACAAACGCTTCTGTCATATAAACTTCAGAAATATTGACAAGCTAGCCAAAAACAATCTAGTTAGAGGACTACCCAAAATGAGTTTTAAAGTTAACAACATTTGTGATGCATGTCAATTAGGAAAATTGACCAAATCATCTTTTAAATCCAAGAAAGTCATATCAACATTACAACCACTTGAGTTACTACACATGGATTTATTTGGACCTACTAGGGTTCAATCAATAAATCACAGTCAATATGTGCTTGTAATTGTTGATGATTTCTCTCGTTATACATGGACAATTTTCTTAAAAAATAAAAGTGACACTTTCGATCATTTCAAATCTTTCGTCAAAAGAATTCAAAAATCAAAAGGGATGAAAGTTAAAAATATAAGAAGTGATCATGGCGGAGAGTTTGAAAATAATGAATTTGAACATTTTTGTACAAAGAAAGATATATATCATAATTTTTCGTTTCCCAGAACTCCACAACAGAACGGAGTTGTAGAACGGAAGAACCGAACTTTACAAGAATGTGCAAGAACATTATTGAATGGAACCACCTTACCAAAACATTTTTGGGCGGAAGCTGTGGCAACTGCCTGTTATGTTTTAAATCGTGTATCCATAAGACCTCTTACCAAGAATACTCCTTATGAATTATTTAACAAAAGGAAGCCTAAAATCTCATACTTCAAAGTTTTTGGTTCCAAGTGCTTTATTTTAAATACGAAAGACCAGCTTGGCAAATTCGATCCAAAAGCCGATGAAGGAATATTTGTCGGTTATTCGGAACGAAGTAAGGCCTATCGGATATTTAATAAACGAACCAAAACTATTGAAGAATCACTTCATGTCTCTTTTGATGAAATCTATCAGCACCCTCACACTATATCAGATGATGACGAATCAATAGTCACTGACAATCAAATCATCACAAACATTGATTCTGACTCGGAAATAATTATTGAGAATATTCCTCAAACATGTGAGTTACAATCACCACCAAGAATATTAAGAGACCATCCGGCTCAAAATATAATCGGTGAAATAACATCACATGTCAGAACAAGAAGTCAACTCAATCAAATGGGTCATGTCGCTTTTCTCTCAAATATCGAACCTAAGAATCCAAAAGAAGCTGCTACAGATGATTACTGGATCATTGCCATGCAGGAAGAACTAAATCAGTTTGAGCGCAATGACGTTTGGGAACTTGTTCCACGACCAACTGATCAGTCAGTAATTGGTACTAAATGGGTCTATAAAAATAAGGCCGACGAACAAGGAAATATCACCAAAAATAAAGCAAGATTAGTAGCACAAGGATATAATCAGGAAGAAGGTATCGATTATGAAGAAACTTTTGCACCAGTTGCTCGACTAGAAGCTATTAGAATCCTATTATCTTTTGATTGTCACCATAATTTCAAACTTTATCAGATGGATGTCAAAAGTGCTTTTCTCAATGGATTTATCAAAGAGAATGTCTATGTCGAACAACCTCCTTTGTTCGTACATGAAAAATATCCTGACCATGTGTTCAAACTTAAGAAAGCTTTGTATGGTTTAAAACAAGCACCTCGTGCTTGGTATGAACGACTACGTAGCTATCTTATTAACTCAGGATTTCAAATAGGCAAAGTCGATCAAACTTTGTTTATTAAACATTCTCGAAAAGATATTCTAGTTATCCAGATATATGTAGACGATATCATCTTCAGTTCAACAAACGATAAACTCTGCAAAGAATTTGCAAGTATTATGACCAAAGAATTCGAAATGTCTCATATGGGAGAACTATCTTATTTTCTTGGACTTCAAATAAAGCAACTTTCAAACGGTATTTTTATCAATCAAGAAAAATACTGTGAAAACCTTATCAAACGCTTCGGATTAGAAAATACATCTGGTAAACCAACTCCTATGAGTACAACTACACATCTTGAAAAAGATGAAAGTGGTAAGAATATTGACCAGAAATTATATCGAAGCATGATTGGTTCTCTTCTTTATCTTACAGCTAGTCGTCCGGATATAATAATGAGTGTTTGTTTATGTGCTCGTTTTCAAGCCGATCCAAAGGAATCACATCTACGAGTAGTGAAACGTATAATTCGTTATCTTAATAATACCAAAGATTTCGGTCTTTTTTATCCAAAAGAATGTCCATTTGAATTAGTATCATATAGTGATGCTGATTTCGGTGGCTCACGAACGGATAGAAAAAGTACAAGTGGTACGTGCCATTTTATTGGAAAATCACTTGTCTCCTGGTTCAGTAAGAAACAGAATTGTGTTTCACTATCAACATGTGAAGCTGAATATATATCAGCAGCTCTCGTTTGTACTCAAGTACTATATATGCAACAAACACTTCAAGATTTTGATATTCATTTATCAAATTCTATTATATACTGTGATAACACCAGTGCTATAAATCTCTCTAAAAATCCAGTAAACCACTCTAGAACCAAACACATTGATATCCGTCATCATTTCCTTCGAGATAATATTGACAAAGGAAATATATGTCTTGAATATGTCCATACTGACAATCAATTAGCGGACATTTTTACTAAGCCTCTGCTCGAATCTAATTTTATTAAATTACGAAGAGAGCTTGGTTTAATTTCAAGGAAAAATCTTGACTAAGTAATTTCTAAAGAACGTCTTCTTTTTAGTTATTCTTTAACCATAACTTTTGCATAAACTTATTTTTATTACATTAAATATAAGCCACTGCTTGATTTAATGGTTAATAATCTTTACTCATTTTTTTCATTCTTTTCTTTTAGTGATCGTCCTTTCCTTTCTTAATTTATAATTTCAGTTTTAAAAGGAAAGCTATTTTTAGAGTTAAAATAAAAATTTCTGCTTATGTTTTCTTGGTTAAAATTTTCCATTAACTTACATCCATAGGTTTACGTAAGAAACTTGTATACAAGCTTGCAAAAAATTTCATATTTTGTTCATCTTTTTTTATCTAACCATAATATTCTATACAACATTCCCTATGGCTCACATTTGTGATAAATGTGCTCAAGAATCATACATTTCTATTATGAGTTCTGAGTCGGAGGAATATTATTCTCCTACTACACCAAAACAAAAACCAAGTTGTCATCATCAATGCTCTTGTACGTCTGATAAAACTCCAAATTCAAAACGAGTGAAGAGGACACTGTTCTATTCTCCTCGTACCAAAGCACAAATCGATGAAATACACCACTACCAGAAACATCAGATAGACCTTCAGAGACAGCTCCATTATGGGCAAAGTCAACTTTATCACGAGCAACAATGGACATCAGCACGATTATCCGTTTTAGAAAAGTTGGCAACATTTTTCTGTGGTTCCAACAAGCATGACGTGCATGAACCAATGCCGTCTAGCCCATCAACATCTAAAAGTCCTAACTCGTGGGATCGGAACTATGAGAAGAATGAAGGAGCTCAGAAACAATGGAGTCCATGGTCAAAACGTATTGAAGGAAACAACGATAATTCTAATGACGAACCTTCTCGTTAGATTTATATATAGTTATTATATCTTTATCTATCACTTGTGTAATAACGGTTATATTTTGTATTAAGAATGAAATATAATATATATAGGTTGATATATGATAAAAACTTGCAAAATAACATATTATTCTCAGCAGACCAGAACCGGTCGACCGCCCCATATATAGCCGGTCGACCATTTGCTCCCTGGTTGAAAACGGTTGACGTATTTTTAGTTTTTATATATACCTATGCGTCATTTTTTCTTCTACCCTCTTTCTCTTTTGACTCAAGCTGTTCTTTTTCCCAAAATCACAAACCCTAGTTTCCTATTTTCAATTCCCAAATCTCAAATCTTCCAACAATGGCTCCTCCTCAAAAGAAATCTAAGAAAGGAACAACCTCTGAAACTTCATCTCTAAGCATCTCCGCCAAAAAGTGGCTTCAAAGTCCAATTGCTGTAACAAGATGGAATCAGATGACAAATTACAAGTTTCATCCAGGCTCTTTTATCAAATTTGATGATTTCACGGCTTATGGCGTTTGGAGGTTAGCCAATAATGCCAACATTACTCCATTGATAGATTTTTCAAAAAATAATGTGGAGATAAATCATTTGATGATCAAATTGTTTTACGCCAACATGAATCTCGATGAATATCAACCTGATAATCCAAACGGAGTCATCTGGTCTGTGGTCTGTGGTCTGTGGTAAGCAAATTTTTCTTACTCATGCTAGAATTGCCTCTATACTTGGTATACCAAATCGAGGCGATGAGTTTTCATCTACCTTCTGCAAAGTCTTCACTCGAAATAGTACTAGTCATCAGTTCATAGAAGACAATAGTGATGGCACAAAGTCTATTGGACTTCGACCGACAGCTAGACTACTTCATGGTGTTTTGATGCATTCTCTTTTTCCTAGACTTGGAAATTATGATGCAGTATATAAAGAAAACTTCAAAGCACTCTATGCTATTTATGGTGAAATCCAAATCAATTGGGTACACATACTTTTTGATGAAATTCTCAAGGTAAATAACTCTACACGGCCTCATTTCTTCTACAATGAATATATCATGCGACTTTTGTTAGCTTGCGGAGTAAATTCTCCTGATTCTGCAACCTCAAAACCAAAATGCATTGATTCAATAACCATCAAACGAATGAAGCTTCCTCCACCTTATCTTGAGATTATGTCTTTTGAAGAATGGCAACAAAGAGGACCAAGAAAACAAAGATCAACTTCCTCTCGTCCTCGTTCCGATGAAGTGAAACTATTAAAATCAAAATCATCAACAAAAGAATCACTTGAAACAATTGCGCGTAACCAATTTTTGCTTGAATCACGTCTCAAGCGCATGGACTCTAAAATTGATAAGCGCTTCAATAAGGTCAAGTCATTCTTTGGTATGCTATGGGATGCTATATCCTGTTCCACATCCACCTCTGTTCAAGCACAAGACCCAGGAAAACGTCCTGCTGCTCCTGTTTTCACCTGGACATCATCTGACGAGTCTACTGGTATGAGTGGTCATGGACATGGAGAATCATCTAGAGGGAAAAATGATGAGGAAGAAGAAGAAGAAGATGATGATGATGACCACGATGATGATGATGAAGAGGAGATACGATCTGCTTCATCTTAGATTCTATTATGGTTTAGCACTTTAAAAACATTCATCGACACTTGTACTAAATAGTGTCGTTATTCTTATTTTTCATTTGACATTATGATCTGTAGAATACTCCGTTATGTTTTGGCTGTTTTAATGATTTATTTTGCTATGCATATCATATTCCTTCTACTATTCTAGTGTCTGTTACTCCTTTTTGTCGATGACAAAGGGGGAGAAAGGGCTAACAATTGTTTGCAGGAACGTACATATATAAGAATTCAAAGAGAGAGAGATCACATATTCAGGGGGAGATTCAGATTTGTAGATATATATTGTCATCAATCAAAAAGGGGGAGAATGTTGAGTCACAAGTTTTATGAAGGTTTTGATTTCTGACAAATAACTAAAGGCGATCGACAAAACAAGGTCATTATGGCTATAAAGAGCTACATATGGTACTCTAGATTGTAGATTGATTATTTGATATTATATTAGTGATAAACTTGTTAAAATCTATCCTCAAATAATCATGCATTTTCAAGAAAATTAATATATATACGATTAGAATGTAGTTGCACATTCAGTGTGCAACTTTACAGGGACCGGTCGACCGGTCACAATATAGGCGGTCGACCGTTCCTGCATAATTTGCACACTGAACGTGCACACATCCACATAACGTATATATATTTAAATTCCTGTCTACTGGTCACTTTTTAACCTGTCGACCGTTTTTAAACAGAAAGCAATTTTTCCAAAAGACACTTCTCTTCTCCAAAGGTTGCATCTCTTACCTTTCACCAAAGATCATATCTCTTAATGGCAACTGCTCACAAAGAGTTACAATCATTCTTATCTATATAAACTCATCTAATTCGTTGATTAACACAACATGATTATATATGCTTTTTAATCTAATCTCTGAACTTACTTTCTACATACTCCTGCATTCTAAAAGCTCTCGATTATTTATTGAATCATTGAAACTATTTCATATCTTTTGATTCAATAAGTAATATACTTTCCTTAATCTTTTTCAAAACATCATTCGCATACTTTGAGGATAAGATTATAGGAAGGGTGTACTACTAGTGACAAATACGTGTTTTCAAGAACACAAGTTGTCAACAACAATTGTATTTGTTTTTGTGTTGAAGTCCTCTGTGTTGTAAGAGGCAAGTGTTGAAGTCCTCAGTGTATTAGAGGCGTGAAATCCCGTTCGGTTGTTCGGGTGTTGTAAACTTGGTCCTCCGGGTGAAGCGAGGTAGTTAATAGCGAAAATCCAGATAGAAGTCTAGGACTGGACGTAGGACGGTGCTCCGAACCAGTATAAAATCTCTGGTGTGATTTTTCTATTTTTTATTTACTATGCTATCATCATCTATTTCCGCATTTATATTGTAGTCCATATTACACGATCCGTGTGTACTATATTAGCACATATAATTGTATACACACCGCACTTTCAGCATTCAAATTCAAGAAAATCACAACAAATACCCATTTAAAGGTAAATATTGATAGTCGGTTATTTAACTATCAATAGATATGCACAACATCACCAGATTCCAAATAATTTCAAAATTATTTATTTTCCAAAAATATCTTTACAAGATATATATTTTCCACACTTCAACATTTGAAAACAAATTTCAAATAACTTTTCACCTTTACAACTTTTGAAAAAAAAATTCAAATCGTTTCCCTATACGGGATATATTCACAAATCTTTATTCATTTTCATTTCAAAATGGTTCATTTAAACCAATTAAATAAATCCTTACCGATTTACTTATTTACGTTCCAAATTCGTAAATTTATTTCCACGCTTCAAAAATAAATCAATGTTTATTTTTAAACAAATTTCCCTTTCTTTATAAATTCCATAGTGAATTTACAATTCCAAAATATCTATGAATATACGATTTCCAAATCAATTTCTAATATTCATTTTCAATTTATTTTTAAAAGATAAAATCTCAAAATATTCACTTCATATTGGAAAACGTTTCCATACTTATTTAATACTAAGTAATTCACAAATCCATTTATTTTCAACACTTGGAAAATATTCAATATACTTAATCGAAATTAAGTATATATTTCGTTCTTTAAAAAACGTGCGCTTAAACACATTTATTTGAGTCAAAATGAATGTTGCGTAAAACATTGTTACGACGACCCAAAATCACTAGTATAAGGATTCGAAATTAAAATAGATATATAAATCCCAATACTATACAAAAACCTTTCCTTTCGGGAATCATTTACTATAACAACAGGTTATATAGTCCATCTTTTCCTTATTTCTCGAAAACGCCTATTTCAACAATGAATGTTGAAATCTATGGTTTTGACACTTAATACATTTTAAAACAACTTCAGATTGTTTTAATTCTATTTAAAATATCACTTCCCCAAAACACTTTAATATATTATTCACTGTCCCAAAATCGTGAATATTCTTCGTTAACCAAATTCAACATTTTTCTACACATTTTGTTTAAAGGATTATCCACCGTCCAAACTCGTGAATATATCGCCTTTAAAAATCTAAAATAATTGACTTATCAAAATAAGTCGGTTTCGGATTTATAAAAAAATGTTTATAAATTCCCATTTATATTTTATAAAGACTTCAATTTACAAAATTTAAAAAAAATCTTACTACTTATAAAATTCCATTTATAACCTCATTTTCAGCATTAACAGAACTCCTTTTATAATTCTATTATTTCAATTTATAAAATATATATTTTATAAATCTCATCTATAAACCATTTATACTTATTCGAAAATCTCAATTAAAATGCCAAAATCTGATTTATAAGTTAATCACTTATAAATCTTTTATTTACAAAATCTATTCATTTTATAACTTCACAATTTATAAATCTAAAATTTTCATTTACTAATGAAATCCATTAATACTTCATTTTAACACTTAATAAAACTCGTTTTATAATTCCTATATTTTAAATTTATAAAATATCAATTTTTAAATCTTCTATATATAAATAATTTATAATAATTCAAAATCCCAATTTAAACTATTTTATAAATTTATCAACTACTTATTTCAAAAATCACATTTCGGTTATATTTCATAAAAATCATACTTTTTTATAATATTAAATTTTATAACGTTAATTTATTTAAAATGAATCAATTCAAAAATTTAATAAAACATATACTTTCAAAAATCACTTTAAAACCCTTTTAAAATTCAAAATTGTTACTTTAACATTTTTAAAACTTCAAAATAGGCCTAATGATGTAACAACACCAAATAATCAATCACGGCATCCAAACATCATATATCAATATGATAATCAACAAATATCACAGTATCTGTAATCAAATAAATACTGGTGAGGAATCCAGTTGGATCCCTCCAACCTGTTTCCCTACATCCACACTTGTTAGCACAATACCAATTCCGTTCCAATACGGAATATCGCGGTATATGGGATTCATAAAATATTATCCGCTATTATGCGGCGCAATAGGGTCTCATCCGTAATATAATGCGCGAAATCAACTCCAAGTACATATATAATACCAATTCCAATCAAGATGGAATTATCGCGGTACATGTTTTTAATAAATAACATCCGTTTAATATACAGCGCATAGGGTCTATTACTATACAACAGATAATAATTTTTCATTCAATCATACAATCAAGCAATTTTAAATCCAACTATTTAAAATTTAAATCGAAACAATTCGATTGAGTGAGAAGTTCTCACCATGGTTTCAATACAGTTTCAGCGTTTTATTTCGAATAAAATTAAACGCGCGTTTAATTTTACCCGAAATTCAAAATAGCTCCAAACGACCCCAATTCAGTTCCATTGTGTAGTGCTCGACAAACCGAAGCCAATGCAATTCGTTTCGTGCAATTCCGACCTCGTATGAACAAGATAGTTATTTTAAAGTTTATACAAATCAATTTCCAATTTTCTTTTTAATTTTTATTTCTATTTCATAACCTTTTACTCTGGACCGTTGATTTTTTCGTTCCATCTCATCAGGCCATTGCCCATTTATTCTCACGCGCGTTTCCTCCAAGAAATGAACGCAACCGAAACCCAAAGCTCACCTTAAACCCTAATACACGCGCCACACTACGACGATCCAGGCGACGATCAATGACCTTCAAATCGAAGCTCAAGTCGAATGCTACCCACGGCTAGAGTTTGGTGGAGCTCGGCACCACCGTGCTCTCGGAATTCGTGCATGAACGTGGAGCATTCAAGCTCCAATTGCAGTCAATCTACTACGTTAATTACGTCTTAATCGTTGGTTAGCTAGATCTCACCTAGCTCTACAAGTTTGTAGTTGGAAATTTTAAGAATTATTGAGTGGATTTGAAGAAAATTGGAGGAGGAAGAAGGATGACTTTTGGCCATTGGAATAGCTAGGGCCGGCTGAAGAAGGTTATGAGGGTTAGGGTTGAATTTCTTTGCAAATGGAAATAACTAGGTCCTTATATAGAAAAATTCACAAATTACTATTCATCCGGAATTTGCGAACTCCAAATCTCACGCGGTGACCGGCGTTTCAAGGGTTTACCCCGCGTTCCGGACACAATGAAATAGTTTTCGGGAGCCAATTCGATCATATGTGCAAGTTAAGACAATAAACGATCGATTTTAAATTAAATCGGTTAATCGAATTTCTATGCGTTTTAGCTTGCCCCAGACAAACGGTAAATCCGATTGACAAAAAATTTTAAACCATACGATAATATAACATTATGGATCCGATGAAATTGGTTTCGTAGAAATCCAAGACTGTTTGAAAAATGGCTATTTTAACTCGTTAATCAAATATTAAAATATTCAATTTCCACAAATTAACTTTTAATTCAATTTTAAAAGTTCTATAACACATTATAACTCCAATATGATTTAATATAACTTTATAAATCAATTTTTGTAACGCTTCGAAAATTTTCGACTTTCGAAAATTCAACATCGACACTCACTTTATCGACTGCCGAGATATCGAAGGCCGGAAACCCGAAATGTTATGGTTTAAGAAAGAATTTAGGAAAAGAAAAAGGCAGAAGATAGAGGGAAAAGAAAACAGAAAATTAGAAAATAGAATAGAAAAAAAATAGAAAATTTGAAAATAGAAATTAGAGAGAATAGAAAATAGAAAATAGAACAGAATTTTAAAAGTAGAAGAAAAAGAGAATAGAGAACATAGAACGGAACAGAAAACAACAGAATCACATCAGAATCTCACAATTCGCAGCGGAACAACATATAATAATAAATGAATAATCTTTAAACAAAGAACTATATCAGTTATTACATTACAACACATTTCATTACATCATATCATCAGAGTATACAACAACAACAACAAATAGTGCAGCGGAAAAAGAAATACTATATAAGTAATACGCCATGTCATCCAGCTTGCCTCCAGCAATTCCTGAATATCCAGAATATCCTGATAAACCTTAAACTCTTGACTGCCCGTGTGAAAATTGGTGGGCACCCAGAGTTTAGGAAGGAAAACAATAAACTCCAAGTCAGTCATATGACTGGTGTGAAAACTCAAAACAGTTTATTTATCTTTAAAATCAAAAATAGAGGAATATTTTTAATCAATTCGCAATGCTTTTAAAAATGAGACTACCATAAGACCTCCTGCCACACACACAATGCAAACGCAGACTTGGAGAAGATTTCTCCTTATGATAGCCAAACATGCTTGATACGCATTAAAATCAAATCAATTTTGATATTATTATTAGTGCATAGTGTAGGAAAAATTCATTTCGAAAGTAGAATATAAATCTTAGCCAGCATAGGTACCATTATATTATGCCTACTAATAGCTACCATATTAGATGACAGGTTCTACAACTAAAACCGTACAAGTCACGTATTGTTTCTTTGGATTTCCAACAAATGGTCAGGCCAAGGAACTCCCCATTGCCACATGAGAATTCCTCTGGAAAGACATCCCCGAGAACCAAACCGGAACTCTGCCAACACAAGGCCGGGTTACCCCTAACTGGGTAACTACTGACACGAGCACGCCATTCCCCGATCGTAAACGACCTTTCTCACGGGATCCCGATAACCAACAACCACAAAGTAATAAATTCGTAGTAACCACATAGGTTAAATATCTGGGCTCCATACCATGATACCACCTCTATCCAGAAGGAAATGTACATACCCTAAAAGGTGCTACCCCTCATAACCTTGCCGCATCTTTCCTGTTTTGACCATTTCCGGGGTGTGAGGTTCGACGAAGTCACGTCCACAAAAACATACTTTATACAAAAGCCATGCTTTGGGTCAACAAATGATCAACACAATGATCACCAAGATAGACGATCAAATAAACGATCCTATCACAATAATCAACACAATGATCATTTCAGCAACACTCAGCATGTCACATTACCAAATTGAGAATATATCGCTGATAACATTCAACTACATAACCTCTGAGCTCGTACGTCTCAGAGAATGGTGTTAAGCTAAAAGAATAAATTCTTCGCCACCAACAGAAATATATTTGAAAGAAATCGGCTTTATATCTCAACTTGTAATGTCAGACATACAATCCATACAAGTTTGTTCCGGGATCGAACAAAACCGAAGGCACTTACAAAGAAGTCCTTGCAATCCGGATATTCACAATCCTGATCGGATTCACCATCACATATGGAGAACTCTATACCGTAGCTACTCGGTGCAGAGTAAATCGACAGGTCATCCTATCGCTCTCGCAAATACCGGGTCTTCAACACTGATCTTCAAATGCAATTCATAACGACGTATCACATATTCGGAATGGGTTATACGACCCCATGGTCCTTTCCCGGTTAACCCGAATAGTGAGCGCTTATTCAAAAATAAGTGTAGCATTCACATTCAAACAAATCACATCAATTACCCATTCAAAGGGAAATATTGATAGTCGGTTATTGAACTATCACTAGATATGCACACATCACCAGTTCCCAAATAATTTTCCAAATTATTTATTTTCCAAAATATCTTCACTAGATATATAATTTCATACTTCAAAAATAAATCAATATTTATTTTTAAACCAATTCCACTTTCTTTTATAAATTCAATAGTGAATTTACATTCCAAAGTATTAATGAATATACGACTTCAATTCGATTTATAATATTCATTTTCAATTTATCTTCAAAAAGATAAATTCTCAAAATATTCACTTTATATTGGAAAACATTTCCATATTTATTTATTCATAAGTAATTCACAAATTTTATTTATTTTCAACACTTAGAAAATATTCAATATACTTAAATTGAAATTAAGTATATATTTCATTCTTTAAGGAAATCATTCTCTTAAACATATTTATTTGGGCCAAAACGAATGTTACGTAAAACATCGTTACGACAACCCAAAATCACTAGTATAGGGATTCGAAATTAAAATAGATATATAAATCCCAATACTATGCAAAACATTTCCTTTCGGAAATCATTTACTATAACAACAGTGTTATAGTCCACTATTTCCTTTTATTTCTCGAAAACGTTTATTTCAACAATTAATGTTGAAATCTATGGTTTCGAATCTCAACACATTTTAAAACATTGTTCGATCGTTAACATCCAAATCCAAAACAATTTCTTTAACATATTATTCACTATTCAAAAACGTGAATATACTTCATTAACAATCTCATCCTTTTATTCATTTATCCAAAATCATTATTTTAATAACTTAATAAATTTTATAAACCTACTGCTTATAAAATTCCATTTATAACTTCACCGTATAAAATTCTATAAATTCCATTCAATTATGAAATTCATTTTCACTTCATTCAAACACTTATAAAAACTCGTTTTATAATGTCCATATTTCAATTTATAAATATACATTTATAAATCTCTTAATATAAATCAGTTTATATTATTCTTTAAAACGTCTTCAAATTCCTTTAAAAACTTCATCCTTTTGATTCATAAAATAATTAAATTTTATAAATCCTATATTTCAACTTTTCATAATAAATTCAAAAATTCCGATTTAACTATTTTATAAAATCATTAGCATCATATTCTCAAAAATCAGTTTTTAACTATATTTCTCAAAAATCATAATTTTTATAACTTTAAAAATTATAACGTTTATTTATTTAAAATGAATCAATTCCAAACATATAGTATATTTTCAAAAAATCACTTTATAAATCATTTTAAAATTCCAAAACTTGGTCCAATGATTCTACACACCAAATAGTCAATCACGACAACAACGATATCATATATCAATATGAAAATCCATCAAATATTAAAATATCTGAAATCAAATAAAAACTGTTGAGGAATCCAGTTGGATCCCTCCAACCTGTTTTCCTGCATCCAAAAACATTAGCACAATACCAATTTCGTTCCAGTACGAAATTATCGCGGTATATGTTTTTAATAAATATTATCCGCTTAATAACGGCGCAATAGGGTCTCATCCGCTAAAAAATGCGGGAAATCAACAACTGCAATATATACATATGCCAATATATATATTGATATTATTTATAATACCAATTTCACTGTTTATGAAATATTCGCGGTATATGTTTTTAATAAATAACATCCGCTTACTAACGGCGTATAATGTCTATTTTAACAATCAATAGATATCAATCAACATTCAAACATGCATTCAAATATTTTAAATCTAACTATTTAAAATAAAATCGAAACCTATTCGATTGAGTGAGAAGTTCTCACCTTGATTTTATTTCCGTTTTAGCGATTTATTTCGAATAAAATTAAACGGACGTTTAATTTTACCCAAAATTCTCACTAACTCCAAACGACTCCAAACCAACTCCATCGCGTAGTGCTCGTCCATACGATTCCAACGCAACTGATTTCGCGCGTTTTCGACCTCGTATGAAAAAGTTATGAATTATTGAAGTTTGTACACGATTTATATAAACTAATTTACAACAAAATTTTAAAATTAAACCCTACAATCATTCCTAGCCGTGAGATTCAGATCCAATGCTCCAACCTCATCTCCTACATCACGCGCTCACCCTACAGGACATACACGAAGCCGCCGAACCCAATAATGCAATTTAGGGTTTCAATTCGCTAGCACCACACACGATTATACTCGATCACATCACCGCCATGTCGAAGCACAGCACCCCCTCTACCCACGCCTGCCTCCCCCTTGAGTTCGGCCCCCCCATTCATCAGCAATTTCGTGCGCAACCCATAGAGGACGCGGCCCTGTAGCTCCCCCTTCGATCGACCATAACCCATCATACCCGTATGGATTTAAAGATCTCATTGTGCTCTTCGATTTTGCTGTTGATCACTTCGCGTGAATGTCGACGGATTGTGAGTGATTGAGGGAGAAGCGTGGGTGTTTTCTGGCCGTTGTTTATGGGGGTGGCGGCTAGGGTTTTATAATTAGGTTTTTATTTATTTTTTATTTATGAAGAGGATGGTGGGCTATTTATAAAGAAAAATCGAACACTATTCATCCCGGAAATTCCGAACTCCGATTTACGCGCCGTAACCAGCGTTTCTAGGGTTTACCCCGCGTTCTGGACACAATGGAATAGGTTTCGAAAGCTAATTCGGAAGTATGTGCGAGTTATGGCTATAAACGCTCAATTTGAATTAAACCGATTTAAGCGATTTTCTAGGCGTTTTAATTTGTACAGGACAAACGGTAAATCCAATCGACTTGAAATTTGACACCTTACAATAATATCACATTACGGATCCGATGAAACTGGTTTCGTCGAAATCCGAGACTTTTTGAAAAATGGCTATTTTAACTCGCCAAATTTAAATTAAAAATAAATCGATGCGTTTCGAGCTGCCACGCTCAAACGATAACTTCGATTGACACGAAATTTGAAATCCGGTAATAACTAACTATTACGGATCCAATGGAACTGGTTTCGTTCAATTCTGAGACTGTTCAAAAATTGACTATTTTCACTAGTCGATTTTAATATTAAAATATTCAATTTTCACAATTTAACTCTTAATTCGATTTTAAAAGTTCTAAAATATCGTTCTAACTCCCATATGATAAAATAAAATTTTACAAATCATTTTCAATCATATTTAACTCAATTTTCAATTATTTCCATAATTTAACGTATTAAATTATCGATTTAATTATTTAATTAAATCCAATAATTCAAATAAAAATTTATTTGACTTATAAATTCACTTATTAATATTTAAAATTAATTAAATATTCAAATTTTAATAAATAAAAATTCTGGGTCGTTACAATTTTAATAACATTAAACCCAATTTCCAATTATTTCTGTATTTTTCCAATATTAAACTATCGATTAAAATATCCAGTTAAATCTAGATATTCAAAATAAAATTTATTCGACTTGCAAATTTTACTTGTTAATATTTAAAATCAATTAAATATACAAATTTTAATTGACAGAAATTCTGGGTCTTACATAACTCATCCTAAAACTAGTAACTCCCCCTTAATCTATGCCTAACCACCCTATTTTATATTTCTCCCCTTTTGTCATCAACAAAAAAATTCACTCCCCTTCATTCTTCAGTACCTGCATTGATAAACTATACAATGGAATATATAGATTAAGAAATAATTATACTTATGAGCATGATAACTAATCAAAGTCTATATACATTTCAATGTGTGTGTGTGTGTGTGTGTGTGTGTGTGTGTGTGTGTGTGTGTGTGTGTTTTATACAATAAATTTCAAACCAATATCAAGAAATCAATCCACACAGAGTATCAATCCAAACCAAATCAATGCAAGCAAATCAAACAAAGCAAACAAATAAAAATCAAACGTTACGTGGAACTTCCACCCATCCTTCTTCTCTAAAGATTGGGTATGCCTTAATAGCATCCCAATTATCATTGTCATTGGTGAGAGAGACAGGAGGATGTGCTTCGTTATCATCCTTATGCAGAGAGGAGATCATCCATCATATCGCATCGAAGTGCCTTTCTTGTTCCTTGATCATCTGCATTTGACTCAATTCTAAGTGACGCTGGTTTCGTAGAATAATCGAGAGAATATTCTTGAACGAATTAAGAGTTTCTTCAAGATTTTCGGATAGATTGTGAATAGGATTAGCCATAGTTTTATTTATGAAAGAAATAAAGGATATAGATGATAAGAAATGAATTTCAGTGAAGAATTCTGGAAGAAACAGGCATTTATAGGTGTAGAAATTCGTTTGAAATGAATAGACATTTGTTAGTTATTCAAATTTCAAATTCAAAATCAATTGTCATTTCTGACCAGTACACGTCAACATGGTCATATAGGGGATGTCGACATGGGTCAGTGAAAATTATGACTAATTTGATTTTGTGAATAATTGTGTGTATATATATATACTATACTATACTAACATTTATTCTGGAGATAAGATAAGATAGATAAAAGAAAGAAAGTTTCATTTCATTGCATACTACAATAATACAACGATTAAGCGTACAACAAACTACATGAACATTCGAAATAAAGCAAACTAAAACAAATACAACAAGATATGAAAAGATAAGACTAGTTAGAGGATGATGAAGATGAAGATAGTCCAAGTTTCTTGCTGACTTTGGAA
The DNA here is from genome assembly GCA_030765085.1 of Allium cepa. Classification (NCBI taxonomy): domain Eukaryota; kingdom Viridiplantae; phylum Streptophyta; class Magnoliopsida; order Asparagales; family Amaryllidaceae; genus Allium; species Allium cepa. The sequence goes on from CM060930.1 coordinate 219,019,723, forward strand.
ATGAACTTGTTCATTTTGGATGAAATTTTGTCCAACTCCTTACTAACGGATCTTTTAAGAATCCGTTGATTCTCAACAATCGTCTTTTGGTTTTTGAGAAGGGTTTTGGTGGATGGATTAGGAGGATAGAAAATGCTTTCCAAAGAGGTTTCACCTTCTTCTTCTTCAATTTCCATTTCTTCCCCTTCTTCTTCTTCCTCTTCCTCTTCTTCCATTTCCTCATGAGCCAAATGCTCTTCTTTTTCGACAAGGGTCTCACAAGGTTGAAAAACAAAAGGAATTTTCATAAGCGAAATGTTGGAATGGTTGAAAACTTTTCTAGAAACAAATTCTTCGCCTTTGAAATCCACTCCAAAATAGTTAAAAATTCGAGTGAGATAAATTCCATGGTATAAGGTATTCTCACCCATTTCAAGATTTTTAGGATGAAGTTCATCCAAAATAACTTGCGCCCAATTTATGTCATAATTTCCGAAAATAGCAAAAAAAGATTGACAATTCTTTCCTTTGGTCGAAAATTTCTATTTTTGAATTCAAAATTATCAATCCCTTCGAAAATGTGATGAAATGTCTCACGATCATTTTCATCGATTTTAAAATTAGAAAGATCCATTCCCATACACTTGCAATTGAGAATGGTACTCAAAAGATCACAATTCAAAACAATTCTAGTGCCTTTGACACTACTCTAAATTTCATCCTCATTTCCATGATAAAATCCACGGTTTAAATTAGCATAGAAAATTTTGACAAGATTTGGATAGCAAACAAAATCATTTTGAGAAGCATCAATAAGACTAAGAATTCCATTGTTTGCAAAAAGAGAATCAAGTTCATAAGAAGAAAAATCTTGAAAAATAGCAAATTTTTCGGGATGGACTTTGGCATAGTTAGCATAATTGATGTATGCTTTTATTACCTCCGGATCATTGAATAATTGCTCTTTGATTTTCCTGGAAATTCTCATGGTGGAGGGGTTGCTTGAGGAAGCCATTAAAGTTGAGAGTAAAGAGTTTGAAGTTATGAAGAGAGAGTTTGAATTTGAAAATGAGAGTGAAAAGATACGATGAAAGATAGTGAATAAATAGATTCTCAAAGGACATATTCTCTGGTCAAAAAGTAGCTTTTCAGAGAATTGAATGAATTGAAAAGGTGGAGGAAAATTCAAACATTTGAATTCAAATTTTGAAATTCAAATTCAGGTACCCATGTCGACATCATGGTAGGGACCATGTCGACATGTCCCTTTGAATTTTCATGAATTGATTTTTCCTAAGTTCTCTAATATATATTAATATAATTATTATTATTAATGCCTATATATATATCTGAAATATTATTAAACTTCAAGTATGTTTCAAAAAATATTATTATACTATTAAATAATAATAATAATAATAATAATAAAATAATGAAAAAAAATAGAAAATAAATTTTAAAATTCAAACAACACACCAATTCAAAACCATTCAATCAAACAATCAAGCAACTAATTCTAAGCAAGCAATTTCAACCAATTGTATTGTAAACGTGTACCTTTTTCTGAGTCCATTTCTTTGAATTCATTTGAGTCATGAACAGCTGTGAAACACAAATTTGAATTATCTGTTTTCTGATCGTCATCACTTGAGGTCGAGTCTGAGTCATCTAGAGTAGTAGTAAATGCACGCTTCCGTTTCTTTGCTGGATCATTGATTATAGGAGAATTTTGCCTATCTGGATACAGAGATTCTCTTTTGAAATGGCCTGGTTTATCACAGTTGTAACATTTGTCATTATTTGGAACTACATTCTGATTTCCAGAATTCTTATAGTTGTTTCTCTTGAGATTATTCATCTTTTTATATTTCAGGAATTTCCTAAAATTTCTGGTCATAAAGGCTATCTCTTCATCATTATCGCTGTTTGAGTCTGATCCATCGGTTAATGCGTTGAATGCCATTGATTTCTTTTCAGATGTTTTACTTTCTCTTCTCCCGATCATTTGAACTTCATACGACATTAGATTTCCAATTAATTCTTCTATCTTTAAAGTACTGATGTCATTTGCCTCTTCGATCGCAAGTGTCTTTTGATCCCATTCTGGAGTTAGAGAATTTAAAAAATTTCTGACTTGATCTTCTTCATAAAATTCCTTTCCCAAAGATATTAGAGAATGCACAATATCCTGAAATCTACTATACATATCTGAAATAGACTCATTAGGATTCATTTTAAATAATTGAAACTGATTTGTGAGCATGGAAATTTTGGTCTGTTTAACTTTGCTTGTTCCTTCGTAAGTAACTTACAAAGTTTTCCAAATTTCATATGCAGACTTACAAACTGACACTCTATTGAATTCATTTCTATCTAGTGAACAAAACAGAATATTCATTGCCTTAGAATTATTTTGTGCAATAGTCTTTTGCTCCGTAGTCCATTGTGCAAAATTAGTTGTGGGTTCAGAATATTCAGTTTGTGTGATATTCCAAGTGTCTAATCCTATAGATTGTAAATATATTTTCATCCTACATACCCAATATGCATAGTTACCGCCATTAAAAAGTGGTGGTCTGACGGTAGACTGACCCTCTACAAATGAACTAGTCACAGGGATACTAGTGTTAGTAACAGTACTAGTGTTGGCAGCCATTTTGAAATTTTTTCAAAAATCAGATTATGAAACTTTGAAAACCTTGCTTTGATACCAATTGTGAGAAATGCGGATTATGGATCATAAGGCTAGGATTAACACTAGAGGGGGGTGAATAGGGTTAATCAAGAATTACTAATTCTTTTTCGATTTATGTTAATTTAGACACCAATGTATGCAATATACTGACACAGATATGATCACAGAAACAAACACAGATACAGAAATAAAATAAAGGCAGTAAAGGAAAGAACACACCGTATTTTATACTGGTTCGAAGTTACCCTACATCCACTCCCGCAACACAAGTACGGATTTCCTTTCAAAAGCAATTGTACAATTACACCCTCGGTTTCAAGGCTAGAAGGTACACTCTCCAGAATTTCGATCCTCTGGGTGGAGATACTTGATTTCCAGGCCACAAGTTTACCCAATTGATTTACCAAGGCTACAATCACACCTTTTCTTTCTTGATTGATTTTCAAGGCTACAATCATACATTTTCTCGCTTAATAGATTACAAAGAAGTCTATAACTCTGAATAGCACTGAGAATCTTGTAGAGAGAGAGTGATAGAGAATCAAATTAGAAGTAATCAAGTTCGATTCAATGTTGATTTCGGCAGAGTAATGATAAGAATATGTATTAAGAAAAGTGGAATAAGAAGAGGAGTGAAAAACTATAAAATCTGATGTTAAATTCATTGAAACTAACCCGTATTTATAGAAGAACAACAGCCATGTCCATTCGTGAAGAGTTATGGAGAATAGACACTTCTTTTGAAATTTAAATTTTGAACTCAACTGACACCATGTCGACATGGGGTATATAGGCATGTCGACATCCCAAAGAATTTTTTGATGTTTTGATTTTCTTTGAAAATAACCTTTATCTTATATTTAAAACTAATTTAAACTTTATAAATATACTTGAATATAGTTAAAATTCGTAAATAAATATAGAGAAGAATATATATAGAATTTAACTCTAATTTTATATTTTAAATCTAAGTATAAATATTTAAAAGTTAAATATATTATATTAAAAGATGGTTTAAAATCAGGAGTAATTTGACTTTGAAATTAAAGATAATTTTGAGGCTAAAATTATTTAAAATCAGGATAGAGGATTTTGAATCTTTTAAAATGAAAGTTTTGAAAACATTTTGAAAACAGGATATAATTTTGAAAAATCATTTTGAATAAAAAGTTTAGCGGATACAAAACAATGTTCCACTAGATTTTCCGTAAGTTCCATCCTACTTAGGGTTCCTTCTCTTTAACAGGCTCGAAGTGGATTCCATTCCAAGAATAAATTGGATTTTAAGATGCCAGTGCTTTTCTATTTGTTTTAACAAAATTCCTAATAATAAAAAAATACTTAACTTTGAAATCTTGAACTATTGATAATCTTGATACTCATGAGTCTTCTATCTTGATATCTTGAATCTCTATACTGTACAGTCTTCTTTCTTAGTACCTGCATGGTTAAATCCTGCATATACATATATATATCTAAACTTATAATGTTAGTATTTATATTTTATAAACTATTCTAAGGTTGTTTTCATCAAAACCATCATTTCATGGACTAATAATTGTCATCAGCCATATCTTTTAGTGCTAAACAAATTTCATCTTCAGAGAAGGGATGATCAATGGAAATCAGAGAAGGGTTGGGACAAAGGAGATTCTAGTCAATGAGCGGGAGCGAAGGAGAGGGTTTACCTAGAGGGTTGCGGTAGAACTCAGTGAATAGGCGAAGGATATATGATTGGTCAGAGAAGCTGGTATCGTTATGAAAGATTTCAGATATGAAGGTGGATCTATGGCGACCATTGGCGAGGCGATGAAAGAAAGCAGTGTTTTTGTCCCCCTCATCAATCCATTTAGCTTTGGAGTGTTGTTTCTAACCAATCTCTTCCTGCTTGATAAGTATGTCTATTTCTAGCTCCAACTCGCGTATGCGATTTGATTCAGAGTCAGATAGGGGGCGGGATTCTTCCAGTATGTTGAGATGAAGAATGTCATCTTAGGTCGCCGCAATACGGGAATGGATCGAACCCCAAATTTATTTGGCCCAGGGTCTGATGAGTTTTCTAAGTGTACAAAGTTTGAAGACAACTCGAGCAGTGGCCGATTGAATCTGAGAGGGTTGGGTCCATGCTTGTTTGACAAAGTCGTCGAATGATGGTTCTAGGAGCCATAGGCGCTCAAATCTGATTGGACGCTTAGGGTTTGGTGTGGTACCTGAATCTAGGAGGAGAGGACAGTGGTCGGAGAGCGTGGTGGCAAGGCCATTAACTAGAGTGAGGGGGGAAGGTCATCCCAGGCGGAGTTAAAAGGAAACGATCCAATCTTGCTACGGCTGGTTCAGAACTTCGGTTTGACCGGGTAAATAGTCGGTCACTGATAGGTGGGTCGATGAGAGTGCAGGTATTAATAAAATCATTAAAAACATCAGAATCTTGTAAATTGCTTCCGGAGTTTCTGTCAGAAGGAGATCTGGTCATATTGAAATCTCCTCCAATAACCCAAGGACCATTGATATGTAAGGAAACTTCCAAGCAGTTCGACCAAAGAACAGATCTCTCATGGGTATTTTGAGGACCATAAACATTGGAAAAGAGGTAGAGTATACCCGATTGAAGATGGCGAAGGAAAACATGTAGTGCAGCAGAATGACGAATGATTTGACAAAGGGACCAAGTCAATTTATTCAAGCGGTATTATACCACCCCTTGTACCAATAGCATCTATGTAGGCCCAGTCAGACAGGTGGGGCCATATAAAAGTCTAAGGTGAGATGGGGACTAGTCCGAAAGTTTAGATTCTTGGATTAAAAGGATGTCTTATTTTTGTAGGGCTAGAATAAGGTTGATAGCATGACATTTAAAGGGTTCCCCCAAATGTCGAACATTCCAGGAGACTATTGTCATTAGGAAAGGGACAGACGCTCAATTTCTAGTGTTTGCATGGTCGTATAGTGTTCATCAGATAAACATATACCCATGCAATGTTCCATTTTCTTATTATTTTAGAATTAGCAGAGGAAAAAGAAACATGTTTAAACAAACTATCCGAGCTTCCCGGAAGGGTGTCTGCATGTTTCAATCTGTTGCTGCGGCGAACAAGGGCTGGGGAGAGGGTTGCTAACTGTTAAGAAGCTGGAGTTAGTTACTGGGTTTATGGTTGAGCTTTAGGCTAGGAAGGTGGCGCAACTTGTAGGCGAGGGGTCTGAAGATGAATCGGAACAGAGAGGTCAAGATCTACAGGCCGGTCCCAACGGGACTCAGAAGGAGGCCAATCATCCCATCTGAGTGGGCCCACTACCTTCATTGAGTCATCTTGTATGTTGTATTGGTGGGCTAGGGAGATCGGGAGGGGACATAGAGGCTTCAAAGTTCATTGCATCAAAGCGTGCATCTGAGTTTGACTGGTCCGAGGGGATGCTGAGGGGTTCATAAAAACATCTCCAGTCTCGCTCGTAATCTGTGCCCAGAATGAGTATTTCAGGTCTTCTTGTGGGGTGTTCGTGATCCCAACGCTCGACAGTAAGCATGTGCTCCGCGTTGTTAAGTCGAGCTATGAAAGTACTTGGAGAGACTATGCCTGCAAAGAACTGTATTCGCAGGTAAAGAATCGAAGATCTAAATGGTCCCAATCGCATTCGTCCAGACTCACCAGCCGGCCAATGGGGCTTAAGGCTACTCGCACTGCCTTCAGATTATCCCGTAGAAGTTTAGGAAAATCCTACACCCTAGCCCATGTTGGAGGTTCGAGGTTTGGTGTGTTCGATGGCACAAAATCCAACCAGGGCTGAATGAGGACCATGCCGGAGTTGCTTGCTTTGGAAATCATTCTGAGTCGCAGCGCCTTATTATGAGCAACCATGGAGGGGCAGTAAACAAGGAAGCATTTGTTAGAGAGGATCCACATCGGCTGCTCCTAGAGTTAAAGGTGCGATGTCAGGGTGATGGAAAGGGTCTCAATGGTCCAGAAGCCATCAATAATGGTGGCGGTCAAGTATTTTGAGGGATCTTCGATGGGGAAATGTTGTGAAGAGAAGGATTTTGGGAGAGATGTTTGAGGAGATATTGAGTATGGAGATGGGTTTGCATTGAGTTGTTTTGTTTGCCAATAGGATTATATTTTGGGTCCCGCTTAATCTGAACAAAGTGATTTTTTTGGGGAGCTGGCACTGTGTGCACAGGTAACGAAGCGTTTCCATGATTTTTTTACTGGGACAATACGATTGTGAATGACCATAGAATCTGCAAAAAAATAGATCTTTGCATCCCTATAGTTTTTTTCCATGTGGTCACTGCCCGCACGCCGTAGACAACGATATTTAGCCTTCAAAAATTTAAGAGTTGCGCGGGTCGATTTGAAAATGGGGAGGTAACGATGGCGCTTGATCACGGGGGAAGGGGGTGTTTCGGAGCAAGGGAGGACGGGGAGTGAAGGCCGCCACGTGAGCATAAGTTTTGGTGGGGACGGTCTGAGGACAAACAGGTTGGCTGTGGGGATGACTTTCTGTTTTGCGAGTGGTTTGAAAAGGCTTTCCAATAGGCCTAGCTCCATGCGGAGCCGTTGATTGTAGTGTGGTGGACGTGGATGAGGATAGGGGTAGAAAGTGGTGACAGAATGGGGAGGGAGGACGAGGAAGCCATAGCAGTATAACTTTTATTTTGGTTTGTTAACAATAACCTTAGGTTTCAATAATCATTTTAAAATTCTCATTTTTGAATTTCTTTATGAAGCAGAAGTGGTCATTCACTCTATTCATCCCAATTATGTCTTTGGTTACATCTGCTCTCGTACATTTATTTTCCTTTCTAAATGGTTAGACCAATCAAATGAAATCCTTACACAATATCATAATGAACTCTTAACCAAAGTGCATTTGATTATCCTTAACTTTTAAGGTCATCAACTAAATTGAAATTAACTAATTCTTAGATTGACGAATGAATTTTTAGATCAATAAAATTAGCTCAATAATCGAATTCTTAGATCTATCTTATAGCCTTTAGTCAACTGTTACTATTAACAAGAAAACTTGTCACACCCCAAAGTAGAGTAAAAGGTCAAGGTTAATCCCTTTTCGTCTCTCTTAAGTAAACAGAGAACGGTAGAATGTGTATATCCGCTTTGATTTCCCTTTTGAATAGGTTGTTTTAGTGAGAACTTGTTCAGAACAACCTTTCGATCTGGTAAAAACATCTAGTTTCTATACTTAGTAGTCTTTTAAGCTTGTTAAGATGATATGGATGTCCCTTCAAAAGCCTTTCTTTCGAAGCGGTTACAAAACACTAAAAGATAACTATAAGGATCCAGGATTAAGACTTGATTTAGTGGGTTTCGACCTTGTTGAAAGCTATGTTGATTAGTGAATAATGCTTCGATCAGGGAATTGGGATTGGTGTTTCGATCCTGTAGCAAGCAGAGGCCTTAAATGCCTTAAGTTTGGATAGGGAATCTAAGGTCAAAGTGAATTAGTATAAGGTTTTGACCTTGTCAAAAGTAGTAGTCTTAAGTAAGGTGGCCTGAAGTTTGTAGCTTATATTACTTGAGAATGTAAGGGTTTCAACCCGACCGGAAGAGACCTTTCAATACAGTTGACACCTATAACGCAAGGTTAGACCCGATGAAAGCTTGAGAAAACAATTAAGTAATTAGGAATATTAAAGACTTCCCTTTCTTAATTCAATGAAAATTTTATTAATCAATTTCCCTAAATCAATTTATAAATTAGGGTTTCGCGGTTTTTAGAATTAGGAGAATAGTAGTTTATAATGACTCCATTCGGATCTCCAAAACCAGACCCATTGGGTCTTATTTCTAGATGTGGGTCAGCACCTTTCGACCCTAATGCTTTTGACCTGGTCGAAAGGTGGCTGCTATATTGACTCTAGCAGGCTTCCGCCTATGTTGAAAGGAACGGTTGTGCTTTTCTTCTCTATGTTGCTTTGCAAGAGCTTTCGACTCTTTCGATGGGCCTTATTCAGTGCTTTCGAACATGTTGAAGTGCTAATGGTTCCGATGTTTTTTGTTGCTTTTGAAATATTGCCCGTGACTTGATGCGGAACCTCCCTGTATAACATTGGCTTCAATCGATTCAAAAGGCTTGGTTTAGCTTTCGAAAGGGTTTTTTAGGCCAATACGGCTTCCGAGTGGTTTGAGTGAAGGCAAAACCTTTGGTTTCGAAAGGTTTGGCGCATAGGTGAAGAATTGTCCTTTTTTGTCTTCGAAAGGTGTTGCTTTGACTCATTCAAAAGGTCTTCATGCATATGGAGTCACTTTCTTTGGATGGTGGTCACTGAAGGCGGAAGGGTACTTTCGACCCCTTCGAAAGGCAGAGAATCTTATGGACCTTGACTGTAGCGTCCTTTCAACCCCTTCGAAAGGTTTTGATGTTCTTGAACTTTGCTTATAGTATCCCTTCAACTCTTTCAAAAGGTCTAGTCGGAGCCTTTTCCTCTTGTTCTTCTTTTTGCTCTGCTCAATCTGGTTTTGACTAAGTTGAAAGGAATTTTAGGTGGTAACATTTGCCCCCCCCCCCCCCCCGCGAGGGGATGCTCTTGACATTCCAACTCAACTTTGTCAAAACCTAGAGTCTTCCCGCCTTTTGGTATTCCCACATGCATCAGGACCGCTTATTTGAATCTGATTGAATGGCTTGCGCTCTTTCTGACTTTTCTTATAAAGTACTTTCTCTTCTTCTTCCTCTTTACTTATCTGCAATTAAATCAATTTTGAGAGAAAGTAAAGAGATTTTTAAAATTCTCTAAATCACATTTTGCTCAACCAAAGAAGAAATCATATCCAACGTAAGTAAAAATCATTTCCTTCAGCAATTCTTTTTCTCTTATCTTTTTTTATATTTCATAGTGGATTTTAATCTCCCAGATATCATAATTAAAATTATAATTTTTGATTTGATTTATTCAGAATTGTTTGATTTTTTACCTATCTAGAAGTTCTTTTTGATTTGATTTCATAGTTTGATTCAATTTACTATTCTTCTTTTTCCTGTTAATTTTTCATTTCAACTTTTCTTGATCCCAGATTTTATAATTGTGGCTGTTTTTAAAAAATCTAAACTTTCATTTCAGAGATTTCTCGGTTTTAGCAGTTAATTCATGTTTATATTTGTTGGTTTAATGGTTTTGATTCATTTGTTTATTAAAATTTTGAATTCCTAGGTTGAAATCGGGTTTGGGGAGGAAAGAACTCTCTGTGTTCTTCACCCGAAAGCTTTGAATTGTACGGATAAAAATTAGTGCCACAAATTTACTTTTCTACCTCTTCGAAAGTGTTTAAGGTGGCAACTTTTATTTTGCTTTTTTAGCCTCTTTCGATCGGGTCGAAAGGTATTGAGGCGCTAATTTGACCGACCTCATCAAAAGTTACATTGTAAAGTAGCATGCAATCACCACTCTCAAAAGCAAAACATTTCGACCTAATCGAAACCATTTGTGTTGAATGATTTTTTTTTTAATATTCTTTCGAAACCATGAAGCCCTTTCGACCCTTTCGAAACCCTCTTTAAGTAATGAGTCGAAACCTTCTATAATCACCTTTCTCCATCATTGTCGAAACATTCCAAGTTCACATAATTTTAACTTAGGACCTTTTGACTCAATGGATATATAAGGTTTCGATGGCATTCATATTTCCCCTTGAAAAGCTTAAGCCATTGGTTTCGTCAGTGTCGAAGGGTCTTGTTACCTTGTTTATTAAATATTAGTAGTGTATATACTTTGTTGAAATTTTTAAGGTGTTTTTAATCATTCCCTTCTAACAACATAGTTCTTACTGAGCTTTCAGAATTGTTGAAGGGTGCCGATTAGACATACATTCCAATCCTCCCTTTTGACCTTGTCGTAAGTTTAGTGGACGTTCATATTTGAGCTTTTGACACTGTAGAGAGGTGTCTGCTAAATGTTAATTTTTCCTTCCCATTCGACCCTATCGAAAGCTCTTAACTTCTGATTTTTAACTTTAATATTCTTCTAAGAGATTGAAGTTTCATGTTTGGTTTTATGTGTAAGTTGCCATATTAGGTTTTAACCAATTCTTGAAAGAATGTTAAGTTCATAACAAACAAAAAAATATAACTGAAATATTTCACCTAGCAGAACCGTGAGCTTTCAAAAGAAAGTCGAAGCTACTTCAAAGCATTCTTTGATATCTACACAAGATGAAGTAGACACCATTCTTAATGGCTATGGAATTGCTGGTGTGGAAGCCATTCCTTCTAGAGAAACGGACACCATCAATAACCCTCTCGAAGGGTTCTTTGCTTGTATTGTCATTCATATATGGCATGGAGGGTTTCTCCCTTTTTCGGAGTTCTTGTCCAAGTTCCTCTCTTATTTCAGAATTGCTCCAATCCAGTTATCCCTGAATGTATACACTTATCTTATATCTTTGGAGTTGATGGCATTATAGTTTGGACTCCCAACTTTAAATGCTGAAGTATTAAACCACTCGGTCCGAGTTGTTAAACCCAACAATCTCAATAGCCAAATCTTTAGGGCGAACCCTCCAAGGAAGTTGATTTTAGACGGAGTCGATAAGTCTAGAAACTGAGAGAACCAGTTTTTCTTTGTTAGATGCTTCCCAAATATCAGTGGGACTTTCTTTACTCCCCGTAAGTTCATTTTTTATTATTTTCTTGCTATCTAGTTACTTTTCTTGTCTAATTTTATTTACTTTTCTTGTCTAATTTTTGCCTTATGTCAGGTGCTCCTACTAAAGAACTGAATGAGGTAGATAAGAGAATGGTAGATTCTCTAGTATTAGCTTCTAATAAGATCGAAAACCTATTGAAGCCGTTGAATCCTACCAACTTAAAGAAACATTTTCTTCCTCCCACCGGTCAAAGCAAATTGGGGCAACCTCCTTTGATCCAACACACATCACGAAGCAAAAGCTTCCTTTCTCTAGGAGATCCTATAAATTTCTCCCATATGTCCCCGATTTGCTTTGACCACTCTGGTAAGCTATAAACGTTGCTCTTGATATCTACTGCTATGCTCTCTTTTTTTCAAATCATTTTTCTAGCCTTTGATCTGTTTGAATTCTCTACAGTCGCTTCTTATATTAAAAAGCATGTTTGTGTTACAGCTCTCCTCCTTCTACAAATTCTCATGTGCCATCCAATGCTCAATATCTTGCCAAGACTAAAATGGCAGTCAAGAGGAAGTTGGAGCAATCAACTATGGTGTAACCACCTCTCCAGATAGCTAAAGTGGTTGATATTCCTGGTTCCAAGAAAGAGGAATCCCTGACTCTTGATAAATCTTTGGAGAATCTGACTGTTGAAGCTTCTCATGACCAAATTAACTAGACTCTTACTGTAGTCAATCCTCTTTCTTGCATCACTATTTCAAGTTCTCCTGGTGCACTTGAACAAATAAAAAAGCTTTAGAGATGACCCCTGCTCAAAAGCGCATTCCTTCAAGGCATACATCTTCTTCTTCCTCCATCAATTTTGAGGAGATAGCCTTGTCTATCTTACTCTACATCCTTTGCCTCCATCCACCCGCCTTCCACCATTTCTGACTTGGCGGGTCATTATCGTTCTCTGATTGAACAACAATTCTTCATATGTTTCTCTTCACTTGACTTTATCATTACTGTTCTTCTCTAAATTTCTGACTTGTGCTGCATTTCTTTTTTCTGATCCAATAGTTGGTTAACTTTACATGAGCAGGCATCTAAATCTTTCGTCGAATTCTCCAAGTATCAGGAGAAAATTTCTACCTTAAAGAATCAAGTCTCCTTATCCATGAAAAAAGATGAAGTAACCTCTGCACTGGAGCGATTGAGAACTTCTCTCGCTCAGTCAGAATCTGTTATCTTAGAAGAAAGGAAGGCCTCGTCAGCTCCTTGCTGATGAAAACTTGGCAGTGCAACTAACCATAAAATAATCCGACTGGGAGAAGGCCCAAATGGCAGCAAAGAATGTTTCTTTGAAAGAGAAATTGAATAAGAACAAGGCTTACCTGTAACTAGCGGTCGATACTATTTTAGATGCTAAACAGCGAGTGTCACAGTTTCTCGATAATATACTTGAAGAGATCATGATGAACTCCTTCGAAGAAGCCCTAATACCCACTTATGCTGACAATATCGACAAATGCCCTGAGCTAAGCTTTCCTTCACTCGACTCTACATTGTTGATAGAGTTATGGGAAATATTAACCGAATGAAGTATGGAATTGGAGCTGTAGAAGAGGAGGAGATTGACACCTCCAAGATTCTTTCTTTCGACATCCCTTCTTTTGAAGTCGGATCTTACTTAAAAGATGAAGGTGACAAAAATGATGTTGTTGAGGAAGAAGGGAATAATGATGATGATGAGAATGATAACGATGATGATGATGATGACAACATCAACAGTGGTCAAAGTTCGGGTGGCGATAGAGATGACCACATTGAGACTTCTGAAAAAGATGTAGAGGATAATATTATAACCTCTTAAAAAGATCCATCTCTTCACAAAGGAGCCCAACCTGAATCTGCCCACCCTCCGCTCCTCAAGAAGAAAAGCCTGCTTTTGTTGATGCTGAAGCGCCGTAGGAGAAAGAACATGCTTCCCAAGCATCAATCCCAATATCTCAGGTATGGGATTCTCTATTTAAACATCATTCACTTCGAAGATAATAATAATATAAATCATCCATTTTAGATAAGGAAGAAATCTATCCACCCCTATAAAACAAAAATTGAAAGGAAACAAGCACAGATAGACAGCTTATATAGGTAGTTAGATAAAAATTAAGGGAGCGCAATGTACTTTCCGGCAAATATCATAGGCTTAATAGGAGTGCAGCAGTGCTAGCATCTTTTAAACATCAAGAAGTTGCCCATTGGCTAAGGAGAGCGTGCCTTCGCTATGATGCTCTCTTGAAGAAGAACTGGGAGTTAATTACCTTATTCTGGATGTTGAATAAAGAGAGGGACATTTTAGTTAACTTCTTATATAAGGCCTTTTGTGTAGACCCAATTGTAGACTTTTCATATTTAGGTGAATTTAGTTGGGGCCTACTTAGGCACTTACATAAAAGATACTTGGAATTCACCACGAGTCAGATCCATTCCTAAGATCTACCTCCCGACAAACTTAAGTATTATAAGGATAAATTTGTTTCTGAATTATTTACTAAGTCAATCTTGTATGAACCAAATGAATAATTGTAAATATGTAATTATATATTGATTTGTAAATGTTTGATTAAATCTTTCTTTTTATGCTTAGCTTTATGTCATTATGTTATAATGTAGTGACTATTCTTCAGGCTAAATTCTTTTTAGAGACCCCTTTAAGTCAATATATTAAACCGAGAAGATTTTATCTTGAGAAGGCATTAATTTTAAGATCCTCAAAATTAGCAAGATATTGTGTTCTTAGAGATTTACAAAAGATTTACTTAGAACATCCTCGTCTTTGCTTTGATTTCCTCAGTGATAAGAAAGAAAAGCTTCTTAAGGAGATCAGAACATATCATACGAAACTAATTTGTGGCCGGGATAGTCCTCCAGCTGGGGAGTGGGACTATAGCAAATTCCCCTGGTGATTACGCCAGAGGGACTAAAGGTTCCGCTTGACTTTACAATTATTCTTTCTACCAATTCATTAAGTAAAGTTAGTGATGCTATATCTTAACTTTAGATATAAAACGATTGTCTATTTTGTCTTTTATTTTCATTGTCAATTGAATTTTAATCTTTTATCGTAATAATAAAGAAATTTATTATTCTGGTTTTGACTCCATTTTTTTTCTTTTTACCAAAATAGGAGTTACAGTTAACAGCAGCATCTCTCTCACTTGATTCAGCATCACGCTTTACTAATCTTAGAGATAAGCTGCTAATAAAGCTTGAAAGGAGTAACCTCCTCGATGATACCTTACTTGGTCACTTTCACGGCAATGCCGAAGCTTTAAGATGGCATAAAAGATATTTACTTCAGAAAATTATTGTTAGCAATCTTAAAGATCAAATTGCTAGTTTAGAGACTGATGTCAAAGGTAAAGATGAAATGATTTCCATACTGAAGTGGTAAGTTAAGTCGAATCCTTCAATTAATTTCGACCATAAGATGTTAGAACTTCTCCAACAAATAAGTGATTTGGTAATGAAATTAAAGACAACCAAGTTCAGTGTGAGTCGTTGGAATATATTATGGGGGATAACATTCCAAGTATTGATTTACCAACTCCATATGCGGCTCCTTCCACTACCATACCCACAAGGTATACTTCCCTCATTGCTTAAAAATTTCCCACAATGACTAATCCTCCTCCTGGCATAGATGAGAGGGTAGTGGGAAAATGATGTAGGAAAGTTAAACTCCAAGTGGCAAGGTATTTTGATGGATAGAAAAAGGCTAAATATTCACATCGTATAAATGAGTATGCTGCTAGAATTCAAGAACTTAAATGCAACAACTACTTCCTTCAGAAGCACATCGCAGAATTAGAAAGGGAAAATAAGACCCTTAGGGGTGCAAGTAGAACTTTCAACCGTGCTTTGAAGACTAATATGGATGCAATTGACAATGCATATAGGATGTGATAGAAAGAAAAGAAACTCAAAGACGTCCTGTAACGACCCAGAATTTCAGTCATTTGAAATTCGGATATTTAATTGATTTTAAATATTCAAAAGTAAATTTTATAAGCTGAATAACTTAAATTTCGAATATAGTGATTTAATTGAATAATTAAACGGTTAATTTAATATTTGAAATTGTGGAAGAATTATATGTGGATGAAAATGATTTATAAAGATGAACTAAATTCTATTTGAATTAGAATGATGTTAGAGAACTTTTAGAATGGAATTAAAAGTTGATTTATAGAAACTGAATATTTTAATATTTAATTAAAGTGTAAAAATAGTCATTTTTCAGATAGTCTCGGATTTTTACGAAGCTATTTTTATTGGATCCGTAAAGTTATATTATTGTAAGATTTAAAATTTCGTGTCAATCGGATTTACGGTTTGTCCGGAGGAAGCTAAAACGCGTAGAAATCTGTTTAAGTAAATTTTTAATTTAAATAGTCAATTCGAAAACCTATCTTTCAAATACGATCGAATTGGCTCCCGATATATATTCCATTGTGTTCGGAATAGGGGTAAAACATTATAAACGTCAGGTGGCACGCTTCGATTGGAGTTTGAATTTTTTCGGGTGAATAGTGTTTTAGAATTTTCTATAAAAGAACTTGATTTTTTATTTTTTCACTCAAAAACCTAATTAGGGTTTACAGCTGCCATTCCCTCTATTTCATTGGTCGATATTTTCGATTCTACTTCCCCAAATATCTCACGATCCATTGACATTTAACAAAAAGTTTCAACAAGAAGATTGTAGAGCTAGGCACGACCTACAAATCCAACGGTTGTGATTCGATTTAATGCAGCATAGATGGAGCAATGGGGGTGCATTCGCATGGTGTTCGATGGGAATATTCTGGCCAATGGTGGCACGATGGGGGTGTGGTCGAAGGCATGGACGGAGCTTGGCTTTGGCTTCGCGCCGATGGTGGTCGATCGTCTTCTAATGGTCAGTAGGTGGAGCAATAGTTCGTTGATTTATGGCGTCCATGGGTTAGTGCGTACAAGTTAGAATGGGTCGAAGGAAAGAAAGAAAGGTACGGTCCTAATCTCATGAAGCTAATCCAACGGCTGTGACTAAGGTTTAATAAAAATAAAAGGTTTTGTAAATAATTCATATAAATCGTATAAACTTTAAAACGTCGTAACTTCTTCATCCGAAGTTCATTTTTGATGAAACAAGTTGCGTTGAGTCCGTACCGACGAGCACTACATTTTAGAGCTAGTTTGGAGTTTGGAGCTACTATAAATTTTGGGTAAAATTAAACGCCTGTTAATTTTATTTGGAATATAACACTGCAACTGCTATTGGAACTAATGTGAGTACAACTCACTCTTTTTGACTCACTGATATTTTTATATAAGTGAGAATAAATTTAGTTTATGTTGATTGATGAGTGTTTGGATGATATATACTATATTATCTATATAATGGTTGGTATTTGGATATATTCCTGCCTATTGGAGTAGATAAGACCCTATACGTTCCCATGTATGAGCGGATGACCCTTTGTACGCGCGTCTGCCTCGCAGCGGACATTGTACACATATTCTAATATGTATATTTGTTGGAAGTGACAGGTTGGAGGGATCCAACTGGATTCGTCACCAGTATTGATTTATTTACAAATATTGTGATATATGCCGTTATTATATGATATATGATGCTTTGGATGCCATGATGGATGTATTTAGTGGTGTTGCAGCATTGGGCCTATTTTTGGAAAATTAAAATGTTGAAGTGATGATTTCAAATGAAAAAGGATTTTCAAGTGATTATTGAAAATAGACATTTGTTAATTTTGAATGGTTAAGGAAATGAATTTATTTTGAATAAATAAGAATTATAATGTTTATGTTACAAAAATTATGATTATTGTGAAATATAATCAGAATGTTATTTTTGAAATATAAAGTGAACTATTGGTAAATAGTTTAAAATGAGATTTTTGAAATTTATAGATGGTTTATAGATAAGATTTATAAAATTGAATTTTTATAAATCAAAAGTACTGCAGTTGTCAAATGGAGTTTTAAATGAGTTTTATAAGTGAATAAGATTTACGAATTGATGAAGTTATAAAAAGAATGATTTTGTAAATAGAGAGAATTATAAGTAAATTAACTTATAATTTGCATTTGGCATACAAATGAGATTTAAATGGAATTTGTTAATAAAGGAAATTTATAAATTGAGGTTTTCATATAATATAAATGAGATGTATTAACATTGCTTTGTAAATGTGAAATCAACTTATTTTGAACATTGCTTTATAAATGTGAAATCAACTTATTTTGATAAGTTAAATATGGAAGTTTATTAAAGGAATTTCATCCACGATTTTGGACAGTGGATAATCCTTTCATTTAAATGTGCAATAGTATGAATTTGGTAAAGGGATTATATTCATGATTTTGGACAGTGGATAATCCTTTAATAAATCTGTAGAAACATTGAATTTGGTAAACGAAGTGTATTCACGAGTATGGACTATGAATTATTTTTTAAATAAAATAAATGTTTTGGGAAGTGATATTTTAAGTGGAGTTAAATGATTTGAATATGTTTAAAATGTGTTAAGTATCAAATACATAGATTTCAACATTTATTGTTGAAATAAACGTCTTCGAGAAGTAAGAAAATGTTGGATTATAACAATGTTGTTGTAGTAAATAATTTTTGAAATGAGATATTTTATATAGTATATGAGATTTATATATCTATTTAATTTTCGAATCCCTATACTAGTGATTTTGGGTTGTCATAACGATGTTTTACGCAACATTTGTTTTGACCCAAAATAAAGATGTTTAAGAGAATGTTTTCCTTAAAGAATGAAATATATACTTAATCCCGAGTTATGTATATGTGATATTTTCTAAGTGTTGAAAATAAATTGATTTGTGAATTACTTGTTATAAAATAAGTATATGGAAATGTTTTCCAATAGTGAAATATTGAAATGGTGTTGAGATTATATCTTTTTAAAGATAATTTAAAGTGAATATTTGGCAAGTGATTTAATTAATAAAAGATTAATTAAAAGGGCCTAGTGATTGCTTATGGTGCTAAATATTTATTTGTTTGCTTTGATAGTTAAAGAACCGACTATCAAATTTGGCCATTTTAGTTCCTCGACTTGATGTGGGAACTATTTAGTCATACGCTTAGTACGTAGCCTTCTGTATAGACTTGATTATCATTTTTATTGAGGATATTGATTCGTGTAGTGTGGAGTATTACTCCAATCTATCGAGTTTCCTTCGAAGGGTAGCAAGTTGAAAGTTGGAGACGTAATAAGTCTATGAGATGTAGTTTCCGTGTGAGGTTGAGAAACGCTTTTGCGTTGTTGGTTCGAAGAGACCGGGATCATATTTATCTGAAAACCACTTCGGATCAACATTTGTGCGTTCGATTGTGCATGTTATTGATGATATTGATTTTTAGGATTTTCATAGTAGGGGACTGCTTGTTGATCTTTTGTGGTTAAAATCCCAATATACATCTAGTAGTGGTGGTCTCTTCATTATGAAATATCTAATGCAAGGACTATTCGCTACTAATCCTACGGATTTTCCGATAGGATATGGTAGAAAAATACCTTCGGTTTGTCCTATTCCTAGACAACTTGTATGGATATTTGTTTGACATTGCGTTTCTACAGATTACATACATTGGTTTTACAATCGTACATCAGTGGTGGTGGAGAAGGCAACTTCTCTTAGCTTAACACCCTCCTTGAGAGATACAAGCTCAAGGGTTGTACTTTTGTAAAAGACAATTAGTAGTCAACAGAAATGGCCGTATGGCATTCAAAGTGATGTGATATGTGATATGTGAAAGGTAATCGTTACTTCAGGCCTCATTTATCGAAAGTGACCAAAACAAGGTTAGATACAATAAGGCTAAGTGGGTCATTCCCAAGTAGGGTACATCATCCTCTTCTAGATATATCTTTACATGCTATGATGTCATGTATCTGATTATTGTGGTTTGTATGCTAGAGGACCCTCAAAAAAGGTCGGTAACGACCGGAGGATGATATATTCGGTACCATCTAGTTATAGAGGTGGGTCGGTCTTGTGTTGCTAGAGGTTCCTTTGTGATGTTCCTCGGTACATTCCTCCATAGATGTACTGCCGAAAGATAGTCCCTTCACCTGGTCATCCATATGCTAGTGATTTTGGGTTGTCGTAACGATGTTTTACGCAACATTCGTTTTGACCCAAAATAAAGATGTTTAAAGAATGTTTTCCTTAAAGAATGAAATATATACTTAATCCCGATTTAAGTATATGTAATATTTTCTAAGTGTTGAAAATAATTTGATTTGTGAATTACTTATTATTAAATAAGTATATGAAAATGTTTTCCAATAGTGAAATATTGAAATGTTGTTCAGATTATAACTTTTTAAAGATAATTTGAAGTGAATATTTGGCAAGTGATTTAATGAATAAAAGATTAATTTAAAGGGCCTAGTGATTGCTTATGGTGCTAAATATTTTTTTGTTTGCTTTGATAGTTAAAGAACCGACTATCAAATTTGGCCATTTTAGTTCCTCGACTTGATGTGGGAACTATTTAGTCGTACACTTAGTACGTAGCCTTCTGTGTAGACTTGATTATCACTTGTGTTGAGGATGTTGATTCGTGTAGTGCTGAGCATTACTCCAATCTATCGAGCTTCCTCCTTGGTCCGAAGGATAGCAAGTTGAAAGTTGGAGAGGTGATAAGTCTATGAGACTTAGTTTCTGTATGAGGTTGAGAAACGCTTTTGCATTGTTGGTGCGAAGAGATCGAGATCGGATTTATCTGAAAGCCACTTTGGACCAATATTTATACGTTCGATTTGTGCATGTTATTGATGATATTGATTTTTAGGATTTTCATAGTGGGGGACTGCTTGTTGATCGTTTGGGGTTAAAATCCTAATATACATCTAGTAGCGGTGGTCTCTTCGTTCTGAAATATCCACTACATGGACTATTCGCCACTAATCCTAGGATTTCCCCATAGGATGTGGTAGGAAAGTGCCTTTGGTTTGTCCGGTTCCTGGACAACTTATATGGATGTTTGTCTGGCATTGCATTTCTACAGATTACATACATTGGTTTTTACAATCGTACATCAGTGGTGGCGGAGAAGGCAACTTCTCTTAGCTTAACACCCACTTTGAGACATACAAGCTCAAGGGTTGTACTTTTGTGGAATGCAATTAGTAGTCAACGGAAATGGCCGTGTGGCATTCAAAGTGATGTGATATGTGAAAGGTAATCGTTAACTCAGGCCTCATCAATCGAAAATGACCAAAACAGGGTTAGATGCGGTAAGGCTAAGTGGGTCATTCCCAAGTACGGTATGATTACCCTCATCTAGGTATATCTTTACACGCTATGACGTCGTGTATCTGATTATTGTGGTTTGCATGCTAGAGGGCCCTCAAAAAAGGTCGGTAATGACCGGAGGATGATATATACGGTACCATCTAGTTATAGAGGTGGGCCGGTCTTGTGTTGGTGGAGGTTCCTTTGTGATGTTCCTCGATACATTCCTCTAGAGATGTATTGCCAGAAGGTAGTCCCTTCACCTGGTCATTTGTATGGAAATCCAAACACTACTACGAGCTGCGATTTTGTTTGTATCGGCGTAATGAATAGCCTCGAAATGTTATATGGGTTACCATCTCGACTATGATTAATATTATTTGTATGTACTAGACACTAGTATAATATAACAGGATTTGATATGAAATGTTTTAGTTATCGTAGGGTAAAAATATGTCCGTGTTTATATGTTGGTGTGTCTTACGAGATACTTGTTTTTTGAAAGGAAAAGTTTGGTAATTTAGTAAATTCAGTTGAGTGTGTTTCTCATGCTGGTTTACCTGACTGATCCGGGAGTTCTTGCCTTTCAATGCTCGGGTCAGACCGAGTTTATTTATAGGTTTAGATTTGGTGCTTTTGGAGCTTCAACAGGAGAGCTGGAGATCTTCAGTTTCGTATACACATATCGATTCTGTTTATCCGCTACTTTGTTTGTTGTTGTATATTGTCAACAATTGTAAGGACGGCTTATTATAACTGTTCGGGCTGATAACTTGTGATTGATTGTTGAACTCTGATTGATGTATGTATATACAGTTTCTGTTTTGTAAAGATCGTTGACATGATATTATATGTTTTCCGCTGCGATATGAGATTCTGTTTTATTCTATTTGGTTCTTTCTTCTCTTCTCTTCTTCTCTCTTCTTTTCTTTCTCCCAACTTTCCGTCAGTCTGTGCTTATTGGGTTGGACATGTGTGGATTATTGTCGATTCAAAGGGTATGGATTTAGGGTCGTCACAGGTCCTCTACAATGCAATCCATCAGATGGTTGATCCCTTAATTGCTGAGAACCTGAACAAGGCTACTCAAGATTTATGATAGATTTGTATTCAAGAAATGTATATACCTTTTCCTTATATTTTTAAATAGTTTCACAAGATATAAATCATATAAACTTGTAAATATCACCTGATTTGGGATTATTTCTTGTAATGTTGTTTCTGAAATGCTTGTTCGATAGCCTATAATATAATTTTTGTATTAGTTGAATCTTTCATTCCTCTTTGCTGTTTTGATCTCCCTAAAAAGTATTATGCAAACAACATTTCCAAATGTTAGCTTGAAACTGATATATAAGTCTATAGGATTGACAATTTATCATGCTAATCATATGAAAAGCAATTTATATTGAATGTCCAAATCCCATCTTTGCTCATAATGAGAAATAATTAAGAATTTAACTTTAACCAATATCTGAAGCCTATTGGTAGAAAATCATGTACAGAACTTTCCTTTGGAGTCGGTTAATAAAGAGCTAAATAAGAGAAAATCCAGAAATTATTATCTGAATATTTATTGTAGAAATCTACCGGCCCATTCTCGGGTACTAATGAAATTTGAAAACTTAGAAATCTGAAAGCCAGATTCGGGCATTAACAGGGACTCATAATAATGATCTTTTTGAGAAAAGTATTTGACCCAAATTTGGGCATTAGTAGTTTACAATCAGAAATCCATAATAAAATCTCAAGCCCGGATGAGGACATTTTTTAAGTAATAGTCTCGAAACCCAAATTTGCGTATAACGAAGACTATAAGTGATTGATAAAGAACCAAAACCCAGATTCAGGTATTAATAAAAGAAATTCAGAAACGATAGACCCAAAACCCAGATTTGGGTATTAATAAATGATATTTAGAAATGGAAGTCTCGAAACCTTTATTTTATTATTAATAGATGGAGTCCTGCATTACCCTTAGATTTTGTCTTATTTGACATGCAAAAACCCTTTTGGCATTGTCTATAATGGTGATCTAATTGGCTACTTCTCAAGCATAGACGTCTTAGTCCATAATCTGATGTTCCACTTCTCGGGCCTAAACATCTTAGTCCATTGGAGATATGTCATTTCCCAGGCTTGGATATCTTAGTCCATTATTTGATGTGCCTCTTCTTCGGCTTGGACATTTTAGTCCATTATTTGATGAGCCTCTTCTTGGGCTTGGAGATCTTAGTCCATCATTTGATGAGCCTCCTCTTGGGCTTAGACATATTAGTCCATTATTGTCCGGTGCTCTTGGTTAGCTCATCTTAGAGGCTGGAACTAAGGACTTACCTAACCTCCCTCTAAGAGGCAACCTGCCCAAGCCATAGCGTGGTGCGGACAGGGGCTTGTTCGATGCTTTAATCTGGACATAGCTTGACGCGGATAAAGGCTTACTGCGTTCTCCTTTAAGGAGATGCATTTCCTTGGTCATAGCGTGGCACGGACAGGGTCTTGTTCGGTGCATCAACGTGGCCATAGTATGGCGTGGATAAAGGCTTACTCCACCATCCCTCCAAGAGGTGCCTTGCCCTGGCTTACTCAGCGTGGATAATGGCTTTCTACCATCTCCGATAATATTCTACCATCTTAAGTAGTATCCAAATGCAAGGAGCATTTCAATTCCAACGAGGTAGACCTTTCATAGAAAAGTGATCATTATTGATTCATTCATAATCTTTTTACAAATTTGCTTATATTTTCTTGTCAGAAGAAATTGATCATCATCCCTTCTAGGGCTCTTCAATGGTTAGTTTCATGTCCATTCATCATGTGATAATGACAATAGGATCCCCATAGATTTCATCCATGTTTTGGTCTCTTTTTCTGTGATGGCCAATAATTAAGCCCATCCTTGATTAACAAGCAGACATTCTCTTTGGATGTTGTCAAGTTGCATTCTTTAAGAAGTCTAGACTTTAAACTTGTCGCTTGAGGATAGCCTTTTGACTTCTTATTTCTTGGCCTTGTAGTTTCACATTTCTCGATTGCTTTCCATTTCGACACTCTTTGGAGTTCTTGAGTTGGAAGTGTTTCTGTTGTAGATCGTTGCCATTTATGTGCAAAGGCATTATATTATAATTGGCCATTATCTCTTCTTCTAAGATTGTGCCATTGGAATAATGTTGAATAGTTTTCCTCGTATGGCTGAATAAACTGTCACTTCCACTTTTCCTTTTTCATAAGAAAAATAAGGGTGAGGCCAATATTAAAGGGGTTCAAGCTCCATTTCCCTAGATCATATGATTCTGCTTTTTTCTTATTTATAATTCTTAAAACTTATAATTTTAACCTTTTCTCTTTATTTCGGTTGGAATCCTAGATGGTTCATGGGGAGAATCTTATCAAATTTGGCTCGAAAGATCCTTGCTCGGATCTTTTGATTCTTCTAGCCATGATGAATTTAGACCAAAGTAGATAAGCTTGAAATTAAGTTGGGTTAGGTAGGAGACAAGTGGTGTTGGGTGTTCAACCAAGCCGGAGGTTCGAGCCATCCTTCTAGCGCCAAAATGTTAACAAGAAAACTTGTCAACACCCAAAGTAGAGTAAAAGGTCAAGGTTAATCCCTTTTGGTCTCTTTTAGGTAAACGGAAGGGTAGAGTGTGTATATACTCTTTGATTTCCCTTTCGAATAGGTTGTTTTAGTGAGAACTTGTTGAGAACAAAGTCGAAACATCTAGTTTCTTTACTTAGTAGTCTTTCGAGCTTGTTAAGATGATATGGATGTCCCTTCGAAAACCTTCCTTTCGAAGTGGTTATAGAACACTAAAAGATAACAATAGGGATCCAGGATTAAGACTTAATTTAGTGGGTTTTGACCTTGTTGAAAGCTATGCGATTAGTGAATAATGCTTGGATCGGGGAACTAAGATAGAACTTTTGAACCTGCCAAAAGCAGAGCCTTTAAGTATCTTGAGTTTGGATAGGGAATCTAAGGTCAAAGTGGATTGGTATAAGGTTTCGACCTTGTCGAAAGTAGAAGTCTTAAGTAAGTTTGTAGCTGGTATTACTTGAGAATGTAAGGGTTTTGACCTGATCGGAAGAGACCTTTTGATACAGTCGACACCTCTAACACAAGGTTAGAACTGATGAAAGCTTAAGAAAACAATCAAGTAATTAGGAATATTAAAGACTTCCCTTTCTCAACTCAAAGAAGATTTTATTAATATTTCCCTAATTCAATTTACAAATTAGGGTTTCACGGCTTTTAGAATTAAGAAAATACAAGTTATGAATGACTCTATTCGGATCCCCAAAACCAAACCCCTTGGGTTTTATTTAGAGATGCGGGTCAGCACCATTCGAACCCAATGCTTTAGACCTGGCTAAAAGGTGTCTGCCATATTGACTGTAGCAGGCTTTCACCTTTGTTGAAAGGAACAGTTGCGCTTTTCTTCTCTATGTTGCTTTGTAAGAAATTTTGACTCTGTCGATAGGCCTTATTCAGTGCTTTCGAAGATGATGAAATGTTGATGGTTTTGATACTATTTGTTTCTTCTAAACTCTTGCATGTGACTTGACGTATAACATCCCTAGATAACAATGGCTTCAACTAGTTCGAAAGGCTTGGTTTAGCTTTCAAAAGGGTTTTTCAGGTCAATATATGCTTGCGAGTGGTTTGAGTGAAGGCAAAACCTTTGGTTTCTAAAAGTTTGGCTCATAGATGAAGAGTTGTCCTTCTTTATCTTCAAAAAGTATTGCTTTGACTCATTCGAAAGGTCTTCATGCATATAGAATCCATTGCTTCGGAAGGTGGTCACTGAAGGAAGAAGGGTGCTTACGACCCCTTCGAAAGGTAGAGAATCTTCTGGACCTTGACTATAGCATCCTTTCGACCCCTTCGAAAGGTTTTGAAGTTCTTGGACTTTGGCTGTAGCATCCCTTTGACTCTTTCGAAAGGTCTAGCCGAAGCCTTTTCCTTTTGTTCTTCTGCTCAATCTAGTCTTGACTAAGTCGAAAGTAATTGTAGGTAGTAACAATCACATTTAACACAATAGGATTATTATTGTAATCAATCATATTGAACAGATGACCTCACACAATTATTAACTTGCTTATTTCGGTGAACAATTTCATTGAGGTTTCGTACATTGTGAACTCTGACTGTTCGACATATAACTTTTATATGTGATCGTATATGGATCAAAAAACCATATTCTTGTATTGCTTTAAGAGTTCGAAACTCATTGAAGACAATATGCAGACTCGAGCAAGTAAACTCATAAATGACCGAGTTACAAACGTATTTGTTGACTGTGTGATTAGGCGCTTGCATAGGTCAACAATAAAAAAATGGTAAGTATATTTTATATTTATTTGTTAATATTTAATTCAGTTCTTTTGTATATTTTAATTAATAAATTTTTAATCAATTATATTTAATACACAAATTTATCGAAGTAGATTATTTTAATTATACATAGCATATGTTCTTACAATATTAGAAATGTTAAATGTTAAAATGTTACCATTTCATTTTTCTAATAAGTTTCCCACTAGTCTTTTATGTTTCTCCAAAGCCTAAGAAGATGAAACATAAAAGTCTTTCAACTTCATTGGTTTGTGTTAGGACTCATCTGACTTGGGATTTCGACCTTGAGTTTGCTCAATAAATCATAGCGCCACATATGATGGATAACTCCTTATTTGTTGTATCATATACAACTCCTAATCCATGGGTTTTTTTTCTAACTTCATTTCGACCTTGAGTTGGCTCAACAAATCGAAAGAAATTATTCATTCAAACCTGCCTTTCCGCAAAGGCCTAAGTACAGTATATATACCCTATATTTGCTCAACAAATACATATAGTACCCCTATCTTATCTAGTCAATATATTAATAATACTACATATGACATCTCTAGCTTGAGTTTGCTCAACAAACAGAGAGTGTGCAAGTAATTGATTAATATATATAAATGGTAGAGGACAACACTTATATCAAAAATTCATAATCTTCAATATAGATAAATGGTAGAGGAAAAACATAGCAATCATGTTAATAATAAGTCACTATAATTTTCTGACCCAAATGGAACACTAAATAACTACTAAAGCTATGAGTCACTGATGATTTGAAGTGCTTCCATAGTTAGCGTCCAACAATAAAGCACACATGATACATAATAATAATAATAATAATAATAATAATAATAATAATAATAATAATAATAAATAATAATAATAATAATTTTAATATTTATTGGACCGATAATTTTGTAGAGCTTTTAAAGAGAGACATGTTGATCAACATGTGCCAAAAAAAATTACTCAACCAAGTTGCCTTGTTATTTCATCGAAAATCAACGCTCAACTTAGACATAGTAAAAGCATAAGGTAGTGGTAATGGAATTTAGTTTAGAGTGAGATAGTCATGATATTGTAACCAAAAGGACAATATCTAGAGCATACAGTGGTCAAATTTATGTAAATGTATAATTATATAGTACATTCCAAAAATTCACAGTGGTCAGCTGACAACCCAGGTAGTATACAGTACCATACCTAGTTGAGAACCATCGCAATTACAAATAGAAGAGTTCTTATGTGATCTGCTACCACACGGTGAGCCATATCAACTCGGTCAACATCATATTTCCCAACTTTTCTAGAATATGGTTGAGCACCATTTGCCTGCAAAGTTTATGTATTAAAATAAAATCAGACCATTTAATCGACAAATGCAATTTTTTTACATAAACTAACTAGAAATTCAAACCAAAATACATCAAACGCTGAAGATACAGAAAATTAGTTATAAAATAAACACAATTAAACTCAAGAGATGTAAATAAGCTGAGTTATAGTTTGAAGTAAAGATTTAAATAAGCTGAGTTATAGTTTGAAGTAAAGATGCATAGAGAATCCATCTAAATTCAGTAATGGTAATTTGAGCACTTCAGACTTCCTTTATATCAAACCAATCTTTTACAAAAAGTATAATGCTTAGTAATCGAATATCAACTGGGAGGAACTATAAAAGAAAGCTACTAAGGTATTGGTCAATCATGCAACTGTATGAGAACATAACCGTTATCGTCACACTCCCATCCGAATACTCGATTAGAATTGAAAATCAACATAGTAGAGCTTTTGTCAAGTGAAGATGCATTCTGACAGTAGAGTAAATGCAGATTTAAATGCACAAATAAGAATATCATGCATCTCTATTTTAGAAGAGGTAGCATAATTTGTAATCTCTTTTTGCTATTTTTATCCCATTGCTACCAGATACCAATTACCTAGCTTTACTATAAAATTTGATGTAGAATTCACATGTTAAGCTAATATTTTCATTAAAATGGAACAATGAATACGAAGTTTTGGTACAAACAATCAAATAACAAATGCATTAAATCAGCATATAGGAAAATACAAATTAGCATATGGACCAACATCCATAGCCGAGCAAGTGTAACTCTAATAGCGTAGACCAATATATTCCATACACCAAGTTGGATGGCAGTATAACTTTCTAATTCATTGTTCTTGAAGAGAAAATACAATAGTAAATACGGTAAGATGAGATAAACGGTTTAAAAGTAAAAGTATAAATAAGAAGAGTGTATGCGAACTAAAATAACAAGCAGATAATCTATGAAGCAAAAGTGGTTTTTAATATTCAATGTAGGAGAAGTTGGCACATATGGCAGGTTTATTTGATTAAATAGCAGAAGTAAATTGGCCTAACTGGCGTCAGTTGCACAGTACGGTCATTTAGTCCACAATTTCCATCAACTATATGTTTTGCCTACTGCCCACTCTAAACTACACTATCAACCAACTATTGGTACCTCTGATCTAATTACTAAAAGCATATCAGGATAGTTCGAAGATGATGAAATTTTGACTCTGTCGATAGGCCTTATTCAGTGCTTTCGAAGATGATGAAATGTTGATGGTTTTGATACTATTTGTTGCTTCTAATCTCTTGCATGTGACTTGATGCATAACATCCCTAGATAATAATGGCTTCAGCTAGTTCGAAAGGCTTGGTTTAGCTTTCGAAAGGGTTTTTCAGGTCAATATATGCTTGTGAGTGGTTTGAGTGAAGGCAAAACCTTTGGTTTCTAAAAGTTTGGCTCATAGATGAAGAGTTGTCCTTCTTTATCTTCAAAAAGTATTGCTTTGACTCATTCGAAAGGTTTTCATGCATATAGAATCCATTGCCTCGTAAGGTGGTCACTGAAGGCAGAAGGGTGCTTACGACCCCTTCGAAAGGTAGAGAATCTTCTGGACCTTGACTATAGCATCCTTTCGACCTCTTCGAAAGGTTTTGAAGTTCTTGGACTTTGGTTGTAGCATCCCTTTGACTCTTTCGAAAGGTCTAGCCGGAGCCTTTTCCTCTTGTTCTTCTTTTTCCTCTGCTCAATCTAGTCTTGACTAAGTCGAAAGTAATTGTAGGTAGTAACAATCACATTTAACATAATAGGATTATTATTGTAATCAATCATATTAAACAGATGACCTCACACAATTATTAACTTGCTTATTTCAATGAACTTATTTCATCGAGGTTTCGTACATTGTGAACTCTGACCGTTCGACATATAACATTTATAAGTGATCGTATATGGATCAAAAAACCATATTTTTGTATTGCTTTAAGAGTTTGAAACTCATTGTAGACAATATGCAGACTCGAGCAAGCAAACTCATAAATGACCGAGTTACAAACGTATTTGTTGATTGTGTGATTAGGCGCTTGCATAGGTCAACATGAAAAAAAATGGTAAGTATATTTTATATTTATTTGTTAATATTTAATTCAGTTCTTTTGTATATTTTAATTAATAAATTTTTAATCAATTATATTTAATACACAAATTTATTGAAGTAGATTATTTTAATTATACATAGCATATGTTCATACAATATTAGAAATGTTAAATGTTACCATTTCATTTTTCTAATAAGGTTCCCACTAGTCTTTTATGTTTCTCCAAATCCTAAGATGAAACATAAAAGTCTTTCAACTTCATTGGTTTGTGTTAGGACTCATATGACTTGGGATTTCGACCTTGAGTTTGCTCAATAAATCATAGCGCCGCATATGATGGATAACTCCTTAATAGTTGTATCATGTACAACTCCTAATCCATGGTTTCTTTTTCTAATTTCATTTCGACCTTGAGTTGGCTCAACAAATCGAAAGAAATTATTCATTCAAACCTTCCTTTTCGCAAAGGCCTAAGTACAGTATATATTCCCTATGTTTGCTCAACAAATACATATAGTAACCTTACCTTATCTAGTCAATATATTAATAATACTACATATGACATCTCTAGCTTGAGTTTGCTCAACAATCAGAGAGTGTGCAAGAAATTGATTAACATATATAAATGGTAGAGGACAGCACTTATATCAAAAATTCATAATCTTCAATATAGATAAATGGTAAAGGAAAAACAGAGTAATCATGTTAATAATAAGTCACTATAATTTTCTGACCCAAAATGGAACACTAAATAACTACTAAAGCTATGTGTCACTGATGATTTGAAGTGCTTCCATAGCGTCCAACAATAAAGCACACATGATACATAATAATAATAATAATTTTAATATTTACTGGACTGATAATTTTATAGAGCTTTTAAAGAGAGACATGTTGATCAACATGTGCCAAAAAAAATTACTCAACCAAGTTGCCTTGTTATTTCATCGAAAATCAACGCTCAACTTAGACATAGTAAAAGCATAAGGTAGTGGTAATGGAATTTAGTTTAGAGTGAGATAGTCATGATATTGTAACCAAAAGGACAATATCTAGAGCATACAGTGGTCAAATTTATGTAAATGTATAATTATGTAGTACATTCCAAAAATTCACAGTGGTCAGCTGACAACCCAGGTAGTATACAGTACCATACCTAGTTGAGAACCATCGCAATTACAAATAGAAGAGTTCTTATGTGATCTGCTACCACACGGTGAGCCATATCAACTCGGTTAACATCATATTTCCCAACTTTTCTAGAATATGGTTGAGCACCATTTGCCTGCAAAGTTTATGTATTAAAATAAAATCAGACCATTCAATCGACAAATGCAATTTTTTTGCATAAACTAACTAGAAATTCAAACCAAAATACATCAAACACTGAAGATACAGAAAATTAGTTATAAAATAAACACAATTAAACTCAAGAGATGTAAATAAGCTGAGTTATAGTTTGAAGTAAAGATGCATAGAGAATCCATCTAAATTCAGTAATGGTAATTTGAGCACTTCAGACATCCTTTATATCAAACCATTCTTTTACCAAAAAGTATAATGCTAAGTAATCAAGTATCAACTGGGAGGAACTATACAAGAAAGCTACTAAGGTATTGGTCAATCATGCAACTGTATGAGAACATAACCGTTATCGTCACACTCCCATCCGAATACTCGATTAGAATTGAAAATCAACATAGTAGAGCTTTTGTCAAATGAAGATGCATTCTGACAGCAGAGTAAATGCAGATTTAAATGCACAAATAAGAATATCATGCATCTCTATTTTAGAAGAGGTAGCATAATTTGTAATCTCTTTTTGCTATTTTTATCCTATTGTTACCAGATACCAATTACCTAGCTTTACTATAAAATTTGATGTAGAATTCACATGTTAAGCTAATATTTTCATTAAAATGGAACAATGAATACGAAGTTTTGGTACAAACAATCAAATAACAAATGCATTAAATCAGCATATAGGAAAATACAAATTAGCATATGGACCAACATCCATAGCCGAGCAAGTGTAACTCTAATAGCGTAGACCAATATATTCCATACACCAAGTTGGATGGCAGTATAACTTTCTAATTCATTGTTCTTGAAGAGAAAATACAATAGTAAATACGGTAAGATGAGATAAACGGTTTAAAAGTAAAAGTATAAATAAGAAGAGTGTATGCGAACTAAAATAACAAGCAGATAATCTATGAAGCAAAAGTGATTTTTAATATTCAATGTAGGAGAAGTTGGCACATATGGCAGGTTTATTTGATTAAATAGCAGAAGTAAATTGGCCTAACTAGCGTCAGTTGCACAGTACGGTCATTTGGTCCACAATTTCCATCAACTATATGTTTTGCCTACTGCCCATTCTAAACTACACTATCAACCAACTATTGGTACCTCTGTGATCTAATTACTAAAAGCATATCAGGATAGTTGTATATAAACTAAATTCACCAAGAATCTGCGATTACTTAAATAAGCTCGTGTGGATCTATTTTTGAGAAGGAAAAATGAATATGTAGTAAATTTAAAGAATAAATGAAGTAGTAACTGAATGCATTCTATTCAGGAATACGCTAAAAAATTAATTTAAAGCTATAAACCTTTAAAAAAAAGCTTAAAAACTTAGAAGGAACTGTAAGAATTCAAACAATGAAAAGAATTAGTAGACATTAACCGTATTTGTAACCATTGCTACAAAAACTTTTATAAACATAATAATTACCTTATATGACCATATTGAGATGTACCACATCAGTATCAGCCGATCAACATCATCATTTGTACTTACTCATCCCATTTCTTGTTACCGAAAAGCATTTTATAATATGATGAAAATGGTACAAATAAAATGTCAATCGAAAAAAGAATTAAATTTTGGTTTCAAATAAAAGTTGGTCTAAATAGTTAGTTTGTTAAATAAATGAAATGCGTTTAATTTTCATGGATTTTGGAAATCAATATACCGAGACAACATAGCTTGCTATTTATATCTTCAAAATCAGAAATTATGGACTATATGTTTTTACATTTAAATTAGAAAACATGGGGTCAGCCACAAAACTAAGTACATAAACATGCAACAAATTTATTCCTATTAATTCTTACAGTCCGTGGTTCTAAAAGTTCAAGAAACCCGAGTTAACATATTAAACATCAAAAAGCCCTTGAACCCTCAAATCTCAAATATCATTGCTTTGAGACTCAAATGTATATTACCTTGGCAATAAAGCTTTCTTAACCAATAACAACAGATCCATCTAGTGCACCCTAACCCTCTGACAAACATATCTGCATCTTCATTGTCAATCAGTCACTTGTATACCTAGAAGAAAACATAAAAGTAGCCATAAAAGATGTGAAAAATATAGCATTACAAAAACAGAACCAACTGCTTGTACAAGCCTTGAAATTGGAACTCCCAATGCCTGTCATGTTATTTGCAACCTTCAATAGAAACTTCTGTGCAGAAATCCACATATAAAATCCATATCTAACCGTATAAAATCCATATATAAAATTAGTTTTTATGCACAAATCAAGGTTTCTAAAATTAGGGTTTGTGTAGAAATCCATATATAAAATCCACATCGAGCTACATAAAATCTATGTATAACTACAAAATACAAAAATAAAATCCAAACCGATTTAGGATTCATGTAGAAATCCAAACCGATCTACTATGGGGGGATGAGTTGATTGATGGAGAGGAGTAGCCTGACAATAATGACGGAGGAAACATTTGGCTCATTTAATATAGACGAAGAGGAGCAGTTAGAATTTTTGTGAAATGAAGGGGGAAAGTGTAGAGAAGGAAATGTGAAAAATGAAAAAAACGTAAATTTGTTTTACTAACGGCGAGAAGGGGAAAATTTTGGCAGCGTTGGTGAACATTAAATATGCCAAAAAATAGAGTGGAAAATAATAATAGTTGGACTTACCTTTGAAACGCTGCTAATAAATGCAACTAAAGCCAGATTTTGTTATAGTGTATGGAATAATGTATTTCACAAGAAATACCCTTGTGACTCAAGTGTCGGAAACATCAAAAATCATGGTATACCTACTATAGGCATGCATTTATTCTTTAATTCTATTTAGTTTTCTTACTGTTCTATCTTTAATTTATACAACTGTATTATATAAGTTTCAATTAGCATATAAGTTTTATATTTCAATTAACTGATATAATAATCTTATGTACCGCATTATATTATTTAAATCTTATTTAATTAATTTTAACTAATTAACTCTTTAATTAATTTAATACTACTTAGTATAATATCTATATTGAACAGTATATAAATATATACTGTAACATATATAACATAACACATATATCTTATATATGTGTATTTCTATTCAACTAATTAACCTTTAATTAATTTATTCAAATAATTTTTTTACATATTTAATTTACCTTTAATTAATTTATTTAATCAAACAATTTTTCCTAAATTATATTAATTTCAAAATTTTGTCTTATATATATACACATACATACACACATGCACACATTTATGTTACCTTAAACACCATATAATAACATAGCATATATCAATATATAATACATGTATTTAAGTATTAATTAACTGACCTATTTAATTGATTAGTTTTATTAATCTTATAAATAAATTTTAAATTTTGAAATTAGTATGTAATATTTTCAAACATTTTGAAAATACCTTTATATTTTCAAACATTTTGAAAACTTATATTATATTTAACTTTTACAATAAGCACGTTTTTATTTTAAATTTAACTTCTAAATTTAAATCTTTTATTTTGATTTGAAATACAATTTTGAAAATAAGCCCAATAACTAATTTAAATTGGATCTTTTCTATTAGAGGTAACCTTTGGGCTCACTTCACCTTTTAAGCTAGGCCGACAACCGTGTAGGAGAGGTATTTGATTTCCCAATTCCAATCATAGACATTAACTGTTAGACACCATATTAAGTGGGCAGGCTTGATTAGTTAGTCATAATATGACTAATTTAGACCACATAGGTTATTAGGTTATTACATGTTGGAATTAGGCCCGCCCACAATAGAGTTAAATGGTAAATTTAAAAAAAATTCTATTTAGTTAAATGGATTTTAGATCTAATCTAATAAAGTATTTATTAAATAAAATCTTATTGTGATGTCCCGGAATTTTGGGCAATATTTAATTAATAATTTCCATTAATAATTATTTTAAAATGTGCAATATTGATTTAATAATCTAATTTAACAGAATTTATCTTTTCGAAACTAATAATTATTTAATTTGACAAATGTTAATTTTTCAAAATTTATAATATATAACTGATAAAAAATTATCTTTTAAAGCTAATAAAAATATATTCTATTTATAATTAATATATATTTGTATATATTGAAAATAGGAAGTCTTTGATATTAATTTAGTTTAAGATAAGTTTTCAAATTATAATATATATGTTTGTATATATTGTGATTTGTAGTTTTGTTTTAAAAATTCAATATAATAATTTCTAAAGCTAATATTATAAATGTTTCTATTTGTATAAATATTAAATATAAAAATTTTGGTTTAATTTAATTAGAAAATATGTTTTCAAATTCATAATATATATATATGTGTATATATAGTGATTTGGAAGATAATATTTGAATTTAATACAATACTTTCCAAAAGTTATTTTAAATAAAATCCTATATTTTCAACACAAAAGATAAATATTTATTATACAAATTTAATAAAAAATTATTATAATTTCTTTTAAAAGTTCTTAAACTAGAATAGTTTATAAAATATATATAGATTTAAAATACTCTTTCTTTAAAACATCTCATGAATTAAGTACTATTTTATATGTATACATTTAAAAACAGAGTTTGTAAATATATAAGATTTTTGAGATATATATGTGTAAAAGTTGTATATATGTATATTTTAAATTATAAAACATAATATATTAATGTTAAAAAATAATAATTTTATATATAAATCAAGTCTAAAACACTTGTTAGCTTAGGAATTAAGGAGTAATACATTTGTCAATTTGAATTTACAAGTGGCATACATCTTCCTTTTTAAAAGTTAAATCATATATATCAAACTATTTAAAAAGAAATCTGGTTATTCAGATCAAAAATCTTTCCATTCTTCTTTCATTTCTTAAAAAAATCAAAATCAAATTGAAACCTTAAAACCAGAATTAGAAGAAGAGAAATTGAAAACTGGAAAAATCAAGTGCAAATAGCAAGCAAAATCAACTCAACATGAACTCAATTCATAAATCAAGTAGAAGGGATCAATTCAGCAAATCAACATCAACAGATCAGTGCAAATTAACAAACAATTCCAGATTTAAAAGCATAAGTCTGATTCTCTGTCTCTTTGCTTTGATAATAGGTGAGTAAACTTTTACTTTAAAAACAGTTTAAAATTTTGTGATTAATCTTGCTGCATGTTATGAAAATTTGTAGAAATATAGTATATGTGATTACTTGAATGTTTGGTTGTAAATGTATGTATAAACATTTGATTTGTTTGAGATATACCTGTGCATGTATATACCTGCTCTGTTGTTCTTCTCAGGTTTAAGAACAGCTTTCAAAAATTCATATTTTTCCATTGGATCGCTGTTAAACAATGATCATCAAAAGAAAAAGGTCAGAAACAAAATAAATTCAGTTCCAAAAATGGTTTCAGAGATAAATATTTAATAATTATTTCTAAACTAATAATTTACAGCATGTTGGTCAAAATCAAAAGTCTGTAAATTGTGTTTTGCGTTCACAATTTGATTCATCATAGGAAATCATGAATTTAGGTATAAAGATTGAGATTTTTAGTTTGGAATTCGATGAGATAATCGGTGTTGATCGTTATTGGGTATTTTGGCTACCCACAGCTGGAGCTTGGGGTTTGGCCTGAAGGTGGTCGGGATGTCGGGAATCTCTGGAAAAATGGCGAAGGATTTTTCTATTGGCGGTGGTGGCCGGAGAAGGAAGAAGTAGGGTTTTATACTCTGTTGAGTCATCGATGTTGATGGGTTTCGTGCGATGATTGTGGTGGATCGGAATGGTTCGCGATGGAGGGGATCAGCGCTGGAGGTCGAGAGGATTCTCTGCTAAGGACGGCGAGGGTTCTTGTGGTACAAGTCGACGGCCAAAGGTGGTTTTCTGATCAAACTCGTATTCTAGTTTGATTAAAGTTTCGATTTTTGGCTAGCCATCGATTTTCGTAGTTCTGCATAGTCGAGATATTTGTCGAGGTCGATTGTGGGTTGGTGAGGGCCGGAGAGATGGTCGGCGTCGAGTTTTCCAGTCGTTCACGTGCACAGTGTTCGACATGTGCATCTAGAGTTTGTGGCTTTGGGAAAGAAGTGTTTGGCCTGGGGTTTTCGTGAGTTTTTATCGTGTTCGACTCAAAGTCGTTGAGGTGGGAAGGGTTGCGCAAGTGTTGCTCGGTAGATAACTCGGGTTTTTGTTATTTTGGCTCGGGTAGTTATGTTCCAGGTATAGGTTGTGATATGTTTGTGTTTCCAGGTTGAAATTCAAAGGTTTTTAAGTTTAAGCTAATGAAAATTTTAAAGTGTATTGATTTAAATAAGTTTTCAAAGGAAATTAGTTGTTAACGCTAAAATTTGAACGCTAACACCCCGGTGTATGAGTTATAGTTGTGAAAGCACCACCCGGTAGATCGGGAAAGAATTACAAGCAAGTAATAGCGGAAAAGCAGTAAACAACAACAATTTTATAGTGGTTCGGCTTAAGGGTGTAGCCTACGTCCACTCTAAGTACTTTTATTAATAATCTCGTTACAAGCTGATACAATTCTTCTCAAGTACAATATACTTCAAATTACAGGTGATTTGGAACAAGTCTTAAGCTTCAACGTCGATTAAAGTCCTTAAATCCATGTTGAAGATGTGTGGTTTCTTCGTGGAGTTCTTTGATGAATTCCTCTAATCTTGAAAGCTCTAAGTGTTGATGAAGTTCTCAATGCGGCAAGGTAACGGTGTGTGAAGAGAATGTGCCAAAAGTCCCTTGAATGTTGGAGGTAGTTGCCTATTTATAGAGAGTTCTGGTCTGAAATTTTTGCCAAGTCCTAAACCGTGGCCGACTTAAGTTAAGCCGTAGCCGACTTAAGGTGAGTCGTGGCCGGTCCATCTGGCTCCTTCATGGCTTCACAGGAGTTCACTTGCACAAGTCCTAGGTCGCCTCCGAGTCAACACCACCCCTCCTTAGTAATACGGCCTCGGGTTTATATTAGGTCGTGGACGAGTTAACTTGGTAGGTCGCAAGTCATGGTCCAAATGATAAGTCCTGGATCGTGTACGAGTTAAGAGGCCACTGTGCCAAGTAGCTGCATTGAACTTACCTTCCTTTGCTTAGGTCGTGACCGAGGCCGCGACTTAGGTCGGTAGCTATCTTGGGTCGGCGTTCTTTAAGTCTTAGGTTGGTATACATGCTAGAGCATTGGGTCGGCACCTTTCTTAAGTCGGTATCCCTTTTCGGCCTTAGGTCGGCATTCCTGTTAAGGCAGTTAGGTCGGCAACCAGTTAAGTCGGCAATCTCCCTAGACTGTTAGGTCGGTATCTATGTTGAGTCAGTAGCCTCATTGAAGTGTTAGGTCGGCAACCCTTTGAATCTTAGGTCGGCACCCCTGTTGAGCCTTAGGTCGGCACCCTTGTTGAGCCTTAGGTCGGCATCTCCTTGAGTCGCAGAGTCTAAACCGAGGCGGAGTTAACAATTGGCCCTCGAAGTATACGCCTACTGGTTAGGTCGTGTGCTTCGATAGCCCTTAACCCGTCCCCTCTTAGGTCGGTAGGTCGTACGCGAGCTAATAGTTAAGTCGCATGTGCCGCTCCAGGTCCCTTCACTGCAAGGTATAAATCACAACTTCTTCTTTCTCATTACCTGCTCTCTCAATCCCGCCATTAAAAATTTCTCCAAGCTTCAAAAAGGCGATTTTGCTCTTTAGCGATTTTCAGACCTGCAATAAGAGCTTCATATTCTGCTTCATTGTTTGTTGAAGGAAATTCCAATCTTAGTGCATAACATAATGATCGACCTTCAGGAGTTTCAAGTACCACTCCGGCTCCAGAACAGTAATCATTTCTTGCGCCATCAACATACATCTTCCACTGGATTGGGGAATCACTGATCGCTTCATCCTCACTATTATCCTTCTCTGTGAATTCTGCAATGAAATCAGCTAAAGCTTGTCCGTTGATTGCTTTTCTTGGGTGATAAGTGATGTCATATTGACTGAGTTCAATGTTCCATTTTAGAAGGCGACCCGAAGTTTCAGGGCGAAATAGGACTTGCTTTAGAGGTTGATCAGTGAGTACTTTGATAGGATGGGCTTGGAAATATTGCCTCAGTTTCCTTGATGCAACTAGTAGGCAATAGGCGAGTTTTTCCAACTTGGAGTAATTCAGCTCTGCCCCAGTGAGTCTTTTGCTGATATAGTAAACCGGATGTTGAATCCTTTTGTCTTCCCGTATCAGCGCTGCACTTAGAGCATGAGATGATACTGCCAAGTATATAAGAAGATCCTCACCATTGCCTGGCCTAGAAAGTATTGGAGGCGTTTCCATATGACGGATCAACTCATCGAAGGCTTTTTGGCATTCGGAAGTCCATTCAAAATTCTTCTTTCCTTTCTTCAGGGCGTCGAAGAATGGGATGCATTTATCAGTGGCTTTGGAAATGAACCGACTCAGGGCGGCGACCTTTCCGTTGAGACTCTGCAATTCCTTCTTCGTTCTAGGAGCTTTAACTTCTTTCAAGGCAGTAATTTGAGCTGGACTAGCTTCAATGCCCCTAGCACTGACGATGAAACCTAAGAACTTTCCGGACTCGACCCCAAATGTACATTTCAGAGGGTTAAGTTTCATTCTGTATTTCCGGAGGACTGCGAACATTTCTGCTAAGTGTTCAATGTGATCCGCTGCTTTCCTGGACTTCACTAACATGTCGTCGACGTAGACTTCCATAGTTTTGCCCAATTGCGGTTTGAACATATCATTAACAAGTCTTTGGTAGGTTGCCCCTGCATTTTTCAATCCGAAGGGCATAACTCTGTAGCAATAAAGTCCAACATCTGTGATAAAGCTTGTATCCTCCTGATCCGGCTCGTGCATCATGATTTGGTTATAACCGGAGTAGGCATCCATGAAAGATAACAATTCATGTCCCGCAGTTCCGTCTACCAGTTGATCGATCCTGGGTAATGGGAAGCAATCTTTGGGGCAAGCCTTGTTTAGATCAGAAAAATCAATGCACACTCTCCATTTTCCATTAGCTTTCTTGACCAACACAGGATTTGAAACCCAATTCGGATATGTAGATTCTTTGATGAAGTTATTTTCCATGAGTCGATCAACTTCTTCTTTTAATGCTGCTGACCTTTCTGGACCTTGGGTTCTTCTTTTCTGTTTAACTGGCGTAAACTTTGGGTCAATATTCAGAGCGTGTACTGCAACTTCTGGGGATATTCCACACATATCGGCATGAGTCCAAGCAAAGACATCCAGATTTGCTTTTAGGAAAGATATCAAGATATTCTGAATTGACACATTAAGCTGTGAACCCACATTTAACACCTTATTTGGGTCCTTCGGGTCAACAGGTACCGGAACTGTCGTTTCCACCGGTACCACTCTATTCTCCCCTGCACTGGCTTTTCTGGGATCCATTTCTTTCCGTGCCCCGCTGTGCTCGCCAGTGCAGGGTCCGCCCCGTAATTGCTACAAGGCTGGTTCTTTGATGCGGACTGGGGTTGCCGCATCCTTCCCCATTTCTCTTTTTCTTGACTCTCGCAGCTCTGTCAAATAGCACTCTCGCGCAGCATTTTGATCCCCTTTTATAACTCCTACTCCATTGTCAGTAGGGAATTTAATAGTGAGGCACCACGGGGCTAGGATAGCTTTGAATGCTGCGAGTGTTGGACGGCCAAGAAAAGCA
Organism: Allium cepa; assembly: GCA_030765085.1. Lineage (NCBI taxonomy): Eukaryota > Viridiplantae > Streptophyta > Magnoliopsida > Asparagales > Amaryllidaceae > Allium > Allium cepa. Next base: position 219,060,050 of record CM060930.1, read on the forward strand.
TTATAAGCAGAAAACTCATCGACAATCACAAATGTTTGCTTGCGGACCACTTTCCTTTCTGCTTCCCCAAGTTCTACAAGCAGATCGATGGTCCCAATTGGTTGTTTTGGCTCCCCAGTGAAGCCAGCGATCTTCTGTGATGAGGCTTGTACATCAATCATAGGGATTTTCATCTGGTCAAATGTCTTCTTGAAGAGGATATTACATGATGCTCCGCAGTCAATGAGGACTCTTCTGACAATGGCCGGTCCAATACCAGCCGAGATGACCAAGGGATCTAGGGTAGGAGCTTCTATACCTGTGGAATCTCTGGCTCTGAAAACAATATCATCGCTGAAAGTTTTCTGTTGTTTCAGGGGCGTAGTGTCTTCTAAAACAAAGACGTCTTCTTCGGCTGGAGCATATTTCAAAGCCTTGGAATATCTCTCCATCTCACCCCAGCTCTTGCCAGCTGGGTGAGGCCCTCCTGTAATGACATTGATAACGGGCCTTCCAGATTCATGTCCCGTAGCTTTCTCACCTGTCCTAGGCTGATGAACAGGAACCTGTTGCCCCTGACTTGACGATGCAGGAATGTTGCTATTTTTCTTCACGAATTGCTGCAGTTTGTTTTCTCTTAGCAACTCTTCAATCAGATTTTTCAACTGGCGGCATTCATCAGTCTCATGACCGGGTTGATTGTGGAAGCGGCAGAATTTCCCACTCTGTATGGCTTTTTTCCCGGTTCTCAAAGGGATAGGTTTAGGGAAATCGACGGAATCTTTAGTGGCCAGGTAGATGTGCTCCGGTGTATGTGATAATGGAGTATATTCTGATGGCTTGAAGGATCGGGGCTTCTTCAGATTACCCTGTTTCTTCCCATTATTATTCTCCCTTTTTTGCCCCACCGATTCATTCTTGCGTGGAGCGACAGTGTTGTCTTCTGCTTTCTCCAATACTGTCTTTACTGGTAAAGGACGGCTTTCCAAGCGAATGAATTCATCTGCTTTTTTGTAGAACTTTTCGAGAGAGGTTGGCTCCTTCATATTTAACCATTTCCCAAATTCGCTTGACTTATCAATAGCCCTCATCAGATAAGTCAATATCATTCGTGGTTCAGCATTGTCCACCTCAGCCAGTGCTATATTAAAGCGGTTCAAGAAGGATCTGATAGACTCACCAGGATTCTGCTCTAAACTCGATAGTGACATAATGTCCTTGGCCTTCGAAGCATATAGTCTAAACTGCTCCTTGAATTTTCTGGTCAAGTCTGAAAACTGATCGATAGATCGGACTGGCAACTTGGTGAACCATAGTAGAGCCACACCTTCCAGGTATACGGGGAAATATCGACATTTTATTTCGTCAGAGGCCCTGGCACCTGTCATGTGCCAATCATATTTATACAAGAACTCATTCGGATCACTTGTCCCTTTGTAAGCTGGAATAGTCGGAGGGACAAACTTCCTTGGAAATTCCGCCTTCAAGATTTTTTCAGTGAACGGAGTTTTACTTGGAGCGAAACCCCATTCCTTCTCATCTTCAACCCTTTGCATACTTTCTTTCATGATCTGCCGGACCATTCCAGAAAGATATTCCTCATCATGCCGAGTTCTAGATCCATCAGCCTCAGGAACTGCCTGCTCAAAGGGACTAGTAGCCCTTTCAGGAGCATTCCTTTCGCTAACATCATGAATGTTTCCAGCACAGTTCCTTTCATTACAAGCTGGTTGATTGTTTGCCCCAAGTAAATCGTTCAATTTATTCAGAATCAGAGCATTCTGGGCACTTTGAGCCTCTAATTGTGCATTTTGGGCGTTTATCTGCTGGTTTAGCCCTAGAATCACAGCATCCAACTCCGCTTTCGTAACTCCAACAGACGGAGTGGGTTGATTAGGTACAGGGGAAGCGGAGGTTCCCTCTTGAATGTTTCCAGATCTGATAGATCTACTTTTCCTTCCAGGAGCCATAATCTCAGATAGACTTCTGGTTTTTAAGGAAATTCTTTCTTCAAATCTCTGCGAAGCAATGATGACAGTTTTCCTGAGTTCAATTCTCAGTGAAAGCACCAAAAATGTTAACGCTAAAATTTGAACGCTAACACCCCGGTGTATGAGTTATAGTTGTGAAAGCACCACCCGGTAGATCGGGAAAGAATTACAAGCAAGTAATAGCGGAAAAGCAGTAAACAACAACAATTTTATAGTGGTTCGGCTTAAGGGTGTAGCCTACGTCCACTCTAAGTACTTTTATTAATAATCTCGTTACAAGCTGATACAATTCTTCTTAAGTATAATATACTTCAAATTACAAGTGATTTGGAACAAGTCTTAAGCTTCAACGTCGATTAAAGTCCTTAAATCCATGTTGAAGATGTGTGGTTTCTTCGTGGAGTTCTTTGATGAATTCCTCTAATCTTGAAAGCTCTAAGTGTTGATGAAGTTCTCAATGCGGCAAGGTAACGGTGTGTGAAGAGAATGTGCCAAAAGTCCCTTGAATGTTGGAGGTAGTTGCCTATTTATAGAGAGTTCTGGTCTGAAATTTTTGCCAAGTCCTAAACCGTGGCCGACTTAAGTTAAGCCGTAGCCGACTTAAGGTGAGTCGTGGCCGGTCCATCTGGCCCCTTCATGGCTTCACAGGAGTTCACTTGCACAAGTCCTAGGTCGCCTCCGAGTCAACACCACCCCTCCTTAGTAATACGGCCTCGGGTTTATATTAGGTCGTGGACGAGTTAACTTGGTAGGTCGCAAGTCATGGTCCAAATGATAAGTCCTGGATCGTGTACGAGTTAAGAGGCCACTGTGCCAAGTAGCTGCATTGAACTTACCTTCCTTTGCTTAGGTCGTGACCGAGGCCGCGACTTAGGTCGGTAGCTATCTTGGGTCGGCGTTCTTTAAGTCTTAGGTTGGTATACATGCTAGAGCATTGGGTCGGCACCTTTCTTAAGTCGGTATCCCTTTTCGGCCTTAGGTCGGCATTCCTGTTAAGGCAGTTAGGTCGGCAACCAGTTAAGTCGGCAATCTCCCTAGACTGTTAGGTCGGTATCTATGTTGAGTCAGTAGCCTCATTGAAGTGTTAGGTCGGCAACCCTTTGAATCTTAGGTCGGCACCCCTGTTGAGCCTTAGGTCGGCACCCTTGTTGAGCCTTAGGTCGGCATCTCCTTGAGTCGCAGAGTCTAAACCGAGGCGGAGTTAACAATTACCCCTTGAAGTATACGCCTACTGGTTAGGTCGTGTGCTTCGATAGCCCTTAACCCGTCCCCTCTTAGGTCGGTAGGTCGTACGCGAGCTAATAGTTAAGTCGCATGTGCCGCTCCAGGTCCCTTCACTGCAAGGTATAAATCACAACCCCTTCTTCTTTCTCATTACCTGCTCTCTCAATCCCGCCATTAAAAATTTCTCCAAGCTTCAAAAAGGCGATTTTGCTCCATCAACCACCGATAATTGTTGCGTAAGTGAATTTTCTTCAATCATAGGTTATTGTTGGTCCACGAACCTCATCACTCACACTTAAACCACCACCTCGCATAATGCTTCATCGTGAATTCCATTGCACCCATGGCTGATGGAGTTTATGCCGCTTGGTTCGATTTTAACTGACCGATGATGAAGATGATTCAGGCTAGTTGAATTTGATTTGTGCTAGGGTTGCAAGGTGTTGAACTCGCGGCAGTTTCGAACTAATTGATGGGATTTAACGGGTTATTGCTGTGGTTGATGGAACAATTATTGGATTAACGGGTTGATGGCCGTAGGATGTTGATTTGGGAACGAGTTAGTGGAGTTGGGTGAACTAGCCTTTGGCCGACCTGGCCCTTAAGTGAAGCGGTCTAAACCCTAAGTCGTGGCCGAGTTAACCCTTGGGAGAAAATTGCCAACTTCTGCTGATCCAACCTTTAAACCGCAGCCGAGTTGACCCTTAGGGGAATTTCACACCCCTTTTTGAATCGCAGCCGAGTTAACACTTAGGCTTTGGGCGTTCTGACATTTTGAGAGCATAGATCCACTTTGAATTTCTGACTCGAACTGCCAAACTAAGTTGCCTGCTGAAAATAACAAACAAAGAAAACCAAGGCGAAAATACTGCCATCGGCTGCCCATGTCAGATGACAGATTAGTCAAGACAAGACAAGCAACTTAATTATATTGCATGAAATGTTTATGAATCAATCAGTTAAAGTTAAACATTAATGCAAAGTATCAATAATCTGAACTGATTTATCTGCATCAACATCTTACTTGCATACTTAGGCTTAAAACAATAGTCCCTGAATTTCATAACTAACAAATGCTTGCTAGTTTTCATTCCAGTTATATTTGTTCACTGCTTGATTGATTTTACACAACACTTCACACACTTTAGGAAACGTGCACCTTCATGTTTGAATACCCAGTTGTTTATGTAGAATGACTTCCCACCGAGAAGAAGAAGCGGTAACTCAAGAGGAAGAAACTTTTCCGATAGCTGTTCCCATAGAGAATCCTCCGGAGAGAACCTCGACTATTCTAACTTCGAGAGCGTTTGTCCAGCTGCGCACTCAATTTGGCTTTGCTGAAAGTGATGTTCTTCTCCCTGGGCCAAGTGATACTGCTGACAATCCTCCCTATGGCTTTGTTGCAGTCAATCGCCAAATGTGCTTAAGTGGGGCGATTCCTCCTTTTAACGACTTCCTTCGAACTCTTCTCCTTCGGTTGACAATCTCTCCATTTCAACTTCATCCCAATGGCTATGCCATCTTGACGGGGTTATGTGTTTTGTTTAGAAGAACCCTTGATCGCCTACCGAGTTTTGAAGAAATTCGTTATCTGTGCTCGTTTGCAAAGAGTAAAGATCATCCTTCCCTCATTATTGTGAGAAGTGCCAGAAACCGCAAGCTCATTTCCGATCTTACTGAAAGCGTTCATGGATTTTTGAACCAGTTTTTCTTTGCCCGCTGTCCCTAAGGGTTTTATGCCATCTGGAGAGTAGGAAGTAAGATTAGTGTTTCTATTTTTTCCGTTTTGAAACTTTTTCGAGATCCGAACTTTCAGTTGCTAATTTCATTCTTTGTTCCTTTCAGCACTTCCTCTCCCTTCTAGAGACCCAATTCACAAGCAAGTTTTTGAGAGGTTGAGCGCCGTGGCCACAGAAGAGAGGAGCATAAAATTTCTGTTGAGGGATGAATTTTTACATCAACATGGGCTTCTACACACTTCTCGCTCTATGCATGCTCATGAAGTTCCAACGGAAGTCCCCGATTCTCCGATAAAGACTCCTGAATCTTCGCTGGTGAAGTGCTCCACTTCTGTTGATGTTGCGGGGCCATCTGGTAAACTTGCCCCGGTTATCGAGGAAGAAGAGCCTCAGGGATCCTCTCACCATTCACAAGAATCTGGTGAAAAGGCTAAGAAATCCAGTCCTGTCAAGCAAAGCAGAGACGATACCTTCGAAGGATTGAGCGACCTCTTCGCTACTTCACAAGACATCTTCAAAGATGACCCATCTACTGCCAGGATTTCTTCTTCAGTAGTTGAAGCTACTTCTATTTTGCAACAGTCGTCGTCGACTCAAGAGTTGACGTTAACTATTACACCCACAACCACTCCCCAAATAAAGAGTGGTTCGTAGATTAATGCGCGTAGTTTGCACAACACACACACTTAGAATTTCTCATCACTTCTATGCACTTATCTTCTTGTACTTTAAAGATTTCTAAAGCTTATTATTTTAATTCCAGATTCTCCTATGGGGCGCAGCGGCTCGTACTATGACGATTTCCAGCTCTACGGGAGGCGTAGCCAGTATGATTACAGGCGTTACCTTCCTTCTTACAGAGAGTCGGATGAAGAGAGGGCTGCCCGAAAGGCTCATGAAAGGAGGACTGTAGAAGAACATCATGAAAGAAGGGAAAGAGAAGAGCGCCATGATTCTTGGCAAAAAGGCGATGACTCCCACAAGAGAAAATCTCATGACGATCGAGGAAAAGGTCACATGAGTGAAGACTTAAGCAAACGAGCCCGTCACAGTGAAAAGCAGGCCTCTACTACTCCTGAGAAAGTTACTATTCCTGCCTCGCTCGACATTCCTTCTGACTCTCCCGCTCTTGGGAAATCAGATATTCAAACGATAATTAGCAGGCCCAAATTTCAAGTTGGACCGGGTCCTGCCACTCTGCAGAGCCGATTTCCTCAATGGTGCCTTAAGGGAGTGAGGTTCGACCTAGACTTGGTCCCCATCGACAAGTCTGCTATGTTGCGCAATCTTGATGCCGTCAAGCTCGATATCGAGAGGATGTCAAACTGGCAGAAGCTTGTCGATGAGCTTCAAAGAGTTAACCGTGCCAACATAGAGGCCATGCTTACTATGGAAAACGATAAGGCCGAATGGCAAAAGGTCGTTGAGCAACACGACACCGAAATGAGGAACATTGCTTCTTACAATGAGGAGCTTGAAGCAAAAGTCGAGGAATTGAAACATGAGCTTGCTGCTTCCTCTACTTCCTATTCTCAAAAAGAAGAAGTGCTCCTGAAACAAGTGAGAGACGCTCACGCTAGCCAAAGGGATGCCGAAGACAGGCTCGAAGTACAAAAAAGAATCAGTGAAGGCTATGCTACTGATATTGCTGAGCTCCGAAAGAAAAACAACTCCCAGGAGGCGGAGATACAAATGCTTAAGCTTCAGCTTGCCAAAACTGAAAGGGAGCGTGATGAGGCTGTCGCCGGCAGAATCGCAGCTGAAGAATCTCATGAGGCGACCAAAAACAGCATCAGCTCAACATTATTCGACTTCTACTTGCACAGCGTCTTGGGGCGTGGAAGCCTTGCCTTTCTAGGCCCCAAGTATGAAATCACACTGGCTGAAGTTTGGGAGACAGCACTTGATATGCTCGGTGGTAAAGGTGCTGGATATGCTGAATCAGCCCTTGAAGAGCATTATCTTGATGACGAAGCCCGTGCCGCTCTTGCCAAGGGTAAGGAGCAGCTTGCCAGAGCGCGGGCCGGGATGGCGGAAGAGGAGCGTTCTGAAAAAGAAGTACCGCCTACCATCTCCGAACGTCCTCTAGTTTCTCCCGAGGTGGACATTACAGGCCCTAGTGCTCATTTGCCGCCTCCTACAAGAACTGGGGTAATCACCCCTACTGATGAAGAGGCTTTGGAGGACATTGGGGCTCAGAATTATGAGATTGAACTGACAAAGCCAATATCTTCAGGTAATTTCGACATTGGTCCGATTCAGGTGGATTGCCTGCTTATTCCTCAAAAATTTGATGAGCTTCTCGATTACCTCTTGAATCTCGATGAACCCATATCTCCCTTCTTTCGGGAAGATACTAACATTTTCAATTTTTCTTCTTCTGCAGTTGAAACAACAAGTGCCGTGCAGACTTCGCCTTCTCTGGTTATTCCTCCTCCATCTCTTCAGGTGACTCCTCCTTCTGCTTCGCAACCTGGGTCACAAGAGGAGAAAATTGAGGCTCTTCATGGTTTGGATGACCCTGTTGCCTCGCAGGAGCAAAAAGATGAGGGACTCGAAGGAGGCGAGATCTCTCCGGAGCGGACTCCTTCTGACGACGTAGTTTTGTCCGCTCTCGTTACTCCGGGGAGTGAGTCTTCTTCGCAGAGAAGAAAGAAGCATGGGACATCGAAGAGGAGGGGGAAGAAAATTATCACCACTGAAGAGGAACCGGAAATTGCGCCAGTTGTACCTCCCTCCCCTTCTTCCCTTATGCCTTCAGACCAACCTGGAAGACCCGAAAAGCTAACCACTCGGCCGGGTAAAGGGTCTAAAGGCGGTAAGAAGAAATGAAGAGTTGGGCTTTTTGATTCTTTTTTTGTGTAATGGTCGGATGTTGTGCAGGCACCGGCCCCTGCTTCTTATTTTGAAACCTGTATCTGCAATATCTGCAATTGAATAAAATGATTCTTTATTTGTACAGACTTTTTTTTGAATTTGAGAATGCATTTATTATTCAATTTTGCACAAGTTCTTTTTTTTTTGCACAAGTTTTATTTATACGATGTTGCGGTGAGCTTGTGGTATGTTTTTTGAGCGTACTTTACCGACATAGTTATACCGCTTTGTATGTAACTATACCATGTTGCCCCTATACCATGAGCTTACTGCAATATCGTATACTTTAAGGGGACTTGCACTCTCGTTTTCTAAAGAATAATTACTTCATTCTCGAGAAGAATTTTCGTAGAGTGCAACTTCCTTCATATAAGTTTCTACGCTTTGTCCTTCGAAGAAATCACTTTCTCTTTTTGCGTATGTATATATTTTGCCAAGTGAATTCTTCTATGTGGCAAAGCGGACCTCTGAATGTACTTTAACCCCCCCCCCTTTTTTTTTTTGAGGAAGATCATTCTCCGTAATAGGTAAATTACTCTTCCTTTGGAAGTTAAAGTATGCTCTTGATGAGGTTCTTCTTTTCTTTTCTTTTTTTTATATATATAGAAAGTTGTACCTCCGAGGAGGGATTTTTCACGTTTCAACACTTGGAAGTTTTATTTCAATCTCGGTGAAACGTGTACCTCCAAAGAGTTATGCCTTAGAAATCCTTTTCACGTTTCAACACTTGGAAGTTTTATTTCAATCTCGGTGAAACGTAGGTTTCCGAAGAGGTCTTTCTTCTTAATTGCGCCTCCGAAGAGGTCTTTATTTTGTTTGCATTTCAACTCTGGTGAAGTGAAATTCCGAAGAGCGGCTGTTACACTTCAACTCCTGGTGAAATGTGCCTCCGAAGAGGTCTTTCTTTTGTTTGCATTTCAACTCTGGTGAAGTGAAATTCCGAAGAGCGGCTGTTACACTTCAACTCCTGGTGAAATGTGCCTCCGAAGAGGTCTTTCTTTTGTTTGCATTTCAACTCTGGTGAAGTGAAATTCCGAAGAGCGGCTGTTACACTTCAACTCCTGGTGAAATGTGCCTCAGAAAGGGTTTTCATCGCCTGGAAGTTACTCTCTCATGGTTGGAGGGTCATGACTCCTCCAATCTTTTTTGTTGAGTAGAGAACTTTCTTTTTTGTGGCGTATGACCCATTAGAGGTCTTTTATCCTCCGAAGAGTTGTGCCTCCGAAGAGGACTTGTGCTGCTGATGGTAGCTTTGGTTGTTCCTCTGTTCACTTGCTTATGCCTTTTCAGCGATCCCTTTTTTTTTTCTTTTCAAGTTTTCATTCCCCTTTTCTCGCAAGTGGCTTGCTTAATCCAAGGAAGTGTACTTCATTGTCAGGAAAGTTCGTGAGAACGGGCACTAGCTTCCTAATTGGATGTTTGTTCGTTCAAACAATCTCAATTTATTAGCAAGGGCTCGTTTCTATCGAAATCATAAGCCGTTCAATTGAAGTATTTCCTATCTAGGATTTGAATTCGGGGTCTTTATGACTTGAAATTTGTTTGTTGAATGATGGTGAGAATCACTCAGTCTTATTATGCGCAAGTTTTATTTTCATTGTCTGCAAAAATTTAAATCGACATTTCAGCAATACATTTTATGTATTTTTATATCGAAAACAAAGCAGACATATAATAATAATAAGGAACACAAGATTTATAGTGGTTCGGCCATGAAATTGGGCCTACATCCACTTTTATATTCTTTCATTATTTACTTGCATCAGTTTTACAATTGCTTTCAATTACAAGAATCATACATTCATAATTCTTTTTACAATGTTTCAACAAAATTTTCAAGTAAAGTATGGACGCAAATGGTTGCTGTTCCATGCCCTTGGAATTTGATCTCCATCAACAGTGGTGAGCTTGAATGTGCCGTCAAGAAGCTTCTGACCTATTACATACGGTCCTTCCCAATTTGGCCCAAACACACCTGTTGCGGTCATAATTCTTTTCAGGACTAGATCTCCAATTTCAAAGCTGCGTTGACGAACTTTGGAATTGAAATGTCTGGCTATCCTTTGCTGATGAGCTGCAACTCTGAGGTTAGCTTCATCTCTTTTTTCATCAAGGAGATCCAGCGCTTCAAGTTGTAGCTTCTCATTTTCTGCTTGATTGAAATGGATTCTTCTGTGTGAAGGGACCTCTGTTTCAACCGGGATCATTGCTTCCGATCCGTATGCTAACGAAAAAGGAGTATGCCCAGTTGCAGTTTTGTGAGTAGTTCTGTATGCCCATAGTGCAAGTGGTAGTTTATCGACCCAACCACCTTTTGCTCTTTCGAGTTGCTTTTTGATGGTTGATTTGATGATCTTGTTCACTGCTTCCACTTGCCCGTTTGCCTGCGGATGAGCTACTGCCGAAAAGCTTTTTTGGATTTTGAATCGTTTGCAAAAATCCTGGAATTCCTCGCTTTCAAACTGAGTACCATTGTCTGTGATTATTTTCTGAGGCACACCGTATCTGCAAATGATATTCTTGGTCACAAAGCTTATCATTTTCTTAGAGGTGATAGTAGCCAATGGTTCAGCTTCAGCCCATTTAGTAAAGTAATCAACTGCAACAATAGCATATTTAATCCCTGATTTAGCCGTTGGTAGCGGCCCAATGAGATCCATTCCCCAAATTGCAAACGGCCATGGACTGACCATCTGTGTGAGTTCGGTAGAAGGTGCTCTAGGAATTTTGGCAAATCTTTGGCATTTGTCACATTTTCGGGAGTAATCTGCAGCATCTCGATTAATTTCTGGCCAAAAATATCCGTATCGGAGAATTTTCTTTGCTAATGTTTGACCACCTGAATGATCACCACATTCTCCTCCATGCACCTCAGCTAGGATTGTTTTGGACTCTTCCCGGGATACACATCGAAGCAATGGCATTGAGAATCCCCGTCTGTACAATCGGCCATCCTGAATTACATAGCGAGAGGCTTTCCTTAGTAGCTTTCGTCTTTCTATCGAATTTTCTGGCAGAGAACCTCTGAGTAGGTAGTCCAGTATTGGAGTCATCCATGACTCTTGTTCTCGAGATACATTCATAATCCAGTCTATATCCATCTCATCTATACTTGGTGCTGAAAGGACTTCTACAGGGACCAATCCCAATAGTTGAGCTTCACCAGAACTTGAATACTTTGCGAGGGAATCTGCCTTCATATTCTCTTCCCGAGGAATGTGGCTTATTGAATAGTGATCGAGTTCATATAGGAGTTCCCAAGCCTTTGACAAGTAGGAAGGCAGGTTTCCACCTTTTGTTTGAAATTCCTTCTTGACTTGGCATACAATAAGCTGAGAATCACTGAAGATTTGTAATGCTCGAATGTTTAGCTCTTTAGCGATTTTCAGACCTGCAATAAGAGCTTCATATTCTGCTTCATTGTTTGTTGAAGGAAATTCCAATCTTAGTGCATAACATAATGATCGACCTTCAGGAGTTTCAAGTACCACTCCGGCTCCAGAACAGTAATCATTTCTTGCGCCATCAACATACATCTTCCACTGGATTGGGGAATCACTGATCGCTTCATCCTCACTATTATCCTTCTCTGTGAATTCTGCAATGAAATCAGCTAAAGCTTGTCCGTTGATTGCTTTTCTGGGGTGATAAGTGATGTCATATTGACTGAGTTCAATGTTCCATTTTAGAAGGCGACCCGAAGTTTCAGGGCGAAATAGGACTTGCTTTAGAGGTTGATCAGTGAGTACTTTGATAGGATGGGCTTGGAAATATTGCCTCAGTTTCCTTGATGCAACTAGTAGGCAATAGGCGAGTTTTTCCAACTTGGAGTAATTCAGCTCTGCCCCAGTGAGTCTTTTGCTGATATAGTAAACCGGATGTTGAATCCTTTTGTCTTCCCGTATCAGCGCTGCACTTAGAGCATGAGATGATACTGCCAAGTATATAAGAAGATCCTCACCATTGCCTGGCCTAGAAAGTATTGGAGGCGTTTCCATATGACGGATCAACTCATCGAAGGCTTTTTGGCATTCGGAAGTCCATTCAAAATTCTTCTTTCCTTTCTTCAGGGCGTCGAAGAATGGGATGCATTTATCAGTGGCTTTGGAAATGAACCGACTCAGGGCGGCGACCTTTCCGTTGAGACTCTGCAATTCCTTCTTCGTTCTAGGAGCTTTAACTTCTTTCAAGGCAGTAATTTGAGCTGGACTAGCTTCAATGCCCCTAGCACTGACGATGAAACCTAAGAACTTTCCGGACTCGACCCCAAATGTACATTTCAGAGGGTTAAGTTTCATTCTGTATTTCCGGAGGACTGCGAACATTTCTGCTAAGTGTTCAATGTGATCCGCTGCTTTCCTGGACTTCACTAACATGTCGTCGACGTAGACTTCCATGGTTTTGCCCAATTGCGGTTTGAACATAGCATTAACAAGTCTTTGGTAGGTTGCCCCTGCATTTTTCAATCCGAAGGGCATAACTCTGTAGCAATAAAGTCCAACATCTGTGATAAAGCTTGTATCCTCCTGATCTGGCTCGTGCATCATGATTTGGTTATAACCGGAGTAGGCATCCATGAAAGATAACAATTCATGTCCCGCAGTTCCGTCTACCAGTTGATCGATCCTGGGTAATGGGAAGCAATCTTTGGGGCAAGCCTTGTTTAGATCAGAAAAATCAATGCACACTCTCCATTTTCCATTAGCTTTCTTGACCAACACAGGATTTGAAACCCAATTCGGATATGTAGATTCTTTGATGAAGTTATTTTCCATGAGTCGATCAACTTCTTCTTTTAATGCTGCTGACCTTTCTGGACCTTGGGTTCTTCTTTTCTGTTTAACTGGCGTAAACTTTGGGTCAATATTCAGAGCGTGTACTGCAACTTCTGGGGATATTCCACACATATCGGCATGAGTCCAAGCAAAGACATCCAGATTTGCTTTTAGGAAAAATATCAAGATATTCTGAATTGACACATTAAGCTGTGAACCCACATTTAACACCTTATTTGGGTCCTTCGGGTCAACAGGTACCGGAACTGTCGTTTCCACCGGTACCACTCTATTCTCCCCTGCACTGGCTTTTCTGGGATCCATTTCTTTCCGTGCCCCGCTGTGCTCGCCAGTGCAGGGTCCGCCCCGTAATTGCTACAAGGCTGGTTCTTTGATGCGGACTGGGGTTGCCGCATCCTTCCCCATTTCTCTTTTTCTTGACTCTCGCAGCTCTGTCAAATAGCACTCTCGCGCAGCATTTTGATCCCCTTTTATAACTCCTACTCCATTGTCAGTAGGGAATTTAATAGTGAGGCACCACGGGGCTAGGATAGCTTTGAATGCTGCGAGTGTTGGACGGCCAAGAAAAGCATTATAAGCAGAAAACTCATCGACAATCACAAATGTTTGCTTGCGGACCACTTTCCTTTCTGCTTCCCCAAGTTCTACAAGCAGATCGATGGTCCCAATTGGTTGTTTTGGCTCCCCAGTGAAGCCAGCGATCTTCTGTGATGAGGCTTGTACATCAATCATAGGGATTTTCATCTGGTCAAATGTCTTCTTGAAGAGGATATTACATGATGCTCCGCAGTCAATGAGGACTCTTCTGACAATGGCCGGTCCAATACCAGCCGAGATGACCAAGGGATCTAGGGTAGGAGCTTCTATACCTGTGGAATCTCTGGCTCTGAAAACAATATCATCGCTGAAAGTTTTCTGTTGTTTCAGGGGCGTAGTGTCTTCTAAAACAAAGACGTCTTCTTCGGCTGGAGCATATTTCAAAGCCTTGGAATATCTCTCCATCTTACCCCAGCTCTTGCCAGCTGGGTGAGGCCCTCCTGTAATGACATTGATAACGGGCCTTCCAGATTCATGTCCCGTAGCTTTCTCACCTGTCCTAGGCTGATAAACAGGAACCTGTTGCCCCTGACTTGACGATGCAGGAATGTTGCTATTTTTCTTCACGAATTGCTGCAGTTTGTTTTCTCTTAGCAACTCTTCAATCAGATTTTTCAACTGGCGGCATTCATCAGTCTCATGACCGGGTTGATTGTGGAAGCGGCAGAATTTCCCACTCTGTATGGCTTTTTTCCCGGTTCTCAAAGGGATAGGTTTAGGGAAATCGACGGAATCTTTAGTGGCCAGGTAGATGTGCTCCGGTGTATGTGATAATGGAGTATATTCTGATGGCTTGAAGGATCGGGGCTTCTTCAGATTACCCTGTTTCTTCCCATTATTATTCTCCCTTTTTTGCCCCACCGATTCATTCTTGCGTGGAGCGACAGTGTTGTCTTCTGCTTTCTCCAATACTGTCTTTACTGGTAAAGGACGGCTTTCCAAGCGAATGAATTCATCTGCTTTTTTGTAGAACTTTTCGAGAGAGGTTGGCTCCTTCATATTTAACCATTTCCCAAATTCTCTTGACTTATCAATAGCCCTCATCAGATAAGTCAATATCATTCGTGGTTCAGCATTGTCCACCTCAGCCAGTGCTATATTAAAGCGGTTCAAGAAGGATCTGATAGACTCACCAGGATTCTGCTCTAAACTCGATAGTGACATAATGTCCTTGGCCTTCGAAGCATATAGTCTAAACTGCTCCTTGAATTTTCTGGTCAAGTCTGAAAACTGATCGATAGATCGGACTGGCAACTTGGTGAACCATAGTAGAGCCACACCTTCCAGGTATACGGGGAAATATCGACATTTTATTTCGTCAGAGGCCCTGGCACCTGTCATGTGCCAATCATATTTATACAAGAACTCATTCGGATCACTTGTCCCTTTGTAAGCTGGAATAGTCGGAGGGACAAACTTCCTTGGAAATTCCGCCTTCAAGATTTTTTCAGTGAACGGAGTTTTACTTGGAGCGAAACCCCATTCCTTCTCATCTTCAACCCTTTGCATACTTTCTTTCATGATCTGCCGGACCATTCCAGAAAGATATTCCTCATCATGCCGAGTTCTAGATCCATCAGCCTCAGGAACTGCCTGCTCAAAGGGACTAGTAGCCCTTTCAGGAGCATTCCTTTCGCTAACATCATGAATGTTTCCAGCACAGTTCCTTTCATTACAAGCTGGTTGATTGTTTGCCCCAAGTAAATCGTTCAATTTATTCAGAATCAGAGCATTCTGGGCACTTTGAGCCTCTAATTGTGCATTTTGGGCGTTTATCTGCTGGTTTAGCCCTAGAATCACAGCATCCAACTCCGCTTTCGTAACTCCAACAGACGGAGTGGGTTGATTAGGTACAGGGGAAGCGGAGGTTCCCTCTTGAATGTTTCCAGATCTGATAGATCTACTTTTCCTTCCAGGAGCCATAATCTCAGATAGACTTCTGGTTTTTAAGGAAATTCTTTCTTCAAATCTCTGCGAAGCAATGATGACAGTTTTCCTGAGTTCAATTCTCAGTGAAAGCACCAAAAATGTTAACGCTAAAATTTGAACGCTAACACCCCGGTGTATGAGTTATAGTTGTGAAAGCACCACCCGGTAGATCGGGAAAGAATTACAAGCAAGTAATAGCGGAAAAGCAGTAAACAACAACAATTTTATAGTGGTTCGGCTTAAGGGTGTAGCCTACGTCCACTCTAAGTACTTTTATTAATAATCTCGTTACAAGCTGATACAATTCTTCTCAAGTATAATATACTTCAAATTACAAGTGATTTGGAACAAGTCTTAAGCTTCAACGTCGATTAAAGTCCTTAAATCCATGTTGAAGATGTGTGGTTTCTTCGTGGAGTTCTTTGATGAATTCCTCTAATCTTGAAAGCTCTAAGTGTTGATGAAGTTCTCAATGCGGCAAGGTAACGGTGTGTGAAGAGAATGTGCCAAAAGTCCCTTGAATGTTGGAGGTAGTTGCCTATTTATAGAGAGTTATGGTCTGAAATTTTTGCCAAGTCCTAAACCGTGGCCGACTTAAGTTAAGCCGTAGCCGACTTAAGGTGAGTCGTGGCCGGTCCATCTGGCCCCTTCATGGCTTCACAGGAGTTCACTTGCACAAGTCCTAGGTCGCCTCCGAGTCAACACCACCCCTCCTTAGTAATACGGCCTCGGGTTTATATTAGGTCGTGGACGAGTTAACTTGGTAGGTCGCAAGTCATGGTCCAAATGATAAGTCCTGGATCGTGTACGAGTTAAGAGGCCACTGTGCCAAGTAGCTGCATTGAACTTACCTTCCTTTGCTTAGGTCGTGACCGAGGCCGCGACTTAGGTCGGTAGCTATCTTGGGTCGGCGTTCTTTAAGTCTTAGGTTGGTATACATGCTAGAGCATTGGGTCGGCACCTTTCTTAAGTCGGTATCCCTTTTCGGCCTTAGGTCGGCATTCCTGTTAAGGCAGTTAGGTCGGCAACCAGTTAAGTCGGCAATCTCCCTAGACTGTTAGGTCGGTATCTATGTTGAGTCAGTAGCCTCATTGATGTGTTAGGTCGGCAACCCTTTGAATCTTAGGTCGGCACCCCTGTTGAGCCTTAGGTCGGCACCCTTGTTGAGCCTTAGGTCGGCATCTCCTTGAGTCGCAGAGTCTAAACCGAGGCGGAGTTAACATTAGTAAAGTTTAGAAACTAGTTTCAAAATTTAAATTCTAAAGTTAAATATTTTTTTCTTTTAGATTTCTTTGGTTTGAATAATAATTTAACAAGTTTTATTAAGAAGGCAAAAGGAAGTGTTAACCAAGTTTTTTAATAATTTAGCAAGGTTTCCTTTAAGATATGATAATGAAGTTTCAAGAATAACTATTTATTTAATTTATTAAACAAGTTTGAAAAGGGTTTTCAAAAAATTTTAAATGTTAAAATTTTATGTTTAAATTGTTTCATTTAAAGTAAATTATATATTTTTAATCATGTAATTGGTTTATAAATGTTTTGTAATGAGATAATTAATTTATGAAATTAATTTAAAATAATTAATGTAATTAATTAAGGATAGTTAATTACTGGATTAATTAAGGGTTAATTAACCGAAGTAATTAAAGGTAAGTAAACAAAGTATAATTACTTAAATTAACTAAGATGCTTCATTCAGGTAATTAAATTAAGATAAATTAATTTGTGTAATTAATTTATGGTAGTTGATTACTAAATTTAGGATTGGTTAATCTAAGTAATCAAAGGTTAATTAATTAAGGAATAATTAATTAATGGATGTAATTAGGGGCCAATTACTTAATATAAAAAGAGTTATTACTTAATGAATTAATTTTAAGAGAATAATTACTCAATGTAATTAACTAAATTAATGTTGTTAATTTAAGTTAATTAATTAAGTTTAATTAATTAAAAAGAATTACTTGATAATGGGTTAAGAATAATTACTTAATGTAATTAGTAAAGGGTAATTACTTAGTGTATGTAATTAATGGATAATTACGGGATGTAATTAAAGGGAAATTACTTGATGGAAAGTAATTAAAGAATAATTACTTAGTGGAAGTAATTAAGTGTTAATTACTCAGGGTTGTTAATTAAAGGATTAATGTAATTATTCAAGGAGTTAATTAATTAGTGTAGGTAATTAAGGATAGTTAATTACTATTATCAAGGTTAATTAATGAATGTAATTAATTTAAAGATTAATTATTAAATGTAATTAAAAGAATAATTAATTAATGAAAGTAATTAGAGGATCATTAATTAATGTAATTAATAAGAATAATTACAGGTTTAATTGATTATTGAATGTGATTAATTAAAAGATAATTAATCAATGAAGTGATTATAGTATAATTAATTATTGTAGTTAATTAAGGATTAATGTAATTAATTATAGTTAATTAATTAATAAAAGTAATTAAGGTTAATTAATGTGAATGATTAAAGAATGATTAATTTATATAAATTAATTAAAATCCAATTATTTAATGTAATTAAAGAATAACTAATCAAGGATGATCAATTAAGAGAATAATTAAGGGATAATCAATCTGTAATTAAAGATTAATTAATTAGATAAGATAATTAAAGGTTGATTAATTAATTAAATAGTTGTAATTAATTAATGATTGAGCAAGGTAAGGTGATTAATTATCAAGTAATTAATTTTATTTAAGTTAATTAAATTAATTATAATATGGATTAATAACTCCTGTTTGTGGATGATTGTTTAAGTAGAATGTCTAGATTGATTGATATCTATAGTTTGATAATTTGTGTTATCCTGTGATGTGATATTGGTTATAGTTATGATAAATGTGTGATATTTATCTGTGAATGATGCTGTGTGAATTCAATATATTAAATTGAATTAAATTGTTTAAACTAAAACAACTTGGACATTAAGACGGTGTTTTGGATTTCGGTGAGACCGGGATCGGATTCCCAAATTTGGAATTCCGAAAACCATATCGATCCAAATTAAACGATAGGCCATGGAATCTCTAATGAAGATCAAGTGAAGATTTAGAGGAAAGGCTACTGTCGTTAACCCTAAGGGTGATTCCAAAACGAGTTAACGGAGATAGTGCTTTCGATTGAGATGAAGATTCAGAGTGCAAGGGCTATTGTCGTTAACTCTGAGGGTGATTCTAAAATGAGCGTAGCGAGATAGTGCCTTCGGTTTCGTTCGAACTCGGAACGAACTTATATGGATTGAATGCTTTTAGAACATCATCGGGGGGACGATGGGATAGATATGTTCTATAAAGGTAATCGTAGCCTCAAACCTTATCAACCAGAAATGGCTTAAGTAGGGGAGGTGCAGCAAGGCTAAAAGGGTCGCGCCCAAGTAGGACGAGATTTTCCCCTGCCTAGAAGTTCCTTTTATTCGGTTGTATGGGCAGTTGGTCATGAACAACTACGGGGTTGTCTTGTTCAGGTCTATCCAGTAAGGGATGGTTTCGGCCTTGTGTTGCCGGGGATTTAGGGTGGATCCCTGGTACGGTGATCTAGGCCACGTACTGTGACGGGCGGTACCCCAATAGCCCTGCCATTGATGGAAACTCATTCTTCCTACGTGCCCTTCACGGTTTTGATGGTATAACCCACTTTGTGGCTAGTATGCTGGAATTTTATCATGTAACAATTTTAGCTATTTCTTATTTACTTGAAAACCCTAGACCCTATTATAATATAACTGGATTTCTTATCAAATGTTTTGGTTATCGTAAGGTAAAAACTTTTCCGTTTTTATGCGCGGGAAGTCTTACGAGATACATTTTGTTTCCAAAGGATTTGACCCATGTCTGACTCGTAGTTTTATTAAACTCTTGGGTACTCAAATTTTTACGAGTAGCTAAGAGATTCAGGTTAGATTTGACGAATTCTGGTAGCGATATGGAGCAAGAGGCTTCGGCGTTTGTAGATATATAGTGGTTCCGCTGTGCTAGTCTTGTATCTGTATTTCTGTGATGTTCTTGAGTTGTAATGATAGACAGGTGTTTATAACTGTCTAGTTTGTGTTGTAAGAGTTGTATAACTATGATGTATATGATACTATGTAATATATATGTGATATAATATAATTTATTCGTTCCGTTGTGAGATTCTAATGTTGTTTAGTTCTTTCTTTTCTATCTTTTCTCTTTTCTATCCCTTTCTTTCTTATTAATGATGTGTCTTTCTATGGAATGAAAGGCGGGTCGTTACATTGTGGTATCAGAGCGCTAGGTTGAGTGAATACCTAGGCTTTGGAGTGATTTCTTTATGAGATAGCGTACTTGTATTATATATATACACACATACATATATGCCTACCTGTTTTGTTAGGTTATCTGTTTGAGTTTGCCAACATGAGTTCTAGAGGTAGGAGAGGTAGTGGTGTGGATAGCGCGACTACCACTAGTGGAAGAATTCTAAGTGTTGAGGTTGGAAGAATATCTGCCAAGACGGTATTGGGCATCTTGAGTAAGCTTTGCAACATAGTGTAAGGATTTAGCCAATCTCTGAAGGAAGCCTTTTTAAGGTTCGTAGTCCATCTTTGGAGTGTAAGCTTGGTTATTAGTCAGAAGTGCTGAAGCGAGTGAGGTATCTTAGCAACCGTAGGAAGGAGTCTTGTCTGTGTTGGAGTTTGGAACTCAGCTTGACAAGATGTTTGTGCCTTTTTTGAATCTCGAGTTTCTTGAGAGATATCTGCCCATCTTGAAGGCTCTTTTGTAGAGTTGATTGATATAGCTTTGTGATTCGAGGATCTTTTGGATAAGGAAGTCTTTGGCATCTAAGGCAGCATGGCAGCTTGGAGGTGTTGAGTGTGCTGTCGGGAAGGTCTCTTGGCTTAGCAGTGTCCTAGAGGTGGAGTTCGGAAGCAGTAGAGTGGTCCGTTTCTTCGATGATTCAGGAGTCTTTGTGATTCTTCTGCCAGTAGGCCCGGCAGATGGTGAAGGCTTGCTCACTTCATCTGGAAGCTTAGTAGGGTATGATGTTTGGGGTTGCGATGGACCATCGGTTTCTTCTTTTGGAAGGCTTAAGTTGTTCTGATTTGTGAAGGGAGAATAGTTTATTTGGAATCTAAACTGGGTAGAATCGCAAAAGTGACTTGCGATGGTTCGGAAGTTCTCTGAGTAATCTTTGCTTTGGATTGAGGCATCTTTAGAGGATGTAAGAGCTATCGAAGTGGTTTGAGATTTTCCAGATATCTTCGAGGAAGTCAAGGTTTGCATTCGCATCGGAAAATGGAGTTTTGTATCAACTTGGTTCCTGAAGCTATACCGTTGGTTCAGCCTAGTAGAAGGAGGGATCCTTGAGAGAGGTTTTTGTGAAGCAGTCAGGATTGATCGGATCTAGTTTTCTGGCTGGATTTTTGCTTTGGTAATTGTGACCGAATTGGATAGGTCACTAAGATTTTATGGAATTTGATAAACAATGTTTCCAGGATGTGTTGGACAAGTATGTACTTGTGTTCATCAACAGCATTCTCATCTTCTTCAGATCAGAGCTGTGCATCGGAAGCAAGGTGGTAGCTATTCCAGAATAGAAGCAACCTCGGACTCCTCGGAAGTTTGTGTTTGTTTCGATTATAGGATTTCTATAGGAAGTTCATTCGGGATCTGAAGGCTTGGTTGTCTAGTGCGCCTGTTTTTTTTTCCGAATTAGAGAGGTAATTCCGAAGTCTACTGATGCCCGTGAAGTAAAGTGAGTGTTCTAGATTTCGATGGATTTTAGGAGAACCATCTCGTTAAGTAGAATCCGAAGATCATCTCATTCTTGATCTAGATTTGATTCATGAGGCATCAGCGAAGATTGGGTTGATCAAGAAGGTTGGAGGCAGCCCAGGATCGACATGAGAGTTTTGTGGATAAGAGACGAAGGAATTCGGAATTCAAAGTCGAAGATTTAATTTGGGATAAGTTTTCTCCGATCGTAAGAGCAATAAGATTGGGTAAGACTGGAACCTAGCTCAGAAGTGGGTTGGATCTTTCTGTATGCTCATAAGGTTAAGTACTTTGGTCTATAGGATTGAATTGCCAGTTCGGATGGCTGGTATTCGCGGTGTATTTCACGTATCTCTTAGGGGGTATGTGTATGATCCATCGTTGGTTTTAGAGTCCGGCAATTCTAGGGAGATTTGGAAGTTGAACAGGACTTCTCTGTGGACCGATATCCTGTTTAGACTGTAGATCTAGATATATAGGAGCTCAGGATTAGAGTGGTATAACTAGTTTAGATTCAGTAAGGCGAGTATTCCGGCATTTGTACCTAGGAAACTCTAGATAATATTAGGGAATTCTATCTAGAATTTTGTCTCGATAGTTAGATTTGTTTGTTTGAATTGGTTGTTATGGTTGCTAGTATATGGCTGATAACATATGCTTGCTGTTTTTAAAATTAAAATATATATGGGATTATTAAATAGGGCATTTCACTAGAAGGACAAAATTTGCAGTCCAATTAGTTTCTAGGACACACATCCACAGAAATTAATTTCAAGGTCAAAATCAGCAGAATGGTTACTTTTAAGGACAAAGTCAGCAGTCCATTTACTTTCAAGGACATCATTTCATAGGTTTTTAGGCCTTAGAAACTAATTATTTTGCATTTTGTCCTTAAAAGTAATTATTTTAGTTGTGTGTCCTAGAAACTAATTGCACTTGCTAAAGAGGCCCTTGTGGCTAATTTCCACTTATTAAATTATTTTTTCTTTTAAATTTCACGGACGAAATTCTTTTAAAGGGGAAGGAATATGAAGTCCCGGAATTTTGGGCAATATTTATTTAATAATTTCCATTAATAGTTATTTTAAAATGTGCAATATTTATTAAATAATCTAATTTAACAGAATTTATCTTTTCAAAACTAATAATTATTTAATTTGACAAATGTTATCTTTTCAAATTTTATAATATATAATTGATAAAAATTTATCTTTTAAAGCTAATAAAAATATATTATATTTATAATATATATTTGTATATATTGAAAATAGGAGTCTTTGGTATTAATTTAATTTAAGATAAGTTTTCAAATTATAATATATATGTTTGTATACACTGTGATTTGTAGTTTTGTTTTAAAAATTCAATGTAATAATTCCTAAAGCTAATATTAAAAATGTTTCTATTTGTATATATATTAAATAGAAAAGCTTTGGTTTAAATTTAATTAGAAAATATGTTTTCAAATTCATAATATATATATATGTATATATGTATATATAGTGATTTGGAAGATAATATTTGAATTTAATACAATACTTTCCAAAAGTTATTTTAAATAAAATTTTATATTTTCAACACATATGATAAATATTTATTATACAAATTTAATAAAAAAATTATTGTGATTTCTTTTAAAAGTTCTTAAACTAGAATAGTTTATAAAATGTACATAGATTTAAAATATTCTTTCTTTAACACATCTCATGAATTAAGTACTATTTTATACGTATACATTTAAAACATAGTTTGTAAATATATTAGATTTTTGAGATATATATGTATAAAAGTTGTATATGTGTATATTTTAAATTATAAAATATAATATATTAATGTTTAAAAAAATAGAAATTTATATACAAATCAAGTCTAAAACACTTGTCAGCTTAGGAATTAAGGAGTAATAAATTTGTCAATTTGAATTTACAAGTGGCATACATCTTCCTTTTTAAAAGTTAAATCATATATCAAATTGTTTAAGAAGAAATCTAGTTATTCAGATCAAAAATCTTTCCATTCGTCTTTCATTTCTAAAAAAATCAAAATCAAATTGAAACCTGAAAACCAGAATTAGAAGAAGAGAAACTGAAAGCTGGAAAATCAAATGCAAACAGCAAGCAATATCAACTCAACATGAACTCAATTCATAAATCAAGCAAAAGGGATCAATTCAGCAAATCAACATCAACAGATCAGCGCAAATTAATAAAACAATTCCATATTTAAAAGCATAAGCCTGATTCTCTATCTCTCTGCTTTGATAATAGGTGAGTAAACTTTTACTTTAAAAACAGTTTAAAATTCTATGATTAATCTTGCTGCATGTTATGAAAATTTGTAGAAATATAGTATATAGTGATTATTTGAATGTTTTGTTGTAAATGTATGTATAAACATTTGATTTGTTTGAGATATACCTGTGCATGTATATACCTGGTCTATTGTTCTTCTCAGGTTCAAGAACAGCTTTCAAGAATTCTTATTTTTCCATAGGTCGATGTTAAATATTGATCATCAAAAGAAAAAGGTCAGAAACAAAATAAATTCCATTCTAAAAATGGTTTCAGAGATAAATATTTAATAATTATTTCTAAACTAATAATTTACCATGGAAATCAAATGTTGGTCAAAATCAAAAGTCTGTTAATTGTGTTTTGGGTTCACAATTTCATTCATCATGGGAAATCATGAATTTAGGTATAAAGATTGAGATTTTTAGTTTGGAATTCGATGAGATAGTGTGTGTTGATTGTTTTTGGGTAATTTGGCTACCCACGGCGATTGAAGGTGAACTGGAGCTTGGGGTTTGGCCTGAATGTGGTCGGGGTGTCGGGAATCTCTGTAAAAATGGCGAAGGATTTTTCTGTTGGCCGTGGTGGCCGGAGAACGAAGAATTAGGGTTTTATACTCTTTTGAGTCGTCGATGTAGATATGTTTTGTGCAATGATTGTGGTGGATCGGAATGGTTTGCGATGGAGGGGATCGGCGCTGGAGGTCATGGGGATTCTCTGGTAGGGACGGCGAGGGTTCTCGTGGTCCAGGTCGACGGCTAAAGGTGATTTTTTGATCAAACTCCTATTCCAGTTTGATCGAATTTTCGAATTTTGGTTAGCCATCGATTTTCGTAGTTTTGCATAGTCGAGATTTTTATCAAGGTCATTTGCGGGTTGGTGAGGGCCCGAGAGATGGCCGGCGTCGAGTTTTCCAGTCGTGCACGTGCACTGTGGTCGACATGTGCACCTGGAGTTTGTAGGTTTGGGAAAGAAGTGTTTGGCCCGGGATTTTCATGAGTTTTTATCGTGTTCGACTCGAAGTCGTTAAGGTGGGAAGGTTTGCGCGAGTGTTGCTCGGTAGATAACTCGGGTTTTTGTTATTTTGGCTCAGGTAGTTAAGTTTCCAGGTGTAGTTTGTGATGTGTTTGTGTTTCCTTGTTGAAATGCAAAGGTTTTTAAGTTTAAGCTAATGAAAATTTTAAAATGTATTAAATTAAGTAAGTTTTCCAATGGAAATTTGTAAAGTTTAAAAACTAGTTTCAAAATTTAAATTCTAAAGTTAAATGTTTTTTTAGATTTCTTTGGTTTGAATAATAATTTAACAAGTTTTACTAAGAAGGCAAAAGGAAGTGTTAACCAAGTTTTTTAATAATTTAACAAGTTTTCCTGCAAGACATGATAATGAAGTTTCATGAATAACTATTTATTTAATTTATCAAACAAGTTTGAAAAGGGTTTTCAACGATTTTTAAATGTTAAAATTTTATGTTTAAATTGTTTCATTTAAAGTAAATTATATATTTTTAATCATGTAATTAGTTTCTAAATGTTTTGTAATGAGATAACTAATTTATGAAATTAATTTAAAATAATTAATGTAATTAATTAAGGATAGTTAATTACTGGATTAATTAAGGGTTAATTAACCTAAGTAATTGAAGGTAAGTAATTAAAGTATAATCCTTAAATTAACTAAGATGCTTAGTTCGGGTAATTAAATTAAGATATATTAAATTGCGTAATTAATTTAGGGTAGTTGATTACTTAATTTAGGATTGATTAATCTAAGTAATCAAAGGTTAATTAATTAACGAATGATTAATTAATGGAAACTAGGGGCTAATTACTTTATATAAAAAGGGTTATTACTTAATGAATTAATTTAAAGGGATTAATTACTCAATGTAATTAATTAAATTAATGTGGTTAATTTAAGTTAATTAATTAAGTTTAATTAATTAAAAAGAATTACTTGATGATGGGTTAAGAATAATTACTTAATGTAATTAATAAAGGGTAATTACTTAGTGTAAGTATTAATGGATAATTACTGGATGTAATTAATGACAAATTACTAGATGGAAAGTAACTAAAGAATAATTACTTAGTCGAAGTAATTAAGTGTTAATTACTCAGGGTACTTAATTAAAGGATTAATGTAATTAATCAAGGAATTAATTAAATAGTGTAGGTAATTAAGGATAGTTAATTACTAATGTGATTAATCAAGGTTAATTAATGAATGTAATTAAGTTAAAGATTAATTATTAAATGTAATTAAAAGAATAATTAATTAATGAAAGTAATTAGATGATCATTAATTAATGTAATTAATAAGAATAATTAAAGGTTTAATTGATTAATGAATGTGATTAATTAAAAGATAATTAATCAATGAAGTGATTATAGTATAATCAGTTAATGTAATTAATTAAGGATTAATGTAATTGATTATAGTTAATTAATTAATAAAAGTAATTTAGGTTAATTAATGTGAATGATTAAAGAATAATTAATTTGTGTAAATTTATTAAAGGCTAATTACTTAATATAATTAAAGAATAATTAATCAAGGATGATCAATTAAGAGAATAATTAAGGGATAATCAATCAGTAATTGAAGATTAATTAATCGGTTTATAAGGTAATTAAAGGTTGATTAATTAATTAAATAGTTGTAATTAATTAATGTTGAGCAAGGTTAGGTGATTAATTCTCAAGTAATTAATTTAATTTAAGTTAATTAAATTAATTATAATATGGATTAATAATTCCTGTTTATGGATGATTGTTTAAGTAGAATGTCTAGCTTGATTGATATCTATAGTTTGATAATCTGTGTTATTCTGTGATGTGATATTGGTTATAGTTATGATAAATGTATGATATTTATCTATGAATGATGCTGTATGAATTCAATGTATTAAATTGAATTAAATTGTTTAAACTTAAACAACTTGGACATTAAGACAGCGTTTTGGATTTCGGTGAGACCGGGATCGAATTTCCAAATTTGGAATTTCGAAAACCACATCGATCCAAATTAAACGACAGGCCGTGGAATCTCTAATGTAGATCAAGTGAAGATTCAGAGGAAAGGCTACTGTCGTTAACTCTGAGGGTGATTCAAAAACGAGTTAACGGAGATAGTGCTTTCGATTGAGATGAAGACTCAGAGTGCAAGGGATATTGTCGTTAGCTCTGAGGGTGATTCCAAAATGAGTGTAACGAGATAGTGCCTTCGGTTTCGTTCGAACCAAAAACAAACTTGTATGGATTGAATGCTTTCAGAACATCTTCGGGAGGACGATGAGCATTTTAAGATAGATGTGTTCTAGAAAGGTAATCGTAGCCTCAAGCCTCATCAACCGGGAATGGCTAAAACAGGGAAGGTGCAGCAAGGCTAAGTGGGTCGCGCCCAAGTAGGACGAGATTTTCCCCTATCTAGAAGTTCCTTTTATTCGGCTGTGTGGGCAGTTGGTCATGAACAACTGCGGGGTTGTCTTGTTCGGGACTATCCAGTAAGAGATGGTTCCAGCCTTGTGTTGTAGGGGATTCAGGGTGGATCCTCTGTACGGTGATCTTGGCCACGTACTATGACGGGCGGTACCCCAGTAGCCCTGCCATTGATGGAAACCCATTCTTCCTACACGCACTTTACGGTTTTGATTGTATAACCCACTTTGTGGCTAGTATGCTAGAATTTAATCATGTAACTCAGCTATTTCTTATTTACTTGAAAACCCTAGACCCTATTATAATATAACTGAATTTCCTATCAAATGTTTTGGTTATCGTAAGGTAAAAACTTTTTCGTGTTTATGCGCGGGAAGTCTTACGAGATACCTTTTGTTTCCAAAGAATTTTCAAAGTTAAACAACTTTAACCCGTTTACTCACACCAGACCCATGTCTGACCTGGAGTTTATTTTTTATTTTATTAAACTCTTGGGTACTCAAATTTTTACGAGTAGCCAAGGGATTCAGGTTAGCTTTGACGAATTCTGGTGGAGATATGGAGCAGGAGGCTACGACGTTTGTAGATATATAGTGGTTCCGTTGTGCTAGTGTTATATCTGTATTTCTGTGATGTACTTGAGTTGTAATGATAGACAGGTGTTTATAACTGTCTAGTTTGTGTTGTAAGAGCTGTATAACTCTGATGTATATGATATTATGTAATATATTATGTGATATAATATAGTTTATTCGTTCCACTGTGAGATTCTGATGTTGTTTAGTTCTTTCTTTTCTATCTTTTCTCTTTTCTATCCCTTTCTTTCTTATTAATTATGCGTCTTTCTGTGGAATTAAAGGCGGTCTGTTACACTTATTTTATTTAACTTTGTTCAAAAAGGTTTTAATATTTATATTTCATCAATATGAGATGTTTATATAAAATGGAGTATATCAAATAAACTCTGATGTGTAAATGTGGGTAATAGTTGCATGTTAAAGTTAATATTGGGAACGATACCTTTCGCTTCTCTTTCTTAAGCTAAATAACGGAAGATTTTTTCTTATTTAGATAGAGAACCTTTCATTACTCCCATTAATTAAACTGATTGACTTATTAAATCAAATTTATGATGAAATTTATACTAGGCATAGACTATGAGTATATCCAAATATAATCTAGTGTAAAATGTGCAAGTGCAGTATGGCAAAAACGTGTACATAGTTAATATGTACTATATAAATGTTGGGATTTGCATCTATAACGTATAAGTAACAACCCCAAATTAAGTTATAATAATTAATTAATGAAAGAATAAAATAACTTTGTGAAATTATCAGAATTGAGCCATGAGAGTTAACCATTGCGTCTGTGGTAATTTTCTGGTCAATTTTCATATATAGATTGTCAAAATCCAAGTAAAACGTAGAAGATACGAATTAAACAAGAAAACGAAGAAAAAGAAAAAATAAATAAAAGGTCAGGTCGGCCCTAGGTGTGACGCCCCACCTCTATACCCACATTAGCAAAGAGTATTAATAGATAATACCGTCTGCTAACACGGAGAATAAGGCTGGATAGGAGCGACCATCTATAGCCTTGCTTTAACTATCTATTAAATACGCCGACAATAATCATGCTAAACATATCGACATATCCAATGAATACTTAAAACAAAACCATAGGTGGCTAGAGGATTTATCAGAACAGAATATAACAACTCAAATGTAATATACATCACAGAACAGTAGATCATTATATACACATATATTGATACATAACAAAGTATACAAAATAATACACGTCAAGTGGTATAGCAAACCACACTATACAGACGAATCAAAAGAATACATATATCAGAGTTACAATAGAAGGACTACACAAAAAGCTTTAACAAAAAGGAACAAGCTAAATAGTCCATGCGGAAGCAAAATAGGCTCAGTCCAAAAGCACCTAACCTGAAACATCTCGGTCTGACCCGAGTATAATCAGTCTAGCTAAACAAATCATTTAGATAAACTGAACAACAATAAACCTGCAAGGTTAAAAGTATAACAAATATCTTTAAAGGAGATAACACAATCATCTAACAAAAGATGAATCATATGATAACAAAACAAGCCTCATATCATCAGCAACATAGATAAACAAAGGATACAAACATCCCAAATCAAGCCAAAAAGGCAAATAACAAATACCCATAAGGTATACAAGTTCCACAAGGTGATCGCTACATATCATGCGGCTCAAAAAGACCAACATCGAAGGGCGATACCTAGGGAATATACATATCAATGAAAACATCATAAAATTGCTCGAGCTCAGTACTGTATAAACAAGGATCCATGAGCCCGAAGACTCCAAACCCAATATCACCCATGCGGCTCATAACGACCAACATCGGAAGCGATACTATAGGGCAACAAACCCAAAGGCACAAACCCGAAGGCAACAAACCTGAAGGAGACAGTCCGAAGACACTATCCCAAAGGCAACAAACCGTAGCGATGAAGGTCGAAGACCCAGTACTGGACACCACTAACTGGCGGAATGTGTCATAACTCTCAAAAAGGAATCCGAAAAGTGTTAACGTGAGTCCCATAACCACTCGTTCGCACTAAACAGTTTACTATCCGTCAGTCAATTTCACACTCAAAGCAGTACAAAGTTCACCTCATTTCATCGGTAAACCAAACCAGAAGGTCAAAATGATCAATTGAATAGGTTGGGGATTAATCGGAAGGATAAACGCACAGATTCATGGTCCGTGTTTTGCCCAACCATTTAATCACTCTTCCACTTCGCTCAAAGTGCGAAATTGTGCGTGTGTTTTAAATAGAATTTATAAATCGGAGAAGCGAACTTTTAATACGATTTGAAGAAATCATTTATAAAACCCGTGAATAAATTCAAAAAGGAATCATCAAGGTCAAATATGCATAAACAACTAATTGGAATTAATATACATTGATCAAATTTGGAAAAACTATGCGAACAAGGCAAATTGGAAAAAGACACTAGATTCAGACGTTTGAAAGAAGTGGTTCAGACGTCTGAATCTGGAAATTAATATGTTTTCCAGAATAGATTTCAGACGTCTGAATCCAAACTTTCAGACGTCTGAAATAGGCATTATTTTGCCTATTTCCCTTCTGGTTGAAAATTAGCCAATTCAGACGTCTGGGGGCTTTAATTCAGACGTCTGAATACTGGGGAATAAAATTCCCCAGTATAATATTCAGACGTCTGAAAATGAGGATTCAGACGTCTGAATCCTGTTGTTCAGGCATTTCCTGAACCTAGGCCATTTATGGCCAAACAAATCGAAAGCAATCGGATGCGTGTTGATTATGGACTTACGTCAAACGACTACCCAACCTTAACGACACACCCAAACACTCCGAACAACATAAACATCAACCATATAAGGTTTTTCATAGATTTGGCTTCAAAAATCAATATTTGGCAATTTCACCAAAGCAATCCAAATCGAAAGCAAATGAACATGAACAAGTGTTAGGAATTCATACCCAACATCAATGATATCAAAAGAAGTAGACGTGAGTTCAAAACTCACCTTTTAATTCAAAACAAGAATAGAGAAGCTCAATAGCAAAGAAAACAACCAACCACTCTCCACTTCAACTCTACTAGCTTCAATCTAAGATCAAACAAGTATTTTCCTAAGTTAGGTTTAGGAATACTCTCTGAAATTGAAGGAGAATGAGTTGGAGAGGATAAGGAGGAAACTTACCAATAGCTTCTCTTTGATTTTGGAGCAAGAATCAAGTTTATAAGAAGAAACTAGGGTTTGCAATTTCTATTTCCCTTCCACCATTTTCAGTTTTCTTAAGCTTAAGAAATGAAAATGAGGATGAATGGATAAAGAGTTAAGGAGCTAGGGCGTTAAGAGGAGATTGGGGCTGAACCCAAACTCAAGCCCAAGTAGAAAAAGAGTCAAAATTTCACAAACTCTAAACATATCAAAGCTTATACTCAAAAAGATCGCAAACGCCATTTTGAACTCAATGGAAATGGTTTCGAGACCTAATTCGGCCATTTGCAAAAAGTAACTTTTCGGACCTAAATCCGACTAACGACGCTATATTTAAATAACACATTTAAATATATAATCATTAAATATGCGTGTTGTTATAGATCTCCCCTCCTAACAAAATTGCGTCCCCGCAATTCTTAGAGACAATATTTGTAACAACTACATACATACAACATTCAAATAAAAAGAAAATAAGCTTGAGATGAAAAGATATACTCACCGTTCCCAAGCAAAGATAGAAAACCCGGATAGGATCGCTCAATAAACTCTCTGGTTTCCCAAGTACAGTCATTGGGATTAGCGGACCATTGAACTTTAACGAGCGGCACGTCTTTGTTCCGAAGGTGTCGCACATCCGTGTTAAGTATGCGAATAGGCTGCTGTACAATAGATAAGTCCGGTGAGATCTCAAGCTCAAGAAAATCAGGAGAATCAATAACCGAATCCGATTCCCGAAGACATTTCCGAAGTTGTGAGACATGAAACACGTCATGAATGCAAGATAAATGAGTAGGAAGTGAAACTCTATAAGCCACAGGGCCAATACGTTCAGTAATAGAAAATGGTCCTATATAACGAGGAGCCAATTTCCCAGTCGTACTGAAACGCATAACCCCTTCAAAGGAGAAACACGAATAAAAACAAGATCACCAATCGAGAACTCGAGAGGCTTCCTACAGTTGTCCGCGTAGGATTTTTGGCGACTCTGTGCCTCTTTCATTCTCAACCAGATAAGATCAATCTTCTCGGAAGAATCACGAACAAAATCTGGACCAAGAATAAGCTTCTCCCCAGATTCCAACCAACAAGAAGGTGATCGACATGGCCTTCCGTATGAGGCTTCGAAAGGAGCCATACCGATACTAGACTGAAAACTATTGTTGTAGGAGAACTCTAAAAGAGGTAGGTGATCCTCCCAACTTCCATCAAAATCAAAAATACAAATACGGAGAAGATCTTCCAAGATACGATTCACCCGTTCAGTCTGTCCGTCAGACTGCGGATGATAAGCTGTACTAAAATTAAGCTTTGCTCCCAAAGCTTGCTGAAGACTCTTCCAAAAATGACTCGTGAATAAAGGATCACGATCACTCACAATAGAACTAGGAACACCGTGAAGTCTCACGATTTCCTTGACATACAACTTAGCCAAATGCGAAGCAGTCCTATTAGACTTAATAGGGACAAAATGAGCAGACTTGGTGAGGCGATCAACAATAACCAAATGCTAGAATGGCCCGATCTCGAACGAGGTAGGCCGTCAATGAAATCCATAGAAATCTGATCCCATTTCCACAATGGAATCTCTAGAGGCTGAAGAAGACCAGAAGGACGCTGATGTTCGGCCTTAAAACGCTGACAAGTTATGCAATTACTCACATAACCCGCCACATCGCGCTTCATGCCTTCCCAATAATAAGGACGATGCATATCGGCATACATCTTACTACTACCAGGATGAATGGTATACTTAGAAAGATGACAGTCATCAAGAATGTCATGCCTAAGTGCAAAATCAGAAGGCACAAAAAGACGGTTCTTCTTGCGAAGACACCCATGAGAATCAATGCTGAAATCCAGCAACGCCTCTTCACAGGATCCAGACTCACAAAGCTGAATAAAATGCAACAAATCAGGATCACGCCGCTGGGCATCGGCAATACGATCAAATAAAATAGGTCGAGCTCCCAAACTAAATAATAGAATAGGAGAATCAAAAGATGAACCTCGATCACGAATTTCACAAAAAGATAGAGTCTCAAGAATATTCCATTCGGCAAGCATCATAGAAACAACAGCCGAATGTTTGCGACTAAGCGCATCAGCAACACGATTACCCTTACCAGGGGTACACTGGATATCAAAGTCATAGGAAGCAAGAAACTCGAGCCAATGCTGTTGCCTCATATTGAGTTCCTTCTGAGTAAACAAATACTTCAAAGATTTATGATCGGTAGAGAGAATGAAGCGCTCGCCAAATAAATAGTGTCGCCAAATCTTCAAGGCAAAGACAATGGCGGCTAACTCAAGATCATGAGTGGCATAGCGAACTTCATTCGGACGCAGTTTCCTAGAAGCATAAGCAACTACCCGATCCTTCTGCATAAGAACAACACCGAGACCACTACTAAAAGCATCGGTGTAGACAACAAGATCATGATTCCCCTCGGGAACCACAAGAATAGGAGCATTAGTGAGAAGTTCCTTTAATGTCTGAAAGGAAGCTTCACACTTGTCGGACCAAATGAAATGAATGCATTTCCGAGTAAGGCTGGTGAGAGGAAGCACAACCCGGGAAAAGTCCTTAATGAACCGACGGTAATAACTCGCCAATCCAAGGAAACTACGAATCTCATGCACAATCTCAGGCCTCTTCCAATTCTGGATGGCTTCAATCTTTGAGGGATCGACAGAAATGCCATCGAAAGATACAACATGGCCTAAGAACTTAACCCTATTCTCCCAAAAATGGCACTTGGAGAATTTGGCTTTAAGCTGATGATGATGAAGAGTACTCAAGACAATACTCAAGTGATTAACATGCTCGGCTTCAGACTTAGAGTAAATAAGGATATCATCAATGAATACAAGGACGAACTTGTCGAGATATTCCTAGAATACTCGATTCATGAGATCGACAAAGAAAGCAGGAGCGTTCGTCAAACCGAACGGCATAACGAGCCACTCAAAAGAACCATAAAGAGTGCGGAAAGCGGTAAGATAAATGCTATCCTCCGCGACTCGTTACTGATGGAAACCTGTGGCAAGGTCTAGCCGAGTACCTATTCCTGATGGTTAACTCGTTAAGCTTACGATAGTCAATGCAAAGCCTAAGAGTTCCATCGGACTTCTTCACGAAAATGACCGCGGATCCCCACGGAGAAAAACTGGACTGAATCAACTGCTTGGGCTCAAGCTCTAAAAGCTGCTTCTTGAGTTCCTCATTTTCCCCTACAGACATCCTCGTGGGAGGACAACTGACTGGCTGCGCGCTTGGAATGAGATCAATGCGGAACTCAATTGCCCGCTTAGGTGGCAAACCCGAGACATGCTCAAAAACATCAGAAAAGTCACAAGCAATAGGAATACGAGATATATCATCATCATCTCGCGAATCAAGAGAATGTAAAGCCATTTCGGAATTATCCACATCCCGAAGAACAAGAGATAGCTGAGTAGGCGAATCCGGATGTCGAAGATACAAAATTCTCTCCGAACAAATAATCCTGGCATCATAACTCACTAGCCAGTCCATACCCAAAATCAAATCAAATCCCAGACAAGAAATAATGTGCAGACTCGCACGAAAAGAAAAGCCACATAAAACAATCTCAACATCATCACAAAGCAAGCTATGGGTCGCGGATCCCCCAATAGGATTCGCAATCCTTAAAGAAGTAACCAAACAAGAAACATCCAAGGATAAATCATCAACGAGCTTTTGCGATACGAAAGAATGTGAAGCACCCGTATCAAAAAGAACTCGTATACTATGATCATGAAATAAAATAGAACCTTCCAAAATAGATGGAGATATACCTTTGGGCTGAGAAGGACCTTCAGAAGTCTTGGCAGCATAAAGCTTGCTAGACTTGGCACCAGCCGGAACAGTAGGGCAAGCTGAAACATGATGACCTTCCTTCTTGCAATAGCGACAGAAGAGAGGCTTAGGACAAGCTCGAATAATATGATCAGGAGAACCACAATTGAAACACTTCCGAATGAAAGGTGTTCCAACAGACTGAGGCTGAGAACTAGAACCACCAGTCTTCTTCTTCTTGGAAGGAAAAAGCTTCTTCTGAAATGGAAACGGCCTCTTGTTGGGGTTCTTGGAAACCTCAACATCAACATCACTATCACACTCCCTCTCGACGGTCTCAAGATGAAGTGCCGAATCAACCAACTCCTCAAAAGAAAGCTTAAGCTGGAGCAAGAAAGACTTCTTAAGATATTTCTTAAGACCAGAAACGAACTTCAAATTCTTCTTATAAGAAGTGCTAATGAATTCAAGACCGTACTTAGATAAAGCCTCGAATGATGCAACATACTCAGAAACAGAAGATTTCCCTTGCTTCAACTCAAGGAAGCGACGGGTCAATAAAACTTTTTCAGATTCAGGAACGAACTTGAGTTTAAATCGCTCCCGAAACTGAGTCCAAGAAAGAGTAGACTCATCAATTTCGGCTATAAGAAGCTCATACCAATCAAGAGCATGCTCTTGTAATAAGCTATAAGTTACAAGAACTCTATCATGGTCAGAAAGATCCATACAAGAGAAGATACGCTCGCACGTGTGAAACCAAGCTTGGACTTCAAGAACGGACTTGGAGACTTTAAACGGCTTTCCTCCAAGATGAGCAAAATCACTGCACTGGCGTGCAAAGGCAGACTTGCGAGGTGGAGAAACTTGAGGAGGAATTGGAGGCTGAGTGCTCCTAAACAATTCCAAAAACTGATCGGCAGACATATAAACGCCATCCGGATGTGAGCCACTGGATTGCCCAGCATTCGAATGTCGTCCCCTGCCTCTTCCAGCCATATGCTGAAAGTATGATAAGAAGAAGATTAATCACAAGGTAGATACTTAAATACGGAATACTACGGAATAAAATGCATTCCTAGACGTATTCCCCAAATTCTATCTAACCTTTGATAGTAGAAGGAATAGAAAGACACGATGATTCAAAGATTTGTATCACTTAAACACTTTGATGTATCGTAATATGTGCCTGTATTCTGTGTTTATCATATTTTGTTCTGAACCTCGCTCTGATACCAAGCTGTGACGCCCCACCTCTATACCCACATTTGTAAAGAGTATTAATAGATAATACCGTCTGCTAACACGGAGAATAAGGCTGGATAGGAGCGACCATCTATAGCCTTGCTTTAACTATCTATTAAATACGCCGACAATAATCATGCTAAACAGATCGACATATCCAATGAATACTTAAAACAAAACCATAGGTGGCTAGAGGATCTATCAGAACAGAATATAACAACTCAAATGTAATATACATCACAGAGTAGTAGATCATCATATACACATATATTGATACATAACAGAGTATACAAAATAATACACGTCAAGTGGTATAGAAAAAAACACTATATAGACGAATCAAAAGAGTACATATATCAGAGTTACAATAGAAGGACTGCACAAAAAGCTTTAACAAAAAGGAACAAGCTGAATAGTCCATGCGGAAGCAAAATAGGCTAAGTCCAAAAGCACCTAACTTGAAACATCTCGGTCTGACCCGAGTATAAAATACACGGGTCAGTCTAGCTAAACAAATCAGTTAGATAAACTGAACAATAATAAACCTGCAAGGTTACAAAGTATAACAAATATCTCTAAAGGAGATAACACAATCATCTAACAAAAGATGAATCATATGATAACAAAACAAGCCTCATATCATCGGCAACATAGATAAACAAAGGATACAAACATCCCAAATCAAGCCAAAAAGGCAAATAACAAATACCCATAAGGTATACAAGTTCCACAAGGTGATCGCTACATATCATGCGGCTCAAAAAGACCAACACCGAAGGGCGATATCTAGGGAATATACATATCAATGAAAACATCATAAAATTGCTCGAGCTCAGTACTGTATGAACAAGGATCCATGAGCCCGAAGACTCCAAACCCAATATCACCCATGCGGCTCATAACGACCAACATCGGAAGCGATACTATAGGGCAACAAACCCGAAGGCACAAACCCGAAGGCACATACCTGAAGGCAACAAACCTAAAGGAGACAGTCCGAAGACACTATCCCAAAGGCAACAAACCGTAGTGATGAAGGTCGAAGACCCAGTACTGAACACCACTAACTGGCGGAATGTGTCATAACTCTCAAAAAGGAATCCGAAAAATGTTAACGTGAGTCTCATAAC
The DNA here is from genome assembly GCA_030765085.1 of Allium cepa. Taxonomy (NCBI): domain Eukaryota; kingdom Viridiplantae; phylum Streptophyta; class Magnoliopsida; order Asparagales; family Amaryllidaceae; genus Allium; species Allium cepa. The sequence continues at coordinate 219,096,646 of CM060930.1, forward strand.
CACTCGTTCGCACTAAACGGTTTACTATCCGTCAGTCAATTTCACACTCAAAGCAGTACAAAGTTCACCTCATTTCATCGGTAAACCAAACCAGAAGGTCAAAATGATCAATTGAATAGGTTGGGGATTAATCGGAAGGATAAACGCACAGATTCATGGTCCGTGTTTTGCCCAACCATTTAATCACTCTTCCACTTCGCTCGAAGTGCGAAATTGTGCATGTGTTTTAAATAGAATTTATAAATCGAAGAAGCGAACTTTTAATACAATTTGAAGAAATCATTTATAAAACTCATGAATAAATTCAAAAAGGAATCATCAAGGTCAAATATGCATAAACAACTAATTGGAATTAATATACATTGATCAAATTTGGAAAAACTATGCGAACAAGGCAAATTGGAAAAAGACACTAGATTCAGACGTTTGAAAGAAGTGGTTCAGACGTCTGAATCTGGAAATTAATATGTTTTCCAGAACAGATTTCAGACGTCTGAATCCAAACTTTCAGATGTCTGAAATAGGCATTATTTTGCCTATTTCCCTTCTGGTTGAAAATTGGCCAATTCAGACATCTGGGGGCTTTAATTCAGACGTCTGAATATTGGGGAATAAAATTCCCCAGTATAATATTCAGACGTCTGAAAATGAGGATTCAGACGTCTGAATCCTGTTGTTCAGGCATTTCCTGAACCTAGGCCATTTGCAAAAAGTAACTTTTCGGACCTAAATCCGACTAACGACGCTATATTGAAATAAAACATTTAAATATATAATCGTTAAATATGCGGGTTGTTACACTAGGGTCAACCCTCCCCTTAGCTAGGTCGACCTAACACATATAAGGGTCGATCTGGGTGTTGACACGCCTTAGTAAATGGACAAATTTTTATCCAGATTAAACTATGACGTATCTTTTGATTTTTATTCCATCTTGTGCGTCCACGCTTCCATCCAGCAGTTACCATCAAACTTTTGACATGGTTACACTAGATTTAACACTCAAATCCAATGGTTTGAGATCCACAAGTGACACGATAAATAAGACCCTAGGCCTAGCTATTTTTCTCATTTAGATTTTCTCCATTTGGGTTCATTGCCTGAGTTTAGACCCTAAAAGGAATATTTTTTCAAAGAGAAGATCTTTTTTTAAAAGTTTTATACCCTAGAAGTGGATCTGGAAAGGCCAAGGAAAAGAGCTAAGGACCACGGGTGAGTGTTTGAGTAATTATTTTAGATATTTGAGCAATTTAAAATAATAGGGTTCCCAATAGTTGTAGTTTTTCTGTAATTTTGAGACCGCTTTTGTATAAATTGTTTACAGTTAATTTTTAAAGTTCTTTTTAGTCTATTTTATTCAGCTATTTTGTTTAGCTATTTTATCCATTTATTTACAGTTATTTACTGTTATTTATAGTTATTTATATTTTATTTACATCCGTTTTACATTTGAATTTAGCCTGTAAAATGTTAGTTTCTTTTTGTTTCTTTTTTTTACGCGAATAAATTAATAAAAAGAGGATAATTCGCTAATATAGGCTAAAATATAAGAGTAATAAATTTACAGAAAAGTTGATGTAAACAAGAAGAACTATAATAAAAAGAATATAAACCGAAATAGGCAAATTTGACATTTACAAGCAAGTTTATAACTAGTAGTTGTAACTAAGAAGACATAATAAAAGAGAAATTATAATGTAGGTTATAATAGAAAGAACAGTGAAGGCTTATTTTAAAACTTATAATTAAGTTAATAAGCAAATGTAGCAAAGATAACAGAAGAGGCTTATTTTAAGACTTAGATTACGTAAATAAGAAAATAGAGCAGAAATAATAGAAGAGGCTTATTTTAAAACTTACACTAAGTTAATAAGAAAACATATAAATAGGGCCCGTACCAATAGCACTCCCTTTCAGACTAGGACCGACGGTCTCACAATAGATTAGATGAGGTTGGGTAGGACCCTTTCAGACTAGGATTGATGGTCTCACAATAATTAGGTGAGGCTGGGACCTAGGGTAACTAAGTGGCCAATAGATAGAAGCTTAAATTGGAGGATTTAGGCGAGGGGCACAACTAGATTTTGTTCGATACGACTCATACCAATAGCATCCCCTTTTCAGACTAGTACTGATGGTCTTATAACACACTTAGGTGAGCTAGGCAGGATCCTTTCAGGCTGACTAATGGCCTTACAACAGAATAGGTGAGGATGGGCACGCTTATGCTGACTAGGGTTTGTAAGAGGTCACAAGAGGGGGTGACAGTGAGTATGTACCACGATGACCGTGCGTGCGATATTGAGCAGGGTATATAATTTGCAACTACGTTCCATAGCGCTAAACAAGTGTCTTTTTCTATAGGACCCACAGGATGGGACTAGCTCACAGTGGCACAAAAGAGATAGAAGGCCGATCAATGGGTAGGATAAGGATTTCAGCCTAATTTAAATAGAATTTGGATTTCAACCTAATCAAAGTAGCAATCTAAGATAAGTGCATACAATCCAATCGAAACTATCTAACTAAAGAAAATAGTTAAATAGTATTTCATTCTAGCTTTATCTTTTCCTTTATTTCCTTTTATACTAGAACTGTGTTGCTATGTTTATTATCTTTTCCTTGCTTAAAAATACTAGTAGTTACTTTCACTCACCAAACTTTTTACCTGACTCACTCCTCTATTTTCCCTTTTTTTCCCCTTAGGCCAGCAGAGGCAGGGACAGTAGATTTTAGCTTTCTTGGAGAGATATTCTTGGAGATTCTGCATGTATTCTTCTTCTTCTTTTTCAGCTTTCCTTTCATTTGATTTTTGGGATGTACTGGTACTTGATGAGAGGGACGATTTTATGATTTTCTAATTTTATTTATGTACTATGATATTGTGACCGAGATGGTATTTTTCATATGACATATGTATTTGGTATTTTAAGACATATTTTAGTTCTGACTTATTTATGAAGTTTTTAATTTTTAATGAGTTACTGTTTCTGTTGTTTTATTTATCTGTCTTGTAAATCTTAGTCTCTTTAAAGTTTTTAGCCATACCTACAATGCACCATATCCTTTAGTGTGTCCATTTTGGGTATATAAGAGGTGTGGGTTGTTTCACTTGGTATCAGAGCCTAAGGTTACAGGATTCCTAAAAACTTGTTTTAAAAGTAAAGTATTTCTGCAAAGTAACATATTTTCAAAGTATTTTTCAGAAATAAACTCTTGTTATAGAAAAAGTTTTTCAAGTATAAAAGAGTTTTTATAAAATTCCCCTCAAAGTCCTGTTCAATCTTTCTTTGATTCTTTCGAGCCTAAGTTCTATTTTTCTTTGCATAGAATGGCGGATTCCCCTAATCTTTTATAGAGTGTCCAAGTCCTAGGCTGGTTTCGTAGATACCTTCAGGCTACGACACCAAAGGTGCAAGGGAAAGTGGCCAATCCAGTACCGGCAGGTGGAAATCCCTTTAGTCCACCTGCAATAGTCAATTTCTCTAATATATGCAAGGACTTCGCTAATCTAGGAGGCAAGACATTTTCTAGTTCAGAGATTTTCATGGAGACACGAGCTTGGTTGAGGAGTACCGAGAGGATATTTGGGCTACTTGGATTGGAGGATTAGCAGAGAGTTCAACTTGCATCTTGGCAACTGAAAGGAGAGGATTCTTATTGGTGGGAGGTTGTTGAGTTGGAAGGAAAAGACTTTGGTTGGTTTGGATTCCGAAAGAGGTTTAAGAGGAAGTTTTTGTCACAAGCAGAAGAGAGTATGTAGTTGGAAAGGTTCATTAGTTTGAAGCAAGAATTTTTTTTAGTAAATGAGTATATCAATCAGTTTAACGAGTTGTCGCATTTGGGATGGAGCTAGTGAATACACCGCACAAGAAGGCCACGAAGTTCGCAAAGGGATTGAATCAGCCCTCCAATGGTTGTGTAACGACCCCGTAAAATTCAATGGTTTTATTTATTTAATTTATTGAAATTTTGTGAAATTTGAAATAATAAAATTTGAAATAAAAATTTAAATTTGGAAAACGTCTACTTTAACATAGCCACTGGTAAATTTTCATCAGAGAATATGGAAGTTTATTTATTGTGTAATTGTACTTCAATTTAAATCGGTTAAATTTGATGATAATAAAATATTTTCCAAACTTGAATATTTTTATATAGAAAATTGGCAAATCATCTTCTGAATGAGACATCATATTTCATTTTTCCAAATTAGGATAGTTATTGCTCCGTTTATCTTATTTTTGACAGATTTGCAACATCTTCGGTATGGATTATTGACTTTTGATAGGATAATCGTACCACTGATATCTGTATACCATTTTGATCGTCTCATCGTGCTGATCTCCGTAGCATCTTCATTCCTGTGTTTTGAAGTTCCAGTATGCGGTGAAATCAGTGAAACGGTTCAACGTATCGGTACGTTTTGAGCCTTTTGCATTCTTGCGTTCATTCAAATTCCACCGTTTAATCTAATAGCACTAACTATTAATTTTTCCTGAAATTAGACTCATGACCTCCAACATTCCCTATATGCTGGTTTCAAAATATATTTGTGGTTCATTTATTTTATTTCCTTTCTGTTCATTCGGATTCTTTCAAATAGAATATTTTTATTAAATAAGTTTCATATTCTCTAGAACCTACTCATCTTCTATTCTTCTCAAATTCGTTCGTCCCCTAACATTTTCGAACCCATCCATATAACCCTCCTTTCTCCAACATAAATTATATTATATATTACATAGATTTTTGTTGAAGCCTTTATATGATGAGCTTGTTCTTCTCCTTACCTGCAAATCCCTTGCTCACGTACTCTTTGATTTTGTGCGTGACCTTCCCTGACTTCATCGTGCTTCCACCTTCAACTCACCCTCTCTGATTTGTCATCTCCAAACTACACCACCAATCACTACCTGACAACCTAAAGCTCCTTCCAACCCATATGCAGGCCGTACCCCACTCCTCAAACGATAGCCTACCCTGTTCCGCGTTGCTGCCGAGCACAGTTGGCCTTCCCTCACTCTGAGTCAGAGATCATCACCCAGTTTGCCAGCTTGCATTTTTTAAGATATATATATACACTACTTATATTTATATTTAGACATATATGAGTTATTTTTATAGTTGTCTGTATATGTAGGTCTAAGATATTTATGTAGACTTATACTAATAGAATCAAGTTTGGAAATAACTTTAATATATATTCGTACACTGTTGTTGAGTTTCTGTTGTTATTATGTACAAGACTATATAAGTTTTATGAATTATTTGTTTGATATATTTTTAAATTGTTTGATATATGTATAAATTGCTTGATATATGTATAAATTCTTTGTTTGATATTTATGTTGTTTGATATATGTATAAATTGTTCAAACTATATAAAACAATGTATATAAGTGTGACAGTGTAGTTTATATATTTTTAGTTTTCAAATATAAAAGTTTATAATCAGACTTTGGATATTTGGATTTTCACATTGGTTATATTTAGGGAATTTCTATCTGAATGTTGTAGTATTTACTTTTATAATTTATACATTTTATGACTTCTGATTTGTAAGAATATGCATATATATATATATATATATATATATATATATATATATATTAATATATGAACTTATATGAGTTTTATACCATTTTGTAGTTTATATATATGTTTGTAGTTTATATATATATGTATATTGATTATAGTTTATTTATATATTAGTTATGTGTTGTATGATCTATAGCTTATATATTAGTGATACATATACTTTATTGTTTTCAAAGTATAGATATATAAGTGGTATTACGTAATTTCAGTTTTAAGACTATACTAATATTAAGAGGTATACATTATATATATTATATATTGTATATAAGTGATTTTTGAAATATATATATTTTATTTAATATATGCTTGGAATCTCTGTGTGTGTGTGTGTGCATATATAGTTATATATCTACAAACGCTCACTTATTCTCAATTATCTCTATCGATCCAGTTCTGATTTGATTTTGTCTATTGCTAGTTATCAGCTTTGGTCATCAAAATTCGAGTTCAATCTAGCTTTGCTTTAGAATTCGTGGTTGGATCCGTAATTTAGTTTGGTGTCAAATTTCTCTAGCCTTGAAAGGTGAGTAATCACTCGCGATTAACGTTCTTATATTTATTAAATTTGATTTCAATGGAAATGACAATTGAAATATGCTGCTGTTAGTTATTTACATTGCTATATATGTATGCTGTTATCTGTATCTGTTCATCTATGACACCTGACACCATTATCTGTTATTTATATTGTTGATATATGCCTGTTTTAGTATTATCATATTTGTTATCACTTTACGAGTTCCTTGTTAGTGTAAAATTCACTATGGGTTGAAATGATACATACTCGAACGGACTTTAAAATAGGAGAAAATCGTTATGGTTTGAAATGATAGACCCAAGCGATTTTCATTTGAATTGAATTTGGGATTGCGGGTTGAAATGATATATACCCGTATATAAATTTAAATTACGGATTAGAATGATAGATATCCGTATCACTTGTCCATTGGATAGAAAATTATATACGGACACCGTGGTCTATATATATAAATATTTTGAAAATGATTTCTATGGTTTTGGAAAGAAATATATGGTTTTATATAAATTTTTATTTTGATATTATATAAATGTTATTTTATGTATAGTTAAATTCTTGATTTTAAGCTATGTATAAATTTGTTTTAAAATAGAACAAGTTTAATAATAATGTTTAATTTTTATTAAAATATAATATGGTTAATATTTATTTAAAATTATATTTTTAATATAGAGTTTATAATGCTTTAAATAAATTAAGGTTGGAAGATAAATTTGAAATTGAATTTGTTTAAGAATTAAAATCAAATAAATTGATTTGAATTTTACTAAATTTGAGGCTTTAAGGATATTATTTTTATAACTTGATTTTGGTTTAATGTGATTTAAAATAATATATCAAGTTTAAATAAATTAAAGTAATATTTAGTTATTTTAAGTTTAAAAGTTTTTATTTAAATGATATTGGATTTATTAAGTAAATATTTCAAAACTAAATAATAGTAAATTGAATTTGATATATATGGGAGTATCAAAAAATATAACTTGGAAATTATGGAATATTTGAAGCTTTGAAATTTACTGAAATGGTTTATTTGAGGTTCAAATCTGTATCTGAAATTGATATAGTTTAAAATGGTTTATCGAGAAACCGAATTGAATTAAAATGGATGATTTGAGATTTGATTAAATTTGGAATTCACGTTGATTTGGAACTGATTTGTGAAGTGTGAGGAAACTATTTATTATATAAAATATTTTTTATTTATATATTTCAAACTATATATACATTTTACTTTAAAAATTATTTTCATATAAACTACTTTCAATAAAAACTATTTTAATATAAACTATTTTAACCTATAACTATTTTCTATAAACTATTTACTTTATAAACTATTTTATTATATATACTATTTTAAATATCTAAACCAGTAAAGTGGGAAGTACTATGAACGCAAAGTATTACGATTTTTAAATTATGATTTCCAAAGTGTTTTGATGTAGAAATGTTATAACTTTGAAGTGCTATGATTTTGGAAAAGATATGTTTAAAATGGAAATTATATCGTATTTGGTTTTGAAATGGAAATGTTATCGTATTGATATGGTTTTGAAATGGAAATGGTATTTTGGTTTTAAAGTATAAACTATTTTGAAATGACTGCGGTGTTATAATAATGTTTGGTTGTTAAAAAGACCGGGATCGGAAGTTGTCAGACTCTCTGCCAACTCCGAAAACCACTTTAACAACCGTGTACGCGGTGGAGATTCCATAATGAAGTAAGATGGTGGCGACGTCCTATTGAGGTATATATGTGGATCCGACTCCCGTGAGTTGGCATAAGGTGGCTAAAACAGGAGCAATCAACAGGCTAATGAGGTAGCTCCTTTGATCGAACACACTCCTTCGATACCATTCTCTTAATTTGTGATTGATTGGGTGCACCTTTGATTTTTGGGAGTGTGGCTTGAGGTGGGCGGTAGTGGTTGCTACGCGTTACCACCGGTCCGGAAGTGCAATTGGTATATCTACCCTGGCATTGCCTAGTTGTGTCGTGTCACCTATCCTAGCACGCCTTGTACGAGTTTTGATTTGTGTCATACCTATGGAGTATTTATGGTAGCCTCCAGATCTGGAGGTACGATGGTACTGTATAGACTATTGGAACTATTTATGTGTTAAGGTGGAAAATGTAAAGCCTTAACGCTATTTTCAAGTAAGTTTACTTTACTTTAGACATTATTATAATAGCTTATATTACTACATAGTAGATAGTTTAACGGATCCTTAGAGGATGGTTATCCCAAACATCCTTTGAGTTTCATGTATTTCAGTTGTTATTTCACTTGAGTTAGATTTATTGATATAAGAATGTTAATCCTGACTTGAGTGTTTGTGTTTTGCTTTACGCTCGGGTCAGACTGAGTGGTTCAACTTTTGAGACTCACGATTGGAGTTGGAGCTTCGCTTGAAGATCCAACAATCTATCCAGCTTTCAGATATTCAGTTGATTCTATTGATGTATTCTGATCTTGTATTTGACTATTGTATTCAAGACTTCTGTTGTATCTTATTTGACTCTGCTATATATATAGTAGCTTCATGAACTACTATTCATTTTGTTTCTGCTGCATTATTGTTATATTACTCTGTGTCTGTGATTCTATGATTATTTTATTTACTGTATACGTTGAGTTTTGCCAAATATAAATTAACAACTTGACATTTTGAGCAATTCAATTCCGGCATGTGTGTCTGCCTATGCACTTGGAGGGTGCAACATGATAGGGGGTTCTCGCTTCTGGTTTGGTAGCAAGCGAATGACTCTTACTCCTACATGTCCGTGCGAGGGTTAGTACAGTCGAGAGGCTGGCCGTAAAGGCAGAACGCAGGCACCAATGTATGCTATGATGGGCGTTACCCCACTGGAAGGTGGTCCGTTACAGCTGGTATCAGAGCTTTGGTTTTAGGCAAAATTCAACATATAGAGTAAATTTACTTACGGAATTTTGAAACGAAATTCAGCATCAGAGCTTGAATTCGTTCCTCCTTGATTCGGTTTTCCTTTGAATTTTGAAACGTTCCCCTTGTTTCCAAAATCCATCATTATCTCTCCCTATTCGTATTCTGGAGTATCCCATAACTCACTTCAAACAATCTCTATAATAACTCGACGGTCTCGCCAATCTTTGAATGATTTGTAAAGGGGTGAAACTCCTTTACAAAAAGCATTGATTCACCGAAGATTTCTATATCCACGGTTTACGATGTTATCTATCTCCTCCTATGCCTGAATTCTACCTTTGGTCATCAGATATCGATTTGCCTCCGAGTTCTGCACCGATTTTATCCTGAAAGTCATGGTTTACCGGTTGAGGTTGTCCGTAATTTATATAAACTTATCCATCTTCCTATTTTGTTATTTAATAATCTTATCTTTGTTTCGAATCAAAATTCTCTTTGATTTGAGTCCATCAAATTTAAATCTCTATACTTGTTTTAAATCCATTCTGGACTCTTCAAGTGAGGGAGTGTATTTGTAATTAATATTAAAATGTTTTATATATATAGTGTGTTGTTTGAGTTGTTGATGTTGATTTGGGTTTTCGATCGATTCGTCTAATCAACGCTATCAATAGGATTTCCAAAACACTTGAATAGAGCAAACCGACACAATATTGTTTTCCAATTAAGTAAATGAAATAAATTTTATACAAATTATATTATAGATGTGAGTATAATTTTCTAAAAGACAATTGTTAAATGAATTGGTTAACCAAATGATATTATTTGATTTTCATTTATTGTTTTGTAAATCATTGATTTACCAACAAACAAATAAATGGAATTATAAAACTTGGTTTATAAACTGATTTGGAAATTTAAATGAATTTAAATTAAGAATTTAAGAGTTTAAATTTCCAGTGATTTCAAACTTTGGTTTTAAAGTTTTAATGTATATTATTTAAAGTATTTTCGAATATAAATCGTTTCCAAAGAATTATTTTGTTTAAATCAGTGCTCTTCTCTTTTGTCGCTGGGAAATAATTTTGTGATGACGGCCACATCATCGATATTCATTTTCGAGTTTTGAAATGGAGAGACCATTTTGTAGCCTTGCTACACTATTATGTTGGAAATTAAATTGATTTGAATTGCTGAAGTATGACTTGATTTATAATATAGATATATATTTATAGATTTGATTTGACTTATATATATAAGTTTGTATATTTATCTCCAATGGTTGGAAGTGAAATCAAAAATTTAATTCTTAAATTTTTGTTAAAGGAAGTTTTCAATTATAAATAAAGCCAAATTTTGAATAAATATTTAAACTCGAATAATTGAATTCGGAAAATTTACTTGTACACTACTCAATTAAATTCCACTATAACATACCTAAACCATTCAGAAGTTGAGTATGTAACTGAATAATTTACAATGTAAATGATGTTAAAAGAAATTATAAATTAAATTTTAGTGGTTGTAATAAATGTTATACACTTAAATTTTAGTTATAAAATTGTTAATAGAGATAAATAGAATAATAAATTGATTGGACAATAAATAAGACAAATTAAAGAAAATTCTGTTTTGAAAGAAACTTTTATGGTATAAAATATTAACAAATTGAAATTAAATCAACTTATTGAAATACTTTGAATTTAAAATCAATTGTTGAATATAAATTAATTAAAATTGAAAGTTATATGGTTTAAACTAATTGTTTTATTTTGTTCTTCAATCTATTTTTCTTTCTGGTTGTTTCTATTCTCCTACCTCGTTCCTTTTCGGGGATGAAAAGTTTTGAGTGGAGGAGAGTGTAATGACCCGTAAATTTCAATGGTTTTATATACTTAATATGTTGAAATTTTGTGAAATTCTAAATAATAAAATTTTGAAATAAAAATTTAAATTTTGGAAAACGTCTACTTTAACATACCAACTGGTAAATTTTCTTCAGATAATATGGAAGTTTATTTATTGTGTAATTCTATTTCAATTTAATTCAGTTAAATTTGATGATAATAAAATGTTTTCCAAACTTGAATATTTTTATATAGAAAATTGGTAAATCATCTTCTGAGTGAGACGTCATATTTCTTTTTTCCAAATTGGGACTGCTATTGCTCTGTTCATCTTATTTTCGATAGATTTGCAGCATTTCCGGTACCGATTATTGATTTTTGATAGGATAATCGTACTACTGATATCTATATACCGTTTTAATCATCACATCGTGCTGATCTCCGCAACATATTCGTTCTTGTGTTTCGGAGTTTCGGTATGTTGTGAAATCAGTGAAATGGTTCAACGTATCGGTACGTTTTGAGCCTTTTGTATTCTTGTGTTTGTTCAAATTCCACCGTTTAATCTAATAGCCACTAACTACTGATTTTTCTTTAAATTAGACTCATGACCTTCAACATTCCCTTTTTCTTCGTTTCAAAATATATTTCTGGTTCATTTATTTTATTTCCTTTCTGTTCATTCTGATTCTTTCAAATAGAATATTTATAAGTTTATATTAAATAAGTTTCATATTCTCTAGAGCCTACTCATCTTATATTCTTCTCAAACCCGTTCGTCCCTTATCATTTTCAAACCCATCCATCTCCCCCTCCTTTCTCTGATTCTTGAAAACATAAATTATATTATATATTGGATAGATTTTTCCTGAAGCCTTTATATGTTGAGCTTGTTCTTCTCCTAACCTGCAAATCCCTTGCTCACGTCCTCTTTGATTTTGTTCGTGACCTTCCCTGACTTCACCGTGCTTCCTCCTTTAACTCACCCTCTCCACTTTATCATCCCAAAACCGCACCACCAATCACTACCTGACGGCCTAAAGCTTCTTCCATCCCATATGCAGGTCGTACCCCACTCCTCAAACGATAGCCTACCCTATCCCGCATTGCTGGCGAGCACAACTGGCCAACCCTCACTCTGAGTCAGTGATCATCGCCCGATTTTCCAGCTTGCATTTTTTAGGGTATATACACACACACACACTACTTATAGTTATATTTAGACATATATGAGTTGTTTTTATACTTGTCTATATATGTAGGTCTAAGATATTTATGTAGACTTATACTAACATAATCAAGTTTGGAAATAACTTTAATATATATTTATACACTATTGTTGAGTTTCTATTGTTATTATATACAAGACTATACAAGTTTTATAAATTATTTGTTTGATTTTATTTTAAATATAAGCTATTTTGGTTATATATTTTTATAACTGTCTGCATATTTTTATGTGTAGTCTGCATAGTTTACTTGTTAATAGGTCTATATATATATGTATATATATTTATATAGGGTTAGGTCTGTTGTTATATATATAAAGTTGGAACAAGTTATAAAATGAGTTGTCTATGCATTAAGTTGTTTAAACTATATAAAACAGTGTATATAAGTGTGACAGTGTAGTTTATATATTTAGTTTTCAAATATAAAAGTTTATAATCAGACTTTGGATATTTGGCTTTTCAATTTACATTGGTTATATTTGGGGAATTTCAATCTGAATGTTGCAGTATTTACTTTTATAATTTATTGGTTTTATGACTTCCGATTTGTAAGAATATGTATATATATATATGTGTGTGTGTGTGTGTGTGTACATATATATATATATATTAATATATGAACTTATATGCGTTTTATAGCATTTTGTAGTTTATATATATGTTGTAGTTTATATATATGTATATTGGTTACAATTTTTTTATATATTTGTTATATGTTGTATGATCTATAGCTTATATATTAGAGATACATATACTTTATTGATTTCAATGTATAGATATATAAGTGGTATTATGTAATTTCAGTTTTAAGACTATACCAATATTGAGAGGTATACATTACAAATATTATATCTTATATATAAGTGATTTTTGAAATATATATATATTTTATTTAATATATGCTTGTAATCTGTGTGTGTGTATGTGTATAGTTATATATCCATATACGCTCACTTATACTCAATTATCTCCATCGATCCAGATTTGATTTTGTCTATTGCTAGTTATCAGCTTTGGTCGTCAAAATTCGAGTTCAATCAAGCTTTGCTTTAGACTTCGTGGTTGGATTCGTAATTCAGTTTAGTGTCAAATTTCTCTAGCCTCGAAAGGTGAGTAATCACTCGCGATTAACATTCTTATATTTATTAAATTTTATTTCAATGGAAACGACAATTGAAATATGCCGCTGTTAGTTATTTACATTGCTATATATATGATGTTATCTATATATGTTCATCTATGACACCTGACACCATTATCTGTTATTTATATTGATGATATATGCCTATTTTATAATTATCATATCTGTTATCACTCTGCGAGTTCCCTATTAGTATACAATTCACTATGGGTTGAAACGATACATACCCGAACGAACTTTAGAATAGGAGAAAATCGTTATAGGTTGAAATGATAGACCCAAGCGATTTTCATTTGAATTGAATTTGGGATTGCGGGTTGAAATGATATATATCCTTATATAAATTTAAGTGGAAATTGGTGTGAAGGGCCTAATTATACGGCCCAATTTTTTTTCTAGGACACGGATTTGAAATTATTATTTTCTAGGACAAATATCTAGGCGGCGTGCGTCTTCTTCTTCTAAAATGACGTTCGTATTTTCTGAAATCTTGTGCTCGTGGAAATTAGGCAAAATTAGGCCGTCGTTTCTTGTGCAATCAAAGCGCTCGTTAATTTTTTTTGAAAAATTAGGCGTTAGTTTCTTCTGAAATCAAATGGCTGTATGATTTTAATGAAGGTACCGATTTTAATGAAGTACTGAAGTTAAGATTACAACACAACTGTATGTACACATCTCTTAATCAAGATCTTCCTGTATGCTATTATCAATCTGTATCTCGATTTCAATCTCAATCTCAATTTCAATCTCTATCTCCCTCTCAATCTTAATATCATATTTATAATGTCGTCCATATTTCAAACTTAATATCAGTCTTACAATCTTCCTATATTGCTGATTTCAATTTCTATTTCGGAATTACTGGGTAGGTTATATTTTCTTAGGATTTATATTTTCACTTTTGGTGTTTATACATTTATTTTATTTTATTTTGGCTATAGGAACAAGCTGGGTTATTCTTTTTCTACCAGTCTTTTAGTTTGGCTATAGGAAGATGGATAGTATTGAAAATAAATGGTATATAATGTTTTTATTTAATATTTTGTTTTTTTTGGTTTTTGTATAGTGATAAATCTTTTTATCTTTTTCCTGACAGTGTTGCAGCATCTGTTCTGATTGTTGTTGATTTCAACGAAAACAACTTTAGTTTTAGGTTTTCTTTGGATTCTGCTAATATAGATAAAAAGGTTATCTGCATTTGCTGAAGCTTGTATGCACTACTTGAAGGCGTGGATGGTTGATAATGACAAAGTTGAAGATTTACATGTATAGAATAATAAGTAGAACAAAAATATGTAGAAGATGATTGAATTGCCAAGCAAGAGATAGTGAGTAGAGAGCAAGAGCTGGTTGGAATGTGTTAGTGTGCCAACGGTGAAACAAGCAAGACTTTTTGGACTTTGCAGCAGCATGTGTGGTAGAAGTTGATGGTCCATGACTGACATGAGCGAAGCAGGCACACATATGAGTGAGAGTAGTGAAAGCAACCAACAAGCATGTATCCCCAATGATGGGACGGCAAAAAAGTCTTCTTCCATGCCTAAAGAAGTGGATACAACAAACCTCCTAGATAGTTTTATTTGAAGAAAAGGAGAGATGCTCAACAGCGGAGTGTTGCACAAGATCTGGAGCCGAGAGCTTCAATTTGGGTGTCCTCCACTATCCTGGATAAGGAAGCAGGGGCAAGCTACTTTTCAATGCCCTATATAGTAATGCAGCATCTGGATCTTCAGGGTGAAGGTGCATAGATGATAGACGGAGCAATTTGACAGGCTACTGTTGCAGAGACATCCGTAATGGAGCAAGTATGTTGAGCATGATGCAAAGAACTACTGTAAAGCATGACTCAGGAAAAGCAAGCAGGGATGCAGGTTGAACATGTGAGGGACAGGTCGTAGGCCATAGAACTATTGCTGGAGACGACATTGCATCTAAAATTCTATACACATCATTTTCAAAATAATGATTATATACTGATTCAATGTATTTTGTGAATGTTAGTTGAATGATTGGGGATGGTTGGATTGTTGGTTATATGTTTGTGATGATTGTTGATTTTAATTAGTATTTAAAAAAGATAATTTTATTTATCTTTTTTTTCCTTGTATATGTGATGATTGTTAATGTTTTGTAGTTTTTAAAAAAGATAATTGTATTTATCTTTTTTCCTACCGTGTTTAGGTATGATTTTAAGCAACTTTTAATGTTTAGTTATGATTTAAATTCTGCAACTTTTGTTTTATTATATGATGTTGCCAGTTTTTTAAAAAGATACTTGTACTTATCTTTTATTTTCTTGCGATGTTTAGCTATGATTTTAAGTAGTTGTTAATGTTGATGAATATTAAAAGTATTCTGATGAATTATGGCAATGCAGTTGTCTTTTGAGTAATGGTAGTGATGCTTTGTTTAGCTTGGATGAGATGAAGTAAACGCTGTTGGGTGGAATTCTGTGGATTGTCTAAAGTATCAAAAAGTAGAGGAATAATATTGGCGTTTGGATCAACTATATATAATTAATAATTGGATTTTTGGGTTATATTTGGAATCGTTGGTTGCACATGTTGCGCTGATATCCCTTGCGTATGTATTTAATATATGAGCATTCTCTTGAACATCTGAACCCATGTCCGAACTAAACATATTTCTACACATTTTAACTTCAGTCCAACACCTCCACCATTTAACACCCTAACTAAACATCCGAACCCACATCGCTAAAGAAACCCCTCTACATCGCAGTAACCAAAGACCATTGACTACAAGCTGCTACATCATTTCCATCTCTTCAGCAAACTCCTTCCCATTCATTTTCTCATTACATATTTTATCATCGAAATCAATCCTTAATTTCCTCATCCCAGACCATTTAACAACCAACCCCGACCACAATAGCAAACCATAGCAATCCAACCAACTGCCCTTGACATCCATATTGTTCCATTCAAACACCAGCATCTACAACACCAACTTCCATAACACTATCAAGTGATATATAGTAAAACTGAAATTGCACCAAAATACAGTAAAAATGCACCAATATATTTGGTTGTCATGATAAAGATAAATGCATTTATGTTTTTAACATTTCTTTATAAACAAACCAGCCATTCTAAATTCATCATTACCTCAAGCATTACATCACTCATTACAAATACATCATTCATTCACCAGTCTTTACATCAGCCATGTAGTTACATCGTAGTTAATATCAGTCATTACAAATTGACTATTGAATTGATCAGTAAATTTATTTACATTACATAAATGTAGTATGAACAGCACAGTTCCATATATTTTAATAAATAGTTAACAAATTCATCATAAACACAACATTTAACAGCAAGCATTTTTTGTGACTATTGTCAGTTTGTAATTTTTGGAGCAGAAGCTAAGCTACACAACAATATAGTTCATCAGATAGAATATCTGCACCTACTTCTGCTCTAAAAGCTTCGACTTCTTTAAGTGTGATTTTTGTTGTTGTGTCCATTCCTTTGGTTAGCTATTCTACGAACGTCATGACACAAACCCCATAATCGTATCTGTATTTCTGAATTTTAGTATACTTGAAATATAATGATAAAATAGATCATCTTTTCTTCATTATGATAAAGAATTGTAATAAAAATTTCTACGTCATTACAAAATAGTATGTGAATAAGTTATAGTGTCTATTTGGTGAGTTGACTTGTATTTGGTTCTATCCCTAGTTTCAAGGTTGCAATTTGATTTATAGATTGAGAAGGGATGTTGCTTTTTGGAACAAATAAATGCTAAAGAAAAATATTATAGATGAAAATAGACTGAAATAGGACAGGCTTTCAGTTTTATCCAGCATGAGGAATAAGATTAAAACAAATGCAATTCTACTCTGATAATTGTAATGATTATCGGGTATGGTCTTATAGACTATATTTTCTTGCAATATAAATTTTGATAATAAATTGTAATAAAATGTGTGTTTATCTGGATAACAGTTTGTAATTAGCAGTAACGGGCAGATACTTATTGTGTAACATCAATTTTCATATAAACAAAATTTAACTAATATTACCCATTGCTTTGTTGTGCACAATCAATATTTTTTATCAGTGTAGAACTCCTCAAAATTGTTTTCTCCCCAGCCTTTTGAAGTTCTTCATATATCTTGCTGACAGCTTAATTCTGGAAGAAAAAAAGAAGTATCGATTTTTTACAATAAAGATAAATGTTTTTATCTTTTTTACTTTGTCTGTATGTTTACTTACCACGTTTATAGCATATTTTGAATGTCCATTTCTATAGCTTTTTGATCTTATTGTTAAGTGTAATAAGTCATAGTGATTCCTTTGACATGAATCAACCACTAATTCTAACTTGCTCCAATGTCGTTCCCATGAATAGGAAAGAATATGTTGCAACAAAATCGATCTTTAAGTGTCTTTTGTATAAGAGGTACAAACTGTTCTTCTTTGATACTTTTGAAGTTTGCATCCGTTGCGCTTTTTTGTTTAAATGTTTTTTTGAGAAAATATGTTTTGTAATGCAATATTTTAATTGGGATTATGATTTACTTACTGTCATCGTCGTGTTCGCATATACTATGCTAGAACTATCATTGAATAATTTTTCTTTTCTAAACCAAAACCAATCTATGACCTGTATATCAAAAAAGAAATGGATAAAGTGTAGAACATATGATTAAGCATAATATAAATTATTTTTCTTACCTGACCAATAATACATCCGCTATAAAGAAGTTTTCCGAGCATAGCTTATGATTGAGTTTTCATCGTAGCAACTGAATGCTTCATCACTAGAGAATGCCATTGTTGTTAATAATTAAATGTAGTTAATAATTAAATGTAGTTAATTATTTCCTCATAGGAACTAAAGTTTTATCACTAAAAAAAATAAAGATAAATTGTTTTGTATTTTTCAATTTTGTATGATTTTGTAGACATAAATTTTTTTTTGTACATTGTTACCATATAGTATCTTAATGAGTATATTATTGGACTAAATTATATTTAACTAAATGCAGTGAATAGTAGTTAAGATACTTACTTGTTTCCTCCTAAAATCTTAAAGAGCAATTTGACACTCCTGATTTGTTTATCACTGAGATACTTCAGAAGAGGACATTTCTTAATGTTCCTTTATTTCTTCTTTTTTTTGGTTTGTTTGGGGACAAAATCTTTCACAATAAAAGCAGTTTCTATATTGGTTTTGAGGACTACATCTTGCACGACAATAGCATTCTCAGCAGGTACTTCTAAGTTGTTTGGTTTTAGAGTTTTTTCTGTCTCATCTTGTTCGACATACTCTTGAGTTTGCAATAAATTAAAAGTTGGAAAATCAATAGAACTTTTTATATGAACCAAGCCAACTATTTTTTTTAAACCTTTTTCAAGCTCATTGTTCTTCTTCAAATTGACTTCTTCTTATACATCATTTTCTTTCTCTAAATTTTAGGCTTTCAAATTGTCCTCCATTTCCAGTTTCAATTCAAGATTTTTGATTCTTTGTTCAGCAATTTCTCTTAGTCTGTTCTCTTCATTTAACTGTTGTTTAACAGTTTTCATCTCCTAAATTAGAAAAGTAACTTTTAACTCTAAGTCTTTAAAGCCACTGGCGTATTGTTTGGCAGATTTTCTCAGATTTTCTAATTCTTGGTGCTCATCAAATTTTCTTTTTGTGCTCTGTGTTGCCTCTTCCTCCTCAATTGTGTCGATTTTCTTTGTCAAAAATTCCTTCTCTTCTTTTGTTATACTTGAAAAAAATTTCAGAATCTGAAAGGAAAATATTTTCAGATAAACTTTGGCATGTGATGTTGTTCAACTATTAGAAAAATTAGAAGTATTAATGTACATCATTATAAAAGAATTATTTTGTAAAGAAAGATAAATATTCTTATTCTTTTTTGCTACTTTAGTAAAAAAGGATTTTGGAAATGATATTTATGCAAATGTTTGGTAGTGAAATTTGTTGTACTTGAAAAAAAATTAGAAGTATTTAATGTACAGTTTTAAAAAAAAGAACAAAAAACTAGCATACCTTGTTATTATCAACTTCGGTTAAGTCGATATCTTTCGATTTCGATAAATTCCATTATCTCATTCTTGGGATTTTGTCTTGAAGATCTTCTTTTTCATCAGTTATTTGTGTTCTTTCACAAAACCAATACTGCATGAAAAGGATAAATAGTTTTGTATTTTTGTAATAAACATAAATTTCAGTATATTTATATTTAGTGAAAATTATGAAAGCATACCAATAACACCATAGTACGACCCGGTGTACTTCTTGAATCAGCATGACACTTCTTGACATTTTTCAAAACACTTTCGCAAATTTATTGCAGCCAAGAGATTGAGTTCATTTTTTTTAAATTTAAAAATTTAGCCAAAAATCCCCATTGCATATAGCTCTGATTGTCGGGAAAAAGGAAAGCTATGACAAGTACTAATAACAACAGCTTCACTAAATCTTCATCTCCTTTTTCCTCTTCTATCATTGTATTCAATCTTTTTATCACTGTTTTTTGGCTTATTATATCTTCTTCATTGAAAATAGCACTTAAAAAATCGAAGAAATGTTCCATGGTAGAAGCTTTGTTAGAAGCTGGAATAGGAAATAAGTCCTCTCCAGTAATGGCGTTCAGAACATAATACTAACTTCTTTGGGACTTATTTTGAACACGTGTCCTACAACATAATTAGTTGTTGGTAATAGTCCCTTATAGTGAAATTTCGTTTAACTATAAAAATTCATAATATTAAAAGATATATGCTTTTATATTTTCTAGTTGGAGTTAAATTCAATTGTACATCTAACGTAATAAATTTGAATCATCATAAAAACAAGAAAGATGTTTTAGATATACCAGTATGTTTTTAATATAAATAGGACTTAACTTGTTTCTATATCATTTAAAATAAAAGATAAATGTCTTTATCTTTTTACATTAAAGGGTAAATGTGGCTAGAGAATACCAGGTTATACTAACTAAAAATTTAAAGAACAAAAAAACATAAAGTTCTATACAAAAGCTTTCAAAAAACACAAATTATAATGAAAAATTAATTAGGGTTCATATGTAGCAAAAACATTTACAGCAAAAATGAAAGAAAATTTACATCTTAAGTTATTCATGAGTACAAATTGCAGTAGTAACCATATACATCTTAAGTGATTCATGAGTAAAAACATTTAACTACTTGTTGTGTAAGAACTTAAATGAATTTAAATCATATGCAGCAGTAACTATGAAGATTTGTCTAGGCTTTATCTTGTAATTGGATCATGCATGTGAAAAGTTAATGCTTTTATCATAATAACTTCAAATCATAAGAAAAACAAAAAAATATGTTTCACGTGTATCAGTAATTATCAAACATTAATAAGGTTTAATATGTAATAAATTGATTCAGATCAAAAGATAAACGCCTTTATCTTTTTAAGTTGTTAAACAAAATGACAATTACCACTGAATATATACGTATGATTAATCAAACAGTTTCATATTACGTTAAATCATCACAAAACAACAAACACCTTACTTGCATTACAAAAACTATCATACACATCAATAATTAAGTAGGGTTTATCATGAACCTAAAACATTTGCATGAAAGTAAGGTTTCAGATCGAAGGGTTCAGATCAAAAAGAAAACTTATTTGTTGAGTAATTGATTAATTGAAGTCGTGGTTTTCATGAAGACGGTGAAAATCGTTTGTTGACAGATTTTCTTCTTGAGATCTAATTCGTGTAGATGGAAATATTTGTAGCTAGTTTTGAAAATGATTAAAAGTTGGGTTTCATATGATTGAAAATGATCAGAGATCGGGAAGCCCTAGTTTTTAATTTCGGTTAGAATTGTGAAAAATAGAAGAAAATAATTGAATGAGATGAGTGGAAGGAGGAGACGAAACGAAGGAATGTGCGAGTACACGTGAAGCGATGTTACGTGTTTAAATTTTTATCCTGGAAAATAATTTCTTTAATGTCGTGTCTTGGAAACTTATTGTTGAATGAAAAAAGGTCCTTATGGAAAAATTTCCCTAAATTTAAATTATGGATTGAAATGATAAATATCCGTACTACTTGACCATAGAATAGAAAAATTATATACAGACACCTTAGTCTATATATATATATATAATTTTTTTAAATGATTTCTATGGTTTGGGAAAGAAATATATGGTTTTATATAAATATTGATTTTGATATTATATAAATGTTATTTTACATATAGTTAAATTCTTGATTTTAAGCTATGTATAAATTTGTTTTAATATAGAACAAGTTTAATAATAATGTTTAGTTTTTATTAAAATATAATATAGTTAATATTTATTTAAAATTATATTTTTAATATAGATTTTATAATGATTTAAATAAATTAAGGTTGGAAGATAAATTTGAAATTGATTTGAAATTTAATTTATTTAAGGATTGAACTCAAATAAATTGATTTGAATTTTATTAAATTTGAGGTTTTAAAGATATGATTTTTATAACTTGATTTTGTTTAAAGTTATTTAAATGAATATATCAAGTTTAAATAAATTGAAATAATATTTAGTTATTTGAAGTTTAAATTTTTTATTTAAATGATATTGGATTTATTAAGTAAATATTTCAAAACTAAACAATAGTAAATTGAATTTGATATATATGGGAGTATAAAAAAAATTAATTTTGAAATTATGGAATATTTAAAGCTTTGAAATTTATTGAAATGGTTTATTTGAGGTTCAAATAAGTATTTGAAATTGATATAGTTTAAAATGGTTTATCGAGAAACTAAATTGAATTGAAATGGATGATTTGAGATTTGATTAAATTTGGAATTCAAGTTGATTTGGAACTGATTTGTGAAGTGTGAGGAAACTATTTATTATATAAAGTATTTTTATTTATATATTTCAAACTATATATACATTTTACTTTATAAATTATTTTCATATAAACTATTTTTAATATAAACTATTTTAATATAAACTATTTTAACTTATAATTATTTTTTTATAAACTATTTACTTTATAAATTATTTTATTATATATACTATTTTAAATATCTAAACCGGTGAAGTGGGAAGTATTATGATTACAAAGTATTACGATTTTTAAATTATGATTTCTAAAGTGTTTTGATGTAGAAATGTTATAACTTTGAAGTGCTATGATTTTGGAAAAGATATATTTGAAATGGAAATTATAGCGTATTTGGTTTTGAAATGGAAATGATATCGTATTGATATGGTTTTGAAATGGCAATGGTATTTTGGTTTTAAAGTATAAACTATTTTGAAATGACCGCGATGTTATAATAACGTTTGGTTGTTAAAGAGACCAGGATCGGAATTTGTCATACTCTCTGCCAACTCTGAAAACCACTTTAACAACCGTGTACGCGGTGGAGATTCCAGAATGAAGTAGGATGATGGCGACGTCCTATTGAGGTATATACATGGACCCGACTCCTGTGAGTTGGCATAAGATGGCTAAAACAGGAGCAATCGATGGGCTAATGAGGTAGCTTCTCTGATCGGACACACTCCTTCGATAACATTCTATTACTTTGTGATTGATTGGGTGCACCTTTTATTTTTGGGAGTGTGGCTCGAGGTGGGCGGTAGTGGCAGCTGCACGTTACCACCGGTTCGGAAGTGCAATTGGTATATCTACCCTGGCATTGCCTAGCTGTGCAATGTCACCTAACCTAGCACGCCTTATACGTGTTTTGATTTGTGTCATACCTATGGAGTATTTATGGAAGCCTCCTGATCTGGAGGTACGATGGTACTGTATAGACTATTGGTACTATTTATGTGTTAAGGTGGAAAATATAAAGCCTTAACGCTATTTTCAAGTAAGTTTACTTTACTCTATACAATATTATAATAGCTTATATTACTGCATAGTAGATAATTTAATGGATCCTTAGAGGATAGTTATCCGAAACATCCTTTGAGTTACTTGTATTTCAGTTGTTATTTCACTTGAGTTTTTATAGCTTATTCTACTTATTATTCTATACATCCTTTGAGTTACTACGCAAAGGATTGCAAGAAGGATAGAATGAAGGAAAAGTGTTACAGTTGTGGATAGCCTGGTCACCTTAGTAGAGTTTGTCCTTAGAGGACAGGGTAGGGAGAAGGCGCACCTACAGCGCAGATTTAGGCCTTGGATGCAGCACCTTCCAGCAGCAGACCTGATAGAGGAAGGAAAGTCACTGTGGAAGATTTTATCTCTATTTTTGATTTTCCCATTCGGACGCTTTTGATTCTGGAGCATCACACTCTTTCATTTCTTGTTCCTTGGTTGATTGTTTGTACTTAGATATCTCTTTAGTAGCAGAACCCATAGTTGTGTCAAACCCCATAGGAGGATCAGCACATTTATCCATGATTTGTAGGAGTTTGAAAATTTTCATATTATGCATAGATTTTGATTGCGACGCCTATGTACTAGGATTTTCGGGTATGGGATGATTTTGGGGATGGATTGGCTATCCACTTATGGAGCGGTATTGGACTACGAGAGAAGAGTCGTTAGACTAGAGACATGTAACATACAGACTCTCGAGGTTTCTTGTGACCCACATGGGTCAGTCATGTTGAGCTTCCTTTATTTGCTCAATTCATCATCAACAGAGTTAGATCCAATTCCAGTCTTCAGAGATTTCTCTGACGTCTTTGAGGAAGTTAGGGGACTACACCCTAAGAGAGAGACGACTTTAGGATCTATCTTAATGACAATGCTAAGCCAGTGGCATTGCCCATGAGACATATGGCTCCTAGGGAGAGGAAGGAGTTAAGTAAGCAGATAAGTGAGCTATTAGAGAAAGGCTTCATCAGAAGGAGCATATTTGAGTGGGGAGCACCAGTCATCTTTGCTACAAGGGCGAATGGTTCCCTTCTACTTTGCGGAGACTACAGAGAGTTGAATAAGCTCACTAAGAAGAACTGTTACCCACTTCCTAGGATAGACGATCTTTTCGATCAGCTAGTTGGCTCTTCAGTACCTTCTCAGGTTAATTTGACTACTGGATTTCATCAGCTTAGATTCGTTGACGATTGTATCAATAAGACAGCGTTTAGGAAACCCGATGGATTCTTTGAGTGGTTGGTTATGCCATTTAGGCTAGCCAATGGCCCGACATATTTTGAAGATTTGACGAGCCTTGTTTTTCGAGATGTCCTAAATATGTTCATTGTAGTATTCATGGACGACATTTTGATGTTTTCCAAGAATATGGAGGAGCATGCTGTTCATCTAGAGGAGGTTCATTGTACATTTCATGTTCATCGGTTGAGAGTAAAGTTCTCCAAGTATCATTTTTGGCGAGAAGAGGTACGTTTCTTGGGGCATGTAGTCTCAAGAGATGGTTTAGTTGTTGATCCCGCTAAGGTAATAGCAGTGCAAGATTGGAAGGCCCCTAAGAACGCTACCGAAGTTAGAAGCTTCCTAGGTTTGGTTGGTTATTATAGGAAGCTTATCAGAGATTTTGCTAAGATTTCAGCACCGCTTACTCGTCTCACTAAGAAGAATGCGGCATTCGTGTGGGACGTAAATTGTGAGGATTCCTTCACGAGGCTAAAGAAGGCCCTTACTAATGCACTAGTGTTAGTTTTACCCGATGGAGCTAAGCCTTTTACAGTATACATTGATGCAGGCAAGATGGGTCTTGGAGTGGTATTGATGAAAGAAGGGAGGGCAGTATGTTATGGAAGTAGGCAGCTGAGGATTCATGAGAGGAACTATCCTACCCATGATTTGGAGTTAGCCGCTATTGCTTTCACTCTCAAGTCTTGGAGGCATTACTTGCCAGGAGAGAGGTTCGAGCTTCTCACTGACCATAAGTCATTGAAGTACCTATTCTCACAGAAGGATTTAAACTTGAGGAAGCAATGATTGATGGAGTTTTTTGCATCATATGACTTTGAGATAGCTTATACCTCTGGTAAAGGAAACGTGGTTGTGGATGCGTTAAGTAGGAAGAGATCAACTCTTAGTCCAATGTTCGTAGAATGGAAAAACCTAGAGTTCATTTCCACTTTTGATTTTAAGCCCTCTACGGATATTACCTCGGGATCGTTAGCAGCAATTGAGATTAACCTTACCCTCATAAATTAGATTGGCTTGAGGCAGCGAGAGGATTCATAGATTATGGATATTCCAGAGAGGATTAGTAGAGTAGAGGTCTCTAGACTTCTCCAACGATATTCCATTTATAACAAAGGGTGGGTAAGAAGACATGGAAGACTTTATGCCCCCCGCACTAGTGATTTGTTGAGAGAAGTTCTAGAGAAGGCACACCATTCGTGTATGACTATCCGGGTGGTGATAAGATGTATAAGGACATGATAACAATATTTTATTAGAGTGGCCTGATGAAGGATGTAGCAGAGTTTGTAGCTAGGTGTCTTATGTGCCAAAGGGTTAAGGCGGAGCAGTGGAAGCCTGGAGGATTACTTCAACCATTGGATGTACCTGAATGGAAGTGGGATATTGTTTCGATGGACTTCATAGACGGTTTACCCCGATCTAGGAAGGGGAATACCAGTATTTAGGTGATTGTAGATCGCTTAACTAAGCGCGCCCACTTCATTCCGGTCAATAGTAAGAGGACGACACCTTATATGGCAACTTTATACATTCGCGAGATAGTCCGACTTCATGAAGTTCCCTCTAGCATAGTGAGCGATAGAGACTCTATTTTTACTAGTGAGTTTTGGAGAAGCTTGCAAGAGGCTTCAGGGACACAGCTTAGATTGAGTACGGCCTATCATTCTCAGACGGGTGGCCAAACAGAGAGAGTTAATAGAATGCTTAAGGATTTGTTGAGGATGTGCATTCTTGATTTCGGAGAAACTTAGGAGGAGCATCTTCCTTTGGTGGAATTCGTGTATAATAACAGTTTTCAAACTAGCATTGGAATGGCACCTTTCGAAGCTCTTTATGGAAGGCCGTGTAAGTCACCTTCATGTTGGTTGGAGTCTACGAAGAGATTTCTGCTTGGTCCTGGCATGGTTAGGAGACGTCAAAGATTATAGGTTTGATTAAAAGGAGGATGAAGATAGCTCAGGATAGGCAGAAATCTTATGCAAACAAGCGGAGAAAAGATATTGAGTTTGAGGTAGGAGACTTAGTTTTCATTAAAGTATCCTCGCTAAGGAAGGTGGTGAGGTTTGGATCTAGTGGGAATCTAGCTTCCAGATTCATAGGACCATTCCCCATTGTAGGAAGAGTAAGGAAGATGGCATATCGAGTGAAGCTACTAGAGAGGCTTATAGGAGTGCACGATGTTTTTCATGTTTTGCACTTGAGAAAGTTCCTACATGATTCGGCAGAGGTTGTGGAGCCTAGTCAACTTGAGGAGGTTGAATTAGAGAGAGAAGCATCGGTTTGTCGTATTCCTTCCGAGATCATTGGACACGACATCAAGAAGCTTAGGAATAAAGAAGTCCCGTTAGTGAAGGTGAGGTGGAGAAATGATGTTGAAGATGCTACATGGGAAGCTGAAGAGAAGATTTGTACCTCTTATCTGCATCTCTTTGATGGTAAGTCTTAAAATTTCCAATTTCCATCTTTAGTTTTGAATAGGTTCTTGCCTTTATTATCCTTTAGGAGGGTAGATCTTAGGTCTTAACCTATGGAAGGTAGGATTTGATGTAAAAATGTTATTAGAACATGTTATGTATGATGGATGATAGTGGTTGCAAGGTTTTACTATTGGATGCTAATGACGCATATACTTGCATTAGGCACTATTATCTCTTAGGGATCGGCCTAATTGGACACTAGAGCATATGCATATGGATGTGTGCGCATTTGCATATTTTTATTTTTATTTATTCCATGGTTCCTATAAATGGATGATTATCATATGATTGTTGCTTTTGGATGATGATTATAGCATACATATAGAACTATCAGTTATCATTATGAAGTTTACATTTATTTGGATACATGGCACTTACATGATCACATAAAACGTGGTCGACTAAATCAGTAGACCGCCTAATCTTTTGCATTAGTTAGGGACATTGACACTACACTATTTGCATATATATCATAAATCATGTTAGAAAACTTAAGGACAATGGATGTAATGGATGATGGTTGAGTAGTTGGTTGTAGAACTTGGATGAAAACATTTATTTCACTCTTCTTTCCTTGGAGATTTCGGGGAAGAAATGTTTTAAGGAGGGGAGAATGTAAGAACCTAAAATAAAGATATAATAATTAATTAAAAAATTAATTATATAATAAAATAACTTTATGAAATTATCAGAATTGATCACGAGAGTTGCACCATTGTGTCCGTGGTAATTTTCTTGTCAATTTTCATATATAGATTGCCAAAATCCAAGCTAAAATGGAGAGGATACGAATTAAACAAGAAAACGAAGAAAAAGAAGAAGAAGAAAAATAAGATCAGGACGACCCTCCACTCAGCTAGGTCGACCTATAGGTCGACCTAACACATATAAGGGTCGACCTGGGTATCGAACCGCCTTAGTAGATGGACGAATTTTCGTCCAGATTAAACTATGACGTGTTTTTCGATTTTTATTCCATCTCGTGTGTCCTTGCTTCCATCCAACGGTTCCTATTGAATCAATGACGTGGTTGTACTAGATTTAATCCTCAAATCCAACGGTCTGAGATCCACAAGTGACACCATAAATAAGACCCCAGACCTAGCATTTTTCTCATTCAGATTTTCTCCATCTGGGTTCATTACCTGAGGATGGACCCTAAAAGAAATATTTTTCCAATGAGGAGATCTTTTTTTTAATATTTTATACCCTAGAAGTGGATCCGAAAGGCCGGGGAAAAGAGCTAAGGACCATAGGTGAGTGTTTAAGAAATTATTTTAGATTTTTGAGTAATATAAAATAATATGGTACTCAATAGTTGTAGTTTTTCTGCAATTTTGAGACCGCTTTTACATAAGTTGTTTACCGTTAATTTTTAAAGTTCTTTTCAGCCTGTTTATTTGGAAATTTTTGTTTATCTATTTTATCAATTTATTTACATTTATTTACTATTATTTATAATTATTTGTATTTTATTTACATCCATTTTATGTTAGAATTCAGCCTGTAAGTGTTAGATTATTTTTGTTCCTTTTTTATACGAATAAATTAATAAAAAGAGGATAATTCGCTAATATTGACTAAAATATAAGAACACTAAATTTATATAAAATTTGGTGTAAATAAGAAGGAATGTGATAAAAAGAATATAAACTAAAACGGGAAAATTTGACATTTGCAAGCAAGTTTATAACTAGTAGTTATAAATGAGAAGATAGAACAAAAGAGAAATTACAATGTAGGTTGTAATAGGAAGAACAGTAAAGGCTTATATTAAACATTATAATTAAGTTAATAAGCAAATGTAGCAAACATAATAGAAGAGGCTTAGTTTAAGACTTAGATTAAGCTAATAACAAACATAGCACAAATAACATAAGATGCTTATTTTAAAACTTACACCAAGGTAATAAGCAAATGTAACGGTCCAAATTTTTCAATGTTTAATTTGAAATATTTAATTGGTTTTAAATATTTGATTTGATATTATAATTTAGTTAGTAAGACTTTAAAACTGAACTTTCAAGCGATTTCATTAATTTTGGAAATCGTCGATTTAATCGACGCGTTAAAAGAGCGATCCAGGGTATAGTCTCGGAATTCTAGAAACAAGTCCATTGGATCCGTAATAGTGTATTATTGTCGGATTTCAAATTTCGTAATGTTTGGATTTACCGGTTGGTTTTATGATTGGAAAACGCATAGAAATAATTTGGTTGAATCTAATTTAAATTGTCGATTTAAAAAGCTATCTTCTCCATACAATCGAATTGGGACTCGAGACCTGTTCCATTGGGTTCAGAATAGCGATATAACATTTGCAACACCTGGCGTCACGCCTCCATAGGGGTTCAAAATTTCGTGATATGTAATGTAAGATAATTGGAATAAAATAAAATGTATATATTCAAATCAAGGGCAAATCATAGCCGACCTGCCCTTTCTCTTCTCGTTCAAATCGAGATTTCTTTCTTTTCTAGTTCAAATCAATTCACGTCTTCCCCATTTTTATTTATCTTAGTCGAAATTTAAAATAAAATAAAATGAAATAAGAAAAGAAACGAAATCCCTTCATAAAAGAAAAAAACGGCGATTAAATTAAAATGCACGAGGCAACATGAGATGAGGAGAGTGAGATTGAGTTTAGTTGCGAAGTAGAGAGCGCACATGGAGATTGGAAAGGCGAGCGATTTTGATGAAGGAGGTAGAATCACGATGATGGTGGGCGACTCACACATGAATGGTTTTGGGACACGAAGGGTTGGTGGGATGCACGATGGAGGAATCGTGGCAGAGGTGATTTCGAAGCGGCGTAGGGCTTGTTCGTGAACAGAGCACACGTCGTCAAGGGGAGATTCACGAGGCTATTGCAGGAAGGCTAGGGTTTCTCTATTTTTGGAATGCGATGCGATGGCACGGAGGAGTGGTTGGCGGCATTGGCCGAGCGCGGCTTCAGGTGCGACAAGTGGTCTGGATCTTGTGTGGGCTCGACCGAAGCTCAGGTGGAGGGTGAGGGGTTGTGCATGCCAAGGTGATTTGGAAGGGTGGTTTGGGTGAGCATGGCAGTGGCGTGAATGGGGCTGTGCTCTCGCGGGATGGTTACATTTTAGGTAAGGCTTCGGTAGTCTGGTGAAGGCGAGGTATACCTTGTATCAAAATTTAATTACATACTTAGTCTATTCAATTTAGAATTGAAATTTAATTAGCTAATAAAATTTAATTAAAATTGCATACAAGATTCAAAAATCATGGAAACAAGATGAGTTTGTATTCGTAGATGAAAAATATAAGAGCTGGAATTGAAATTGGATCGATCAGCAAATTCGAAAATAAAGGTGAGTAAATCTCCCTCGAGTTGGATTATTATTTTAATTTAAAATTGTTCAAAATCATTTATTTATTGATTGATTGGACGAATGGATAATTATTGTTATTATCACTTGAAGTTATATATATAGTAGTGTGTGTGTGTATTAGTAGTTGGATTGATATTCCCGCATATTTTAGCGAACGAGACCCTATGCTCCCCACATAATAGTGGATGACCCTATATACCGCGATATTCCCCTTGAAACAGGATTGGTATTTTTATGTTTTATTAACGTCTGTGGATGCAGGGAAACAGGTTGGAGGGATCCCACCGGATTCCTCAAATTTATATT
The DNA here is from genome assembly GCA_030765085.1 of Allium cepa. Classification (NCBI taxonomy): domain Eukaryota; kingdom Viridiplantae; phylum Streptophyta; class Magnoliopsida; order Asparagales; family Amaryllidaceae; genus Allium; species Allium cepa. Next base: position 219,127,170 of record CM060930.1, read on the forward strand.
GATTGTTTTTCATATATAGTAATATATGATGCGTTAGAATTATCTGTATAGATTATTGTCGTGTTGTGAATTTTTGGATGCTATGGTAGCACTGGCCTGAATTTTGGTATTTTAAATACCATAAATATTATTTTTGAATTTGAAAGAATTAAAAAGAGATTTTAAGTATAAAAATATGTATGTCGAAGTTTGGATTATTTTAAAAGAAATCGATTTGGATAAAATGATAAATTGATTTTTGGGTTGTAGTTAACTATTCAGAAAAATATGTTTTAAATGGAGATTTAAAAATAATTTATGTAGAGGATTTTTAAACGATGGATTCTTAAACGATATCGCAGGAAAAAATGAAAAGGAGTTTGAAATCGCTATTTTAAGTGGATTTGTGAAATATACGGAATTTATAAAGAAACGAATTGATAAAGTGAGTTTTATAAATGGGATTAGTTTTTTAAACAAGCGAAACTCTAAGGAGTTTATAAATATATAAATAATGTTTATCAATAAGGAAAAAAGGATACCAATTGATAAATTGGAATAAAATTCCAGTGTGAATTTATATCGAGATACGAAATTGGGTTTTTGGGAAAAATAGTGGATTGGAAAGGGAATTGGAAAGGAAATGGATATTTTGTGAATCGAGAGGAATTTTTAAATTAAAATTGGTTATTGGAATTTAAAAAAAATTAGAAGTTAAGTTTTGTTTTTAAAAACAAAGGAAATATTATTTATTAAACTATGAAATTTTAAAACTTGTTAGCATTGGAATATTTCAAAAAGTGGGTTATTCAAATATTTTATATTAATGAAAAAAATTTAAGTTTTATTAATAAGCGTGTAAAAAAATTGGTTTTATTTAAAATGAATTGGAAATGAGTAATCAATACTTAATTAAAGGTGCTTTGATATTTTAATAGTACTTAACCATGTTTTGAAATTTAATTATTTTCCTTAAAAATATTTATTATATTTATATATTTTGTTTGAAGGCAAAAGATTGAAGCGATTTATAATTGCCTCGAGATTTGTAAGTTAAGTTGGTAGATGGTGATTGGTTTGAAAAAGGAATGTTATAGTGAAAGACTAAAATTTAAGTTAATTTCCAAGGTGATTAAATATAGAAATTCAAAATGAATTTAGAATTTATAAAAGGAGTTTGAAATGTTTATTGGGGTTTAGGCGAGTGAAATTGACTTGGGAAATTTAAAAGAAAGTTAATTAACGAATTTTAGAACTTACAGAATTCGTTAAAAATGAGTCATGGGATTTACAAATGAAATTTGTAATGTATTTGTGAATTGTGAAATAAATGGACTATTTCCTAAGTATTGGAGATAAAGTGATTTTTGGAAAATATACTTTTAAATATATTCCTAAATATTGAACTGGAAGGATTTGAAATATTTCTCCTACGAGATTTTTATTATTATAGAAATATTTTCAAGTATTGATTGTAAATGGAATCGAAGGAAGATATTTCTAAGATATTGAGATGGTTCGTGAAAATACTATTATGGGTATTAGGATTTGAATTGGTTTTCGAATTTTAAAATATTGGAAGAAATTTGAATATATATCTTATAAAGATATTTTGAAAATAAATTTGGAATATTATAAATAATGTCCTTGTGACGGCCTATGGATGTTATTTGATAGTTAAATAACCAACTATCAATATTAGCCAATTTCATTAATCGTTTCGAAGAGACCGGGATCAGATTTAATTATCCGTAAACCACTGTGATTCGATTTGAGTGTTACAAATGGACATGGTGAAAATAGCGAAGAGAGTGATTCGAATTGTCCAGACCAGGATAACTTGTATAGACGAATGCTATCACAACATCATCATCGGAAGACGATGAGCATTCTAAGTGGAATTGTTCCCGAAAGGTAAACGTTAGCCTCATGCCTCATCAATCGAGAATGACTAAAACAAGGGAGATGCAGCAAGGCTAAGTGGGTCACACCCAATTAGGGTATGTTATCACTTTTTTAGATACCCTCGAAAATATATAAATTATGGATAAGGTTGTGCACGAGAAAGTGAGCGCTCGAATTTTAATGGAGGAAACACCAGGTGATATAATCGTAACTATCCAAGTTACGGGTAGGTCGGTCTTGTGTTGGCAGGGGATTCCGGCGAGGTCCTCGCCATATTTTTCTATAGGTGTACTGTGATGGTCGGTACCCCAGTAGCCCAGTCATTGTATGAAATGCATTCTCCAATAAGCTTCGTACGGTTTTGTTTGTACCCAATTTTGTTGAAACGTGAGTTGCAAGCATTTCAACTATTTTCTATTTACTTTGTTTATACACTATTATAATATTAGATGATTTTGATAAAAATGTTTTGGTTATCGTAAGGTAAAAACCCGTCGTGTTTATGTATGACGTGATTTTACGAGACACCTTTGTTTTTCGAAGGATTTGACAAATCTAATAATTCAAATTAAGTGTGTTTTCTCACGCTAGTTTTCTAGATTGACTTGGGTGTTATTTTATTATAATACTAGGGCCAGGCCGAGTTTTACAGATTCAGGGTAGGATGCTATGGAGCTCAGGAGATAAGCTGGATGACAAAGACGTATTTCAGTACTTGATTTATATTTCCGCTGTATGAGGACAAGTTATTATAGCTGTCCAGATTGTTGTATTGATTGTTTTACTCTGATGATTGTATGCGTATTAACTGATACAGTTTCCTTTGTATAAAGATCTATTATTATATATTATTTTTTGTTCTGCTGCGATTGTGAGATTCTGCGTTGTTCTATTTCCTTCTATCTCTTTCTTTTTCTTTACCCTAGTTATTCCATCTTTCGTACAATTTGGGTTGAACAAAAGTGGATTATTATCAACTTAAAGGGTAGGGAACGGTGGGTCGCTATAGCAAACATAGAAATAGAGTTCATACCAATAGCACTCCCTTTCAGACTAGGACTGATGGCCTCACAACAGATTAGGTGAGGCTGGGTAGGATCCTTTCAGACTAGGACCGACGTTCTCACAATAGTTAGGTGAGGTTGGGAGCGAAGGTAAATAAGTGGCCAATAGATAGAAGCTCAAATCGGGGGATTTGGACGAGGGGCGCAATTAGATTTTGTTTGATAGGACCCATACCAATAGCAACCCCTTTTCAAACTAGTACCGATGGTCTCATAACACACTTAGGTGAGGCTGGACATGAACCATTCAGGCTAGACTGATAGTCTCACAACAGATTAGGTGAGGGTGGGCATGCTTATGCCGACTAGGGTTTGTAAGAGGTCATAATAGGGGGCGACAGTGAGTGTGTACCACGATGACCATGCATGCAACATTGAGCAGGATAAATAATTCGATACTGCGTTCCATAGCGCCAAAACAGGTGTCGTTTTGCTGTGGGACCCACAAGGATGGACTAGCTCATAGTGGCACAACAGAGATAGAAGGACGATCAACGGGTAGGATTAGGATTTCAGCCTAAATAACATAAAATTAGAATTTCAGCCAAATCAAAGCAGCAATCTAAGACAGGTGCAAATAATCCAATCGAAACTATCTAAGCAAGCAAACAGTTAAACACTATTTCATTTCAGCTTAATCTTTTCCTTTGTTTCCATTTATACTAGAACTGTTGCTAAGTCTATTATCTTTACCTTGCTTAAAAATACTAGTTGTTACTTTCACTCACCATACTTTTTATCTTACCTACTCCTCTATTTTCCCCTTCCCCCCTTAGGCCAGCAAAGGCAGGGACAGTAGATTTTAGCTTTCTTGGAGAGATATTCTTGGAGATTATGCATGTATCTTCTTCTTTTTTCAGCTTTCCTTTCATTTGATTTTTGGTATGCACTGGCACTTGATGAGAGGTATAAATTTATAATTTTATGATTTTATTTATATGCTCTGATATTGTGACCGAGATGGTATTTTTTATCATACATGTGTATTTGGTATTTTGAGACATATTTTTGTTATGACTTATTTATGAAGTTTTTAATTTTTTATGAGTAACTATTTCTGCTATTTTATTTATTTTTCTTGTGAATCTTAGTCTCTGTAAAGTTTTTAGTTATACCTATAACGCACCATATCCTTTAGTGTGTCCATTTTGGATACACTAAGGGGTGTAGGGTATTTCAGTATACATCGCCAATTTATATACGCAACGGTTGTCATAAAATAATTTAAACTTGTATTGAAATATTTACATATACATATATCAAAATTAACTCATATATCAAATTAAATGAATAATTTAATGTTTAAATATATTTGAAACGAAAGGGTGTAAATGTATAGGTAGTGGCGCATTTAAATCGCATTAAAAAGAAAAGGTAAAAGGTATTTAAATGGCAATTAAGAAAATATCAAGATGGAAATCTTTTAGCATTCTTTTATTATTTCCTTAAATTTCTTTCAAAACATTTTAAACTTATATGTGTATATTTGCATATGTGCATATGTGTGTGTATCAAAATTCATTTACATATTAAATGAAACAAACCTTTTAAGCTATTTGACTAGATTTGACTAAGTTGATAAAATAGATTCAAATTTAAGATCCAGAACATCAAATGTTGCCAAGCAAATAATTTTAAGTATCAAATTAAATCCTACATAGTTAATGATATTTAAAATGGAAAATTCTATTCAAACACATCTATTTTATGCCACAAATTCTTTACGCATGCTATCACTGAGTAGCACCCTCTTATTTTTATTTTCTTTCCAACTCTACCCCTTCCTCACTCGTTCATTCAACCTCACACACAGCCCCATTTCAATACATAACACACACGACCAAAAAAACCTCAATAAATTCAGCCTTCCTCAACTGCCGCATCTTCCTTCACAACCTCACCTCAAACCGCAAGCTGCACTTGATTGACACAAAGTCGCAAGATTCACCTTAACCAGCAAGCCTCCCTCAAGCTGCAAGCCTCACCTTAAAGTAGAGTCCAACCTTCAAGTTCAACGGTAGGGTATGCAAGTGATATAAGGTTTATGGAGTTTCCCATGTTTGCATGGTGTGTATTCTTACCACGCGTAGTCAGTGTTTGGTAATCGGAGTTTGTAAAAAAAAAAAAAAAATACAAACAGCGTTTTTGATTTAAGGATATTTTGGTCTTCAAAATTTTAGTATTTTAAGGGGGGTTACTAAGTGAAATGATGTGTTTGGATAGGATTTTCCATTTTAAATATGTAACATACATACATATATACATACATACATACATACATACATACATACATACATACATACATACATACATACATATATATAATTTTGTAACATAAAAGGAGGCCTAAACAATGTCATCATTATTTTAAAAGCACAAACTATTTAAAAATATTATATGTGAAATATACATATAGTATTAAAGTTATCAATGTTTAAAGTATATACATACATACATACATACATACATACATAAATATATATATATGTGTATATATATATTTGTGTGTGTATGCGTATGTGTGTATATAAAACAATTAGCCCTTACTTTTAATTAAATGCAAAACTCCAACAATGATATTTACAACATATAAATGATTCATACAAACACACACACACATATATGCAAACTCAAATGGTTATAGGTGACAACATTTACCTATATAAAATCATTGTAAAATATCAGAGATATAATCTACACTAAAAGATATGATGTATAATTAAATTGAGACTATACCGTAAGAAGTAGCCTAAGAAATGCACCTTGAATGAAGATATCTCCTTAGATCTTTAAAGTCCACACCCGATCCTTGTAAAAGATGGATGAACCACTTATGTTTTACTATCATTTTTGGTATTTACGTTTAATTAGGAGTTAAGAAATTTGAAATTTTTATTTAGTTTTTCATGATGAAATGATAAATGGAGAAAAAAGAGAAATTTGAATGAGAAAGAATGAATTATCTTTAATAAATGAAGCAGTGAAGTTGTTTTAATTGAAAGAAAGAAACATTTCTCATTCTTTAATTAAAACTTCCCTAATCAATCCATTTGATTATCTCACTCTGCACTCCTCTCCCTTCACCTAATATGGCTAAAATTATACACCATCAAATGATAGAAAATTTTCATAAATTACTTCATGCAATTATCTATTATTTATATTTCATCTGCAACGACCCAGAATTTCTGTCAATTAAAATTTGTATATTTAATTGATTTTTAAATATTAATAAGTAAATTTTATTAGTCGAATAATTTCATTTTTCGAATATCTAGATTTAATTGAATAATTAAATCGATAATTTAATAGTTGAAATTACAGAAATAATTGAAAATCGGGTTTAATATGATTAAGATTGATTTGTAAAATTTTATTTAATCATATTGAAGTTACAATGATGTTATAGAACTTTTAAAATTGAATTTAAAGTTAAATTGCAAAAATTGAATATTTTAATATTTAATTGACGAGTTAAAATAGCCATTTTTCAAACAGTCTTGGATTTCGACGAAACTAGTTTCATCGGATCCGTAATGTTATATTATTGTATGGTTTCAAATTTCGTGTCAATTGGACTTACCGTTTGTCTGGGGCAAGCCAAAACGCATAGAAATTGGTTTAAATCGATTTAATTTAAAATTGATCATTTATTGCCGTAACTCGCACAGTTGATCGAATTAGCTTCTGAAACCTATTCCATTGTGTCCGGAACGCGGGTTAAACCCTAGAAATGCTGGTCACCGCGCTAGATTTGGAGTTCGAAAAATTTCGGATGAATAGTAATTTGGCAATTTTCTATAAAAGGACTTGATAACTCTTCATTTGCAAAAAAGAAAGAAAACCCTAGGGTTTTGATTCGTAGCCGCCACTAACAGAATCCACGGCCAGAATTTAATTTCGTTTTCTCCTCGATTTCTTCCAATCTCCAAATTATTACGCTTTGACTTCAACTAGAACATTGTAGAGCTCTTTGAGCTCGACAAATCCAACAGCTATGATCGGTTATAGTCGAGTCGATCATCGGGAAATGGTGTTTGAAGGGCTGGGTTTTAGCACGGTTTTCGTGAAGCCTGGGGGGCCGAGCTGAGCCATGTTTTGCACGATGATGGAGCGCGCGTGGGCGAACGCTATGGTCATCATTGATCGTTGCAAAAATGTTTGTATGCGGTGCGATAAATGGATGATGGAGGTGGCATGTTGGGTTCAAAGTCGAACGTGATTACCTGGGGAAGGAGACGCATTTGGGACGGCTCTGATTTAGGTTGCAGGAGTGAACGGCTAGATGATGATTAGGTTTAAAAAAAAAATTAAAAGAATTTGTAAAGTAATTATATTATAATTCGTTCGAACTTCTAAAATGTATAACTTTTTGATACGAGGTCGATAACGCACGAAACCAGTTGCTTTGGAACCATATCGTCGAGCACTACGCGATGGAACTGGATTGGAGTCATTTGGAGCTAGTGAAAATTTTGGGTAAAATTAAACGCTTGTTTGATTTTATTCGAAATAAAACGCGGAAACTGATATCGGAAAACTCAAGGTGAGAACTTCTCACTCAATCGAATAGTTTCGATTTAAATTTTAAATAGTTAGATTTAAAATTGCTTGATTGTATGATTGAATGATAAATTATTATCTATTGATTGTTAAAATAGACATTATACGCCGTTATTAAGCGGAGATTATTTATTAAAAACATATACCGCGATAATTCCATCTAGATTGGAATTTGTATTATATATGTACTTGGAGTTGATTTTCCCGCATATATGTACTTGGAGTTGATTTTCCTGCATTATATAGTGGATGAGACCCTATTGCGCCGCATAATAGCGGATAATAATTTATAAATCCCATATACCGCGATATTCCATATTGGAACGGAATTGGTATTGTCCAAACATCTATGGATGCTGAAACAGGTTGGAGGGATCCAACTGGATTCCTCACCAGTATTTATTTGATTACAGATACTGTGATATTTGTTGATTGTCATATACTGATATATGACGTATTTGTTGTCGTGATTGACTATTTGGTGCTGTTGCATCATCGGATCCATTTTTGAAGTTTTAAAATAATGATTTTGATTTTTAAAAAGAATTTTAAAGTGATTTTTGAAAGTATACGTTTTATTAAATTTTGAATTGTTAAAATAAATAATCATTATAATTTTATTGTTATAAAAGTTATATTTTTGGAAAATAGTACTTAAGTATGATTTTGGAGTTATATAAGTTTTAAATAACGTTTTGTAAATTTTTAAAAGGATTGGTCTATTTAAATTGAGATTTTTTTTGAAGTATTATAAACGGTTTATATATAAAAGATTTCTAAGATTAATATTTATAAATTAAAAATATAGGAATTGTGAAACGAATTTTTATTAAGTGTTAAAATGAAGTATAAATGGATTTCACAAGTGAATAAAAATTTATAGATTTATAAATTGTGAAGTTATGAAATGAATAGATTTTGTAAAATAAAATATTTATAAATAAGTAACTTATAAATCAGATTTTGGGTATAAAGTTGAGTTATAAATTGAATTGATTTATAAAAGGGATTTTTATAATTGAAGTTTTTATAAATAGAATGGAATTTATAAACATTGTTTATAAATCCGAATTCAATTGAATTTGATAAATTTAATATAAAAGGTTATTAAAGAAGATATATTCGCAATTTCGGATGGCGAATTATCCCTGGAATAAAATGTGTAGAAAATATTGAATTTGGTTAGTGAAGTATATTCACGATGTTGGACAGTGAATATATTATTAAATAAAATGGATATGCTTGGGAAAATGAATATTATAAAATGAAGTTAATCGTTTTAACGATGTTTTAAAATGTATTAAACATCGAAAACATAGATTTCGACATTCATTGTTGAAATAGACGTTTTTGAGAAATAGAAGGAAATGATGGACTATAACACTGTTGTTATAGTAAATGATTTTCGAAAGGAAATAATTTGTATAGTATTGGGATTTATATATCTATTTTAATTTCGAATCCCTATACTAGTGATTTTGGGCCGTCGTAACGATGTTTTACGCAACATTCGTTTTGGCTCAAATTAATGAGTTTAAAAGAATGTTTTTCTTAAAGAATGAAATATATACTTAATTTCGACTTAAGTACATTGAATATTTTCCCAGTGTTGAAAATAAATGGATTTGTGAATCACTTATTATTAAATAAGTATGGAAATGTTTTCCAATATGAAGTGAATATTTTAAGATTTTATCTTTTAAAGATAAATTGAAAATGAATATTAGAAATCGATTTGAAATCGTATATTCATAGATATTTTGGAATTGTAAATTCACTATGGAATTTATAAAAGGAAAGGAAATTTGTTTAAAAATAAACGTTGATTTATTTTTGAAGTGTGGGAATAAATTTATGGATTTGGAACGTAAATATAAAGTAAATCGTTAAGGATTTATTTAATTGGTTTAAATGAACCTTGTTGAAATGAAATTATTTCCGCGTAAGGAAAATGATTGAAATTTGTTTTCAAAAGTGGTAAAGGTGAAAAGTGATTTGAAAATTTGTTTTCAAATGGTTGAAGTGTGGAAATTATATATCTAGTAAAGATATTATGGAAAATAAATAATTTGGAAAATTATTTGGAATCTGATGATGTTGAGCATACCTATTGATAGTTAAATAACCGACTATCAATATTTACCTTTGAATGCGTATTTGTTGTGATTTGCTTGAATTTGAATGCCATGCTTATTTTTAAAATAAGCGCTCACTATTCGGGTTAGCCGGGAAAGGACCTTGGGGTCGTATAACCCATTCTAAATATGTGATACGTCGTTATGAATTGCATTTGATGACCGGTGTTAAAGACCGGATATTTATGAAAACGGAAGGATTACCGTCGAATGTTTCTGCATCGGCTGATCTCCGATATAGAAATTTATTACCCTTTGTGATGGGAAGTCCGGTCGTGATTAGTGAATATCCGGATTGCAAGGACTTCTTTGTAAGTGCCTTCGGTTCCGTTCGATCCCGGAATGGAGTTGTATGGATGTGTGTCTGACGTTACAATTTGAGATGTAAAGATGGTTTCTATCAAATATATTTCCGTTGGTAGCGGAGAATTTATTCTCTTAGCTTAACACCCTAGAGGTTATGTAGTTGATGGTTACTAGTGATACATTCCCAAATTGGTAATGTGGCATACGAAGTGCTGTTGAGCAATGTGATCAAAGCACAGCTTTTGTATAAAGCGTGGCTTTGTGGACGAAATTTCGTCGAACCTCACACCTCGGAAATGGTCAAAACAGGAAGGATGCGGCAAGGTTATTAGGGGGTAGCGCCCCTTTAGTGTATGTCATTCCTTCTGGATAGAGGTGGTATCATGGTATGAAGCTCAGATACTTAACCTATGTTGTTGCTGTAAATTTATTGCTTTGTGGTTGTTGGAAATCGAGAATCCTCGGATATAGATTGGTTACGATCGGGGAATGACATATTCGTGTCAGTAGTTACCCAGCTAGGGGTAACCTGGCTTTGTGTTAGCAGAGATCTAATCGTAACGTTAGGTTCTCGGGTCGTCTTTCCAGAGGCGTACCCATGTGGCAATGGGAAGTTCCTTGGTCTGACCATTTGTTGGAAATCCAAAGAAACAGTATAACATGCCATGGAATGTGGCGGTAACCTGCTATTGAACATGGTAGCTATAGTAGGCATACGATAATGGTCGTATGTTGGCTAAGATTTATATCTTTACTTTCAAAATGAATTTTCCTACAATATGCACTAGTAATAATATCAGATGTTTCTTTTTAATGCGTATCAAGCATCTTTGACTATCATAAGAAGAAATCTCCTCCGATTCTGCATTTGCATTGTGTGTGTGTGCGGGAGGCCTTATGGTGGTCTCATTTTCCAAAAGCATTGCGAATTGACTTCAAAAATAAATTATCCTGTTGTTTGTTTTTAAAGATAAACTATTTTAAGTTCTCACACCAGTCCCATGACTGACCTGGAGTTTATTGTTTTCCTTCCTAAACTCTAGGTGCCCACCAATTTCCACACAGGCAGTCTAGAGTCAGGTTATCAGGATATTCTGGAATTCAGGAGTTGCTGAAGGCAAGCTGGATGGCATGGCGTATTCGCTAGTATATAGTATTTCTTTTCCATTGTTTGTTGTTGTACACTCTGATGATGTAATGTAATGTAATAACTGACATAGTTTTTTGTTTAAAGATTACTCATTTATCTATTATACGTTGTTCCGCTGCGATTGTGAGATTTTGATATTGTTTTCTGTTTCTTCTTTTTTTCTCACTTCTTCTACCTTTCTCTTCTTCTTTAACCATAACGGTATGGTTTTCCGACATTCGATTGCTCGGCAGTTGATACAGTGGACGTATTGATGTTGGTTTTCGAGCGTCGTAAAGTCGGCGTCTTCACATTTGGTATCAGAGCATATGGTTAAGCGACAACCATGGCTCTATTGGGTGTTACTCATTAGAGATAGAGTCAGTAGTACTCTATAATGAGTGTGAGTGTAATAATAGATATGAGCGCGTATTTGTTAGTGAATATAAAAATGTTTTGTATTGTGTTTGCTTATCCGTTGAGCTGTTTGTGAATTCTGGTCGGTAGGTGGGACACCATATTATCGATAGGGATTTCTAAACACTTAAACGAGGCAAGTTGACATCGTATCATTTTAAATTGGGTAAATGAAATAATTTTACCTTGATTATATTTTATATATAAAGAATAACTTTTCAGGAATTATTAAAGTGTATATAAAATTGATTGTTGGTTGTTCAAAATGTAAGATATATGCAAGTTTATAAAGGTTGTTTGAACAAGTTAAATAAAACATATAGTAAAAGAATAATTGTATAAGCGAAGAATTATAAAGTATGGACTTATAATTAATATGATTTACAATTATGAAATAATCTTACATATAAGAAGTGAAACTGTATGAATATATTTATAAATATGGGTTGTAATTAAAACCGAATTTGAAAATTTTGGAGATTTGGAAAGTTTAAATCCCTTTTGACTTTGAAAATAAATTTCAAAGGATTTGGAAAATGTTTTGAAGGGATGAAAGCTCTAAACTCATTCAGGTCGCTGGAAAATAATTCTGATGATGATTGCAACATCATCGGTGTTCATTTTCGAGTTTCCGAGAGAAGTATTGCTGCCAAATTATTTTAAATGAAAGTTGATTTCAAAACTGGTTTGGATTTTTGAATTCAAAAGATAATTTGAATTGGATTTATAAATGGAAATTTAAGTTAAGTTAAACAAGTGATGTTTGAAATGGAATATAACTTAAGTAAAGATGAATGAATTTGATTTTGATGTCGAAGTAAATTAAAAAGTGAATTAATGAAATGAAGTCATTAAGAATATGAACTTGAGTTATATAAATGAAATTCAACTTGGAATGTTAAATGAACTAGCAATTGAATTAATAAACGGATTGAATATTAATCAATCTAATATGAATGGATGGAATGATAATCAGTTGAATGTAAATAATGGATATGAAACAATGAATATAAGTGTTAATTCATTTAAAGCTAATTGAATAATTGGATGGAAGCCAATTTAATACTAAACAAATTGGAAGCTAAAGTAATTGACTTAATAGAAGTTGAAAGCTAATTTAATTGGAAATTAAATAATTGAATGAAAGTCAATTGAATGTTGAACCAATTGGAATTAAAAGAAATGAACCAAATTGAATGAATGTAAGCGAAGTAAATAATTTGGTTATGTTGAATATACATTGGTTGATTATTGATTGTGTATAATCCATTAAGAATTAATGGAATTGAAAGCTAAAGTGATTGAAATCAAATTGGAAGATAAGTGAATCTTAAATAAAATTGAATTTGATTTGGAAGTGAACCAACTTGAATATAAATTAGTGAATATAGACTAACTGAATATGAATAAATGGATGTCGACAAAATTCCAACGTTAATAAATCAAATGTGATTAAAATTAAAAAAAACCAATTCATTGAATATTAATAGGAATATGAATGAATATTGACTTGTTATGGATTTGTTACTTTGATCTCATTTTGCTATGTTGGCACATGTAGTTTTTATGTTGCATTTGCTATATGGACATATATAGTTGTTGATATATGTTGTATATCGATGTTACTTTCATATATACATGTTACTCATTTGTTTGTTGAGTGTATAGTAGGTGCGGATTGTGCTTGCTTCGCATTTGGAGCTCGCTTTCGCGCTATATTAGCCGTATATGCTTGCTAAATATAAATAAGGTACATATCTTGGATTACATACCGTACTTTTACACTTTTTTCCCTACGGGATGCCTCATTACTTGATGAGATGTATATTTGTGATATATATACTGTCATTTTTTTTCAGATCGAGCCGCGCAAAGGAGACTATGACGAATTTTTTCGAAAATTTAAGGCGTTAGAAAAATTTTGGAAATTTTGGGAAATTTTTGAAAACTATAATTTGATTTTGGAATTGAAAGTTAAACAGTAGTAGTTGGTTTCCAAAAGGTAACTAAGTATGATTTGAAAACTTAGTAAAGTATTGTAAGAAGTTTAACTATGGATTTTGGAAAGTTAATGGATTCTGTAACTTTTTCTTACTTGGTAATTTCGAGGACGAAATTCTTTTAAGGGGGGAAGTTTGTAACGACCCAGAATTTCTGTCAATTAAAATTTGTATATTTAATTGATTTTTAAATATTAATAAGTAAATTTTATTAGTCGAATAATTTTATTTTTCGAATATCTAGATTTAATTGAATAATTAAATCGATAATTTAATAGTTGAAATTACAGAAATAATTGAAAATCGAGTTTAATATGATTAAGATTGATTTGTAAAATTTTATTTAATCATATTGAAGTTATAATGATGTTATAGAACTTTTAAAATTGAATATAAAGTTAAATTGCGAAAACTGAATATTTTAATATTTAATTGACGAGTTAAAATAGTCATTTTTCAAACAGTCTCGGATTTCGACGAAACCAGTTTCATCGGATCCGTAATGTTATATTATTATATGATTTCAAATTTCGTGTCAATCGGATTTACCGTTTGTCCGGGGCAAGCCAAAACGCATAGAAATTGGTTTAAATCGATTTAATTTAAAATTGATCGTTTATTGCCGTAACTCGCACAGATGATTAAATTAGCTTCCGAAACCTATTCCATTGTGTCCGGAATGCGGGTTAAACCCTAGAAACGCCGGTTACCGTGCTAGATTTGGAGTTCGAAAAATTTCGGATGAATAGTAATTTGGCAATTTTCTATAAAAGGACTTGATAACTCCTCATTTGCAAACAAGAAAGAAAACCCTAGGGTTTTGATTCGTAGCCGCCACTAACAGAACCCACGGCCAGAATTTAATTTCGTTTTCTCCTCGATTTCTTCCAATCTATAAATTACTATACTGGCTCTCATGGCAGACCTAACGGCTCTTTCTTCCCCTTTCTCTCCATCTTCTCCGCCTTCCGTACCTTCTCTTCCCCCTCTGGTTGTTACCAATCCCTCTGTTCCTCCACCTCCTCCTCTCCCGCCGCCCACGCCCCCAACTGTTCAGTCCAACTCCACCATCTCGCTTGATAACCCTCCCACTGTCCCTGCTTCCTCTCCTATCATGTCATCTCCCTCTTCACGTTCATGGTCCTCTCTCTTTGCATCCAAACCTCGTAATGCTGGTGTGTTCTCTCCAACGGATTACGAGCTAAACTATTTCGGAAAACCTCTTTCGCCTCCTGCTGAATTATACACCGAAGGAAAAAACTACTGGGACGATTGCCTAGTGGTTTTTTTTTCTTGGTGTTAGTGTTAATTATATGGCAGTCATCACTCATATCAAGAGATACTGGAAACTTAAGGGATCCTACGATATAAAGTCAAATGGTACCAACTTTTTTTTCAAATTCAATTGCCAAGAGGATAAACTTAAAATACTGAAAGCTGATCCCACTTTCATTCGTGGGCAAATGTTTATTATTACAACTTGAAAACCATCTTTTGGCACTGTGCAGTCTCAAGTCAAATATGTGCCTATTTGGGTACATTTATATAATATACCACATATTGCTTGGACATTACTTGGCATTAACTGGATTGCCTGTCACCTGGGTAAACTGATATGCTTCAATGAAGCCACAGAGAAGCATGAGCGTATGGAATACGCTAAGTGTTTGGTTGAAATCTCGCCAGATAAAGAGTTACCGGATTATATCCTTGTTGGAGATAGTCAAGACTCTGTTCAAAAAGTGTATGTAGAAGACACATGGAAGCCCCTAATATGTACTGCGTGTAAAGCTTTTGGCCACTCCACCTTGTCATGTGACTTACATGGCAGCAAAGAAGACACTAACATAAAATCAGGTGATATACATGTCAACAAGGAAAAAGCAGCTCAAAAAACAGACATTTCAAACCATTTACAAAAGAATACTGTGAAAGATAATGTCAGAAATGATGGTGTTGAAATGCACAGAGCAAAGCAACAATTTTGGCAAAGGAAAATGAAACAACCAAATGTTATATCTTCAGAGACACAGAGCAACATAGAAATTAATGAGAATAAAGATGCAACTGCAAATGACAATATACAGAAAAACAAGGAAAAAGCAATAGATGGAAACATAGAGATCAATAATTCCTTCTCTCTACTTGCTGATATAGAGGAAGGCGAATTAATTGAGGTACATGATGATGCTCAACCCAACAAAGAAACGTTTTCAGAACTCAACAACAATCTTGCAATGGATATGCACTATGTTAATGGAAAGCAAGTCAGCAATATTGAAGAAACATGTGAACCACACTCAAGACACACACAAGCAAACTCTTCAAAAAACAATCTGGATAATATGGAGACAATTTTGCCTTTGCAAACTACTACTACTCCCATACACAGTAAAGACAAAGATACTAACTATATGCAACTACCTAAAAATACATCAAATCCTTTACACAAAGCAAGCGGTAGAAAAAGCACTTCTACTTCGAAAAAGCAAGTAAAAAGTCCATATATGAAGCTAAAGCCACCCCCTGACATTGCTTTATATCTGCCTAATACTCCCACTTCTAAGCATAAAGCTTCTGATAACAACTCTGAAACTGAAGAAGAGTGCTCCAGTATGTCAGCAGAAGACTTAAATGAAGGCATGGATTTCTCTGCTGATCAAATTCTTGCTAAATTAAACACCAAAAGCACATCAGGAAAGAAGAAAAGAATCACCAGGCAATCTGCCAAAGCAAACAAAAAGAAGATATGATAGACAGTATGGGTTTCTGGAATATCAGAGGAGGACATGACGAAGCAAAAAAATATGAAATTAAGCAACTTATACAGGGAAACAAACTACATCTTCTATGCCTTGCTGAAACTAAATTCACTGAATTAGAAACCATAGAAGAGGCAAAAATAATTGCTCCCACTTGGTCAATGATACACAATCACATTAATGCTCCTTATGGTCGCATTATGGTTATATGGAATCCTCTTACTTTTTCTGTTGATGCTGTGGCTTCTCATAGGCAATATATACATTGCAGTATATTGCACTTGCCCTCAAATTCTAATTTTGTTTCTACTTTTATATATGTAGAAAACACTAAACATAAAAGGCAATACCTGCTTGACTTGCTCCCCTCTCTTCATCCCAATGCTCTTCCGTGGATATGCTTGGGTGATTTCAACTGTATGCAATTCTCTGATGATAAATCTGGAGGGCTCCCTCTTAATATCAATGATGTATCCCCTCTTAATAACTCCATTCATACTTCCCAGCTCTATCAAATGTCTAAAACTGGAGTCTTCTATACGTGGAATAATTGCAGTAGATCTGGAACTCGTACGTTCTGTAGATTGGATAGATCTTACTTCAACAATGAAGCTTTTACTAATTGGCCTACCCTCTTATCCCACTTCCTTCCCCCTTCTTTATCTGATCACAGTCCTATCATACTTGATTGGGGCCATGTTTATATTAAAGGTCCCTCATCCTTCAGTTTCTTCAACAACTGGACTCAAGAAAATGACTTCATGAGATTAATTCAGCATACTTGGAGTGCTAATAAGATTGGCAACCCCATGTACATTCTTCAATCAAAACTAAAAGATTGCAAAATCAATATCAAAACTTGGGCTACTGAAAAATTTGGTGCAGGTAATCAACTAACTTCCAAAATAAGAAATGATCTTAACAATATTCATATTATGATGCAGGCTAATCCCAATGGTATCGATTTATCTAATAAGGAGCACTGCTTATCTACTCAATTAAAAGCAGCTATCGTCTCTGAAGTCAATATGCTGAAAGCTAAAAATAGGAATAATTGGGATATTGGAGGTGACAAAAACTCTAAAATCTTTCACAACTCTTTGAAGATAAAAAAAGCAGCTAGCATCATTCACAAGATAAAAGATAAAAATGGTTACGAAGCTTCTACTCAGATTGGTATAAAAAATGCTTTTCTTTCTTATTACAAATATCTCTTATCCAACACTGACATCAAACCTGATCTATACCTTCTCTCTGATCTAAATTTTAAGACCATATCTGTTGATCAGTCCATTTGCCTTATAAAACAGATTACCATTGAGGAAATAACTGATGCAATCTTTAAAATGAAGAAAGATAGCTCTCCTGGCCCGGATGGTTTCACAGCACATTTTTTTCAAAAATGTTGGAGCATTATTAACGTAGATTTTTGTAATGCCATTCTTCATTTTTTTAAAACCAATATTCTCCTTAACGGCATTAATCATACCAAACTTGCATTAATACCTAAAACTGACCTCCCTCAAAGTGTCACTGAGTTTAGACCCATTGCATGTTGCAATGTAATTTATAAATGCATTGCTAAAATCATATCTAAACGTATGAAAATATGCTTGAATGACTTAATTTCTACTAATCAAAATGGTTTTATTCATGGTCGATCTATTACTGACAACATTTTGCTATCTCAAGAATTGATAAGAGGCTACAATAGGAAAGATATTTCTCCTAGATGTTTTCTCAAACTTGATATTCAAAAAGCTTTTGACACTATTAGATGGGAGGCTGTTATATCCATCATGTCTAGATTGAATTTCCCCCTACCCCTTCTGGCTTGGATACATACTTGCATTTCCACTGTCAGGGTATCTTTATCAATAAATGGTGAATGCTTTGGTTATTTCAAAACTGGAAAAGGTATTAGACAAGGGGATCCCATCTCCTCCTCTATTTTTGTCATTGTCATGGAAGTGCTAACTCAGCTATTGTGCAGGGAAAATATTAACAATAATATTGATTACCATCCTAAATGCAAAGTTCATAAAATCTCTTCCTTAATGTTTGCTGACGACCTTCTACTATTCACTAAGCCTAATATCAAATCTATTACTAATACTTTTGCTACATTGGATATTTTCAAAACCATGACTGGCTTGCAAATTAACAAAAGCAAATCTCATATGAGTATAGCTGGAGTGTCTGAATCTTTGATCACTAACATTCTTCAACTTTCTGGTCTTCAAAACATGGATATGAATGCTACCTACTTAGGAGTTCCTTTATGTAAAACTAGAATAAACACTACACAATGTCTCCCTTGTTCGAAAAAATAACACAAAAACTTAATTTTATGAACACTTCTAACATATCTCAAGCTGGTAGGCTAATGATCATTAAAAGCATTGCCACTGCCATGTGCACTTATTATTTTCGTTTATTTATCATACCTATTAAACTTATTAACATGCTTAATAGTGCTTTTAATCACTTTATTTGGCATGGAAATATTTACTCAAACAAACTTATTCCCATTGCATATAAAAAGATTATCACACCTTTTAAAATGGGTGGTCTTGGCATTATCAATCTCAAAATATGGAATATTGCTGCTAACTCTGCTCATGTCAATAAACTTCTCACTGATAAGAATGGTCTTTGGGCTGCCTGGAATAGGCACTATAATCTCAAAAATAATAATTTCTGGACTATGAAACCTGATACCAATGCTAGTTATCACTGGAAAAAAATATTAAAGCATACGCAGCAATTTTTACCTATGGTTCAATGTGATAAAAACAATGCTTTCTGGTTCTCTCCTTGGTGCTCATCAGGTATGATTCTTTCTTCTCTTGTTGACTACAATCTTATCTCCAACTCTGGTATCCCTCTCCATGCGACTGCTAATGACTATATCACTGATGATGGTATTCAATTTCCCCATGTTTCCTCGACCTCTCTGATTTCTGTATGGAGACTTATCAGAGAAAACTTCTCTAAACCCAATTTAGAAGGTCTGGCATAGTGTGATAAATCCCACAACATCTCTAATGTTTACAATTCGATTATATGCAGCACTTCCAATTCTAACTTTGCCTGGCACTCAAGAATTTGGCAATCGGGATCTAAACCAAAGCATAACTTACTTCTCTGGAAATGCCTCAATAATGCTCTGTATACTCAAGACAACCTAGTGAGGAGGAATTTCATCGACCACTCTAAATGCATTCTTTGTAATCGTGCTCCTGAGAACGTTGGCCATCTTCTTTTCAACTGTCTCTTCTCCTTTCAACTTTGGCGTCGTACTCTATTACATTTAAATGAACATCCGCCTGTTCGTAACTACAAAATTGAATGGATTCGTATCTTCAAAGCTACTCGATGGAAAATGCAATCTTCCTTTTGCCTTCTCAAATACCTCAAGTTAACGGTGGCTGCCATATGGGAAGAGAGAAATAATCGTAGATTTGCCAATAAACACTCTTCCATAACTGCTGTGTTGTGCAAAATTATTAGCTAATTTGCTTCTTGTTTTGTTTTTTTCATGCAGTCAGTTTGCTTGCGTCTATGCCTATGTATTTTCCTTTTGTTTAAGCTTCTCTAAGCTTTGTATCTTTTTTCTTTTATGTTTCTAATAAAAGTGGGCTGTCCACTCAAAAAACAGGCTGGCCTTGCCAAAAAATATATATTACGCTTCGACTTCAACTAGAACATTGTAAAGCTCTCCGAGCTCGACAAATCCAACGGCTATGATCAGTTATAGTCAAGTCGATCATCGAGAAATGGTGTTTGAAGGGCTGGGTTTGGCACGGTTTTCATGAAGCCTGGGGGGCCGAGCTGAGCCATGTTTTGCACGATGGTGGAGCACGCGTGGGCGAACGCTTTGGTCATCATTGATCGTTGCAAAAATGTTTGTATGCGGTGCAATAAATGGATGATGGAGGCAGCATGTTGGGTTCAAAGTCGAACGTGATTACCTAGGGAAGGAGAAGCATTTGGGATGGCTCTGATTTAGGTTGCAGGAGTGAACAGCTAGATGATGATTAGGTTTAAATTTTTTTTTAAAAGAATTTGTAAAGTAATTATATTATAATTCGTTCGAACTTCTAAAATGTATAACTTTTTGATACGAGGTCGAAAACGCACGAAACCAGTTGCGTTGGAACCGTATCGTCGAGCACTATGTGATGGAACTGGATTGGAGTCATTTGGAGCTAGTGAAAATTTTGGGTAAAATTAAAAGCGTGTTTAATTTTATTCGAAATAAAACGCGGAAACTGATATCAGAAAACTCAAGGTGAGAACTTCTCACTCAATCGAATAGTTTCGATTTAAATTTTAAATAGTTAGATTTAAAATTGCTTGATTGTATGATTAAACAATAAATTATTATCTACTGATTGTTAAAATAGATATTACATGCCGTTATTAAGCGGAGGTTATTTATTAAAAATATATACCGCGATAATTCCATGTAGATTGGAATTGGTATTATATATGTACTTGGAGTTGATTTTCCTGCATTATATAGCGGATGAGACCCTATTGCGCCGCATAATAGCGGATAATCATTTATAAATCCTATATACTGTGATATAACATATTGGAATGGAATTGGTATTGTGCTAACATCTGTGGATGCAGGGAAACAGGTTGGAGGGATCCAACTGGATTTCTCACCAGTATTTATTTGATTACAGATATTGTGATATTTGTTGATCGTCATATCCTGATATATGATGTCTTTACTGTCGTGATTGACTATTTGGTGTTGTTGCATCATCGGATCCATTTTTGAAGTTTTAAAATAATGATTTTGATTTTTAAAAAGAATTTTGAAGTGATTTTTGAAAGTATACGTTTTATTAAATTTTGAATTGTTAAAATAAATAAACATTATAATTTTATTGTTATAAAAGTTATATTTTTGGAAAATAGTACTTAAGTATGATTTTGGAGTTATATAAGTTTTAAATAACGTTTTGTAAATTTTTGAAAGGATTGGTCTATTTAAATTGAGATTTTTTTTTGAAGTATTATAAACGGTTTATATATAAAAGATTTCTAAGATTAATATTTATAAATTAAAAATATAGGAATTATGAAACGAGTTTTTATTAAGTGTTAAAATGAAGTATAAATGGATTTCACAAGTGAATAAAAATTTATAGATTTATAAATGGTGAAGTTATGAAATGAATAGATTTTGTAAAATAAAAGATTTATAAATAATTAACTTATAAATCGGATTTTGGGTATAAAGTTGAGTTATAAATTGAATTGATTTATAAAAGGGATTTTTATAATTGAAGTTTTTATAAATAGAATGGAATTTATAAACATTGTTTATAAATCCGAAATCAATTGAATTTGATAAATTTAATATAGAAGGTTATTAAAGAAGATATATTCGCGATTTCGGATAGCGAATTATCCTTGGAATAAAATGTGTAGAAAATATTGAATTTGGTTAGTGAAGTATATTCACGATTTTGGACAGTGAATATATTATTAAATAAAATGGATATGCTTGGGAAAATGAATATTATAAAATGAAGTTAATCGTTTTAACGATGTTTTAAAATGTATTAAACATCGAAAAAATAGATTTCGACATTCATTGTTGAAATAGACGTTTTTGAGAAATAGAAGGAAATGATGGACTATAACACTGTTGTTATAGTAAATGATTTCCGAAAGGAAATATTTTGTATAGTATTGGGATTTATATATCTATTTTAATTTCAAATCCCTATACTAGTGATTTTGGGTTGTCGTAACGATGTTTTACGCAACATTCGTTTTGGCTCAAATTAATGTGTTTAAAAGAATGTTTTTTTCTTAAAGAATGAAATATATACTTAATTTCGACTTAAGTATATTGAATATTTTCCCAGTGTTGAAAATAAATGGATTTGTGTATCACTTATTATTAAATAAGTATGGAAATGTTTTCCAATATGAAGTGAATATTTTGAGATTTTATCTTTTAAAGATAAATTGAAAGTGAATATTAGAAATCGATTTGAAATCGTATATTCATAGATATTTTGGAATTGTAAATTCACTATGGAATTTACAAAAGGAAAGGAAATTTGTTTAAAAATAAACGTTGATTTATTTTTGAAGTCTGGGAATAAATTTACGGATTTGGAACGTAAATATAAAGTAAATCGTTAAGGATTTATTTAATTGAAAATGATTGACATTTGTTTTCAAAAGTGGTAAAGGTGAAAAGTGATTTGAAAATTTGTTTTCAAATGGTTGAAGTGTGGAAATTATATATCTAGTAAAGATATTTTGGAAAATAAATAATTTGGAAAATTATTTGGAATCTGATGATGTTGAGCATACCTATTGATAGTTAAATAACCGACTATCAATATTTACCTTTGAATGGGTATTTTTTATGGTTTGCTTGAATTTGAATGCCACACTTATTTTTAAAATAAGCGCTCACTCTTCGGGTTAGCCGGGAAAGGACCTTGGGGTCATATAACCCATTCTGAATATGTGATACGTCGTTATGAATTGCATTTGATGACCGGTGTTGAAGACCGGATATTTGTGAAAACGAAAGGATTACCGTCGAATGTTTCTGCATCGGTTGATCTCCGATATAGAAGTTTATTACCCTTTGTGATGGGAAGTCCGGTCGTGATTGGTGAATATCCGGATTGCAAGGACTTCTTTGTAAGTGCCTTCGATTCCGTTCGATCCCGGAACGGACTTGTATGGATGTGTGTCTGACGTTACAATTTGAGATGTAAAGCTGGTTTCTATCAAATATATTTCCGTTGGTGGCGGAGAATTTATTCTCTTAGCTTAACACCCTAGAGGTTATGTAGTTGATGGTTACTAGTGATTCATTCCCAAATTGGTAATGTGGCATACAAAGTGCTGTCGAGCAATGTGATCAAAGCACAGCTTTTGTATAAAGCGTGGCTTTGTGGACGAGACTTCGTCGGACCTCACACCCCGGAAATGGTCAAAACAGGAAGGATGCGGCAAGGTTTTTAGGGGGTAGCGCCCCTTTAGTGTATGTCATTCCTTCTGGATAGAGGTGGTATCATGGTATGGAGCCCAGATATTTAACCTATGTTGTTGTTGCAAATTTATTGCTTTGTGGTTGTTGGAAATCGAGGATCCTCGGATATAGATCGGTTATGATCGAGGAATGAATATTCGTGTCAGTAGTTACCCAGTTAGGGGTAACCCGGCTTTGTGTTGGCAGAGATCTAACTGTAACGTTAGGTTCTCGGGTCGTCTTTCCAGAGGCGTAACCATGTGGCAATGGGAAGTTTCTTAGTCTAACCATTTGTTGGAAATCCAAAGAAACAATACGAACCCTGTCTGGTTTTAGTTGTATAACCTTCCATGGAATGTGGCGGTAACCTGCTATTGAACATGGTAGCTATAGTAGGCATACGATAATGGTCGTATGTTGGCTAAGATTTATATCTTTACTTTCGAAATGATTTTTCCTACACTATGCACTAGTAATAATATCAGATGTTTCTTTTTAATACGTATCAAGCATTTTTGACTATCATAAGGAGAAATCTCCTCCGATTCTGCATTTGCATTGTATGTGTGTGCGGGAGGCCTTATGGTAGTCTCGTTTTCCAAAAGCATTGCAAATTGACTTCAAAATTTTTTTATCCTGTTGTTTATTTTTAAAGATAAACTATTTTAAGTTCTCACACCAGTCTCATGACTGACCTGGAGTTTATTGTTTTCCTTCCTAAACTCTGGGTGCCCACCAATTTCCACACGGGTAGTCTAGAGTCAGGTTATCAGGATGTTTTGGAATTCAGGAGTTGCTGAAGGCAAGCTGGATGGCATGGCGTATTCACTAGTATATAGTATTTCTTTTCCGCTGTTTGTTGTTGTACACTCTGATGATGTAATGTAATGTAATAACTGACATAGTTCTTTGTTTAAAGATTAATCAATTATCTATTATACGTTGTTCCGCTGCGATTGTGAGATTCTGATATTGTTTTCTGTTTCTTCTTTTTTTTCTCTTCTTCTACCTTTCTCTTCTTCCTTAACCATAACGGTACGGTTTTCCGGCATTCGATTGCTCGGCAGTTGATACAGTGGACGTATTGATGTCGGTTTTCGAGCGTCGAAAATCGCGCTCGTTACATCATGATATCGTATATCAATCTATGCAAATATCACTTTTATAAATTCAATCAAATAAGTATAAACAACTCCCAAACATTAAATAAATTAAATAATAATTAATGTTTCTTAAAAATTAATTAATTATTTTAATTAATGTACGACATTTTATAAATTAATTAAATCATGTGGTTTTTTTAAGAATTCAGCATTACAGTTGTGTGACTCAAAGATGTAAATTCAGTTTTAATTTCCAACAATTTGAATGTTAATTTTCACGCATCACCTTAGCCAGCAACGTGACATTTGGCTGAATTTATCGTTTAAATATCTTTTGGTAAAATATGACTTTACTTATTATAAGCTGTATCAGGTAGTGACAATCATTCACACTAATTCTCTTCGTCAAACAATATTACCTTGGACTTGTGGAATTTGGTAATTAATTCCAGTATTGTCCATATTCAACTCTATAGTCCAAATACAAAATCCTTGGCTCAATCATAACAATTATTATTAACTGTATTGCTTTGGCCAGAGACTTTGACTTTGAGTTGACTACATTTGCTTATGATACTAAATATAGCTAAGGAGATGTATCCTCTTTTGAATAGTATTTCACTTCCAATGATTTCACTCGACCAACCACAGCCCTTTGATGGACGTGCCATGATTTAACTATAATCAAAACGAAGCTTCCACATTGAAGATCAATAGTATTCTTCAGTCAAGAGAATTGTGTAATTTTGCCACATCGACATTTTATGTTTGACCTTAGTTATATTAACCAACGGAAAATTATCGGGTGAGTCATTCCATAGTTATCCAATAAATCTTTGTACATAACCCTGGTGCCCCAACAGTTATGAGCGATGCATTGGCCAACATTCGGAGAGCGTTACGTACACTTGTCTCAATAAATGCATCGATACCCAGTGTTGATACATCTTGACTATGAACATCTAAAACACAATATTTGATTTAATTGTGATAAATTACTCATGGTCACAACACCTTGTAACTATTATCAAAAATATAACATTTCTGGTTTCTCTATTAAATACACATTTAATTAATAAATTAATTAAACTCATTGCATCAAACATATAATAGAAATAAAACGCCTTTTATTTCAAACAAGATTAGTTATTAAGTTAGATAGATGTAACAAATTACGTAATTGTCCATAGGGAATATCCCTGACTCTATCACTTTCATTTTACGGGTGAAAAAGGTTCTTAATATTAGACGGTCGGACAGAGACTTCTTCATGTAGAGATCTTCCAACTTCTTTAAAGTACTCCCAACGGTAGTTTCATCACTAATTTCAAAGATAAATTTTTCTCCCATAGCAAGTTGGAAAGTAGTAAAAGTTCATTCTTCCATCTCTTCCATTTCATTAACTTATATGTCTACATACAACATATCGATCTCAAACACCACATGACTAACATGATTACTCATCAACACCATCTTTATCTTTCATTACCACATCTCAAAATCACTATCCCCATTCCACGTCTAAATTGAAATTGAGAACTAGATGTCATAAAGGTGCCTCTAACATAGGGTGCAGCCACTGGAGTCGAATTAACCTCCAATGAATTCTCATCTGCTGAGGCTGCCACTATATCAAACAACTTTTATCCTATAGAAAATCTTATAGCTCTAGTACTAGTTTTTAAGGAAAAATTACATATAATACCAATGTATCCCAAATCTTGATGGAAGCCAATGTAGGATCAATTATAGGATAGACAAAACAAAAATTAACAAAACGAATATAATTTAACAAACCACAATTAAACTGGGAAAAATTGAAATAAAAAGAAGATAAATAACATACAAAGATTTGTAGTGGTTTCACTATCGACATGATAGTGTACCTCAATCTTAAAGGACATAAAACTTATTAATAATTTTAGAGAAGAATATAAGAGATTGATGTACTTATTTTAATGGAGGTTTACAAGAATATAGAAAACTAAAACTTGAGGGGATGTGAATCTCAAACTAATGGCTCTCTTTATATAGAGATTGGTACTTAAGGTTGAATAATTGATTTATGCTAATAAACCAATGCCATATCCACAGCCAGTCAAACGAATCGGGTTACTTAAGGCGACTACAATATTGTTGACCTCTTGCCTAAAAGAGATCACATCAAATTTACTATATAATATATTTTTTTAGTTCAAACAGCATAAACAAGAGATTTTTCAAGTACATTATATAATATGACAAAAGGCTAAACTTATTGTGATAACAAATCATCTTTTATATCAAGCCTTCTAATATCATAATATACCAAACTTCAACATAAACTACTTCTTCTTGCATTATTCGAAGCAAACTCTTCAATTACGTCACGGTATTTTTGAATATTCATTTTTAGTAAAAATCATTGCTAATCCACTTAATATTTCTTACAATATTACACTCTGAAGATAATTTTATTCCACATCAACATAGAAAATCTTCTTTTCTTTGAAGCAGCATTATTCGGAATAGTTACAATCCATGCATTTTGACATCCACTAACATCGCGGTTAGATTTTAAGTATCACCCTTTTTCATTTATTAAAGTTCAAGAAATCATTTTTTCCATAAAATATCACTCTCGATTGTGCTCCATAAAACTTTCAAACTTCATGCATTACACTTTTGATTGTTTGTCATTACAAAACCAAAAATATCTTTGAAAAGATAAAGCTGTTTAAATAGATCATTAATTGAAGGAAAAGCTTGATCTATTATGTGAAGAAAATAAGCGACTAAAAATTTGTCCACCAAAGAATGGCTTTCGTTAAGATCAACTTTTCAATCTTTATCAAATTGCTTCTTTCTACGTACAACTCCCTTTCCCAAAAATTTAGGTTCAATCCCAACTTCTCCACGAGATCTTTAGCTTTATTCATCATATCTTCATATCCTAGCTCTCTAGAAGTTTCAAAAAAATTGCTATGAATCCTCTAACTTTAGAAATTGCATCATCAATATCCATTTTGACTCTTTAAAAGTATTTTGCTAACGTGATACGTATTGTACAACATAGTGTACCAAATACATAAACTAATCAAAAACTCAAAATCCATTGAAGCACTTTGGCATAAACGTTTAGCTTCCACCCTCGCCATATCGCCATTGAAATTATTAGCAACATCAATCAAAGCATCTCTAAATTCTAGGTCTTGAAGTCTTATTGTGTCAACACTTTCTATATGGCTTTCCCAATGAGTTGTATATAATGCTATAGGAGCCAAGCTTTTACATATTTTCTGAGTATTTCTCATCAATATGTCAAGCCTGAAAATGTAGTATAAACTTTTTGAACATAGCAAAAAAATTCTAGCTTTAATACATGATTTGACCATGTCGCATAATGAAAGATTCAAGTGACATCCACATAAGATATAATATGCTCTAGGATTTATATTGGGAATTCTTTTTTGTATGCCTTGCTGTTTACCTGTATGGATACTAAGATTCCTTAAATAAATGAGATGAAACAATAAATAATTGTACAGTTGCTAATTTTTTTTTAAAAATAACATAAATTTCTTATTCAGTCCATTATCATAACTTTTTCCTCCGACGTCATGGATATTTTGTTAAAGTTTTATTATAATACCTTCAAGTTTTTGAAAAGAGCAATTCCCAATGTATCATCAAATTTTATAAATCCAAGAAAAAACTCCTCCACCTTCATGTTACTTGTATTTTCAATATCTGCACATCTTACAATAATTGATATTTGTTCTTTATGGCTGAAATTAGAAGTAAAATCGAGAAAAATCAAAAAGAATTTTGCTTTCAATATTTTTATAGGCAATAGTTCTTAATCTTTTTCGCTAAGAAAAGTATTAATTTAATTTGTATTCTATGGCTAAGATAATAATTCTTTATTTTATTATTTACTACATATTTAAGATGTTCTTCCATGATCAGATTAATTTCGGCAAAAATTCTATAAGTTGGCAAAAAAGTCCATTGTTCTCATAAATCTTCGCGTTAGATCCATGAAAAGGTAAATTATTTTAGGAGGGAGGTTTCGCTGCACCAATAATACGAACTAAGACTTTTCTATCATTCCCTCTCTTAATCGATTGGTGATTATGTTTCTTTGTCTGTTGTTTCATTTAGTTAAAGATCACTATACAAATCCATCCATTTGGTAAGGTTTGACATATGTTCTGGATTACTTTCATGCTTTAGAAGTTTTGCTGTACTATTATGTCAATCATTGAACCCTTTTATTTCTAATTTGAATGCCTTTTGTGGATTAAATAACACGCAAAAAATATACTACATTCACTTCATTTGACTAAAGAAGCCACTTTTGTTCATTCTTCTCTCCACGAGGATAATAATCGATATAATTTTCAAAAGAAAAATGTCTCCATCATCTTCATTTTCTTGAAATTTGTCATTCTCTTTTATGAATTTAATAAGCTGTTTTTGAACTAATATTACTATTTTACTATCGGAAATTCTTCAACACAATCTAGGATCATTGTTAACATTAATGTCTTTATCAAGATCAAGCTCAATCGTATCATATCCATTGTATTTATAACTTCGCTGTCATTACTTTCTCTGTTGATAATTTCATTCATAACATAATCATTTGATACATCGACGTTCTCACTTACTAACATTTCACAAGCTTCGACATTCTCTTCAATGTGTTTATATTAGTCACTAGTTTGTTCAACCATATTTGAAGTTGAAGGTTGTGAATTTTCGCTTAAACTAAATTAGAAATTGAACCGACAAGTGGTTTTGCGAGCATATCTTTTTTTTTTGCTTAGTTTTTTATTGTAAGATATGAAGTTTTGTGTTCGAAACCAAATCTGATTTTTATCATCTTCGTTTTTTGTCATAATTCGTATGCTCCAAAGAATGACATAAATTTACTTTTGAGATGGAAATAATCTATCAATATTTAACGTGTTTTTATAATTCAGACAAAATAATCTATAACAAAACATTACAATCAAATAATCAATCAATCTCCAATTTTATAAATTAATGGTACAATTATAATCATCACAATCTTATCAAGCATATAAGAAGTTAGGCAATTACCAAGCACCAATTTTATTCAGCTATCTTTAAACTTTTAAACATTTTTCTTTCAATCGGAACAATTTTTTGAAGCTTATTTCAGTTCTCACATATGCAGTAAGTAGGGACTGAACCCTTGATCTCATATGTAAGCATCACATGTCCTAACCAACTGTACTACATTTATGGTGAAACCAAATTTTTATTCACTGATTTTTGGAATTATAATAAACTACTAAAAGCGTAAATGAAAATTCAAAAGCATATCTGTTCAACCAAATTAGCTACCACCAGCTTTCCAATCAAAACTTTTGAGATAACATGCTCGTTTGACTTGATGGCACAACCATGAAGATGCGAGAGCGGGTTTATCGAAGACTTGAAGTCGATAATGCGAGAGTTGAGCGACGAGTTGTGTTGTGTGATGCGACTACAGTTCTCGATTAAGAGGAGATGCATTTTTTACTTTTGGATTTAGGGCTCTTAATAAAAATATTTTTCTATATATCAGTGGAAAGCCTAAGTCGATGGTCTGATGGGCCTGGATGAAAGATCGGGCCTCATTTGCTGATTCACATGGACGATATGCATGCACACGATAACATACTTTTATTAACGATTGATTAACTTCATCTTTCAAATTTATTTCATTTCATGTAAATAATTTTCTGTCTTTTCTTTAATAAAATGAAAAGGCGATTTATATTTTTTAACAGGTATTTGTGTAACAATTTCAACAGTTATTAATTTGTTATATTACTTATACATGGAACTATATCCAAGTGTTTATTAGAAATCCAATATTTGTTGGGATTTTTATTTCAAAAATAAATAAATAAGAAGAAGCCTGTTGTAATAAGGGTTTCGCAATAGATCACCATCGTATAATGTGATATTGTAATAGACCC
Source organism: Allium cepa (assembly GCA_030765085.1). Classification (NCBI taxonomy): domain Eukaryota; kingdom Viridiplantae; phylum Streptophyta; class Magnoliopsida; order Asparagales; family Amaryllidaceae; genus Allium; species Allium cepa. The sequence continues at coordinate 219,157,532 of CM060930.1, forward strand.
AAATTTTTTTACAACGTTTTCAAACCAGTGTAAAAGCCTATTATAGTAAACATTTTTTACAAAGGTCCATAGCCGTTGTAATAGGATCTGTTGCAACTGGTTTTGCCCGTTACAATAGAATCTTTCACAATTGCTTTTGTCCATTGCAATTGGATCTTTTGAACTATTTTTGTCCGTTGTTAAAAAAATTCAAATGAGGAAAAAATACTATCACATTGCACTAATAAATTGAAAATTAATTTGCTATTGAAACCAAAATATTGTACCAACAACAAACATATTCATTCATATCTAATAAAAAAACAAAAAAGATTCATATTTCTAGATGCCAAAAAGATTCTTGTATTGTTGTTACTCTCTTATTACACAGAACCTATAGAACAAATGCATATACCTACCAATACAAAGGAAACGCCCAACACCTAAAACTATCCTCACCTCCTCATCCTCAGTGAACATGCTATCATGACCAAAGCATGTCATGCTTAGCACCCTATCGCCTAGTCCTTCCGCTGCAGTCACTCAAAACCTGACTCTTTGCCTCGCTCAACCAACACATACCATAGCAATTCAAGCATCAGCACCTTGGTAGCTTGACGTATAGCTCCAGCACAAATAGACCCCTCATCACATCATTGGTCTTGCCCTAGCTCACATCAATTCTCCCCATGTCGCTTCATCACTAGCTCCAACATCTTGTCCGCTTGCAGCTTGTAGATTTACAACTGCTCTGTCCATACATTATATTATGCTTTTTCTATCCCTCTAAACACTGGATTGGTTCAAAATGGCGATCATCACATAGCTTCACATTTGAAACTAAAAGAAAAAGAAAAAGAAACAAATTATTAAACATAGTGGAAATTAGCCACATGGGCCTCTTTAACAAGTGCAATTAGGTTTTAGGACACACAACTGAAATAATTACTTTTAAGGACAAAATGCAAAATAATTAGTTTTTAAGGCCTAAAAACCTATGAAATTATATTCTTGAACGTAATTGGACTATTGACTTTGTCCTTAAAAGTAATTATTCTGCTGACTTTGGTCTTGAAATTAATTTCTGTGAATGTGTGTCTTACAAACTAATTGGACTGCAAAGTTTGTCCTTCTAGTGAAATTCCCCTTAAACATATTACATATGTATAACCATATTACATATGTAGAACCGGGTATAACAACGTATATTTCATCTAATTTATTCCATGTTGCTAACTTTACAACACCGAAATTTTCTAAATTTTATTTGGCAAAATTTTATTGGATGATGTTTGTTTTAGAAAAGACCATTAAACATTTTGTTGTCAACATGCCTACATACACGTTTAAATGCCAAATTTCACAACATATTATTACTTACTTCAATAATCATCATATGCCTTTACGGTAGGAAAAAGGATAAATTAGAGCAGATAAATACGTAACAGGGCATAGCAACATATCTTTCATTTAATTCATTCATCATTTGTAAATTTGTTGCCCTACAACATTATTAATTTTTTCCTAATTAATTTGAAGAAGAAAAATTTGGATAAAATTTGCCTAAGTCTAGAAAAGACCATCATATGTTTTTTTTTGTCAGTATGCCTATACACGTATTTAAAAGCAAAAAATAATGACACGTAATATTTCTTCAATAACAACTATGAAGTATAATTACTATAAAGGAAAACTACCAGAAATGCTTTATGCAAGATAATTTTTAGGTCACTGCAATACCAAAATCAATTTCCAAATTATACTGAATAAATATGAACTGTCAATTTCTAGTTTGGTCTTGAGACAAAATAGATATAATAAGAAGTATCAATTGAGTTAGTTATTACTTTATTAGTTTGAAATTGTAATTAGTTTTAAGTTGTAACTAATAAATGATTAACTTACTAGATGGTAAAATGTATATCTGTCTCGAGAAGTAAAACATATGTAACTTATTTGTACTACTTACTGCACTTCAAATCAAAAGTAACTTATAACAATTATATTACTGCTCTTAACCTACTACTGAACACAAGTTACTGAAATTCTTGAAATGAAATAACCACTTATAGGAATGCTTTTAAGAGAAACATTGTCACCATCTTCACCAAAAATAGATTCACCAGACTGTGTAGCCTTTGCATCGTTATCATTACTCAATCCAAAAGACTTGGAAAATCAAGTACCATACTCCAAAGCAGAGCAAGCATGTTCTCCTTTAGGATTAAAAAACAAACCAAAGCACAAATATAAAAGACCTACACAAAGCACCGCTCCTATAGTCCACGGTACATTGTTCTTCCTCTAATTTCCACTCATCTTACACAACTCAAATTCTATTCTTGTATATTTCACGCTAGTATCTCATTCAAAATATGGTACAAAAAATCCTGGAAATAGGCATTGAATATGAAATTAGCACATCTCATTCACATATCTATATCAAAACATCAAATGCAATGGAATGAGAAATCTAATGAGCTGAAAAAATGAGATTTAAACGAACATATAAATGAAACTTTACTTTTTTACTTCAAATGCTGTTGATCCGATCTGGATTGGATCGAATGATAATCAATGAAAGTAATGACCTCTAAAGAAATATATAAATAAAAAATGAGAAGAGGAATCGAGGAAGAACAAGGATTGGACAGTAGAAAGAAGAGCAGATCGGAGATTCTAGGAGCCTTTTATAATAATGATGATAACGATGAAAATAAAAAGAAAAAATAAAAAATTCGGTTGTGTCAGCAAAAGGTAATAATCGAAGTCAAATTCCATTTCAACAAAAATATTTACTTACTAGCCCACTTAAAATGAATAAATTTTTAAAGACTAAAATACCCTTAGAAAGCTGCGTACTTTCTTTTTTCTCAATTCAATTATCTTCTTACGTCAGTTTCTTACTGTCTAAACCACCGCTTCTTTAAAACACTAGTTTTTTAGTCAGTGAAGAAATCAATTTTTCACTACTAAGTTATTTTTTGGGTTTACAAATTATTTTAATTGTAGTTCTGAAAAAAATATGAATTGGGTTTCTAAATTTGTGTCGAAAAAAATTTAATTTTTCTCTACTAAGTTATTTTTTGGGTTACAGACTTCACTAAGAAAAAATTCAGTTTCTCACTACTAATTTTCTAAATCGGTGAAGAAAAAAAATTCAATTTCTCACGTTTTGTGTGATGGGAAGGATAGTTTTGAAAATTATAGGTGGCTACTAAGTTATTTTTTGGGTTTACAGATTTTTTAAATTTTTGGGGGACCACTAAGTAAATACTTGGGTTGAAATAGAATTAATATAATAGAAACTCATATTGCAGCAATCACAATTCTCAGCCTTCTTCCTAAGGACATCCAAAACGGAATAAAAAAACTCCGCTCATTCAGTATAATGAGCATCCGCTAAGTTATTACCGGCTTTGCTTTTCCAAATATGAAGTTATCGGATCCAAAGATCGCCCAAACGGGCCAGATCTCAACTATATATCTCTCATCTTCGTTGGGTTTTTCCTTCTAATTAGAGGAAATTAGGGTTTGACATGAGAGAGAGAAGAGAAGGTGAAGGAATAAATGGGAGAGGAATTTGGTTGATTAAATTATGGATTTGGTCGAGGAGCCTTTAATAACGAGCTAGAGTTAAGGGATCTAAAGAAGCGGCGACGTATTTCATTGTGCTATAAAGAAGTTAACAAATGTTAAAGGCGGATGGGAGCAAAAAATTTAGAAGAATTGGAGCCAAATTTTTAAAATTGGAGCCCAAAGTTCCAAATTAAAATAATTTTTTTATTATTTACGATAAATAAAAGGTTGTGTATATTACAAAAGATAGTTACAATAGAAAACATCTAAATGTATATTAAAGTAATAATCTACAACGTAGCATTTATATTTCTTGAATTTTGAAATATTTTTAACATTTTCGAATTTTTTGAAATTCAAACACTTTGTAAAAAATTTAATTTTATAAAAATACTAATTTTCCCTTTCGAATTTTATGACATTTGCGAATTCTTATTTTCAATTTTATGAATTGTTTAAAATTTATTATAGAAATTTTCAAGTTTTCAAATTTTTTTCTTCGAAATATCACTTCTTAATAGTAAATATATAATAATAATTGTTACTTCTTATTATTAATTATTTAATAGTAATTATTGAATTTTAATAATAATCATTTAATAGTAATTGTATAATAATTGCTATTTAATATTAAGTATTTAATGATAATAATTTAATAGTAATTATTTGCCAATAATTATTTATTAGTAATTAAAAAAATAAACAAAAATTTTAATTTTCTAAAAGTTCAAAATTTTTACTTCTGAATTTTATGAAAATTTCAAAATTTTATTTTTGAATTTTATGAAATTTTTAAAATTTATTACAAAAATTTTCAAATGTTTTTAAAATATTACTTATTATTATTAATTTATTAATGGTAATTATTAATTATTACTTCTTACTTATTAGCTATTAATTATTACTTCTTAATTATAATTGAATATTAGTAATTAATTATTTGATATTGATTATTCAATATTAGTTATTCAGTATTAATTATTGATTATATCTATTAAATATTAATGTAATTAATAAATATTAACTATAATTTACTAATTATTAACACTTAATTATAATAAATTATTAAATATGAAAATATTTATCGATTATAGATAATAATTAGTAATTGTATATTATTTATTAATAATTATTGATTATAAATTATAAAGTAATAATGTTTTTACAGCATTTTATAATAACTGGTAAACTAAAAAGGTTGTAATATGTACTATTACAATTAGCAAAAAAAGAGTTGTGAATATTGGCATTTATTACAACGGGCAAAAGAAAATGGTTGCAATAGACATCTATTACAACAGGCAAACATGGAAGTGGTATTGATGAAAATTGGCATCTACTACAGAATGCAAAAAACAGTTGCAATAGACATCTATTACAAAACGAAAAACATTGTAATAGGCATTTATTACAACGAGGAAAGAAAAGGTGTCGCAATAGTCATCTATTGCAACGTGCAAAGAAAAAGAGTTGTTGAAAAGTGTCATCTATTACAACGGGTAGGATAAAACTGTTGTAATAGATTCTATTACAACGATCTTTTTTGGACCGTTGCAAAAATGTCGTTGTAATATGGTATTTTTGTTGTAGTGATGAAACGAAAAATCCAATGGATGAAAGCAATAACGATTATATGCATATGGAATGCCATTTCATATATGCAATTAGATGTGGTTAATTTACATTTTTTTTCTTCTATGTACACAGTTACATGACGAAATTTTTAACCAGTAGATTTTCTTGTGTAAACTTCTCCAAAATGGGCCTTTAATTCGCATAAAGGTCAGACCAACTGTTTCCATGCTTCCTAACTATCTAAACAATTACCTCCTCGTTGAATTGTATTATAAAGCTTTTATTAAAAGAAAACGTATGATTTTCGACGATTGAAAGCCGTCGGCGGTCATCGATAACCGTCGAAAACCGATGCAAAAAAGTTGCAATATGTCTTGTCATCGCACAGTTTTTCTAACTTCTTCCAACAGCCTCCGTCGTAAACTTTCCGACGGCTGTTGACATAAAACCCGACGGCACTAGATGGCCATCGAAGACACGTGGCCGATCAAGAGGAAGCGGTAAAATTGCAAATAGCCATTGGAAAATGTTAACCTATATGTCGTCATCAACCGTTAGATACCGTCGGAATACCTGAATCATTTATTTAGATTTGTGCTACATGCTAGCCTCACATACATAATTCAGAAATAATATAGTCACGCACAAGCACATATCAAATCATACAAATATACTCAAATCACATAAAGAAAATTAAACCAACCATAACTCACACAACATCAAACCAACCAACACTTCGTTATCATAATATACATATGTCATCATACAATATATACACAGTGAAAAACCAACAAATCTCACATCATCAACAACTCAAATGTCATCACCGTTAACTCAAAAATGTCAAACTGACCATCACCAAATGTACAATCAAATAATGTACAAAACATCTCAAAGTATCCAACAACACATCTCAATGTATCATCAAATAATACTAAACAATGTCGCATAACAAAAAAACATACCTTTTACTCCTGTCAATCACCTCCAGAACCTCCGTAACAAGCTGAAGAGGAAAGCAGCCACCATACTACTGCATGTACTAAGCAATACGTTGGTCCAATAGCTGTGTCAACTCAATGGCCTAGCGATGGTTCTGCTCCTCCAACTGCGCCACCCTAGCTCTCAATTTCTCGGTCTCTGCTAGATCGATCTGAGCTCTGCTTTGGCTCGCTCTCCTACGTAACGTCTGTTATATCAAATTGTTATATCTAAATTATTCTTTAGAACTAAAAGATTACTAAATTGTTATATCTAAATATATTATTCATTACCACTTGATTGCCAAAACCGTAACATCTGCTCTATGATAGTGGATTCATGACTGACTGAAAAATGATATCCTCTTCGTTCATAGTTAGTTGCTCTCGACATGTTTCCTCTAGGAGTTTCTTTCTTTGTTCCAGAAACCGTGCCTGCATGAACAAATAAAAATACATTTGAAATTAATAGCATAATATCTTAATTCATTATACTTTAATAATAAAAACAATTATGTTAACCCGCCTTTTGGCAAGGCCGTGGACATGCATATTTAACTAAATCGACTACTCGTTTGTTGAGACTGGAATACGATGAGTTTGAGCCAGTTGGATGGAAAAGGTTCGGTGTCGATCGTTCGGTCTGAGAGGCATGGTTTGGTCAGGATAGGGCGTTCGGTCTAGGTGGCATGGCTTGGTCATGATAGGGTCGTTCGGTCTGAGAGGCATAATTCGGTCGACATTGGTGGTTCGGTCTCGATGGGATCGGCCTTGGTGAACCGGTTATATGGAATCGGCTGTGGTGGTTCAGTTTGGATGAGATTGGCTTCGGTAGGATCAGGTCATGTGGTTCGGCCTGGGGTGGTTCGGCAAGTATGGGGTCGGTGTTTACATTTCCCTGGGTCGGTCAGGTGGATAGGATCGGCATTGAGGAAAAGGGCATCGAATCGGCATATGGAGTTTTGGTTCGGCATTAGCTTCGCTCCAGGTTCTAGCCTAGGTTGCTCTGAGTCTTGGATAGGTCTTCTTCGAGTCAGTACCCTGGCTACTTCAGGTTGGCTTATTGAGGACTTGGGTTCGGTCATGATGAAGGATGTTGGCTCGGCTATGGTCTTAGTGGGCCCGTATTTCTCAGGATGCCCGGTAACTCTAGTTTTGCCTATAAATACAGCATGTGAAACTTTAGAAAAGGGATCTTCATTCTATTTTCATCTTACTTCCTCATTAAGGATACTCTGCCATTATTGTTTCAAAAACTCTGAATTGTAACTGTAATTGATTCTCATATCAATAAAAAGGAAATTTCTGGAGTGGACATAGGACGGAGTAAGCCGAACCACTATAAATCCTCTGTTATTATTGCTTTCTTTTTAATTTTTACCGTTCTTCATATTATTCTCTCTACGTACATTCTATCTGTCATCTGTGATCATGATTTTGTGCTTTCATTTGGATTTGGGCTTTAGTGACCAATTTTGGCACTAACATTTTGGTGCTTTCAATAAAAACGCTAGCACTCAGAGATTCTACAACTTGGACTTTGGATATAAAAGCTTAAGGTCTTGGATTTGGAGAGCTATGGCAAGACAATTGACATGAAGACAGAGGACTGAAAGGAGTCCGCATGAAGGGAGTCAAAAGGCTTCCTCGGGAGCGAATCGGGCTCCACTATTCATTACCCAGTATGAGATGGAGATGATGATGGAAGCTATGCATGAAGAGCTTCTAAAAAGACAAGAGGAGATAATGCAGAATTTGCTTCAACAAGCTAGACAAAATGGAGTGCAAAATCAAGTTAATGTAACTGCAGGAGATGCTGGAGGTAGAGGTCAGGAGCACGGAGCAACCAGAATTCAGACCAGAGCAGGACCATCAGGAGCAGCACCAGGGCTAGGAAGCACTCCCTCGGAGCATGTTGATCCAATCCCAGATAGAGTACCATGTGGAGCTGTCCAACATGGTGTCAATAGAGGAATGGATGCTCATCTTGGAGAGCAAGTCCCAGGATTCCCTTGTGAACTCGAGGATCAGATTGGAGGCACCAGACAAGGACTACAGCTCGGCGACAGCGATAGGTTTGCGGAGATGGTTAGGCGAGTTATGAGAGGCGGATTGGTAAATAGAGACTTGGAGGATGTGAATAAGAGTCCCTTTACTCCTGCGATCAGGCAAGTTAGAAACCCGCCAGATTTCAAACTACCAACAATGGAGATGTATGACAGGAAAACAGATCCCATGTTCGCTTGACAAGGTACATGAGGCATATAGAAGTGCGGGAGGCATCGGAGGAGGTCATGGCACGATACTTCCCTTTGTATTTGACGGATATTGTAGCATTGTGTATCTGACAGCTGGAGAGTGGCACTATCGGCACATGGACAGAGCTGATTGAAAGGTTTATGAGACAGTTTCGGGTCCACATAGGTAGACCCAAGAACGTGGTGACTTTAAAATCAATGAAACAATGGAAAGGAGAGTCGTCAGGGATTTCTTGACCAGATTCAATGCGGCGATAGCTTCGGTGGATCGACCCGATCCATCGATGGTTTTGATGGTTGCAATTTTAGGAATTGGAGATAACTCGGATTTCATGATATCATTGAAACGGAACCCATGGGATCTCAGAGAGTTCTACCATGAGGCGGAAAGGTTCCTGAGGCAAAAAGATGCACAGGCTGAGAGAGAATGGAGAGAGGCTGAAGCTTATGCAGTAAGGGGTGGAGCTCCACCCCCGGAGGATCCAAACAAAGATGATAAAGGAAAAAAGAAAGTGCATGACAATGGTAGCACTTCGAAAAATTCTCGGAGGGAGTCAAAGTTTTCTTCTTACACAGATCTAACTGAAACTCTGGAAAGGATTTATTTGGATACTCGAGGGCGCCTCCAGTATCGAAGGCCGACAAGAAGGGAACCTTCTGATTACGAGCGGGTATGGGGAAGGCATTGCCTATTCCACGATCTGGATGGGCACAACACGAACGACTGTAGGCATTTAAAGGATATCATCGAGGAGCATGTAAGGAATGGTCGTCTACAACAATATGTGAGGAATCAAGCTTTGGCAGTGGAACAGGAGCGGCCACCGCCCACCGCCCACCTCGAACGAAGATGGCATTAGATCTAGGCAACGTCGGCTTGTTATCAACTGAATAGATTTATGGCTTTGAATAAGTAATAGAACTCGAAGTAATACGACTAAATCACATACACATGTACGGGATTGACGATGGTCCCTTGGCATGCTTTGAGACGATGACCAACCATATTGCTCGAGTCTATGAAATCCAGTTTTCTTTCTATTCTACAAACTTTGGTTCCTTCTTTGGTTGCACAGACATTTTTTTGGTTTTCCCTAGTTGTAAAAACTCTTAATTTGAATGATTGGATTTGGATCGATGTACTAAGTAATACAGGTCTCACGATTGCGGTCCCGAATGGAGAGACGGTGCAGTGATCGCAAGTTATGAGTCCCTTCGTTGGAGAGCGATGGAATGGACTCGAACACAATATAAAAAGTCCTCAGCCAAAGAATATACAAGTCCTCAGCCGGAGAGCCGAGGCCGGAGAATATAAAATTTCCTTGGTCGAAGAATATAAAAGAAAGTCCTTGGCCGAAGAGCCTAGGTCGGAGAATCTAAAAGTCCTTCGCTGGAGAGCCGAGGTTGGAGAATCTAAAAGTCCTTGGCCGGAGAGCCGAGGTCGGAGAACAAAAAGGCTTTGGCCGGAGAGTCGAGGTCGGAACAGGATATCGGCCCAAAGTGGTCATGGATTTGGTTATTGGTTGTTGGATATGAATGGATTAAAACTCGGTTGACGGGTTCGGATGGCCATGGAATTGGCTTCGGGTTTGGTTATTGGATTCAGAATCGGATATCGACTCGGAGCAGTTACGGATTCGAATAAGGATACGACAATGGCACTAGGATAAAACGGATTGGATTGCAGATCAAATGGTATGGATATGGATGGAATGTGGACTTTGGACGATGGATTAAAAGCTATTCAAAACATGTCTTCCCACCTCAAGGCATGTTTTGGGGGCCAAAATGTTAACCTGCCTTATGGCAAGGCTGTGAACATGCGGATTTAATTAAATCGACTACTCGTTTGTTGAGACTAGAATATAATGGGTTTGAGCCAGCTGGATGGAAAGGGTTTGGTGTCGATCGTTCGGTCTGGGAGGCATGGTTCGGTCAGGATGGGGTCGTTCGGTTTGGAATGCATGGTTCAGTTAGGATGGGGTCGTAGGTCTGGGAGGCATAAGTCGATCGGCATTGGTGGTTCAGACTCGATGGGATCGGCCTTGGTGGACCGGTTTTATGGGATCGGCTGTGGTGGTTCAGTTTGCTTGAGATTGGCACCGGATGGGTCAGGTCATGTGGTTTGGGCTGGGGTGGTTTGGGAAGTATGGGGTCGTTGTTTAGGCGGATAGGATCGGCATTAAGGAAAATGGGATCGGATTGGCATATGGAGTTTTGGTTCGGCATTAGCTTCGCTTCGGATTCTAGTCTAGTTTGCTCCGAGATCTGGACAGGTCTGCTTCGAATCAGTACCCTGGCTACTTCGGGTTAGCTTATTGAGGACTTAAGTTTGGTCATGATGAAGGATGTTGGTTCGGCTATGGTCTTAATGGGCTCGTATCACTCAGGAAGCCCGGTAACTCAGGTTTTGCCTATAAATACAGCATGTGGGGCTTTAGAAAAGGGATCTTCATTTTGTTTCCTTTCTACTTCATCATTAAGGTTACTCTGCCATTATTGTTTCAAAAACTTTAGATTGTAACTGTAATTGATTCTCATATCAATAAAAGAAAATTTCTGGAGTGGACGTAGGCCGGGAGTTAGCCGAACCACTATAAATCCTCTGTTGTTATTGCTTTATTTTTTTTATTGTTCTTCATATTATTCTCTCTACATACATTCTATCTATCACCTATGATCATGATTTGGTTCATCTGGATTTGGATGTTAGTGACCAATTTTGGCGCTAACAAATTACTAATAGTTTATAAACTAAAATATGCTTACATGGCTCTACGATATATCGTCATGCCATGTATATGAAACAGTCTTTGTCTGGATTTACATGTTCGACGACATGTGTATAGATAGATACATTTATGTACGATACTGGATCCTATGTCTCCGCTTTTTGAAATTGATTATTATGTATTGTTATTGTATATTCAAAATTATACAGCATAATAACTATTTACAATACATATTTAATAAACTTACCAACTCCTAGGGATATTGTTGGAATGACTTGGACCCTCCTCGATGAGTAACAGGATTCATGTTCCTATTTGCATAGTTTCTCTGCGACTCTCTCCGTACATTTAAATAAACAATGCATTATTTACTTACCAAATATTTCTTTATATTTACATATCAATCAAATAATTGATAAAAGATTAGTACACTTACCTTCGCTTCGTCACTCTCCCAATGCACCAACTAAACCCTTTATGTTTCACAGCCGACATAGAATCACGGTAATTCTTCCTCATCTTCTACATCCAGTAGTGTCATACCGGCTGCAAGTCGTCTACTTGAACGTGGACTGCGGCCTGCACTCCATGATAAACAAGCGACAAATAATTAAACAATATAAGATAAACAATAAATAAGCGACAAAAAAAATTGTGAATGGAGAATAGAAGATTATACTTACAACGAAATCCCGCCATATACACTCTATGATGTGGAAAGGGATATTATCCCACTTGGGCCAACAAGCTGTCATCCTACTCTTATATGAATATCTAGAAACAGATAGAATTATAGATACCAGTTGTAGATCGAACCCCCTGTGTTAAATATGATGTAGGTTATTGTATCGTACACAAAATATTTATGACGCTGAAAAAGTTAATACTTACCACTGCACTTTAGGCACCAGCTACAGCTGGAAGCTGTGGCGGCTGTGATGGGCCATTGACATCGCCTCTAGATGAATGGGATGAGCTCCACCTTCTGAATGACATGATACCTGTCACAGAAACATCATTTTATAAGATAATAATAGCATAATAATGATATATATAGTATAATAATAACATAAATGATATGAAGTACATAAATTGCAAAATATACCTGATTCAGTTTGGGTCTCATATTATGACAATAAGCAGAATATAGAATTTTGAACATAGATTGCTAAATAAATGACATAAATGGTATAAATGACGTTAATGACATAAATTACATAATTTTTTATAAATTACATAAATGACAATAAGCAGATTTGGTTTAATAAATGACATAAATTATATAACTTGCAAAATAATGTTATATTTACATAAATTGCATAATACATCATAATTCAACATAATATTTTTATCAATCCTGATCGTCTTCTGATTCTGATTCGGCCTCATATTCTACATCATTTTCATCACTATTATCAAATGCTTCTACCAAAACGTTTGATTCATCGTTCAAAGGTCCAAAATCAGTACGATCGTCTACTATTATTATTTCATTGCTTTGCTAAAGATCTGCCTGATAAGCTTGTTCATTTGGAATATTCTTTCCAATAAATATAAATCTTGCCTTTGTTTTAAAAACCGCGGAACAATCTGCTTTATCTCTTTTTAGAAAAGGATAAGGAGCATAATAAACTTGCAATGCTTGTTTGACTAGTACAAAAGGATCGTACTTATGATAATGCAATATATGCTTTATTTCAATAAGATTATAATCCTTGAGCACATTAACTCCAAAACCTGGAACATTGCTGAACCAATTACATCACAACAGAAAAACATCATCCGTGGGTCGTGAGAAATATGTCAGTTGCAAAATTTGGATGAAAACGCCATAAAAATCATTTATGTGATTTTATGGATCATCACTAACTTTAACAAATACACCTGTATTATTAGTTAATTTTTTAGCACCATATTCTTTGCTGTTGAATTTATATCCATTGATGAAATATATTGGTTATGTATTGATATTTCTTTTTGGTCCCAACGCAAGATGTTTCAATCCTTCTTCGACCATACAATTTCACGGTTCATAAACGTACTTTGAAAACATATCATAAAATTCTTTATTGAGATCTCCGCTTGGATGTTCTCTTTCATAAATACCATATATATAAATAAAATATTACATTGAATTCTATACGTGCATGAATTATTGAAATGAATAAATCAAAAATTATTATTTCATATTACCTAATAAATGGTGCAATATCAGCACAATTAAGAAGAATATAAGTGTGTGCTGCATAAAGATCTCTATTGTCTAACCATGCATCTACACATTTTCCAAAAGGTCAACTATGTTGTCTTAAAATAGATAACATTGTTTGAGAGGACTTTTGTTTGTCGTCTTCATCATTACGTGGAACACTTTCAAATGATATGTTCACATGGTCACTGAAATAGTGAGAGAAAAGAACGAAGCTTCTTCTTCGATGTATGATTTATAGATCGAACCTTCAACTCGTACTTTCTGCTTCACTTTTTTCTTCAGATGATTTAAGTATCCATGAAAAGTTAATTTACATTAACTTTAACTTCCGAATGTAATCAAACCAATAGGTAACATATTTCATACATCTCGAATGGATACATCCATCTATATTGCATGTAACCTCAAAGTCGTGCTTCAGATGAAAGGGTAAATGATCCATTAAATTAAAAAAATCCGGTAGAAATATTTTCTCCAATTTGCAGAGCAGTATTGGAATATATTCTTCAAGTTTACGTAAACAGTGAACTTTTAAAGTAGTCGAACAAAGCTGTTTATAAATAGACTAAGTTCCGCTTTAGCTTTCAAACCTTTAAGGGCAATAGTTCTTTGAATCAAAAGGCAATAAATTTTCCATCATTATGTGACAGTCATAGCTTTTCATTCCACTCAGTATACCGTTTTTAAAGTCAACACATCTACGAAGATTTAATAAAATCCCATCAGGAAATCTTAATCCTTCCACCCATTTTAACACAACTTTAACTTGATTATTATCCAACTCATAACACGCTTTGGGTTTTCTTATTGTCGTTTGGTTTCATATAAAGCTCGGGACATTTGCATAATTCTTGTATATCGCGTCTTGATTTAAAATCATTCTTAGTCTTCCCCTTGACATTCAAAATTGTGTTAAAAAATTATCAAATACATTTTTGTTGTTGTGTATCACATCAATATTATGACGAAGCAGAAGATCTTACCAATAAGGCAACTCCCAAAATATACTTTGTTTGCAGCAATTATGAATAGTTGATTTACCCGCATTTTCAGTTTGTACTCCAGTTTCATGTATTTTTGGATATTCCCTTATAAGTTCATCATGTATGTCTTCGCTTGACTATATCTATTTGTTAGTTGTCTAGTTTCTGCTCTATTAGCTAAAAAGTTTTTTTATATATCCTCTGAAGGGATGATTGACATGGAGAATTAAACATCGATGGTAGTCAAACGATGAAATTTTCTTACCACTCGATGAAGAAAATGCCCGTGTTTCTTCCATGCAATAGGGACAAGCTAGACGACTGGATGTACTCATCCCGAAAACATTGCATAAGTAGAAAAATCACTTATAGTCCACAACAAAGAAACAAACATACGAAAAAAAATTCTTTGAAACGTCGTATATTTCTACCACTTCGCACCATAATGTTTTTAACTCCTCAATTAAATGTTGTATATCAACATTGATTCCTTGTGTCGGATCGTCGGGGACAAGAACGAAAACAGTAAGAAATATATATGGAGTTTTCATGCACATCCACAGAGGTAAATTATAAGGTGTGATAATAATGGGCCAAGATGAATATTTAGTGCCAAATTGAGAAAATGGTGAAAAACCATCCATACATAATCCATGCTTCTTCATCAGTTGGATGTGTCAACATACCTTCCTCTGTTTTCAATATGTCATCTCATATGAGGTGCAGTTACAAAAGATGCGTATAATCTTTGAAGCTTATGAGTGATGGACAAGTAATGCATACGTTTCTATGGAACTTTCTTTCCCTTCTTTTTTCTTGGTTTGTACATTTATTTGTTACATATTTTATATACTTCCTAAGAGTGATGCTCTCTTTCCAAAACAACATGCAACCATTTAAACATGTATCTATTTTTTGATAGGGTAAACCAAAACCGACATAAGTTTTTAACTTTATAGTGATTTTCAACTATTACATTGTCGGGCGGCAAATGTCGTTTTGCAAGTTGTACAACAGTTGTAATTTTGGCTTCAGTGATGTTGTATTTTGAATTCATCGCAATGTATTCTACAGTTACTGATAACTGGGTGCCACTTTTACAACCATCCCAAAGAGGTTTCTTGGCAGCATTCAATAAATCGTAAAAAAATTATTTCGCTTCAATATTTAGCTCTTCAACATTTACATCGTCGTCATCAACTTCAACCGTAGGGAAATATAGATCATGCTGCATCTTCAACCATATTTTCTATATGATTTGTCATACCAATTTCATTACCAACTACCTCTAATTCAGACTTTACAGAAGTATGTGCTACAACTTCTCCACGACGATCCCAAACATAATACTTCGGCACGAAACCCTTTTTGCACTAATGAACTTTCATAATATCTGGTTTCATGCCAATTTGGTTTCATGCTTGGGTGGTCGATTACGGAGGATATTTTCTTGATAAGACAACTTATGGAGAGATTTAAGGAGCAAAAGAAGGATTTATACATGATTTTTATTGATTTGGAGAAAACTTATGATAAAGTACCACGAAAGGTGATGTGGTGGGTTTTGAAAAAGAAGAGAGTCCCAACAAAATACATTACCCTTATCAAGGATATGTACGATAATGTTATGACTAGTGTCAAAGCATGCGATGGTGTAACCAGTGATTTTTCCGTTAATATAGGATTACATCAAGGGTCAGCTTTGAGCCCCTACGTTTTTGCCTTAGTGATGGATGAGGTTACGAAGAGTATACAAAGGGAGATTCATGGGTGATGCTATATGGTGATGATGTTGTGCTAATTGATGATAGTAGGATTGAGGTTGATAGATAACTTAAGCTGTCAAGACATACTTTAGAATCTAAGGGATTTAGGTTTAGTAGAACTAAAACAGAGTATATGAAGTGCGAGTTCAGCGGTGTCAGGTCAGAGGATGGAGATGTCATTCTAGCCGGACAAATAGTTCCTAAGAAGGAATCCTTTCGATATCTAGGATCATTGTTGCAGTGTACTGGTGAAATTGATGAAGCTGTTAGTTTTCGAATTCGAACGGGATAGGTGAAGTGGTGACAAACATCTCTATGACAAGAAAGTCCCACAGAAGCTTAAAGGAATGTTTTATAGAATGACAATTATGCCTGGTGTAGCATGTTGGCATACTAAAAATCAACACGTCCAGAAGATAAGCGTAGCAGAGATGCGTATGCCTGTGATGGAGTTGCGGTCATACAAGAAAAGACCGACTTAGAAATGATGATATACGTGAAAAACTTGGAGTAGCACCATTTGAGGAGAAACTAATTCAACATCGCTTAAGATGGTTTGGACATCTCCCACGAAGGCCGCTCGAGGCACCTGTGCGCGTTGGAATTATAGGACGCGTCATTTTCTCAAAGAGAGGTAGAGGTCGACCAAGGTTGACATGTGAGAAAGTAGTTAAAAAGGACTTGAAGGGTTGGAATATAGCCGAAGAGCTGGTAACGGATAGGAGCACGTGAAAGTTAGCGATCCACGTACCAGAACTATGATCTATGAGTCTTATAAGTTTTAGATTATAGGATTAGGGAAAAAGTGCCTAAGATGTAGCATTTGGTCTTTGATCAATATTACTATCAGTATCATTATTACTATTTGTACTATTATCATCATTTTTTTACATACATATGTATTTCTATCTTTATTTTGCTTAGTTACTATTATTAATTTACCTATTTGACTTTATTTTATTATTGCTATTGTTATTTTTATTATTATAATCTTTAAATTACTTTTGTCATTTAGTTTCGGGTTCCGTATCTAGCCGTACCTAACTTGTTTGGGAATAATGGCTTTCTTGTTGTTGTTGTTGAACTTTCATAATATCTGGTAATAGATACTTCAAATGTTTACAGATATTACAGGGACAATGAATTTCTACATCGTTTTCGTTATTACTTTAAGTGAATTCAACAAATACGTTTATACCATTATAAAAATCTTGCTTTATTGAGCCTCTTAGTCTCCTTCTTTGATATATCCATCACTTTCGATCAACAAAATAGTCGATCATTTTTCCTATTTAAAAAAATATGTCACAAATTCAAAAATAAATATTGGCCATTTTACGAATTGACATTTTATTTTTCAATTTATTGATACATAATCTTATACGCGCTAATTTAACCCAACTTAAGAATACAATATTGAAATGTTGGTTTATAGTTTTCTATTTTGATGGTCAGTGATCCTACTTCTCATTACTTATGTAGATTATTCCATTTTAAACAATTCAACAAAATTTTGGCAGCACTTCTCCTTTGTTTTCTGTATTGTACACGAACGCGTGTACACAAAAAACAAAAAGGAAAAGTGACGGCAAATTTTTTGAACCATTTAAAATGAAATAATGTTCGAATTGTAATTGGTTACTGTCTTTATAACATGTCCAATGTAGGGACAAATCCAGCAAGTATTATACCAGACGGATATAAATGACCGTTTTATGAAAAATTGAATATCTATACCACGATCATGAACAACACTTGTCGGATGGATCAAAAACTCTTTAATGGACGTAATAAAAAGTAATTTATATAAAAGTTGGAAGTGTTATAGTTTGACTTCTTATTTATTATATAATATATTATTGTTTGTAAACGGTTGAAAATTTACTAATTTTATATATTTCAAAAAGTTATTAATTTATCATATTCCGTGTATTTTATCGAACAAGATTAATTCATCGTATTATACTAGATACGTAAATTATTTTTTATGACGTTTTCGATAGAAGACAATTTATTTAATTATTAGTATGCGTGTGTGTAAAATGATTAACACATGTACACATACATTTATGAAAACATAAACACCTCAATTAACACAAGACAATGCTAAAACTAACACATATATAATAGTTTACATATATACATAAATTCACGAATTATACATACTCTTCCCAATTTAAAGCTAACAAATGAAACAAGTACTCCATAAAATACCATAACACATCATTAGGCTATTAAAAACCACTAGAACCACTAATCAGCCCTAATTTACCAAATTCGACAAATTTAGATTTAAGTTAAAAATTAGGTTTTTCGAAAAATTAGAGATTATACATGAGGCTGGAGGCAATAGAGAGTGACTATGAAGCCGTGCAGGATCCGAAAACTTGAATTTAAGGTTGGAAGCTTGAAAATGGGTTTTAGGTATGTTAGTGGAGGAAAGGTCACGACCGAGATCGGAATAACGCGAATTTTCGATGGCTTCCAACGGTCTGTCGAAAGTCGTCGAAAATCGTCGCACTTGGACCATCGTGAGCCGTCGTCAGCATTTCAAGCTATTTTTGTAATGTTTTGATTAGGTCATTTTCCTCATGTTCCAGTTAGCCGGGCAATTTGCGTCTCTGCACAATGTAAAACAGCTTCTCAAATTGAGTGGAAGACTGGGAGCTAGTGGGAATTGAGGTGCCGTTGTTTGGCAGCTCGTGTCAGGGTTTCATGGGATGCATCACAGTGAGCGTTCTGTGATACATGACGACGCCTACGGCTCATCTGTTAAAAAAATATGCAACTCTTAACAATAATTACGTATGTTACTTCTTTTCAAGCTACCGAATTGAAAAAAATTAAGAAACTAAAGTAGAAGGAATGACGAAAGCAGTGACATCTGCTCTCCTTATCTTTTATATTATAATTCACTGTTCAAAAGGTTGAAAAGAAAGCATACAGCCTTCATACTCATTGCTGTATCCACTAGAGTCGATCTTGGATGCTTCCAATTCATTTCTTATTTTCTTGATCATCAAAGTCATGTTGATTACGACAGACACAACCATATCATTTCATTTATAAATACCTCACTGAATAACTATCTTCATCATAAATCCATTCCTATTGGAAAAAAAGAAAACATAAAAATTAATAAAAACATAAGAAAACAATGGCGATTGGAGATGTGAAACTATTGGGAATGTGGGCAAGCCCATACGTACTAAGGGCCAAACTCGCTTTGAACATCAAACAAGTCCCTTACGACTATCAAGAAGAAGTACTGGACAATAAGAGCGAGTTGTTTCTGAAGTCAAACTCCATATACAAAACGGTTCCCGTCTTGATTCATAAAGAAAAACCTGTTTGTGAGTCTATGATCATTGTTCAATACATTGATGAAGTTTTTGAAGGCCCTTCCATTCTCCCTTCTGAACCTCTTGAGCGCTCTAAAGCCAGATTCTGGGCGTACTACATTGATGACAAGGTACGGAAAAAGTCCTATCTTTATATATACGTATATCATTATTTACCTCATTCATTTCTAATTGATGCTACTTTACTATAGTTTATAACCAGCTTCTTTAGCATAATAGGAACGAATAATTCAGAAGAAGATAAATTGCAAACAGTAGAAAAGACTATTTCAGGGTTAAAACCACTGGAAGATTATATAGCAGAGAAGCCATTTTTTGGAGGAGATAACATTGGTTATGTGGACATAGCACTTGGCAGTTGGGTAGGATGGTTCAAAGTAGCCGAGGAAGTTGAAAGTGTTAGAATATTAGATGAAGAAAAGTTGCCAAATTTAGTGAAGTGGGCGGAGAGATTTAGCTTGGATGATATGGTGAAGGGACTAGTGCCTGAACACAACAAGCTGGTTGAGTATTGCAAGGTTCAGCAGGAAAAGATCTGGAAATCTAGGCCTGCACACTGAGTTATTTAGAAGTTTAATCTTTCTTTGCTATATGAATTGCTTATTTGAGAAGTGAATGATGTTGAATGGTCACTCTGTAACTGATTCTGTATTGTGTGGTTTGTTTTGTAATTCTTGGATTTACATATTTTCTTTTTTGAATTTATATTTATTTTCTTGTGTTTTAAAACTTGAAGTAATGTAAGGTACACAATTATATGTTTATGCCAATAGCCTGAATCTTGGGAATGTATCTTTTGCATGCATGTTTGGATTAATTAAAGAGGTGAATAATCAAAACTATAGTTCTATCTAACTCTATTACTTTATTACAAAGATGCTTAATCTTATCAATATTATCATTAGATGTTTTTAAAAACAACACAAGAACCAGACGCAGGCAAAACGATTATTATTTTACATTGTCGATATCTGAGTTCTGTTAACTAAACATTAGAATCTTCTGAAGCAAATTGTTTTACCTTTTTCTGAGTTTTTTCTTTCTTTTTTGCATGATATTCAAAATGTAATTTTTTTCTTAAACTAATTCAAAATGTTTTTTAATATCAGTTAAGATCCGCTGTTCCTCAAATCACAACAAATATTTAACCATTGGATTAAAAATATGGAAGTTTTGTACCGTTGAAGGCGGTAAAGAATATTTTAGGAGATTTCACAAAATTACAGGAAACTATTGTCAAGGACAAAACTTCACAGCTTTTTAGCCTTAAGGACAGACCTTCAATATTTTATCCTGAAGGACAACTTTCTGTAGGTATCAGTTTTTAGTTATTGATAACAGTTTTTAGGTATCAGTTTGTAGTTATCGGTAGCAGTTTTTAGTATCAGTTTTTAGCTCGGTAGCAGTTTTGTTGTCCTTATGAATAATTTTGAAAAATGTTTGTCCTTATGAATAATTTTTAGAAGAATTTTGTCCTTGTGGTAAAAATATTGAGGTCATGTCCTTAAGGCAAAAAATATCCAAATATTTGTCCTTTAAATTAATTTCCCCCACAAAATTATTACTTAGCTATTATGTGTTCTAGTTTTCCCTAATTTTCCAATTTTATATATATTGTGTGTGTATATATGTATGTATCTATTTATTTATTTGAGCCATGTATTGTTGAATCGTAAATCACGTCATCAATAAAGATTCAGCGCTTAACATTTTTCTTCTCTTCCTCTTTCTTCTTTTCTATTTTATTTTGTTTTGTTCAATTTACCATTTTAACTTTAAATATTTGTCTTTAAAGCTGCAAATATTTGTAGATCAAAGTCGAACTGTTTGCAAAACAAATGATTGCACTAGAAACCGGTAGGTAGTGGTTTTATATATAATGGATTTATTTGACTGCTACGTTCTAAACTCAACTGTTGGGATGTACATGATACTCAAGAATTTGATCCTGTAGGGTCTCGGTAGATGAGGTACCATCGTACGCCAGGTCAAAATCACGAGGAAGCATCCATAATTATCTTCTAAATTATAATGTTTAGCTGTATGTTAACAATAATCACATATGTTAATTTTGATCAAATCACCGTAGTAGAACTCTGACAAAATTTGAAACTTCTAAGTAGGACTGAAGCAAATGAAAAAGCTGACGCAGAAGGAAGGATGAAAGCAATGACATATGATCTGCTTATCTTTTTATATTATCGTTGTACGTTGTATTCACAACCATTATTGCAAGTCTTCTAGTAGTCAATATAGGATGCATAAAATACTTTTTTCACTTCCTGATCGTGATCAAGACATTTTGACCAACACACAGACTGGTCCATTTCATCCTCTCTTCCTATGTGTGTGTATTCATCAATTTCAATTAGGGGGAATTAATTTAAAAGACAAAGATTTGTATATTTTTTGCCTCAAGGACACGACCTCAATATTTATACCTTAAGGACAAACATTCTTCTAAAAATTATTCATAAGGACAAACATTTTTCAAATTTATTCATAAGGACAACAAAACTGCTACCGAGCTAAAACTGATACCTAAAAACTGCTACCGATAACTACAAACTGATACCTAAAAACTGCTATCAATAACTAAAAACTAATACCTACAGAAAGTTGTCCTTCATGATAAAATATTGAAGGTCTGTTCTTAAGGCTAAAAAACTGTGAAATTTTGTCCTTGACAATAATTTCCTGTTTCAATTATACAATTGTTTCACATTTCAGATTTACTTAATTAAAAGAAAAACCTTGATTATAGGTAAAAAAACTATTGCAACTGTAGATCACAGACAAAACTTACAAACAAAAAGAAATCTGGTTTTGTGCAAATTTCGAATGCGGAAGTGTAATCTTTCTTTAAAAAAAATGCTTGTGCAAATTTTGATATATAGCGCAGGTGTATTTGTTTAAAAAAAACCATTCTTATAAATTTGGATCACTCAAGTGTATTTTAAAAGGAAAATATTGGTGCTTGCGCAAATTTGAATTGCGCAGGTTTAATTTTTTATTTTTTAAATTTGTACTTTCGGAAATTTGGATTGAGCAAGATTATTTTTTTAAAATTTGTGCTTGAGCAAATTTGGATTGCGCAAGCATAAAATGATGTTATATGAAATAATAGGTATATGTTACAGAATAAAAAGAATAAAGGCAATTAGAGAGAGAACAATTCTATTGAATTGAGAGATATGTTTACAATACAATCAAGCTCCATATTTATAGACTACTTATGCAGTGCAGATTACAATAATGCCCTTTCATATTTAGCATATTCATCCCTATTATTAATGTATATTACAACACTCCCCCTTGAATATGCGTATGTAAAGATGATAAGAGTAATTGCCTCATTAAAAACCTTGTTATGAAAAACCCAGTGGGAAAAAATCATAAACAAGGAAAAGAGTACAACATGATTTCATCTTTAAGTAATATATATTTTATAATGTTACTACGAGGGTTGATTCTTCTAGATTAAGATAATGCCTCATTAAAACCTTAATAATAAAAACTCAGTGGGAAAAAATATTAGTGAAGGAAAAAGAGTACATTATAGCGTATTTCATACGCTTCCCCTGGATTATAACGCATTATTCAATTAGTTTGTTGATGCAGCCGACGCATACCAATTTTGTACACCATCTTCTGAAATGTTGATTTTGGAAGCGCCTTTGTGAATAAGTCCGCTGGATTTTCTTGGGATCGGATTTGTTTCACTTCTATCTTATTATCCTTTTGTAGCTCATGTGTGAAGAAAAATTTAGGAGAAATGTTTTTCGTCCTATCACCCTTAATGTAACCCGCTTGTATTTGAGCTACACAAGCTGCATTGTCTTCATAAATAATGGTTGACCTTTCCGTTACTGATGGAAGTTGGCAGCTTTTTCGAATATGCTCAATCAGTGATCTTAGCCAAATACATTCTTTACTTGCTTCATGTAGTGCTAGTATTTCACATTGATTGGATGATGTTGCTACCAATGTTTGTTTTGTAGATCACCATGAAATTGCTGCATTGCTATTATTGAATACATATCCAGTTTGTGATCTTGCTTTATGTGGGTCAGAAAGATAACCTGCATCAGCATAGCCAACTAGATTTGGATTATTGCCTGAGTTAGAGTAAAATAAACCCAAATTTGTCGTTCCACGAAGATATCTCATGATATGTTTTATACCATTCCAGTGTCTTTTTGTTGGTTCTAAACTGTATCTTGCTAGAAGATTTACTGAAAATGCAATATCTGGTCTTGTGCATTGGGTCAAATATAATAATGCACCAATGACACTATTATACGGCACTTCCGGGCCAAGCACATTCTCATCTTCTTCTTTTGGACGGTAAGGGTCCTTTTTAATATCTAAAGATCTAACAACCATTGGCGTACTAAGTGGATATGCTTTATCCATTTGAAAACGCTTTAGAATTTTCTCAATGTAGTTTGATTGATGGATTAATATGTCATTAGTACTATGCTCAATCTGTAGACCGAGACCGTGCTTAGTTTTGCCAAGATCTTTAATTTCAAATTCCTTCTTTAAATAATTTATTGTTTCATCAATCTCTTCTGGAGTTCCAATCAAATTTATGTCATCAACATAAACTTTAAGATAGCAAATCCCTTTACCGATTTCTTTATAAAGACACATGGACAAATGAGATTGTTTTCGTATCCTTCTTTTACCAAATACTTACTAAGACGGTTATACCACATCCGTCCAGATTGTTTTAATCCATATAGTGATCGTCTCAGTCTTAATGAGTACATGGACTTTGATTTTGCTTCAGGCAATTTATATCCATCTGGAATTTTCATGTAAATGTTGGTATCTAATTCACCATAAAGATAAGCTGTCACAACATCCGTTAATCTTATATCGAGTTTTTCAGAAACTACAAGGCTTATCAAATATCGGAATGTTATGACATCCATGATAGGGGAGTAAGTTTCCTTAAAGTCAAAACCTGGTCTCTGTAAGAAACCTTGTGCGACAAGTCGTGTCTTGTACCTCACGACTTCATTTTTATCATTTCGTTTTCTAACGAATACCCATTTATAACCTACTGGTTTAACATTTTCTGGTGTTTTCTCTATTGGTCCAAATACACCATGTTTTTGAAGTGAATCTAGTTCCACTTGGATAGCATCTTTCCATTTTGGCCAATCGTGTCTTTTTCGACATTCATTTATGCTATTTGGTTCATTATCATCATTCTCATTATTCTCATCATGGTCATGACTTTCAATTATTTCAGTAGCTACTACGAATGAGAATACATCATCAATTATTATTTTACTTCGATCCATATTTTTCATAGTTCGTACAAAATATTGAGATCTCATTATTATTAGGTACCATTTTATCGTTGGAATCTTCTTTTATCTCTTCTGAGATAATATTTCCTTCTGCGCTTTTAGGAGAATTGGGATTTTCATTTGAGTGATCTTTTTGATCATTTATAACCTCTTCAGGAGGTTCCTTAATTGATGATTTTTCATTAGACTTTCTTTTTCTAGGTGCTAAGTCTTTTGAACCAATTGGCCTTCCACGTTTTTGTCTTGCTTTAGATTCATTTGCTGCTATATTTATTTTTGATCCTTCAAGGACATCAATTTTTGATGGTGCATTTGCTGCTGGAATGTGAGATTTAGTTATTTTTGCAGTGTCACTAAATGCATCCGGCAGTTGATTTGCAATATTTTGAATATGCAAAATTCTTTGTACCTCATATTGGCATTGTTTAGTACGTAGATCCAAATAAGACATAGATGGATTATTTCATGATATTTCACGCCGTTCTACTGGAACGGTCTTTTCTCCCTCTAACGGCGGGAAGATTGTCTCATCAAATTTACAGTCTGAAAATCTTGCAGT
Source organism: Allium cepa (assembly GCA_030765085.1). Classification (NCBI taxonomy): domain Eukaryota; kingdom Viridiplantae; phylum Streptophyta; class Magnoliopsida; order Asparagales; family Amaryllidaceae; genus Allium; species Allium cepa. Next base: position 219,182,841 of record CM060930.1, read on the forward strand.
GAAGACATCACCTGTAAGAGGTTCAAGGTAACGAATTATCGATGGGGAATCAAATCCCATATAAATTCCCAACCGTCGTTGAGGACCCATTTTAGTACGAAGTGGGGGATTAATAGGTATATGCATAGCACAACCAAATTTTCGTAAATGTGAAATATTTGGTTGAAATCCAGTTAAGAGCTGTGATGGTGAAAGCTGATGATAAGCTGTTGGTCTAATTTTAACCAATTTCGATGCATGCAAAATTGCATGCCCCCAAGCTGAAGCAGGTAGTTTTGATTGCATAAGCAATGGTCTTGCAATAAGCTTCAAGCGCTTAATTAATGATTCTGCTAGACCATTTTGAGTTTGAACATGAGCTACTGGATGTTCAATTTCAATCCCTAATGATAGACAATAATCATCAAATACTTGAGAAGTAAATTCTCCAGCATTATCTAGTCGAATCGATTTAATTTGATGATCAGGGAAGTGTGCTCTCAATTTTATTATTTGAGCAAGTAGCTTGGCAAATGCCAAATTTCTTGTAGAAAGTAAACAGACATGTGACCAACGAGTTGATGCATCAATCAATACCATAAAATATTTGAATGATCCACATTCAGGGTGGATTGGGCCACATATGTCACCTTGAATTCTTTGTAAAAATGTTGGAGATTCAGAAGTGATTTTACTATATGAAGGTCGAGTGATTAATTTTCCTTGTGCACATGGGGCACATAAGTAATCACTTGGTAAATTCAATTGGTTCGATAAATCATGTCCGTTTGAGTTTTTGGCAATTTTACGCATCATAGTTGATCCAGGATGACCCAAGCGATCATGCCAAAGAATCAATGTCTTTGTATTTGTGAGCTTCTGGCTCATGTTATAGAGTGAGATTCAACTATGCCAATTTTTGTAAAATATAAACCAGTTGAAATTGTACCAAAGCTTTCAATTCTAGAAATAACACAAAGATATTCTTTGTTGTTTTCATTTATAGTTTTAATATGGTATCCATTCAATCTTATATCTTTGAAACTCAGCAAATTTCTTTTAGAGTTGCTTGAGTATAATGCATTCTGAATAAAGATATGCGTACCATTTGGTAATATTATATGGGCTCTTCCGGACCCATCAATTATATTAGCAGATCAAGCTATAGTGGACACTTTAGCTGAGAAATTTTCAGATAGTTCAGAGAAAAACTTCTGGTTTCTCAAAATTGTATGAGTAGTTACACTATCTAGTAAGCATATATCATCACCCAAATGGCGTTCCATACCTTAAGAATTAAAGACAATGATTAGTCAATCATTAAAAATTTGTATGCATAAATAAATGTAATGTAAACAAACAAAGTAATATGATTAAAATAGGCTATTGATTAAAAACAACATCCACATTACACATTACTAGTACTGCAAAGGGAAATACAATTAAACGAACACAAACTTCAAACTGATTTATTGGTGCAAGCTAATGAAATAAAACGAAAGTCACATAACAAACTTCAAGACATTTCTAATTGATCAACTCGGTCATATCACTGATCATTGCACTTAAATTTTCATCATTAATGAAATTTCCATTGTCATCTTCGAAGAAATCATCTAACTTCAGGTTAGTGTTTTTAGGTAACTTTTTGGCATTATTTGCCTCAATATTCTTCGAGCGATGATATTCTTCAACTATTTTCTTTGATGATCTACATGTACGTGACCAGTGACCAGATCGTCCACATCTGTAACAAACTTCCTCATAATGCCTTTTATTTTCTGAAGCTGAATCATTGTTCTTTATAGGCTCAATTTTATTTTGTTGCTTTTTAAAGTTGGTGGTTTTGTTACCTTTAAAACCACTATAACCACCTCTGCTAGAGTTATATCCACGTCCACGACCATGTCCTCTACCTCGACCTTGACCCCTACCTCTTCTAGAGTGGGCAAAATTAGCATTAACTCCAGGTAATGCAGTTGAACCAGTTGGTCTTGAGGAATGATTTTTTATAAGCAATTCATTATTTTGTTCAGCAATTAGTAAGCATTCTATGAGTTCATAATATTTTGTAAAATGACGCTCTCGATATTGCTACTGCAGGAGTATAGGCATGAAATGTTGAGAAAGTCTTTTCAAGCATTTGTGCGTCATCCACCTTTTCTCCACATAATTTCAGTTTAGAAGTGATTCTAAACATTGCAGAATTATATTCTCTTACGGACTTAAAGTCATGAAACCTTAGGTTCAACCACTCTTGCCTAGTGTTTGGAAGTATGACCGTCTTCTGGTGGTCATAACGCTCCTTCAGGGAGTTCCATAAGTGGAGAGGGTCTTTTTCAGTCAAATATTCTGTTTTTAGATCGTCATGGATATGACGTCTTAAAAATATTAGAGCCTTTGCCTTGTCCTGCTGGGACTTAGTATTGCCATTTTTAATGGCATTTTCTATGCATTGAGATTGCAAATGGATCTCAGCATCCAGTATCCATGATAAGTAGTTGTCTCCAGATATATTCAAAACTTTAAATTCAAGCTTGGCGATGTTTGTCATTTTATGAACTGTTCATAAAATAAATTGCATAAGGTGAATATATTCGCCACAACAGCATTCACTATTTGTTTGTTACCAGCTAAAAAGAAGAAGAAAAATGGAAAGTCTTCATTCATGGTGTCAAACAACTATACCAAAAAAAATGTATCAACAAAACCAAACATTTGGATTTTGCAACTTCCATGTATTTATCAAATAAGAAAGGAAAGTCAGCTTTTGCGTATATTCCATTCCAAACGTTTGAATTTTATTTGGCAATAGATCCGCAAAGGGAAAAATAATAATAATATTGAATTTAGAAGCCAAAGAATAAAAATAAGAGTGATACAAGAAAAGACATGAAAAATATAGAAGCGAACCCCAAACTAGCATGTGCTGACTTGATAGCTTTATCAGAAAAAAAATATGATATTGACAATTATCTTTTTGGAGAGAGGAAAAGTAACGAGTTTATAAAGAAATGCAAGAACAATTCCTTTACCTGCTGTTTTAAAGGAAATAAGAAATATAATGTATGTAGATATATTCTAAAAGACTCGTCTGCACTAATATATATAATAGGATTTTGAATATAAATAGCCTTAGAATTGGAATGGTTAGAAGAGAAACAGTCAGAGTAATTAATATTTAATTACTTGCTGAGAAGTTGGAAAGTTTGAAGGTGAACAGGTTGAGGTCAATAATTAATTCGCATTCCTTCATGCTGATAGCGTGTTACAGAATAAAGAGAATAAAGGAAATTAGAGAGAGAACAATTCTATTGAATTGAGAGATATGTTTACAATACAATCAAGCTCCATATTTATAGACTACTTATGCAGTGCAGATTACAATAATGCCCTTTCATATTTAGCATATTCATCCTTATTATTAATGTATATTACAACAGTCTATAATTTGTTCTTAATCGAACTCCCTATTTTTCATTTTAAAATATATATTTTGATAGCATGAGTTTGATCTATATTTAAAGCACTCATTTTTTATGTTTCGGAGCTAAAGTAAAGGAATGCTGAAAGCAATAGCCTCTCCTTTGGTTATAATTTAAACCCCACTTAGAGAAGGTTCTAGTCTTGATTCATAATAACAAACCTATTTGTGCGTTCTCACTTCTAGTGAATAATAAACAGACTTTTGGTCTTTCATGTAATGTCCACTCAAGTGAAGAGTCGTGTCTCTTTCAAAATGTGTCTAAAGAGTTGTGTATATTTATAAAGATGTGGCCGGCGACGGTAAATAACCGTCAGAATGATGTTTGAATTGCCATCGGGACTACATTCGCTCTTTTCGGTGGCTCGAGAGGGCTTCGATGAAGACTTAGCGACGACACTCAACAGCTATTGCCTACTGTTTCCCAACGGTCGTCATGCGTACGTAGCCTGCCTTTGTTCATTTGGACTATTGTCGAAAGCCATCGGAAGCCATTGCGCGCCTTCAAATAGTCTTTGTCAATACTCCATTGAGAACTGTCGGTAACCGTCGGATAATATTGAATTATAAGCCGTCAGTAACCGTTGAATAATAATGACTTAAAAGCTGTCGGTAGCCGTCGCAAATTTGGGATGTCTTTTTTTTGTTTCTGCTGTCTTTCGACCTCCGGACAACACATACATATCTATATATATCGCAACTCTATTTCACGCATATAAATCATATAAATATAAACCCAAATCGTATATAAAACATCAACGTTTACAACAAACCAAACTCAAACAATATACCATACAATAAAACAATGCAACAACATACACAAAATCAACCTCCAATATCTCAAACTGTATCATATGTCAACACAAACCAACAAACCATCCAACTGATGTGCATGTAAATGTGCATATTTTTATCACCATATTTAATCTATTTAAATTGAATAAATAATCATATTGGGTATTTTAACTTGTTTTAACCAAAATCCATATTAATTCCAAATTGTCACATATCCATCTCATATAGGGGCAAAACGGTCATTTGTGTGCATATATTTCTTTGAGAAAAATTAATTGAAAATTTATACATATTTGTGTATGAATTTGATCTCAAAGAGGAGTGGGTTCATGAAGACACATGCATGCACAAAATGAATACAAAGGAATGAAAATGGAAATAATTCAAAGTGAAGAACATGGAGGACCCCACTTACCCACTACCTTAATGTACAAATTAGAGGTAATGCACATGCTTATGGAACTAATGGCTTCATGTATACTTAAATGATGATTAGTAGAAGCTAATGATTACTTGACCTCCACACTACCTCAAGGGCATTTTGGGCATTCCCCAAATTATGGATTAGGGTTTCATGCTTGTATAAATAACCCATTATGTTCATGTAACCTCCTCTTCCTTAGTCTCTCTTTTAGTCTCTCTTCTCTTAGTCTCTTCTCTTAGAAAAATAAAATGAGAACTCTCTTTCTTTTCATGGCTGCTTAGCCATTTCTTATTTTCATGTAACTTTTTTATGCAATTTAATACATGTTATTTTCCTCTTCTTGTTTATTTCTTTTCATGTTGTAGTGTAGATCTCTTTTATTTTATTGTTTGCGCCAAAATTGGTCACAAACACCCAATACCGCGAAAGCACCCGTTTACATACTCAAATTAATAATAATCAACACAGTTCTCAGCAACAATCAATATAGAATTCAGATCTAAGCAACTAATCACAATAATTCACAGACAATAATCACAAACACAGGATTTATAGTGGTTTGGCGTTCGTGCCTACGTCCACTTTGAAGGTTTTCTCTTTATTGCTTCACTTGATGATCTTATTCAATTACAACGGGTTGTAGCTTTGAACTTGATAATCTTAATCGATTACAACGGATTATAGCTTTGAACTCTGAACTCAACAGCAATAGTGACGAATAGGATTGAATTCAGCAGAGTCTGGACTTGCTTTCTCTCTTCTGAATCTCCTCCCTTTTCTGAATGACCAGGGGCTCTATTTATAGGTGTGGAAGGTCAAAATCCCGCCTAAAACCTGGAGAGGTTACTTGGCACGTGACTGGGGGCCCACAGGCCCGCGTTCTTGGAATGCGTGCCCAGTTTGGTATCGATTCGAAGTGAACTTCGAATCGATCAAAAAATTGTCCAATTGCGATGAAACTTGGCGTGGACGTTCTTCATCATGTTGACAAACTTCTGTGAAAATTTCATGGGATTTGGATCAGTAGATTGAGAGAAATGATCGATTCAAGGTGATGCATTTCGGTATGCTGGCAACTTCGAACCGATCCTATGGGTCATTCGAACCCATATGTTTCGAATCCATATGGTTCGAACCCATAGGTTCGAATCCCTATGGTTCGAGTCCATATGGTTCGAAACCATAGGTTCGAATCGAACCTGTTGCGTGAGGGGGCGCTTCGAATCGATGGCTCTGGATCGATTCGAGGTTGTTTTTAACATGTAGGGTTCGAAGACAGCATGGATTCGAAGCTGCGATGGACTCGAAGCTTGTGATGGATTCGAAGTTGGTGATGGATTCGAAGGTGGTGATGGATACGAAGTTGATGGATGGATTCGAAGTAGTGATGGATACGAAGTTGATGGATGGATTCGAAGTAGTGATGGATACGAAGTTGATGGATGGATTCGAAGTAGTGATGGATTCGAACGTCGCCTCTTCCTATGGGTTCGAATATGATGGGTTCGAAACAGATGGTTTCGAACACGATGGGTTCGAACACGATGGGTTCGAATATGATGGGTTCGAACATGATGGGTTCGAATATGATGGGTTCGAACATGATGGGTTCGAACCGAGCAATGTGTACCTTCTTAACTTGAATCCATCATAACTTGAGCATATGACCTCGGATTGACTTGAAATTTGAAATGCTGGCTTCTATGGTCTTTCTTGTCATGCCTTATTAATTGTGGCCCGATCCGGGCTCGGACAGAATTCATCGATATCCATAGTGAGGTGAAATACGACCAATCTCTAAGGCGAACTATTTTCTGTTTTTGACCAATCTTTTGGTATCACGGCTTTTGCCCAAAAAGCGGGATAACATTTTGCCCCCCAAAACATGCCTTGCGGTGGCAAGGTGTGTTTTGCAATGCCTTGAGCTGGATGTTCATATCCTGTCGTCAACCTGTAAAGAACTTGATAGTTTTATATGTCCTCAAATGACGATCGTTCGTGATCGAGTTTATTCGGGATGGAGCACGGCCGTTCATGGTCAAGCGCCTAAATTCAGATGACGATCGTTCGTGATCGAGTCATTTGGGGGAAAGTGCGACCCTGCGCGGTCAAGCGCATAAATCCGTCCGTCGATCATTCGGGATCGAGTCATCTGCGGTGAAATATGACCGTTCAAGGTCAAGCGCCTAATTTCGATTGACGTCCGTTCGCGATCGAGTCATTCGAGGTAAGGTGCGACAGTGCCCGGTCAGATGCTTAAATCCATGTGTCGATCGTTTGGGATCGAGTAATCTGTGGTGAAATGCGACCGTTCAAGGTCAAGCGCTCAACTTCAAATGACGACCGTTCGGGATCGAGTCATTCGAGGTAAAGTGCGACAGTGCGCGGTCAAGTGGTGGTCCTCAAATGACGACCGTTCGCGATCGAGCCATTTGAGGTAAGGTGTAATAGTCAGCGATCAGGTGGCGGACCTCAAATGACGACCGTTCGCGATCGAGCCATTTGAGGTAAGGTGTAATAGTCAGCGATCAGGTGGCGGACCTCAAATGACGACCGTTCGCGATCGAGTCATTTGAGGTAAAGTGAGTTGTGCCGTTCGAGGCGAGTTGTGACCGTTCGCGATCGTGTGCCGTTCGAGGCGAGTTTGTGACTGTTCGAAGTCGGGTGCCGTTCGAGGCGATTTGTGACCGTTCGCGGTCGGGTGCCGTTCGAGGCGAGAAAGCGTGCCCGGGAGGGCTTGATGTTTTGGATGCCAGGGTCACGCTCGGGTGAGTTACTGGATTGTTTGTGTGCCTATTGAAGGCGAATCAGTGTGCCCGGGGGGGCTTGATACTGTTGATACCAGGTTCACATTCGTGTGGGTCCCTGGATCATTTGTTTAGGTATATCACTATCTCAGAGCATGCCTAAGGACCGTTCGCGACCCCGTACATGTGCTAGTAGCCTAGCCATTTCAGAGTTATCAGAATCAAATATCTATTCAACGGATGAGTTTTTAAAAACAGAAATGTCCAAACAAACCAAGTTCAAATGTCCAAATCAACATGAAATAAAAACAAAGCAAAGATGTCAAAGTGTAAGTTCCCACTACGAAACATTCAATGATCACTCAGAGCATGCCTGGAGAACGTTCACGATCTCGTACATGTGTAAATGATTCGATTGCGTTAGTGGGCGCTTGCGACTTGTTCATCGTTATTTTAACTAATTGATAACCAAACGACGTCCTGGTTCAGGGTTGCCCCTGGTTGATGTAGACGGTGGCCGCTCTGGCTCCTCCGCTGAAGCTCGCCTCCTCACATACTGAAGGAGCATGCCGTTCCTGATGTGTCCTTCCACCTCGTCCTTCAGATGCCTACAATCATTAGTGTTATGACCGTTTAATTCATGAAATACGCAAAACTTATCTGATTTTCTTTCGCTTGAGGTTGGATCCCTCCGCATTGGTCTGCGATATGGAATCTGCTCCTTGGTATCCTGATAAATGCGTTCCAAACTCTCAGTCAGTTCGGTGTAAGTAGTGAATCGTGGCTTTCTCCGCTGCCGTTTTGACCTGTCATCATAATCCTCAGTCCTTCGTTTTCCTTTATCCTTGTCTGAGTCCTTTTCGATAGGCTTTTTGTCTTTAAGCATATAAACTTCTATTCCCTCTCCTTCTTCTCTTTCTGTATTCGCATCCTCTAAACGTAAAAACTTTTCTGCCTCGTTGTAGAATTCCTCTAGATCCACGGGTGGATCTTTAGTCAATTAATTCTTTAATTCTGTGCCGTCAGCTACTCCGGACACAGCTGCCATTACCACCATGGACGGATCCGCTCGGTCCACTGACGCCGCTGCTGCATTGAATCGTGCTAGATAACTCCTCAAGGTCTCTCCGGCTTTTTGCTTTAGGGTTGCCAAAGTCATCACATTCTTGGGTCTCGTAATGTGAACCCTGAATTGCCTCATAAATCTCTCAATTAAACCATTCCACGTTCCGATGGATCCATTCTCTAATTGCCTAAACCACAATGCTGCAATATCCGTCAAGTATAATGGAAAGCACCGGGCCATAACCTCCTCTGATGCCCCCAGCACTTCCATATGCCTCATATACTTTGTTAGATGAACCGTGGGGTCTGTTCTCCCGTCATACGTGTCCAACGATGGTAACTTGAAATCCGGTGGGTTTCTAGCTTGTCTAATCGCCGAAGTGAAAGGACTCCTATTAACATCCTTCAAATCCTTGTTTACCAAACCGCCTCTCATAGCTCTTCTAACCATCTCCGCCAATCTGTCGTTGTCACCGAGGTGCAATCTTCGTTCATTACTTTCATCCTGCCCCCCGAGTTCACGAGGGAATTCTGGAATCTGCCCCCCTTGACTGAGCGTTCATTCCTCTGTTGCCTCCAGGTTGCGTGGGCACTCCTCTCTCTCCCTCTGGGACTAGATCTTCGTGCTCCAAGTGTGCGCCTCCTGATCCAGGTGCTATTCCGGATGGTCCTGCTCCGTTCTGAACTCCATCGGTTTCTCTATTCTGTGCTCCAAGTTGTCCAATTTGTTGGAATAAGCTCTGAATCAACTCCTCCTGCCTCTTCATCATTGTCTCCATTTCGTCCCTAGTGATGTAGATTGATGCTTGATTCCCTCTTGAGGAGGCCTCTTGACTTCCTTGTGGTTCACTTCTCTCAGGCCTTGGCCTTCTACTCGATTGTCTTGTCATAATTTCTAGATCTGAACTCCTGGATTTTTAAATTCAACTTCTTCCTGAATTAGCCTTCTCAGTGAAAGTACCAAAATGTTTGCGCCAAAATTGGTCACAAACACCCAATACCGCGAAAGCACCCGTTTACGTACTCAAATTAATAATAATCAACACAGTTCTCAGCAACAATCAATATAGAATTCAGATCTAAGCAACTAATCACAATAATTCACAGACAATAATCACAAACACAGGATTTATAGTGGTTCGGCTTCGTGCCTACGTCCACTTTGAAAATTTTCTCTTTATTGCTTCACTTGATGATCTTATTCAATTACAACGGGTTGTAGCTTTGAACTTGATAATCTTAATCGATTACAACGGATTATAGCTTTGAACTCTGAACTCAACAGCAATAGTGACGAATAGGATTGAATTCAGCAGAGTCTGGACTTGCTTTCTCTCTTCTGAATCTCCTCCCTTTTCTGAATGATCAGGGGCTCTATTTATAGGTGTGGAAGGTCAAAATCCCGCCTAAAACCTGGAGAGGTTACTTGGCACGTGACTGGGGGCCCACAGGCCCGCGTTCTTGGAATGCGTGCCCAGTTTGGTATCGATTCGAAGTGAACTTCGAATCGATCAAAAAATTGTCCAATTGCGATGAAACTTGGCGTGGACGTTCTTCATCATGTTGACAAACTTCTGTGAAAATTTCATGGGATTTGGATCAGTAGATTGAGAGAAATGATCGATTCAAGGTGATGCATTTCGGTACGCTGGCAACTTCGAACCGATCCTATGGGTCATTCGAACCCATATGTTTCGAATCCATATGGTTCGAACCCATAGGTTCGAATCCCTATGGTTCGAGTCCATATGGTTCGAAACCATAGGTTCGAATCGAACCTGTTGCGTGAGGGGGCGCTTCGAATCGATGGCTCTGGATTGATTCGAGGTTTTTTTTAACGTGTAGGGTTCGAAGACAGCATGGATTCGAAGCTGCGATGGACTCGAAGCTTGTGATGGATTCGAAGTTGGTGATGAATTCGAAGGTGGTGATGGATTCGAAGTTGATGAATGGATTCGAAGTAGTGATGGATACGAAGTTGATGGATGGATTCGAAGTAGTGACGGATACGAAGTTGATGGATGGATTCGAAGTAGTGATGGATACGAAGTTGATGGATGGATTCGAAGTAGTGATGGATTCGAACGTCGCCTCTTCCTATGGGTTCGAATATGATGGGTTCGAAACAGATGGTTTCGAACACGATGGTTTCGAACACGATGGGTTCGAACATGATGGGTTCGAATATGATGGGTTCGAACATGATGGGTTCGAATATGATGGGTTCGAACATGATGGGTTCGAACCGAGCAATGTGTACCTTCTTAACTTGAATCCATCATAACTTGAGCATATGACCTCAGATTGACTTGAAATTTGAAATGCTGGCTTCTATGGTCTTTCTTGTCATGCCTTATTAATTGTGGCCCGATCCGGGCTCGGACAGAATTCATCGATATCCATAGTGAGGTGAAATACGACCAATCTCTGAGGCGAACTATTTTCTGTTTTTGACCAATCTTTTGGTATCACGGCTTTTGCCCAAAAAGCGGGATAACATTTATGCAATTTGATTAGTTCTCTTTTCCATTAGCTTTCATTTTCCTCTTCTTTTTGTTTTTTTTAATTTCATGTTGCTATCTACTTGTGTTGACATGATAACACAAATGAGAGGCTAATCCCTTCAATTTAGGGGTAATGAAACTCTCTTGAAGCATGTAGATGCAACATTATTTCTCATTTATGTCTCTTTTGTGCTTAATGGAAAGTTGAATGTTTGTGTGATTTTGTGTTTAGTATTGAGTTTGATAGCTTATGTTGTTCAAAACAAATAAGTTATGCTTAGTCATATGAATCACTAATTATATTTTTATCTACATACAATCATGGTAATGGAAGTGGATTTAGAATCAAAATTTGATGGTTTATGTTTCCAATTAAATAGTTAATAAGACATGCTTAAAATTGATTCTACTTTTAATTTCATATCATTTTTATTGAAGTTAGTAAGTGGGTTAGAGGGTGCATTAAAGTTTAATGGTTTAAATGTGTTAATTAATAACACAATTAGGCCATACTTATGATAAATGCATCAACTAAACTCACAAATGACCAAAAAAAGATCATAAATTCATTATGTTGATTTATGTGATCATGAGAAGGGATTTGTCTCTACATTGCTCTTTAATCTCATATTTTTATTTTCTTAGTTTTAGTTTGTTTACACTTTCTTTTAGTAGTTAAAAATCATTCGACTTTGGTTTAATTTGATTGAATAGAATTTTAAAGTCTACAATTCCCTACGGATCGATCTGTATTCGCATACGTGCTACATTCATACATCTGCGCTTGCGATTATTTTTATTTTAAAATTCGTTCATTTATTTTCTAGTTCATAGAACTTTGGCCGTCGAACACCAACATCCACTCAAAATGAATCAAACTAACGGAAATACATCATCCTCACCATCTCCAAGTGCATAATATCCAAACATAAATGCAAAAATTGTACCTATAAAGACTTATCATCGTCTTTGATACTACCTGACGAAGGAAACACCTCATGCTACTGCATATGCTCGATGGTCCAACTACGCCATCTCCGCAACGCAAAGGTAGGCTCGTGCAGCCCTGCAATCATGGCTTTCAGCTCTTAAATATATTCTTTGTCCTAAGATTTTTTATACGCTTTTCGCGAGCTCCTAGCCTGCAACACATGACCTAATAAGAGATTTGTGTCAACAAAGAATGTGGGCTTATCAACCGCTATAATAGTGTGATATATTGTTATAATCTAAGTTATTGTTATAAACTAAGTTATTTTTTAAAAATCAAATTTTATTGACTTAGTTGTTTTTACAAACTAAGTTATTTCTTTAAAAACTTAATTGTTTTTTATTAACTTATTTACTGTTATGAACTTATTTAATTGTTAAAAAACTACTTAACTCTTATTAAAATTAGTTAATTTTTATAAATTAGGTTACTTCTTATAAATTTAGTTAATTTTTATAAAACATAGTTAATGTTTAAAAATTTATTTAATTTAAATCAAACTTGCTTAACATAGTTAGTTTTTCTGTAAGTCGGTTGCTTTTTGTAAACTTAGATTTTGTTAATTTATTTATTGTTATAAACTTATTTGATTATCAACTTATTGTTACAAAAATTATTTTTTATTAATTTAATTATACCCAAACATAAGTTATAATCTAGGCTAAGTATACCATGACTTGCATTAAATATGATTAGGTAACTTGAGTAGAAATATTGTTAATTATCTCTTGGTTGCCATAGCCATAACGCCTATTTCATGATGTCAGATCCATTATAGCTTCAAAAATAGCGTCCTACTTGTCAATGGTCAAATGATTCCATCTCATTCCCTCCATCAGTTATCCTCGTTGTAGCATAAATTTTTCTTGCAATGCAAAATAAAGATACAATTGAAATTTACACTACATTATTTTAATTCTATATAACTAATTGATTATACTGATTATTAATAAATTATAGCTTAAAATATGGTTACATGAGGTTTGGTTGATTTATCGTTGACCCATGCATACGAGAGTGTGTCGTCACCATTTTGCTGCTCGATGGTATGAGTATGGGCAAATACATCCAGGTAGAAGATGAGGCCCATGTGCTCTCTTTACTGAAATAATTATTATGGATTATTGTTGTATAATAAAATTATACAATGTAATAACTGTTTGTAAACTCAATTAATAAATTTACCAGCTCTTGACGATAACGTTGAAATAAATTTACCAGCTCTTGACGATAACGTTGAAATAGATTTACCAGCTCGGTGTTGTTAGTTAATTTTTTGGCATCATATTAGTTGGTGTTGAATTTAAATCAATTGACGAAGAATATTGGATATGTCTTGAATTTTCTTTTTGGTCTCATCGTAAGATGTTTCAATCCTTCGTCGACCACACAATTTCTTGAATCATAAGCGTAGTTCGAAAACCAACCAACGAATTCCTCGCTGACATCACCGCATGGATGTTATGATTCGTAAACATTGCAGATATAGATAATATATTGCATTATAATGTACAAGTGTATTATTATAATAAATATACCCAGACTTATTATTTAATATTACGTAATAAATGGTGCAACTTAAGCACAATTAAGAAGAATGTATGCATATGCTACATAGTAATCTCAATCGTTTAACTATACTTCTACACATTTTTCAAAAGGTTGGCCATGTTGTCTAAAAGTAGATAATATTATTTGAAAAGAATCTTGTTCGATGCTTTCATCATTACGCGTAATACTTTTGAATTATAAGTTCATATGGTCACTGAGACTACACCAAATAAGTGATTTTGCAACATTTTATATCTGTCAATTGCTAACACTTATAAATGTCACGGACTGCTAATAGTAGAAAAGTGTTAGGATACCTAAAAAGTGTTAGTAAAAATAAACAGTCTTCTTAATGAACTTCGCCAACACATGTAAGTGTTGCAACAATCGGTAAAAATGTAAATAATTTAATAACAAAAGGAGTCTTTTGTAATTTGTAAATACGATCTCTTTTCCCACGCTTACCCATTCCTAAACACATTTTGGCCTCCCAAAATTTAATTTAGGGTTTCCTCTTCCTCACAAAAACCAGCGTCCCAAGCACTTCCCAAAATCAACGGCGTCTTCAACTACTTCCCAAAATCAACAGCGTCTTTAACTACTTCCCAAAATCAATGCTGACTTCAACCGGTTCAACATCCATACCGACTTCAATCACTTCAACATCGACTTCAACCACTTCGTTGATAGCTCTGGCAATTAGATTGACATCTCGCAGCTATTGTTCTTGTGGTAGTTCTCTCGGTGACTTGCTCAATGGTTAAAGATCGATGGTAACGACGTAAACTGCTCAAAATTACGGACAGTTCATGGATCGCGGCATATCATTCTTCAAGATCTACATCAACAGCAAGTTTCTTTTTATTTTTCTATGCTATTTTATTTGCTAATTTTAGATTTGTAGGTATAGTTTATTAATTATAAATGGTTAGGTACTACCCACTGCCAAGTAGATTGGTTTTGTTCATCTTCTGAAGTAGATAAGTGCGAGACTAGTGAAGATAGTTGAAATGCATTTGATGGTTGATAGGTTTGATACAGATGAGAGAAGAAGAAGAACAGGGATAAAAAGGACAGTAAGGGAGGGAAACATCGTATAGTGGTAGAATTTTAAACAGATGTCATCTAATTTTGCGAAGATGTTTAGAGTTTCTTCTTTCTCTGCCATTTTTTGAAGCTTTTTGTTGCCTTTGGATCTCATATGAAACAGTTGAATATTGGAGAGCTAAAGAGAAAACGAGGAATATGTGGTATTGTTTGTGCTTTTATACAGTATATAAATGTAATATTGTTTGGTTAGTTTTATAATTTACATTTTGGTTTATTATATTTATGTAATTCACCTAACGCTACTTGGGTATTCCATGCTACTACTATTACGAGCCTATTATATTTAAGAGGAACCAATATTAACAACAACATATGTAACGTTAGTTGGAATATGAGAAAGAGAACAAGATTGGGTTTCATTTTGTTCATCCTCTTTAGTGGGAGTTATGACAAATGGTTGAGACTGAATTAGCAGTTAATTGATAAGAAATATTTCACGTCGGCCTATTAAAACAATGAGACATTTATAAATATTAGAAGGTTACTCTATACACTATTTGTGATAATATTTCTTGCCTTGCACTTACCTTCAGAAGACCTAAAGTGAAGGTATATTATCATTTGCTGTTATTTTAACATTGTTTGATACTCAACCTAAATGCAATTTCAATTCCAGTTGCTGCGTATACATATACATGCATACATATATGCATATGCACGCATGCATATGTGTGTATGTATACGCAAGAAACAATGAGTATGCTGCATGATATGTATGCCACGCATGGTGGGTTTTTGTTTTTTTAATTTATTTTATACTGATATTGAAGAAGCTAAACATTTATATGTTACCAACAGACTGCCATCAGACCCAATACTGATTTAATTATTCCCATGAGAATTATTTTATACCACATATTAACAATCACATGAGCATTTTGTTATGAGCTCTTATGGCTATGCTATATGATGTCCAAGTTTGTTCTTAATGTTTCGATTTTGAATTTCGCTACAAATTTTATGCTTAAACCCATCTATTAAATTAGCATGCAGGCGGTCTTACTTGTTGCACAATTTTTTGATGCCCTGATTGATTATAGTGAAGAAAAAGAAGAATCATGCATGCACATGTAAGTGGTTCCTATTTTCTATTTACATTTAATACTTATAACTATTTTGTTCACTATGTAAACCATGTATACAACCTCGCTGTAAATTAGTTGAACATAAAGCTGTAGTCACAATATTTTCACATCACTACATCAAATCGGTGATTTTGCAACATTTATATTTTTCAATTTCCAACGCTTATAAATATTACAAACCACCAACTAGTAAAAAAGTGTTAGGATATTGAAAAAGTGTTATTAAAAGTAAATAGGTTTCTCTGTAAACTTAATGACACATGAATAATGAATTTAGCGTTCAAACAATTGGTGAATTAGTAAATGATTAATTAACAAGCGGGTCTTTGGTAATTTATGCATGTGTGCTCTTTCCTAACGCTTAAAAATTTTGGCCGCATAACTTTTAATTTAATTTAGGGTTTTCTCTCTCACTCACCAAAATCACGCCGACTTCATCCACTTCAACATCGTCGCCGATTTCATCCTCTTCATTATTGATGCCGACTTCGACGATTTGCGACTCGAATGGATCAATGGGTTGACTGGATTGACATCTCACGGTCACTATTTTCGCGGCGATTGGATCGACGACTCTTTCCCGATGTCAACGTTGTAAATTGCTTGAAATTATGGATGGCTCAAGCAACTGGATTGCGATGCATCGTTCGCTAATTTCAAATTTGTTTGTATTTCGAGAATTTAGTCTCAGTTGATTATAACAAGCACTTAGGTTATTATAGTATGTGTCTCGAAAGTTCGAATTTATTTGCTATTTTGTTTACCAATCAACAATAGCAAAGTAGTTTATAAATTAATAATACTTTTCTAAAGCAATTTTGAATTCATGGAAATGTTTATTGTGCCTGAGCTTGAACTTTGAGATATAGTTTGATTTTATAATATATAAAGAAATATCTTTTTTGAAATATGATTTTTGTAAAGAATATAAAGAAATGCTGTTGGGATATTAAAGTTTAAAAATATATTTTGAAACATAGTTTGAAATATGATTTTTACTTCGAAATAACTTTGAGATAAGAGTTTTGAAATATGAATATGAAATATAGTTTAAAATATCATTTTTGAACTTTGAAATAACTTTGAGATATGATATTTGAATTATGCATATGAAAAAAATATAAAGAAATATATTTGCTTTTTATAAGATATAAAGAAATATAATTTTTGAAATGTAATTTTTATAAACTTTACGAAAAAATATAGTTTGAGATACTAAAGTTTGACATATAGTTTAAAACATGTTTTTTGAAATATGTTTTTTAAATGTTAATTAACTTTGAGATATGATTTTTGAAATATGCATATAAAAAGTATATAAAAAAATAAGTTTGATTTTTGTAAGATAAAGAAATATCTTTTCCAAAATTTGATTTTTTAAAGAATATAAGGAAATATAGTTTGTGATACAAGTTTGAATTATAGCTTAAAGTACGATTTTTGAACTTGGAAATAACTTTGAGATATGGTTATTGAAAAATGCGTATGAAAAATATATAAAGAAATGTAGTTTGATTTTAGAAGACATAAAGAAATATCTTTTCTAAAATATAATTTCTATAAATTTTATAAAGAAATATTGTTTGAGATATCAGAGTTTGAAATAAGTTGATCTTTTTTTATTAGTTCTTAGTTTTTTCTACACGTTTTCTTGCTGTAAGGGATGACTAGCATATTTGGTTCAGAATTGTTAGTAATGAATAGCATATTTGGATCAGTTATGCTTCTTTTTACTTGCTTTTTGGTTGTACATCCTTTTGAACCACTGCATATATAATATCCCCTGCATTTTTTCATGCATAATGTATCAGTTGGTGATGCAAATAAACACCGATACATGATAATGGTCATCTTGTCCAATATTTTTTGGGTTTAGAAATGAAATGAAACCATTTTCCGTTGAATCATTGTGTTCCCATGTATCACTGCATCATAATTGTCCATCTTTTATAATTTTATTAAATAATTCATGTAGCATATAAGAGTATTGAAATTATTGCACATTAAATAGTATAGTTTAATTTAAAACTTGAATAAACAAAATATATTGATTGATCTTACTAACATATTAAGTCAATATTTCATTATAAAAATGCAAAAAATTATTACCTGGGACAAGTAGAATCTTTGATAGGTTTTTGACCATACTTCCTCCATGCCAAGAGATTATAAGGAACTACTCCTCAATGTCAAGTCAATATCCCATAGTTCGCAACAGTAGTTGCAACTGCAGTTTGCAACTTGATGTGGTTACTCTAAAAACTTCAACAGGGTTCTGCGTAGTCAGAGTGTACGATATATGAGGCTTGAAGTGTGAATTTAGACTAGTCTTTTTTGAATAATTTTAGATGTAGTTTAGATTTCTAGTGTATTACTTGACATGTCATTTTTGTTTAATTTTTTACTATGACATCTTTGACTAAATTTGAAAGCTTGAGTTTTTCCTTGTTGACTGGACTTCAATTTTTGAAAAAAAAAATCATTGTTAGATATTTGAGATGGAGTTGATATTCCGTTTTGCTTTATTTGAGATATTTTAGATGATTTTTTTAGTTATGAAGAGTTACTAGATTTTGAGTGAACATGAAGCGGTTCTGTATGTTCCATTATAAGATGTGTACCTTGATAATAAACTTTATAAATATGCTATATCAATATGCTATGTTATCTCTTATACTTGATTACATCATATGTATTTATATACTAGACCCTCATTTGTCAAGATGATGTGTGTTTTGGTTTTATTTGTTTATACCTTTAAACCTTTATTTATCAAGATATTATAATTCTCGTATATATGCTCATACCTTAAAGCCCTTATATCTCGAAGTACTTATTTACCGATATATTGCATATTATACTAAGTTTAACCCATAAACGTAGGATTTTGAATAAAACAACTTTGATTTGTTATAAAAGAGTCCTTAGTGCCAAACATTTTGAGATGTGTCGACTTATTTATATATATCCTGGGATTGCTGATAGATATGTGTTGGATAGCTTCGCTTGAGAAGGGGTTTGAGTGTATCAACATATTGATCTTTTTTATACGTATTTAGGAATTGTGCTAGGAAAATGTCAAATTGTCTTCTTTGAAAACAATTCTTTTTCAAGGAGTTCCCTTATTACTTGGTTTTGTTTTCTTAAGATGGAAAGGTCTGAAGTTTTTTATAAAGAAAGCTACAAGTTATGAATAAGATACTTGGTTTTTTTGTCAGTTTCTGATATTCTATTATTTTATTTATTACTTTGGTACTGATGCTCATTTCATTAGTTTGGTAATTTATTGTGAAGTTGTTTATGTCATTTATTTATTGTTTATGTATTTAGTAAAGTTTGGATTTATTTCCTATGCAATAAAACCATATCTATTTTATTTCTGTAATATTAGTACATTATGTGCTACAATTCAAAAAACGATGTGCCTTTCTCTTCTATTTTTTAATATAGTGATACAAACACGGTTAATAAAGAGAGAGGCCATATCATGCAATTTACATGCGGACTTGAGGACATATAACCATAACCATCTTATATCGCGTCGACAAATAGCTTTGTGCTGCAAGTTAATTGGCGAAATTGCTTGTACCTCTTAGTTTTCACACAAGGTTTATTAACACATATTAAAGTGCTTATGTTAATCAGTTGTAGATATGATAAAGATAATTTATTGTCTCAAATATTGATTGAATGTTTCTTAGTAAAGTGGAGTGATGTTCAACTAATTTAGAAATATGACCTAGCTTAAAATCACTTTTGAGAAATTGGTTAAAATAATGTTATTGGATGAGAGTTTGTATAATATCTTCCAATATAATGTCAGAGCTCACTGTTTTGGGGGGGGGGGGGGAATACCAAAAGCAATCGCTCTTGTTCTCATTTCATTTACTTTGGCTTATAGATTGTTGGTGAAGTTAGAACTAACCTTTTGTAATCGTTGAGTCTGTTGCTACATTTCAAGATACTTGGTTTTTGACTTTCGAATGAAGGTTTATACCATGAAGAATAAACGATAAGGTTACTTAGAACACAAAGATGATAGGTTTTGTGTTATTACAGGCTTTAACTCAAGTGCAAGTTGTTGGGCATTCTCATGGGGGCTTGGATGTATTGGCCAATTTATTTTCTAAGCTAGCAAAAATCACCCACTGTCGCTTGGACCTATTGAGGTTCTGTTGACTTTTTGAAGATTCTGGCTTGCCACCAGTTTTGAGAGAGTTCCGAGAGGTATTGATCTATTGTTGTTCTTATTCTTTTTTAAACAATAGTGTTTATATCTATCTTTATTGTTCAAATGCATGTGTTTTTGTATTTCTATGTTTACGGTTCAAATGTGTATTACTGCATTTGTGTGTGCATTTACATAATTTCATATGTCAGAACTTTTTATTATTATGTTTCAAATCATTTGGACACACACATCGTATGGAATGTTTAAAGTGAACTATTTATTATATTCCACATGTTTTACTTCTATTTCATTTTTGGGTATTTCCTTTTATAAGCAATTTGGACCTTTGCAACTTTGTAGTAAAGTAGTAAATGGTTTTGTTTTCAATATTGAAATATACATATAGGACATTTCGAATAACATTTTGCATGCTTAAAATAAAGTAAATGTTGAAAGTCTCACATGTAATGAATTTACATTGTACAAATGGTCTTAATTAGTGATGTGCACGTAAATGTGCATATTTTTACCACCATATTTATTCTATTTAAATTAAATAAATGATCACATCGGGTATTTTAACTTGTTTTAACCAAAATTCATATTCATTCCAAATTTTCACATATTCATCTTCATATAAGGGCAAAATGACCATTTGTGCGCGTATATTAATTTGAGAGAATTTAATTGAAAATTTCTATAATATTTGTAGGAATTTAGCTTCTCATATTAGTGGGTTCATGAAGAAACATGCATGCACAAAATGGATATAAAGGAATAAAGATGGAAATAATTCAAAGTGAAGATCATGGAGGACCCCACCTACTCACCTACCTTAATGTACAAATTAAAGGCTAATGCACATGCTTATGGAGTTAATGGTTTTATGTACACTTAATAGGGGATTAAGACATGTTAATGATTACTTGGTATCCACACTTTCTAAGGGGCATTTTGGGCATTCCCCAAAAAGTGAATTAAGGTTTTAAAACTTGTATATATACCCCTTATGTTTCATGTAATAACTTCCTCTTCATTAGTTTTAGGCTTAAAATAAACAAAGCTCTTCTCTTTCCTTTTTCATGGCTACTTAGCCATTTTTATTCACATGTAATTTCTTTTTAAAAAAATATATGATATTTTCCTTTCTTTGTTTATTTCCTTTTATGTTGTAGTGCAGATCTCTTTTTCATTTATGCAAATAGAATAGATCTCTTTTCCATTAGCTTTCATTTTTCTTTCCTTTTGCTTTCATGGTGCATGCTACTTGTGTTGATATGATAACACAAATAAGAGGCTAATCCCTTCAATTCAGGGGTAATGAAGCTCTCTAATTAATGTAGCTTCAAGATTTTGTCAATTCATGCTCTCTTTTTGTGCTTAATGACAATGCTTGAAGTGGTTTAATTTGTTGTCTTTGCTTTGAATTTGATAGTCTATATTGTTGACACGAATAGGCTATGCTTAAACAATCACTAATACAAATGCCTCTTTATGAATATATGATTATGGCATAAGAAAGTGATTTGAAATTAAAATTTGATGGTTTATATTTCTAATCAATAGTTAATAGGCCATACTTAAAATAGATTTCATTTTCATTTTCTTTGTCAAGTTTCATGAAAGTTAGTAAGTGTTTTAAGGGGTGTGTTATAGTTTGATGGCTTATGTTGGCTAATCAATAGCTCAAATATTCCATACTTATGATAAACACATCAATTAAAACACTAATGACCATAAAAGGTAGATCATGATTTCATGTATTGAACTACATGATCTAGAGAGTGGATTTATTCTCTAAATTGTCATTTAACTCTCATATTTGCATTTCTTTTCTTTTTATTTGTTAGTTCATTTTCTAGCTTAAACACGCTCTCGACTTTGGTATAATTTGATTGAGTAGGAAATTTAAATCATCAGTTCCCTGTGGATCGACTCGTATTCGCCCCGTACTACAAGTGTACGCCGTGCACTTGTGGTAAATTTTATTTCAAAATTCGTTCGACGGTTTTCTAAAACGATAGAATTTCCGTCGGCGAACAAATTTTTGGCGCCGTTGCCGGGGAATTGTTTTGATTTTAATTTTCTATTCTTCGAATTAGTTTTCTTTGATTTTTGTGTGTGTTTGCATTTTTTTTATAAAAGAAAAAGAAAAAAATACATTGTGTGTTTTGTGATTTTTGGTGACATTGTGTTGTGTGCTTGTTTTCTATTTAATTTTCCATTTGCGTTGCATATCTTATTCGAAAAAGAAAAAAAGTACATTGCATTCATCTTCAATTTTATTTCATTTCCTTTTCAATTACATTTTCCGTTTACAATTTAAAAAAAAACAACACTGTTACATTCCATTTTCTTCACTGTTTACATTCTCTGTTGCAGTCTCTGTTCTTATTCACTGTTCATATCCCCATACCAACAAGCCTGCATATCATTTCAATTACAAACTACTGTCCATCAAACAATCTGCACAACTCCTTCATTCAGTGCAAACCATTCCACACCATCTCCCTCTGCCTTGTTCAATTCTGCCATCCAGTGACCCAGTCCTCCTCTACCACACTGACACCATACAAGTTCAACCACCATCTAATTGCCTTCCCTCAACTTCCAACAGTAGCAGCTCCTCTCTGTTTCAAAACATCATTCTCGCCATCATTCCCTTTTGCAAATCTCCACAACCCACTACACCATATAGCCAGTTTTGCAACACACCCATGCGGAAGAATCGCAATGGTTCTGAGCCGTTGCTAAATAGCAATGGTTCGAAGCCGTTGTAAATGATTCAAGAACGGCTATGGGCCGTTGAATCGTGCAACGGCTCAAAGCCGTTGTGCAGTTGCCGTTTTTTTCCACACATAACCCCCGTTCCCAAAACTAACGCCCTTTTAATTTCATTTTCCCTTTCCTCCGCGCGTTTTCCCTAGTTTAATCGTCCCCATTTCCAACTCGATTGAGCGACTGCAAATCATCATCGTCGACTGCAATTATCATCGACTGCGGCAACGTGAAGACCAATGGTAATGCTTCCGTCCTCATTAAAAATCCATTCTTTCATATTCCGTCTCCTTGACAAATACTTCCGTCCTCATCTCTTTGGCAGACACTTCGTTTCTTCCTGCAAATACATCCGCTACTGCTTCAAAATTTATTTTCTTCGAACTGTCAAACCTCAGATCTAAATATTAGGTATCATTTTTATTTTTATTTCGATGTTAAATTGGTTTAGACACAAGAATCTATATAGATTTCATGAAATGAATCAATAAAGTTTAGCCTGAATTATTGAGTAGAAATTGATAATTGTTGCTGTGTTTACTTTTGTGATTTGTGGGGTGATATCAGTAGTTGATTAGGTCATATAATTATGTGAGTTTCATCTCGGTCAAAAGATGATATTACATCTGGCTTTTGCGCTGCTATGTTAAATGTTAAACAACAAATTAATAGAATGCTCTGAGTGGTGGGCATTTGACGCAGCGTGGGAAGCGAATTCGACGATGTAAATCGAATCCGTCCAGGATCTCACACGATTAGCGGAAATAATCGGTGAATCAACGAAGAATCGATGGATTCAAGAATACCGAAAGGCCCAAATCCGTTGATCACAAAGATACCGGATTTTAGCAATCTTCGACACGTTGATCGCGCACGATTCCGTGAAGAAAGATCTACAATTCTTTGAGCGTTGATCAAGCGCACTTGATTCCGCGAATTGGCTTCAACGTTCGTTGATTCGAGCGCACTCGAATGCCGAAGTGGAGATATGAGTTAACACTTGACTACCAATTTAATGGAGGCACAAATCTTCACAAACAAAATTTTATTCAATTTTCAACAACCTGTTTTTTTACAAATGACACAACCCCTATTTATAGGAGAGTACAAAACATATGACTTAACAAAGTGGTACAACAAACACGGCGACTTAAGAAAATGAAATACAAACAGTACAACGACTTACAAACACACAAACGACTTAAATTTCTTCACGCGACTCAACAACTTCACATGAGCTAAAATGAAGCACGGCAAAGAGACTTCGCGACCTAGAAATCATCAGCGACTTAACTATTTTGCCGCGACTTAAAATTTGGTCGTCCGCGACCTAACAAGCGGCGACTTAAAGCAGGAAAACTTGCAAGAGGGGTTCGCGACTTAGTGATGGATTCACGACTTAGGGCTGCCGATGCGGTAGGTCGCTCAAGACTTAGGGATGCGATAAGTCGCTCGCGACTTAGGAATGCGGTAGGTCGCTCGCGACTTAGGGATGTTCGCGATTCATCAATAGGTCGGCCGCGACTTAAGGTGGTGAGCGCTTCATCAGTAGGTCGGCCGCGACTTAAGGTTGGGAAATCGCGTGGCTTGTTCGAAGGTCGATCGCGACCTATGGTGGAGGGCGGCAGCGACTTGCAGTAGGTCATCGCTCGCGACCTAGAGGTACGCGCTTCATCATCCTCCCCTTGTTGGAAGGAATTCGTCCTCGAATTCACACTCTCGTCATCTTCGTCAAGTTCCTCTCCATAATACGGAATTAAGTGTTTGACATCGAAAACATCAGAAGTATGAACCTCTTCCGGCAATCTTGACCGATACGCATTATCATTGATCTTCTCCAAGATTTCTACTGGACCAAATTTTCGAGCTTTCAACTTATTGTAAGTTCCTACTGGAAAACGATCTTTCGTCAAAACCGCGTAAACCAAAATCACCTTCTTTGAAGACAACACTGCTTCGTTTCTTATCAGCCATTTGTTTATACTTCTCATTCGTCTTACGCAATCATTCCTGTACAACTTTGTGGCATTCCTGTAATTCATTCACCAAATCACTAGCCCGCTTAACAACTCCCTTCTGATATGGTACTGTCGTTAGATCCAACGGTCCCTATGGAATGGATGAATATACAATTTGAAATGGACTGAATCCAGTACTTCGATTGACTGCGTGATTGTGTGCGAACTCAGCTTGACACAATTTCAAATCCCAGCTTTTCAAATTGTCTTTCACAAGACATCTCAGTAAATTTCCCAACGATCGGTTAACCACCTCCGTTTGCCCATCAGTTTGCGGATGGTACGCGCTACTAAAATTCATCTTCGTTCCAACCATCTTCCACAAACTCAACCAAAAATGGCTTAGAAATCTAGTATCTCGATCAGAAACAATAGATTCTGGTAAACCATGCAATCTATACACCTCTTTAAAGAATAATCGAGCCACTCGAACTGTATCCGCTGTCTTTTTACAGGCTATAAAATATGCCATCTTCGAAAACCTGTCCACCACAACAAATATAGAATCATTCCTCCTCTGAGTTCTTGGCAAACCCAACACAAAATCCATACTAATATCAACCCATGGTTTAGTAGGCACGGGTAATGGCATGTATAATCCCGCATTCGTCACTGTTCCCTTCGAAACTTGACAGATATGACACCTCTCCACAAATCTCCCTACCTCTTTCCTCATTGACGGCCAAAAATAAGATTGAGAAATTAACTACAATGTACGATCTCTCCCTACATGGCCTTCTTCATGTAATTCTTTGATAATCTTCATTCTTAAGCTGCAGTCTGGTATGCATAATCGATTCCCCTTGAACAAGAATCCATCAACCAATACAAATTCATCGGTATTCCCATCCTTAACTTTCTCAACAAACTTTGTAAAGTAAGGATTCTCCTCAAACAACTCTGGCAATAATTTGAATCCTGTTACTTCAACCTTCAACGTTGTCAACAAGTGATTTCTTCTGCTTAAAGCATCCGCTACACGATTTGTTACCCCTGATTTGTGTTTTACAACGAAAGTAAATTGTTGTAGATATGCTACCCATGAAGCATGTCTCGTTGAAATCTTGTCCTGCCCTTGTAGAAGTTTCAATGCCTCATGATCAGTGTAAAGAACAAACTCCTTCTGAAATAAGTAATGTCGCCAGTGTTTCACGGCTTGAACAATTGCGTAAAACTCTACATCATAAGTACTATATTTCATCCTGGCTCCAGATAATTTTTCACTGAAATAAGCAACTGGTCTTCCGTTCTTGCTCAATACTCCACCAATTCCCACTTTCGATGCATTAGTATGCAATTCAAACAACAACTGAAAATTCGACAGTACCAGAATTGGCGCTGTCGTCAAGAGTGTCTTGATCTTCTCAAAGGCAACCCCTGCTTCCTTTGACCATACAAACTTCTTTCCTTTCATGCAATCGGTTACTGGTGCCATCACACTGCTAAAATGTGGAATGAATCTTCGATAAAAAGTCACCAAGCCATGAAAACTTCGCACTTCAGTAATTGTCTTCGGTTGTGGCCAACTCCTGACAGCTTCCACTTTATTTTCATCCACTTGAATACCTTCCTTTGACAGAACATACCCCAGGAATAAAACTCTGTCCGTCATAAACACGCACTTCTTTGTTGCTGCATAAAACTGCTCTTGTCGTAGAATCAACAATACTTCTCGCAAATGCTGGATGTGTTCTTCCGTACTGCCACTATAAATCAGAATATCATCAAAGTAAACAACCACGAACTTCCCAACAAATGGTCTAAAAATCTGGTTCATCACTCTCATGAAAGTACTAGGAGCATTTGACAAACCAAATGGCATAACCAACCATTCGTATAAACCCTCCCTGGTTTTAAAAGCAGTCTTCCACTCATCACCCGGTCTAATACGAATTTGATGGTATCCACTCTTCAGGTCAATCTTGGAAAACACAACAGCCCCATTCAATTGATCAATCAAATCATCAAACCTCGGCATAGGAAATCTGTATCTCACAGTGATCTTGTTTAGAGCCCGACTGTCCGTACACATCCTCCACGTTCCATCCTTCTTCGGTACCAATAAGGCTGGCACAACACATGGACTCAAACTCTCCTGGACACGCCCTTGTTCTAACAACTCCTCCACTTGCCTTCTCAGTTCTTCATGCTCATTGGGACTCATCCGGTAATGTGGCCTGTGAGGTAATATCGATCCTGGCACAAGATCAATCTGATGTTGAATATCCCTCAAGGACGGTAATTCCTTTGGCAACTCCTCCGGAAACACATCACTGAATTCTTCCAATACCGGCTTCACTTTCTCTGGGACTTCAACTGATTCAGTAGCTTCATGTCCAATCAACAAAAATACCTTTGGACTCTCCTCTACTTCTTCAACAAATTCCTTTAAAGTCAATAGAGTTTTCAGCTCCTCAATCTCCTCAGATTTTCCCTCACCTTGCTGTCTCTTCTTTGGAACTAAAATAATTTTAACGCCTTCAAACATAAAACTATAGCTAATGGTCCGACCGTCATGTTGCACTGCTCGATCATACTGCCACGGTCTTCCCGGAAGCAAATAACAAACATCCATCTCAACTACATCACACCAAATCTCGTCTTTATATTTCTTTCCAATAGAAAATGGAACTCGAACTCACCTATCCACCTTCACCTCTCCTCCTTTTCTCAGCCATGCTAGTTTGTAAGGATTAGGGTGTTTCTCCGTCTTCAACTTCAGCTTCCTCACAGCTTCAGTAGAGATAATATTGTCACAACTTCTTGCATCAATCACAAATTTACAAACTTTTCCCAGAATAGTGCATGTAGATTGAAAAATGTTGCTCCTCAACCAACTAGCCTCATCCTCTTGTTTGGGTGTTAAACAAGACCTTCTCATCATTAGATTACACCCTTCATCTCCTGACGCGATATCCTGTTCATTCTCCTCAACTGGACTATCTTCACCTTCAACAACATCTTCAGCTATCATCGTTCTCTTCTTTGGCTTTGGAAATTCGTTGCTCTTATGACCCACTTCTTGGCAGTTATAACCCTTGAAACTGTAACCTTTGCCTTCGCCACTTCATTCACAACTAGTTTATTGACAGCTCTAGTAACATTGGAACTCCCACTAACACCTTTGCTTTGAATATTGGAACTTGTAAACACTCCACCTCCTCGTCTTCCCTGCTTCTCCCAAGCTATCGCCTTCTGGTATGCTTCCGCCACAGATCTTGGATCAAACATATTAATCATATCCTGGATCTGCATTCGCAAACCTCTAACAAACCTCGCAGTCAATTGTTCCTCGGTCTCCATAATGGCATTTCGAGCAATCAGTTAATAAAACTCATCAGCATAGTCATTAACAGTCTTTGTTCCTTGCCTCAAGTTTTGCAACCTCTGATACATGAGTGATTGATAGTTGTAAGGTAAAAATGTAGCCTTCATCAATTTCTTCATTTTCTCCCATTCAACAATCTTCGACTTCCCCATCCGTTCTCGTGTAAGTTTGGTTTGCTGCCACCACGCCATAGCTCTCCCTCTCAACCTAGTAGCAACTAACTTCACTCGATGGTCTTTCGGAACCTCCTTGAAATCAAAGATCTCCTCAACATTAGACAACCAGTCCAAGAATTCTTCTGCAACCATTCCACCTTTAAATTCAGGAATCTCCATCTTCATTCCCGATTCCCATCGACGATCATCATCTACATCTCGATACTGTCGTCGTGTTTGTTCTCTATCTCGGTAATGAACACTTCCCCTATCACCATCAAACTCCTCGTCAAAATCTGAAGTATATCGATGTCGATCACGATCTCCAACAGCTCTACTACCACTCCTTCGATCAACATTCCTATCACGATTATCAATACTTCTATGATCTTGATCTTCTCTTCTCTCCCGATCTGAATGTATCGAAGCTCTACTTCCCCCATGGTTCGATTCAGGTGAAACTCTTCTTCGATTTTGATTCATTTCAAGCATCATTCTCTCTAATCGACCAATTCCTTCATTCAACTTTTCAGTGAAACTCTCGTTGATTCGTTGTTCCATTTCATCGGCCCCTTCTCTTCCATACAAAGCATTAATATTGCGATGACGTTGAGCTCGCCTCGGAGGCATGATTGAACTTCAAACAAACTCAAAAAAATAAATTTCAAACACTTTCCGAACTTTGATCCAAAGTGAGATGGATCGAAACTCCCAACTTGTTGCAACTTCACGATGAACACGATGAACACTAAACTTCTCAACAATTGCAAATACGATCTCCAAACTTCAAATTCTCGATACCCAAGTCTCCAAATGATGCAAACTTCTTGCGATCTAGCTCTGATACCAAACTGACGCAGCGTGGGAAGCGAATTCGACGATGTAAATCGAATCCGTCCAGGATCTCACACGATTAGCGGAAATAATCGGTGAATCGACGAAGAATCGATGGATTCAAGAATACCGAAAGGCCCAAATCCGTTGATCACGAAGATACCGGATTTTAGCAATCTTTGACACGATGATCGTGCACGATTCCATGAAGAAAGATCTACAATTCTTTGAGCGTTGATCAAGCGCACTTGATTCCGCAAATTGGCTTCAACGTTCGTTAATTCGAGCGCATTCGAATGCCGAAGTGGAGATAGGAGTTAACACTCGACTACCTATTTAATGGAGGCACAAAGCTTCACAAACAAAATTTTATTCAATTTTCAACAACCTATTTTTTTACAAATGACACAACCCCTATTTATAGGAGAGTACAACACATATGACTTAACAAAGTGGTACAACAAACATGACGACTTAAGAAAATGAAATACAAACAGTACAACGACTTACAAACACACAAACGACTTAAATTTCTTCACGCGACTTAACAACTTCACATGAGCTGAAATGAAGCACGGCAAAGAGACTTCGCGACTTAGAAATCATCAGCGACTTAACTATTTTGCCGCGACTTAAAATTTGGTCGTCCGCGACCTAACAAGCAGCGACTTAAAGCAGGAAAACTTGTAAGAGGGGTTCGCGACTTAGTGATGGATTCGCGACTTAGGGCTGCCGATGCGGTAGGTCGCTCACGACTTAAGGATGCGGTAAGTCGCTCGCGACTTAGGGATGCGGCAGGTCGCTTGCGACTTAGGGATGTTCGCGATTCATCAATAGGTCGGCCGCGACTTAAGGTGGCGAGCGCTTCATCAGTAGGTCGGCCGCGACTTAAGGTTGGGAAATCACGTGGCTTGTTCGAAGGTCGATCGTGACCTATGGTGGAGGGCGGCAGCGACTTGCAGTAGGTCATCGCTCGCGACCTAGAGGTACGCGCTTCATCAGCATTGCCTGAGCTCTGGTTGATCAATGTGGTAGCAGCTGCAAGCCTGCAATGATGTTGGGTTTTTTTTCCTTTTTTCTTCTCCTTTCTAGTTAATGAAGTAATAAAGATCCGTATGTTAATGTAAGAGTAGATGTACCATAGGAAAACCGACAGGTATTCAGCAGTTTGTAGTATCTCGAAAATTTATACTTTCATATTAGTTTCTTTATTTGGCAAGTCAATCTTTGTAGGAACTGCAAATGCTTTTGGATGTTTTGAAGCTCACCCATAAATCACTCATGGTGCATCTTGAAATAGATTCATTTACTCACTTGCTAAATGAGATTCAAGAGAATCTGTCACTTGTTTCATTTTCGAGTCGATTTGCTTCCTAGGTTCGGCTCAGTTCAAATTTTGTTTTCTTGTTATGATTTACAATTTGTAATCTTTATCTGACTATTGAATGTTAATATATTAACTTTAATTTTCTGTATTACGTGATTGCATATGTTTGCCATTGCTTACCTGAACATACATGACATTATGTAGCTTAGAAGCCAAAACCTTGTAAAGTGCCGAGCAAGAATTACTTTAATCTTTTTCTTAGTTTGGAACTCAATGGAATCATGATTCTAAACAGATGTGAACCATATCAAATTTGATGAGAACATGTTTCTTCTGCAATGGGTACATGTGATGAGAAAAAAATTTACAAGGAAAAAACCTTTTCAAAGGAAAGTTAGGTAAGTTTTGTACATGTCTAAAAGTGGATGAAAACCAGATTTCTTTAAATTTTTATTTAATTTCATAACAATTGTTAGAATGAAAATTTTTTCATCTTTAAAAATAAATAAAACTGTAATATTGCAAAGATATTAAAACATGTTATAACTCTAGACTTTGTTTAAAGACCAGTTTCTCATGTAAATATCCATCTCCCCATCCTTTCCCACTCTAGGCTTCTAAGCACTTTAGTCATGACAACATACATGTGACATTATTTAAAATGTTCTATAGGCTCATAGAGCCTATCTGACCATCTTTCTCAGTGTAAAACTAAAAACAGTGTTTTGAACACAAATGGAAACCCATTATCTATAATTGATTGCATATGTTCTTATGGACTGTTTGCGACATATCTGTCATATGACAATTCTTCCGTGGAAAGCGTCAGTAGCACGCATTTAATTGAATAATACAATTTCGTGTGGGTTTAATCAATTAATATCATTTCATATGTCCTACCTATAATACTCTTTTCCTAATTGTTGTTCTGAATGGCACGGTTTATGATTGTACTGTTATATTTGGTCGGAGATGCAAAATGACTTTTTACCTAATTTTATCCTCTGCAACGCCACACAACGATTTATCCATTCCTTGAGAGGAGGTCGTCAAGCTACTCGAAGGATTGATATTCCAATTGCTATGGCATATTTCTACTGTGGCTCTCAGGTGAATATTTCCTGGATGCTGTTTATGTTAGCAATAATGAAAAGTATATCGTATCTTTTGCTTATCGTTTAATCTAATGAGAAGGCATACGCATTAGCGCTTGTCTACTGATTTCTGGGACATGCATGTTGGTGCATAGCATGATCAAAAAACTAATTTGTTGCAATATATTAGCATTCAGAATTTATGCCAAATATTCTGACGGTTATCCATACTGCTCCCCACCACATAAGCTATGCTAAACTTGATGATTGTTGCTGTAGGATTTGAACACTGCTTACCAAAGCATAGCTATTCTATATTCTTATTTCTTTGGGATTCCTCACATGACTGCAATTATTAAACTTATTGGGTCTAGATCTCTGCCCTGGATTATACGTGCTCTATTGGACCATATTGCCACCAAGGTGAATGTATACAATTTGCATTCTCATTTTCAGATAAAAACTCAGTACCCTTGAATGGATTAACTTACTTCAACAGAATTTAGATAATAATTCGATCTGTGTTAAATCCTTCGGTTTTCTTAAAGATATGATGTGAATAATATATAAAACAAATCACAACTGTAAATTATTTTAACTATATAAATTTAATTTCCGTAACTAACATAAACGTACCTTTTTTAAAAACCTATGATCATGAGCTGTTTTTTAGTATAAAATGTTGGAGAGGATTGTATATTTAATTGTTTGGAAAAAACTAATGCAGAGACTGCAGTGTAAATATTCACAAGTAGGCAAGGAGATATTTATGTTATACCACATGACATACCAAATACCCATTCTCAAATTCTCATGGATTCCAACCGAAAGGATGTTGTTGGTATTTTCTATGGTATAATGAACATAAACCACTTAAGTCTTAGCCAATGCTATATTCTGTTTCAGATCACATCAATTGTCCCTAAAATTGCTGGATTGCAAGAGGCATTGCCAAGATCAATTGGACTTCTTTCATTTGATGGAGGGATAGCAGGTGAACTACAATCGATTAAAAATTATTTGTCAACAGAGTTTGTTATGCTATACACTGTCAAGCCGTTGTCTCAGTGTATCATTGTTCCTTTGACATATAAAGCATGGCGAGTTGGTGTGTTATTGTTCTGTCTAACAAATTTTGAAATCCATGCGTATTTTTTTATGTTAATATTATTGTATTCAGACCTTTTTAGAAATTAAACAAGTTTTATAAAATTATTGTTAACAATTTTGGCTATATATTATTTAAGCACCTTATTTTACCAATTCTCATACTTAAACAATTTTGGTTATATCTCATATCTCCTTTAATTCATTACATTTGACTGTAGAGGCCACTTGTTTTTTTGGCCCTTCCTATTTGTTTCGGTAATAAGTCATTCAAGAGAATTCAAGATCTCAATTGAAGTAGTTGTTCGGGTTGACAATTTTCTTTGATATAGTTATTTATTTTGTTCCTTGTATGTCTCTATGCGGTTTTAATTTGTTAATATAAGGACCTTTTCTCTTACATTCTCAGGTAAGATGTTTTTAGTGTTAAGTCACAGGTTCTATGGCAGAAAGAAACATCTATCCAGAAAGATTATGCAGAGGCAAAATCTACTACTGTAAGCCCCTAAAACATTCTGTTGAATGATGTCAATATGCAATATTTCTTAACCCTGAATAGAACATTATAAAAGGGAAAAATAAAAGGATTAAAATAACTACTATATTTCTTATGACAACCCATGCTCCCTAATACCTATTATACAGTTTATTGTCTTTGCTGTAATCTAATTTTACTAAGCCGATGTATAATTTCATGCTCTGTGGCGGTCTCAGTCTGTATCTGAGCTGAAGGACTTTGTGAAATAGCCAAATCTTGACATATAATCCCTAATTTATGTTAATATTCCTTCATTGTCTAGAAAAGCCAAAAACACTGGGGTCCCTAAACAATCCTGACGTATAATCCCTAATTGACATTTGAAACGCAAGTCGATAAAGTTGCAAACAGTTACCGAATTAAAGTCCCAGGCTCGAATAGTATTTTTTTACCAATAACATATTATGTGGTAGTGGTATTATTCAACTTAGGTGTTTTGAGCAGTTAATTAAGAAAATGTAAAGTGCGGAGGGGGTCCCTTAATTAAAATCTTTTCCTTCTTTTTATTCAGGAAGATGGTCAGGTATGCCACAATTGTAGGATCGATTTCACCCTAGAGGGGGGGGGGTGAATAGGGTGATAGTGTCAATTATAAGAATTAATCGCGGAAGCTTATAAAATATTCAATTCAGATCACAGGATAGCAGCATAGATATCGCAGAATACAAATAACAGAAAAAACAGAACAACACAGAATTTACCCAGCTTCGGCAAAACCCTGCCTACGTGCTGCCCTCAAGGTTTCTACTAGAAATTAGATAGTCCCTCGCTTACACACGTAAACTCGCTATACCCGCTATTGACTAATCTAACTCTACGCTCAAAACCTTACCACAACTCAACCACCGAGTTGCGAATTCTCAAGCTATGCCACGTAGCTTGTGCCCTAGTCACACGACTAGAAATTTAAAACGGTTTAAAAAGAAAATACAATTAAAAACAATTTAAATAAAATAAAACCCTATTTAAAACAAACTAAAGCCTTATGATAATAATATTAGAACCGGCCCACTCTTTATTCTTTAACCTGTTCCTTATTTCCTTCTTTGTTATTCTCCAGCCCGATCCCCTTTATTTCTTTGTTGGGAAAAATAATGGCGGCATGCGTCTTCGTTCTTCGATCTGAAAATTAGGGCTCGTGCTCGATACTCTTTTCTCTGGAAATTTGGCGGCTTTCTCTTAGCTCTGAGGTCTAGGGCTATTTTGAAGCTCCGACTTTAAGTTGATCGAATCAGTGATTAATTGGAAGTCGTCTTGTTCGATCGAATCCTTGTTGCTTACTTCGGTTGCTTCGATGAGTTCGTTTGTTGCTTCGGGTAAGATTTTTAGCTCTGTTCCTTTTTGATTTTCGTATTCGAACTCATGCCCTTATGCCGATGATGTTGAATGGTTTATATAGGGTTCAATGCCCTAGATTTGCATCGTATATTCTCTATTTGAATTTGTCATCTTATTCACCTCGGCCACTTGATTTTTTATTGATGATTGAGATTGTATTGACTTGTTCATAAACGTATATACTTCGATTGCTTGATTGACACGATGATGACCACGGCTTTAATTTGACTTTGTCATATTTGATTTCTTGGCTACCACGGTGTTTTATTTTCTGGCATTTTTTGATTTGTTCAATATTGACATGGTGATTTCACTGTCACTTTGGCCTTGATACTGGGTGTTTACTTCGGCCAGAAATTTGTTACTTATTTGGTGTATACCACTCCACGACTCTGCATTACTTTGACCATCACTGTTTTTCATCCCTGCGAGCTTTGTCTCTGGCCTTGTTTGATTTTGTTTTGTGTCTGGTCGACATTTGATGTTTGTAGCTTGTGATTGCCACTGTGTTGCATTGTTATTGATACATGGTTGTTCTGTTGGTTCTTCTCAAAAATTGCTGTGTCACTTTCCATGTGTTCATGTGTCCACTGATGCTTCGAGTCTGCAACTTGTAGCTGGACTTGTGCACCTTGTTTCATGTTTGAGACTTGAGTCTTTGTGGTCTGCACTTGGTTTCTTCACCGTGTTGCATTGACCATAACATTTTCATCATTTGTTGTTCACCTACATGTAGCTGTTGCTCCTAGTGTTGCTTTGTCATTGATTTGAATTGTGCATTACTGGTCTTTGCATTTACCAGTTTCATTTAGTTGACACTTTATCTGTAACTTGCATCACTGGTGCACATTTGTTTGCTGTGACACTTGTTCACTGCTGCTTGTTGTTTCACTAGTATCAGTGATGTTGCAACTGGTTTAATGTTTGTTCAATGCATTTACTTCAAATGTTTCACTCTGATATATATATATATATATATATATATATATATATATATATATATATATGCATTCATTCGAGTTGTATTCACATTTGTTGTTGTCAGTTTGCCTTGTATTACTGAGTTACAATGAGTAGCTATCATCTGCACTTGCACACTTTCATCATTGCTGCCTGGTCTTCCCCCTACTACAAGACTGGTCCATTGCCACACTGTCTTGGCAGCTGAAGCAAGAGCATGTGATACTTTTTCTGGCTTCAGTTGCTTCATTTGCACACTGCTACTTGTCTGTAGCCTTTGTTGAGTCTTTTGTCGTCTGCTCTGAACTTTTGATCATGTTGCCTTCGTGTTGTTGTTTGCTTCATGTACCCTACTGCTTTGAACTTCTGGTTGGTTTGGCCTGGACTTCACTTGACCATTGCTCCATGTATACTTGGTGCTTGATTTGGGTTCATACTTGTTCATGTGTACATCTGTGTGTCTTTTGCTCTGTTCTCACTAACCATGTGGTCTGGAATGATTTCGACATTGATTTTTGTGTTATTTGAAGTTACCACTTACCTGACCCTTCCATATGCTCTCTGATAATGTTGAACTTCACTGTTTCTGTTGTGTTCTGTTCATTCCTAGTTGCCTTGTTGCAGTTTGATTGTGATATCCATGTTGCAACTGTTTTGGTCGAGACTTGTTGTTTGTTGGCACTGGACCTGATCTGCATACATGATTGTTGCAGTCCATTTTGCTGTTGGTCTTCGTTGCATTCATGTCATGGTGCCTTGTGTTGAATCCAGTTTTAAAACTCAGATTTGACCTTGTGCTCGTGTCGTGATTTTCAATGTTATTGCACGTTAGTTGAACCCGGTTTTTCATTTGGGTTTGACTTGTGCTCACCCGTCCCTGTAAATCAATCAAGTGTATATCGGTGTGCATGGCCTTATGGCATATACAGTGATGCACTGTGTATGTCACAAGTTGTTCGTGTATGATGAATTCAAATATGAATGATGACGAACAACCCAAATAACTGAGGCAAATATTATTTTCAAAATTCATCTTTTATTTTATATTGCAAAAATATTTCTTTTTCAATTTTACTGCGTTAGTGTATATTTTTGCAGATTGCTCAGATGCTGGATTCAAACTGGAATGCAGTTGAAGACAAAATACGAGTGTGAGTGTTATGTAGTGAGGTTATTAATGTAAACGTAATTGTGATGTAATCAAAATTGTATAGTGAATAGTGAGAGCTTGAATTTGTACTATTCAAAATTGTAATAAATATTTGTTTGAATTCAAATTCCGTGTTATTTATTTTATTCATCAAATATTTATTTAATCTGTGAAAAATAAAATAGTATATTATCAAATACATTTAAACGAATGTATATATGTTTATTATCATCAAACAAAAATCATATAAGCGCATATTCAACAACAATAAATGTGCATTTGATTCCTCGGTAACTGCTTGTTTATTTTCTTGCTATGGATTTACTGCTGTCTTAGTTCTTTGATTGTACAAGCTATTCTTTAAGGTTATTATGCACAAGCTGTTTAACAAACAAAATGCATCAAGCTGATGTAGTGATACATAGTTTGTACCATCATAGATTTTGTGTGCAAAATATCACTGTCACTGATCAGTTCAACGTATCTACTAGTAGTTTATAATTAATCGCCTAGCAATGATGTTGCTTTCCCTCACATAAATGGTTTATATTAATATGAATCATGAACTTTTTTTTGTATTTCAGAAAAAAATGTTAGACAGTCAGTAGATAATGGTAACGATATTAATAGAACTTTAACTGATCATTCGAAGAACTTGTTTTTGTATTATTCTTTATTCTTTGCTTTTTTGGATTTTCTATTGCTAGAATGTTTACTACTAGTTGAAGAGATATCTAAATCATGAAAATTTAGATGTGTTATAGAAGACTTACGAGTAGAATCAGGTGAGAAAATAGTAATGTTTATTAGGAGTTGAACCCGGCTTTTAATTTTGGTTTGACCTGTGCTCACCTGTCCCTGTAGTTTTATCAAGTGTATATATCGGCGTGCACGGCCTTGTGGCATATACAGTGATACACTGTGTATGTCACAAGTTGTTCGTGTATGATGAATTCAAATTTAAATGATGACGAACAACCCAAATAACTGAGGCAAATTATATTTTCAAAAGTCATATTTCATTTTATATTGCAAAAATATTTCTTTTTCAATTTTACTGCGTTAGTGAATATTTTTGCAGATTGCTCAGATGCTGGATTCAAACTGGAATGCGGTTGAAGACAAAATACGAGTGTGAGTGATATGTAGTGAGGTTATTAATGTAAATTGAAATGTGATGAATTTGTAATCGAAATTGTATATGTATAGTGAGAGCTTGAATTTGTACTATCAAAATTGTAATAAATATTTGTTTGAATAAAATATTCGTTTGAATTCAAATTCTGTGTTATTTATTTTATTCAGCAAATATTTATTTAATCTGTGAAAAATAAAATAGTATATTATCAAATACATTTAAACGAATGTATATATGTTTATTATCATCAAACAAAAATATATAAGCGCATATTCAACAATCTCCCCCTTTTGATGATAACAAACATATATTTAAGATTTTGAATATATTAAATGCATTTGATCATTGATATGTCCTAATTGCTCTCCCTATTTAAATGCTTCCTCTCTACACAAAGCTCCCCCTACAAATATGCATACAATTAAATAATATGCAAATGAGCCTAGATGCAAATGGAAAATATTTGACCTTTGCTTGATTTTATTTGACAAAATCTTAACTTTTCTCTCCCCCTTTTGTTATCAGCAAAAGAGTAATAGTGTTAGAGAAAATAGAGATAAAGTAATCGATATTAATCCAACATTAAAACTCAATTGAATATAAATATTAAATTTCAATAAAAAAATCAAACAAAAATCATAAATGTTTTGTTAGGCGCATATTCCACTTTTAGAATAATGGAAATGATGTCATCATATAAACCATACAGTTGTGTCTATTTGTGGCATATTTATATCAGGAATTTGAATATCTACTAACCATGCATAACCGTTAGGACTTTTAAATGAGATTAGTAGTATTCTAATTTTATTTAAAAAAATGAATTCAAGTATCTTCTAACCACGCATAACCGTGTGGACTTTTAAATGGGATTAGAATCAACTTGTTTATTTCAAAAAAAATCAACTTTTGATATGCGTTCCATACATGCATAACCGTGAGGACTTTTAAATGAGCATGGAAGCACATAACAAATTCCAAGTAATTCACCCATGCATAATCGTGAGGACTTTTAAATGAGAGTGAATACTTTGGTATTTATTATTATTATTATTATTACCTTTTTTTTTAAAAAAAATGTGAAAAACGAAAAACGAACAATTCCTGTTTAAAGTACCACATATCGACAAACTATATAGAATTTTGATGAGTGATGGTCGTTAGAAATATGATAGATATAGAGATGGTCATGGAATTTTTGCCAACAAACAGTTTTATAACTCTTGTTTAAATTTCTAAAGAAATTTATTAATTATACCGTCTCGAGTCATAATATTTGATCAATATTAACACTCATCACTTTTTCAATCACTATTTTTCTTTTCGATAAACATTAGAGAGTCTAGTCAAAATAGTCATTTAAAATCAAATTCAAAAATAATTATTAAATTAATTTTTCAGAATGACTAATCTGAAAATATGGTCAAAAATGATTTTCTCGAGGGGGATTTAAAAGAAAATTTTCTGCTATTTGAAAATTATTTGAAATGAAGAATATGCAGATATTTTCTTTGAAAAACGATGCAGTTACTAAATGTCTCAACAAAAACCACGTTTCACTAGTAATTTTTCTATGAACTAGATTACCAGTGTAATCTGCATCTGAATTTCTCTTTCACTCAAAATCATTAATTGAATTTGATTGACCAAACCATGAAGTGTGCACCAAAAATTTCAAATTCAATTTTAACAACAATTTAAATGACATTCTTTTGAAATTGAATTGAAGCCGTGTTAATCAAAAACCGTGAATATAGAGTTAGCCGCATTATAACCAATTGTATTATCCAACAAAACACTATTTTTAATCCAAACTGATATACATGAAGTAATTCAAAAAATCTAGAGATTATCATAGTGTTTTTGGCATAAGAATATACTTGGCCAACTATGTTGAATAAGTCAAAGTCAAAATCACCATCTTTTCATCATCTCAATATTGGCTGATTTTAATTCAGAATATGGTGCAGATTATCACATTTAATATATTGTTCAAATAAATATACTTTTACCTATTTTTACCTTTATGATATTTTTCGTCGTTGTCCATTGTGATTCTGTCACCTTTATACTAGGCTAAGGAACTTTGCTTTGTTGCTCGTTGTGTTCTCGGAACAGCCAAAAATCCAGAGAACAATATTGTTGTTCCTTAGCCCACCACCACACCTACACGGGAAAAGATTTATGTGACCTATTTGTTTTTATAGGTCCATGGTTGTTAGTGGCAGAAAATTTTGAAAAACAATTTTGTAAAGACCCAAAACTATTTATAATTGTTCCCTTTGGCACCCAAATTTGTTTAACTTTGAGAGATTTTATATTTGTGCCTTTTGGAACCCAAATCGGTATAGTTTTCACATGTTTGGGTCTATACCAACAATTATTGTGATTGTGTCCATATTTTCTACAAATTGTGCACATAGAATTAACTTGATTAATATTGCTTTCAACAATTTTCGAACTATTATATCCAAGTCCTTGTCTAACCGAATTAACCGTTTGCTTTCCTAATAGCATATTCAACGATTTTTCACTTTTGGAAAATTTATCTAAAGTAGTAGACAGTTGTTGGACTTGTGATTTGAGAGATTCATTTTCATTTAACAATTGTGTGCACTTTTTAATAGAATTCTCTCTTCTAGTATTTTCATTCTCCTTTAAAATCAGAATTTCATTTTCAAGTGATTTTATATTGATTTCTGATTTTTTAATTTCCTCTTCGAATGTTGGACACTTATCACACTTAGGGATTCTACATTGATAGTTCTTAACTAATTGATCAAGTTGTTTATTGCATTCTATCAAAGTATCCTTTTGAGATTCAAGTTTGGCGTATTTTCCCCTAAGTTGTTCATAACAGCCGTTTACTTCATGAAAATATATAAGCAACTCAGAATGGGTAAGTTTTGATACCTCACTTGGCTCGTCATCGTCGCTGTCAATTGTATCACCTCAAAGACACAATTCTGCCTTTTCGCTTTCACTGCCAGTGCTTTGATCATCCTCGTTTATTTCATCCCAAGTGGCTGCAAAACTTTTCTTTTTCTGTTTCTTACCATGGATGAATTTAATTTGTGGACAATCGGGCTTGATATGGCCGGGTTTGTTGCAATTATAACAAATGATCTTCTGTTCTTCTGAGTGGTCAAATGCTTTGCCTATTCTGCTTTTCAATTCCTGATTTCGACCTGGATTTCCGTGTTTGTGATTCCACTTTTTGAATTTCTTTATCAACAACTCTAGTTCTTCTGCACCATCATCATCGTCATCGTCATCACTTTTAGTTGTTCCTTTGAGAGCTATCGATTTCTTTCGAGCATCTCCTCCTTCACGCTCTTCTTTGAATTTTATCTCTAGCTCATATGTGGTGAGATTTTCGATGAGTTCTTCAACTTTGAGTTTTTTTAAATCTTTCGATTCTTGAATGGCAGTTACTTTCGCTTCAAAGCTTCGTGGAAGGACTCTGAGGATTTTCCGGACTATTTCCAATTCGGTGTGTGTTTTTTCGAGAGCTTTTGATTTGTATGCGATATTGGAAAGTCGTCCGTACATCTCTTTGACATTTTCTACTTTCGCCATTGTAAAGTTCTCGTATTCGCTGCTTAGCATGGCAAGGCGAGATTCTTTGACTTGAGATGTTCCTTCGTGAGTCACTTCTAGTATGTGCCATATTTCCTGCGCAGTTAGACAATGTGAGACATGATTAAATTCAAATTGATCCAATGAACAGATAATAGAATTCATAGCTTTGGCATTAGTACTCTGTAATTTATTTTCTAGTTCTGTCCATTGTTCCTTTGGTTTCTCTATTTCCTGATTATCTACAGTTATAGTTGGAGTTCTGTAACCTGTCTCAACAATATCCCAAGCGTCAATGGTTTTCAGAAAAATTTTCATCCTATTTTTCCAAAAAGTATATTCACCATTGAACATTGGTGGTCTAACTATCGAATGACCCTCTGCAAAAGCATTATTAAAAGAAGGCATTTTAAAAATTCAAATTTTTAAAACAAAAACTGATTTTTTCAAAAAAAATCGAATTTTTAAAACAGATGTTGACTTCTATTCCTAGCTCTGATACCACTTGTAGGAT
Source organism: Allium cepa (assembly GCA_030765085.1). Lineage (NCBI taxonomy): Eukaryota > Viridiplantae > Streptophyta > Magnoliopsida > Asparagales > Amaryllidaceae > Allium > Allium cepa. Next base: position 219,224,605 of record CM060930.1, read on the forward strand.
CGATTTCACCCTAGAGGTGGGGTGAATAGGGTGATAGTGTCAATTATAAAATTAATCGCGGAAGCTTATAAAATATTCAATTCAGATCACAGAATAACAGCATAGATATCGCAGAATATAAATAACAGAAAAAACAGAACAACACAGAATTTACCCAGCTTCGGCAAAACCCTGCCTACGTGCTGCCCCCAAGGTTTCTACTAGAAATTAGATAGTCCCTCGCTTACACACGTAAACTCGCTATACCCGCTATTGACTAATCTAACTCTACGCTCAAAACCTTGCCACAACTCAACCACCGAGTTGCGAATTCTCATGCCATGCCATGTAGCTTGTGCCCTAGTCACACGACTAGAAATTTAAAACGGTTTAAAAAGAAAATACAATTAAAAACAATTTAAATAAAATAAAACCCTATTTAAAATAAACTAAAGCCTTATAATAATATTATTAGAACCGGCCCACTCTTTATTCTTTAACCCGTTCCTTATTTCCTTCTTTGTTATTCTCCAGCCCGATCCCCTTTATTTCTCTGTTGGGAAAAATGATGGCGGCATGCGTCTTCGTTCTTCGATCTGAAAATTAGGGCTCGTGCTCGGTACTCTTTTCTCTGGAAATTTGGCGGCTTTCTCTTAGCTCTGAGGTCTAGGGCTATTTTGAAGTTCCGACTTTAAGTTGATCGAATCAGTGATTAATTGCAAGTCGTCTTGTTCGATCGAATCCTTGTTGCTTACTTCGGTTGCTTCGATGAGTTCATTTGTTGCTTCGAGTAAGATTTTTAGCTCTGTTCCTTTTTGATTTTCGTATTCGAACTCATGCCCTTATGCCGATGATGTTGAATGGTTTATATAGGGTTCAATGCCCTAGATTTGCGTCGTATATTCTCTATTTGAATTTGTCATCTTATTCACCTCGGCCACTTGATTTTTTATTGATGATTGAGATTGTATTGACTTGTTCATAAACGTATATACTTCGATTGCTTGATTGACACGATGATGACCATGGCTTTAATTTGACTTTGTCATATTTGATTTCTTGGCTACCACGGTATTTTGTTTTCTGGCATTTTTTGACTTGTTCAACATTGACATGGTGATTTCACTGTCACTTCGGCCTTGATACCGAGTGTTTACTTCGGCCAGATTTTTTTTACTTATTTGGTGTATACCACTCCACGACTCTGCATTACTTTTACCATCACTGTTTTTCATCCCTGCGAGCTTTGTCTCTGGCCTTGTTTGATTTTGTTTTGTGTCTGGTCGACATTTGATGTTTGTAGCTTGTGATTGCTACTGTGTTGCATTGTTATTGATACATGGTTGTTCTGCTGGTTCTTCTCAAAAATTGCTGTGTCACTTTCCATGTGTTCATGTGTCCATGATGCTTCGAGTCTGCAACTTGTAGCTGGACTTGTGCACCTTGTTTCATGTTTGAGACTTGAGTCTTTGTGGTCTGCACTTGTTTTCTTCACTGTGTTGCATTGACCATAACATTTTCATCATTTGCTGTTCACCTGCATGTAGCTGTTGCTCCTAGTGTTGCTTTTTCATTCATTTGAATTGTGCATTACTGGTCTTTGCATTTACCAGTTTCATTTAGTTGACACTGTATCTGTAGCTTGCATCACTGGTGCACATTTGTTTGTTGTGACACTTGTTCACTGCTGCTTGTTGTTTCACTAGTATCAGTGATGTTGCAACTGGTTTAATGTTTGTTCAATGCATTTACTTCAAATGTTTCACTCTGATATATATATATATATATATATATATATATATATATATATATATATATATATATATATATATATATATATATATGCATTCATTCGAGTTGTATTCACATTTGTTGTTGTCAGTTTGCCTTGTATTACTGAGTTACAATGAGTAGCTATCGTCTGCACTTGCACACTTTCATCATTGCTGCCTGGTCTTCCCCCTACTACAAGACTAGTCCATTGCCACACTGTCTTGGCAGCTGAAGCAAGAGCATGTGATACTTTTTCTGGCTTCAGTTGCTTCATTTGCACACTGCTACTTGTCTGTAGCCTTTGTTGAGTCTTTTGTCGTCTGCTCTGAACTTTTGATCATGTTGCCTTCGTGTTGTTGTTTGCTTCATGTACCCTACTGCTTTGAACTTCTGGTTGGTTTGGCCTGGACTTCACTTGACCATTGCTCCATGTATACTTGGTGCTTGATTTGGGTTCATACTTGTTCATGTGTACATCTGTGTGTCTTTTGCTCTGTTCTCACTAACCATGTGGTCTGGAATGATTTCGACATTGATTTTTGTGTTATTTGAAGTTACCACTTACCTGACCCTTCCATGTGCTCTCTGATAATGTTGAACTTCACTGTTGCTGTTGTGTTCTGTTCATTCCTAGTTTCTTTGTTGCAGTTTGATTGTGATATCCATGTTGCAAATGTTTTGGTCGAGACTTGTTGTTTGTTGGCACTGGACCTGATCTGCATACATGATTGTTGCAGTCCATTTGGTCGTTGGTCTTCGTTGCATTCATGTCATGTTGCCTTGTGTTGAATCCAGTTTTAAAACTCGAATTTGACCTTGTGCTCGTGTCGTGATTTTCAATGTTATTGCACGTGAGTTGAACCCGGTTTTTCATTTGGGTTTGACCTGTGCTCACACGTCCCTGTAAATCAATCAAGTGTATATCGGTGTGCACGGCCTTATGGCATATACAGTGATGCACTGTGTATGCCACAAGTTGTTCGTGTATGACGAATTCAAATATGAATGATGACGAACAACCCAAATAACTGAGGCAAATATTATTTTCAAAATTCATCTTTTATTTTATATTGCAAAAATATTTCTTTTTCAATTTTACTGCGTTAGTGTATATTTTTGCAGATTGCTCAGATGCTGGATTCAAACTGGAATGCAGTTGAAGACAAAATACGAGTGTGAGTGTTATGTAGTGAGGTTATTAATGTAAACGTAATTGTGATGTAATCAAAATTGTATAGTGAATAGTGAGAGCTTGAATTTGTACTATTCAAAATTGTAATAAATATTTGTTTGAATTCAAATTCTGTGTTATTTATTTTATTCAGCAAATATTTATTTAATCTGTGAAAAATAAAATAGTATATTATCAAATACATTTAAACGAATGTATATATGTTTATTATCATCAAACAAAAATCATATAAGCGCATATTCAACAACAATAAATGTGCATTTGATTCCTCGCTAACTGCTTGTTTATTTTCTTGCTATGGATTTACTGCTGTCTTAGTTCTTTGATTGTACAAGCTATTCTTTAGGGTTATTATGCACAAGCTGTTTAACAAACAAAATGCATCAAGCTGATGTAGTGATACATAGTTTGTACCATCATAGATTTTGTGTGCAAAATATCACTGTCACTGATCAGTTCAACGTATCTACTAGTAGTTTATAATTAATCGCCTAGCAATGATGTTGCTTTCCCTCACATAAATGGTTTATATTAATATGAATCATGAACTTTTTTTTGTATTTCAGAAAAAAATGTTAGACAGTCAGTAGATAATGGTAACGATATTAATAGAACTTTAACTGATCATTCGAAGAACTTGTTTTTCTATTATTCTTTATTCTTTGCTTTTTTGGATTTTCTATTGCTAGAATGTTTACTACTAGTTGAAGAGATATCTAAATCATGAAAATTTAGATGTGTTATAGAAGACTTATGAGTAGAATCAGGTGAGAAAATAGTAATGTTTATTAGGATGTTTGAGTTTGAGATATGGATTTTTATTATAAGATATGAAAGAGGAGGAACGAGTTGAAATATCTGAGGAGGATAGATTGATGGAAGGACTTAAGGATAGGGAGACAAGAGTTTCGGCAGTGTGATCAATGTCAGTATGAATATGCCGATTAAAATCATGCATAGCTACAGAAGGCTGCTAGGTTGAATAAGCATTGGCAATGGGTATTGAATTAACATTCATGGAGGCATTGGTATTAGTGGTAGAGGGATGGAATTTGATGAAGCAAGACTTGTTTCAGGCTGTTGTCTGAGGATCAGGTGATGTAGTTGATAAGAGAAGTGATAGAGGACTGTGTAGATGAATCAGAGAAATGTTGGAGGTGGAAGGGATTTAGGGATGGTTTGCGATGTTGATTGAAAGCCGAGTGTTTCTAGATGTTCGGTGAGTAGTAACAGTTGATGGTCTGGGAGGTTTGGAGGAGTTATGGTTGTGGTGTTTTGTTTTGGTGGTTGGAGATGCTTTTTATGGTGGACAGAGGAGAAGTCGAGGCTGTGATGACTGTAGAGAAATGGTGGTCGTGATTGGGTATTTTTGTATGAGGAGATTGAAGAGATGTAAAGTTTTTGTTGGATGTAGCCATCGATGATGCTGAGGCAGGGAAGTGTCGGTGTTTAACAGCAAGTTTTGTAGTGGTTTTGGCAGAGGATTGTTGATGGTCAGTAGTTTGTTGTACTTGACTGGGTGAATGGAATTGCAGGCAGTTGGTACAGAGAAGTTCAAGGGAGGACTGGTTGTAAATGGTCTAAATGGAAGTGGTCAATGGGAATCGTTATGGTGGTCTGAAAGAAAACTTGCAGTGGGGAAAAATGCTGTAGAACTGATAGTTGTTTGGTCAGGTGGGAGGTGAAGGTGTAGTGGTGGATGATGCTTGTATGTGTGAAAATGTTTGGATTGGAGTAATGATGAAAGGTAGATGTATGTAATATGAAAGGCAGTATGGTGATTGTTGAGGTATGTAATAGTTGAAGTGATGGGTGACAGGGTGATTGAAGAGGAGTAAGAAGGAAACAGTTTTCAGAGATGATAACAGAAATGTTGGGGGGTTGTAGTGTTGTTGATGGAGCAAGGGAGGGAATATATGGCACGTGATGCAATTTTCTGGTACAGTAACAGGCAATATAATGTTGTTTGAAAAGCAATATGATTTTCTGGTGAGGAGAAGATAGGTTTAGCAGTTGTATTAGACTGTGATGTAGTGCAGCGGTCAAAGTGAAGGAGGAATGGTGATTGCAGTGGTGAACCAGAGGCAATTGGTTGAGGATTTTGTTAGTAATGAGTCTGGTAATCTGTTGGAAGTTACTTGCTGTAGTTATGTGGGATGGTAGGGTAGTGGCAGGAGTATTGTGGTCGAGGCAATGATGATAAGTGGCAGAAGTAGGTTGTACAGGGTATTCTCACTGTGATCACAACGGGATTTGGAAGCAAGGCTGTTGTAGGTGCAGAGTAGGCTTTTGTTGACAATTACTGACGGTGGTAGCAGTGTGGTACACAAAGTACAAAATGATATATTGATGATTTGTATGTTGCATTAGCCCCTGCATTATATATATAATTCAGAAAAAATAACCTAGAGCATTAACTGATAGAATTGAAAATTTGAAACAAGTGCGCAAAGTACAAACCTTCATTAGCTTTTTATTTACTTTAACAAACATATGATATTTGACCTCTTTATAAACAAACATCAATTTATTGTTTTGCGCAGGCATGAAACTCATGCTGGCGGGAGCATTAGATGATTGGAGGAAGACATTATATGCCGTATGTATTGTATTATGCATGTAGTATTATGTAATGATGCCGTTGTTGTACTATGTACGTTATGTATACTTGTTGAACTATATAATGGTATGTGTTGATGTTGAACATTATAATTCAAACATTTGTTATGTTTGGTTTTTCTGTTTAATCTATGAATAATATTTGGCTTAATAATCTTTCTTTTGTGATAGTGTTAAATTTCCAAATTTTTGTATTAATTATGATTGAAATGACTGTCACTGGTGTAGAGAATAATTTTGAATTTTTTTAAAAATTAAAAATAGTAATTAGCAAAGGATCAAAGCTGTTGCTAATATTTAAAAAATCAATTATACATCTACATTTCGCAACGGCTTTAAGCCGTTGCATAATAAAATCCGGAACGGCTAAAAGCCGTTGCTAAAGAACATTTTGCAACAATCCATAGCCGTTGCAAATTATATATTTCGCAACGGATTTGAGCCATTGCGAAATTTTTACCACTGCCCATTTCGCAACGGCTCATAGCCGTTGCAAAATAGTTTCGCAACGGCTAAAAGCCGTTGCTAAATTAGGATTATGGTGTAGTGACCCACTCCACCCTCACCAGCATCAGCCTCTGCTCTGCCATACCACTTTACTCCATTTTCCTGAATACCATCCACTTCTGTTCACCACATCCACTGCCTTCATCAAACAACCCGTATCACTACTGCCTATTTCTATCACCAGAAACATCATACCACTGCCAAAAACCTCCCAACCATTAACACATAACCTTCCAAACCACTCTCCATATCAATTCTGCCTACTCCACACCACACCACACCACACACTATCTCCTATCTCCTTACATATATAAACAGCAGTCACCGCCATAACATCACCACCATCAAACTTGCCACTTCCTTGCAATAGCCATTCAACAACCACCTCTGCCCACTGCCTATAACCCCAATACAACTTCAGCACAATCGCCATCTCATCCACCTTCACCTGCCAGCAAATTCAACTTACGATCACCATCTTCTTGCACAACTCAGCTGCTGCTACACCCCGCGACCACCACTTCACTTCTAACAAGCAAGACAGCAACCCATACCATCTCCTGTCAATTACAACATCACTGCACTTCCACTCCACCACCAAATTCGACAATCACGACCTCTTGCCTCAACATAACAGTTGCAACACTGTCTTGAGTGCACTTTAAACATCCCCTTCCCTTTGACCATTTTCCTGAACCATCCAGTGAAACACCCTCAAGTGCACTGTCACTATCTTCCAGTCAATCACTCCACGACCCCAAAATAGAACCCAAAATCGCCCATCGCCTTCGTACCAATCACCTACACCAAATTATCGAACACCAATAGCACTGCCTTTCACTGGCCTCATACGACATCACAACCAAACTACGGCTCAATCATCCTTCTACCCAACTACTGCCGTAACCCCCAACAGTAAACAACTCCTCTTAACTCAACTGCACGCTTCCTTCCTCCCTACCATAAACGAATCCTCCACCTAAACCCAATTCAACAACCCAGTCAAACCGAACTCGCCTTCAACGTCAATCGCCTTGCCTCCAAGTTCAATTTGCAACCAACCATTCAATCAACGCACCAGAACCAACCATCACACGCAACCCTACCTTCATTGCAGTCGACACCTCCACTCCCATAGTTCTGCTACGAATCTATAATCCACGATCTTCGAACCATTCTCAAACCATCTACAACCATAGCCATCAACTTCCAAATCTACCGCCTCCTTGCAACTTATCCACCACTGTTAGCCTCGATTTGAACCCTACAACAGAATAAATCCAGACTTCGATAACTTCCAGTAATACGATATCCTTGCAACTCGAAGTAATCAATTGGTTTTAAGACGAATTTCGAACTCTCTGATTTGGGTATTCTTGTGAAAACAAATTTGTATTGAAAGAATTTGGGTGAAATTCTTTTATTAGATAGAGGAAGGTTGCGGTCTTGGGCTTTGTTTGATGAGCCGTGTTGATTAAACTATTTTGTTTTTTTAATCCTTTTGTTTTCTTTAGTTAAAACATTTTCTTTTTTTCTTTTATTGTTAAAAGTATTCAAAAAAAAAAGAAATTGTATTAGGTTTTATTTGTTTAGTGAATTTGGTTTTGGCAAATTGTTTTGCTTTCAAATTTTTTAATTTCTTTTTTTTCTTCTTTCTGAGAAAAATAAAATTGTATATATCTTGATTTGATATTCAGGTTGTAGAAACGGAGAAGGAAGAAATATTTTCTTGCTAAAAAATTGCATTGCTTGCTTTAAAAAAAATCGCTGCTTAAAAATAAAATTGCTAATAATTCTGCATGCTCCGGTATCGTGTCCCTATCTATTGTTTTTAATTGTCTTGCATTGCTGGTTGCTTGCATTTCCATTTGTATATAAAAAAAAATTCAAAAAAAAAAATTCAAAACCAAAAACAGAAACAAATTTCATCGTAGTTGCATTTTTAATACACTTTTACTTTCTATTTTTCATTTGATCTTAGAATTTGATTAACAATAACGGTTAGACATCAATAATACTTAATTGTATATTGACAAGTTATCTTCTTTGAACAATTTAAATTCTTGGTGTCTAGGCTACGGCAGAGCAATAACCATTTATAAATATTACGGTGATTCGTAAATATTATAGTGGTTATTTCTCTGAAGGTACTTAAACCTTCGGCTGCATTGCTACGGTGATTCGTGGTGCACCGATAAATCATGTCTGTTACCTGGCTGAGAACTATCTTGTTTATCTAAGACAATTTGTGATTATACAATTTTAGGTTAACTTAGGATAAATCATTTGTAATAAAACCTTGCATTCATTTAGTTTCATTGGTTCATGCATATTAAAAAAAAAATTCAAAATCCAAAACAAAAAAATGCAAATATTTCTTAACTTAGTTTTTTTCCTTTTCCTTTGAAAATTTTCAAATCAAAATTCTAAAAAAATTACTTAGTTTTTTTTTAGAAAATCCAAAATCCAAAAAAAAATCTTGAAAAAAAAACAAAAATCAATTTCCCTTTTGAAAAATAAATTCTATTTGTAAATATTTTTCTTTATAAAAAAACATTCTAGAAAATGTCCGAGTTTCCCCACTTACGTGAATTTTACAATATTTGTGAAAATCAATATAATCCATATAATTTCACTCAAAATTCTTATGGATATTTTAACGACAACTATTTTGGAAATAATTTAAATTTTGAGCAACAAAGTTTACAAAACGACGATCAACCCTCGAATCTCGAAAATATCATTTCATCTTTACTTGAACTAGCTACACAACAAAATCAAAGTATAAACGCTTTGTGTAACTCGTATTTGTGCAATAGTTCAAGTCAAAATGATCAAAATTTGAATTCACTTCAAAATTCAAATGATTTTGAGCATAACCCATGCCAATTCAATTTCGAGCTTCAAAATAAATTTCAAAATCAAGACGAAAATGTGAACCAATTTTCAAATAATTTTGGCAATAGTTTCAATAAAGATACGATTGAAAACTTTGGTTATCAACCAATTCAAAATGAATATTTTCAAATTAATAATCATGAATTTGATTTGTTGACCAAATGGAAAAAGATAACGGGGATTTATTACTTGAAAAATTCAAAACTTTTCATGAAAATCATAATAAAATCTCAACCCATGAAGAATCAAATAATAATCTACCGTTTATCGAAATTGACAATTCTTGTTCTCAACAAGTCCTAATCGAAAATTTTCAAGTTAATAATTACAAATTTGACTTTGTTGAGCAAATGAATGAAATTTATGATGATCACACGAATTTGTTGATTAAAACATTGGAAAATTTTCGTGAAAAACAAAATCAAATTTCAATGTGTGATGAGTCAAGTGATAATCCATTTTTTACCTAAATCGATGATTTTCAAATAACAACTTTTGAATTTGATAATGACAATTTTAATCAAGTTGTTGAAAATACGGTAATTAAATTGGATTTCAATTCTTTTGAGGGTGTGAAACTTGATTTAAACTTCGATCTTCCTTTTTCTAAAAATTTGAATATGACAACTTTGAACTTTAAACTCGATTTACGCGATGAAATTGTTGATAATCCAACAAACGAAGTCGAATTTAACGAACATAAACTTTTTGGACTTTTCGAAAATGAGTTGTTCAATTCCTAAAGGGAAGAGTTAAATCACCATTTCAATTTTGAAATCGATAATTTTGAAAAATTTGTTGGTAATGAGCTTAACTTTCAATTTGGTGAAAATAAACTTGAATTCCAATCAATTGTTTTATCAACCCCGAAAATCATCAAAAATAAAACAACTCATACGGTTCTCAATAAAACGACATTCGTTTTTCCAAATCGACAATCAACTTCGGAATCTTTTATGAATTGGTTTTTCGTGCTTAAGCTGTGTCTTGTATACTTGATGAGACAAATGAATCGGTCTTTGGAAGACCGTTTTATTTACTCTTTAGCTGTATATTTTCTGATCTCTTGTAAATAATAACCTTTTCAATTTCATTTAAATAAATGTCATGTTTTTATTTTTATTTTTCTCCTTCCACTTGGGTTGACTGTGGGGACACAGTCCAAATCAAGTGTGGGGGGAGACTCATCTTCATTTTTAATTTTTCATGCTTCATTTTTGCTTTTTCTTCCAAAAGTCAAAAAAAAATTCAAAAAACTAAATTTATTCTTAAAACATTTTGATTTATTTTTAAAGAAACACTAGAGGATAAATATATGGTTTTGGTTTATTAAATTAAAATTTTTGAAATTTTTTTTGTCTTAACAAAAATAAAAATGACGTTAAATTACAAATAACAATGGTTTAACTAGTATATAGGTAGATTCACACGTGTTAATTATGAAATACATCCTAATTGAAAATCTTTGTTTTAAAAAGTGGTCGATTTAAATTAAAGATACAACATTTTTTTTGTCTTATAAGTTAAATGGTGCTAAGATGATTTTGCAACACTCTCTCTCTTAAATATATATATATATATATATATATATATATATATATATATATATATAACATCCAAGTATTCACTCTCATTTAAATGTCCTCATGGTTATGCATGTGTGAATTACTTGAAATCTTTGATTATGTGCTTTCATACTCATTTAAAAGTCCTCACAGTTATGCATGTATGGAACACATGTAAAAATGAAAAAAGAAAGAATAGTCTTAATAAAACCACCTACGGTCGATAGGTGTATGCACGAAAGCGTGTGCACTCGCCATGCTCTGTACTCCCTCACATAAGCCCGAAAGGCAGTGCATGGGTGGTATATCTGGCCTTAGTTTACCTAAGCTAGGTGTGTAATTTTTCTTATAAATAATGAGAGAGCAAGCAATTAAAATCCTAGCACTATTTTTACTTATTTGATTTGAATTGTTATTGAAAAGAAATGAAAATACCACTTTGATAAACTTTGATAGTCAACTACGGATCCATTTCATAGATACACTTTTTATCAACTCAAACAACGATCTAAACTATTGTCTATTTGTTATGATAACTTGATTTTTGTTGGAAATTTTGACGAATAAATGACATAAATTTTCATGATAATAACCAAAACCTATATTTAACTTATAAGTGTCGATTTAAAAGTAAATCCTCTATTTGTAAATATTTTCAAAAACTCAAACTCATCTCTTTTTAATTAAATCTTGCATTTTTGTAAATATTTTCACTTTACATTTTTTATTTTGCATTTGGATTTTGTGGGCAGTGTCCGCTGAAAACCCTCACGAGACTACATTCGTCCTACTGGGACACCTAGAGGTTTAATGGCTTGTTGCATACGCTCAATGCAATCATGCTTCCTACGAAAATGGATTTATCTTAGTTTTAGTTTATTCAAGGACGAATAAAAAGATAAGTGTGGTGGTATTTGATGTGCACGTAAATATGCCTATTTTTACCACCATATTTATTCTATTTAAATAAAATAAATGATCATATTGGGTATTTTAACTTGTTTTAGCCAAAATTCATATTAATTCCAAATTTTCACATATTCGTCTTCATATAAGGGCAAACCGACCATTTGTGCGTGTATATTAATTTGAGAGAATTTAATTGGAAATTTCTATAATATTTGTAGGAATTTAGCTTCTCATATTAGTGGGTTCATGAAGAAACATGCATGCACAAAATGGATATAAAGGAATAAAGATGGAAATAATTCAAAGTGAAGATCATGGAGGACCCCACCTACCCACCTACCTTAATGTACAACTTAAAGGCTAATGCACATGCTTATGGAGTTAATGGTTTCATGTACACTTAATGGGGGATTAAGACTTGTTAATGATTATTTGGCATCCACATTTCCTAAGGGGCATTTTGGGCATTACCCAAAAAGTGAATTAGGGTTTTAAAACTTGTATATATACCCCTTATGTTTTACGTAATATCTTCCTCTTCATTAGTTTTAGTCTCAAAATAAACAAAGCTCTTCTCTTTCTTTCTTCATGGCTACTTAGCCATTTTTATTCTCATGTAATTTTTTTTAAAATGATATTTTCCTTTCTTTGTTTACTTCCTTTCATGTTGTAATGTAGATCCCTTTTTTTTTATGCAAATAGAATTGATCTCTTTTCCATTAGCTTTCATTTTTCTTTCTTTTTGCTTTCATGTTGCATGCTACTTGTGTTGATATGATAACAAAATGAGAGGCTAATCCCTTCAATTCAGGGGTAATGAAGCTCTCTAATTAATGTAGCTTCAACATTTTGTCAATTCATGCTCTCTTTTTATGCTTAATGACAATGCTTGAAGTGGTTTAATTTGTTGTCTTTGCTTTGAATTTGATAGTCTATATTGTTGACACCGAATAAGCTATGCTTAAACAATCACTAACACAAATGCCTCTTCATGAATATATGATTATGGTATAAGAAAGTGATTTGAAATTAAAATTTGATGGTCTATGTTTCTAATTAATAGTTAATAGGACATACTTAAAATAGATTTCATTTTCATTTTCTTTGTCAAGTTTCATGAAAGTTAGTAAGTGTTTTAAGGAATGTGTTATAGTTTGATGGCTTATGTTGGCTAATCTGAAATATGCCATACTTATGTAAGCACATCAATTAAAACACTAATGACCATAAAAGAGAGATCATGATTTCATGTGTTGAACTACATGATCTAGAGAGTGGATTTATTCTCTAAATTGTCATTTAACTCTCATATTTGCATTTCTTTTCTTTTCGTTAGTTAGTTCATTTTCTCATTTTCTAGCTTAAACACACTCTTGACTTGGGTATAATTTGATTAAGTAGAAATTTTAAATCAACAATTCCCTGTGGATCGACTTGTACTCGCCCCGTACTACAAGCGTACGCCGTGCGCTTGCAGTAAATTTTATTTCAAAATTCATTCGACGGTTTTCTAAACCGATAGAATTTCTGTCGATGAACAATTAGTATGTTAAATGGTGGTTAATTTTGTGAAATTTTGACTGACGAACTAGAACATTTTTCTTACTTTTAGATCTTTTTTAGAATTGCAAATAGTTGAAGTAAATAGTTTTTTATCATGTCATGTTAAAACTATCCAACATCACACACACTACACTACACATACTAATAATAGGAATTGTGATCACATAACAGCTATGTTACTTTTGACCGTCAAAACAATTACAACCTTACCCTTAAACTATGCACTGCAATTGCACCCAAGCTCTAGAAATTAAACATTTCTTATTTCATCATAACTCCTAGGTAGATAAAATTACCGTTGATTCCTTTCGAGTGATGAACTAGAAGGTTGTTAAGCTATATAAAGATAAATTTCATGTGTATAGGTTTATGGTTCATCGATGGACTTGTATATACATTGATTCTCTCCCTTGAATTTGGATTCAACCAACAATAAGAATAATAGCAGGAGACATTAATTATCTATTCTGCATGAACTCAACAGATTTTGAGTTGATTAAACATGATAACACTCATTCCAACGGAGTTGGATGAAAAGTGGATAGTGATGGAATCAATACTTTAAAAAACTAAATGTGAATGCTTAGATACTTTAATGCATAGTAATCTATTATATTTTTATGGTTGTTTGATTGTATTAGTTAGTTCCAACTTGGTTTTTGTGTTTCAGTATTACTGTAAAACCTGGTTAATCTGACTGATACAAATAAAAACATGGATAAATATTTAAGCATCCTATGAGATCAAAGACTATTGGCCTCTTCGATTTATTATTCTTTAGTGGATAGCCTATTTCAATTAGTCTGCTTCATTATTCTTTAGTGGAAACCTCTTAGCTTCTTAATTCAAATATTTTAGTGTCTATGTTTTCTTAATTTTGGATAATATATTAATTTGATTTATTAGTGTCATATCTTTGTGAACAATAATGTGTGTCTATTTTATCATCTCTCATATTTATAATATTTAAACCATGCTGCTTTTCAATTTCATTCATTATTAGCAAAGTGAACTCTCAGCTTTGAACTACATTGTAATATTTTCCTTCTGCAAAATTTTTGTGGACATGGATATGTCCTGCTGTTTAACTCAAATGCCTTCGGCCTTTTTTTTTATTTTCTGGATTTATTAAATGGTCTAAATATTGCAAACATTTTGCGTATTTTGGTTAACTAATATTAAGTTTTAGCCTGAATATTTGGTAGTATTTGAGTGAACAATAGAAATTTTCACCAATCTAATGTGATAAAATTGCCGTTAGTTTCATCCATTTTGCTTTAAATTGTTTAAGTTATAAATTATGGCTTATACATTTTTTATATTATATATTCACATATTTTATGAAAATGTTATTACCTGTGTAATCCAAATATAAAGCATGGGCTTAGAAAATTGAAAGAAGAAAGTGTTAGAAGCGTGTGATAGTTTTAAGTGAACTACATGTATAAACAACTTTTGGACAAACAAATGGCAGTAAATGATAATGAATGAAGAATTATGGAAAGGAAGGTACAAAGTTGGGTTAATTGATGAGAGAAATTATGAGTTCTTGTAAAACAAATATATCAGAATTACGCAAAAAGTTGGTGCAACTCAATTTAAGTTAGAAAGTGCAAATATGCACAATTGGTATAAACTAACACGTTATTCTATTTCAAACTGAGTTGCTACAACTCAGTTTTAAACTTATTTGTTGCGAATCAGTGAGCTGCAACAACTTGGTTTAACACTGAGCTGTAGCAACTTGGTGTTAAATCTGAGTAGCACAACCCAGTTTTAATAGTGTTGAACTAGGTTGCCGCAACTTAATGTTAAAACTAAGTTGCGCAACCCAGTTTTAACACAATTAAACTGGGTTGCAGCAACTCAGTGTTTAACACAATTAAACTGGGTTGCAGCAACTCAGTGTTAAAACTGGGTTGCACGCCGAGTTATTATGAAACTGAATGCTTGTCGAGTTAAAATTGAAAACTGAGTTGCAACTCATTAGTATAAGTGCAATTTTTTGATTTTGAAGTTGTAAGTTTTTATCAAGTATTCATATTAAATGCAGGCACGTGTAAAGGTTTGGATTGTCGCATGGACGTCGAAGAATGTGCAAACCATCATAGTTTGGAGCGGATGATCTAGAATGGTTAGGTTGTCTCTAAGTTAAACTTTAAGTGTATTTTGAAATTAAAATTTTCGTAGCTTATGTTGTTGTAATATCAGTATACATGACATTGTAATATTTAAGATATCTTTAATAATTGTTTATAACAAATTTATTCCATTTGCAGAGCATTTTAAATTTTGCAATCTGTATGATGAATTGTCTAACATGGGGACCACTGTTTATGATATCCTATACTCCATTTTCTTTAAATATTTTAATATTAGTATTGCAAGAAATTATGTAAAATCATAAGCTTATATTTGCAACACTAATAAATGTTGCTAATATCTGGATTACCGATGCTTATAAGTGTTAAAAAGAAAATGATAGATGGTATTATAGATATCTTTGGTAACACTAATAAGTGTCACCAAATCCACATTTTACAACGCTTATAAGTGTTGCTAAATAATACAATAACAATGCTTATAAGAATTAGTAAGATATTATTTAGTAACACTTGTAGGTGTCACAAATTTGTCCACTTCATTCCTCACAGGCCATTGATAAAACTAAAAAAGCGTTACTGAAATTATTCCTAACACTTATAAGTGTTAGGAATTGCCTGTTTTGGTGTAGTGCGTGAAATAATGAGAAAAAAAGAACGAAGCTTCTTCTTCGACATATGATTTGCAAATAGAACCTTCAACTCGTGATTTTAGTCTAACTTTTTTCTATAAATGATTTAAATACCTATTAAAGATTATTTCAAATTAAAATGTACTTTAATATGTAATTAAACTAATATTTAACATATTCAATATTAAGACCTCTCAAATGGATACATCCATCCATACTGCACAGGACCTCGAAGACGTGCTTGAAATGGAAGACGAATAGGCAAATGTTCCATTATATTAAAGAAACCTAGAGCAAATATTTTTCTAGCTCCCAGGGTAGTATTGGGATTTTACCTCAAGTTTACATAGACATTCAAATTTTAACGTAGTCGAATAAAGCTCTTTATAAAAAACTAAGTTCCATTATAACCGTCCAAACATTTATAGACAACCATTCTTTAAAGGCGACGGGTAACAAATTTTACATCATTACATGACAATCATGGCTTTTCATCCCACTCATATTACCATTCTTATAGTCGAAGCATCTCAAAGATTAGAAGAAATCCCATCAGAAAATCTTAATCCCTCTACCATTTAACAGAAATTTAACTTGGCTATTGTGTAAGTCATATCATGCTTTGGTTTTTTTTTTGTTATTTGGTTTCATATGAAGTTCGGAACACTTAAATAGTTCTTCTATATCACGTCTTGATTTCAAATGGTCCTTAGTCTTCTCCTTAACATTCAAAATTATATTAAACTCTTGTGCATCACATCAATATTGTGACAAAGTGGAAGATTTTTCCAATAAGGCAACTCCCAAAATAAACTTTGTTTGAATCAATTAAGAATTGTCGATTTTCTTGGAATTTAAATTTGTACTCCAGTTTCATGTATCTTTGGATAATCCTTTACAAGTTTATATATTTCTTCGCTAGACCAAATCAATGGTGGTTGCATAGTCTCTTTTCTATTCGCCATAAAAATTCTGTCATTTCTAAAACGATGATTAATATGGAGAAAACACCGATGAAAATCAAATCATGGAATTTTTTTCCCATACTACAAAGAAAATGTTCATGTTTCTTTCATACAATAAGGACAAGCTAGACGACTGGCTGTACTTCAACCCAAAAGCATTGCATATGCAGAAAAATCACCAATAGTCCATAATAAAGAAGCAAACATACGAAAATTATTTTTTTTGAACTGTCGTATGTGTCAACTTCTTCATGCCACGATGTTTCCAACTCTTCAATCAGCGGTTGTAAATAAACATCGCTTCTTTGTATCAAATCATCAGATTCAAGAATAACAAAAGAGAGAAACATGTATGGAGTTTCATACGCATCTATGAAGGTAAATTATAAGATGTAACGATAATAGACGAAGATGAATATTTGGAACCAAATTGTGAGAATGGTGAAAATGCATCCGTACATAAACCAAGTCTAACAGTACAACTCTGCACCGCAAAAGCGGGATATGTCTTATCAAAATGCTTCCATGCTTCTCCATCAGCTGGGTATGTTAACGTACCTTCTTCCTGTGTTCTTGCACTATGCCATCTCATATTATGCACGGCTACAGATGATGCGTATAACATTTGAAGCCTGGGAGTGATAGGTAAACAATGCATACGCTTATATGGAACTTCCTTTCCCTTCTTTCTTCTTGGTTTGTATCTTTGCTTGTTACATATTCTACACTTCTTAAGATTGTTGTCATCTTTCCAAAATAACATGCATCCATTTAAATATGTATCTATTTTTTGATACAGCAAACCAAAAGCAAACATTAGTTTTTTCACTTCATAATGATTTTCGCACATTAAATTATTAGGTGGCATATGCTATTTTATCGCTTGTACAACAGCTATGAATCCGGCTTCTATGAAGTTGTATTTTGATTTCATCGCAATGTATTCTATAGTAATTGATAATTGGGTACCGCTTGTATAGCCATCCCAAAGGGTTTTTTAGCACCATCCAATAAATCATAGATTTTTTTACTCCAATATTTGGTTCTTATTTGGCATTAACATCCTCAATTTCAACGGTAGGGAACATTGATCGTGCAACATCTTCAACCATATCTTCTATAGGATTCATCATAACAATTTCGTTACCCACCTCCTCCAACGGCTGGACATGATTAGGTTTTACAAATTCTACATAACGATCCCACACCAAATAATTTGGCATGAAACCATATTGGCGCAATGAACATTAACCATATTCGGTATCAAATGCTTCAACAATTTGCACCTACTATATGGACAACTATTTTTTCGTTGTTTCTACTATTACTTAAAGAAAATTCAATAAATATGTGTACACCATTATAAAAATGTTCACTTAATAAGTCTCCTATTTCCATTCGTTATTAATACATCCAGCTCCGATCAACAAAATAATTAACCATTTTTCCTACTTTGAAAAATATGGTAGAAATAACAAGAGCAAAGTTAAAGATCCAATAAATTGTAGAATGACGGGTACCAAAAAGTGTAATTGTCTATTTAGGATTAAAGGTGTGAAAGTCGATTCTTTGAATGAATGGTGTTTGGCTGTAGTCAACGGTATGCATAACCATTTCGAGTTGAAGCATAACGAAGGGCATTCATATGCGGGTAGGTTAAGTGAAGGGGAGATCAAATTAGTGATTGAATTGCATCGAAGTATGGTGAAAGCCTAAGAATTTTTGCATACACTCAAAAGAAATGATCCTTTCAATTGTAGAATAATCAAAACGATATATAACGTAATTCAAGCTCAAAATTCAATTGAACGAAGAGGACGTTCTCAAATACAATATTTGCTTAGTAAATTAAAAGAGTTTGGATACATTGAATGTCATCGTAAGATTTTAGATGGAAGTGATATTATCAAAGATATTTTTTGGACACATATGACTAGTTTGGTTTATTTAAGAACATTTCCTCGAGTAATTATATTGTACTACACATACAAAACCAATAGGTACAAGATGCCATTACTTGATATAGTTGGTGTTATATCTACATAACACACATTTTGTATTGCAAATGCTTACGTGTTATATCTACATAACACACATTTTGTATTGCAAATGCTTACTTAATTGTAGAAAGTGAGAAATATTACATTTGGGCTTTGGAACGGTTGAAATTTGTTATAGTTGACTGTGAGTTGAAAATGCCTATTGTCTTTGTAAGCAATCGAGAGTTGGCATTGGTTAATGCGATTGGGATAGTTTTTTTCAAATTCCACTCATATGTAACAAAGTTTAACAAGGGTGATTTTTCACATACGAGAGTTTAAAAATTTGCAAGGTGTTGTAAGTACCGTGGCTCTTTTCTTACTTCAATTGAAATTACTTCGAATGGAACCCATTGGAGATGATGAATTTCTATGAGGGCGTGCTATTCGAAAGACATATCAACTTACATGTGCACATGCATTAGCTCATCTTAGTCCATTAACAACCATAGTACCACTTGAGTTGATTGATAATCATTGGACTATCCAGTTGAAAGAAGTGAAAAGAAAAATGTTTGAGTAGTGGAAAAAATAGAAGTTTTGTTGAATGATGCTACGAAAAAGGATATACCACATCAAATACAAATTTTAAAAAAAAATGATGGAAGTTGTGCAACCTCAAATTTCGATTCTTGGTTCACTAAAGAGTAAGGTGAAAAATGAAGGAAGGGAAAGTAAGAAATCAACTCATACGTCAATAAAAAAAATCCTTCTTTGTATGAGCTAGTAGAAATTTTTTCATCGTATAATCAATCTAATCAACGAAGTACCAAAAATGCAAAAAAGGAAAAGCTAATTTGGAAACCTATATAGGTAGTTCAATAATTATCGGTTTATATATAATTTTATATTATTGCTATATTAATAAAAAAAATATTGGAAAATTGTAGTCGTGATATGAGAATGTATATAAATAAAATTCCATCACAGATCAAACCATATGTAACCGATATTGTTGATGTTTGTTCGGACGGTAATTGCGGATTTCATCGTGTCGCCGCATTACATAGATAGGGTGAGTTAAGTTGGCTTCAAGTTCGTGGGGATTTATACTTAGAGTTGTTTGAAAATCAAGAATTTTACGAGAAAGTGTCTATAGAATATGGTAGATTGAAATTGTTAACAAGAAAACCTGTCAACATCTCCAAAGCTGTGTGAAAGGCAAATAAGGTTATATCAGAAAGACTGAAAGAGATTACTTCCTTCGGAACCTCCCTTCCGGCCAAGTTCACTTGGTCAAATCACTTTTGGAGGATAATTGGTATGTTGCTAGTTCATCGTTGACCAAATTAATCTTGTCAACATTAAGGTGAAGGAGGAAGCATCTTATTCGATACTCCTCTTTCGAATGAGTTGAAAGTTGCAATTCACATTTAATATTCATCCCTTTCGACCATGTCAAAAGGTCCACCCAAACCCTTTCGATCATGTCGGAAGGTTTATTTTGCCTTCAAAGAGATGTAACTACTTTTGACATCATTGGTTTCATTTCTTGTGGAAGAACTCCTTTGAAAGGGTTGAAGATGTAGTCACATGTATGTTCCTATTGAAAGAATACATCCCTAAATGATAACTTATCGTTTATGAACTAGATGTCTTTCGTAACATCCCTTTCAACCTAGTCAAAAGGGATTTCGTTCTTTTGAAACAAATATAATTCACAATGGAATAAGCTTCATTTGATGTATTCATCAGAAGATCATCTTGGATATATTTAAGTTCTATAAACTTATTAATGTCGAAACATCATCATCACTTTATTTGTCATCAAATTATGCTTATCGTGATGATAATGTGTTTCGCATGTTCTTTATCCAAGTTGGTCCTACAGCTTTGCAAAAGGCAGAAAGAAGTTAAGAATATAAGATAGCATTATGTGCAATTGATCATTAGTCTAGCTAATGATGAATATACACGTTTCTCCCTTTTCATTAATTTAAAATGAGTTACAAGTTTGAGAGCTTTTCCCCAAATTAATTTAGGGTTACAAAGATTTTGTTGTTGAAAAGAAGTAGAAGCAAAAAAAGGAGCTTTGGATTCTAAAATCCGGTTCTCAAAATCGGACCCCTTGGGTCTAATTTATAGACGTAGGTCGGCCCCCCTTTCACGCTAATGCTTTCGGCCCTATCGAAAGTTCACTTTATCTTCCACATCATTTCTTTCGACATGGTTAAAAGACCTCGCCTGCTTTCAATGTCGTCAAAAGGCTTTCCTTTTTAGTTCTCTAACTCAACCTTGCACTTCTCATTTTCTTATTCCAAACCTTTCGACCTTATCGAAAGGGTCCTTTGTCCACCTTTCGCTGTTGTTTAGTTTTAAGTATTCCTTCTCTCTGCTTTTTCCCGAATTGCTTTAGACGTTGTCGAAAGGGATGTAGATGCACTTTTCTCTTTGTGTTGCCTTGTAGTCATAAGAAGTAAAGATAAGAGCTTCTGACTTTTCGATAGATTGTTTATTAGCATTTTGAAGGTTTCAGCGTGGCAGGTGGCTTCTGAATGCATGCTTGTGAATTGATGCGGAACCTTCCTTGATGTCATAGGCTTCGACTGGTTCGAGAGGCTCGATTATTTTTTCGAAATTGTTGTTTTGAGTAATCTGAATGAAGGCAAAACCTTTAGTTTTGAATGGTTTGGCACACATGTGAAAGGTTACCATTCTTTACCTTCGAAAGGGGTTCTGAGCCTGTTTTTGCCTTTCTCTATATTCGCAAATCCATCTGCATTGAAAGGTTCGCATGAAGCGGAAGGGTAGCCCTGCTTACGTTTTCATCCTTTTTGAGAGATATTTGCACTATTTATCACTTGCGAGGTCGCCTGGTCCTTGCGATACCTTCGAAAGCTCACTTAATGCCACCGAAACATTGTTTCATGATCCTTGTCGAAACCCATGCTTGTAACTTAAGTAGAGTCTAGTAATTTTATTAATCTTCTTTCATACCAGTGACATTTGCTAACTTATTATCTTATAAATATGCTTCATAATAAGTTAGCATAGCAGTGCTTCTAAATTTAAATGGTTAGTTAATTATAATACCGATTTAATAAAGGATACGAGATCTGTAATTAATAGTTATCCATGCATATAATAATTGAATTCTAAGAACTTCCTGTTGGAGACAGCCAATGTCTGAAAATAAGAGATCATAAGCTATCATATGGAAATAAGTCTTTTTAATCCGTAAATTTTAATGTGTATTCAGAAACTCTTGTTGGAGATAAGAATGATCCCGGAGCCCAAATTTAGATATTTGGTGAACGTCTTTTAGAGTTGCAAAATAATAACCCTAATTTGGGTATTAAGAAGGCCAGCTCGAAGTTTTTGGTTGAAGATTTAGATGTCTATTGTAGTTTTCATACCACTGCTTTAAAAACCCAAATTCAAAATTCGATTGACAGAATCCAAAATTGACGAGGAAAGACCCGAAATTCAAATTCGGACATTAGAATGTTAAGAAGTTTAAACCCAGATTAAGGCGTCAGCAATCGAAGTTTAGAAGTTAACAGTAAGATGTCTAGGACCAAGATTCGGTTTTTAATAAGTAAGGATCACAAACAATTTTCATAATAAAATTCTCATACCCAGATTCAAGTATTAGTAGTGTATAATCAGAAATCAGTAATAATTATCTTCATGGCTAAATTCCCTAGCCCGGATTATAGCATATGTTAAATAATCAGAAATCCATAATAATGATCTTCTAAATAGAAATCTTAATCCCAGATTAAGACATTAATAAGTGAATTCAGGTAATAGTTTTGAAACCTAGATTCGGGTATGATGAGTATAAAAATTTATGACCCAGATTTAGGTATTAATGTGTGAAGTCTCATATTTCAATAATGAATGATTTGAAACCCATATTCAAGCATATAATGGGTGATGTTTAGAAACAAGAAAACCCGAAACCCAGATTCAGTTATTAATAGGCGAGTTCCATTCTACTTCTTAAATTCGGTCTTCATTGACATGTGTAAACCCCTTAGGCCTTGTATGGAGTTATGGTTTGATTCGCCGCTTCTTGAGCTTGGACATCTTAGTCTGATATTTGATGTGCTACTTCTCGGGTTTGGACATCTTAGTCCATTTTTTTATGAGCCTCTTCTTGGTCTAGGACATCTTAGTCCATTGTTCCATGAGACTCTTCTTGGTCTTAGACATCTTAGTCCATTATTTGATGAGCCTCTTCTTGGACTTGGACATCTTAGTCCATTGTTGTCTAGTGCTCTTAGTTAGCTTATTCTTAAGCTGGAACCAAGGACATACCCAACCTCCCTCCAAGAGGCGCCTCGACCTGACCGGAGGCACGGCCTAGGGCTTTTCGATGGTTTAACCTGGCTATGGTGTGGCATGGATAAATTCTTACACTCCTCCCTCCAGGAGGTGCCATGCCCTAGCCATAGCGTGGTGCGGACAGAGGCTTGTTGATGCTTTAACCTGGCCATAGCATAGCGTGGATAAAGGCTTACACTCCTTCCTTTAAGAGGTGCCTTGATCTGACTAGAGGCATGGCCAAGGGCTTGTCGATGCTTTAACCTAGCCATAGCATGGGGTGGATAAAGGCTTATGCTACTCCCTCCAAGAGGTGCACTACCCTAGCCAACTTGGTGTGGACCGAGGCTTTGACCGTTAAAGGTAGTGTCCAAATGCAAGAAGAATTATACTCCCAACCATGTGTATTTGTTTTGAAGAAAAAGATGCTTCATTCATTCCTCGTAGGAAAATATGGTTTCAAATGTTCTGCGTTCCATGTTCTGGGAACCATATTGCTGTCTGGTCGGCATAACTTGTAAGCTCCAGGTGGGATTACATTGCAAACGATTAAGGGACCTTTCCAATTTGTTCCCAATGGTCCAAGCGTGGGATTTCTTATGTTTTCCATTATTCTTTGAAGTACCAGATCTCCTTCTTAAAATGATTGTGTTCTTACTTTTGAGTTGTAATACTTCAAAATCCTTCTTTGATATTATATTGTTCTGATTGTTGCTTCGTCTCTCAACTCATATGTAAAATCCAGTTATTCTCTTTTTAGTTCTTGGTTTAAATTGAATGCATATGCGATTTTTCGATGTGAGGGTATTACAATCTCAATTGGTAGCATCACCTCACACCCATATGTGAATGAATAAGGAGTATGACCCATTACCGTTTTGGTAGATGTTTGATAAGCCCATAACAGAAGTGGCAACTATTCTACCTAGTTTCCTTTAGCTTTATTCAGTCGCATTTTCAAAATAGTCTTTGTAGTCTTATTTGCAGCCTCAACGGTCCCGTTTGCCTTTGGATGTGCAATGAAAGTAAAGCTCTTAATGATTCCATTCTTATGACAAAACCGAAAGAATTCTTCACTCTCAAACTGGGTTCCATTGTCGGAAATAATCTTGTGGGGAATTTCGAATCTGGTTATATTGTTTTTGATGACAAATCTGAGTAATTTTCCAGAAGTGATCTTGGGGAGTGATTCTGCTTCAGCTCATTTAGTGAAGTAGTCTATGGCGACTACAACATATTTTTCTCCCATTTAGAAATGGGCAACGGGCCGATTAAATCAATTCCCAATGCGTCAAAGGGCCAAGGACTTGAAATAGGGGTTAAATGACTTGGTGATAATTGGGGGATCTTCGAGTAATTTTGGCATTTCTCGCATCTCCTTGCATATTCTATGCTTGACTCAGCATACGAGGTTAATAACAACACGTCTCATTATCTTTTTTTCTAGTTTTGTTCCATTAGAGTGGTCTCTGCAAAATCCTTTGTGTGCTTCTTCTAGCAATTTCATCCCATCCTCCAAGCTTACACATCTTAATAAGGTAGCGCATATCCTTTCTCGTAAAGGGTTCCATCCATTATTGTGAAAGTTAGAGCTTGTCGCTTGATTTCCCCAGCTTCCCCCTTGTTAGATGGCAATTTCCGCATTGAAAGATAATCGATAATAGGTAGCATCCAAGTGTTATCATTATATTTATCCGCCCTTGGCTAGTTAACCCTATCATTCGGTATTTACCCACCGACTTCCTTTTCTTTTCTTTCTCGTGACATAGTTTAGGTTCTTGTTAGAACTAACAGTTCCTTTCCTTGTTCGGATGTCCCCTCTTTTGTGCTTGGATTTGTTTGATATCCCACTGGCACATTCCGAGTTTCTAGGGCTCCCCTTAAACTAGTTAATTTTGCTAAACAATCCGCTTGTGATTTTCCCCCTCTTGAAACTTGATGTACGGAGCAGTCTTCAAAAAGAGCATGAATTTTCAATATCTTCTTTACGTATAGAGATAGCTTGGATTCTTTTGTCTAGTATACTTGCTTTATTTGATTTACCATTATTTTGGAGTCACTAAAGATCTGAACTCGTTGGATTTTGAGCTCCAATGCCAAAGTTAACCTGACTACCATTGACTCATATTCCGCCACATTATTCATTGCGAGAAATCCTATCTTCATGGCATAATGTAATCGGTGTCCATCTGGTGTTATTATCACATATCCTGCACCCGCTCATTGTTCATTCGATGCACTAAATAATTGCCACATAGATCTTTGATCCCTTTTTTCATTGCTCCTTAATAAAGTTAGTACACTCGTTAATAAAATATTCCAATGCTTGCACTTTGAAAGTGGCACGTGGCTAAAATTCAATATCATACTGGCTAAGTTCAATTCCCCATTTTACCAGTCTACTCGAAGTTTCTGTCTTACTGAAAACTTATTTAACGGAAAAGTTAGTCAGTACCTTGTTTGGATGTGCTTGAAAGTTTTCTCTTAGTTTTCATGTCGCGAGGATCAAATAATAAGCTAGCTTTTCTATCACCGGATATCGAACTTCCGCATCCTTTAATCGTCTTCTTACCTAATACACAGGAAGTTGAGCCCCACTTCCTTCTCTAATCAACACTGAACTGACCACGTACTCTGAAATTTCAATGTAAAAGTACAAGATTTCTCCATTCTCAGGACTAAATAGTATCGTTGGCTTTTCGAAATGGGTTTTTAACTTCTAAAAAGTTTTCCTACACTTATGAGTTGCTTTGGAAATGAATATGCTTAGAGCGATTATCATCCCGTTCAAACTCATTACCTCTTTACTAGTTTTGGGTTCAAACATATCCTTGATAGCTTGGATTTGGTCTAGGCTAGCTTGAATCCCTTGAGTACTAACAAGGTAGCCTAAAAATTACCGTGAATGGACTTCGAAGAAGCATTTCTGTGTGTTTAATTTCATTTGATATTTCCGTAGTATTTTAAACATCTCTTCCAGATTTTCAAGTGATTTTTAGCCTCGTTAGACTTTACAAGCATGTCATCCACATAAACCTCCATATTTCGGCCAATCTTCTTAGTAAACATCCTGTTGACCAGCCTTTGATATGTAGACCCTACATTCTTTAGTCCAAAAGGCATTGTTTTGTAGTTGTAGATTCCCCAATTGGTAATGAACTTAGTGTGCTCCCCATCTGACTTGAACATGGATTTCTGATTATATCCAGAGTAGGCGTCCATGAGAGATAACAATTTGTGCCCACTAGTTGCATTAACCAAATGATCAATTCGTGGTAATGGGAAATAGTCTTCGGACAAGCCTTATTCAAGTCAGTATAATCAATGCAAGTCCTCCACTTTCCATTTGATTTCCTTACTAACATGGGAATTGTTAGCCATTTTGGGTAGTAAATTTCCCGAATAACCCATTTTCGAGGACCCATCCTACTTCTTCTTTCAAAGCATCATACTGTACTCTATCTAACTATCTCTTTTTCTGTCTATTAGGGGTTGCTTTCGGATTGATGTTTAATGTATGACACATAACCGATGAATTAATTCCCACCATATCTAAATGAAACAAAGAAAACACGTCCTTATTAGTCTTAGAAAATTGGATTAATTCTTTCTTCAAGTTGCTATCCAATTCCTTTCCTACTTTGACTACTTTGGTGGTATCATCTAAATCTACGCATGCCTCCTTAAGGTCTTCTCTGAGTTTTATTCTTTTTATTTCCCCTCGGCAATAAAATTCAGTGATGATTGGGCTTTCTTTAGCAGAATTAGGATCAATTCTCTTCCTCTTACCTCCAGAAGGAATGTACATTTCATAAATGTGTTTTCTAGGCTTAATAATTTTAATTTTTGCTTCGAATGTTGGATGTAAAAATCCATCATTTGAATGCTGAAAAACAGTGGAAGAATCAAAGTAAGCAGAAGACTCCCATTTATATTGATCGATTGTAGCGAAATACATCTCTCGAGAGTTGAACTGCTCCCCTCGGACAGTGCCCCAGCCTCTCTTTGTCAAGGATTTCACCATCATGTACTTTGGTGAGACAAATGCATCTATTTCATCAAGCGTGGGTCTTCAAAAGAAAGCATTAGTGGGATGGCTGGTTAATCATCACAAAAATAGTCTCAAAAGTTCTGTAAAATGGTGGCACCCCCATTTGCACTAGCAGTTTTACTTGTCACATCGGAGTTGACCCTTTATTGTTGAATCCAAAGATTGGTTCCATGTTAGGTTCTAGCTTATCATCAGGGATGTTTATCTAATCAAAAGCATGCTTAAAGATAACATTAACTGCACTGCCTATATCCACAAGAATTTTGGACACGATGGACAGTCCATTTGATATGTGATCATCGAGGAATCATTGTATGGATTATGAACTCCATTCTTCATTTCTTGAGGGGTGATGAAAAAATTTGGCATTGGGATATTGAGTCGTGTATTTTTCAATAGGGGTTCTTCCTGGACTAAGAACACACCCTCTCTAGCCTCTTTAATATATCTGTTTCTTACCCCTTTGCCGGTCCCTACCAGATATGGCCCACCATGAATTACATCGATCCTGTTCAACGGTGGGCTTAAGCTCAAAGGGTCTTCTTCTTTCATAATATTAACAGCATTATTATGGAGCTTTTGTTGACCATCTCCATTCATGGGGTTTTCTGCTTGTCCTGAATGAACTCTTTTAAATGTTCCTCACGAATCAGCTTTTGGATGATTTCTACAAAGACTCTGCATTCGTCGGTCTTCTGATCATTTGCTTTATGGTATGCACGATAGTCGTCTCTTTTCTTTGCTCTGGGTAATTCTTAGCCTTGAAGGAAGTTGGGAGATTAACCCTTTCCTTTTCCATAGCATAGATGTAAGACAATGGATTGTCTAAAGTGATTGAATTGGTAATAAGTTCTTCCCAAATCGCTCTTTTATGCCCTCGATCCAGTCCAAAGCTTCCTCCTTCCTTTTTGGGGATTGGCTTTTTTGCGTGATACAGCTCATCCATTTGAATGAACTTGTCAGCTTTAAAGTGGACATCTTGCAAATCTTAGCACCCATTAACAAAAAGTTCCAAAATGGAGTATTTTCTATCAACCCAGAGTGTACCGCTATGAACTTATCGCGGTCATTCATGTCCTTGGCATTTAACGCTTCAGTATTGAATCTTTTAAGATAATCTCCCAAAGATTCCCCTTACCTCTTTTTTATATGGCCAGAACCTTGTAGTCAATGGCTGGGTCTTTGCATATGCAAAACTGAGCAGAGAATTCATAAGAAAATTACTTCCACGAGTAGATGGTCTTTTCTCGTTATTGTTTGTACCATTTAGCTGCAGCCCTTTGGAGAGTGACATAAATAATCTACATCAAATAGCTCCTGATGCATTTTAAAGACCCATTTGGCTATCAAAGGCCATTAAGTGGTCATCTGGATCTATGATTCCATGATATTTCATTGTCGGAATCTTCACATAAGATGGAATAGCTTTTGCCATAATTTCATCTATGAAGGGCTATACTCACTCGTTGTTATTCATTTTTTCGTCCAAGATCCTCTTCCCCTTTATGTTTGGCACATCTTTAATTTCTTTCTCCGCTCATGATAGTTTTTCTGGTTTGGATAGTAGTCCTTTGACGTTGAGCTATCAGATTGTTCAATTGGTTTATCAAGCATCCTTCCTTGATGACCAGCTTTAATTTGAGGATGTCCTTCATTTTTGAAGATGTGAGATCGATCTTGCTCTTGTTTTTGTTGGAATAGGCCTTCAAAATCCTTCTTGGTGAGACCACCTCATCTCCATTGTTGGCCTCACTGTTTTCGAGGATTTCAGAGATAACGCTATCTTGAGAAGTTCTTGCATTTCTGCAGTTGCTGTTCTGAGTGCTTTATTTTGGCAGTGCTATCCTTCTGTTAAGGTGTTGTTGAAGGTTGTCCTGGAGCAACCCCTCCAAGTTGACGGTTGGATTTACGTTTTCTTCAAGGGTTGTATCATGGACGGCTTCTTCGTCCATTTTGCTGAGTCTCTTGGATTTAATTTTCCTATGCCAAGTCAAATGATTCATAATTAGTCTATATGATAGTAACAAGATTGAAGGTTCGAGCCCTCCTTCTAGTGCCAAAAATGTCAACAAGAAAACTTGTCAATGTCCCCAAAGCAATGTGAACGGCAAATAAGATTATAGAAGAAAGATTGAAAGAAATTTTTTCCTTCAAAACCTCCCTTTCGACCAAGTTGACTAGGTTAAATCACTTTTGGAGGATAATTGATATGTTGTTAGTGAATCATTGACCAAATTAATCCCGTCGACATGAAGATGAAGGAGGAAGAATCTTATTTGAAACCCCTCTGTCGAATGAGTCGAAAGTTGCTATTCATATTTAATATTCATCCCTTTCGACCATGTCGAAAGGTCCACCCAAACCCTTTCAATCTTGTCGGAAGGTCTATTTTGCCTTTAAAGATATATAACTTCTTTTGACATCATTGGTTTCATTTCTTATGGAAGAACTCCTTTGAAAGGGTTGAAAATATAGTTACATGTATGTTCCTTTCGAAGGAATCCATCCAAAAATGATAACTTATGTTTATGAACTAAATTTCTTTCGGAACATCCCTTTCAACTTGGTCGAAAGGGATTTCGTTCTTCCAAAACAAATCTAATTCACTATGGAACGAGCTTCATTTGGTGTATTCAGTAGAAGATCATTTGGATATATTTAAGTTTTATAAACTTATCAATGTCCAAACATCATCATCATCATCTTTATTTGTCATATCATTATGCTTATCGTGATGATAATGTGTTTCACATGTTCTCTGTCCAAGTTGGTCCAGAACTTTGCAAAAGACAGAAAGAAGTTAAGAAAATAAGATAGCATCATGTGCAATTGATCATTAGTCTAGCTAATGATCGTAATGACCTTCCTCATAGTCGAAATCCTTAATGAATCTGCGCATTTGTTTCTTTTCATTAATTCAAAATAAGTTACTAGTTTGATAGCATTTCCCCAAATTAATTTAGGGTTACAAAGATTTTGTTGTTGAAAATGCATAGAAGTAAAAGAAATGAGCTTTGGATTCCTAAATCCATTCCCCAAAATTGGACCCCTTAGTTCTTATTTATAGATGCAGGTCGTCCCCCCATTCGTGCCAATGCTTTCGACCCTGTCGAAAGGTCACTTTATCTTCTGCATCATTCCTTTTGACATGGTCAAAAGACCTCACCTGGTTTCAATGCTATCGAAAGCCTTTCCTTTTGAGTTCTCTAACTCAACCTTGCACTTCTCATCGTCTTATTCCAAACCTTCCGACCTTGTCGAAAGGGTCCTTTGTCCACCTTTCGCTGTTGTTTAGTTTTAAGTATTTTTCTCTCTGGTTTTTCTTGAATTGCTTCTACATGTCAAAAGGGCCATAGATGCACTTTTCTCTTCGTGTTGCCTTGTAGTCATAAGATGTAAGGATAAGAGCCTCTGACTTTATTGATAGGTTGTTTATTAGGGTTTCGAAGGTTCTAGCGTGGTAGGTGGCTTCTGAATGCGTGATTGTGAATTGATGGGGAGCCTTCTCTTGATGTCATAGGCTTCAACCTATTCGAAAGGCTCGACTATACTTTCGAAAGGGTTGTTTTGAGCAATTTGAATGAAGGCGAAACCTTTGGTTTCCAAAGGTTTGGTGCACATGTGAAATATTATCATTCATTGCATTCGAAAGGGATTTCGAGTCTGTTCTTAGCTTTCTCCATATTCGTGAATCCATCTGCATCGAAAGGTTCGAATGAAGCGGAAGGGTAGCACCGCTTCCATTTTTCATCTTTTTTGAGAACTTTTTGCATTGTTTATCACTTGCGAGGATGCCTGGTGCTTGTTATCCCTTCGAAAGCTCTCTTAGTGCCTCCAAAACATTCTTTCATGATCCTTTTCGAACCCATGCTTGTAACTTCAAAAGAGTCTGACATTTTTATTAATCTTCTTTCATTCCTTTGTTTTTAAATAGGTTTTATGGTTAACATCAATGAGTTACTTATGCAATTACAACACAAAAGAGAGGATTTGCTCCTCGGGGTAACTGGATGACAATGCTAGAAATGGGTTATGTTGTCACGACAAGGTATAACATTGTACTATTTAGCATAAGTGAAAGGTTAATGCTAAATATACTACCTATCTGTGTAGTTAATGCCCCGCTATTACCCCGTTACAACCTCGCTATATCTCATAGCAGATTTCTACTGCTATGATTTTTCCATATAGCCCTAGAATATAGCCTTTCCGCTTTAATCCCCGCTATTTTCGCCATATCCCGTTATTTCCGCTATATTCCGCTATTCCCGCTATATTTTTTTAATAAAATAAATTGAAAAATTGCAGTTATACATTATAAAATTATGAAACTAATTTATTTGATTTAATTTTTAATATATTTTCAGAAATGAAAATAATCTAATATTCTACCAAATTCAATTATGTTATATAATAGTTTTTTGTTTATTTAAAGTATATTCACACATGTTTTTATTTGAAATTATTTATGTATTATTTATAATTCAATTGAATGATAAATTTTCATTTAATTACCATTTATATATTTGTAAAAACATTAAGTACGAGTTTTATATGCTATTTTAGAGCCATCCGCTATATCCCGCTGTATCCCCGCTATGACTTTTTGCACCTCCACCGCTTTGAATCTACCGAGCGCATTAACTGCACAACTACCGATCAAAGAAAGAGTACCACCTTCAATTCAACATTTCGAAATAGCAATAATGTTTGTTAACAATGATTATTTTGTACAGTAAGTAGGAAAGTTGATTTTTTTTACTTAATCTTCTGTCGTAAGTAAACATTTTTTTCCAATTATAGGTCAAGCTAGAAGCAAAACATCTAGTTCCACCAATTTATGTAAAATTGTTCATAAGTCGACATTTAAATGCAAGCAATTGGGAATACGTATGTGTGTGTGTGTGTATGTATGTGTGTATATATATAATGATATATATATATATATATAATGATCGAAGACAAGCTTGGGATGAATGAACTCAATATCCGCAATGGAACTAATGTTGTTTGCTTGTGTTTCTAGATAGAACAATGTTATTTGGTATTTGTTTTAAAACAATGCAATTTGGTAGTTGTTTGAAAACAATGTAATTTGATTGCGTTTGATATTTGATTTTGTTTCTGTTTGATATTTATTTGAAATAAATGTAATTTGATTATGTTCCAGTTTAATAAGATAGGTATGAAAGCTGGGAGCTCCTAGCATAATCTTAGGTAGAAATTTTGGATTTTGCACACTAACTACACTATGAAATCGAAGCCACTCCATAAAATCATTCATACAATTCAAATTCGATTAACTAAGTGGTATTAATCGATGTCCTTCTGTAGTAACATGATTATACCAATGCATCCATATACTCTTCAAAAAATGATAGTAAACACGACCATAAGTAGTCGACGTATGGCCTCGACGAGCAGTGGTACAAATCATAGGAATAGGAGGTCCATGAATGTTTTGTACTCGTCCAAGTTGTCTCAAAACCCTATTAGGATGATACAGTTCCATAATATTGAGACAAATATGCAACCGCTATGTCAAGCAATATTTGAAAATAGATAATGGTCACATGCATACCATATGGTTCAAAGATCACCCGATAATATTTTTACAAGGAAACTTTTATCATTATGACAATAATTGTATTACAGAAGAATATTATTAATACCAAACGGTGTTAACAATTACCTGATTATCTGAATATTATCAAGAAATATACGAATATCATTCATTTATATACGACTCTTTGAAGATGGATCCTATCGAGTAGCATGTGGTAGGTTCTCATAGTAAATCTTAGTGGAAGGATGAAAGCATGGAAAGTGCTCAAATATCCACATCTCCAATAAACATAGATAACCTGCAATTTTCTTAACACACATACGGCTAGCTAAATCAAGCTGTTTGTACAGAGATGCAAGTGCCATTGAACCCTATGAATAAGTACTAACTTCACTCAAATCTTTCAATGTGTCCAGTAGACACAAGTGCATATGTGACTTGCTTTTATCGGCAGGCAACGTATTACCAAGCAAGAACAAAATGTAAGTACGGGTAGCACATCTAATCACACTCAAGGTCCATTCATCATTAACATCTTTGAATCTTTCAAACAATATAGATAAACTCAGTTTGTACCATACCCTTTCATTCATTGCTGCCATATCTTCTTCTTTACTAATGCCTAGATATTTGGAAACAACTTTGACTACTCGTTCCATATTATATGTAAGTCTTTATATAGGTTTGCCTTTTACTTGGATATGTAACAAAGAAGCTATATCATCTAATGTGATGGTTTTCTCACTTACCGACATATGAAAATTATTGGTCTCAGGATACCAACGCTCTACAAAAGATGATATAAGACATTTTTCACATTCCTATAGCAAGTGTGAACAATCGGGAAAAGTCCCGGGGATCCGATTATATTTCTAAAAACAGTGGTATTTTCTAGAATTTTCCACTTAGCAACCTTATGCGCATGCTTAATAGTTGTAAGAGGTGCACATTCCTAATAAAATAAACATCTTTTACTTTATTATTCAACGACAGAATTAATAATATCAAGTAGTTAAGTTTATTATATCTCATCCTTTCATACAATCGATGCAACACGAGTTTCGATATCCACAATCACATCAGCATACTTTGGACCTCCACAGTCTATTGCTTCATTTTCTTCCTCCTTCTTTATTACTGCATCATCTTCGCTTTCCTTCTCATCGGTTTTCGTCTTCCTCATCACCAAAATCATTGCCACCCTCTTTATCACTACTATCATTACGGCCTCCTACCATAACTAATACCATCGTCGTCACCTTCAACAACTCGTTCATTAGTCTCTTCATTATTTCATTCTCATTCGACCAATTGTTCATTGTCTTCTCTTTTCTTCGCTATTGAATCGTCTATGCATGAGAGTTCTATTGTTAGGGTTTGGTTTAGGTTTTACTGCATGTGAGTTTCAGTGCATAAATTAGAAAGAGGGACGTAAATCAGGGTAGATGAAAACAGGCACGGGAAAAACTGGAAGGAAGAAGGGAAAACTCATTAAAATAGAGGGGAATCTTTGTTTTTTTATTTTTCTGGTGGAAACTCAACATATTTCCAAGTTTAAACAGAATTTTCCTATGACATAAAAGGTAAAGAGCATGCAGTAGGAAATATTATTTCAAGGCTGAAACCGTTGAAAGATCATTTAGTAAAGAATCCATTTTTTAGAGGAGATAAAATTAGTTATACAGACATTGCACTTAGAGCTTCACTTTATTGGATCAATATGGTGGAAGAAGTAAAAAGCATTAGATGAGGTAAAGCTGCCAAAATTATTGAAGTGGGCAGATAGATTCATCTCAGAGGATATGGTGAAGGGAGTAATGCTTGAACATAACAAGCGGATTGAGTATTGCAAGGTTCAACAAGAGAATGTCTACAAATCTAGGGCATCAAATTGAAATATAAATACTTGCATACACACACAAATATATATATATACACACATAAAAAATATTTTTGTGTGTGTATGTGTATACATACATACATACATACATATATATATATTTGTGTGTGTACAACAAGGATCGACAAAACCTCATCATTGCTACTCCTCAAATCCACTTATTTTAACCAAATGTACGTTAATGACCAGAGAGAGAAACAAAAATTATTTAAATTGTTACATGTACTTGAAATCAAAGATTTGAGGCATAAAAAATGGGAGGTAGCATATTCTAGCCCATACACACACACACACACACACACACACACATATATATACATACATACATATATGCGTGTGTGGCTATTCAATAGCATCCCATAATAGTGCTAGTAGGAAGAGAGAAAATGAACTATTATTTAAATCAAAACTTGCGGTGGAAATAAGAGGGTATTTTGGGTGCTATACTGTTTAGGGTGTTATTCAACACTCCTCATATACGTGTATGTGTTTACACACACACACACAGATATATATATATATATATATATATATATATATATATATATATATATATATATATATATATGCACGTATGTATGTATGTATAAATGATCGCCTACACCTCAAATCCTCCTAAATATTTATCACACGTTCTGAATTGAACTTGTGGTTGATATTCATGGGGATACGATGGGAATCAAAAATGAGGTGTAGCTAGGGGTGAGCAATATTTGATTCGAACCGAAATAATCGACCAAACTGGTTCATTTCGGTCGATTCTGTTCGTTTTTTAAATTGTATCGGTTTGAATTCGGTTTGAAAAATAATTTATTTTTGTTATCAGGTTAACCCAACTTTTATTATATTATCCAAATTCATGGCACTGTAATACTCTTGATAATTTGTTTAGTAATAAAAACCATACTTTATCTATCGAAAATATGTTAATTTTTCTTATAGTCTTAAAAAGGTACTCGAAATAGTTTCTCCAAACATAAATTTATGTTTTCTTTTAAGTAAATCGATCATTTGAATAATAATCTATGGTAGTCTATCCTACTGACCTTTTTAGTTCGCTTTAATCGAGTATGGACCGAACTACCAAAATTAATTCGGTTCAATTCAGTCCTTAATTCTGTCATTTCAGTTCGATTTGACATTTTTACCTCAAAACCGAACAAACCGACCGAATGCTCTCTCCTAGATGTAGCCGATTTTGCATGTGTTTTTTGCTTATAGTACAAAACTAAAAATCTTGGAAACGTATCTGTTCTTTATGTACCACTAAATGGTCTAGCGATTCATTAAGTTTTAATTGTTGTAATGAGAACAATATTTGCATCATTAAAATTTAGAACCCGGTAATTCTACGAAGGAAATTAAATATCACACATCATGTGTCATGTGTAACATTTTTACAAATTATACCGTTCAATTATTACCAAGTTTTGATTTTTTTATAAAAACCAATTTTGGATTTAATATCAAGCTTAGCGCTAATTTTCATAATTTTCTTCTAATGGTGCTACATGCACCGTATTACAATGTGTATATACTTATATATATACCACTACACCTCCATTCTTTTCATAGTATGGGACTATTCTTCTTCCAATGTGCGCTCATTACTCACACACAATGCAGGACACTTCAACAAATCGATGGTATACCATTGACTGTTTCTTGGTAAAAAAAGGTATCCAATTCACGATGTATTTAGCATGACTTTTTGTTTTTACACCGAAAGTGGCTTTTAAGATATTATAAAACGCCATCAATCATATTTTGACCATTGTATTTTAATCAATTTTGTGTTTTATCTCAAATTTGAATGCATCGAAGTTTCGATTTCATTTGAGGTCACAATATATTTTATCGATATATATATAATACATGATGATGACTTATCCCTTAAACAACCGATGATACAAAAGGCTCTATTAATTTTTTGACACAACGAACATCTAACGTGTGTACTATATGTAAAAGTAGTACATATATCAACAATTTATAAGTGGACAATTTTATGGAATGTAGTGCACATGACGCAGATGTAAGTATGCTCTCGATACAACAACATTAAAGTTTTTTTGGTACCAATATGTAACTTTATGTTAACAATTATTACATATGTTAAGTTTTCTCAATTGCTTAAGCAGTCTGGCGATATAATTAAAACTTCAAAATATTGACTTTCTATGTAACGACCCACCTTTTTGGATAGTTTAAACCGACGATCAAATACACATGCCGATTCCAAACCACTCAAAAGGGCAGATGGTTATTGGGTAAATAAGAAAAGAAAAGAAAGGGAAATAAAGGAAATGAAACAACACAAAATCTTGCAGAGCAACGATAAAATATAATAGTCAAATAAATAGTTCATGAAGCCGTTTACTATACTTTGATCATTATTTATACAATATTTATCAGAGTTATATATATATACCTGAACAAATAAAATAATGCAACAGACAGCATGATGCAAAGATAATAATAGAAATAATATACCAAATCTTCGTCTTCGTCCTCCAGAATAGATCATCAATAAGCTGAAAACTCAGGTCTGACCCGAGCGTAATGAAAAGACAAAACATTCGAGTCAGGACTAAAATATCCTTATGTAAGTTAAATCAATCGTAAATAATATGAGGGCAACGGCATCAGAGATGTTTACGGGGTTGGACATCTCCTATCCAGTGTCAACGTGAGTGTAATAACTTAAGAGATGTTACGGGATTTTCCATCTCTCAAAGATCCATTAAACTATCTACTATGTAGTACAATACGCTATTATAATATGTCCACAGTAAAGTAATAGTATTAAAATAGCGTTAAGGCGTTACCATAATTCCCCTTAACACATTTTATAATGCCATAGTATATACAGCACCGTAAACACCACCGTAAACTAGTGGTTATCAGTGGGTACCCAATAGGTATAACATAAAACAAAACGTAGTGGTCGCGAATAGGATAATCAGTATGAAAAGGTACATGAGGCGATACCAAGTAGGATACTAGTAGTTGCGTGATCCGGACTGATGTTGAGCATAGCCAGTAGCTACCTCAACACCGCGAAACAACACTCCCAAATCGAGGGGTGCACCCAAATCGAATCACAAAAGTAATAGATATGGTATCGAAGAAGTGTGTCCGCTAGAGATGGCGAACCTCAATGGCTCGGCGCGGCTCCTGTTTTAGTCATGTCTGGGGTCATCCAATATCGTTCTCTTTCTTCAGTCAATGCGTTCACCAAACCATCCACTTCATTTTGGATCAACACTCCGCGTATACTAGTTATTAAAGTGGTTTTGGGTATCGACAGAGAGTATGTCCATATCTGATCCCGGTCTCTTTAATAACTACGTATTATTACATCGATGGCTGTTTTACATTTCAAATCTATTAAAAATTGATATCAAAATATCATATTCGCTTCAAAAATCAAATCCATTTCAAATATCATCATATCTATTCAAAATGTAAGATTCCGTTTCAAAAATCATTTTTCGCATCAATATCTTATTTCGATTTCAAAATCATTTCGAATTTCAATTTAGATTGTAACTTCATTTAACCCAATTCGTATTTAAATTCAAGATTTAAATATAAACATTTCACCCTATTGACCAACTTGAAATTTTAGAAAATAATTTTAAGTAGTTTAAAAGAAGTTTAAAATAATTAAAATACTTAAAATATTCAAATGGGTTTCAAATAGATAAATTAATTTAATATAGTTAATGTAGGTTAAAATAGTTTAAGTATTTAAAATGGTTTATATAACAGAGAAATTTGGAAAACAAAATGAAACAGCTTCAAAACCAAACCATTTCAATTATAACTTCCCAATTCAATCAATTTCAATTTCCATTCTACCGATTCAATTTCGATTCAATTCAAATCAATGTCAACTTTGACTTCAAATTAATTCAATTCTACATTCACCTTCAATTAATTCAATTTCAATTTATATCGATTTGGAGCTTGATTTTTTCAAAATATCAATTTATAACACTTAACAAAATTTATCCTTCAATATTCAAATTTAAATCGAAATTTCAAATATGACTCAATTCCAAGCTCAATTTCAAAATATCATTTTTATATCACTTTCACTTAGTAACACTCAAAGCTCGAAATAATGTTCAATCTTTAAGATAAATAATTTTTGAAATTCAGTCATATCCAAATTTTAAATTTCAAAGTCTCAACTTAAATTATTTAATAATTTCTTTTAACCAAAATTTATTTCAACATTCCAAACTCAATTGGAAATAAATTCGATCTCTATAAATTGATTTTTATTTATAACTTTTAAATCAAAACATTTAAATAAATTTCAAATCAACGATTCTAAAATTTATTAATTTAACCAATCCGAAATCTGTATATAATTTTCTATCCTATGGCCAAGTGATTAGTTATTTCAATTTAATGTCGGGGATGAATATATATCACTTAAATCTAATCACAGTGTCATATGTATGTATAACAGGATATATACAAGCAAACAAACATCCAAACATCCAAACATTAAAATATCAACCAATAACATCCATCGAAATAAATCATCCAACAGACAATACAATTCATGGCAATTTCATAGTCCTCAATATCAGGTAATTTAACCGCAATTTTAATTTCAATTTGACTGTCAATTTAATTCTTCAACGGTGAATTCAAATGACAATCTGTATGACAATTAAATTTTATCAAACAACGACAAATAAAATTCATATCACTTCATAATATCAAATTTAACAACCATAAAGATATTCAGTACGTTGTGAGCGTTATAAAACACTCACCTTGATTTTCCGTTGTCACCGAGACGTTCCGGTTTGGAACTAAACCGGACGACTCCCGATTTTAGCCCAAATTTCAACTATCTTCAAATTCTTCCAAACTAGTTTCATTTCGAAGCTCTCGTCATCACGATCGCAATGCAAAAAGTCTCGTCTCAATCGGACCTCATATGTAGAAGTTATACACTTTTAAGTTATCGACATTTGAATTTATAAAACAATTTATATTATATCTAAATTAATCTATACCCAAAGAAATGAAGCCCAGCCCACTAAACTCCATCTTCCCCAAAGCTTCAGCTTGCATGAGTATGAACCCACCAAGCCATGCACCAATCTTCAGTGATACGGAGCTACAGGCGATGAAAATCGAAACCGATCGCGCCGCCAAGCTTCTCCTCTCGATCTCCATCTCCTGGACCCCTCACCTCGAAGCTCGCACCTACCAATCAAAACGCGTGCGAACCACTCCTCTTCGGCCAAGGCCAGGTCGCACAACCCAATACGCCACCGAGCTTCACCAAAACGCGTGCCGAGATGCCGTTCGACGAGGAGAATCCAAATAGGAGCTTTATTTCTCGAATCGATGAATGAAAACGAAGTGAAGCTTAACCCTTGCTTCAAAATCTCTCGCGTCTTCACTATCGCACTCCCAAACTCCAAGTCGCACCAGGCCAAAAGCATACAGGATCGAAGCAAACGATGAAATAGGTTTTTTAGGGAAGGTTTCGTGTTTTTTAATCGAGTATTTGAAGAGAAAGAAAATTTTGAAGTTTTGATTTATTATTTTCATACTGCCTGAAGCTTGCGTGCAAATAAAGAAGAAGGAGAGTATGCGTGTTTGAATAGAAAATAGGTGCTAGGGTGTCGGCTGATAAGAAGAAACAGACAGATGTGAAGGGTATGGTCAAATCAAATTTATATATATATTAATTATATTTTCAAACCGCCCTTATTACGTAACTCAAAATCTTGAAACCCTATCTAGGCATGCAGCCAGGCGTTTATATTGTTTTACCCACATTTCGAATATAATGGAACGTGTTTCAGGGCCTAATTCGATCGTATGTGCGAGTTACGGAAATAAACGATCAATTTTAAATCAAATCGATTAAATTAATTTCTAAGCGTTTTGAGTTGCCATGGTCAAACGACAACTCCGATTGCTATGGAAATTTAAACCCGACAAAATATAACTATTATGGATCTAATAGAACTAGTTTCGTCCAATTCCGAGACTGTTCCCTGAAAGGCTATTTTTAACTCGTCGGTTAAATCGATGACTTTTCAAAATTTACAGAATTGCTTAAGATTCCAATTTTAAAATCTTATTAACTCTATTATAATCCGAATATAAGTTATATTCACTTTGGAAACCAATTTGAATCATATTAAATCAAATTTTGGTTATTCACTCTATTTTCGTACATTAGAACTTCAATATCAAATTAATCATATCAGTTCGGAATTTAATTATTCAAATATCTGTAATATTAAATTTTAAACAAATTTGATTATTCTTAAATCACTATCTTTTGAAATATTCAAAAGAACTTATCAAATTAACTTTTGAAACAATTCAAATTATAGAACAACCATTTCTATTAAACAGTTTTTCGATTCCCGGTATTCAATTATTCAAGAAATTCAAATATTAAATTAAAACAATTTAATTGTTCAATATTTGATGGATTTTAATGTTGGATTCTAAATAAACTTTCGTTATCAGTTGATTACTTTACTACATCAAATGAATTCCACAATATTATTTAACTTCAGTTAGAGATAATGCACTTAACTAATATATACATTCATTTCAATTGCAATTGGTTCCCAAATTCAACTCGACTAACTAAATGAATAGGTAACTTAAATAATTATCACCGTTAACTTTTAATTACACTTATAAGTTTATTATTTACAAACAAGTGTCACAATTTCCTATATAATACAACTTCATTCTATTACCATTAACTATATATTATTTTAATTGATTTGGGATTTCATTCAATTCATAAATAATTAACTTAGATAAATTTGTTGCAATTCATTCTAGTTATTATTATCATAAATAAATTACAATTTTTTAATTCTTACCATATTAAACCATGAAATCTTATTAAATTAACTATTTTAATTATCGAAAATTTACGGTTCGTTACACTTTCCCCCACTCAAAACTTTTCGTCCTCGAAAAGGAAAAGAAGGAAAAATGAACTAAGTAAAGAATTTAACATTTGATATATTTTATTCAAAATTATCAACGTATAAAACAAAGAAATTCCATTTGTAAATTCGTTACTACACTTCCACAATGCTACTCTGATTAGCCTATGAAGTTTACGAGTTGGTTATCAAAACAAGTTATAAAATTTAAACTTGAAAATTTTTCTAACACCCGGATTTACGAAAATTTTTGGTAGAGTCTCCTTTGCACGGCTCGATCGGTACAGCTACAAAACGCCTCTACGGGCCCCAAACCAACAAAAGAAAATCAAAAGCCAAATGGCTCATCAAAAATACCAAATCCAATGACAAAATAAACATGTACGTTTTGTCGGGAAATCCACATTTTCTTGATTTTAAATGCCTGCATCTCATTTACCAATAATATCCAATTATACAATTTAAAAGAATCATTTTATATTTGGCATCTTCAATTCCCAATATTAGCTTAAATTAAGTCCGTAAGCCGTACATATGTCATCCATGAGCAATATCAAATCTAACTGCTTATTCGATCACACAATTTCATTTCCAACTAGTATCGTTCACACGACTCTTTAGTGCGGACTCAGATTTGGTTCCTTGATTGGAAACTGTTACTCTCCTTGCATAGCCATATACAATGATAGAGAATTCCAGAATCAAATCAAAAATCCATATCCAGGGTTCGCTGTCGAGAATCGAGTGAAAAATCCTAAATTGGATCGATATAAATCATCTCAAAATTTTGTGCTCGAATTTGGATCAAATCGTTATGCAAACAAAATAATATACGTACAACTCACGTATTACCTTCCAATGGATTTCCATCCAATTTATCTATACTAAATTATTTTATTGACTTTTATTTTTATTTACAATTAATTATTCACAATCATTTATTTAGTTAGTATATTCATTTCTTTACATAGCATATTCTTTAACATTATCTTTTCTTAAACATCATATCATAGAATTTTCTTACTCAAGTTCATTTTAAACATTCTATATAATTTAATTAAATTCAAATTCAATTTTCCAATTGATTCTTAGCTATACCAGATTCTTTTGTTTACATTTACTCCAATTTCATAATTTTAGTTAATGACAAATTTATTTAGGGAACATTTTATTAACCAACACTTTAGTTTATTAATCATCCTAGAAAAGTCTAACCTCTCATAAATGACTTTACTTAGTTTACAGTTATCTTAAAGGTTACAAATTCAAATATTTTTTACAATCCTTTTGCAATTTATATTTATTTTCTATAACCAATTTACAAAGATATAATACGATTCATTTATCTTCTTTCTTAAGTTTACTTACTTGTTCCATTTATCCATTCATCATTTCATGTTATATTTAAGTATTTATAATTTTTATCACAACCAAATTTTCCATTTATATACATTTTAATTTCTCTTGAGTTTTCCTTGCTTGTATACTTCAATTATTTTCAGGTTCTGTTTATTTGTACAACATCTCATCACATATCCAAAACATCATTTCAACTTCTTAATATTTGGAAACTATATTATATGTTATTAGAATGCAAATTTGGTATTATACAAATTTATAGAATTTCATTTTACTTAATTAGAATGTTCGTAAATTTAATTTATTTAAATCCTCTTTACCTTTTAACTTCTAAGGTACCCTACAACTCTAAAGTTTTCCCAAAACATAAGCTTAGATATCTTAATCCTCTTATTTTATAAATTCTGGTTATTCACATTTCATTCAAATAATTTGAAAATTACTAATTAACATAACTTAGAAATTTAAATGCCCGGTTCTTTTCAAATCGTTTGAAATAAACATATACACTTATATCTTTAATATATCAAATCATACCTTTGGAGTTTAAAACAATACCCATTTACCCAAAATAATTTCGAAGAAAAGCAAAGGTTCTTAGAAGTCTCCCCCGCTTCGAGACTCGAAAATGAACGTCGATGATGCTGCGCAGTCATCACCGAAATTATTTTCCAGCGACAGAAGAGAGGAGTACTGAATTCATTCCTTCTAAAAAAAATCCTTTCAAAATATTTCTCATAAATATTTTCCAACTAATATCACAATATATTTCTTTCAAAGCTTTGAGAACCATTGTCAAAACCTCCGGGTCTTAAATTCAATATTTTCCGATTTAAATCTATTTTAATTTATAAGTCACCTTTATAAAATATTCTTATAAGATTTCCTTTCTTAAAACATTCCACAAGTGTTTTATCATTTTTCATTTGTAATTCACCTTATTTATTAAATTGCAATATCCAATTAATGATAATAACCAATATTATCATTCCTAACAACCAGGTAAGCTAGATAAGTCGCAATAATTTCTGAAATTTTTTCTTTATATACAAAATATAATTAGAGTAAAATTATTTCATTTACCCAATTTCAAAACAATACTATGTCGAATTATTCTATTTAAGTGTTTTGAGATCCCTATCAATGACGTTAATTACTCGTATTGACCAGAATCCAAAAGCCACTAAACAAATCAACCGACACAATATAAAACATTTTATATC
This sequence comes from Allium cepa, assembly GCA_030765085.1. Taxonomy (NCBI): domain Eukaryota; kingdom Viridiplantae; phylum Streptophyta; class Magnoliopsida; order Asparagales; family Amaryllidaceae; genus Allium; species Allium cepa. The sequence goes on from CM060930.1 coordinate 219,268,675, forward strand.
ACTAACAAATATGCTCTCTATATGTATACACTCAGCGACTCATCATAGGGTATTACTACCCTATTTATAAACAGTCAGACTTTACAAAGCTAAGGTTATCGCTAAACCAAAGCTCTGATACCAACTGTAACGACCCACCTTTTTGGACAGTTTAAGCCAACGATCAAATACACATGCCGATTGCAAACCATTCAAAAGGGCGGATGGTTATTGGGGTAAATAAGAAAAGAAAAGAAAGGGAAATAAAGGAAATGAAACAACGTAGAATCTTGCAGCGGAACGATAAAATATAATAGTCAAATAAACAGTTCATGAAGCCGTTTACTATGCTTTGATCATTATTTGTACAACATTTATCAGAGTTATATATATACACCTGAAAAAATAAAATAATGCAACAGACAGCATGATGCAAAGATAATAATAGAAATAGTATACCAAATCTTCGTCTTCGTCTTCCAGAATAGATCTTCGATAAGCTGAAAACTCAGGTCTGACCCGAGCGTAATGAAAAGACAAAACACTCGAGTCAGGACTAAAATATCCTCATGTAAGTTAAATCAATCGTAAATAATATGAGTGCAACGGCGTCAGAGATGTTTATGGGGTTGGACATCTCCTATCCAGTGTCAACGTGAGTGTAATAACTTAAGAGATGTTACGGGATTTTCCATCTCTCAAGGATCCGTTAAACTATCTACTATATAGCACAATATGCTATTATAATATGTCTACAGTAAGGTAAAAGTATTAAAATAGCGTTAAGGCTTTACCATAATTCCCCTTAACACATTTTATAATGCCATAGTCTATACAACACCGTAAACCCCACTGTAAACTAGTGGTTATCAGAGGGTACCCCATAGATATAACACAAAACAAAACATATTAGTAGCGAATAGGATAATCAGTATGACAAGGTACATGAGGCGATACCAACTAGGATACTAGTAGTTGCGTGATCCGGACTAATGTTGAGCATAGCTAGCAGCTACCTCAACACCGCGAAACAACACTCCTAAATCGTGGGGTGCACCCAAATCGAATCACAAAAGTAATAGATATGGTATCAAAGACGTGTGTCCGCTAGAGATGGCGAACCTTAATGGCCCGGCGCGGCTCCTGTTTTAGTCATGTCAGGGGTCATCCAATATCGTTCTCTTTCTTCAGTCAATGCGTTCACCAAACCATCCACTTCATTCTGGATCAACACTTCGCATATACTAGTTATTAAAGTGGTTTTCGGTATCGATAGAGAATATGTCCACATCCGATCCCGGTCTCTTTAATAACTACGTATTATTACACCGATGGCTCTTTTACATTTCAAATCAATTCAAAATTGATATCAAAATATCATATTCGCTTCAAAAATCAAATCCATTTCAAATATCATCATATCTATTCAAAATGTAAGATTCCGTTTCAAAAATCATTTTTCGCCTCAATATCTTATTTTGATTTCAAAATCATTTCGAATTTCAATTTAGGTTGCAACTTCATTTAACCTAATTCATATTTATATTCAAGATTTAAATATAAACATTTCACCCTATTGACCAGCTTGAAATTTTAGAAAATAGTTTTAAGTAGTTTAAAAGTAGTTAAAATAGTTAAAATATTTAAATGGGTTTCAAATAGATAAATTAATTTAATATAGTTAGTGTAGGTTAAAATAGTTTAAGTATTTAAAATGGTTTACATAACAGAGAAATTTGGAAAACAAAATGAAACAGCTTCAAAACCAAATCATTTCAATTATAACTTCCCAATTCAATCAATTTCAATTTCCATTCTACCGATTCAATTTCGATTCAATTCAAATCTATGTGAGCTTTGACTTCAAATTAATTCAATTCTACATTCACCTTCAATTAATTCAATTTCAATTTATATCGATTTGGAGCTTGATTTTTTCAAAATATCAATTTATAACACTTAACAAAATTTATACTTCAATATTCAAATTTAAATCCAAATTTCGAATACGATTCAATTCCAAGCTTAATTTCAAAATATCATTTTTATATTACTTTCACTTAGTAACACTCAAAGCTTGAAATAATGTTCAATCTTTAAAACGAATAATTCTCGAAATTCATTCATATCCAAATTTAAATTTCGAAGTCTCAACTTAAGTTATTTAATAATTTCTTTTAACCAAAATTTATTTCAACATTCCAAACTCAATTTGCGATAAACTCGATTTCTATAAATTGATTTTATTTATAACTTTTAAATCAAAACATTTAAATAAATTTTAAATCAACGATTTTAAAATTTATTAATTTAACAAATTCAGCGTCCGTATATAATTTTCTATCCTATGGCCAAGTGATTAGTTATTTCAATTTAATGCCAGGGATGAATATATATATCACTTAAATCAAATCACAGTGTCATTTGTATGTATAACAGGATATATATAAGCAAATAAACATCCAAACATTAAAATATCAACCAATAGCATCCATCGAAATAAATCATCCAATAGACAATACAATTCACGGCAATTTCATAGTTCTCAATATCAGGGAATTTAATCGCAATTCAATTTTAATTTCAATTTGACTGTCAATTTAATTTTTCAATGGTGAATTCAATTGACAATCTATATGACAATTAAATTTTATCAAACAATGACAAATAAAATTCATGTCACTTCATAATATCAAATTTAACTACAGTAAAGATATTCAGTACATTGTGAGCGTTATAATACACTCACCTTCATTTTCCATTGTCACCGAGACGTTCCGGTTTGGAACTAAACCGGACGACTCCCGATTTTAGCCCAAATTTCAACTATCTTCAAATTCTTCCAAACTAGTTTCATTTCGAAGCTCTCGTCATCACGATCGCAATGCAAAAAGTCTCGTCTCAATCGGACCTCATATGTAGAAGTTATACACTTTTAAGTTATCGACATTTGAATTTATAAAACAATTTATATTATATCTAAATTAATCCATACTCAAAGCAATGAAGCCCAGCCCACTAAACTCCATCTTCCCCAAAGCTTCAGCCTGCACGAGGATGAACCCACCAAGTCGTGCACCAATCTCCAGTGATATGGAGCTACAGGCGATGAAAATCGAAACCGATCGCGCCGCCAAGCTTCTCCTCTCGATCACCATCTCCCAGACCCCTCACCTCGAAGCTCGCACCTACCAAACAAAACACGTGCGAACCACTCCTCTTCGGCCAAGGCCAGGTCGCACGACCCAATACGCCATCGAGCTTCACCAAAACACGTGCCTAGATGTCGTTCGACGAGGAGAATCCAAATACGATCTTTATTTCTCGAATCGATGAATGAAAACGAAGTGTAGCTTAACCCTAGCTTCAAAATCTCTCACGTCTTCACTGTCGCACTCCCAAACTCCAAGTCTCACCAGGCCAAAAGCATACAGGATCAAAGCAAACGATGAAACAGGATTTTTAGAGAAGGTTTCCTGTTTTTTAATCGAGTATTTGAAGAGAAAGAAATTTTTGAAGTTTTGATTTATTATTTTCTTACTGCCTGAAGCTTGCGTGCAAATAAAGAAGAAGGAGAGTACGCGTGTTTGAATAGGAAATAGGTGCTAGGGTGTCGGCTGATAAGAAGAAACAGACAGATGTGATGGGTATGGTCAAATCAAATATTATATATATATATATATATATATATATTACTTAAATTTTCAAACCGTCTTTATTACGTAATTCAAAATCTTGAAACCCTATCGAGGCGTGCCGCCAGGCGTTTATAATGTTTTACCCACATTTCGGACACAATGGAACATGTTTCAGGGCCTAATTCGATCATATGTGCGAGTTACGGAAATAAACGATCAATTTTAAATTAAATCGATTAAATTAATTTCTAATCGTTTTGAATTGCCACCGTCAAACGACAACTCCGATTGCTATGGAAATTTAAAACCGATAAAATATAACTATTACGGATCTAATAGAACTGGTTTCGTCGAATTCCGAGACTATGCCCCGGAAGGCTATTTTTAACTCGTCGGTTAAATCGACGACTTTTCAAAATTTACAGAATTGCTTAAGATTCCAATTTTAAAATCTTATTAACTCTATTATAATCCAAATATAACTTATATTCACTTTGGAAACCAATTTGAATCATATTAAATCAAATTTCGGTTATTCACTCTATTTTCATACATTAGAATTTCAATATCAAATTAGTCATATCAATTCGGAATTTAATTATTCAAATATCTGTAATATTAAATTTAAAACAAATTTGATTATTCTAAAATCACTATCTTTTGAAATATTCAAAAGAACTTATCAAATTAACTTTTGAAATAATTCAAATTATAAAACCATTTTCATTAAACAGTTATTCGATTCCCGGTATTCAATTATTCAATAAATTCCAATATTAAATTAAAAAAATTTAATTGTTCAATATTTGACGGATTTCAATATGGGATTTTAAATAAATTTTCGTTATCAGTCGATTAGTTTACTACATCAAATGAATTCCACATTATTATTTTGACTTCAGTTAGAGATAATGCACTCAACTAATATATACTTTCATTTCAATTGCAATTGGTTCCCAAATTCAATTCGACTAACTAAATGAATAGGTAACTTAAATAATTATCACCGTTAACTTTTAATTACGCTTATAAGTTTATTATTTACAAACAAGTGTCACAATTTCCTGTATAATACAACTTCATTCCATTACCATTGACTATATATTATTTCAATTGATTTGGGATTTCATTCAATTCATAAATAATTAACTTAGATAAATTTGTTGCAATTCATTCTAGTTATTATTATCATAAATAAATTACAAATTTTTAATTCTTCCAATATTAAACCATGAAATGTTATTAAATTAACTATTTTAATGATCGAAAATTTACGGGTCGTTACATTCTAACTAATCATGAAAAGTGATGGAAAAAAACTAAAGCAGAAGTAATGAGGAAAGAAATGACATCTTCCCTATGTTGCAAATTTTAGAAGAATCTTCAAGCTCTGATACCACTGTTGGGAAATTTCTATAGGAAGAATAAGGAAGAAGAGGTAACTCCTAATTTGCTAATGGAGATTGGGAGAATATTTTGTAAAGGAGGAAATAAGCTTTATTTTCTTTGCATTTTTCTTTTTTGCTTGCTTACACTTACATTTACTTGCTTGGATACAAAAGGATAAAACATTCATATTTATAGTTGTACATTTTCTATATGGATGGTAGAGATGTATTTAATCTAATGGATAATAAACATTCTCTAAAGTTTTCTTCAATTCTTTTGACATATCCATTCACTTTCAAATTCCTTATTAGATAATTCTAGAATTTTATCTATGCTAAATTCTTCAATGTAGCATAATTATATCCAAAAATACCAAAATTAATATTATCCAGAAAAATTTGTTTCCCAAAATAATCAAGTAAAACCAAAATCAAGTTTATTTTCAACACCCTCTCTTAAACTTGATTTTGTAACTCCAAACAGAATTTCCCATCTTTGTATTTTACGTGTTTTGATAAAAAAAAGGATATTATCAAATATTTCCTTATTGTATCAATGAACTTCCCCATTGTCAAGATCCTCGATGCAATTTCATGAATCTTTGTAGTGCTCCATTCTTTTTGTTCTCTTTTCTTTCCAAAGAATACTCCAAAAAGTATGCGTTCTAACTTAAATTTTGGTCCACTGTCATAATTTTGAATAAGTCATATATGTTACCTTTCCATTCTTTTTAAATTTTACTTTAAAATCTTTGATCCATTCAATTTCTTTGCGAATTTCCCAAATTTGACTTTTACATGAGATTCCAAAGTAAATTGATGGAAAAATAAGATTATTTGAAATAGAAAGGATATAATCTTCCCCCACCAATTTGTTCTCACCATCGTAGAGTTCATCACATGTCTTTTTGACTCTCTCTTTAACCAATTTTACTTTTTTAATATTCTCTATTCTCATTTCTTCAAATTTTTGCTGATACTTCAAATCTCCTCCAATATCTTGAATTTCTAGACCTTGTTGACTTCTTCTTCATTTTCATCTTCTTTACTTTAGCACCTTTTATGATTAGTATCATCTTTTTGGATTTATCTTCTTCATCTTCATCTTCTTCATTCTCTTTCATGTTTAATTCCTTGGCAAACTCCTTTTTCACTTCGTTAAGTTTTGTATGATATTCAACTTCTATCCTTTTCATTTTCTCTTAGGTTACTTCTTCGATCCTTGGTAGTCCTTTGTCTTTCATTCGCTGAATATTCTCTTCCACTACTTCTTTGACCTTTGGCAGGTCTTTGGCAACTTTCTCCTCCGCATCATTCTTCGTTGTTTCTTTCTCTTCCTTCGTATCTTTCTCTCTCAACTCATAATTTCCCTTTTCATCCTTCTCACTGTTCTTCTTTTCCTCTTTCTCATCAATTAGATCGTCTTATTCTATTTTTTTGCATCATTTTTTTCATATAATTCTTTCAACAAATTCCACGAATCTTTTGTGGAACTTTCTCCAAAAATATGATCATACGCTACTTCATCGATTGTTCTCACTCATCACAACATGGGCACGATGGTTATTCCATCGTAATTTCTCAAATGATTTCTTGTCAATTTGTGACATGCTCTCTAAATCATTCGGCCATTCATAACCATTTTCGACAATCTCCCTAATCCTTTGGAGATTAACTCATCTTTCTTTTTATTACTCCACTCTTCAGAATTTTCTTTTGTGAGATCAAACGATGAAAGAAATAGAAATCCTATGATTTTGATCTAGCTCTGATACCATTGTTGAAAATTTTAGATGGATCTTCAAGCTTTGATACAACTGTTGGGAAATTTCTATAGGAAGAAGAACAAGGGAGAAGTAACTAGTAATTTGCTAATAGAGATTGAGAAAATATTTTGTAAAGGAGGAAATAAGATTTATTTTCCTTGCATTTTTTCTTTTTTTCTTGTTTACACTTACATTTACTTGCTAGGATAAAGCATTCATATTTATAGTTGTACATTTTCTATATGGATGGTAGGGATGAATTAAATCCTATAGATAATAAACATTCTTTAGAGTTTTCTTTAGTTCTCTTGACATATCCATTCACTCTCAAATTCCTTATTAGATAACTTTAGAATTTTCTTTATGCTAAATTCTTCAATGTAGCATAATTCTATCCATTAATACCAAAATTAATATTATCCAAAATAATTTGTTTCTCAAAATAATCAAGTAAAACCAAAATCAAGTTTATTTCCAACGCCCTGTTTAAACTTTTATATTTCAGTCACCGTTCAATAAGCTAAATAGTAAACTATGCATGTATACAATCCTCGTAACCTTTGTTGTATGTATACAAGCAGTCAATATTGGATGCCTCCAATTCATTTCTTATTTTGTTGATTATCAAAGTCAAGTTGACTACCACAAACCCAACCATATCATTTTCATTATAAATACCTCTCAGAATTACCATCTTTATCATAAATCCATGTCTCTTGGAAAAACACATAAAATATTAATAAAAAAATTAGAATACAATGGCGTCTACAGATGTGAAACTATTAGGAATGTGGGCAAGCCCGTACGTTGTAAGAGCCAAACTGGCTTTGAACATCAAAGGAGTCATATACGAATATCAAGAAGAAGTACTCAACAACAAGAGCGAGTTGTTTCTTAAGTCAAACCTCATATAAAAAAAGATTCTGGTCTTGATTCATAAAGAAAACCCTGTCTATGAGTCGATAATCATTTTTCAATACATCAATGAAGTGTTTGAAAGTCCCTCCATTCTCCCTTTTATTCCTCTTAAGCATGCTCAAGACAGATTCTGGGTTTATTAAATTGATGACAAGGTATGTAAAAACTCTGACAATTAGATACGTATATCATTATTCATTTAATTCATTTTAATTGATGTTACATTACCATAGGTGTTAACCTGCTTTATTAGCATAGTAGCGACGAACATGACAAAAGAAGATAAACTGCAAATGGTAAAGAAGACTCTTTCAGAGTTGAAACCACTGGAAGAATATTTGGCAGAAGAAGATAAACTACAAATGATAGAGGAGACAGTATTAGTTATGTAGACATTGTACTTGGAGCTTTACTATGTTGCCAAAGGTAATTGAAGAAGTCGAAAGTGCTAAAGTGTTAGATGGGGTAAAGCTGCAAAATTTGGTGAAGCGGGCAGAAAGATTTAGCTTGGATGGTATAATGAAGGAAGTTGTAGTGCCTGAACATAACAAGTTGGTTGAGTACTGCAAGGTTATTCAGGAATAGGTTTGGAAATCTAGGCCTGCAAATTGAATTAGTTTGATGTATGAGCTTACTTTGTTATACGGATTGCTTGCCTTCATGTTGTTACTGATTCTCTACATTGTGCTTTACATATATGTGTGTATTCTACTATTTATGTTTTATATATTTGTATTTTACTACTTGAATTTGTGCATGGTACACAATTATATGCTTTTCCTATTGTACAAAACTAAAAATCTTGGAAATGCATCTTTTCTTTAAATAGCTGGAAATGATTTACAATGTATTCACCGAGTTGTCTGTGGGTGCGGCGTAGTGGAAAGGGGGCTTGGGTTCTGGAAAAAGACCCAAGTTAGATTCCTACCATGCGCTTCCCTATCCTATATAAATTTACCCGGGGGTATGGGGGCTTGGATCAGCGGACGGCTTTACTGTACCCTCCTCAGGAGTTTACCGGTCCGACGGGTTCTCCTGGGTTTCGAAAAAAAAATGTATTCGCCAAGTTTTCAAAGCTGGAAAGAGAGCAATATTTGTATCATTAAAACCCAACATGCTGCAATGGAAATTAAACATTACAAATCATGTGTTATGTGTAATAATTTTATATAATTATACTGTACATTTATTATGAAGCTTGGATCCGATATCAAAATTTTTAGACATCCAATGACCATTATTTATAATAAAAAACACCCACCACCAATATAGAATTATTAAAATATAAAATGTGTTTAATTGTATCATGTGTTATTTATCTTTTTATATAACCATACCAAACGCAATTTTCGTATCTCCTTTGTTCACTCTACCTTTAGTTTGCAAGTACTCATATTCGTGCATATAAATAAATAAATGAACAAATGAAGAAGGTAAAAAAAGAAAGAATTAATTGTTGATATCATGTCTAGGACATTGTTGACTTATTCCAAGATACACTATATTATGGGATGAATCTCCAAACGGTTAATTTTAAGCCATTTTTAAATGGTCAAAAAATAATCATTTATACGACAGTAGTTAAATAAATTGCTTTCTTTTAGAGTTAAAGATTGGAAGAGGTGAAGAAGTCGAGTTTTGTAATATTTCGAGGAGCAAACTGGTTGGGCTAAGGCACAAAACAGATAAGCTCTTTTAAGGGGTTGCCTACTTTTATAATTTAAACACTTCTCATTATTCGTCTATTTTCCCTATTCTTCCATAAACTTCTCTTGTCCTAATATACTAACAAATACCTATTAAAATTTCCCAAATTCAAATAAATATCACCAAATAATTTAAGGAAAAATAGTAAGAATCCTAATTCGCTTCAGGCGTCATGTTTTATTTTGTATCAAATTCTGGATTAATGTCTAGAGAGTAGTTTGATCGTTAATTTGTGGTTCTAATGCTTGATTAAGTGAGTGAGAATGATTATCCTCAATATAGTTCTCAATCTTAACCATAACTGTGCCGCAGACCCAAATCGACATCTCTAGTCCCTTTGTTATTGGCATGTAAACATTTACTTGCTGTTGTTACTGTTGTTGTTATTGTTATTGCTATCATTATTATTTAATCTCGTTGCAATCCATTGTCACGGCCGAAATTCATAGGAGAGCGAGTATGAGGTAATAATATAAACTTAGAGGAACAACCACGAGATAATAATATAAATGTACTTTTGTAAAACACTTTCTTTAAGTTTCAAAATAAATAGTCTCTTATTCACAAAATCAAGTTTTAAAAAACAAACGTATTTTTATTTTCAAATGAACTTTTGTAAAACTCCATCTTTAAGTATCAAAATACATAGTCGCCCATTTACAAAAACAAGTTTTAGAAAACATCCTTATTTTTAATTATAGCTAAATTGCAATATATGCAGTTTCTACAAGCGCAACTATTTGTAGTAAAAGCAGCAAATATTTGCACTTTTGCAAAAAAAATAGTTTTGACCATAAAAACCTACAGTTAAGTTCATGCTTAAATTTGGATAGAAGGAAATTATTGGTATTATTTTTCATCACATACCAACATCCTAAAGTTCAAAACCCAAACTTGTAAAGTAGAAGAAGAGAAAGGTCGACCAAAGGCAAGGTGCCCTGGCCGAAACTAGCAAAGAAGAGGAGTTTTTGAAAGTAAAGAGTAGGCCTATCAATGGGTTAATTTCAGTCCGTTATCTTAAAACCTAAACCCAAGCCTGGCTATAATAGTCAAAACCCAAGACTAGCCCTAACCCGCTGAGTATATCAAAACCAATATCCAAGCCTGGCCCATCAGGAGTTTCAAGCCCGTCGGATAACACTCATATACTTAACACAAGATATTTAAGTTAAAACCATACCCTAAAATTGTAATTTTTATAAAAATTATTGACAAATAATTATTAACATAAAAATTGGGTGGTGACGTAGTCAAGTTCATAATAATAGTATGCAAAACCTTCTACATGCAAATAAATAAAATGATAAAAAATAACGTATATACTTATATTAGAAATACAGAAAAGTAATAATCGGGTTGGGCCCAAACCAGATCGGATTTTGACTAACCATACACGATCCTAATAGTAACTGGGTCGGGCCTGTTTAGTTGCAACCAAAACCCATACCCAGATGTATAGGGCGGATTCGAGATAGGTTCAAGTCAAAAGCCGTACCATTGATATGCCTTGTAAAGACACAAAAATTTATAGTGATTTGGATGCCATGTCCTTATATCCACTGTTGAGAAGTTCTTTATATTCAATTGTTAACAACAAAACTTGTCAATACCCCAAAGCTGAGTTTAAGGAGAAGGTTAATCCTTTTTAACCTCCTCTTGGTTAAGTATTAAAGAAGATAGGATATGGGTATTTCCTTTGATCCAACCTTTCAACTAGGTTGATTTTGTGCAAACCTTTTTTGTCAACTTTTCAACCTAGTCGAAATACTTAAATTCCGCTACTTTCGGATTTTCCAACCGATTGAAGTAGTTTAATTGTTACTTTGAAACCTTCCTTTCGAAATAGTTACGGAGCGTTAGTGGAATTGGCTCTAGGATTCAAGGGTAAGATTTTCTTGGAGGGTTTCGAACTTGTCGAAAGCTAGGCTAGTTAGAGACTTAGGTTTAGATTAATCTAAAGTAGACCAGCTTTGGTTTAGGTTTTGACTAACTAGATTGTAAGTGTTTGTAGAATGGTGAGTTGTAATCAAGGACGTGGATTATTTGATAAGCCTGGGGTTTCGAATCACTTAGAGGGAGCCTTTCATTGAAGCTGAAACTTGAAAAATAAAGTTAAATCCAGTAAAAGACCTTCAAACAATTATATAATAAGAAATATTGAAATCTTCCCTTTTATTAATCCAATAATGACTGTGCTGAACAATTATCCCCAATTTGATTTACGAATTTGGGTTTACAACTTTGTAAACGTTAGAAAATACAAGTCTGGAATGAACGAATTCTGATCCTCTAAAACAGACCCTTTGGCTTTTATTTATAGATGTGGGTTGACACCTTCTAACCCAATGCTTTCGACTTGGTCGAGAAGTGGCTTACCTTCGACTCCTTTGACACTTGCGCACCCCTCTGCAATGCTTTCAAATGGGTTTGAATGCCTCCATCTACATTTAAAGAGGTGGTTGCGCCTTTTCTTATTTTATGTTGCTTTGTTATCACATGGAATGAAGGTAGGAGCTTTTGACTCTGTCAATAGGCAGTTTCCAAGCATTCGAAGGTGTTGAAATGCTAATGGTTTCGACACCTTAGTAGCATCCGAACTTATGCTTTTGAACTGATGTGGAACCTTACTTGGATGTTAAGGGCTTTGACGGGTTCAAAAGGTTTGCTTTTGCTTTCGAAAGAGTTGTTCCATCCAAGGCGTGTTTCTGAGTGGTTTGGGTAAAGGAAAAACTTATGGTTTTGAAATGTTTGGAGCGCATGTAAACGGTTGTCATTTCATTTCTTCGAAACATGTTGCTTTTACTCAATCGAAAGGTCTTCATGCATGCTGAAGCACCTGCTTTGAAAATGGATCTCTTGAAACGGAAGAGTGCTTTCGACCCTTTTGATCCCTTCAAAAGGTTGTGATGCTTCAAGTCTTTGGCTGTGCGTCCCTTCTACTCCTTCGAAAGGTCTGTTGGAGCTTTTTTTTTCCTCTCTGGTTATTCTTTGTCTTCCACTCAATCAAGTTTCAACAAGATTAAATGAAGATTTGGTAGTAAAATTTTCCTCCCCCCGCAAAGGGATGCCTTAGACTTTCCAAGCCAATCATCTCGAAACCCTTAATGTTTCCCACCTTTTTGTATTCCAGCGTGAACTTAGTCATTTAAAATTAATCGGGTGTCTGCTATCTCTGCTACTTTTCTTATAACCCGCGTTCTCCTTTTCATCTCTTTCATTCACCTGCAATCAAAATTATCTTCGAGCAAAAGTCACAGTTCTCAAATCCTCAAATAGTCTTTATGTATAAAAATAAAAAATTCAGATCTAAAGTAAGTTGATATCATCTTGGTTTACTTTTAAAAATATTTTCATTTTACAGTGAAACTCGATCTCTGAAAATTTTGTAGTTTAGATCTAAACTATTACATTAAACCCATAAAAATCATTTAAGCTTTCATCTCCTTAGAAACGTTCTATAATTTAGTTTCAAGACTTGATTTGACTATTTCCTTGTTAATCTTCCTCTAATCCTACCCAGTTTATATTTTATTATTGTTGTTATTTTTTGAGAACTTGAATTTTTCACCTTAAAGATTTTAAAATTTTAAGTGGTTGATTTGCGTCTAAATTCATTGGTTTATTATTTTTTTGAATTTCTGGGTTGTAATCATGTTTGGGGAAGAAGGAATTTCTTGTATACTTCGCTTAGAAGTCTTGAATTGTACGAATCAAAAATTGGTGCCACAAATTTAATTTTCTACCCCTTTGAAAGGGATTAAGGCAGCAACTTTAGTTTTGCTTTTTCAGCCTCTTTTGATGGGGTCAAAGGTAATGTAGCGCTTCATTTGACCGACCTCGTCAAAAGGTTATATAGTATAGTTAGCACCTAATCAACCTTTTCGAAAGAAATTTTGTATTTTAATGTATACAGACACCTTTCAAAGAAGTTGGCTATTATATCTTACTAGATAATTACTTATTTCGCTCTTTAGAAAGCATAAACTTTGTTTATAGGTTTCACAACCTTCAACACATACTTATTCTAGATTCACTTAAGTTAGAGATTTATACACATTGTAAATGAGATTAAAGAAAGGATGCTTTATATAAGTTGTGGATCAAGTCTATTGAATATGCGATTATATGATTTTTGTTTGATGATAATAAACATATACATATACATACATATATATATATATATATTCGTGTAAATGTATTTGATAATGTACTATTTCATTTTTCACAGATTAAATAAATATTTGCTGAATAAAACTAAATAACACAAAATTTGAATTCAAACAGAAGTTTTATTCAAATAAATATTTATTACAATTTTGAATAGTACAAATTCAAGCTCTCACTGTACATATACAATTTTGATTACAATACATCACAATTTCATATTTACATTTAACCTCACAACACATCACTCATTCGCTCAATTCGTATCTTATCTTCAACTTCATTCCAGTTAGAATCCAGCATCTGAGCAATCTGTAAAAATATTCACCAACGTAGTAAAATTGAAAAAGAAATATTTTTGCAATATAAAGTAAAATATGGATTTTGAAAATATTATTTGCCTCGGTTATTTGGGTTGTTCGTCATCATTTACATTTGAATTCATCTCACACGAACAATGTGACATGCACAGTGCATCACTGTACATGCCACAAGGCCATGCACACCGATATACACTTGATAATGTTACAGGGACAGGTGAGCCATATTCTGCACCATTTTCTGAATTAAATCTGCACCATATTCTGAATTAAATCAGCCAATAATGAGATGATGAAAAAATGATGATTTTGGCTCTGACTTATTCAACGTAGTTGGCCAAATTATATTCTTATGCCAAAAACACTATAAAATTCTCTATATTCTTTGAATTACTTCATATATATTAGTTTGGATTAAAAGTAGTGTTTTGTTGGACAATACATTTGGTTATAATACGGCTAACTCTATATTCACGGTTTTTGATTATTAACACGGCTTCAATTCAATTTCAAGAGAATGTCATCTAAATTGCTGTTAAAATTGAGTTTGAAATTTTTAGTGCACACTTAATGGTTTGGTCAATCAAATTCAATTAATTATGATTTTGAGTGAAAGAGAAATTCAGATGCAGATTACACTGGTAATCTAGTTGGTAGAAAAATTACTAGTTGAACGTGATTTTTGTTGAGATATTTAGTAACTGTATCATTTTTCAAAGAAAATATCTGCATATTTTTCATTTCCAATAATTTTCAAATAGCAGAAAATTTTCTCATATAACCCCCACAAGAAAATCATTTTTGACCATATTTTCAGGTTAGTCATTTTGAAAAATTGATTTCATAATTATTTTTGAATTTGATTTTAAATGACTATTTTGACTAATCTAACTCCCTAATAATTATCGAAAAGATAAACAGTGATTGAAAAAGTGATGATTGTTGATATTTATCATATATTATTACTCGATACGGTATAATTAGTAAATTTCATTAGAAATTTAAACAAGATTTATAAAACTTTTGTTGGTAAAAATTCCATGACCATCTCTATTTCTATCATATTTGTAACGACCATCACTCATCAAAATTCAATATAGTTTGTCGATATTTTGTACTTTAAACAGGAATCGTTCGTTTTTCATTTTATATTTTTTTAAAATAATAATAATAATAATAATAAATAAATACCAAAGCACTCTCATTTAAAAGTCCTCACGGTTATGCATGGGTGAATTACTTCGAATTTGTTATGTGCTTCCATGCTCATTAAAAAGTCCTTACTGTCATGCATGTATGGAACGCATATCAAAAGTTGATTTTTAAAATAAACAAGTTGATTCTAATCCCATTTAAAAGTCCTCACGGTTATGCGTGGTTAGAAGATACTTGCATTCATTTTTTTAAATAAAAATGGAATACTACTAATCTCATTTAAAAGTCCTAACGGTTATGCATGGTTAGTAGATATTCATATTCCTGAAATATACCACAAATAGACAAAACTGTATGGTTTTATATGATGACATCATTCTCATCATTCTAAAAGTGGAATTTACGCCTAACAAAATATTTATGATTTTTGTTCGATTTTTTGAAATTTAATATTTATATTCGATTGAGTTTTAATGTTGGATTAATATCGATCACTTTATCTCTATTTTCTCTAACACTATTATTCTTTTGCTGATAACAAAAGGGGGAGAGAAAAGTTAAGATTTTGTCAAATAAAATCAAGCAAAAGTCAAACGTTTTCCATTTGCATCTAGGCTCATTCGCATAGTATTAAATTGTATGCATATTTGTAGGGGGAGCTTTGTGTAGAGAGGAAGCATTTAAATAGGGGCAGCAATTAGAGTATATCTATGATCAAATACATTTAACATATTCAAAATCTTAATATATGTTTGTTATCATCAAAAGGGGGAGATTATTGAATATGCGATTATATGATTTTTGTTTGATGATAATAAACATATATATGTATATTCGTGTAAATGTATTTGGTAATGTACTATTTCATTTTTCACAGATTAAATAAATATTTGCTGAATAAAACTAAATAACACAAAATTTGAATTCAAACATAAGTTTTATTCAAATGTATATTTATTACAATTTTGAATAGTAAAAATTCAGCTCTCACTATACATATACAATTTTGATTACAGTACATCACAATTTCATATTTACATTTAACCTCACTACACATCACTCAATCGCTCAATTCGTATTTTATCTTGAACTTCATTCCAGTTAGAATCCAGCATCTGAGCAATCTACAAAAATATTCACTTATGCAGTAAAATTGAAAAAGAAATATTTTTGCAATATAAAATAAAATATGGATTTTGAAAATATTATTTGCCTCAACTATTTGGATTGTTCTTCATCATTTACATTTGAATTCATCTCACACGAACAATGTGACATGCACAGTGTATCACTGTACATGCCACAAGGCCGTGCACACCGATATACACTTGGTAATGTTACAGGGACAGGTGAGCACAAGGTCAAACCCAAAATAAAAGGACGGGTTCAACTTAGGTGCAATATAAATAAAATCTCGACACGAGCACAAGGTCAAACCCTAGCGTTTAAGCTGGATTCAACTCAATGTACAAATCATAATACAACAGTGCCGCATTCAAGTCATAGAAACAAATAACAATAAAGCCAGCTCAAAGAATCATATGTGCATGAGCTAGGCCAGAGAGTAGTTCAAGTGCATGAACACAGTGAAATGCACAAAGGCATAGCAACTGCACCAAACCAATACCACAAGCCAATTCTAACAACTACTACAACGAACCAGCAATATGAAAAAGGGCAGTGGTCAGTATAAGGTAAAGACATATGCAATGCAACTTACATGTACACTATGACATCAAGGCCAGAAGCTCAAGTCAGTGCACAACAACCTCGACAAACAACAACAGAGTTGCAAATTCAAATAACAAACAGGTGAACCAAACTAGCCAACGCAACAAGACTCAAGTCAGTAAATACTTCAGTGGAAAAGATGAATGCAGACATACACCTATATACATACATGAATGTATGTATAAAAATGATCAATACAACACGAAGGAAACAAACTACAAAGACACCAGTAATGTCAGCGAAGCAATCCCACAACACTCAATCAGTATACAATATAGTTGCAATGTACGACTTAATGTACATATCAAAACATATAAACAGAACCCAAGTGTTCAATAATACATGCTCGAATCAAAAATCCAAACCAAGCTCGAGTTATACAAGAAAAAATCAAATTAGTGAGTGCACCAGAGATATGACAACACAGCAGTAAAGGCTAGCCAGCAACTACAACATGCTCAAAGCTAACAACAAAGCAACACTACAGGCACTAAATCAGGTGAAGCAAACCGAGCACAATCCGATGTGTTATAAAGTCCAAATGCAACAACCACAAAAGATATCAAGCTGATGCCAAACAGAGAAAGTAACAGGGTATAACCGAAGTCACGA